>CM063462.1:23285185-25685185 GCA_032191425.1 Lymantria dispar
TCGGTATATTTTTGTTGTATTTTTGCCGAACTTATTTAGATATATATTAATAAAAAATAAAAATAAAATGATAAAATAAATATCAAAAATTACAAAAAGAGAATAATAATAATACCGAGATTTGATCCGACGCTGTTTGAATGCCAAAACAAAACTAAAAGAAAACTGGACAACTTCCCAACTGAGCTATCATAACTCATGACGTTGACGGCGAAATTTGAATTCATATTCTTTTAAAATTTAATGTCATTGTATCTTTTTGCTAAAAACACAGACAAAACAACATTTTCTATAAATAAATTACAATACCATGTTGGTCAGATGGATTGGTATATAGGGCTTTATGTCAAGTTTTACTTCTATTGCATAGATTCTATGTGCACATTACATCCTTTTTTTAGGTGTACTATGGGCAGCGCACCTGCTGCCCGGCTCCGTCTGGGGCGACAGAGGCGTGCAGCCCCATAACCCACCCAATAGCACCTCGCCTTCGTCATTAAGCCCACCACCGGCGTAAAGTTCCTTGTCGTCAGTGGTCGGCCCGATGGAATACCCTGAGAGAGGGTACCCTCTCCCATCGACGTCCCTTTCCCGGGACGTCCGTCGCCGTCGCGAGATCAGGCTCTCCGCGGGTGATGGACTAAAGTCACTGGTCCGGTCACCCACAGCCTCTACTAGAGCGGCATCAGGCGCGTTTTATATCCCTTAGGAGTCTTTTACGATGATAAATCAAGATACTGTATGGTAAATTGTATTCTTACTCCGTCACCACATGGATATAAGAATATAAGAATACATTTCACCCTATCCTACCCCTTATTTTACACGTGAGTGTAGTAAAGGACTACTAAGGGATTAAATATGCATATAACAAGACATGGCAAACTCAAATAAAACCCTATACCAACCTGTCTGACCAGTATTGAAGGTATAGCTGGTCGATTTCCCATCTATTGTGGAGGAGGCTTGAACCCAGCACGGACGTATATGATCTGAGATGATAATAATGTTACGGGGATAAATAAAATATATCCTTTTATTATTATCTTAGTAATCTTTCTCTATGTGAATATTAAGATCTATACAGGCGCTAAAGATTATTCATATATACTGTAGAAGTCATACTTATTCTAAATGAAATAAGGATAGAACGGAATCGATTGTATAGGTGATGAAGTATTCTAAGTATCAACCTCTTATACCGAGTGTAGTGTGTTCGATCTCCCCACAGAATAATTTTTGTGCTATCCACAAACGCCTATGCCCACGCCTACGCCCAACTAACGCTAAACCGGAGTGTAATTTATATTCGTTAATATTTTTTTTTCTGTGTGGTGACGGAATAGGAATACTGTTCACCCCACCTCACCCCATTCCTTGCTGCCTGGGTATCCTAGAAGTCGACTAAAAGGTATGATCTATGCAAGAGAAGAAAAACTGGAATGTCTATACACCAACCCGTCTGATCAGACTGATATAGTAGGCCAATTTCTCTTCCATTGCGGAGGAGGCACAAGCCCAACAGTGTGACATTAATGAGTGAATATGATGAATTATCCCTCATCATCATCATCATCATCGCAGCTCACATACGTCCCACTGTTGAGCTCGGGCCTCCTCCACAATGGGAGAGAATTTGACCTACTATACCATGCTGGTCAGACATATTGATATAGGGTTTTACTTCGAGTTTTTCTTCTCTTACACAGATGTTATGTACATATTATATCCCATAATTGTCTTTCACGACATCCACGGGCAAGATAGGGAGTGGTGAATAGTATTCTTACTCTATCACCACACGGCAATTATCTCTCAAGTGTGTAATTTTTAAGAAAGAATATAAAAAGAAATATACGTATATTAGTGTTAATTTCCACTAGGTAACTTTTTTCAAATGACGACGAGATAAAAATACAGTGGTTACTACCGCTTACCTGACCATAGGTGCCGTAAAAATCAGCTAAGAGTTCATTAAGAAAATGGGCAACAGTCTTCTCGGCAATGTACAACACCTTACTATAGTCGTTAAATAGCTATTTTTTTTGGGACTAATCCCACCATACATTCCCACCACTGTAACTCCTGTAAGCCAGGATCCACAATGGTCTCCGTATAAGACACCGAGATTTGATCCTCAGGAAGTCCCGGGAAACGCTTTTAATTGTCTTGGGACCCGCAACAAATTTAATTAGAAAAGAAAAACAGGAGGAGTTGGAAAGATTCCACTGCACTCCTATGCAAAGCGGGAGACATGAAGCAAAGTTGGCTAATAAGCCAGTAAATAAGAATTTGATTTGTTAAATAGCTAGCCAAGACTGGCGATTATAGCAATAATCCGAACCCTAACCGCCTTTCCTCTTCCCCTGTAATCGTGATTTCAGGTCCTATCTGACCTATTGCTGGGTAAGAGCGTAGTAAAGAGAAATTGATCACTATACCAGCGTGATCTACTACTTGTTGAAATAGGATTTTATTGCAAGTTTGCCTTCTTTTGCTATAGAAGTTATATGACTATCATATACTTCAGTCGTCCTTTACGACACAAACGGCCAAGATAAGGGGTGATGAGTTGTATTTTTTTTATTGCTGTTGATAGCAATCAAGCAAAAAGACAAAAGCTACCTGATAATAAGTGATATTGCAGCTCATGGACCTGAAAATGGGCGTGTGACTGCACGGAATGAGGTTTGGTGATTCTAAAGGCATCAACTAAAACTCACCAAACACATACACGCTAAGAAAGTTTGGCTTTTTTTATTGCCGATGGTGGCAAACGAGCAGGCAGCACACCTGATGGTAAGTGATCCTGCCGCACATGGACCTTTGCAATACCAGGGGCACACCCAGGCCGTTGCTTACCGTGAATAAAATACTCTTCTTAAACCTCATTTAAAGAAGGAGATATCATAGCGTTCGGGAAACACAGCAGCAGGTAATTTATTCCAGAGCCTACACGTACGCGAGAGAAATGATCGCTGGAAACGTACAGTTGAAGACCATAACGTTTCCAGGTGAAATGGATGAACCCTGCTGCGGTATCGAGTGGTATGTTGGTAAAACGGTTACAGTGGTACCAAGTCAAACAGTTCCCATCGGCTGCCGACTCTCTCACTCACCGAACGAAGCGCAGTAACAAATAACCACTACTCAGATGTCAATCTGTTATTTGTCAATCCTCCTTAGATCAGATCGATTTAACCAAGGTCAATGTAAAGCTTTTAGTCTTCTTTTACAAAACCTGGACGATGTATGACTTAAAAGTTGGTAGTATTTCTAGTCCCTAACACATAGTATAAGTATACGTTATTTCATTAGCATCATTATCTCAGCTCATAAAAGTCCCACTGTTGGGCTCGAGTCTCCTCCACAAAAGGAGGAAAATTGACCTACTATACCACGCTGGTCAGACGTGTTGGTATAGGGTTTATTTTTCAGTTATCTTACTCTTACATAGATGTTATATGCACATTATATCCTTTGCTCGCCTTTTACAATACCTACGGGTAAGATAGGGGGGTGATGAAGGTACCCACGGATAAGACAGGACCGTTTAATTATATTCTTACTCCATCATCACGCGGCAAATATGTTGTTTATTAAGCAAAAATAGAAATAGATCAACGAAATTACTTTTCCATAAAAAGGTCATCTATTTTCGTAATTGTTTATGCCCGAAGCAAGGATTGATATCCCGTAAGAGTTTATAAACTAAGAAACGTATTAATAATCCAACTTTCTTGTATTTATTTACAAAGGTTTGACTGACGGGAACTACACGTTATTAAATGCTCCTTGACATGTGTCAACTGTCGCTAAGAAAATTATTCTCCAACTTATTCTTCACCTTTATTATTTTCTCACACTGTCAGTTGTCAACGGAGATCAACTACGTATTTAATATAAGAGCATTTGACGCCTCAAATATCAAAATATTTTGGCGGCAATTCATAAGTAACGGTTCTAAGAAATTCTTTTGTGAATGTATTTTAAATTTTTCAACGAGATGACTTTCTGTTAGAAATAAAATGTATATTTTTTTATATTTTCACTGTAATAAAATTTCATAAAGACGACACCGATGTCCTGCGAGTCGTTTGATCTCGTGTCATGGCCGTTTTGTAGAGGACGTTGACCTATTGATATCAAATACTCCAGGATAAAATATTTTGAAGCGAAACATCTTCCTATTAATATTAAAACTGAAATATGAAACGTAAAGAAATAGTCTGTATCATTTTGATTTTCCTGTTCCCAATCGAAATATATTTCTAAAATGAATACCAATTTCTAAAACGTAGGAAAGGTAAGAGTATTTTACGAGAATAGCTAAACGAATTGTCTACCCATGCGAACATGAGGTTTTTCTATGGAAGTTGTAAAAGCCGACTCGCCGATCAATAGTAAAATGACCAGGAGTACTTTCTGGAGAAATTATTGGATTGGCTTTAATCGCTAATCTGAATGCGATTGTGATATTATTCATCTTGAGGAGGCCTATATCCAACATTGAACGTCAAAAAGCTAACGGATGGATGGATAAACAAGTTTTAATAATATAATTTAATTAATTTATTTATTGTTTAGAGTTTTAATAGTATAATTTGATTCATCATCGCAGCGCACAACGTCACAATGTTGGGCTCGGGTCTCCTTCACAATGGGAGGGAAATTGATCTACTATACCATGCTGGTCAGACATGTTGGTATAGGGTTTTATTTGGAGTTTTCCTTCTCTTGCACAGATAGTGAAGAAGTGCATATTATATTCCTCAGTCGTCGTTTACGACATCCACGGGCAAGATAGGGAGTGGTGAATATTATTCTTACTCTGTCACCATACGGAACATTGATTAATGTTACTTGAAATTAATATTTACTCATTTAAAAATGTAGAAAGTATACCAGCAGTTGCCGAGATTATCGCGTTGAACCAAACTCTTCACCTTTTTAGTATGAGTATAGAGAGAGAACTTTGTATTTCTAAAGAATTCCGAAGAAGTAGCGAATCACCACAGCTCATATAAGTCCCACTGTTGGGCTTGAGATTCCTCTAAAATGGGAGAGAAATTGTCTTGCTATACCATGCTGGTCAAATGAGTTAGTACTGATATTTATTTTCTTTTTGTCTTGCATAGATAATTATATGCCCATAGTCATATTGGTGGGTTCTCGTGCTGGCTGAATTGTATTCTTATTCCGTCACCACATGAACGGTCATACTTATGCACAAATATTTTCAAAGATAGAAAAGAAAGCATTGTTCAAAGCAAGATAGCAAGAAAGATGTATTTGACAAAATAACTTCAACTAAATAAAATGCAGCACTAGTAGTGTTGCTACCCATTCAATCCTTCCATTTACCTTTGGCTGCCTCTCACAATATACTCCAGTTATTACGCTAAATCGCATACGTTCAGAGGTAAGATTCCGGTATTTGTACGTATCGTGGAGTATCAGAAAACAATTGAGTGCGCTCCGAATTGAAATCATGCTTCGGAACGCATCGGGCTCTTATTTGATACTATTCGTTCTCGATATAAAAGTGACTTTTTGAAGTTATATTTCTTGTAGCGTGTTAAACAAAAATGATAAGAGTAAATTTTTAAGATCGCACACCGTCACGAATAACCGACACCCTGAAGTTAGCTAGTCAACATTTTTTACGATTTTTCACACCATTATTAACTAGATAATGCGTTGTAATAAAACTTTCGATGTATTAAATACCTTTTTTTCAATTATTAGTGTCGTATTCTGGTACCCGAAAGGATAATCTACCAGGCCAATCGCTGATGTCAAGGAATCGATACCAGTGGTGGGCCCAATGGTGATGGGGAGGGAAGGTAGGTTATAGGGCTACACGCCGCTAATCCGTCGCCCCGGGCAGATTGAATAGAGTGCGTCCAGACCATATATATAGTCTACCATTAAAAATAAAAGAGACAAGAAGACAAGACAAGAATTCGGTACTAGTGGACCGCCCAATTAGTAAGATATAATACAGAAAAAAATACTAAATTGTGTCGTAAAAACAAAAATACTTCTATCGTAGTAACTTTTTTTTGTATTACAGGAAAACATTTTAATTATTCACAAATCAATCTGGAATAGCAAGATCATAGTTCATACATGTCCCACTACTGGGCTCGAGGCTCTTTAATTACTGATAGGAAATTAACCTACTATACCAAGCTGGTCAGATGTGTTGATATAGGATTTTAGTTCGAGTTTTCCTTCTCTTGCATAGATGCTATATGCGTATTATATCCCTCACTCGTCTTTTACGACATCCACGGGCAAGATAGGGAGTGGTGAATTGTATTCTTACTCCGTCACCATACGGAGAACATACATAGCCTTATTTAAAAAAAAGTGTGTGTGTACAAAGTACGCATATCAGAAGTGAAACTCCTTTATCCTTCATCCATCATTCTCCATCTTTCATCCTTCATTCTTCATCCTACATCCTACATCATTTAATCTTCATCCTTCATCCTTCCTCCTTCAACCATCATCCTTCATACTTTATCTCATTCTCTCGCCGGCTGAACCCTATACTTTTATAAGTTTTTTGTCTATGGATTCGCTTTATCGTTTCATCGAGTTTAAAATCATAACGATTCTAAAGAAGTTTCACTTCAAAATACAACGTCTTAAACTTATCGTTTATACATTTATGAAATTAGCACTTTTGTAAAGCAGAATCAAAATTTATTTGTTACAGCGAAGGGAAAATATACAGGTAATACCAGAAACTCAAATAGATTAGTACTTCAATTTAAGCCTTTTTTTTGGGTTTGGGTTACGGTCGGCGCACTCCTCGCACCACTCCATCCGGGGCGACAGAGGGACGTAAGCACGCACACCCGTAACCCACCCGTGACACGTCGCCTTCGTCGTTGGATGGACCACCGGAGCAGAGTGACTTATCTTTAGTGGTCGGTCCGATGGAATACTCCTTGAGGAGTAAGATGGGAGGGTACTTCCATCAACCGATCGGGAAGGACGTCGGTCTTTCCTCACGCGGTCGGCCTCTTGGCGGGTGACGGACTAACTCCCCGGTCCAGTCACCCGCGCTTAAATTTAAACTACAATGTATATGAAGAATTATTACGCCATGTGCATATATAATAGCATACCACAGTATATTAAATTGTCACTGCTGCGACAATTTAAAACAGTTAAAAAACAATATTGGACAAATATTGTTATAGTATAAATGAAATGTGTACTTACCTATACCTAATAATTTCAAGTATCACGTGCCTTTACTGGTTAAATAATAGTACTTCTAGATATAATGAACGACTTATCTACTCTGTTTTATGTGAACAATAAATCATTTCATTTCATACATCTTATTTACGTACATCTTATTCTTAAATCAACATCGCACAGGAGAACACATAGTAAAGTCAAAGTCATTTGTTTATCACATAGCTGCATTGATTATTCAGTATTATACATTGTATTCGCAGCTATTCGACAATGGTGCTCGATTTGTTTGAATAATACTTTGTTATACTGCTAGAGAAGACAACCTCGAAACACCAGTATTGTTTAGTAGGTCAATTTCCGTTGGGAGGGATAGTACACCGTCCTGCCACCAGTACGATTGCGACGAGGACACGGCGCAGCACACGCTCGAGGCCTGTGCCTCTTGAGCAGAGCAGCGTCATGAACTCGTCGCTATCATCGGTGCCGACTTGACGCTGTCGACCATTGCCAGGGCTATTGCTAGGCTAGACGCGGTCGCAGTCTTCTGCGCGCCTGACACCACCTTAGCCGAGGCCGCGGGTGACTGGACCGGGAAATTAGTCCTTCACTCGCCAAGAGGTCGACCGCGTGAGGAAAGACCGACGTACTTCCCGAGGGGAGAAGCTTACGCCCCTCTGTCGCCCCGGACGGAGTGGAGCTAGGAGAGCGCCGAAAAAAAAAAGGAGGACAATGTCTCGCCCTATTATGGAGGAGGCTCTGACTCAGCGGTGGGACGTATATAAGCTGAAATGATGAATATGGCCTTACTTTGCTGCATGTGGCTACGGGATTCCAATACAAATCAGGAACCCCGAAAGAGCGCTTACATATTGTCATTTTTAATTCTAAGTTACACCTATAAACTTCCACGGGATCGGAACGCGACCGCTACTGAGAAGATCCGGCAAGAATCTTAGTGGGCTTGTCTATTATTTTTGTGTTTGTCCAGAAGTTGGTTCAGGTGGAAGAAACACTCTTAGTCCTCCTTGTCGATACCCTTGAGCAATGTAAGGGTTGGTAATATTTGTAGTCATCACAACACAGCTTTCTGTTAATACCAATTTTATAATATAAATTGATTAATTTGACCTCCGTTTTGGTGTGGTAGCGGAGCAGGAATACAATTCGCCATCCGCTTTCTTACCTATGGTTATCGTAAAAGGCGACTATTGGATGAAATATGCATACAATTCCGTGTGATGACGGAGTATGAATACAATTCACCACCCTCTTACCCGTAGGTGTCGTAAAAGACGACTAAAGGATAAAATATGCATATAACACCTATGCAAGAGAAGGAAAACTGAAGGCAAACTTGACCAGCGTGGTATAGTAGGTCAATTTCCCTCCCATAGTGGAGGAGACCCGAGCCCAGCACTGTGACGTATATGGGCTGAGATAATGATTTACATAAGAGAAGGAAAACTTAAAATAATATCATCTGACTAGTGTGGAGTAGTAGATCAATTATTCCCACCCACTATGGAGAAGAGTCAAGCCCAACAGTGGGACATATACGAGCTGAAATGATGAATAATGATTTTGAAGTCACTTTTCCTATCCATAAAAGGTATTTCTTATTATGTATATGTAACGAAGATATCAGGAATGCCTTCAGTATAATACAATAAAAGTCAGAACAGATTTCTAATTCAGTAACTTGCAATTTTATGGGTCGCACAATGCCAGGGGGACCAGGAGGTCAGAATCCAATAAAGTTGTCAATATTTCACACAATATCAATGGATGACCTCAGGTATGTTTGAAACTCTTGGGAGACAAAGGTGGCCATTATTATTATTATTTTTTGATTAAAGACAATACTCTGCGCTCAGGAAATTTACCTTGTGTTGTCCACAAAAAAAAAAAGTGCTCCCACTTTACAAACATGTAATTAACGTACTTTCTGTGTGATTACTGAGTAAGAATTCAAATCACCACTCCCTATCTTGCCCGTGGATGTCGTAAAAGACGACTAAGGGATATAATATGCACATAACATTTGTGCAAGAGAAGAAAAACTCGCAATGAAACCCTATACCAACCTGTCTGACCAGCTTGGTATAGTAGGTTAAATTCCCTCCCATTGTAGGGGAGGCCCGAGCCCAAAAGTGGGACGTATGTGGGCTGCGATGATGATGCGATGATAAAGAAATGCAAGCCGATATTACTGCATAGAAAGGAGTACTCAAAATAAAAACCTATTTTTTTTTTTCGGGGTTGGGTTACGGTCAGCGTACTCCTCGCGCCACTCCGTCCAGGGCCACAGAGGGGCGTAAGCATACACACCCGTAACCCACCAGCGACACGTCGCCTTCGTCGTTGGGCTGACCACCGGAGTAGGGTGACTTGACGTCGGTGGTCGGCGCGACGGAATACCTCCTTGGGGGGTACCCTCCCACAAAGTGTTATCCTACATGAGATTCGAACCCACGACATTGGCATGGTAGGTATCTTAACGCCATCTATGCCGACAATTTATATAACGTCGTAGTTCTTACTAGTGCCATGCTCACGCTTCGTTTCGGTTTTAGCCGCTTTAACCTAGCATTTTAAATCTGCAATGTCTCTTAAGATATGGCCTCGGGTTCATGTCCCGGACAGGGTAAAATTTTCGTCGACCACTGATGTCAAGTAACCCTGCTCCGGTGGTCGGCCCCACGACGAAGGCGACGTGCAGGTGGGTGGGTTGCGGGAGTTGCGTGCTTACGCCCCTCTGTCGCCCCGGACGGAGTGGTGCAAGGAGCGCGCTGACCGCAACCCACGCCAAAAAGAAAAGGGTAAAATTTTATAGGATTTTCTGAAATTCCGTGTGGTGACAGAGAAAGAACACAATTCACCACCACCTCTCTTGCCGATGGGTGTCATAAAACACGACTAAGGAATTATTGCAGATGACATCTACGTAAGAGAAGGAAAACTAGCGTTTTATTTATACTAGTGATGTAACGAATATTCGCATTTGCATTCGTATCGCGAATATTCGCATGTGTTTCTGACATTCGCAATCGCATTCGCATTCGCAAGGAACGATGCGAATGTTTGGCGAATATATTTGACAAACTAAAAACAAATTATATATGTAATTGTGTAATGATATGATAATATTTATTATTTTTATTTACTCATAATATTTGAATAAAACAATATTATGGAACACTCAGGTCGGCAACTAAATTAGAAATACTGTCTCTCTTATTTTTGTCAGTCTAATATAAACTAATGAATGGGGAGCCGGTTTCTTGTTCGGTTATACTGCGAAAACCACTGAACGATCAGAATAATATTTATACCATAAGATGCAGCATGTTTCGGAGAAAGATTTAGTATATGATATGTTGGTGAATACTTATCCGGACTTTATATTTGTTTTTGACGTGACAACGTCTTATAATTCGATGGAGCCAGCTGCACACACGAAAAAACATGACCTATGCGGCGTTACCTCGCTCTGAGGCGTTCCATTTAAGGCTTTTTTTTTGGGTGGGCTGCGGTCGACGCGCTTCCGCACCACTCTGTCCGGGGCGACAGAAGGGCTTAAGCACGCATCAACCGCAACCCAGCCGAACACCACGTCACCTTCGTCGTTCGACCGACCACCGGAGCAGGGTCACTTGTCATCAGTGGTCGGCCCGACGGAACACCCCCTACCCGGGGTACCCTCCCATCGCCCGACGTCCCCCGCTCGGAGAGGACGTCGGTCTTTCCTCACGCGGTCGGCCTCTCGGTGGGTGACGGACTAACTCCCCGGTCACGTCACCCGCGGCCTCGGCTAGGGCGGCATGGGACGCAGGTAGTCGTGCCTGCGCCGCCCCAGTCGCTGGCGGCGGATCGCTTCGTCGAGGCTGTGCTCCTCGCGTTTGCGACCCGCCGCCTCCTTCTGCGAGATAACTGCCTCGCAGAAGGATGCGACCGCGTCCCAGTTCCTGATGCTGCCGAGCATCTCCCTAGCGATGGTCGGCAGCGTCAGGTCGGCACCGATGATTGCGACGAGTTCACGGCGCTGCTCTGCCCAAGCGGCACAGACCTCGAGCGTATGCTGCGCCGTGTCCTCGTCGCAATTGCAGTGGTGGCAGGACGGTGTTCTCTCCCTCCTAGCGACCCTGTACAGGTACTTGCCGAAGCATCCATGCCTCGTCAAGATCTGCACGAGTCGGAAGGAGAGCACACCGTGCCGCCGTTCCAACCACTGCATCAGCACCGGCCGGAAAACCTCCACGGTCCAGACACCGTATCGAGGCCTCTCCAGCCGGTCTGCTCAACGGGCGATGACATCTCGGCAGGCGTCGACGCGCCAGGCGGTAAGCTCCCTTTAGGAAACAACATCGCCCTCCCCTCACACCCCCGACACCCGCCGATACAATTCGGTGAGCACTGCCGCCTCCAGTTCCATTTAAGGCTTGCCATACAAAATATCTATCAAACAAATAAAATTAAAATTTTCTTTTGAAAAATGAAACCATTCCATCAGTATTTTCTTATGACGTTGTCACGTTCAACTATCGTCAATAAACCGACTTTACAGACAACCGATTTTTTGTGTGAATGAATAATGAAATTGCCAATAAAAAAAGAACATGATTCTATATGAAAAAATTACATTATTTTTGTTAAATAATCATTAAACTTTTTTGACATACCATGCATTTAACACTCTCAGCGTCACAAATTGTGAAATAACTCCACACTTCAGTAACATGTGATTTACTCATGTTTGTAAATTTGACAAATACAATAATAATAATAAACTAATCTCAAATTACAATGAATATTTTCGAACGAATCTGATTAGTTTCATTCGTTCAACTTGTAACGGTTAACCTTTGCTATATTTTGCTTAAACATGGCTGGTACGAAATATTAAACCAGTATGATATTTTGCACGCTCTTTATTTGAAAGTCAACATTCATATATATTATATTCGCATATTCGCATTCGCATTCGCGAATGTTGGAGATAAATATTCGCACTCACATTCGCATTCGCGAATGTCTCAATCCTAACATTCGTTACATCACTAATTTATACATACCAACCCGTCTGACCAGCGTGGTATAGTAGGTTAATTTACCTATTATTGTGGTGGAGCTTAACTGTTATTATGGGCTGAGATGAAATCTTTATGATGAAGATATGCTAATTATTCTCTTTCCCCATGGTGACGGAGTACGAATACACTTCTTCCTCTACAATGGGAGGGAAATTGTCCTACTATACCGCACTGGTCATATGTATTATCATAGGGTTTTATGTCGAGTTTTTCTTTTCTTGCCTTTTAATACCTATATTATCTGTATGGTATATCCCTTAGTCATATTTTACGACACACACGGGCAAAAATGGAAGGGGGTGATGAATTGTATACTTACTTCATTACCATATGGTAAGCGGCACATAATTCACAAATAAAATTCAAACAAGGCCACAATTGGCAACAACCGCGAGTTACCTACTAGAATAGCCATCACTCCCCTTTTATTTCACTCCTGGCAGCCGTTTACTGTAACATATTCGCTTAAAATATTACCAATGAAAACTAGTTATCTTAATTGCCTTCACACTTCACAGAAATATTACGCCTCACAATCTATTCAGGAAATCTCATTTACTTAAATTGTTTGCTTCGCTAATAATTCCTTGTGTGCGGTGGCTAAATTCTGCTAGCATCTCGCAAGACTCATCGATGTTATATGAAAAAGCCTATTCAGCGCTTAAAGGGTGTTAAAAGCGCTGAACTAATAAATAGTTCAACCTCAGAATAATAACGTATAGAAGGATAGTGTCGGTATTTAGACGATCAAAAACATGAAACCAAAAATACTACATGCGCGCAGACGATTACACACGTACACACGCACATACACTATACAAATTATGAAATAAAATTTTGTTTTTATTAACATAAATCGTCGAAATCCTTATAAAAGTAATGTTAAAAACCTTTTTATGTTTTCCAAATGTGTTATTACACCATTTGCATGCACAAACCGTCATATTTACCTATTTATTTTTTAAGAGTTGCGTATGTACGTGCAGTACAGTGACCTACACACTACGGATCGGTCCGACGTAAGCTCCATTAGGCTCCTACTTAAATGCTTAATTCTTTGTGCGCGGACTTACTTTCTATACGTTATTATTCTAAGAGTTAAACCTCATAACTTCTGTGTGGTGACAGATAAATAATACAAATCTTCTATCTTCTCCCTTGCCCGTGGGTATCGTAAAAGTCTGCTAAGGGATGTAATATGCAAATAATATCGATAAAATATCTTATCTTATATCTTTAAACGAGCAATTCTTGTATATATATATATATATATATTCAGGATCTCGGAAACGGCTCCAATGATTTTGTTGAAACTTGGCATACTAGAGGATTCGGGTCCAAAAAATCGATCTAGCTAGGTTTTATTTATAGAAAATGTTCTTTTGTCGGTGTTTTTAGCAAAACAATAAATGACATTAAATTTTAACAGAATATGAATTCAAATTTCGTTGTAAATGTCAAGAGTTACGATAGCCCAGTTGGGACCACTGATGACAAGTCACATCTGCTCCGGTGGTCGGCCCAACAAATAACGAGGTGACGTGGGTACGGGTGGGTTATGGGCCCGCGCGCCGTCTTTTCATCACCCCGGACGGACAGGACCGCGCGTGCGCTTACCATAGCCCACACAAAAAAAAAAAAAAAAAAGAGCCCAGTTGGGAAGTGATCGAGTTCGCTTTTTGTCGGTTCGAATCTCGGTGTTTTTATTATTCTCTTTTTGTAATTTTTTAAATATTTTCATTACTTATTTTTTATTAATATATCTCTAAATAAATTCGACAAAAATATTCCGAGCTAAGCTCGGTCAACCAGATATTCTTCATTTAATCGAACTATAATTGATAGGATCACAAAGTCGACTATCGGCTGTGTACAACCGCGGGCCGGTCCTTTCGTTGTAGTACACTACTACTCTTCCAGAAAATCAACGTCTGAGTGATAGCTATTTGTTACTGCACTTCGTTCGGTGAACGAGAGAGCAGTCTGCTACTAAACATTCTGAGAGTGATTGAGTTGCGTTTTTTGGTGATACCTTTAATATTATCGAAACTAATTTCACATATTCACACGCCCAGTTTCATCACGGTAGGCAGCGGTCGAGCAAAGATACATGAGCGGCAGTGTCATTTATCAAATTTACTCATTTACCATGCTCGTTTGCCACCGACATCACTAAAAAAACTAATTTGACATCACCGAATCCTAAATGTTCATTAATTTTAAATAGTTTGCCGTAAATTGACAATTAAAAGTTATTCTAAAAACTAATCTTCATAATGTTTTAATTATTACTTCAAATTTGATCGTAATTGGATTTTTAACCATTTAATAAAAACCATAGTTTTATTAGCAACTAGCAACCCGCCGTCGCTTCGCTTCGGTTTCAGTCGTCTTACCCGTTCCCGTGGGAATCCCGAGATAAAATATAGGCTATGATACTCCCTGATATTATAGTCTTCCATTGGTGAAAGAATTTTTGAAATCGGTTCGGTGGTTCAAGCGTGAAAGCGTAACAAGCAAACAAACAAACATCCTTACTTTCGCATTTATAATATTAGTAAAGATTCGTCTAAACAGTATTTAAAATATATATTTTAAAAGAATTTGCTTTAAACAGTGTGGTGATGGAGTAAGAATACAATCCACCTCTCTCTATCTTGCCCGTGGGTGTCGTAAAAGACGACTATGGGATTATAATACGCACACAACATCTGTGCAAGAGAAGGAAAACTTGAAATGAAATCCTATACCAACATGTTTGACCAGCATAGTATAATAGGTGAAATTCCCTCATATTGTGGAGGAGGTCCGAGTCCAATAGTGGGACGTATGTGGGCTGCGATGATAATGATGATGATCTAGGAAAACTCGAAACAATCTTGTATCAACTTGCCTGCCCAGCATGGAATTTTTGTTTCAGCTCATACACGTCCCACTGTTGGGCTCAATTTGAACAATGAAAAAGAAATTGACCTACTAAACCACGCTTCTTTTACATTGATGTTGTATGCATATCATAATCCCTTAACCATCTTTTACGACGGGCAAGAAAGGGGACAGTTTTCTTTTTCTTTTTTTTTGTGGGTGGGTCGCGGTCGGCGCGCCTCCGCACCACTCCGTCCGGGGCGACAGAGGGGCTTAAGCACGCAACTCCCGCGACCCACCCAAAAACCACGTCGCCTTCGTCGTTGGGCCGACCACTGGAGCACCGTTAACTTGTCGTCAGTGGTCGGCCCGTCGGAATACCCCCTATTGGGGTACCCTCCCATCGACTGACGTCCCCCCCTCGGGCAGGACGTCGGTAAGAAAGGGAATAGTGAATGGTATTCTTACTTCCATCACCAAACGACAAGATATATAAAATAGCGAGTTTTAAAAAAGCAAATAAAACGCAGATTCAGCGCTCAAGCGCTTAATTGTAATTTCTGCGTATAGTTGAAGCATCTTAACATCTATGACCGTACTAAACTACTCCAAGAGTCATATAAGTTAACTAAACTTAAGTTATATTTAAATTTAAAGTAGCATGTGGCTCGTTTACAAGGATTATTGAACTATCAAGAGTTATAGAAGAAATCAAATCATTTACGTCGTATAAACTTTTCGGTACTTACACGATTATTTAGTCAATTCTATATTGCTAGCTATAATATTTTCCGTGTGGTGACGGAGTAAGAATATAATTCATGACTCCCTATCTTGCCCGTGGATGTCGTAAGAGACGACTAAGGGATATAATATTCATATAACGTCTGTGCAAGAGTAAGAAAACTCGAAATGAAACCTATATCAACATGACCAGCATGGTATAGTAGGTCAAATTCCCTCCCATTGTGGAGGAGGCTCGAGCCCAACAGTGGGACGTATGTGGACTGCGATGATGATGATTATCATTGCTTACATACACCCCATTACTGAGCTTGAGGTTTGGGAGACTTGGGTGGACTATGGTAATCACACAAGCCGTCCATGCCGTCCGAGGCGACGAAAGGACGGCGCGCGGGCCCATAACCCACCCGTACCCACGTCGCCTTCGTCGTTGGACCGAACACCAATGCCCAGTTCCTTATTCTCAGTGGTCGGTTCGACGGGATATCCTTTCGGGTACCCTCACCTATCGACGTCCCTGTCCAGGGACGTCTGTCGCCGTCACGCGGTCTGGCTCTCTGCGGGTGACGGACTAAAGTCCCCGGTCCAGTCACCCGCGGCCTCGGCTAGGACGACATCAGACGCAGGTAGACAGGTTGGTATATGGTTTTATTTCGAGTCTTTATTGTCTTCCATAGATGTTATATGCATGCTTAATTCCTTAAGACCCCCACGAGTAAAATAGTGTGTACTCTTTCTCCGTCACCACAGCTTGACGATAATATCCCATAGTAACCAAATAATCCTTGTATTATAGGACATTTTATAATCATACAATTAACAAACACAATCTTATGGATGGATTGGAGTCACTGGAGCGGCGGAGAGATTTTGGGTCACTGTGTGTACTCTACCGACTCTTTCACGGGGAGAGCTCCGAGGAACTGTTTGACTTGGTACCACCGTCACCATTCTACCAACATACCACTCGACATGGTAGCAGAGTTCATCCATTTCACCTGGAAACATTATAGTCTTCAACTGTACGTTTCCAGTGATCAGTTCTCCCACGGACGTGCAAGCTCTGGAATGAACTTCCTGCTGTTGTGTTTCCCGAACGCTATGACATGTCCTTCTTTAAACGAGGTTTAGAAAGAGTATTTTCTTCACGGTAAGCAACAGCCTGGCTGTGCCCCTGCTATTGCATAGGTCCATGTGCGGCAGTGTCACTTATCATCAGGTGTGCTGCTTGCTCGTTTGCCACCGTTGGCAATAAAAAAAAATACGCAAGACGGGTGTCTTGCGTATTCAAAATGATGATTTGTAGATCGCACACATAATACCTACAGTACCTACTTTCATACGTGGGCGTAGAACCCACTACATTGGTCGGCTATGAAGCCACTATAACATTAGTGCAGTCAAGTTATTATTCTGCTGATCCAATTTTAGGCTGAATATTTAAAGTTTCTATTTCCACTATTCCATTTTAGTTTTCAATTGCGAAACAATGTCGGCTGTCATTCAAGTTGACATGTTTCAATAAAAGTTAAGTCATTGCTATTTTTACCCGACTGGGTATGATTTTGATAGGCTATGTATGCATGTATGTTCATCTGTTCCCTCATAGCTCCTCAACTACTTATTAGAACCGCACAAATGATGTATTGTTAGAAGCGTCTTGATTGTCTGCTGGTTTTGGCTATATGATGTGTTACTGAATCTAACATGACGCCCTCTAGGGGTCATAAAGTACTGTGTTAAAATATAATATATATATATATATATATATATATACTGACGGACGCATAAACTGCATCAAACTTCAGGATTACTTTGAAATATTTTTTTTAATAAGTATGAAAACTTTTTAGATTAAATTATATAAATATGGAGAGACTGGCCCTTAATCTTAAAAAAAAAGCAATATTTAAAAATAGAACTGCAGTAAAACAAATGAATATAGCCGGGAAAAGAAAATTTACTCCTAGTATCAGATTTGCATGTTATTTATAGCAAAGTTTTAAAATTGATTCTTATTGATTTTTTATTCTTTTGTCTATTGAATTATTGTTACCAGCAGAATTGTTGGGTTAGCTTTTTAACTCATCGAGAGTTTCTGAACCATAATATGGATACTTCGTCCGAACAAGCTGCTCAAATTGTAGCATTGGTGCGGGAGGGCTTGGATCAACAAAAGATTGGTAGAAATTTAAATTTAAACCAGTCTACGGTTTCTAGAATATACAGAAGGTTTGTGGAGACAGGTTCTTACAAAAGGAGATGTGGTACAGGCAGAATTCGAGCAACCACCGGTCGTGATGACCGATTCATTGTTACAACTTCCCTGCGAAATCGTTTCCTCACGTCAGTTAACATCAAAACAGAGGTTAATGAAGTGCGTGGAGTAAACGTTAGTGCACGAACAATAAGAAAAAGGTTAAAGGAAGCGAATATCACCCCTTTTAGACCAGCAAATGGTCCAAAGAAGTCTGTAGCTCACAGACAAGCTCGCTTAAGATTTGCGCGTGATCACCTAAATTGGACAGATGAGCAATGGGCCTCCGTATTGTTCACAGACGAGTATAGGACATGTTTATATGGTGCAGATGGTCGCAGAAGAGTCTATCGTCGACGTGGGGAGCGATATGCTCAAAGTTGTATTGAGGAGCGTGTTCCTTTTGGAGGCGGTTCGTGCGTGGTCTGGGGTGGCATATCGATGAACGGGCGAACAGAACTTGTGTTCATAGACATGGTCCGTCAAAACGGTAGTAGAGGGGGTTTGACTGCACATCGCTACATAACAGAGATCTTAGAAAATCACGTGGTACCTTACATGGGATTTATAGGCGTAAATTTTACTTTAATGCAGGATAATGCATCTTGCTCTACCATCCATCGTGTACAATGGAACAGTGATCCCTTACAGTCAACATGTCAATAATCTTGGCCTAATTCTGGACTCGACGATGGAGTGGCAAACGCAGATCTCTACCATATCAAATAAGGACACAGGTACGCTTCGCTCGCTATATCGCTTGAAGAATATTCTTCCAATAAATACCAAGACAGCGCTGGTTCAAACCTTAATCCTTCCTATCATCGATTATGCTGATGTGTGCTACCTCGACCTGAATGCAGATCTACTCAATAAACTGGACTGTCTTCTCAATAATTGCATTCGATTCGTTTTTAACCTTCGTAAATTCGACCATGTCTCCTCATTTCGCTCTCGTCTTAATTGGTTACCGATTAGGCAAAGACGAAGCTTGCGAACTCTCTCTTTGCTATACTCTATTTTAAACTCTCCTAATGCTCCCCCCTACTTAAAACTTCACTTTCAATTTCTATGTACCACTCACGACCGTAATCTTCGTTCCTCCATAAATCTTATTCTTCACTGTCCTTCTCATTCCTCTAATCTAGTACACTCTTCGTTTTATATCCAGGCTATTCTTCTCTGGAATGCGTTACCATTAAAGATCAGAATGGCCGCTAGCCGTGATGGTTTTAAAGCTATGGTAAAACGTCTATACCTAGACTTTCTGACGGAGTCAACTCAGCAATGATGGCTCTCCTCTACTTTTAATAAAATTTATATGTATGTATATATGTATTTCTATGTGTATATATATATATATATGTGTATATTGTTTGTGTGTATAGTGTATAAGAATATAATTGCTATACTTGGATAACCAAATTTTAGAAATTACCCCTTACAATCTATTGCACCTGCCTAAATTATTTCTGCTCCACCCGTGGTTGACTGGCAGAAAATGCCTAAGGCATTAAGTCCGCCATGTACCTTATTTTTGTGTGCTAAAGTTTAAATAAATAAATAAATAATGCCCGGCAGCACGCTGCTGCACAAGTTCGACAATATTGCGAAGAGATTGGGATACGTACAATGAATTGGCCACCACGCAGCCCGGATCTTAATCCCATTGAGCATCTTTGGGACAATTTAAAAAGAGCTGTATATGCGAGAAATCCTGTGCCTATGATAGTGGCACAACGAAGAACAGCACTTTCAGAAGAATGGGACAATATGCCGCAAGATCTTTTAATAATCCTAATCAAAACCAATTTTCTTTAAATTTCTGTTTTTTTTTTCAAAAAGTTTTAAGGTCCTTTCCAGTACACAAACTTAAACTTAAGGATATAACCCTACGCTGTTTTAAAGTTAACGAACCAATCTAGACGTTTCAATTTAAATCTGTGTAGAAAGTTTGCATACTTGTTGATGCAGTTTACGAGTCCGTCAGTGTATATATATATATATACATATATATATATATATATACTTATATATATATATATATATATATATATATACATATATATATTTATATATATATATATACTAGTAACCTGCCCTCACTTCGCTTCGGTATCAGTCGCCTTACCTGCGGCGTAGTTCCCGTTCCCATGGAAATGGGAAATATAGCCTATGCTACTCTCTAATATTATAGCTTTCCATTGATGAAAAAATTGTTGAAATCGGTTCGCTGGTTTAAGCGTGAAAGCGTAACAAACAAACAAACATCCTTACTTTCACATTTGTAATATTAGTAAGAATACATATATATATTATTAGTATTTGCTCGTGACTTTGTTCGCATTTATACGATAACTCGTTTTTTGTCGTAGTTGGATTTTAGTTCTTTTACTTTTTTTATATTGTAGTTCAATCAATGACTAGCTGATCAATCAAACGCTGTTCTTTTAAAAAAAAATTAAGAAGATTTTCTGAGTCGAACGCAGCGCCACCTACCGGGTCCGATTGCTTTCATCATTCAGGCTTTTGCCGTCTACTGCTGGACGTAGGCGTCCTACATGTGGTCGCCACTCGAGAACCTTTCTTTGCCAGCGGTTGCCGGTTCGTTGAGCGATGTGGCCTGCCCATTGCTACTTCAGCGTGCTAATTTTTCGTGCTATGTCGGTCACAACCGTTTCTCTACAGATTGCCGTATTTTAGATTCGATGTCGCAGAGACATCTCAAACATAGCTGCTTTATAGCACACTGAGTGACTTTGAGCTTAGTTATGAGGTCTACATTTCAGGACCGCATTTCCCTGCCATAAGTCATTACTGGTAACATTTACTGGTCGTAGACCTGTGTTTTCAGACACTGAAATATTTCAGATAATGATCATGATGATAATGATCCTTTTTAGATTCCCGAACGGTGCCCAGCCAAGTTGAATATCTTGGCTGAGCTCTTACTCGAAATTGGATTTACCGACCTGGACTGTTTGTCTAAGGTCAATATATTGATAAAGCAATGAATGTTTTCCCAACCTTTGGAAATGCCATTGTCAACTAGGATCGCTACTGGAATGACATGAACATTTGATATGACTTTTGTCTTGTCCATGTTCATTCGTAAACCCACTAATTGGGATACCCTGTTGAGATCGTTGAGCATGGCGTCGAGCTCCTCCATAGGTTCTGCTTTAACGATGATATCGTCTGGAAACCGAAGGTGAGTAATGTACACGCCATTGATGTTGATGCCGGAGTCCGGTCCAGTCTAAGAGTTTGAAAAAATGTTTCAGTCCAGTGGTTAACAGTTGAGAGATGACGTCTCCCTGTCTCATCATCTTTTTGCAATTGTATCGGTTTTGTACTCTTATCCCAGATACAGACTGGCATTATAGCGTTCTTGTACAAACACTGCAGTCCCTTCAACACTTCGATATAAGGATTGTCGGTTTGGCACCACAGAAGGGACTGCAGCATCGTCCAAGTTTCGACTGAATCAAAGGTTTTCTCATAATCCACATACGCTATACACTGAGGCTGATTGTACTTCTCAGTTTTCTGGATAATTTAGCGAAGCGTGAGGATGTCACCTATGTAGCCTTTAAGAAGCCTTTTAAAAAGTGACTTTTATGTAAGAAATGGGTTTCATCGAGCTTGCACGTGTGTCGATTTGTAATGACGCTCGAAAATAAGTTATATACGTCGACCTCGATAGTGAGACGAGTCTAAGCTCTTCGCACTCTAAGCACGAGTAAAGCTCTTCTAAAGTACTAACTTTAGAAGAGCTTTATCGCCCTTCTAGAAGTACATTACCACGACCCTCCTTGTCCAAGACTGAGATGATGATGACTGATATTTAGCGCTAGCAACCCGTCCTCGCTTTGCTTCGGTTTCAGTCGCCCTCCCCGCGATGATCCCGTTCCCGTAGGAATACCGGGATAATATATAGCCTATGTTACTCCCTGATATTATAGCTTTCAATCGGTAAAAGAATTTTTGAAATCGCTTCGGAGGTTTGAGCGTGACAGCATAACAAATTTACTTTCGCTTTTATAACATTAGTAAGGATTAATAAAATTATGTCTATGATGAAAATGATGAAGGTGAAGATTAATACAAAATATATAAAAACAATAAGTTTATTTATTAATGCAACTTTTATTATAATTACATATTTTATTTATAAATAGTTTCTCTTATATAATAAATCATTTTGTAAGACTTTAATCTAGAAGCGTTTTTTAACCTATGAAAATATTTAAAAACTCAAACTTGTTGCCTAGTTAATACTGATCAACATTTGGTTTCCGTGTGATGACGGAGTTAGAATATAATTCATCACCCCCTATCCTGCCCATGGGAGTCGGAAAAGACAATTAAGGGATATAATACGCAGATAACGTCGATGCAAATGAAGGAGAACTCGAAAGAAAAACTTATGCTAACACGTCTGACCAAGTGGTATAGTAGGTCGAATTCCCTTCCACTATGAAGCAGGCCTGAGCACAACAGTGGGACGTATATGGCCTGAGATGATAAGATTATGAACAATTGGTTACTCTAAATTTAAGAAAGTGGATTTATACATGAATCCTATTGCCTAATGTTTTAATGATAAGTATTCTCACTATTAGCCATTTTCAATAACTTCATCATTATAGTCCATATTTATCCCACTGCTGAGCTCGAGCCTCCTCCACAGTAAAAGGGTAATTGACCCTTCATACCACTCTGATCAGTTGGCATAGGGTTTTATTTCGAGTATTCCTTCTCCTTCGTAGATGTTATCTGCATATCCCTTAGTCGTCTTTTACAACACCCACGGGCGGGAAAGGAGGGTGGTGAATTGTATTCTTACTCCGTCACCATACAGAAAATATTTAATTTCAATAACTTATCTGAGATAAAAACGAAAACCATATATTTTCGTAATTATCTTCTAAAGCATTTTATTTTGATACTTTTAGGTCTTGAAAAAAAATAAGACCGTAATTTAGTATTACATAAATAGAATAATAAGTAGACATAGTACTTTCACAAATTATTCATACGATTTTATTAGCTTAATCATAAGGGCTCATAAAATGTGATGAAAATTTATAAATAACTAGCTGACGCAACAGACGTTGTTCAGTTCAAATAAGCGCCACCTACCGGGTTCAATTGTGAATCTAAACCATTCTCGAATCCCCTTGAACATGCACAAAAAAATTCATCAACATCGAATCAGCCGTTTAGGAGGAGTTCAGTGATATACACACGTACACAAGAAATTTATATATAAATAAGATAATAAATTGAAAATAAGATTTCTGAAGTTTACTCGATTATAAACCTATTTTACGGATTTTATCGCGTTTGTATTTGATTTTTGATTGCACGATATTTCGAACACTGTACAGCTGTAAAGGACTGTAGGACTGAGGGTCCGCCTGTGACCATGAACACTGTAAAGTGTTCGAAACTTCGGGCAATCAAAAATCAAATACAAACGCAATAAAATATCCTTTAGTCGTCTTTTACGACACTCACGGGCAAAAGAAGGTCAATTATTGTGACGCCCTTTCCAGTAAACATTCCTTTTTTTTTTTTTTTTTAATAAAATAATTTACATAAATCCTTCTTAAACACTTATTCAAATACATAATACGCTGCCAGTAGGCAATCTGGCCAGAACACTCACAGTATTGCCATGTTGGATGGTAAAGCTTAAGCTCTATGCTAAGTAGAAAATAGTGATCCGGTCAATTGTAAAATAAATCTACTTTTACGGATTTTATCGTATTAAAATCAAATGAGTGCTGAAATGTATTTGAAAAGTCGGTAGAGTTAAAATGAAATACAAACGCAATAAAAACCGTAATAATAGTTTGATGCGTGTAATAATCGCGTAAATTTCAGATGTAGTTTTATTATAGGTTATTATTATGATTAAAATATTATGTGATAAGAGAGCACTGTAGAGTGAACAAAGAAGTAGTAACAAAGATCAAAAAAGTTATGTCGAGGAGGTTTGGACATGAAAAGAGAATGAGTGAAGAGAGGGTGATGAAGCAAGTATTCAAAGCAAGTGTAAATAGGACGGTTATAAGAGGAAGACCAAGCCGTACGTTTCTGGATCAAATTGGATTGGAGACGTGCTAATAAAAGGTCATGTTGAGTAATATGCATGAAGACTTTGATTAGTGTAAGTGAAGCGGTGGAATTATGTTAGTATCGTAGCTTGTGGCTATCCGTAGTCTCTGTCTACCCCACTGGGAAGTAAGTAAAATAACATAATCATCATCATTATTTCAGCTTATCGCCGTCCACTGCTGGACGTAGGCCTCCCTCATGTTACGCCACAAAGTGCGGTCCTGTGCCGCGTGCATCCAACGACGCCCAGTAACTTTCACCAGGTCGGCGGTCCACCTAGCTAAATAAATAAATAATATAATATGTAAGTAAAATTCGAAGGGCATCACACTGGAGTTAGTACCTACTTACAAGACATTTTGTACACAATTTTATTTCTAGTAAGAAAACAAAAACAATAACAATAGACAAGCCCGCTGAGTTTCTTGCCGGATCTTCTCAGTAGCGGTCGTGTTCCGATCCGGTAGTAGATGAATTCAATGAATAATTTGATATGGGTCATGTTAAAATTGACGATATGTAAGTTTCCTCTCGCGGTTTATGTCATAAACCATCATAATAAACGATTTCAATTGAATTATATATGATATTAGGGTAAGAAAAACGCTTTTAGATTAATTATCGTTAACAATTTATAATTATTAGATTGATATGGAAGAGTTTGCTCTATAAATTCTATAATAAACTTATTAGCTAACAGTAATTATTTGTTGGCATTGTATGAGATTTACATTTATTTTAATAAATATAGTCTTTGAAATAATACAATTTTATTTACAGAGCACACTGTTTTGGCTTCTTCTGCTATCTTACTGGCATCTGAAACAATATTTGTTTATTTTTGAGGTAGGAATGGTTTAATCAATTTGTTTATATAAATAATAATTATGATGGGTTCTAATTGTAAGGAATTGTGTCAATATAGCCATAGCGTCTTCAAATTTTGTAATTATATAAAATAGCAACGTTGGTAGGTAGTTGTTGAGAAATATTGACGGATTTTAAATTTCCATGAATTTTCATATCATCTAGAATATCTGTGTCGGTCGTGATTAGTCGAAACAAAAGATGGAATAATGACCGATTCGATCACCAATCACTTAAGACCGGATCTTGCGTGAACGATCGGTCGCGAGCGACCGACAAGACCCGCCTCGAACCTCGTTCATGCAGTTCAATCGGTCAGGCAGACAATGCGATTCGATCTTTTTAATTCGGTCAATCACGACCGACACAGATATATCATCCAGTAAGTCAAGTAGTGCGATTTAACAAATCGCCAACCCGCGTGCCAAGAATAAAGATTACAGCACTGTTCCCTTATTGATGAGGCAGACTACATCTATGGGGCATTTGTCTTGGTGATAGACCACGAAATGATGAAGGATGACGAATTATTAGTCATTTGTTGATTATTTTGGCAAGGTCCTTACTTTTTGGTTTCTTCTACAACATGAGGATTTACTTATTTGACAAATCTTACCACATTCTCTAATGTAGGCGGCGGGCTGTAGGTTGACTTTTGTCCGGCACTGCTTGCCTCTCTGATGGTGTAACTCTTATTGTCATTGGACTCGAGCACCACGCGAGGAGGTTCAGTATCTGGTGGTAATATAAAACTTTAGATCTCTTATTTAAACACAATTATAATGATTAAAAACTTTGTTTTGTGGTAGCTGCCACGATTACCAACTGGATATATAAAATAAAAAACAAAACTATAAATAAAACACTCTGAGGCCTGTCATTATCTCATATAGGACTAAGGTGTACCTCGGAGGAACATTATATGGCTCTCTTAAGTTCTTTTGATATAAAAGAAAAAATGTATCACAAGATTTATAGGAAAGCCAATAAACCGCAGGGCAGCTTGTGGCATGCTGAATGTGAGTGGTCCTGAATGCCCCAGAGAGTCAGCCAGGGCCTCGTATCGGGGACTTGTGATGGTGAAACCGGCGCCGCACCGCTTGACTCTTCTAGACACTTGCACCAATTTTGCCCGTATGCGTGTCTGTGGTGACTGTTTAGGGGGGTCCATTCAGAGAGTTTGCGAGTCACCGTCGTCTGCCAAAGTTCAAGACATGATGGCATAGAAGGCAGACGATAGTTTTTAAATCAATAGTCTTAAGTAAACCAATCCATCGTACCTCCAACCTCATAATCAGGCTTTAGATACTATCATCACACTAGTTTTACATCTACCGTTGACCGTCCACGAATGTTATGTGCAGGCGTGGAGTGTCATCAGTAGACGGTCCAACCCATTTTTAAATTAAATTTCTCCAAAGGCTTCCGCGTGTTGGATCCATATCCTCATATAAGCATTTCAAAGGACCGGGTATTTGCTCTAGGAAGATGTCGTGAACACGGAGATTATCTATATATAAATACGTGAAGCAAAAACTTTGTACCCCTTTTTACGAAAATTACGTGGTCGGACATGTATGAAATTTGGCACAGTTGAAGTATATAATGAGGAGAAGTGCATAAAACTGAAATTTCATATAATAATGTATTAGAAATGCATTAAATTCATTAAAAAGGCATTACGCCTACAACGCAATCGCTACACACACACACACGTTTGTGGGAGAGTGTTGCGTAGCAACGCTTTAAATACACTTTTGTTTACGGTTAAAATCTCTGGTCGAACTGAATGTCAAACAATCACAATTATGATGACAATGTCTAATAGAGATTTGTGCTTATATATTAGTTATTGGTGAAATACAGCTTGCTCAATTTACATAAATAAAATTAAAGGAAATTGTGTAGCAGAAAAATTTATTAAAATGAATTATAGCCGAATTTCGACCACACAGCGACCACTAGTTATAATAATTGTGTCATAATGCACTAGTGGCGCTAGTGAATAGTAGAATCAAACATTATTTATTAAAATCTGTTGAGACGTTGATTAGAATTGAGCGAACTTAAAATTGGTATTCGTTTTATTTCAACGCTTTTAGTACCGGATATTCATACAACACATGTGTGAATTACGTCTTACAACCCCTTTTGAAGATGAATATGTAGCGCAAGTGAATAGTAGAATCTAATACCATTTATTAAAATTTGTTAAGTCGTTAAAATGTCTATGTAAGTCGTTAAATTGATATTTGTTTCATTTCAACGCTTTTTGTAACAGATATTCATTTGCAACACATGTGTGCATGAGGCCTTACACCACCTTTTGAAGATGAATAAGTGTCGAAAGTGAATAGTGAAACTTTCTCCATTGAACACCATTTCGAGTTTCATAGTTTCGTGACAAACTTCGTGTGTGAACCTTAACTATATTATTTGGCTATATGGAGCATATTGAACTGAACTTAATTTGTGAAAGCTATGTTGGTGAAAGCATTATAGCTTACCCAAGGATAAGGTATTATCTATTATATTCAAACTTGGGCAAGGGAATATCTTAGGTAATCATATTCCATCGAGTTGGTAAAATCGCTGTAAGGACAACGTTGAGATAAATCTTCAGTAAATTTGCATTTCATGAAGATAGGTATGCTGATACATAATATAATTTGGGGGCCATGGTTTAGTAGTAAGGTATAGTAATAAAATAGATTTAGTAATAATAGCAAATGGCTTATAGATTTAAGACTATAAAGATACGGCTGCCTGAAAGGTCTTGGATTTTAATCTCGAGCTGAATTAAAAAAGCGTTAAAGCGTTATTAGTGCTACCGTGGGACTTTTGAACATCGTCACCATCATCATCATTGCTATTTTACCACGCTGGTCAGACGTATTGGTATAGGGTTTTATTTCAAGTTTTCAATCAATATACCGCGCACCAAAAGGAAGGAAGGAATACGGGATAGGATTCAGGTTGAGTAGGATATAAAGACGTATGGGATATGTATGCAGTATTCAGCATGGAAATCGAATCTGCTAAATCATTACACCATTAAAGCCGTCAAACATATAAATAGTACATCATCTATATAATATATAAAGCTGAAGAGTATGTTTGTTTAAACGCGCTAATATCAGGAACTGCTAGTCCGATTTGAAAAATTCTTTCAGTGTTAGATTGCCCATTTATCGAGGAAGGCTATAGGCTATATATCATCACGCTAAGACCAACAGGAGCGGAGCACCAATGAAGAATGTTCCAAAATCGTTTTTTTTTCTTTTGAGGGCTTTCGCTGCGTAAACGGCTAAATTTTCGCAAAAATCATGTGTGACTGAATCGTATTATTAAATTTTTTTTACGAACGAAGTCGCGAGCGGAAGCTAGTACCTATTCTATAAACGTGTTTAGAACAAATCATCGAGACATTAAGAACACGACAAAATCTTCATACTTCAACAGCATATATACAAAGATATGTTATTCAAAAATAGACTCAACTCACCAGACTTAGGGTTCAGTATATCAGGTTTGGTCTCCAATTTATCTGTTGGTGCTGGATATGCTATGAGGAACCGTCTTCCTTGAGCGTCCACTTGAACAACGCTTTGCGATGGTCTTTTAGTACTAGTTGTAGTATCACTGCGTCTAAATAAAATAAACACATACATAAGTATGTTTTTTCCGTGTAGTGACGGAGTAAGAACATAATTCATCACCCCCTTTCTTACCAGTGGGTGTCGTAAAAGCCGACCAACGGAATATTGCAGATAGGTAACATGTATGCAAGAAAACGAAACCTAATACCGACCCGCCTACGGGTGGGTTATGGGCCCACGCGCCGTCCTTTCGTCGCCCCGGACGGGATGGCCCGTGTGTGCTATAGCCCTCCCATAAAAAAAATACTCACCCGCCTGATCAGCGTGGTATAGTAGGTCAATTTCCCTTTCATTGCGGAGAAGGCTCAAGCCCAGCAGTGGGATATAAATGAGCTGGGCTGATACATATATATATACATAAGAATGAAACAGGTTTTTTTTTTCAAAAGACAAACACCCAGTTCTTTCAGTTCATATACATCCTACTGCTGGGTTCGAGACTCCTGCAAAACTGGAGGCGAAATTGTCATACTATACCACGCTGGTCAGACGGGTTGGTATAGTATTTTAAAATAGATGTTATCTGTTTTAAATAAAACTACTTTATGGATTTTATCACGTTTGTATTTGGTTTTTGATTACCCGACGTTTCGAACACTTTGCAGCGTTCATGGTCACGGGCAGACTAAAATGTTTCACGTCTAACAAGTCATCGTTACTGCAGAAAATTTATAATTATCTGCTCGTGACCATGAACGCTGCAAAGTGTTCAAAAGGTCGGGTAATCAAAAATCAAATACAAACGCGATAAAATCCGTAAAGTAGTTTTATTTAAGATGTTATCTGTTTATTATATAACTTAGTCGTCTTTGACGATACCCACGGATAAGATATAGGGATGTTGAATTTTATTCTTATTCCGTTATCATCATCATCCTCATCGCAGCCCACATACGTCCCACTCTTGGGCACGGGCCTCCTCCATAATGGAAGAGAATTTGACCTACTATACCATGCTGATCAGACATGTTGGTATAGAGTTTCATTTCGAGATCTCCTTCTCTTGCACAGATGTTATGTGAATATTATATCCCATAGTCGTCTTTTACGACATCCACGGGTAAGATAGGGAGTGGTGAATTGTCCGTCACCACGCGGAATAAACACCCAGTATGGAGGCATAAATTCTTGTGTGGCAGGGGACTTTACATATAAAGAATTAATGGACACAAATTACAAGCAGACTCGGAACAATCATTTACGAAGCGATAGTTCTTTAAATACCGATCTTTAGACCCTTGCACCGTTTTTTCAGTTACCAATTTTGACGAAATTAATAAGGCTTGCTTGTAATTTCAGGTTCTAAACCACAGCGGTTTCGAGCTTTGAAAATTTATATGCGGATTAAGATATTAATAATTAACTAGATGAACCCAATTGATGTAGTTCTTAGTTGAAAAGGAAATTAATGTCTGCAGCAGCGGTACCTGTTCTTTTTAAGAATTTAAAACATTCAGAGGTTTTTACACAATAATAACAATAAGAAAAAAAAACTTATAGCACCATCACCCTGCCCAAATAAAGGAAAGAATCCATGTATTGCGGGGAACTTAATCATGCATTCCAGGGACACATATTACACCTACATTTCAAAACAACAATTTATGAATCACATAAAGTATTGCACTGAGAAAATAACCTGCGACACTGTGAATGATCTTAACCACTACGCACACTAACAATTGTAGTAAAAAAAACTTAAAATATCATTATTTCATGATTATCTCAGCTTATATACGTCCCACTGTTGGGCTCGAGCCTCCTACACAATAGGAGAAAAATTGAAATTACCATACCATGCTGGTCAGGCAAGTTGATATAGGGTTCTATTTGGACTTTTCCTTCTCTTGCATAGATGTTATATGCGTATTATACCCCTTAGTCGTCTTTTACGACATCTACGGGCAAAATGGGGAGTGGGGAATTGTATTCTTACTCCATCATCACACGGATAAAAATATATTGTCAATAAAATATTTACTGCGATAAAATGGTATTTTACCTTTTTGTAAAGAAAACTTAAGAACTTAAAATTATTACTTATATTACACTGAGATACTACTTTAATAGGAGAACTAAGAGTTGTATGGATTGAGGAATCGACGGATTCCTCCAGTAAACATAAAAACTGAAGTGTTCAAAATCAGGCAAGTTTAAATAAAATTCGTAACGATAGTTTTATTTTCAAATTTAAATTATAAGCGCTGGATGGTTTCAAACCTTCTTACTGAATAAAAAGATGATATAATAACTTACTTTCGTATTATTAATACTACAATTGCGCCTGCCGCAGTTAGAATAGCAGCGAGTCCGGCCAATGCAGCGGCCACAGGAAACTTGGTCTGGGCGCGAGTTGTACTTTCTATATAAACAACAAAAATATCAACAACTGTGTAAAACCATATTTTAGTACAATTTTTCTTTCCAGTTCGATTAATACGATATTTTCAACCGACTTCAAAAAAGGAGGAGGTTCTCAATTCGACATTTTTTTCTCATGTTTGTTAACACAAAACCTTCGACTGGATAAACCGACTTTCATGATTCTTTTTTTGTTTGAATGCTGGTGCTTCCCGGGTGGTCCCATTTAAATTCGTCTAGTTTTGATAATAACATCAATGGGAAAACGTTGAACGTGGTTTTTTTTCGTTCAGAATTATTAAATATAGTGTATAGTTCTTGATAAGACTTTGCCAGTCGTACCATTATCTATAAAAAAATCGCGTTTGTTGTATAGAAGTCGCCCTTAAATTATGTTTTTTTTTTCTAGTATTTGTTGTTATAGCGGCAATAGAAATACATAATATGTAAAAATTTCAACTGTCTAGCTATCGCGGTTCTTGAGATACAGCTTGGTGACAGACAGATGGACGGACAGACAGTAAAGTCTTAGTAATATTTAAAGAGGACTTGCAGGTGGCACCAGCGATAATAAATGCACGCGGCAGATTTTAAATTAAATTATTTATTTTATATGTAGGCAGTTACAATTATTTGCGCTTAGTAGAAGTGCGCGTCGTACATGGAGCGATTAGTATAGACGACTGAGTCGTAGATGTATCCTCCCGTGCCTCATACTGCACGCCGCGCACTCCCAGTTAACAATATTTTAAAAGTACCTTATATCTAAATAATAATTAACTTACATTTATAAATATATAACAATGTGATTGCGTCGCTAACAATAGGGTTCCGTTACCCTTTGGATACTGAACCCTAAATATGAATAACTTAAAAGTTATCAGAGATTTAAAATGCCGGACCAGAGTGCCCGTATACTGAAGTGAACCAAGGGCGGGTCGCTCTAAAAATATGAAATTTATACTCACCAGCTCTTTTCTCCGTTTCTTTAACAACTAAATCCATCAAGAGAACAGGATCCGAGGATCCTTTGCTGTTACGTGCCGTTACAGCCAGGTCTTCGTCTTCTGTCAGCGACTCTAGCGCTGACCAGGATATGTTGAACCATACCACGAGATCTAGTGACATAATCACCTTCATGATTTTTATTTTAATTTTTGGCGGTCGACTGTGATGCGTGCCGATCCATCAGATCCGTTCGGGGCGACGGAAGAGGGCGGCAAACAAGCCCATAACCTGCCTGGTGCGTACCTCCAAGCGCCTAGTGGGTGGGCCACCGGCAACCGACCTTGTCATCAGTGAAGTCGCCTCCATGATATGAGAAAAAATAACCTACCACGTTAATCAGACAGGTTGGTATAGAGTTTCATTTCTAATTTTCCTTCTCTTGCATATATATTATCCGCATCTACCCTTAGTCGTCTTTTACGATATCCACGAGCAAAAAGTACTATATGCCATGGTTTTTTGAAGTACCTATTCGTAATGATAGACTAGTGCTCGATTTTAAAAATCTTACTATTGGTTATAGACAATCGAATTGGCTTGTCAGTGCCCAATTGATTGAAATCATTCCACTTACTAAAAAAACTTTTACCGTCACTGCACCACACAAGTACAGATTAAAAATTTACAATGAAAATTACAAAGTAACAATGTTTGTCCCAAAACGGGTATTATGTTAATAAATTTATTAAAATTAGTACCGCGGTATATTACACCAAAGAGTTTTTATAGCCCTCCGCTCTTTGGTATATACTCGTATATTAAACGAGTTATAACTATGTTAATTAATGATAGAAAATTAATTAAAAAACTAATAATTGCAGTGTATTATACCGCAGGGTTTTTATGCTCGCCTCTATGGCGCGAACTTTAACAGGAAACTTTCAAAACTTCACTGAATTTTACGGTCTTATTTTAACTTGTCTTGTGATTAACTGAAACTGTATTTAAATAGGTATTAATTAATTGTATCCGTAGTTTTGTTTACATGGAAAATTTATTACTCATTATAGTACCACAGGAATAGCTATTAAGGGAATAGTTATTTACGCTAAAAAAATCGGAATTTAATTATTTATACTACAATTTTCTCCCAAATTGGTTATGGCATTAGAGTGAAAGTAGAAAGTAGAGTGAATGCCTAAGAAATATAAGCTAAAGAATAGCTTTTATTAACTTTTTTAAATCTTGGCTAGAAGTCCGAATGTAAGTTATTCCTATTGCAACTTTCACCCAAATCGGTTATGGCGTTAGATTGAAAGTAAGAGTGAAAACATAAATAATATAAGTTGTAAATATAACGCCTTCACTGCGTTATCAACACCTAATATACGTTCCACTGCTGGGCTCGAGCCTATTCCGCAAAAAAAGGGAAATTGGACTACTATACCACGCTGTTCAGACGTGTTGGCATAGGGTTTTATATCGAGTTTTCCTTCTCTTGTACATGTTAGCTGCATATTATAACCCTTAGTCGTCTTTTACGATACTTACAGGCAAGAGACGAGGTGGTGAATTGTCTATCACCACATGAAGCTCTGAAACTATAAAACAGAAACTGTCATCATTTCAGCTTTTATATGTCCCAGCGTTGGACTCGGGCTCCACTACAATCAGAGGAAAATTAGCCTACTATACCACCCTGCAGCTATGATGATGGAGTAAGGATACCATTCGCCACCCCCTCTCTTCTCCATGAATGTTGTAAAAGACGACTAAGGGATATAATAAGTTTATAACATGTGTGCAAGAGAAGAAAAACTCGAAACAAAACCTTATTCCAACACGTCTGACCAGCATGGAATAGTAGGTCAATTCCCTTTCCATTATGGAAGAGGACTGAGTTCAACAGTGGGACATATAATGGCTGAGATGATGATACCACGCTGATCAGACGTATTGGGGGTTGCAGGGTTTTATAAAGCCTTAGTCATTTTTATGATACCGACGGACAAGAGACGGCCTGGTGAATTGTCCGTCACCACATGAAGCTTGGAAACTATAAAACAGAAACTATTCGAATAGAAACCTACTCACCCGTATAACTGGCAGTGGTATTAGCCAGAATTCTTCCATGATCTCCAAGGATATCCAAAGTGAAATATTGACTCAGACCGCCATCATATCCAGCGATGCACTTAACTGAGAGATATGGTTCCAGGTTCTTTATCAGACGCCTGGTGGTGCAGTTCCGAGGAGTTGAAGGTCGAGCTGGTGAATAAAAATGCTTTGAGGAAATGTATTTTCTTTAAATATTACTTTTGAAACCATCTGGCCGAGGTAATTAATTTATACAAATAAATAAAATTTAAGTGTCTGTTTCCCACGGGATCCCGGTATTCCCAAGTCAACGGGAACTACGCGAGGAAGGCCACTGAAACCGAAGGGAAGCGAGGGCGGGTTCCTAGTTACAAAATATGATAGCCATTTTTTTTTTTTGGGTGTGGGTCATGTTCAGCGCACTCGCCGCTCGGCTTCGTCCAGGGCGACAGAGGGGCACCGCGCGGCTCCAAGACCCACCAGTGGCACGTCGCCTTCGTCGTTAAGCCGACCACCGGTGCAGAATTCCTTGTCTTCAGTGGTCGGTCCGACGGAATACCCCGGTCGCGGGGAAATATGATAACCCTGGAGTATCAATTCAGTCATAATAATGAGAAGCAGCATATTCTTGAGAAACTTATAATATCCAATTGTAATTGTGGACACTCATACCGAGGGCTCGGGAACCTTAACAGGATCTTCTCATCCTACATACCTCAGTGTCTGAAAACACAGGTCTACGACCAGTGTGTGTTACCAGTGATGACTTACGGCACGAAAACGTGGGTCTTATGACTAAGCTCAAAGTCGCTCAACGTGCTCTGGAGCGGGCTATGCTTGGGATTTATTTGTGAGATAGAATCCGAAATACGGCAGTCCGGAGAAGAATGGGTGTAACAGCACACATCGCTGGACGAAACGAAAACTGCTGGGTACAAAAAAAACGGACTCGAGTGGTGACCAAGTATCGGACTACGCGGTTTAGGACGCCCTTCCAGTAGGTGGATCGACGACCTGGTGAAGATTGCTGGGCGTCGTTGGATGCAGGCGGCAGAGTACCGCATTTTGTGGTGAGATAAAAGGGAGGCCTACGTCCAGCAGTAGACGGTGATGGGCTGAATGATGATGATGATGCCAAGGATAATTATTGTACTTTCTTTCCTTGAGTAAACCGCAGAGAGGGGGGGGGGGGGTTGGTTAATTATATTCTTAGTCCGTCACCACACGGGAGAAATATGTAAGAATATATTTGTAATAATTACAAAATCTGAACCTTTCTGTGACTGTTTACAATATATTAATAGAAACCACCCATATTATGGAACACTAAAACTTATAGCTAAATGGAGATATACCTACATCTACCCCTCAGGGAGCTAATAAAAATTATTTACAGCCCGTACGTAAGCATAAACTTCAGCGCGAAACTACATTAAAAACTTTCGCATTTAAAATCGAAATGCTCTAATAAAAAGTTTTAGTTTAAGTCCGAAACTACTATTCAAAAACTTAGATCGTATTTTTAAAAATTTCCAGGTCACCGATTAAAACCAAATCCCGGCATATTTTAATTAACTTACCAAATTATTAATTTACACGCCAATTTCTTGGAGTACGGAATTATCTCATCCAACTGCAGAAAGTTTGATTAATTGATTTCGTCGAGTTTTACTGATAATTATCGCGGAGTTGAGATTATTGAGCGGGACTTAGGAAGTTTAAAATTTGTTATCAGCTCGGTGATAAAAGACAAATTGCTTAATATTTGAGTAAGAAAATAAAATATTAATGGCTAAATATAAAGTTTATTACTGATAAGTAAACATTTACGATGTTTTATATCCGCTTTCGGTAATGACACTTAAACTTTAGGTAACGCTTAAGCATCAATGATATTTTTCATGTCAGCCTATATATGTGAGTTTCACTTTTGGACTGAAGTGTCCTCCAAAATAAGATGAGAATGGACTTACTATTTCATACTGTTTAGATGTTTCATATCAAGTTTTTCTTCTCTCACATCGGTTTTACTTGCATATATAGTGGTAGAACCACACTGTTGACAGTTATTTGTGTATAGCCGCGGGCCGGTCCTTCCGGGGTAGTACCATACTCGCAGAAAATCGACGCGAGTAGTAGCAATTTGTTACTGCGCTTCGTTCAGTAAGCGAGATAGCTGAAAGCCCATCTTTCTGAGGGTGCTTGCGTGTGGTGGGTTTTAGTGATGCCTTTAGCTTTTTTTTTTAAAGACATCACCCTACGCACTAAGGAAATAATCCTTGTATTGCGGGTTAGTAGTTTATAGTAGTATTAGTATCACCGAATCTTATTGCACGCATTCACACTCCCTTCACTTCCTGCGCGGTAGGCAGCGGCCTTGCAAAGGTCCATGAGCGGCAACAACACTTACCATCAGGTGTACTGTTTGTTCATTTGCCACTGTGTGCAATAAAAAAAATATCCCTTAGTCATCTTTTACAACGCTAACAGGCAAGAAATGGGGGTTGCGAATCATATTCTTACTCCGTCATTACACGGATTCAAATAATTACTGTAATATATTTATGCTCAAATTATTTTGATATTAATCATATTACGTATGTAGGTAACATTATAAATCAAATTAATAATTGACAAGCTACCGTTTGTAACATAATAATTTTATTAATAAATTAATTAGGCGTATTTATTGAACGGATCAAAATAATTACATGTAGCAATCAAAACATTTACTATTTAATTTTAAAATAGATTTTATCGTTCAGCTTGCTAACAGCTTTGCTGTGTGGCGGTGACTACGAATATTATCAACCCTCATATTGTATGTGAGTGTTGTAAAAGATGATTATGAACTTTATTTGCCCTTTTTTGGATGGGAAAATGAAATCTTCACGTATTTTTTTTATGGACAACTTCCTGCACTAAGGAATAAATTCTTGTATTGCAGGGGACTTTACAAGCATATAATTAAAGGACACATATTACATCCAGACTCGGAACAATAATCTGTGGATCACACAAAGTGTTATGCTGCGTGGGATTCGAACCTGCGACACTGGAAGAGTAGGTTGGTATCTTCACAACTACGCCATCTGTGCATTCGAGGTTATGCTGGGCTAAATCATACGCTATGCCTGCATCTCGGATATAGCAAAGTCACGGGACCATTTTCATTCCTTTTCCATTGTCTAAAGTGTTACCTAAAATCTGTGTGAGGTGTTGGTTTAAATTTTGCGATCGTTGGTGAAAACAGTCATAAGCCATTTAAATGCAAATTTCAATGGAACTTAAAAGCAATATTATCATCATCATGTCAGCCCATATACGTTCCAACATTCGACGAGCCTCCTCCACAATAGGAGGGAAATTGACTTACTATACCACGCTGGTCACGCGAGTTTTCCTTCTTTAACTCCATTACCACACGGATATAATATAATATTTACTGCAAGTTTCATCATCATCATCATCGCTGCCCACACATGTCTCACTGTTGGGCTCGAGTCAATGGGAGGGAGTTTGACCTACTATACCATAATGGTCAAATATGTTGGTATTTTTTTTTATGGGTGGGCTATGGTAAGCGCACACGCGGTCCATTCCGTCCGGGGCGACGGAAAGACGGCGCGCGGGTCCATAGCCCACCCGTACCTACGTCGCCTTCGTCGTTGGGCCGATCACCAGAGCAGGGTGACTTGTCGTCAGTGTTCGGCCTGAAGATATGTTGGTATTTTTTTTTTATGGGTGGGCTATGGTAAGCGCACATGCGGTCCATTCCATCCGGGGCGACGTAAAGACGGCGGGCGGGCCCATAGCCCACCCGTACCTACGTCGCCTTCGTCGTTGGACCGATCACCACAGCAGGGTGACTGGTCGTCAGTGCTCGGCCTGAAGATATGTTGGATTTTTTTTTTTTATGGGTGGGCTATGGTAAGCGCACGCGCGGTCCAGTCCGTCCGGGGCGATGAAAGGATGGCGCGTGGGCCCATAACCCACCTGTACCCACGTCACCTCGTTGTTGGGCCGACCACCGGAGCAGATATATATAAAATATGTTGGTATAGGGTTTCATTTCGAGTTTTCCTTCTACTGCACAGATGTTATGTGTTAGTCGTGTTTTACGACATCCATGGACAAGATAGGGTGTAGTGGTGAGTTGTATTCTTTATTCGTTACCCCTTAGCAAATACAAGTTTAATGTTTAATAATAACTATATACATTTTTAAATTTTTCTACTGGCAATTAATGTGTATAATAAAGCAATATTGCGAAGAATTAAAAGCAATATTAAGGATTGCCAAATCTTATTTCTTATTTAATTTTTTAACGGTTACAGTGACAAAGAATAAATCTTATTACATATCAACGAAACCCTTCCGACATTACGTTTTTGTTTTTATACAAAATTTAAAAGGTTATTTTTTAATTAACCCAAAATCCCGAGCAAAAAGCTCTAGTTCAATGTATTATTTTAGGATAATTCTTATCCTCACAAAATGAGGCGTATTAGGACTTACCCTGTTGCTTAATGGACAGAAAAAAATAAAAAGAAAACTGTTTCCCGCCCTAAATTACTTTGTAGTGACTGTCTATCGTTTCTTTTTATTTTCGACATGTTTTTTTGAAAAGGAATTACTGAGTGCCGAGCTACTACGTAGCAGATAATGACTAAGTAAAAAGGGTTACAATCCATTCTTCAGTCATCGATATCCTATGATAACCATTCTCCGTGAGGTGACGGAGTAAGAATACAATTCAACACTCACCCATGGGTGTCGTAAGAAACGTCTAAGGGATTAAAATTCATCTAACATCTATGAAAGAGAAGGAAGAGTCTAAATAAAACCCTACACCAATATCTAATATTTGATTGAGTGTTTTTCCTAAAATTTGGATATAAAAATATCGTCACCTTATATACCCTTTTTTTTTTGTGGGTGGGCTGCGGTCGGCGCGCCTCCGCATCACTCTGTCCGGGGCGACAGAGGGGTTTCAGCACGCAACTCCCGCAACCCACCCGAAAACCACGTCGCCTTCGTCGTTGGGCCGACCACCGGAGCAGGGTTACTTGAACTCAGTGGTCGGCCCGACAGAATACCCCCTATTGGGGTAACCTCCCATCGACCGACGTCCCCCCCTCGGGGAGGAGAGATCGAGATCGGTCGCAGCCTTCTGCGAGATCATTGTCTCGCAGAAGACTGCGACCGCGTCCCAATTCCCGACGTTGTCGACCATCGCCCTAGCGATAGGCGGCAGCGTCAGGTCTGCACCGATGATTGCGACGAGTTCACAGCGCTGTACTGCCCAAGCCGCGCAGGCCTCGAGCGTATGGCGCGCCGTGTCCTCGTCGCAATCGCAGTGGTGGCAGGACGGTGTACTCTTCCTCCTAACGACCTTGTGCAGGTATTTCGCGAAGCACCCATGCCCCGTCAAAACCTGCACCAGTCGGAAGGAGAGCACCCCGTGCCGCCTTTCCAACCACTGCATCAGCACCGGCCGGAAGGCCTCCACGGTTCGCAATTCGGACCGAGGCCTCTCCAGCCGGACTGCCCAACGGGCAATGACGTCTCGGCGGGCGTCGACGCGCTAGACGGTGAGCTCCTTTAACGAGATCACACCGCCCTCCGCTCGCACCCCCGTCACCCGCCGATACAATTCGGTGAGCATTTCCGCCTCCAGGTCCCACGGGGGAGTCCCGGCCAATAGGCACGCTGCCTCCGTCGCCACCGTGCGGTACCCGCGTATGGCCCTGATCGCCGTGTCAGGGACCCCGCCCACACCGGTGCGCCGTACAGGGCCATCGACTGGATGACCCCCGCGTACAGCCGTCGGCAAGCAGTGCTCGGTCCACCCACGTTCGGCATAAGCCAAGATAGGGCGGACGCCGCGCCGACGAGCCGTGGAGCGAGCCTGCGGAAATGCTCCCGGAACCACCATTGCCCGTCGAGCACCAGGCCCAAGTACCTCATATGGGCCCGGATGCTGATCTCAACCGAATGGACGGTGATCGAGACGCTGATGGGAGGTCTCATACGGCGCCCATGAAACAAGAGGGCCTCCGTCTTGTCCAGGGCGACCCTCAACCCCAGCGCCTCGATCCGTCTGACGACCTCTTCGGTGTCTGAGGTCGCCAGGCTTACCGCCTCTTCTAGCGTCCCACCGCGGGCTGTGACGAGCGTGTCGTAGGCGTAACAAATCACGCCCAGCCCGGGCGGGAGGCTCCCACTCAACGCCCAGTCGTAGCCGATGTTCCACAGGGTGGGTCCGAGGACCGACCCCTGTGAGACACCGCACGTCATGGGCGTTCGCACAACGTCCCCTGCTCGGTTGGTGCAGAGAACGCTGCGCCCCTCCAAATAGTCTGCCACTAGCCGCCTCAAGTAAGCTGGCACCCCGTGATATCGGAGCGCCTCCCTGATGCAGCTGAATGGCAGACTATTGAATGCGTTGGCGATGTCTCGGGACACCACCAACAGCACTCCCCCGCCGGTGACGGCCTCAGTCGCCACGGCCCTCAGGCGCAACAGAGCCGCGATCGTCGAACAACCCCTCCTAAACCCAAACTGGGCGTCTGACAGATCGGGCCCCGTGCCGACAAGGTGCCGCTCGATGCGGGCAGCTACCACCCTCTCCAGTAGCTTGCCCGTGTCATCGAGCAGCACGATAGGCCTGTAGGCCAAAGGCGACTCCGGAGACCGTCCCGGCTTCGGCAGGAGCACCAGCCTTCCCTCCTTCCAGCACCCAGGGAACCGTCCGGACGCTAAACACGCATCGAACAGCCCCCTGAGACGGGGTCCCAGGTGTTCGAGGACCTTATTATACCCTAAACATCCTACTGTTGGGCCCAGATTGTCTCCATTGTGACAGCGAATTTGACTATACTATGCTGGTTAGCGTGGTAGAGCTGGTTTATCCGTGTAGTGACGGAGTAAGAATACAATTCACCGCCCTCTAACCAACCCGTGGGTATCTTCTATCTGCATATGATATCCTTTAGTCTCTTACGACACCCACGGGCAAGAAAGGTGGTGAATAGTATTCTTACGCCATCACCCCACAGAGAACCAATGTTGTACTCATCATCAATTACAACAGACTCTTAAATTACTTAAATGAATTTCAAACTTAATTTACGCTTTTATCAACCATGATTAGGTTGACGTATGTTTTTTAATCTTATATTCAATAAGTTGTTTTTGGCAGGATAAGCCTTCTATCTATTTAAACGAATCTGCTAAAGTTTCAAAACAAAGTTAGGTATCTTAAATTCACGAAATTTATGAAAACATTTTAATTTTACACCTGCGAGTAATTTATAAGAGCGGTTTTAATTGGTTGCGTAATTTCAATCGATACGAAAATGAAAGCGAATAGATGCCATATTAATTTAATGCAATTCTAATTATTTAGGTAAATTATCATTTTCATCATTTAATACAATTCACCACTCCATATCTTGCTCGTGGATGTCGTAAAAGACGACTATGGGATATAATATACACATAACATCTGTGCAAGACAAGGAAAACTCGAAATGTAACCCTATACCAACATGTCTGACCAGCATGGTATAGTAGGTCAAATTCCTTCCCATTGTGGATGAGGCCCGAGCCCAATAGTAGGATGTATGTGAGCTGCGATGATGATGATGATGATGATGAAACTCATATACGACCCACTTCTGGGCTCGAGCCTCCTTTACAATAAGAGTGAAATTGACCTACTACCTAGCTGGTCCGATCGGTTAATTCAGGGTTTTATTTAGTCGTCTTTTACGACACTGTTAGGTTTACAACCTGTGGCTCTCTTGCTCACCGAACGAAGTACAAACAAGTTGTTACTATTCAGACATCAATTTTCTGAGAGAGTATGGTACTACCCCGGACTGCGGCTGTAGATAGACGACTGATGAATGTGTATTTCTATCACAGTAAAAGTGGAGCGGATTTCTCTTTTCTCTCCAATGTGGTTAAGAAGAGTGATGGTTGCTCTAGTAGTTTATTTATCATTGGGTGCCGCTTGTGGGATCTGTCTGGGATGAGGTTTGTCTGTTGCTTATTTTTGTATTGTATTTTGAAAAATAAAATTAAATGGTTACCTGCGCGTTAATCTTTAATATATGTGGATATTCTATTCCCCGTGTTTTAAACAGCGATAGAGGTTACTTACCTGCAGGTACAATTTGGAATACACACGGACCCTTCTGCCGTCCAACAGTATTGGTGGCGCGGCACAAGAGAGCACCATAATCACGTTCACTTGCTGCTCGGTATCGCAACTCACTCGATGTACCGCCCGTGGATACTGTGAGGAATAAAATGACTATTTAAATAATAACTGTTAATCTAAATAACGGCACAGAAACGTGGTCCCTAAATATAGGCCTCATAACAAGGCTCAAAGTTGCTCCGCGTGCTATGGAACGGGCTATGCTCGGGATTTCTCTGCGAGATAGAATCCGAAATATGGAAGTCCGCAGAAGAACGGGTGTAACCGACATAGCATGAATAATTAGCACGCTGAAGTGGCAATGGGTAGGCCACATCGCTCAACGAACCAACAACCGCTGGGGAAGAAAGGTTCTCAAGTGGCGACCACGTATCAGACGATACAGTGTAGGAGGGCCCCCCAATAGGTGGACTGACGACCTGATGAAAGTTGCTGGGCGTCGTTCGATGCAGGCGGCACAGGACCGCACTTTGTGACGTAAGATGAGGGAGGCCCACGTCCAGCAGTGAACGGCGATAGGCTGAAATGATGATGATGAATCTAAATAGCTATGTGATGAAGGCATAACTCGACATCTCTATTATTCGGTTTCGTAAGAGACAACTAAGGGATATATCGATTTTATATATGACTGACATTTCTCTCTTAATGTGGAGGATGCCTAAGCCCAACAATGAGACGTACCTAAGAAGGAAAGCGTTAATGTAAACTGATGTATGTCACACGTGTGCTGCTAGTCAGAGGAGTTCGTAAAGCATTTGTTTGTAGTTTTATCTTCTTACGATTGATAGTATTAGCTTATGTTCTTTAGTCGTCTATTTAATATTTTCGGGAAAAGGACAGCTTGATAGACATGGTGTTCAAATTTGAAATACGAAAGAATAAATTCTGATTGAATGGCATGTGAAAATAAGATTTGAAATTGTGATTTTAATGAATATATATTCATTGTATAATTTTGAGATATATAGGTACCTAATTTTTCGTTGTTGAATGACAGATTAATTTACTACCACAGGCGCTACTAATTGATGATTGATTTGAAAGTTGCGCCAGTGACGGAAAAGTTAAAAAGTGAACGGCTGACATGGTATGGACATGCGATGAGGCGGGATGAAAGTAATGTTGTGAGAAAGGTTTTGGGTACAAATGTTGAAGGCTTTAGGGGTAAAGGAAGATCGAGGAAAAAATGTATGGAGTGCGTGAGGTATGATATGGATAGCCTGGGAGTAACTGCAGAGATGACGTCTGATAGGATCATATGGAAAAAGATGACATATTGGGTCGACCACAAGTAATTGGGACAAGAGCAAAATAATGATGAGGCTCTATTAATTGATCTCAACGTCATCTGCTAGATTAAATTCTTAATCAAAACTATAATTTAATTTATTTGAACATACAAAAAACATATCAAAATCACTCCAAACGTTTAAGAGAATTTATTGAGATAAACACGTACAAAAGAATTAAATATAGAAATATATAATTAGTCTATATACCATAACTCACCGTATCTAGCTGGCGACACTTGAAAACTCTCTCCGCTGTTATTAAACTGCCAATAGAAGGTGACGTCAGCAGGATCAGCGTTCACTGTACACCGCACTCGTAGCGGCTCATCGAGCCGTGCGCCGATTAGTAGAGGCGATGGCTGCGCGCATACTGGAGTGTCTGTGTGTCACATATAACAATGTATCAATGATTGAATGGTACATTTTTAAACGCAAACTTCTTTAACCGCACTCTTTATGAATTATTTAATACTAGCAACCCGCCCTCGCTTCGCCTCGGTGTCATAGTCTAACCTGCGTAGTACCCGTTCTCACGGGAATACCGGTATAAAAAATACCTTATGTTACTCCCTGATATTATAACATTCAATTAGATAAGAATTTTTGAAATCGGTTCGGTGGTTTAAACGTGAAAGCGTAACAAACAAACTTACTTTCACATTTATTAGTAAGGAAGATTGAATCGTCACGCACGGCTGTGGAATATTCTAGCATTGAGCAACATGCTGGCAATATGAATGAAACGTGAGCAACATACAAAATGCCTAAATGAGCATTTTTGGAGTCATCAGCATCATCATCTCAGCACATACACGTCCCACTGTTGGCTTCGGACCTCCTCCATTATGGGAGGAAAATTGATTTGCTATAACACGCTGGTCAGACGTGTTGACATAGGGTTTTGTGTCGAGTTTTCCTTTCCTTGCTTAGACGTTATAAACACATTATATTCCTTTTAGTCGTCGTTTACGACACCCACGGACAATAGAGGGGATGGTGAATTGTATTTTTACTCCGTTACCACACGGATAATGTATTTTTGGAATACAATATAAATTACCAGAATAATTAATTTTATATGAGAAAATTATATTGTTTATGGTAATTATCAAACATTAAATTTGTAGTAATTATTATAGCAGTTTATTAATTTAAACCTAATAAATCTAATATACTACCACCGGATCGGAACGCGGCCTCGCTGCGGCCTTTCTCATATAGAATCATTTCCTTCTTGTACTGGCAATAAATTTGTAACAAAATGTAGGTCAAAATTTAATAACTAATTTCTATATCGTAGATAGTTATAAATATCTGCAATAACGATAACTTGTTGCAAGTCAGAAATCGTAGTCCGCCCGTGACCATGAACGCTGTAAAGTGTTCGAAACGTCGGGCAATCAAAAATCAAATACAAACGCGAGAAAATCCGCAAAGTAGTTTTATTTACAATGTAGATAATATATTTAATTTATTTAATACGAGCGCGTTTTCTAACGGTCCCAACGATCTTCAGCGGACGACTGTGATAATCCAAACCGCCTTTATTGTTATACATAGAGTAAATTTGTATTCTTATCGGTCACCACGCTCAAAAAGTGTAACTTGAATTAATATCAAAGAAAAAAAAATAAAGCATAAATAAAGAATAAAAAACAAAATTTTAATTGCATAGGTTGATAAAAAATACTATGCAATAGCTTCACCGCGGCAGTCCCCGAGTGCCACACGTTTTTAGTAAGCCATAGTTCAAACAATTCGCGTCCATTCCGTTAGAAAGGACGGAAAGGTGACGTGCAGCCCCAACCCACCGTATTCTAGCTACTGGTACTGATTTATTGACGTTCATACTACAAGACAATATCCTGCACTAATCAAATATTTACCGCGTGAGGAAAGACCGACGTTCTCCCCGAGGGGGGGACGTCGGTCGATGGGAGGGTACCCCAAATAGGAGTTATTCCGTCGGGCCGACCACGACCGATGACAAGTAACCCTGCTCCGGTGGTCGGCCCAACGACGAAGGCGACGTGCACGTGGGTGGGCTGCGGGTGTGTGCGTGCTTTCTGTCGCCCCGGACGGAGTGGTGCGAGGAGCGCGCTGGCCGCAACCCACCCCCCAAAAAAAAAAAGAAAACCAATCAAATATTTTATTGTATTTAGGAAGAATTTTCAAAAATTTTATTGAAAGTCACAAATTACACCTATATTTCATCATCATTTCAGTTCACGTTCCACTGCTGGGCTCGGGCCTCCTCCACCTCCAAATTGACCAACTATACCACACTGGTCAGACATGTTGGTATAAGTTTTTATTTCGAGTTTTCCTTCTCTTACATAGATGTTATATGCATATTATATCCCTTAGTTGTCTCTTACGACATCCACGGGCAAGAGAGAGGATGGTGAATTGTATTCTTACTCCATCACCACACGGAAATATTATACACCTACACTTAGGAATAACAAATTGTGAAACACAGTTGAATTAAAAACCACCTACTTTTTTGAAGTCAGTTAAAAAGGATCCAAACTCACATTGCACTCTTAGATATACAGCCTGACTGCTGGACTCGCCCATCTGGTTGGCAGCTCGGCAAGTGTATAACCCACCATCTTTCTTCGTGACCCTCTGTAGGACGAGGGATTTTGTGCTGATGAAAACACCAGACGACATATTCTGGCTCACTTGCTCATCCTAGAATTAAGAATTTATCTCACTGTGTCGTACCTATACTTCAAATAGGTGGAAATCAATACCCATTTTTTACTATAAAATCTTCTTTCCTTCACAGAACATACGTCCCATGGGTGGGGTCAAACTTTACACTAAAGTTGCTTCTAAATACGACGTGGCATTCGAAGCTGTACTTCTTTTGGCATGTTAGGGTAAAATGATGAGAGTAAATTTTTACGATACGATGACTCCGTCACAAAAAAACGACACCCTGAAGTTAGCTTGTCAACATTTTTTACGATGCGTACACCATCATCAATGTCAACTAAATAATGCGTTATAATAAAATTTTCAATATTTAAATACATTTTTTAGGGTTCCGTACCCAAACGGTAAAAACGGGACCCTATTACTGAGACTTCGCTGTCCGTCTGTCACCAGGCTGTATCTCAAGAACGGCTATAGCTAGACAGTTGAAATTTTCACAGATGATGTATTTCTATTGCCGCTATAACAACAAATACTAAAAAAAAAATAAATATTTAAGAGGGGCTCCCATACAGCAAATTTGATTTTTTTGCTCAATATTGATAACGGCAATAGGGAGGCACTTGTTTACCTAGTCAATGGTACGGAACCCTTCGTGCGCGAGTCCGACTTGCACTTGGCTGATTTTTTTCTATTATTAGTGTAATTTTTTTTACAGACGTTTTTTACAGACTTGTTATGCCAAAGAAGTATAAATTCTTAGGTGCATACTAAGTACATACACACTTTTTTAAAATCATTTGACGTCATTGTAGATTAAGTATCTTATGTGCTGACAATAAAACAACATAGTTGGTCTCCACTCCCTACTCCACATTCCTAACGAACATTTTTTTGGACAGATAAATTATTTCAGCATCATCATCGCAGCCCACATACGTCCCACTGTTGGGCTCAGGCTTCCTCCATAATAAAAGGAAAAATGACCTACTATAACCATGATGGTCGGACACGTTGGTTTATTATTTCATATAGAAAGAAAGAAAATAAGATTTATTGGACACTATAGTATGTATGCTTATGCTTGACACGATTACGTATGCTTGACATACAAATATACACAAAATAATATAAAAATGAAGACGAAAAATATTGATGATTAAAATTATCGTAGTATATAACAATTGAAATGCCAAGTATTGGTGTCCAAAAAGCAACAGCTCAGCATATGCTACATTAACTAGCAGCGCTGATTTTCAGCTGCAGCCTAACTAATCTAAGTTACAGGTCACAAGAAGTGCAAGTACAGAAGAGTTACAATTAATAGGTTGATAGATTGTTCCAAATTGTAAATAGTCATATTAGTAACAATAATAACAGTATTTTAATCATACTAAAACACTGTATGTAATCTGCAGTTTAAAGAGTCTGAAATGATCAGAAGAGCACAGAGTAAAATACCAAATAGCACACAAAAAAAAAGGAATATGTGTATATAAAAAGACATAAGCCATTGAAAAGTAAGCCATATCGAGTTTTCCTTCTCTTGCACAGATGTTATATGCATATTATATCCCTCACTCGTCTCTTACGACATCCACGGGCAAGATAGGGAGTGGTGATTTGTATTCTTACTCCCTGACTACCCTGTAAAATATTTATAATTATATATTTCAAATTTAATAACTAAGTGTTGCAACTCACTCACGTTATGATACCAGGAGATACGATGCTCCTTGGGGTTGGCTCTGATGTTGCATTCGAAGTATACGTCATCACCTTCCTTGATGTCGTTAGGGTTCAGGGTGCTGCCCAATGACATGGTCAAAACCGGTCTGTCTGTTGAAATAAGAATTTATAAGCTATCTTAACTCCTAGGACTTTAAAAACATATAAGAAAATATCTTTTGCAAAAAATAATGACTTCAATGTAGATACATTTTTAGATTTTTGTTGATTTTTCATAAATCGCTTGTCCGATTTAGATAAAATTTACATGGGACCATTTGGGCAGTATTGGGAATATACCCTTTCCAACAAAAAATAATTTTTCAAATCGGTTGCCACGTGACGGGGTTATGTGCAAACAAACATTAAAAAATACAAACATCCGAATTGGGAACCTCCGCCTTTTTTAGAAGTCGGTTAAAAACTGAATAGAGCACCGCTCTGGAGCTAACATTTACTAAACATGTTTTATACAATTTTATATAAAAGAAATCAGTAAAAAGAAGAAAAATAAATCTATACAAAATGATTTCTGATATTTACGCGAGTATTACACATCTATACCAATAAATAAAATTGGAGTGTCTGTTTGTAATGTCAAAATAATAGGCTTTTTTCATGCTCACACGGTTATTTGCACGACACCTATGCCTAAAATAGCAATTAAAAAGTTTTTGTCTGTCTGCCTGTCTGTTTGTTCCGGATAATCTTCAAAACGGCTGGACCGATTTCAAAAATTCTTTCACCAATGGAAAGCTATAATATCAGGTCGTAAACTAGGCTATATTTTATCCCGGTATTCCCACGGGAACGGGAACTACGCGGGTAAAACGACTATAACCTATAACCGAAGCGAAGCGAGGGCGGATTGCTAGTTTTAAATAAAACTACGGACTTTATCGCGTATGTATTTAATTTTTGATTGCCCAACATTGCAAACACTTTGCAGTAAGACCATGAACGTTGCCGAAATATTTGCAATTGTACATATAAAAATCAGGCAATCAAAAATCAAATACAAACGCGATAAAATGCGTAAAAATAGATTTTTTTAATAATTTTCATTTGAACATAAACAAAAAAAAAATTGGTTAATGATCTCGCTAAAGGCATTTGATTTAATAAACATCTAACAAACGTCTCGTGAATCTGAACATCTATAATGAACTACGTGCTAACTTCTTTATTGAGGAGTGAATTATTCAACTCAGAACAAGGGCGTCAAATTCTTAAGAATCCAGTCAACAGTCTGTGAAATTTGCATTAATTTATTATTATACTTGCAATATCACTGAGGTTTTTAGTTAACTTTGAAAATATATATGGAGTGTATCAGGTTATGGGGGCAATTGTTTGAGTATATTGTAGTTTACCGGTCATAGATAGTAATTAAAATATATATTACACAAAAAAACAATATAGCATAAAAGTTATAGTGATTTCAAAAATGTGTGTTAAACGGTCTATGCCTTAAATGTTACGTATTATGTAGTCATCTATAGACAGGATACATGTAGGCATGTAAAGCTTCGACAATATGAATAGATAGGAATTGCACAAATGCTTCAATGGTAGCATAGGTAAAAATGCGACTTGGCGACGGACATCGGCCGATCAGCTGATTTAAAGCTAAGTTTGTCTTGCTTATGCGAATATAATCATTGATTTTTTCAATTTCTAGTGAACATTTAACAAAGTACGAATATATTGCAGATTAAGTATTAAGCACTGACTTTATATATTTCAATTAGATTTACATGAAAAAGCGATGACAAAATTGAAAACTTTACATGTCTCTAATTCATTAAGGAATCAATATCTTTTCTTCAAATTTTTTTATGGGTTCCTACCACCATTGCCTATCTCCCGTTTGACCAGTTGCCCCATAAGCTGATACATCCTGTATATTGGATCATATAGTCTTCATCCTACAGATGACATGGTTCTTTTGTATGATAGGAGTACACTGTCGACAGTTGTCTGTCTACTGCCCCGGGCCGATCTGTCCGGGGTAGTACCACAGTCTCGCAGAAACTCGACTTCTGAGAGCCAGAAGCAAGACTTTCTAAGGGTGTTCGTGTATGGCGAGTTTTGATGATGTCTTTAGTATTATTAAACCTCATCGTACGCATTAACACTCCCTTCGACTCGACCTTCCTTCATAACAGGAGGAATATTGACTTACTACACCATGATGGTCAGACATGTTGGTAAAGGGTTTCATTTTGAGTTATCCTTCTCTTGCACAGATGTTATGTGCATATTATATCTCATAGTCATCTTTTACGACATCCACAGACAAGATAGGGAGTGGTGAATCGTATTCTTACTCCGTCAGCACACGAAATAGCTTAACCCGTTACATGAGAAAAAACCTTGTATAAAAATATAACATCAACGCGTTTCAAAATAAACCGACTATATTAATGCAGTAGACAAAATTTGAATTTTAACCGGGCAGCCAGATGTCAGTTTTAATCTGCTATTCCCCGACCGGGTGGGAACTGGGGTGGCTTAAAGTTGACACTTTATGAAGGACGGTGTTTTAAGCCTTTTTTTTTCTTAATAACTATTGATTTTTTTTATAGACGGGCTGTAATGATGGTAAATAAATCTTTAAGTTGTTGGCAACTTTATATTTATACTAGCTATAACTTCAACTAACCACAGCTTCAGTCGCTTTAAGGAACATTTGGATAAATTCTTTTATTCGGGAGCTGTATTTTTTATTTTTTAATGGTAAATTGTGTTATTACTCCATCACCACACCGAAGGAATCATTTAAAAAAATTAAATTATGTTTTTTTTTAAGATAACACCCTGCACTAAGGAAAAAATCCTTGTGAGGACTTTATAAACATAAAATTAATGGACACAAATTACATCCAGACTCCGAACAACAATTTGTGGATAGTATTGTCCTGCATGGGATTCGAACCCACGACACTACGCCATCTGTGCAGTCACTGGTATGATCAAAATAAAAATGATACTTACAAACAACACTCATCCTAAAAGAATCTTCTAGCGCAACCCTGAGTACAGGGTTATCAGCTCGACATCTGATCATGCTACCATCATCTTCTGGTTGAGGCAGCATGGTAAGACGGCTGACTGTCGTCGTCTCATTCGTGAACTCACTATGCTGTTAAACATTAAACATTATTAGTATATATGTGGATTGTCGTAAAACTCGATTTACGGCCTGGTCATGTACACGCCACCATTAGCAGACAACTTAACATTCCGGTTATGAGTTCGAGATAGATATAAGAGCGACCGAGGAATAGCCCGTCATCTGCAGAGAGATTAACCGCGTAAGGCCAACACTCCAGGGACGTCAAGGAGAGAAGGTACTTGAAAAGGTATTCATCCTGCTGGGCTGCTCATGCATATCGAGGATTTGATATCAGTTATCGGCCCAATGTCATCATCATCATCATCATTGCAGCCCACATACATCCCACTGTTGGGCTCAGGCCTCCTCCATAATGGAAGGGAATTTGACCTACTACACCATGCTGGTCAGACATGTTGGTATATGGTTTCATTTCGAGTTTTCCTTCTCTTGCACGGATGTTATGTGCATATTATCCCTTAGTCGTCTTTTATGACATCCACGGGCAAGATAGGGAGTGGTGAATTGTATTCTTACTACCGTCACTACAAGGCAGAGCGGTAGAGGTCGGCCCATTGTATTGTCCATAAATACTTTATTTTCAATCAAAAACCCATATCATCACATGGACAGCCTCATACGTAAAATAAATAAATATCTTAAACTCTTCTTTATCATATTCTATCCCAATTACTTATCATTGACGCATAATTAAGTCTTCTATCGTAGGTACATATTACAAAATTTTCTGCAATGGGTTTATGCCTGATGTAAGCCCTCATTGGGATATTAATTACACAGGTCAACAAAAAAAAAATTTTGGTTTACTGTTCTAATGATTGAATTCTGATTCCAAACGTCGAAAAACACTCGGATATCTATTTTTAACTCTTAAAGTTTGCTTTTGTACAAAATGTACTTATCAACATATATCAGATATGTTGATAAGTACATTTTGAAGATTTTAATTGATTTTTATGAGCAATAGGTGGTGGCACTTTGATTATCTTAATTCCAAATTGTGCATTCTTTCTGAAGGACACTAGTGAGTGTTTACTTGTATATTACTAATACAAAAACGTCCAATACAGTTGTAACATCCGACTTTTATGTCGTATTTAGTTAGAAAATGTCAACAGGACTGGAAAAGTCAAAATATACAGAATACACTTAATAGGCCAGTGGTATATATATATATATATATGCAATTGGTATATAGTGGCAATAGGTGATTTCAAAATTCTACAAAAGCAAACTTTGATCGGAACAGATATTTTTTAATTTCAGGAACCAAACCCAGAAATAGTGTTGACCGGCGTTATTGGCCAGATGGCTAGCATAGACTTGGCCTAGGTTAATCTAAAGCTCTTAATCACCTTTTATAATACCCGCGAGCACTATAAGTGTTGTTAGTATTTCTGCACCACACAGTAAAATATACATGAAATATTCAACTAAATTATATTTTGTTGAATCACAGCTCATATACGTCCCCACTACTGTCGAGCCTCCTCCATAATAGGAGAGAAATTGACTTACTATACCAGACTGGTCAGACGGGTTTGTACAGAATTTTATTTGCAAGTGTTGGCAGAATACTAGCGCTATTTTTTCAACATAATGAGTCCACGGAAGATCAGTTGAAGGTTTTTAACCTGCAGTATGCTGAGTAGGACTCGTTTTGTGACGAGCTGTAAAATATAAGTACTATGTAGTTCATACTCTCATGTAAATTCTGCTCTCACAATAAATAATTTCATTTTCATTTTCATTTTTTTCTATTTCCTTAAGTAAAAGTAGTACGAGCTGAGCCAATAGCCTTTTTTGTTCCTTGTTAAAAGTGAATTATTTTGTTTTTTTTTTGGGGTGGGTTGCGTTCTGCGCGCTCCTCGCACCACTCCGTCCGGGGAGACAGAGGGGCGTAAACACGCACTCCCGCAACCCACCCGCGATGCACGTCGCCTTCGTCGTTGGGCCGACCACCGGAGCAGGGTGACTTGACGTCAGTGGTCGACCCGACGGAATACCCCCTATTTGGGATACCTTCCCATCGACCGACGTCCCCCCCTCGGGGAGGACGTCGGTCTTTTCTCACGCGAATTATTTTATGTTAGAAGCCCTTTTGTTTAGTTGGTTGTGATTTTTATTAGTTTTAACGAGACCAGAATGAATGTTTTTCTTTCTTTATATTACGAGTTGCCCTTCTCTTGCATAGATATTATATACATATTATATCCCTCAGTCGTCTTTTACGACATCCATGAATAAGATAAAATGATGAAAGTTGGTGAATTATATTCTTACTCCGTCACCATACGGAAAATTATGCGAAAACTCTTAGATAATACAATTCACGTTATATAACATAAAAATGCTTTAAACTCTAATTGGAGGGAACTTCTGGAGTTATCGTATGAATTGTGTACATTATTATTGTGTAGAAAGTAATAATATAATTCAATTCCTTTTGTATATCTGGTACATATCTGTAGCATATATTTCTGTTGCATATTTCAGGGTCAAAAGTAATAGCGATGTTTTTAAAGACCACCATCTCTTATAGCAGTATTATTTTATTCTTGCTAGTGGTAGGACCACACTGTTGACAGTTATCTGTCTACAGCCGCGAGCCGGCCCGTCCGGAGTTTTGTTTAATTTACGACGCTTCGTTCGGTGAGCGAGAGAGCCTGCAGCCCAACTTTCTGAGGGTGTTTGCGTGTGGTGGGTTTTGGTGATACCTTTAGTACTTATCATCGAACCTCTTTGCGCTACGCAGCAGCCTTGCAATGATCCATGAGCAGCAGCAACATTACCATCAGGTGTACTATTTGTTGGTTTGCCATCGTTTCCAATAAAAAAAAGACTTACAATGATATGAAGTGGCTAAACTAAGCAAGCTTACTTTCTTACCACTGCGGCTATTTTGAAATTATGAAAATGTCACACGAAAACATTAATTTGTATGAGAATAAGACAGTCACGAGTATTTCACAATGGATTCACATATCCAATGTAAAATTATAGTTTTCTTTCGTTCCTGAAGTTTACGCGAGTATACAGGATGTCCCGTAAGTAATGGATCAACGGGCTATGAGGGGTAACGAGACTTATTATCTAACAAAAATACTCAAATTTATTGTCCTAGGTCTTGTTGTTTTGAAGTTACGATTTTTTTATTAAATGTGATGAAAATGTCATCCATGTATGCTAAATATTAAATTTTAGAAAACTGTTTTTAATTTATTGTTATTTTTTGTTTAAGATAGTTAAGAATACATAGATCTTCCTAATTCAAACGACATTTAGGCGTAATTACTAATTACATGACCAATAAAACATACAACAAGTGCAAACTTTAAATTTAAAAATATTTTGAGTTAAATTTGAACCAAGCTGGTGTAAAAAAATGTATTACGACCTTCAGGGACTGTATTTTAAAAACATCTATATCTAATACCAATTTCATAAAGGTATAATAAAGTAGTTTAAAGTATTTAAAAATGGTAAAATTAGGCGCTACCCCTCATAGCCCGTTGGTCCATTACTTACAGGACACCCTGTATATTATGTCGGCTTATATACGTCCCACTACTAGGCTTGAGCCTCCTCGATAATAGGAGGGATATTCACCTAAAATACCACGCTGGTCCGTTGTGTCAGTATAGGGTCTCATTTCAAGTTTTCCTTCTTGTGCATAGATATCATATGCAAATGGTTGTGATGGTGACGGAGTAAAAATACAATTCACCACTCCCTATCTATCCCATGGATGATATCCATCATCCACCCGAAAAGATGACTATGGGATATAATATGCACATAACATCTGTGCAAGATAAGGAAAACTTGAAATAAAATCACATACCAATATGTCTGATTAGCATGGTACAATAGGTCAAATTTCCTCCTATTATTGAGGAAGCCCGAACCCAACAGTGGGACGTACGTGGGCTGCGATGACGATGACGATGAAAAGTTAATAAAATTACCTTTCCTCTAGTGTATCTTCTGTTTTCTCTGAACCAAGCGATCTGTGCAGCCGGCCTGCTGCCGTGTGACACGCAGACTAACGTGACCTCTGAGTCTGCTGACATCTTACCAGGTTTGTTCGTAATCAACACTGATGTTGGGCGTACTGGGAACAAAAATAATTATTATAAAACAATATTTATTGTTGAGGAAACTTCACGGAAAGTACCGAGGTTTATAGTCACTCATTTACTTACTCCATATAGTGATGGAATAAGAATACAATTCATCATTCCTTTTTTGCTTGTGCGTATCGTAAAAAATAACTGAAGGATATACGCATGACATATATACCAGAGGAGGTAAACTCCAAATAAGGGTTTTATTTGGAGTTTTATTTTGTAGTGTATAGCGACTCTAACATTATTATTTTGTTGCGTATAGCGATGCTGACATTATCCGTTTTGTAGTGTATAGCGATTCTGACATTATCCATTTTGTAGTGTATAGCGATTCTGACATTATCCATTTTGTAGTGTATAGTGCTTCTGACATTAATAATTTTGTAGTGTATAGCGATTCTGACCTTATCCATTTTGTAGCGTAAAGCGATTCTGACATTATTCATTTGTAATGTATAGCTATTCTAACCTTTTTCATTTTGTAGTGTATAGAGATTCTGACATTATTCGTTTTGTAAGTGTATAGCGATTCTGACATTATCCATTTTGTAGCGTAAAGCGATTCTGACATTATCCATTTTGCAGCGTATAGCGATTCTGGCATTATCTGTTTTGTAAGGATATATCCAACAATCGATAGGTTGATAATTAAAATTGAGTATCGGTAGGTTGATAATTAAACCCACGCTAACCCTTTTAGAAATACCTTGTTATTATACAAGCTTGAAACTTGAAAAATCTAGGTGAAATAATAATGAAATAAAACTATTTTTAAGTTATTCCAATCTCAAGGCCAAAGTATTAAGTCAAAGTATTTATAATTAATAATTTATCTCTGAACATTATAAGTCTCGTCAATAAACCATCATTTTTAGTAATAGAACTTAGAACCCAAGCCTGTTAAAGTTATGTGAAGCTTAAAAAATACAAAATCAGAATGATACGCTTCCTTATCTTTTTTTGTTTAAAAAATAGAATCTTAACTATTATTATAAACACGAATGTGAGTTGGTTTGTTATGTTATTGCGACTGAACTACTTAACTGGTACAGTTTTCTGTAGACTTGATAGGATATTTTTTATTACAGAAAAACCCGGCTAAGTGTGAGTCGCAGTCGCGCACGAAGGTTCCGTAGCATTATCTATAACGAGCAGAAAAAGGGCAAAAAAAATCGCGTTTGTTATGTGGGAGCCCCCTTTATTTATAATATTTGTTTTATTTTGTTTTTAGTATTTGTTGTTATGGAGGCAACAGAAATACATAATTTGTAAAAATTTAAGCTGTCTAGCTATCGCGGTTCTTGAGATACAACCGACAGACGGATGGACAGACAGCGAAGTCTTAGTAATAGGGTCCCGTTTAAATAACCCTAAAAATTATTAATTGTAGAAAAATTAATTCTCGAGAGATAGAAATTGGTGAAACTACATTAAAGCGAAGCCACATACATAGCTAGTAAAAATATTATCCCTTTCACGTGAAAATACTTAATGCACCTACAACTGGTAAAATTCGTGTGAAACGGATCGCTTTTATAAGTAATGTCGCTAGCAAAGTGCTCTCATAACAGAAATTCTAAAAAGCAACGTGGTGTACACGAAATCTAGTAATATTGACTTAGCTACGAGTATAAAATCGTATAGAATTTATTTTATTTGGAGTTTACTGGGTGGTTAACGGCATCTTTAATAATCGTATAAATACAATCTTAATATGCATTTACAATCTTAATATGCGTACTAAGGTAAGGCTTAATAATATAGCAAAATTTAAGCAATTTTGAAAATCACCCTTGAAATCTAAGCACCTCCTACACCACCTCTTAACTCCTATAGGTCCTACTGTTGGGCTCGACCATCCAACAACAGGAAGGGAAATATCAGAAACGCCATATGTTACATAATGGATAATGCCAGAATCACTATATGCTGCATAATGGATAATGTCAGAATCAATATATGCTACATAATGGATAATGCCAGAATCACTATATGCTGCATAATGGGTAATGTCAGAATCACTATATGCTACATAATGGATAATGCCAGAATCACTATATGCTGCATAATGGATAATGTCAGAATCACTATATCCTACATAATGGATAATGCCAGAATCACTATATGCTGCATAATGGATAATGTCAGAATTGTTTTATGCTACAGAAGGGAAAATGTCAGAATCGCCATATGCTACAAAAGGGATAAGGTTACAATCACTATACGTTACAACTCCTCCATAATAGGAGGGAAGATTGACGTACTATATCACGCTGGTCGAACGTGTTGGCATAAGGTTTTACTTCGAGTTTTTCTTCTCTTGCATTGATGTCATCTGCATATTATCTCTAAATCATCTTTAACAACACCTATAGGCAAGATCCTTATAGGTGGTGATTTGTAGCCTTACTCATGAAAATGATTATATTATTACTAGCTGACCTAACAGACGTTGTCCTCTTCAAATGAAATAAAAGGAATTCTCCTTAAAATCGACAGCAACGCCACCTACCGGGTCCAATTGTGAATCTAAACCATTGTCGAATCCCCTTGAACATACACAAAAAATTTCATCAACATCGATCTAGTCGTTTAGGAGGAGTTCAGTACACAAGAAATATATATATAAAGATAGATATGATTTATTAAATTACAGTCGTTTTGCCATAATAGTATTCTTTCTTTCTTCTTTCAAACAGTATTCATAAAAAAATGACTTATAAATGAAGGTTATAGTTTTGTCTAATTCTCTCATTTATAATCTCTGCTCTACAAAATCATTAAAACATTAAGAGTGTTGGCTGTTCTAATAGTTAACTCAAGATCAGGTGCCACTTGTGTCATCTAGTTCAGCTATAATGCTACAATCTTTTGAGAAGTATCACGATTTGAAAGGTACAATTTCTGTTAAAAGAAATCAGTAAAAAATAGGTAGTCTAAGTTTATTGTTGACTCTTCTCAATGGCGGTCCTGTTCCAAATCGATGGTAGTTTATTGGATGAATTTAGGGTAAATATGATAAAATTGATAATATGTAGTTGCTCCCGCGGCATTTATATACAAATGATTTTAAATTTGATTTAACATATGTATTTTTTTTATTTTAAAGCTCACGATTGACAGGAAATGTTATTGAAACATTATTATTTTGCAAATTCGGTAGGCCTTTGCACCTTTACGATGAAATTTTGCTTACAAAAGATATATAAATAAAACTAAACTTTGACGAGGGTTTTTCTCTGTCAGTGAATTTAATATATATTTACTGCTACCCCCTCTTTCACTCGTGGGTGTCGTAAAAGACGACTAAGGGATATATGGCTCCTCTAGTAGTTAACTCGTGATTGGGTGCTGCTTGTGGAATTTGGTCCAGCCATATTTTCTTCCTTTCTTTATTTTTTTATATTGTACTAAATTTTGAAAATTTATACATATATACAATTTCGAAGGGCATCACACTGGAGCTAATACCATATATGTTGTAAGAAGCATAAAATTATGTATATTTAAAAGATTAAAGAAAAAAATGACTGCTCGGTGAGTTTCTTGCCGGATCTTCTCAGTTTATGGCCGCGTTCCGTTCCGGTGGTAGATTATTGTATTGTGTTCAAACGTTGTGAAATTTGACAATATATAAATGCCCTTAAGGGGCCTATGCAGAATAAATGATTCGATTTGATTTGAATATGCAAATAAAATCTATACAGAAAACGGAAAGCTCGATATAAATCCCTGTAGGTACCAATCCGTCTGGCTAGCGTGGTAAAGTAGGTCAATATCTCTTCCACAGTGATGGAGGCCCGAGCCCAGCAGTGGGACGTATAGGAGCTGTGATAGGATTAGAGTTAGACTTACAATGCATCTCCACTCTCGCAGTCCTTTCATGGGGACTAAGCAACGCAGTGTTAGTAGCTTGGCAACGTATGCTAGTATTTAACCAGCTTCTTTCCGCTCCACCTATACTGATTCTACTAACAATGACTTTTCCATCATTCTTGAGGATAGTGTGGTCATCTATCTGCCTGTTGTTGATTAACCAAGTGAGTGTTGGTTGAGGGCGACCTGAAACAATATTAAAATTATAGTTTTCTTATTAAGCAATGTTGGTTGTACGCCTGATGGCGTAATATGAATACAATTCACCACTCCCTATATTCCTCGTAGATATCGTAAAAGACGACAAAGGGATAGTACGTATATAACATCTATGCAAGGGAAGGAAATCTCGAAACAAAATCAGTTTTTTTTTTCATTTTATCACACCCTGTCTTGCTTGTGGATGTCGTAAAAGGAGACTAGAGGACACGCATATAAAATCTGAGTAAGAGAAGGGAAACTATAAATAAAATTTTATACTAACACGTCTGACCAGCGTGGTATAATAGTTAAATTTCTTTCCTATTGTGGAGGAGACTCAAGCCCAACAGTGGGACGTATATGAGCCGAGATAATAATAATATAATAAAATTCAATTGATTGATTGACATAATTAATTTAAACCTAACAAATCTAATATAGCACGGGATCGAAACGCAGCCACACTGAGAATGATGCGGAAAGAAAACAGGACATGAGACTAATTTTTTTTTTAAAGGCGACTTTCTTTTCCACCTAGTAACTTAGGCTATTTTTCCTCTCAAGAAACTCCTATAAAATTTTGCTCATTTTGGGAATGGAACCCGAGGCATTATGAACTGCAGGCGTGTATCGTAACATTTTAAAAGAATTAAAAAAAAACAGACTCAAGGCTACAAAATCGAGGCGAAGCGAGGGCTGGTTACCAGTTTATTTCAGTTCATATACATCCCACTGTTGGGCTGAAACCTTTTCCGTAATGAAAGGATAATTGACCTACTACAACACGATAGTTAGACGTGTTGGCATAGGATTTAATTTTAAGTTTTCCTTTCATAGATTTTATATGCATATTAAATCCCTTAGTAGTTTTTTGCGATAGCCACGGGCAACGAAGGGGTGGCGAATTGTATTCTTACTCCGTCACCACAAGGAAAACGGTTGCCAGTTAGGAAATAAAATTAGATAGAGTGAGTCATTGCCTTCTTTACTATTTAATATTATTCTATAGGTTTATCATCAACTCATTATATCAGCCTATCTATGTCCCACTGTTGGGGTCAAGCCTCCACCATCATAGGAAGGAAATTGACCTACTATAACCACGCTAGTCAGACGGATTGATATGGGGTTATATTTCGAGTTTTCTTTCTCTTTCATAGCTTTTATATGCATATTTAATCCCTTAGTCGTCTTTTGCGACAGCCCCGTGGCTGTTGCCCGTGCAAGGAAGGGGTGGCGAATGGTATTCCTAATCCGTCACCACATGAAAACGGTTGCCAGTTAGAAAATAAAATTAGATAAAATGAGGCATTCCTATCTTTACAATATAATATTGTTCTATTAAGGTCATTTTTCGTGTGGTGACGGAGTACGTTTACAATTCACCACTCCCTCTGTTACCCGCGGCTCTCCTAAAGGACGACTAAGGGATATAATACGCATGTGACATCTATGCAAGAGAAGGGAAACTTGAAATAAAATCTTATAATAACATAACCAGCGTGGTATAGTAGGTCAATTTCTCTTCTTTTGTGGAGGAGGCTCGAGCCCAACAGTGGGACGTATATGAGCCGAAAGGATGATGATGATGATAGGCCATACTTCGATAAGACTATTGTAGTCATATAAAAGTTTCGCTTCCTTTCGCAAGTTAAAGTCTGATGCGCTAACAATTTCACACTTGCAAAAATACTTCATCACAGGCCAAAGTCTCTGAGAACACTATCGAACAATTAGAACACAGGGCGATGAAGTTTTGTGCTTGTAAATTTACTAAATTTTACCAAGTGCCATAACTTTTAGCCTAAGTGAGCATTTATGAGTATTTTATTGGGAAACATTATCTGTATCAGGGTTAGTATTAGCCAGATATCGCATACAGCACGTATCTAAGCGTCAGCAGTTTTCCGTTTGTGTAATTTTAGTACAATACGCATTCAACATTTAGTATAGTCCGTACTGATCAATATACTTATTTAGCAACTAACAATCCGCCCTCGCTTCGCTTCGGTTTCGGTCGCCTTACCTGCATTTTAAATATCTAATAACTTATAAAATATTACGATATACGAATGTAGGCTATGAGGCCTTGAGTTTAATTCCCGGACCAGGTGAAATTTTATAAGTGTCTCTTGAGAGGAAAAATAGCCTAAGTTTCTTCTACTTTCGTTCGTTCGATCGTTCGAGGATCGCGGCCCTGCTGTGCCTGAAGGCCGTGGTAGCGGAGGCCGTCACCGGCGGAGGAGTCCTGTTGGCGGTGTCCCTGGACATCGCCAACGCCTTCAACAGTCTGCCATTCAGCTGCATCAGGGAGGAGCTGAGGTATCACGGGGTGCCCGTGTACCTCAGGCGGCTGGTGGCAGACTACTTGGAGGGGCGCAGCATCCTCTACGTTGACCGAGTAGGGGACGTTGTGCGAACGCCCATGACGTGCGGTGTCCCACAGGGGTCGGTTCTGGGTCCGACCACTGACAACAAGTCACATCTGCTCCGGTGGTCGGCCCAACAGCGAGGTGACGTGGGTACGGGTGGGTTATGGGCCCGCGCGCCGTCCTTTCATCGCCCCGGACGGACTGGAATGCGCGTGCGCTTACCATAGCCCACCCATAAAAAAAAAAGTTTCTTCTACTACTTAAATAGCCTAAGTTTGACACAGTTGAAATATATATAGAGTGGAAATGAACTAAAATTTGATATAATAATGTATTAAAAACATATTAATTAATTTAAAAAAAAAACCTGACGCACACTATCATGCAATTGACACACACATAATTATATACTACTAGCAACCCGCCCTCGCTTCGTTTCGGTTTCAGTCACTTAAACCCGCGAAGTTCCTGTTCCCGTGGGAATACTGGGATAAAATGTATGCCTATGTTACTCCCTGATAATATAGCTTTCCATTGGTGAAAGAATTTTTGAAATTGGTTCGGTGGTTTAAGCGTGAAAGCGTTACAAACAAACAAACAAACATCCTTACTTTCGCATTTATAATATTAGTATTATATACTATTATGTATTTGTTTATAGTTAAGGTTTATGGTTGAATTGAATACCAAAAGTAATAATAATTATTATTACGCTTGGTATGACAATATGTAATAGATATATCGGCGCACGATTATTTTATAAACTTGAATTATAATTACAGTTAAAAAAATTAGTTCAAAACAATTAGTTCCAATACTTAAGATAAATAGTACAAACACATGTTATTGTAAAACAGTTTTTATAGATTGTCATCGCGAGTTCCCCGCTCTCGGCTTTACTATAAATACGAGCATTTGCTTTTCCGGGTTGAGAGCCTTCTGCTCGCCCATTGACCGCGTTAAGCTGTCAAGGTCATCTGCGACCAACAGCTACACACACATCAAAAATAAAAAAAAAAAGAAATACGAGATTCATTCGATAGCTAGCAGCCAAACAGTACGGAGCTCTATACTCCACTTAGTTTTAAACTAGAATTCAATAAAATGAGTACTGTTTCAACTTTATTGTTTGAATTACGTTTATCATGGAAAACAATCAACACTATCAACATCTTAATGAGGTGGATGACGTTAGACATGCTGACGTCATTGCTTTTAAAAAACAACCAGGCGCTACCTGCTACGTCATATATTATACTTTAGATCATCATCATCATCATCTTGCTCTTATCCCAATTACTTGGGGTCGACGCAATATGTCATCTGTTTTGACATATTGCAAAAAGTTTCGGCAATGACTTTTATGACCGGCCGCCTGCCTGACGTCAACCCTCCTTGGGAATGTAATCGTTGACCCAAATGGTACCAGATGGAGTTGGTCCGGGTCAATCTAGGGCTCTTAGTCGTCTTTTACGACACCCACGAGCAAAGCAAGGGTTGGTAGTATTCGAAGCCGCTACCACACAGCAATATAGATATTATATTATACTTTAGATATTAGTAATAATAATATAATTGATATTTCTTTTTAAGACGTCACCGGAAATAATCCTCGTATTGCGGTGGACTATACAAACATATAATTTAATGAATACGAATTACAACCAGGCTCATAACAATAACTTATGGGTCGCAGATATTGTCCTGAATGGGAATCGAACATGATAGGTTGGTATCTTAAATACTAAGCCATCAGCGCAGTCGACAATTTGATAGTGAATTGCGTGCATTTTCATATTCTGGCAAAACTCCTAGAAGAATCATGATTTGTTTGTCAGCACCTAGTCAATGGTAACGAATATAACTACAATGAAGATACTAAAAATGTAAAGAATATTATTACTTAACACTGGCGCCAATAGCTCATAATTGTAGCTTCTTTTTCTTCTTCTTTTTTGTCTTGGCAATCAGCTACAAATACGAGCCATTTTTGCCAGTGTCGAGTTATAATTATCTTTTCAAGTTCTCAGTTTCTTCATGTCAGTAATGGTCTGTCAGTAAGTCAAAGTGTCGCCCTCAATAGTGTAATGGCCACTGTTAAGGGTATCTTCTGAGAATTTTGGTGGAAATACAAAGGTATGTATAGCAGTTTTATATCATATCCTCCTCAGCAGTTCTGTCGCTATATATTACATAAAATGCCATTAAGATTATTTAACATAAAATACGTTAAAACACTAAGATATTGAATATAATACAAGAACACCACATGACACTTCAGATTCCCGCCAAAAACTCCCTAATTGTAGCTTATTATTATTATAAAAGAAGTTATTAGTAATAATTAAAAAGAAAATGTGTAGCAGAAAAATAAATGAATTATTGTCTAAATTTAATCACTCAGCGAACAACGGTAGTTATAAATTTAGCCGCAATTTTCTGTATTATACTGGTTACCGTAGTACCGTATTATGAACACAAACTAGCGTCGCGAGACCAACAAGGTTGCAATATAGAGCTCTTACTGAAAGGATCTTATGTTCATAGTCTCTGCGGAGTTCAGTGTTTAGTATCTAGTAACTATAGTAGTCAAGTTTCATTATAGCAGGTTTAGTTATACATTTTAAACTTATTTTTTAGACTGCCTCTATTGCATACAATCTTAAAGCTCACATATAGAGCTTTTGCCGTGTGCTGACGGAGTAAAAAGACAATTCACTACTCCTTTTCTTGCCCGTGGGTGTCGTAAAAGACGACTAAGGAATTATTGTAGATAACATCTACACAAGAGATGGAACTCTATACCAATTCGTCTGATCAGCTTGTTATGATAGCCTTCACCCTCCCATTGTGGAGGGGGCTCGTGCCCAGCAGTGGGACGCATATAAGCTGTAATGATGATGATAGGACCTTGAAACTTTATCGTATATGTAGTCCTAGATTGTTTTAGTTTTTGTGGGTGTACTTTTTTGCGGATTCCAAAGTAATTAAAATCGTTGCCCGTAACTTTCTGAGGGGTCAAACCTCGGAACTATTGTGGTTCCTGGCTTAAAAGAGTTCATTGTCATTATTCAGCCTATCGGCGTCGTGGTCTATCGACGTGCTGGACTTAGGCTTCTCTCATATTACATCACAAAGTGCGGTTCTGTGGCGCCTGCATCCAACGAGCGAGAGTGTGGCATACCCATTGTCACTTTAAAGTACTAATTATCTGTGCTACGTCAGTTAATTGCGCCAAAAGGCTAACTAATTTATATTTAATTTACATGCATATACTTTCAAATGACATTCGTGCTGTGTGGTAGCGGCTTCGAATACTACCAACCCTTGCTTTGCTCGTGGGTGTCGTAAAAGACGACTAAGAGCCCTAGATTGACCCGGACCACCTCCATCTGGTACCATTTGGGTCAACGATTACATTCCCAAGGAGGGTTGACGTCAGGCAGGCGGCCGGTCATAAAAGTCATTGCCAAAACTTTTTGCAATATGTCAAAACAGATGACATATTGCGTCGACCCCAAGTAATTGGGATAAGAGCAAGATGATGATGATGATGATGACTTTCAAATGACATTCAACTGAGAAATTCAAAGGAATTTAGCCGTATGCCTCGTTATTTGTTTTGGTTGATATTCGTTGCAGATGGCCACGTTAAGACGCTCAAAATGTGTCAAGTTTTCAAGCAAGGAACAGTGGAGTTGAGCTGTTGTCAATCGTCTCGTAATGGTGCGTCTTCAAATATTTCTCGCAACATAAAATTATTATAGTACAGCCGGCAAGCCTTTAACTTCAAGAGTATTGTGATATGGAGCATTAGGCAGCAGAACCTTCGTTGGCGTTCTTCAATATAACCGAGGTAACAGTTATAATATTATTCTTAGTTGAAAATATCAGCTATTTTCGTGTTTTATCTTACCTTATAGATATATTTCAATTTAATACAATCGACTTTTAACGGGGCTTTTGGCTTCACTACTATTTATTCTACGGATCTGCGTATTTCGGCGTCTATCTTGTAGAGAAATCGCGAGCATAACCCACTCCATAGCACGCCGAACGACTGAGCTTGGTTATGATGCCTACATTTAAGGACTGCGTTTCCGTGGTGAAAGTAATCACTGGCCACAGTGGTCGCAGATTTATGTGTTCAGATACTGAGGTATTTGGATGAGAAGATCCTTTTAAGTTTCATGAATAGTGCTCAGCTGAATTGGATTCGTCGCCTAACTTCTTTCTCAAAATTCGATCTACCTAACTGGATTATATGTTCATGGTAAACTTAATTCGAGAATCGCAGCCCCTACTCCACCGCTTCTGGGCCCGTTACCAAAAGGAGTCCAGAGGATAGCGAAGGTGTTGTGACAACAAATCTGTTTGCATATTTGTAGTTCATATTTTTTGGGATAATGGCGTAATCGCCACGGTTGGCAGGCGGGTTAGCGATCGCAGTAAGGTGTGATACCCAGAATTGAGCTACTGCCCACTCTCCTAGTGAACCCTTAGCTAATTCTTATAATTCCCACAGGTAAGCAAAGGATGACAACAATTGAATTCATGTCCCGTTGCCAAACGATATAAATTTTAATCAGCGAGTTAAACATATGTCAACGGTAGAAGGTTACTAACGTAAATAAACCAAGAAATCTATTTTGAATTTTAAAAATAATAATTTAATAAAAACATGTTCGTGAAACATTAAAAGCATCTCGGTTAGCCACCCGCAGTATCCCTCGCTGTACATTTTCATTTAAAACTTTATCGATTCTCCTGATTTAATAACAACATTTGTGTGCAAGTATAACGTTGTGTAAAAATTTCAAAACGGAACACTTTAGGACGATTTGTATTTTTTAACAAATGAATATTAGATAAATTAATTACAATAAAATTATAACTTCGATAATTCGAGAGATTATCTAATAACTTTAATCAGCAATTGTTGTAATAGGTCGGGGAAAAAGTCTTTTTGTATAGTATATATAGGCATACTAGCAACGCCCCGCGGTTTCACTCGCAATTCCTCTTCCCTTGGGAACATCGAGATAAATTTTAGCCTATATGTTATACTGATACATAAGCTACATTGTTGTAAAGTTTCATCGAAATTCATTCAGTAGTTTTTGCGTGAAAGAGCAACAAACATCTTCACATCCTCACATGCCCACATACTCACAAACTTTCGCGTTTATAATTTTAGTAGGATAGTCTGTATACTCATTCGTTCATTCATCATTTCAGCTCACACACGTCCCACTGGCTCTGGGCTCGAGCCTCCTCCATAATAGAAGAGAAATTGACTTACCTGACCATGCTGGTCAGACAGGTTGGTATAGGATTTTGTTTCGAGTTTTTCATTTCTTGCATAGAGGTCATATACGTAATATATACCTTAGTCGTCTTTTACGACACCCACGAATATGAGAGGGGGGTGGTGAATTATATTCTTACTCCGTTACCACACGGAAAATGTCACGGAAGTAGTTTTTATAAACTTTTAATAAAACCTCTAGGTAATAATTGTATCTGGCTGGTTTTGATACCATTAAAAAGGTTATATTTCAAAAAAGAAATACTTTAGTAAAATGTTGTTTCCCGCCGTCTTTCATTTGCTTTTCTCTCTGTCAAATTGGGTGATTCTAATGGAAAATTCAATACATTTTAAAATTGTATTACAAAACAGGAAAATTTCATCGCAAGCAGCATAAAAAAATGTGACGTTTATGAACCTAATGCAGTGTCAGTAAGAGTAGTTTGTTTAAAGGTAGAGTTGGTTTAAACGTTTTCAATCCGGGAGTTTTGATGTCAAAGATATACTTCGCTCTGATTGCCTTGTTACTTATTTAATGGACATATTTTTTGAAAAAGTTGGGCAAATCGGCATATCAGTGGTTACGATAGAGTCAAACATAATTAAAAAATGATGGTTGGACCCTCTAACGCCACCAGTGGGCTTAGCATTATTATTTGCGTTAAAGTAACGTTATCGGGTTAACAAGATCAATATCTTTAGATTTAAAGCAGTGCCCCTATTATCCGATAGAGGCGCTGCTTAAAATCCCATACAAATTAGTCTCGATTACGATACTTCGACGCAAATATTCTTACTGATCATGAGTTGAATACTATTTTCTTATTATCAACAATACTTCATTTCGAAAGTCTTCTCATTTAGTATTTAGAAAGTATTCTCATTTTATACAAAACACACATTTCACTTCTGTGAGAAAAGCAAAGTTAAGTAATTAATAAATAACAAAGTTATTTAAAAAATAGTGTACAACGTGGAACAAAGGCAAATAAAATAAAACTACAACAATTTTTAACGTATTTTTAATTTCCAAAAAGGATCTTGTCTACTATTATTAAAAAATATAGCAAACTTTTAAAGTTCTTTGTCATTGTTTATAAAATGACAAGTTTTTTTGTTATATTGCCCCGAGGTATATGATAGAGCAACCAGTAAATTGTGATTTTTAAATATTCATGTGAGTATTTGTCAGGTCAAAAGAGATTTTCTGCATCAAACTGGATTTATAAAATCCGAACTTAAAAAAACGAATATCGCTGAATATTAATTAGAATTATTACGCTACGGAAAGTATTGATTTATGTGTAAACTAACTGATCCAACTAAAGCCGTTCTGTTTAAATCTATAACAAAAGTGTGTGTGTGTTTGTGTGTAAGTATGTACATAAAAATCTGTATAAAATTTTATAGATTCGACTATAATAACTGTCTATAATGTGTACATTAAATAGACTTAATAACGGTAATAAGACTCAGTAGTTAATGCAAATTCCTATTAAAGTTACCAGGTTTGTTTCCTAGCCGTGGCGGCTGGTGACTGGATCGAGGAACAGTCCATCACCCGCAGAGAGGCTGACTGTGTGAGGGTGACATTCTGTAGAGGAGATACGGTACCCGAAAAGGTAACCCGCCGGACTGACTACGTACTTCAAAGATTTGGTACTGATGAATATGGTCGGTTATGAAGCCGCGTGCTGCTCTATCATCGCCTCAGATAAAACAGGCGCTAAGGTCTATGTACATATATATTCTTATAAGACAACTTTGCCCACAGTTGACTACAGTCATCTCCACAAAAGTGCCAGGTAGAATGATGATACTTACAACTTTGATCATTTCATCAGCCCACCTGGCGATACGAAACGAAATGAAAGCTTTTCTTATGAGTAATTGTCGATTTATCGAACGATATATTCTTCTCCCTAAACGTGGGTTTTATAACCAAACTCAAAGTCCCTCAGCGTCTTGTAGAACGGGCTATGCTCGGGATTTCTTTGCGAGATAGAGTCTGAAATATGGATTCGTTGAAGAATGTAAGTGACATAGCACAAAGAATTAGCACGCTGACGTGGTGTAGGAAGGCCACATTGCTCGATGAACTGACAACCGTTGGAGAAGAAAAGTTCTTGAGTGGCGACCACATATCGGTTGGCGCAGTGTAGGACGCCTTGCTAGGTGGATCGATTACCTGGTGAAAGTTGTTGGGCGCGTTAGATGCAAGCGGCACAGGACTGCACTTTGTCGCGTAATATGAGGGAAGCCTACGTTCAGCAATGGACTGCGATAGACGTAATGATGATGATATTCACTTCATTACAACATCGACGAGCTAAGCCTTTAAGAGTTATCTATCGTGCCTAATATGACATTATTCCTGCTCTGTGAGAAAATCTATGCCCAGCAGTGGCTGTACATAGCCTGATGGTTTTGTGAATATAAGTAAGAAAAAAGAAATTCTATATTCCGATTGAATGCCAAAATTCACTAAAGAAAGACGGTTATTTGTATTTCCCCCAAGCCTTTGTTACTGTTAACGGTCCCTTTAAGTTGAAGAAATGGTAAAAGTCAGTAAGAAAACTCGGTGAGAAAACTGTTTAAGTTTTAACGAGCAATAAATATCGTTTGCTACATTGCCATAATTTTCAGTAGTAAGTCCGGTATACTAAAATTGCTTTCAATTCCGAACTGGGTCAAGAAACTTTTGATTTTTAAGCAAAATATTCTGCAATACGACATCATTTTTGAGTTATTCTGAATTCTAAAATTATAGAAACTGAGAAAAATTTCATATGTAATTAATAGCTAGCGGAGGCTTCTAGATGGCTATAAATCGAGTGGGCCGGATGGCATCCACGCAGTGGAATGGGGTGAACGGAACTTAGTTCAGATCCAAGCCACCACGACATGCCACAAAGGCACAAGTTCACGCGTTCACTGCAAAAAGGGTCCTGTTCGTCATGGTGCCTCATTTCCAAGGAGTAACCCTCTAAATTACCAAAAGTATTGGGATTTTCGGCAAGCACAATCCAGTTTGAGAGTCATTTGGAGGACAAAGCTAAATTAACAAGCAGAAAGCTGGGCGTCATAAACAAAACCAGGTCTCCTTGCCGAGACAGCGTCTTGTACTATACAAAGTATAAGTTCGTCTTGATGTGGAGTACTTCTCACATTTTCCGAACGCTGTGACATGGCCTGCTTTCAACAAGGTATAAGCAGAGCACTTTCTTTACGGTAGGCAGCGGCCTAGCTGATGCCTGGTATTACAAAGGTCCATGTGCAGTATTATCACTTACAACAAATATGCCACTTATTTGTTTACCACCAACAGCCATAAATAATAATAATACATCCCATATAGTTATTATAAACACCAACCATTTCTAAGAAAACAGCATTTAAAAATAAGTTTGTATTGGAAAATATTTCAGGGGAATTAAGTTGCTATGTGCCAATGTACTTCTAACAGTGATTTTTTATCGGGCCGACCATTAAATGCAAGGATCTATGCACCAGCGGTCGGCCCAACAACGAAGGCGACGTGCCATAGGGTGGGTTGCGGGGCCGCGCGCCGCCTCTATGTTGCTCCCAACGGAGCCAGGCGGCGTGAGCTCTGACCGTACCCAACCCAAAAAAAACAGGGATTTTTTAAATAGCAACACATGTAGGTTCATCATCATCATCATCATCTCAGCCCATATACGTCCCACTGTTGGGCTCGGGTCTCCTCCGTAATGGAAGGGTAATTGACCTACTATACCACGCTGGTTAGACGTGTTGGTAGGGTTTTATTTCGAGATTTCCTTCTCTCGCATAGATGTTATATGCGTTTTATATCCCTTAGTCGTCTCGTACGATCACCCACGGGTAAGATAGGGGTTGGTGAATTGTATTCTTACTCCGTCACCACACGGAAAAGGTACAGGTAGGTTCAGTTATTAAATAACATTTTAGCGGGAATGATATTCAATACTTATCATCATTGCAGCCCACATACGTCCCACTGTTGGGCTCGGGCCTCCTCAACAATGTCAGGGGATTTGACCTACTATACCATTCTAGTCAGACATGTTAGTATAGGGTTTCATTGTAAGTTTTCTTTATCTTGCACAGATATTAATATCTGGTTGACCGAGCTTCGCTCGGAATATTTTTATCGAATTTATTTAGATATTTATTAATAAAAAATAAATAATGAAAAATATATAAAAAAATACAAAAAGAGAATAATAATAACACCGAGATTCGAACCGACGCTGTTTGAATGTCAACAAAATCAAAATTAGAACCTGTCAACTTCCCATCTGAGCTATCGTAACTCATGACGTTCACAACGAAATTTGAATTCATATTCTTTTAAAATTTAATATCATTGTTTGTTTTGCTAAAAATACGGACAAAACAAGATTTTCTATAAATAAAACCTAGCTAGATCGATTTTTTGGGCCCGAAACCTCTAGTATGCCAAGTTTCAACAAAATCGTTGGAGCCGTTTCCGAGATCCTGAATATATATATATATATATATATATATATCACATCATATTGCAACAGGACATTAATGGGATCCTAAAGTGGAGCCAAGACAATAAGCTGTACTTCAACGTGGCTAAGTGCTCCGTACTATCGTTTAGCCGAGCAGTAGCCCCTAGTCAGTACCAATATGCCTTGGACGGATTACCGTTAAAGCGAGTCACTGAGGTAAGAGACCTGGGCGTGCAATTCGCGAGCGACCTACAATTTCGGCAGCATATTACAGATGTATGCAAGAAAGCGTACCGAAATTTAGGGGTAGTTCTTCGCCAGGCTAACACTTTTACCAACATCGGGGCCTTGAAAGCATTGTATGGAGCACTCGTAAAAAGCCACCTGGAGTACAATGCGGTCATTTGGTCTCCACACGAACAAAAATATAAAATAATGTTAGAACGCATACAAAATAAGTTCCTTAGGTTTTTATTTATGAAGCAGTATGGTGTGTATCCTGGGTATCCATTGCTGTATCCTTCATTATTTATTCTGGGAATGGTGGGATATAACAGGCTCGAAGTAAGAAGGGAAGTAGCTCTTGCCACCTACATATTCGGTGTAATGCGCGGTAAGATCCACAATCCAGGTATCTTGTCGGAGGTTCAGCTGTGCGTTCCGGACGAATACATAGGTCGTCGCCGGCGGCCGCCGCTGCTGGCGGTGCCCCGCGCGCGCACCAAACTCCTGCAGTGCACACCGCTGGTGCGGGTGCTGCGTGTGCTTAACACACTCTCCCACCAAATAGATTTATTCTCGTGTTCACTGAACGTATTCACAAAGGCCGCTTACTTCCTCTGTTGTTTAGAGTGACTTGTTTATTATTTAATTTTTTTTCTTTTAGATAGTGAGAACATAACACTAGGTATAATATAGATTAAGATAGTTCACTACTCTGTCGCATTGGGCTTGTTGCCTGCAATGATAGATGTAAATTTTATAGTAAATAAATAAGATGGTAAGTGTTGCTGCCTACCGTGAAGAAAGTGAAGGTGGTCCTACCACTACTTATATCATATATCTTTAAACGAGCAATTCTTGTATAAATATATATATATATATATTCAGGATCTCGGAAACAGCTCCAACGATTTTGTTGAAACTTGGCATACTAGAGGATTCGGGTCCAAAAAATCGATCTAGCTAGGTTTTATTTATAGAAAATGTTCTTTTGTCGGTGTTTTTAGCATAACAATAAATGACATTAAATTTTAAAAGAAAGAATATGAATTTAAATTTCGTTATAAATGTCAAGAGTTCCGGTAGCTCAGTTGGGGGACGGCCGGTTTTAATTTTGAGTTTTGTAGCATCCAAACAGCGTCGGTTCGAATCTCGGTGTTATTATTATTCTCTTTTTGTAATTTTTTTATATAATTTTTAGTTTTTATTAATAAATCTAAATAAATTCTATAAAAATATTCCGAGCGAAGCTCGGTTAACCTGATATTATCCCTTATGCATATTATATTATCTGTGCAATTACTATTAAGCTAAAATTGTTAAATTTGTAGTATTAGTGCTTCTGCTGTAATTGTGCTGTTGGTGTGCTGAATAAAATAAAATAAACATCCCTTAGTCGTCTTTTACGACATCCACGGGCAAGATAGGCGGTGGTGAATTGTATTTTTACTCCGTCACAGCATTAATACTTATTTTTAATATCACTTTATTTTATTCTAACCCAGGAACAAGCTTACTACCATTACACTTGTTTATGCCATTTCAACAACAAGGCAATTTAACAAGCATTTTTTTACGAATTACGATAATAACTTTTGATATCGGCTTTGATAAAATTAGGTCGATTATTTTGTTATTTATGCGGCCATAGCAAGAAATGGGAAGCTATATTTTTTAATCATCTTGATTGACGATAAAAATATAGCAACGTAAATACCTATTAGCATTTAAGAAATTAAAAGTGATTATTTTCTATTTATAACGAAATTTAATGGAGATATCGTAATAAGTTTTCCTTGTAAGGTATCTTTTATGCGTATAGTAAAAATCAAATCTCACCTTTTGGTGATGGAATAAGAATGCGATTCCCCACCAGCTATCTTGTCCCTGGATGTCGTAAAAGATGATTAAGGAATATAGTCTGCATAAAACATCTATGTAAGAGAAGGAAAATTCGAAATAAAACCCTATTCCAACACGTTTGACTAGCGTGGTATGGTAGATCAATTTCCTTACTATAAAGGTGGAGGCCCAAGCTCAGCTGTGGGACGTCTATGGGTTAACATGATGATCATGATAATGATAAGCGTCGATGCTTCTTTATGTGTCCTATTGTTTATCATTTGACGATAAATCTAGCTAGTGTTTTCAGGCAATGAAAAAATGTTATTAAAATCTGAAAGCAAATTTAGCCACTTGAATTGAGAACAAAAATAGCTCAGTTGGGAAATGTAGTCCCTAAATATAGACAGTCCCAGTTCGATCCTTGGTTTGCCCCTTTTCCAAGTTTATTAATAAAAAAATGATTCCGTTTTTGTGAGAAAGCTATTATTAACTTCACATATTTTCCAAAAAACATCTCAAGTTAAAGTCGGTAATGTAGTTACTATATATACTAAGAAATATAAGACCAACATTTATTGATCACGTTTTGGTGTCAGTTTTAATGAATAAGTTTTAATAAGTGATTAAATTGAATAAGTCGTTAAAAATTAAATAACACTATTAATAAATTATTAGGAAATGAACCGTGTAGTGACGGAGTAAGAATACAATTTAGATACGTGATACGTCAGATACGTGGTCGGCACTCGAGAACCTTACTTCCCCAGCGGTTGTCGGTTCCTCGAGCGATGTAGCCTGCCCATTGCCACTTCAGCATGCTAATTCTTCATGCTATGTCGGTTACACCCGTTTTTCTGCGGATTGCTCTATTCCGGATTCTATCTTGCAAAGAAATCCCAAGCATAGCTCCATAGCACGCTAATCAACTTTGAGCCTTGTTATGAGGCCTACATTAAGGGACCACGTTTCCGTGCCGTAAGTGATCACGACATATAACCCTATATTATAGTAAGTCAATTCTCTTTTTGTGGATGAGGTCCAAATCCAACAGTGGGACTTATGTGGGCTGAGATGATGATGATTAAGGAATTTTAAAATATCATCATTATCGTCTCTGTGGGCGTGTCAACAAAAAAAAGGACATTGCCCGAGTATACCTCACTGATCAAACGATTTGGTTTTTATTTCGATATTTCCTTCTCTTAAATATATGTTATATGCATATTATATCCCTTCATCATCATAATTATAGCTCATATTCAACCCACTGTTGACGTCCAGACTCCTTCACAATGGAAATGACTTACATATACCATGCAGGGCAGGCGGGTTGTTTTAGGGTTTTATTTCGTGTGTTTCTTATAGTTATTATATGCACTAGATGTTCCTAAGTCGCTTTTTAGATACCCAAGGGCAAAAGAGGGGGTGGTGAATAGTGTTCTTAGTCCGTCACCACACGGAAATTATATCCCTTAGTCATACGGCACTCATGGGCAATAATGGACGATGAATTGTGAAATTCAATTCATACTCCGTCATCAATCGACAATATAATTATATTTCAATTTCTTTTAAAAGTCCAGTCATATTTAACTTTCAATATAATTAATCATATATAATAATTAAAATCGTTTCATCGAGAGTATTATTTATAAATATGCTGTTATTAATTTGTTCTGTGATGTGTATGAATGCGCATCAATCAGAGTGAATAAAGCGATGAAGGTATGATTGTTGCTTGTAATAATTCGTAGTTTGCCACCTGCCTGCCTACAATTAACACACTTAACTGATCATCATCATAATCTCAGTCCGTACATATCCTACTCTTTCACAATGGGAGGCAAATTAACTTACTATACGAGACTGGTAAAATTTTTAGTGTATGGTTTTGTGTCGAGTTATCCTTGTCTTATATTATTTGCATTTTATATCTCTTAATCGTCTTTTACACTCATGGCCAAGAGCGACTTTGACTTGATACCACTGTCACCATTCTACCAATTTACCACTCGATATCGTAGCAGGGTTCATCCATTTCACCTGGAAACGTTATGGTCTTCAACTGTACGTTTCCAGCGATCATTTCTCCCACGTACGTACAAGCTCTGGAATGAACTACCTGCTGCTGAGTTTCCTGAGCGCTATGACATGTCCTTCTTTAAACGAGGTTTAAGAGTATTTCCTTCACGGTAGGCAACGGCCTGGCTGTGCCCCTGGTATTGCAAAGGTCCATGTGCGGCAGGATCACTTACCATCAGGTGTGCTGCTTGCTCGTTTACCACCATTGGCAATAAAAAAAAATAGTGAATTGTATTCTTACTCCACCGCCACATGAATTGATATAGTAGTATAATTAATAGATAGAAAGCTATAATGAAACAGAAGTGTTAGAAGGTGAAGACCAAGGTGGATATTCTATGGTCAAATCGGAGATGTCCTTAAGAATGCATGAGAAGATTAATGAATATGTAGGAGACGAAAGTGGTATGTCAAGTTCGTAGAAATGAAGTATGTATGAAGGGAATTGATCCCTGCCTACCTCTATGGGAAAGAGGCGTGAATATATGTATGTATGAATGATTATTATCAGTCTAATTGATGAGTGAGACAACAAATATTGTTACATTATTATTTATTATTTAACAATAAAATTGAAAACTCATTCATTTTATCGCACTATTCGCTATCAGCACAGAACCAATATACACAGCTTCTATCACGACGTCTCCTTGCTCCACCATAGGTGCATACGTGTACTGCAAAATATGCATCTACTAGTCAGGTAATTGGACTGCTCAACTCACTGATTGCTCATTATCCGCCAGTTGATTTATTCTTCACTAAATTCGATGTATTCTTGAAATTTTGTTTAAATTTTTATCTTATAATTTTACATTTAAATTATAAAATTGTTGTCTACACGTTTTCAGAAATTTACTATTTTATTTACTACTAGCAACCCGCCCTCGCTTCGCTTCGGTTATAGGTTATAGTCGTTTTACCTGCGTAGTTCCCGTTCCCGTGGGAATACCGGGATAAAATATAGCCTAGTTTACGCCCTGATATTATAGCTTTCCATTGGTGAAAGAATTTTTGAAATCGGTCCAGCCGTTTTGAAGATTACCCGGAACAAACAGACAGACAGACAGACAGACAAAAATTTTTTAAGTGCTATTTTAGGCATAGGTGCCGTGCAAATAACCGTGTGAGCATGAAAAAAGCCTATTATTTTGACATTACAAACAGACACTCCAATTTTATTTATTGGTATAGATGATAATTAAAAAAAGGTAAACAAACATTTGACTTCTCACGATATTTAATTACGATTTTTAAATTCACAACAGCAATTAGAAAACAATCCCTCTTCAGAAAGTTCTCAACAAAACTGTCGGGAGTTTTTTGCAAATTCCAAAGTCGTTTGTTCAGGTTAGTCTGACAAAAGGACGTGACGTCACAAAGTTAATGGTATAAAGTGGTATTCACTGTTACCCGTTATGTCGGCGAACATATATATCAATTTACACGATGTCGTCGACTTATTCAGCGATTTTTTTAGAGATATTATCGGATGTGCTGCTTTAATATTTAAGTAGGATTTTTTGTAGAATAATGGTAACTTTTATTTAATAGTAGCAGCGCCCAGCGGTTTCACTCGCAGTTGCTCTTCCCGTGGGAATATCGGGATAAATTATAGCCTATGTGTTATTCTGATATGTAAGCTATATTATTGTTAAGTTTTATCAAAATCCATTCAGTAGTTTTTGCGTAAAAAAGCAACAACCATCTTCATATCTTCACATTTTCACATACTCACAAACTTTCGCGTTTATAATATTAGTAAGGAGTAAGAATAAGGATAGTGTTAGATATATTGTAGCTTTTTTTTTTTTTGTGGGTGGGCCGCGGTCGGCGCGCCTCCGCACCACTCCGTCCGGGGCGACAGAGGGGCTTAAGCACGCAACTCCCGCGACCCACCCGAAAACCACGTCGCCTTCGTCGTTGGGCCGACCACTGGAGCAGCGTTAACTTGTCGTCAGTGGTCGGCCCGACGGAATACCCCCTATTGGGGTACCCTCCCATCGACCGACGGCCCCCCCTCGGGGAGGACGTCGGTCTTTCCTCACGCGGTCGGCCTCTCGGCGGGTGACGGACTAATCCCCGGTCACGTCACCCGCGGCCTCGACTAAGGCGGCATGAGGCGCAGATAGTTGCGCCTGCGCCGCCCCAGTCGCCGGCGGCGGATCTCCTCATCGAGGCTGCGCTCCTCGCGCAGGCGATCCGCCGCCTCCTTCCGCGAGATCACTGTCTCGCAGAAGGCTGCGACCGCGTCCCAATTCCCGACGCTGTCGACCATCGCCCTAGCGATAGCCGGCAGCGTCAGGTCCGTACCGATGATTGCGACGAGTTCACAGCGCTGCACTGCCCAAGCCCCGCAGGCCTCGAGCGTATGGCGCGCCGTGTCCTCGTCGCAATCGCAGTGGTGGCAGGACGGTGTACTCTCCCTCCTAACGACCTTGTGCAGGTATTTGGCGAAGCACCCATGCCCCGTCAAAACCTGCACCAGTCGGAAGGAGAGCAACCCGTGCCGCCTCTCTAACCACTGCATCAGCACCGGCCGGAAGGCCTCCATGGTTCGCACCCCGAACCGAGGCCTCTCCAGCCGGACTGCCCAACGGGCGATGACGTCTCGGCGGGCGTCGACGCGCCAGGCGGTGAGATCCCTTAACGAGACCACACCGCCCTCCGCTCGCACCCCCGTCACCCGCCGATATAGTCCGGCGAGCATCTCCGCCTCCAGGTCCCACGGGGGAGTCCCGGCCAACAGGCACGCTGCCTCCGTCGCCACCGTGCGGTATCCGCGGATGGCCCTGACTGCCATGACCCTCTGTGGTCGCCACAGAAGGGCCCTAAGTCGGGCGGTCATGGACCCCGTCCACACCGGTGCGCCGTACAGGGCCATCGACCGGATGACCCCCGCGTACAGCCGTCGGCACGCAGCACTCGGTCCGCCCACGTTCGGCATAAGCCACGATAGGGCGGACGCCGTGCCGACGAGCCGCGGAGCGAGCCTACGGAAATGCTCCCGGAACCACCATCGCCCGTCGAGCACCAGGCCCAAGTACCTCATATGGGCCCGGATGCTGATGTCGACCGAGTGGACGGTGATCGAGACGCCGATGGGAGGGCTCATAGTGCGCCCATGGAACAAGAGGGCCTCCGTCTTGTCCAGGGCGACCCTCAACCCCAGCGCCTCGATCCGTCTGACGACCTCCTCGGTACCCGAGGTCGCCAGGCTTACCGCCTCTTCTAGCGTCCCACCGCGGGCTGTGACGAGCGTGTCGTCGGCGTAACAAATCACGCCCAGCCCGGGCGGGAGGCTCCCCCTCAACGCCCAGTCGTAGCCGATGTTCCACAGGGTGGGTCCGAGGACCGACCCCTGTGGGACACCGCACGTCATGGGCGTCCGCACAACGTCCCCTGCTCGGTCGGTGCAGAGGACGCTGCGCCCCTCCAAATAGTCTGCCACTAGCCGCCTCAGGTAAACTGGCACCCCGTGATACCGGAGCGCCTCCCTGATGCAGCTGAATGGCAGACTATTGAATGCGTTGGCGATGTCTAGGGACACCACCAACAGCACTCCCCCGCCGGTGACGGCCTCAGTCGCCACGGCCCTCAGGCGCAACAGAGCCGCGATCGTCGAACGACCCCTCCTAAACCCAAACTGGGCGTCCGACAGATCGGGCCCCGTGCCGACGAGGTGCCGCTCGATGCGGGCAGCTACCACCCTCTCCAGTAGCTTGCCCGTGTCATCGAGCAGCACGATAGGCCTGTAGGCCGAAGGCGACTCCGGAGACCGTCCCGGCTTCGGCAGGAGCACCAGCCTTCCCTCCTTCCAGCACCCAGGGAACCGTCCGGACGCTAAACACGCGTCGAACAGCTCCCTGAGGCGGGGTCCCAGGTGTTCGAGGACCAGGGCCAGCACGCGGTTAGGAACACCGTCGGGCCCGGGGGCGGTAGACTTTGCGCGCATGCGCGTCACCGCCACCCCCATCTCGGGTTCCGTGATGGGCGGAACACTGTCGTCGTCGGCCTCCCGGTCAGTGTCTGGCGGAGCCATGACCGGGGGCGTGTGTTCCGCCCGCCGCGGGAACAGGTCCTCGATGACCCGGGTGAGAAGGCCGGGCTGGAGAGTCTCGGTGAGGGGAGGGCCCCGCGCGCGCAGTCTATTCAGCACCGCGCGATAGGGGCGTCCCCAGGGGTCACGGTCGAGACCGTCCAGCATCTCCTGCCGACTGACGTCCTTGGCGGAGCGGACGGCCAGCCTGAAGGCCGACCGCGCATTGCGGTAGCCCTCGTAAAGCACGGCCTCCCGCTCCGCGTCGCGATGGCGCCGCCGGCTGCGGGTGTAGGCCCTCCGAGCGCGGATACACGCAGCCCGGAGATCCGCCAGCTCCCGGGACCACCAGTGGACACCCCTCCTCGGGGGCAGACGCCGTACCCGGGGCATGGCCGCATCGCAGATCTGCGTCAACGCACTGCGGACGCGGCCAGCCTCGGCGTCCACCCCGTCCGACTGGTGGGCAGAGGACAGCCACGAGTATACGATGGCTGTCTCCGCCAGCTGGTCCCGGTCTAAGCGACCCACAGCCCATCGCGGGAACGCAGGACGCCCATCCGCCCCGTGACCCCTGCTGGGCGTCGGGATTGCAGGGGAGACCTCCATCCGGATATATCGGTGGTCCGACAAGGTCTCCACCTCCTCCACGACGCGCCAGCTCCCCACGCGTGCGGCGACCCCGGGGCTAGCGAACGAAAGGTCCACTATCGACCCGCCCCGTTGTCGCACGCACGTATGCACCGAGCCCCTGTTCAGCAAACAGAGGCCCAGTGCCGCCGCCCACTCCTCGATCGCCCGTCCTCGGTCATCCGTCCTAGAGGACCCCCACGCCACGGACTTGGCGTTAAAGTCCCCCAGGACGAAGACCTGGCGCGATGCCAGTCGCCGTAACGAGGCCTCTATGATGGTGAGGAAGGCCTCGAAATCGGTCACACTCCAGTTAGGGGAGAGATAAACTCCGAAGAGCGTAATCTCCCCCCAGTCCGCCGCGACGTATCCGACGCCCCTGTCCCTAAGGGTCAGAGACGACGAAGGCCACGACGTGGAGGCGACGATTGCCACGGTGCCATCGGCGCTACCCAACCAGTTAATCCGGTCGGGCACCACGTACGGCTCCGCGACTACGGCTACTCCTATCAACCACTCCGCCATGGCTTGCAGGAACACGTCCTGCGCACCGGCGGAGTGGTTGAGATTGGCCTGGAGGAGACGAATGGATACGGGGTCCATTAACGGTCCATCGTCACCTCCTCCGCGCTAACGGGCGATCGGGCCGCGCTCGGAGCGGGGCCTGGCCCGGTCGATGGGCCGCCCCGCCCCTTCGGGGCCGATGCCGGGGGTCTGCAGTCCCCAGAGCCCATGCGGTGTTTGGCAGGCCTATTGCCCGCCGCACACGCGGGGCAGTGGGGCACCGCAGAGCACGATGCCGCCTGGTGTCCAGCCTGACCGCAACGGAAACATAGCCCGCTGCAGTCAAAGCAGTTTCTGCATGTCGGTCGGGTATGCCCGACCGCCATGCATTTATAACACCTCGCAGGCCGGGGCTCCAGCAAGGTTACCCGCGCCGAACTCCAGCCCACGAGGAGCCTGCCTGAGTCGGCCAATTGCTTGACCGACTCCACTGGGCACTGCACCCAGACAGCACCGACGCCGCCCGGACCAGGGCGGATGGTGCCAATCCGGACGGTGTCCGAGGCACACCCGGTACGCGCCATAATGGCCTCCCGGATGTCCTCCACCGCCACGGAGTCGTCCAGACCCGTGAGGCGCATATCTGCGCACTTGACGGGCCTGGCGATTCGGACTCCATCCTCTGGCCCGAACAGCCCCCTCAGCATCGTGGCCTAACTATCGGCCGTCTTCGCGCCCTCGGCCCCAGGGAACTCGAGTATTCGAGCCCCTGTCCGGGCCTTGCGGGTCCTGGCCTCGACGCCCCCGATGTCGGAGACGTCCAGCTCCCGCCGGGCGCGTCTTAGGACGGCCTCATAATTCAGGCCTCTCTCAGCCGCCTCAGGCAGTACGGTGATTACCACCGCAGCCGTCTTCGGCGACTTGAGGCCCCTACGCGACCTTTTCCCCTTTCCGCCGGCTCCCGCCTGGGGAGCGGCGGTCACAGCGGCACTCTTGGCCGCCGCTCTCCGCTTCTGGCCGCGTGCCTTCCTGCGCGCTTCCTTCGGCGCGCCTGCGGTGCAATCGCTGGCGCCGGCCGCGGCCCGGCCTTGGCGGGAGCCGGCGCCTTGCCGGCCTTCTTGGCCCCTTTGGGTCCCGCCGCGGCCGCAGCGTAGCTCACCACGCGGCCACCCTGACAGGGCAGTGGGGTGGGAGCCGACGCTTGCGGCCGCCTCGTCTTGTCCGCGGCGAGCGGCGGTCGGAGGGGCGGCTCAGGCGGGAGCCTGGCCGCTACGGCCTCGATACGCGCATCCATCATTACCCCTACTCGGGCTAGGATGACGCGTATCGCCGACTCCGACACGCCATGCACCTCGTCGGGCGGCGGCTCCTCCCCCTTCCGAGGTCTACCGCGGCCACGAGCCGGCGGAGGGACCACGACAAGGGGAGGCAGTGGAGAAGCCACGACGGGCGCAGCCAGCGCAGTAGCCGCGACGGGCGCAGCCGGCGCCACGGGCGCAGACGACGGGCCCGCCCTCGCTGGCGCGGCCCGCTTAGACGGTGGGGCCGGCGCCGGCGACGCAGCCGGCACCAGGCGCTCGAATTGAGACCGCAGGTCGGCTATGTCTTTAGCCAACCCGCGGTTCTCTCTCCGCACCGCCTCCAACTCCGTCTCCAGCTTGCGGTTGCGTTCCCGCAAGCCGGAGACCTTCTCACTGAGGCGGGCATTCGCGGCCCGTAGGGCCGCCACCTCGCCACTGTGGCCTGCCAGAACCGGAGACCCGGCCTCGCCGATCCACGACCTCTGCGCCCACGGGGCATGGTCGGGACTTTGGGAGGTGGCATGATGGTGCTCCCCTCCGAGTCGGTGTTCGAGCTGCTCTCCTTGAGGGGGCGCTTCCGGACGCTCGGGGGGAGGGCCTCCTCCCTCTCCTTCGTATCTACCGTGGTGGCGATGGTCTCCTCCTCGGCAGCCTTCCTCTTCTTCCTCTTCGACGACGGCCTACCTACACCCTCAAGTGACGGCCTGCCTATCGTCCCCCTACTCCTACTGGACGGACCTGCGGCGCATCCACCGCCCTCGTCCCTACTCCGGCCGACCTGCGTCCATTCAGCGCCGTCTTCATCGGCGGACGACTCTGCGGCACTTCCGCCCACGTCCGTTAGGACCATCTCTGAAGCCGTGTCCAACTCTAGACCTTCGGATGGCCCTGCGGCATTGCCGCCCTCATCCTGCGACGGCTCTGCGGCAATGCCGCCCTCTTCCTCGGGTCCGCTGCTGCAGTCGACGCTGACGCTCTCGTCTAGCGACAGCTCTGTGGTCGACCCAGTCTCCTCCTCCGATGGCTGGCCAGGAACGCCACCCCCGTTCTGCGATGGCCCTGCAGCAGCAGTGCTGCCACCCTCGTCGCGCGCAGCAATGGCGGCTGCCAACTTCCGCTCCCGCTTCTTTTTGTCACGGAGCGCTTGGGCACGGACTCGCCCCATAGCCGTGATTTTCTTCTTCTTCTTCCTCTTCTCCTTAACTTCTTCTATCCCCTCCCCCCGGTGAGCCTTTTGATGGTGTGCCGGGCTCTCGGCTCTCAGTGCAGTTGTTGTCTCCCTCCCATACGTGTGGAGACTGACTGTGCTGGTGACTGTGCGCCTCTCGCGCTCAGAAACCAGCACAGTGAGGGATTCCCCGGCGTGGCCGGGACCCTCTGGAGTAGCTACGCTCGTTTCAACTCCTGCCATGGTGTTTGGTCATTTTTAAGTCTCGCCTTGACTACCACTCTAACGACTGGACGCTCGCGCGCTTCTTAACCCACCAGTCATACATCTCCTCGCCGAGTGGCCAAACTTAAGATTGGGGTAATTTTTTATAGGGGTTTTCTTCCCCGCGGTCCGAAGACCCCCGGTCCTGACCCCCCTGCTCAGGATTACGGTTTGGGCCTTCCGGGTCTGGCCGCTCGCGAGCGACCGACCCGTCACGCCCCCGGGCCGTGACGCAACCGTCCCTGGCGACGGAGTGCCATGAGGCACATCCGCCCCATTGGCCCCGGGTCAGATCCGCCGTGCGCTCTGCCACCAGAGCCGCACGCGGAGACCCCCCCCTGCCGGAATCTTGGCCGTCCAAATGGCCGCATGACGTCCAAATGGACGTTACCAGGGAGCACCACGAGGAGGTGCTCCGGCCGCGCCCCAGATATATTGTAGCTTAGGTATTATTTCATTGACAATATCTGGCACTATATTTTTTCTCTGTGGTGACAGAGTAAGACTACAATTTACCACTCCATCTTGCCAATGGATGTCGTAAAATACGACTAAAGGATTTATATCCTTTAGTCGTCTTTTACGACATCCATGATATGCATATAACATCTATGTAAGAGAAGGAAAACTCGAGGTAAAATCATATATCTATACCAGCCTATCAAACCAGGATAGTATTATAGTAAAGTCAATTTACCTCCTATTGTGGAGAAGGTTCGTGCCCAACAGTGGTACGTATTTGAGTTGCAATGATGATGGCTATATTTTTAATGCGGTAGGATCACATTGTGAATAGTCTCTTTCTACAGCCGCGGGCTGGTCCATCCGTGGTAGTACTACATACTCGCAGATTATCGACATCTAAGTAATAGCAATTTGTAACTTCATTTCGTTTGGTGACCGAGAGAGCTGGCAGCTCAACTTTCTGAGGATATTTTCGTTTGTACACATTCATTCTCATGCATACACGCTTTCACTACACATGCATACACAGTCCCTTTACATTCTTCACGGTAGGCAGCCGCCTAGCAAAGATGAGCGTGCCATGAGCCATGAGCGGAAGTATCACTTATGCTGATGTGCTGTTTGCTCGATCATCAAAAACAGCAACAAAAAAAAAACTAAGACAATTATGCTTACATTGGCGGGGTCTTTACAAAACATGCAATTAACGAACATAAATAATAACCAAACTCAGATATTCTGTTGGCCTGTATATCTCTCATCACCCGTCCATGCTGTCATTTGTGTAGTAATTCATATTCCTTATAAAGAATATCATTTATATGTAGAACTGCATTGGGGAGAGCATCGAGCCCTGTGATACAACAGCATTAATGGTCTTGGGCCATCCTAGACAATGGTCATGCTCTGTCCATGCAGAAAGCTGGTGATCTATTTACAAAGTTCCCTATTTTATGTGACTTGTAATATTTCTATAATAAAAGTTATCCTTATTAATATTATAAATGAGAACGTAAGTTTGTTTGTTACGCTTTCACGCTTAAACCACCCAACCGATTTCAAAAATTCTTTCACCTATGGAAAGTTATAATATCAGGGAGTAACATAGGCTATATTTTATACCGGTATTCCCATGGGAACGAGGACTACGCGGGCAAGGCGACTGAAACCGAAGTGAAGCGAGGACGGTTTGCTAGTATAAGTTAAAATATTTTCGATTTGCCTAATTACTTATTTAATTTACTCCCTCTTGGTACTCGAATATTGGGTAGTTGTGTACCTATTGAAACGCAATTTCATAAATGAAACCTTCAAATATTTACAATTTTACGGCCGCCTCTGCAAAACTTAATAACATCCAATTGAATTACCAGTGTGCTCAAACAATGTATATCGCAATTGCTTTCCGAACAATTTTATCTTAAGCTTTGGCTGTGGCTTCGCATCCGTTTTTTTCAGGTCATATCCATCCCATGGTTGGGCTCGAAGCCACGCCATAACGTGAGGAAAATTCACCTGGTATACGACATCTTCAAATGAGATGATGCAGGTTTTTTTATTTCAAGTTTTCCTTCTTTTGCATCTACAGATCATATCTCTTAATCGTGTTTTACAACTCCCAGGCAAGTCTACTGTATTCATACTAGCTTATGTAGATTATTGGTAAATTGAAGCAAATCTTCTTCTTTTCGACGCATATTTTATTAAATAACCTAAAATATTACGTAAGTGACGAAGTGATTCGTAGTTCTCCGTGTGGTAATGGAGTTAGAATACAATTCACCACTGCCTCTCCTGCTCGTGGATGTTGTAAAAGACGACTAAGGGATATAATATGCATAAAATACAAGAGAAGGAAAACTGGAAGTAAAACTTTATACCAACACGTCAGACCAGCGTGGTGTAGTAGGTTAATTTTCTTCTCATTATGGAGGAGGCTTGAGCCCAATAGGGGGACGTTTGTGAACTGTTTTGATGATGATGATTAACGTAGATAAAAATAATCGGTATAGGACTTTATTTCGTGGCTGCCTTCTCTTATAATGTCTTCTGTCTCTTACATCCTTGTTGTTGATGGCTGTTCTGCTTGACTTCGTACCACCATCACCGTTTTACTAACGTACCACTCGATACCGCAGTAAGCTTCATCCATTTCACCTGGAAACGTTATGGTCTTCAACCGTACGTTTCCAGCGATCATTTCTGCCACGTACGTGCAGGCTCTGGAATGAACTACCTGCTGCTGTGTTTCCCGAGCGCTATAACATGTCCTTCTTTAAACGAGGTTTAAGAAGAGTATTTCCTTCACGGTAGGCAACGGCCTCGCTGTAACCCTGGTATTGCAAAGGTCCATATGCGGCAGTACCACTTAGCATCAGGTGTGCCGCCTGCTCGTTTGCCCACCATCAGCAATTAAAAAAACAATAGTTTAACAGTGATCACGTGCCGCTTGTGAAATATGGTGCAGCATTTTTCTTATTTTTGTATTATATTTTAATATAAAATCTATCCTAATTCGAAGGATATATACAGAATTTTCAAATTCATTGATGAATAATTAAAATGTATCCTTACAATACAAAATTTTCATATTCATCGTGTGTCTTTACGACCCAATCTAGTTCTTTTTTAAATATGTAAATTACATTCAAGAAATATTTTATTGTAGAGCTTGTTAGCCGCAGGTAAGGTGTGTAAATTCCCTCGTTATTTGATTGGGGTCATAGACATCTATTTTAAGAACAAATGCTTTAAACTAAACGATAGTTCAACAATAGTTACGGAAAGCAAAACATTGTCGTAGATAATTGACTAATCTACAACGCCCTTCGGTTGACTTGCTCCCTAAAGGACAAAGGGTTGTATAAACCGTTCTGTGTATTTATCTTTGCTGTTCATTCAGTTAGAATGATATACCTTTAGTTAAATTAGTAATGACAACAACAAAACTTGCTACGTATGTTTGTAACTGAAAATATATAAGCCTACTAGCAAATTGGTCTGGTTTGACCCGCGTAGCTCAACAGCTCAACATCTCCCACGTAACAGAAACAGGCTGTGAAAATATGGGCTGATTATGTAGATTTTCATTGGTGAAAGAATTTTTAAAATTGGTTCATTCCCGTTACCGCGAGAATTATCTATCCACCCATTGAACAGCCCGTAGACGTCCATTATTGAACATAGGCCTCCCCACGAGATTGCGACTAGATCCATCCTGTGCGACTTGCACAGGTAACACACACTGGTTTATTGGTTTTCAGATATTGCGGAATATTGTACGAGAACATCTTCTTAAGTTTCCCATGACAATTTCGGCATCAAAATAGTCTATATTAATCTCCTTGTAATATAACTTTATACAAAATGTATCAGGTTATGGGGCAACTGGTCAAAAGGGAGCTAGGCAATGGTGGTAGGAACCCATGAAAAAAAATTGAACGAAAAATGTCGATTCGTTAAGGAATTAGAAACATGTAAAGTTTTCAATTTTGTCATCGCTTTTTCGTGTAAATCTGATCCCACCAAAAACATAAATGTAAAAAAGGAGAGCCAAGTTCAATACAAAAATTATGCTTAGCTGTGGGCTTTGCCGCAAAAAGAATGGAGATCTAAATGAGTGCCAAGTTCTATGCCGAATCCAAATAATGTGAGAATAATATAAATAAAAATATGTGAGATCCTAAAGTAGGTTAGATTTGACTTGGCCAGTTTTCATTGCATCAGTCATTTTATAAAGTTATTCAACATATGTATATACAGGATGACCCTAAATTAAACGTCCAACCGAAAGTGGGTGGTAGATGACTTTATGACAGCTCTGAAAAAAATAAAAAAAAAATCCGTCACTTTTTTTTTGATATGAGCATATTACTAAACTCGGTGAAAAATCAGACCTTGTACGATATTTTCAAGTACTATAACGACAAATAGGCTAGTTTTGGCATCGGATATTTCTTGTTGGAAGCGCAGATAACTGTACTATCGACCACAAGTACAATTAAAACTAGACATGTAACAATAACATAAAAAAATATACATTTGTTATGGCTATTCCTTAATTTTTTCGAAGAAAACGTTAATCATTTGACTTTAACACACCACTCTGTAAAAAAAATGTACCGTAACCATAGTGGCAAGTAATTTCAAAAGTTGGCCACATTATTCATTATTCCAAAATGGTATAATACCTTCTAGATGTTATCGTAACTTTTAGAAAAAAATGGTTTTGTGACAGACAACGAAGTGTATGAAAAATGATTAGGTATATTTTTTTGTTCTATTTTATTAGACCTCATATAAAAATTTTTATTGCGTGTGTGAAAGAAAGATTATATTTGAAGTATGGTAAAAACTTTTAGATTTTTTCCTACGCTTACACACAATTATCGAGCTGGATTCCAAATTTCATCCTTCTAGGTCATCTGGAAGTAGGTTAGATTTAGGTACTACATGTTAGTCAGTGCAAAAATTTACGACTTTTTGACCTTCATATCTTTATAAGCGTTTGAGCTTCATGAAATTTGGGTTTCTAGATGTCCTTATGGATATAATTAAACGCACGTAGTTTTATGTGTTTACGTTAAAGAGGTTTTGAGTTATAGAAGGGTCAAAAGTGGCACCAAGTGGTTCGTGTAATATTACACTAGGAGCAGGCTAGCCAGTTCCTTTGCTTGAACTTAGCTTGACACGCTGCCGCGTGTCTAGATTAAAATTTATAAAGTCAATGATACTTAATACGCAACATACTCATACTTTGTTAAATGTTCATTAGAAATTGAATAAATCAATGATTACATTCACGTAAGCAAGACAAACTTCGCTTTAAAACAGCTGATCGGCCTATGAGCGTTGACCGTTTGCCGTTGTACCTACATGTCATTGAAGCGTTTGCGCAATTCTAGGTATGAATGAATGAAATTATACTGTCGAAGCTTTACATGCCTATATATATTCTGCCTGTACATGCCTACATAATACGTAACATTTAAGGCGTAGACTCTTAGACACATTTTTTTGAAATCACTATAACTTTTATGTTGTATTGTTTTTTGTGTAATGTACATTCTAATTACAATCTATGACCATTAAACTACAACATACTCGAACAGTTGCCACATAACCTGATACACCCTGTATTAGTGAAAGGAAAAAATTGAAATCGGTTCAATAGTTTAGGCATGAAAGATTAACAAACAAACGAACAAACACATCATTGTAATTATAATATTAGTAAGGATGTGTGAGCGTTATAGATATGGGTATTATGCTTAAAGAGAAAAAAGCAAATAGAATTTTCTCAAAAAATAAATCCATGATGTACCGTCGTTTTAAAGTTCATAAGAAAATCCTCCCTCCATAAATAAAGTCTTTAATACTTTTAAAGGGATTTGGAGGGTATTAAGCTAAATATTCCTGTCAACATAGCCCAGCTGATTTAAATACGTCTAATATTGCGATTTTCATCCTTATTGCGGACCATAATTTTTATATTATTAACTTTGGTATAATCCGCGTAGTGACGGTGTAAGAATACGATTCACTTGCTCATGGATGTCGTAAAAGACGACTAAGGGATATAATATGCATATAATATCTATGCAGGAGAAGGAAAATTCGAAAAAGGCCTATATCTGTACGTCTGACCAGCGTTGTATATTCGTAGTCAATTTCACTCCTATTTTGGATGAGGCTTCAGCCCAACAGTGGGACGTATCTAAGCTCATGATGATGTGAAAAGAATAATATAAATAAACAGGAAGTGATCACAGATCACAATTTTCCGTATGGCGACCGAGTAGGAATATAATTTACCACTTACCGTGGGTGTCATAAAATACGACTAAGGTTCAAATATGCATATAATATCTATGCAAGAGAAGGAAATCTCAAAATAAAACCCTATTCCAATATGTCTGACCAGCGTGGTATAGTAGATGAATTGCCTTCCTATTGTGGAGGGACCTCGAGCCCAATAGTCAAACGTAGATGAGCTAAAATGAATGAATGATCATAGAGATGACGTCTGATAGGGTTGTATAGAATAAGATATTGACTCCAAGTAATTGGGATAAAACAAGATGATGATGGTGTTGAGTCATGACGTGGAATATTAAGAGATGATGACATGTTGTATTCTTAATTTATTATTTTGATCTAAATTAGCCTTTCCAAGTCCATTACTGGAAATCATAATGGCGGGACCACACTATTGATCATCATCGATGTTAAAAACATCGATGATGAATTCCGTTAAAACATCGGTGTTACGATGTTTTTACCTATAGAAACATCGATGTTTTTCCTTTCAACATCGATGATCAACATCGCGACGATGATCATCAAACATCGATGATCATCGTCGCGACCACACTCTCGCAAAAAATCGACGTCTGAGTAGTAACAACTTATTACCGTACTTCCTTCGATGAGCGAGGGAGCTAGAAGCTCAACTTTCTGAAGGTGTTTGAGTTAACAACAGGTGCAATGTTTGCTCCTTTGCCACTGTTTGCAATTACCTAGCCGAGACGCGGGTGACGTGACCGGGGAGTAGTCCGTCACCCGCCGAGAGGCCGACCGCATGAGGAAAGACCGACGTCCTCCCCGAGGGGGGGACGTCGGTCGATGGGAGGGTACCCCAATAGGGGATATTCCGTCGGGCCGACCACTGAGGACAAGTTAACGCTGCTCCAGTGGTCGGCCCAACGACGAAGGCGACGTGGTTTTTGGGTGGGTCGCGGGAGTTGCGTGCTTAAGCCCCTCTGTCGCCCCGGACGGAGTGGTGCGGAGGCGCGCCGACCACGACCCACCCACAAAAAAAAAACTGTTTGCAATTAAAAAAAATAGTGCAGATGAGTTTGGTGAAATCCAAAAATATTACAAGCCCTACGCTTAATGAATGGGTTGGCAATCACATTAAATGAGTGTTACAAGTTGCCCAAGAGAGACTGGTGACTCTTAACGCGTCACCACAGGGCATATATCCGCGAAATAAAGACCACCAATAAAATAAAAGTATAATGGCCGTGATCTTTTCAGTATGGTGACGGAGTGTTTTACCACCCTCCTTTCTTTCTCGTGGGTAAAAAAAGACGACTAAGGGATAATCAGGTAATATCAATGCTAGAGATAGAAAACTCGAGATTTTCCGTGTGGTGACGGTGACGTAAGAACATAATTCACCATTCCCTCTTCTGCCCGTGGATGTCGTAAAAGACGACTAAGGGATATAATATGCATATAGCATATATGCAAGAGTAGGAAGGAAAACTCGAAACAAAATCTTATATCAACACGTCTGACGAGCGCGGAATAGTAAATCAATTCCCCCCTGTCATTGCAATTGTTGGGTGGTTAATTGTATTCTTATTCTGTAACCACTTGGACAGTTTGAACTATCATTCATCTGGAAACTGGAAAACGATATTGCAAAGTCGATTGCAAAAGAAAAAAAATACTCCGCGAAATATATTTCGCATCTGAATTTCCCCGGGAAAGTTGCGTCGAGCAATGTCCGTAAGAAAAATGCTCACTTCGCTTTTGTTACAGAAACGTAATTTGTAACACTAATAGTTCGTATTTTCCGATTTCCCCTACTGAACCCCCATTTCCCCCGAGGTGGTTATTTCTCGGTAGAGTATGTTCTTTGTTCGGTTGTCTGAGTGAGTGATGTCATAAGTATTGTTTGAGATTGTTCGCTTCGAATGTAATTTTTAGATTCAACCATTGTTGTTTTGTAGGTTATAAGCGTTTTAACCTACTAACATTACGTACATATTTGAATGCTTCTAGAAAAACTCGATGAAAAAAGAGATTACGACAGGAATTCAGTTGAATTTGCACTTTATAGGTCTTATTTAGGCAGACTAAGAATTTAATATTTTTATAATAATATTTTTTTTAACTAAAACCATGCAAAACGGGTGCAAATCGGATTTAACTAGTGGAGGAACTGCCATCGCTCTCCTTTTATAATAATTTCCGCGTATTATACAAAACCAAACAATGATCAATGATGATTTGGAGGTTTTAATCGACCTGGGCGAATTATATGAACCTTCGGATCAGCAAGTACATTCTCAAGGAGGGTTAACATCAGGAAGGCAGTTGGTCATAAAATTATTGCCAAAAACTTTTATAATATTTAGTATGAAAGAAAAGAAGATATTGAGTCGACCCCAATAAATGGGGATAGGAGGGTTCTGATGGTTTAGGCTACATAATTGTTAAATTAAAATAAAATGTATGTATAAATAATTATCATCATCATTTAGCCTATCAACCACTGGACGTAGGCTTCCCTCATGTTTCGCCACAAAGTACGATCTTGTGCCGCCTGCATCCAACGACAGCCAGCAACCTTCACCAGGTCGTTGATCTCTCTAGTAAGGGGCGTTCTACACTGCGTCGTCCGATACGTGATCGCGATTCGAGGACCTTTCTTCTCCAGCGGGTGTCGGATCATCAAGCGATGTGTCCCGCCCATTACCCATTGCATAAATTATATATATATATATATATATATAAATAATATGAATCTGTATATAATCTGGTAATAAATATTCATCTGGCATTATCTGGTCAATTATTACATTTCGACAAAGTGTTGATACCAAGCAGGTAATTATAATTTTTAATTGTTGCCCTTGCATGAAAAAAATTATATTTTTATTTTATTGGTTTTATTTTGAAAGGTTATCATCCGATCACATGCCTGCCGAGCTATACAGGGTCGCCCTAACGAAATAGAGAAAGGTAGAATGCTGATCGCCCTTGTCTTGATGACCTCTGGTTATTTTTAGACACCCATGGGAGAGAAAGGGGTTAATGACACCTATTCCAAAATATGTTAAGATAATAGTATATTTCTTACCTCCTCTTAATTCACAGAGCAGAGTGAAGTTGCCACCTTCTTCTAAAGGTCCTACCACACCTGCAACATCCCGACCAGCCTCGTCGTATAGCAGCAGCTGATGGGGTGGAACTGTGTGAAAAGATATTATCGTATTTACTAATTTCTACTTCATCACAGATCAAATACGCCCAACTACTAGGCTCATATAACAGGTGGCGCAAAAGTAATCCTCCTATCAGAAAATGCTATAAATTTTGCGATTAGCCCCTAATGTCAGTTCTGTTTTGACATTTGTGTAGTAAACACATGCGAAATACACGTTAATAAACAATGTTACGCTACACTGCTCCAGAACGCGGAATATTGGTGACTATCTCCCGTTTTGGCGATTTGCACCGGCCAGCAAGATCGCCTGATTTGACCGCTGCAGACTTCTTTTTGTGGGGCTTTTTGAAGTCGCGGGTTTATGTCAACAAGCCTCAGACTCTTGCAGCTCTTAAAGACAATATCCGTCAAGAATGTGAGGACCTATCGCCGGAAGTTTTGGCCAAAGTGATGGAAAATGCCATAAAAAGGGCTCAAATGACAATCAACTGTGGCGGCGGCCATTCATGACATCATATTCTGGACTTGATGTAAAAAAATTAAAAGACCAAATAAAAATAATCCACAAGAAGAATCAAAGTTTTTAATTTTTTTTTTAAATTATAGCCAAAAGACATCGGAAGGTTATTTTTGCGCCACCTTATAGAACCTGCTCCATAATTTATCAGCCTGTAGAAGTCCACTATTGGATATAGGCCTTCTCAAGGGAATACCACCAATGAGCGGTCCTATGCAATTTGCATCCGATGCTTCCCTGCGACTTTTAATATGTTGCCGGTCCACATAGTGGGTGTGATTACCTATTCATAGTAGTTATAAAAATCGATTGCAGGATCATCAGAAGAATGAAAAACTGTGGGACTACTTGCTTTCGCCTGCAAAGCGTGTCGAATAAGTCATTGTTTGCCTTAGAAACTGCGAGATATGTAGCAGAGGGCGTCAACAGATTTCTTCAACAGGTTCTTAAAGGTAGAAAGGCTCTTTATATTAATCTTCAACTATAGGTTCTACCTGCTGCTGTTTCCTAAGCGCTATGACATATACTTCTTTAAACGAAGTTTAAGAAAACTACTTTCTTCACAATAGGCAGAGGCCTAGCTATACGGCTGCTGTTGCAAAAGTGCATTAGCGGCAGTATCACTCACCATCAACTATACTTCTTGCTCATTTACCGCTATAAGTAATAAAAAAAGGCCGATTATATTATGATCTCCATGTTTGTGATTTGCGATCTTAATTGAGTGTTATTCGTTTTCCAGGTATACGCTGCTTCCCATTTTCTTCGTGCTCTTTAACCGGTTTTCACGACTCGTGTGGGACAGTGAAAGGTGCATCCCCACAGGCGGAGTAGTAGAATTATCTAATAAATATTTGGTACAAATAAAAAGATTGATTAAAAATTACCAACAATCATATTTTTCATTGACTTCAAAAAAGGAGATTCTCAATTTGTCGGGATCTTTTTTACGTATCTTCATCGATACTCGAAGACGATTGGACGAATTTGGAACATTCTTTTGTTCTTTAATAGGTCATATTTGCCAGATTATTTCATGATCATCAGGTCAAGATCTGATGATGGGATCCCCAACAAAATTGAGAGTATACTTAATTCAATCTTTATATGCACACTTATTAATTTTATAGGGTGGTGTTACCACTAAAAAGTAAAAAGAAATAAATATTAAGTAAAAATAGAACCAGCTTCAAAAAACTTCAGGGAACTGTGGAAATTCAGTGTGATAGGTAGAAATTCGTATAGGTTAGATTAGTAGTTTATAGTAGGCATCTACTTCATAAGGTATTATTTTTCGCATTTTAGTTCCCGATGTTTTTGAAGGCGGGTTTTTTGTTATTAAAACATTATTTATCACAAAAAAAAATATATTTCACTTACCCACAACATTCAATCTGATCTGAAAGTTTCTCGTGGGTGAATTCTTGAAGTCCACTCTGCATCGATATATACCTTCATCATCCAGCTGGACAGCATCCACGGTAAGGGCGGAAGGTCTGGACATGGTGACAAAGTAAGCGCGTCTCCCAAACGCTAAAGGATCTGACCAGTGAAGCGCCTTATTGAAGCTTCGGCCACGGACGTCAAAACTGGTGACAAAATAGATATTTTTTTTTAATTTATGCTTTTTCCATAATAACCTAAGAAGAAGGAAGAGCTAGAAGCACAACTTTCTGAGAGTGTTTGCGTGTGGTGAATTTTGATGCCTTTAGGATCACCGAATCTTATTGCACGGTCTTATATACAATTCCTTCACTTCCTTCATGGTAAACAGCGGCCTAGCAATAGTCAATAAACGGCATTATCACTTATCAGTAGTATTGTTTGCTCATTTACTACAAACAGACAATAAAAAATCAATGAAAAATTGGATAAAAGCAGGATGATGATGATTATTAAGAGGAGGGAAACTTAAAATAAACCCCTATACCAAAATATCTGATCAGCATGGTATAGTAGGTCAATTTCTCTCCCATTGTGGAGGGGGTTTGAGCCCAGCATTGGGATGTACATAAGCTTAAATGAATTAATGATGATGATGATTACGACATCCATCAAAACCTCAATTTTTTTTAAAGTCCATACCTTACATTAAGGAAATAATCCTTGTATTTCGGGGAATTTACAAACATTTAATCAACGGATCCAAATTACATTCAGACTCAGAACTATAATTTATGAATCGCACAAAGTGATGTCCTACATGGGATTCGAACCCATGACACTAGCTTTATAGATTGGTGTTTTAACCACTACGCCATCTATGCAGTCAATTGAGTCATCGCCATTTATTATTTGTGATCTATTAAATTTTGATTAGATTTAATATGAGTTACGGCCTTAAATAAAGATTTATTATTTTTATATCAATAAGGTCAATCTAATAAAGGTTCGTCCAAAATATTAGTTAACCTTTTGTGTAGTTTATATTTGGCACGAGTTTCACAGGTCAGTATCTGAGATAAGGCTGCAATTTATCTTATAAATCTGCGACGCCCTTTAACCTCGACCCCTCTTGGTTTTTCATAGCATGTTTACTAAAGGGATACCGCAGGGAGATCGATTATTCAAATTAAACTCTAAAACACAGACGCCGAACCCTTCCACCGCAAATTTTCATCAACATGTACAAAAGAAAGCTCTTTTTTAAAACGCCTTATCTAAACGCTACGAATTTATCAATGTAAAGACTGGAACAAAATGGTTGCAACGTAGTACATATTAATGAAAATTAAACTTTATTGTTTTAACTTTAAGGTATGTAATAGTTTGATGTTAAAGACAATGAGTATGGGGCCATTAAGTCGGCTGTTGAACGGGTGACAGCGAATTCAGTTTGCAGCGTTTCCGTTGTCTAGTCACGCCAGCTTCCGGCTGTTTGCAATTGTATAGATCGTAATAGTACTTGTGAACAATCGGTTTAGATTTATGGATATTTGTCTGTGTTTCGCTGTTTTTCTTGCCACTGACATGGCAAAGGTAAGTGAGCTGTTTATTATACGAAAAAGTTTTTATCATTAATGTTTGACTGTTTAATATACGGTGCAGTATTTTGGCAATTACCAATACTACCAATTCTTGTATTACTCGTAGGTGTCGTAAAATATGACTAAGGGTTAGTCCCTTATATATATATATATATACTAGCTGACCCGGCAAACGTTATTTTGCCATGTAAATAATTTCTAGAGAATTTCTTGCGTAGAAAAAAAATAACTAACTTATTGGAAGTGTGTGTAGTATATGAGTGAAAAAGGCATGGAGCGCTGTGAACAATGAGGGAATATAAAAATAACAAAACACCAAACAATATTTTTTTAATAATATATTTTTTTATTTATTGTATTTTTTTTAAGTAATAATTATTTATATCATTAATTCATAACATAATATTAATCTCTTAATGATACAGCGTGAATAATATTTTTTGTTAGCCAGTCTTCAGCTAATACAAACAAACTTGATGGTTTACCCACTCAAGAGCATGCAACGTACAATTGTCCGTGTGAAAAACATGGTGAGCTCAAATCTAAGCCATAAACAGACATTGTTTGTCCTTGGGATTTATTAATAGTCATTGTAGATGCCGATCTAATCGGAAATTGAATACGCTTACATTGAATTGGCATATCTATGGGTATAATAGGTATTCGTGGTATTAATATATTTTCACCTCGAAACTTGCCATTTAAAATGGTGGCGTCGCGAAAACTGTAGAGGGAGTGAGAGAAGGAGACCATCTTCATTGACATCCCTACTCCGTGCTATTTACTGGGTGAGAAGTGACACCGGCAGACACATGGAGGGGATAACTTACCAAGTGATAATAATTGATGTTATCGAGCGGGATAAAAATGATAAAATTATTAAAATAACTATTAAAAAGCAGTGGTTGGTGATAGAATAGTGAAAATTTAGGGTTGTATATATTTTTTAATGCCACACAATAAAAAAATAATAAAAAAAAATAATCCAAAAATATTAAAAAAAAATTGGGGTGGACACCCCTTATCACTTAGGGGTTTGAAAAATAGATAGTAGCCGATTCTCAGACTAACTGAATATGCATAAAAAATTTCATAAAAATCTGTCAAGCCGTTTCAGAGGAGTATGGGAATGAACATTGTGACACGAGATTTTTATATATTAGATATCTTTATATATACGAGTATAAACGTGTGTTTGTCACTGAACTCCTACTAAATGGCTCGACCGATGTTGATGAAATTTTTTGTGTGTGTTTAAGGGGATTAGAGAATGGTTTAGATTCACAATTAGATCCAGTAGGTGGCGCTGCTGTCAATTTCAAGAAGAATTCCTTTTGTTTAAACAGAACAACGTCTGTTAGGTCAGCTAGTATGCATATCAAATCTATGCAAAAGAAGGAATACTTGAAATGAAACCCTATGCAAACGCGATCGGGGTGGTCTAATAGGGCAATGTCCCTCATATTGTGGAGTCCTCTCCACTCGAGCCCAACAGTTGCATGATAATCATTATCATCGCAGCTTACATACGTCCCACCGTTGGGCTCGGGCCTCCTCCACAATGGGAGGGAATTTGACCTACTATACCATGCTGGTCAAACATATTGCGTTTAGTTTCGAGTTTTCTTTCTCTTGCACAGATGTTATGTGAATCACTACATATTATAAAACAAAGTCGCTTTCTCTGTCCCCATGTCCCTATGTATGCTTAAATCTTTAAAACTACGCAACGGATTTTGATGCGGTTTTTTTTAATAGATAGAGTGATTAAAGAGGAAGGTTTATATGTATAATAACATCCATTAAATAGTGGAGAAATACTGTTATTTTTGAGGTTTCTAATGTGATATCTTAAATAATTACATTTTTTTCGCTTACATTGCAAACGCAGGTTGAACCCTACGAGATTTATCAAAATAATGTACTAAGTATTGTACACTTTGAAAAGGTCTACAGAAAACTCCGCGATGGTATATGTCTATCTCTTATGGATATCCCACAATAAATTTTTTTTGTTATTAACTTTTTACGACAAATAATGGCTAATTTTCGAAGCGATTTTAACCAATACAGCATTAATCCTTATCCAATTAAATACCTTAAATACATTATTGATTTAATATAGATCTATATGGCCCTTTACAGCATATGATCTAAATGAATATTTTCGAAGATATTACAGATTTAAAAATTGCGGGACGTAGCGTTTGCGTTTGCGAGGAAAATAACAATCTATACCAATAAATAAAATTAGAGTGTCTGTTTGTAATGTCAAAATAATAAATCTGTCTGTTTATTCGGCTGGACCGATTTCAAAAATTCTTTTACCAATGGAAAGCTATAATATCAGGGAGTAAACTAGGCTATATTTTATCCCGATATTTTCACGGGAACGGGAATTACGCGGGTAAAACCACTAAAACCGAAGCGAAGGGAGGGCGGGTTGCTAGTATTATATAAGGGTCGTCTTTTACGACATCCACGGGCAAGATAAGGAGTGATGAATTGTATTCTTACTCCGTCACCACACGGAAATGGGATAAAAAAAATAATTAACCTTTGCAGTGGTATACTCATTTAGTTGTTTGCAATAAAAAACTTTTTAGTAAAAGCTGCTTTAACTTTCGACTTATGTTACTGTACTTACTTTTTTATAGAAAACCATAGCCTGCAATTTATTACTGTCTGTTCTAGTTAACCTATGTTTTTTTCTTATCTTTTACGAGCTAGTAATAACGCGGGCCTTTGAAAGTGATATTTAAAGAAGAACTTAATTTATTTCAACTTGCCTCTTTTATAAGGTTTTAGCTATTCACAGAAATAGTATTTCTTAAAAAAAGGCTTTTAATGTCGTTCATTGAAAGAGTTAGCAGAAAGTGCTTTTATATTTTCGAATTGATATTTTTCTAATTTAGATTACTGTAATTACTTTCGTAAAAACAATCTTAATAAAGTTTAGAAATATTATTTCTAAATCAGTTTTAAAGTTACAAAATATTATAGTTTTTAATTAATAACTTTATTGTAGAAATATATTAATTATAAAAATGTAATTGGTTATCATAATGTACTATAAAATACATCATTAACAAAAATATTAAGTAAACTAGCAGCGCCCTGCGGTTTCACCCGCAGTTCCTCTTCGCGTGGGAATGTCGGGATAAATTATAACCTATGTGTTATTCTGATATGTAAGCTATATTATTGTGAAGTTTCATCAAAATCCATTCCGTAGATTTTGCGTGAAAGAGCAACAAACATCTTCACATTTTTCACATCCTCACATACAAACTTTCGCAAAGTAATAAGGAAAAATGTAAGATAGTTCTATGGAGTATAATTAGTATAAAATACAGATAAATAAAATCAAAGTGTCTGTTTGTAATGTCACAACAGTTTTTTTAATGTATACGCGGTTATTTTTCTGAAACATATGCTTAAAAACGTTTTAAACATTTTTATCTGCCTGTCTTTTATTTTGTTACGAGTAATCTTCAAAACGATTGGACAAATTTTAATAATGTTTTACTTCCCGATAGTCTATATAAAGAATAACATCGGTTATTTTTCCTGTCATAAAAACCCTATAAAATTTTGCCTTGTCCCGGATTTGAATTCGAAGCCATTCCGATTACTGCAATCGCTTAAAGCAATATCTCAGTAGATATTATATTGGTGCTTTAAAATACGGGGCATAACAACTGAAACAGACGCGAAGCGTCGACAGGGCGCTCGTCAGAAAGAAACCTGACATTATGATTTCTGATGTTTACGCGAGTATTGCACATTGTAAATTAAACTACTTTACGGATTTTATCGCGTTTGTGTATGATTTTTGATTGCCCGACGTTTCGAACACTTTACAGCGTTCATGGTCACGGACGAACTAAGATGTCTGACGTCCAACAAATCATCGTTATTACAGATATTTATAATTATCTACCCGCTATAGTAATTAGTTATTGAATTTTGACCCACATTTTGTTATAAATTTATTGCCAGTACAAGAAGAAAATGATTCTATATGAGAAATGTATAGTCTTTATGGTTAGTGATTATTAAACATTAAATTTGTTGTAATTATTATGACAGTTTACTAATTTAAACCTAAAAAATCTAATATACTACCACCGGATCGTATCGCGGCCTCACTAAGAAAGATCCGGCAAGAAAACTCAGGACGGCATGATGGTAAAATATTATTAATTTTAAAAGGCAGTTTACTTTATCTTACTAAAAAGTTTTGGATTTATAATATAATCTGAAGTTGTAGAATAGTTGAAGATTCAATATTCTTCCTATAATGGAGGAGTCACGAGCTCAACAATTGGATGTACATATATGAGCCGAGATAGTAATGGAATAAAGACACATACTCGCATATACTAAAATAAGATATTTAAAACACAAATTAATAAATCAAAAAGAGAATTTGATAAAAAAATCTTATTGCAAAAGTTTATTATTAAGATTTATAATAAATTTTGATGAGAAACTAAAGAAAATAAGCTGAGATAAAAAATACTATTAATATGTAATTTAAAAAACGATCTATGCTTGTTTTCGAAGTGAAACTTCTTTATCGGCGTTGGAAACTTCTTTAGGCGTCACAATTTTTCGTTACGCGCCATCTTTTTCTCGTCTCTACTACGGTCGGTTCGAATAAAGAGTACTTTCTCCAGTGTAGTAGGGATAGCATGTCGTTTAAGCGGACATAAAGGGATAAGGTGACAAGGGGATAAGGAGATAAAGGGATAAGGTGATAAGGGGATAAAGGGATAAGGGACAAAGATACAAAGAGACAAAGGAACAACGGGACAAAGGGACAAAGGATAAAGAAGTTTCGCTTCTGCTATGCGTACTTTGTACACACGTTCATTTTTTATTACAAAATCTAGTCTATGATTCCAATAACTCGCACACACATTCATAATTAATTACCACCACGCATTAGAACGAGTTATTTCATTACTCGTTTTAATGCGTGGTGGTAATTAATTATGAATTTCAAATGATCTTAAATCATATATTTAACAAAAATATATTGACTGCGCGTTGTGGTTAAGGTACTAATCCACCGTGCCAGTGTTGTGCGTCCGAATCTCTTACTCCGTCAGATGTAATATACATAGGTACATATAATATGCCTCAGTCGTCTTCTACGATGCCCGTGGAGTAAGATAAGATAGGGACTGGCGAGTTGCATTCTCACTCAACCGCGTTTCGAATATCGTGCGTTATTCATAATCATTCGTTAAGTAACAACATAGCATAAGGCTAATACTATAATTAAAATATCTGGTTGACCGAGCTTCACTCGGAATATTTTTGCCGAATTTATTTAGATACCTATATATTAATAAAAAATAAAAAATAAATAATGAAAATTATATAAAAAATTACAAAAAGAGAATAGTAATAACACCGAGATTCGATCCGACGCCGGTTGTCGCCGATGTCAAAAATAAAATGAAACCTGACTACTTCGCCACTGAGCTATCGTAACTCATGACTTCGATGGCAAAATTTGAATTCATATTCTTTTAAAATTTAATGTCATTATATTGTCTGCCAAAAACACTGACAAAACAACATTTTCTATACATAAAACCTAGCTAGATCGATTTTTTAGGCCCGAATCCTCTAGTATGCCAAGTTTGAACAAAATCGTTGGAGCCGTTTCCGAGATCCTAAATATATATATATACAAGAATTGCTCGTTTAAAGATATAAGATTAAAGAAAAAAACAAGCTTTTATTATGTATTTTTTAATAAAATGAACTAAAAGTTAAAAATCCAGGTCTATTATCAGACCCTGGTTACTATATAGTACCAAAGTACTCATCAAGACGAATCAAATGAGCCCGACTCGATGGGGTTGAGTCGTTTAATTACGGAGTTCCTATAGCCAGCTTCCAGGTCTATCATGAGATCAGCTCTATGTTATAATAATATTGCATTGTCATTCAATTTATATACGCATGAAAAACTTCAGCTCAATCGGAAACCGGGAAGGGGATCAAATTTAACTTGCGATTACAGACAACGGGACAGGTGAAACTAAATAACAGCTTGTAATATAAGAAGCCCACACTTTAGCTAGATAAGTCTTTTCGTAATTTATGTAAGAACTAGCAACTCGCCCTCACTTCGCTTCGGTTTTAGTTGTTTTACCCGCGTAGCTGCCGTTCCCGTGGGAATACCAGGCCAAAATATAGCCTAATTTACGCGCTGATATTATAACTTTCTATCGGTGAAAGAATTTTTGAAATCGGTCCAGCCGTTTTTAAGATTACCCGGAACAGACAGACAAAAAAATTATAAAATGATTATATAATTAGGCATGTGTATAGCGCAAATAACCGTGTGAGCACGAAAAAAGCCTATTATTTTGACATTACAAACAAACACTTCAATTTAATTTATTGGTATAGATATATGAATCTACAAACTTAGCTAGCAATAGTTAACCAGAAATATTACATTTTTGTTCGTGGCTTTATCTGTGTGGAGAGGCAGTAAGAATACAATTCACAAGTCCCTTTCTTGCCCGTGGCTGTCGCTAAAGAGGACTAAGTGATATAATATGCATACAACATCTATGCAAGGTAAGGAAAATTCGAAATGAAACCCTATAACAACACGTCTGACCAACGTGGTATATTAGGTTAATTTCATTCCTATTGTGATGTAGACTCGAGCCCAGCAATGGGACGTAAATAAACTGTAATGATGATGAAGGTTATTCGAGACTTTAGTTGAATTTAAATATTTTTGAAGTGAAACTTCTTGCATGAGCGTAAATTCTTTACGGATGAAACGCAATTTAGCATCACGAAGATGTGCAGCGTTTTTGTCGAAGAAGAGGGAGAGAGCGATTGAGAACGATTGAGAGAGAGTGAGAAAGGGCGAATATAGCACAAAGCACAACCATGGTGCGAGAATAGGGAGCAAGCGAGTGAAAAAGATAGAATTTTTTTTTTTAATACTGATCAAAAACACATGGAACCAAAGAAGTTTCACTTCTAACATGCGTACTTAGTACTCGTGCTATTTTTTTTTCTTAACAATAATAGTACAATCTTAGAATAATAAAGTATAGAAGGTAAGTTCGCGCACAAAAAGTGAAGCATTTTAATTGAAGTCTAATGGAGCTTACGCCGGCACCGTTCCATAATGTACAAGTCATTGCACTGCACGTACATACGCAACTCTTAAAAAACAAATAGGTAATTATGACGGTTTGTGCATTCAAATGGTGTCATAACACATTTGAAATACTTAAAAAGGTTTTTAATGTTACTTTTAAAAGTATTTCAAAAATTTATGTTAATAAAAACAAAATTTCATCATCATCATCATCTTGCTCTTATCCCAATTACTTGGGGTCGACGCAATATGTCATCTGTTTTGACATATTGCAAAAAGTTTCGGCAATGACTTTTCTGTCTGGCCGCCTGCCTGACGTCAACCCTCTTGGGAATGTAATCGTTGACCCAAATGGTACCAGATGGAGTTGGTCCGAGTCAATCTAGGGCTCTTAGTCGTCTTTTACGACACCCACGAGCAAAGCAAGGGTTGGTAGTATTCGAAGCCGCTACCACACAGCACGAAAAAACAAAATTTAATTTCATAATTTGTATAGTGGTGTGCGTGTGTACGTGTGTAATCGTCTGCGCGCCATTAATATTTTTAGATTCATGTTTCGAACGTTCGAAGTATGGACACTATTCTTCTATACGTTATTATTCTAATAGTACAATCTTGTTATGTCACAGTTTTCGTGGCCCTAACCTAAATGACATTGTGATGTATAAACATAAAATCTACAAGTACATGCGATTGAGCTCGTTCGCTACGTACTGAGAAAACTTCCCTCAGAAAACAAATAGTAAGTTTTTTAAATATTACAGTCCCAAAACACATAGGCTTAAAGACAATTACATTCACCACTTCAACGTACGAGCTATAAGCATGGCGATTTTGTAAACAATTCCTCCAATTAGTAACCCTATTTTTTTTTTTTGTGGGTGGGTCGCGGTCGGCGCGCCTCCGCACCACTCCGTCCGGGGCGACAGAGCACGCAACTTCCGCGACCCACCTAAAAACCACGTCACCTTCGTCGTTGGGCCGACCACTGGAGCAGCGTTAACTTGTCGTCAGTGGTCGGCCCGACGGAATACCCCTAATTGGGGTACCCTCCCATTGACCGACGTCCCCCCCTCGGGGAGGACGTCGGTCTTTCCTCACGCGATCGGCCTCTCAGCGGGTGACGGACTAATCCCCGGTCACGTCACCCGCGGCCTCGGCTAGGGCGGCATGAGGCGCAGATAGTTGCGCCTACGCCGCCCCAGTCGCCAGAATTAGTACCCCTATGATATGGCATCCTTGTAGTGATGAAGTAAGAATACAGTTCACCACCCCGTCTCTTAACCATGGGTGTCGTAAAAGATGACTATGGTATATAATATGCATATATTGGTAGTGGTAGGTCCACACTGTCGACAGTTATCTGTCTATAGCCGCGGGCCGACCCGTCCGGGGTAGTACCACGCTCTCATAGAAAATCGACGTCTGAGTAGTAGCAATTTGTTACTGCGCTTCGTTCGGTGAGCGAGAGAGCCGGAAGCCCAACTTTCTGAGGGTGTTTGCGTGTGGAGGATTTTGGTGGTGCCTTTGGTATCAGCGAGCCTCAATGCACGCATTCACACTCCCTTCACTTCCTTCGCGGTAGGCAGCAGCCTTGTAAAGGTCCATGAGCGGCAGCAACACTTACCATCAGGTGTACTGTTTGCTCGTTTGCCACTGCTTGCAATAAAAAAAAAATATAACACCTGTGCAAGAGAAGTAAAACTGGAAAACTCAACACGCCAACATGTTTGACCTTCGCGATATAGTAGGTCAATTTCCCTTCCATTGTGGAAGAGGCCCGAGCCCAAGAATGAGACTTACATAGGCTATGATGCTGAGATTCATTATCATCATCATTGCAGCCCACATACGTCCCACTGTCGGGCTCGGGCTTCCTCCACAATGGGACGGCATCTGTCCTACTATACCATATTGGTCAGACATGTTGGCATAGGGTTTCATTTTGATTTTTCCTTCTCTTGCACAGATGTTATGTACATATTATATCCCATATTCATCTTTTATGACATCCACGGGCAAGATTGGGAGTGGTGAATAGTATTCTTACTCCATCACCACACGGAAAATGCTGTGATTATGGCATTCTATAGGGCGAGCAGTTAACGGAGAAAGAATGAAATATAACGGTGACAAGTATTCACCCATTTCTTTGGTAGGCTATGGTTTAAACATACTCCACCCGTTTCGTCTGGAGAAATGAAATTGCGGCGCGTGACCCTATAACCTACCTTATGCTCTCCTCCCTTCACCATTGGGTCGACCAATGGTATAATAACGGAATATATTTGGGTTGTAGAAATTTCTTCATCATAGAATACCTTTTCCGTGTGGTGACGGAGTAAGAATACTATTCACCATCCCCACTCTAACCCGTGGGTGTCGTAATAAACGACTAAGGGATAAGTATGCACATTTGCTATTCATGAAAACCTGTTATTGGCTTTATGTTTCTTACTCTAGTTTTCATTACTATTTTGTACAGCTGTTGGTTTTCCAAGTACTAAATAAATAAATAAATAAATAATATCTATGCAAGAGAAGGAAAACTTGAAATGAAACCCTATACTAAACTGTTTGACCAGCATGATTTAGTAAGGTTAATTTTCCTCCTATAATAGAAGGAGGAGGAGGTGGAGGCTCGAGTCCACCATTGGGACGTATATGAGCAAAAATGATGAATGTTGATAGAATACTTGCCGTCCGTGTGGTCACGGAGTAAGAATATTATTCACCATCCCCTCTCTAACCCGTGGGTATCTTAAAAAACAGCCGTCTTAGCATAGTCATGCAAGAGAAGGAAAACTTAAAATGAAACCATATACACGTTTGACATGCGCGGTATAGTAGGTTAATTTCCCTCCTATTGTGGAGGAGGCCCGAACTCAACAATAGGGCGTATATGAGCTGAAATTATGATGATGGGAATACTTGCTTCTCTTGCAACAATGGCACATCGTCTTTTCAGACATGCGAGGAAAAGAAAAGGCGATGATTTTGAGTAAATATCAGAAATAATTATGCAATGATCTGCTTTTCTAGGACTTTGAAGATAACATTTACCAATAAAAAAAATAGTCTGCAATTATTGCAAAATATTATTTACGTTAAAATCGTTGTTCATTAATGCAAAATTAACAATAATTGCAAAATATTATTTAAGTTAAAATGGTTGTTTATCAATGCAAAATTAAGTAGAAATTATGTATAATGCTCAATATTTTATTGGAGTGTAAACTCTGAGAAACTTCCTTGATTAAAATTTTCTTTTATTTACCTCATTTTAACGGTGCTTTATATTATTAACATAACAGTGGAAGTGAAAATGGCCAGATGCTCCGTGTATCCAAGCGTTATAATTTACATTACACCTAGCTGACTGACGCCCATTTTAGTCGCCCTTATATTTTAGGTGATACTTAAGGCAATGTAAATATTACATATTATTTCTAATGTTAAATTTAATTCATGTTAATTCCAATTTTGATAATGTTAATTCAAAATTATTTCTAATGTTTACTCACTAATATTTATAAATGCGAAAGTAAGTTTGTTTAATTTTTTTATTTTTTATTGCAAACGGTGGCAAACGAGCAAACAGTACACCTGATGGTAAGTGTTGCTGCCGCTCATGGACCTTTACAGGGTCGCTGCGTACCGCGAAGAAAGTGAAGGGAGTGTGAATGCGTGCATTGAGGTTCGGTGATACCAAGGGCACCACCAAAACCCTCCACACGCAAACACCCTCAGAAAGCTGGGCTTCCAGCTCTCTCGCTCTCCAAACGAAGCGCAGTAACAAATTGTTACTACTCAGACGTCGTTTTTTCATCAGACCCCAGACGGACCGGCCCGCGGCTGTTGACAGATAACTGTCGACAGTGTGGTCCTACCACTCTTTAGCTTTCACGCTTAAACCACTGAACCGATTTCAAAAATTCTTCCACCATTGGAAAGTTATAATATCAGGGAGTACCATAGGGTATATTTTTTTAATCCGGTATTTCCACGGGAACGGGAACTACTTGGGTAAGGCGACTGAAACGGAAGCAAAGCGAGGGCGGGTTGCTAGTTGTAAATAAAACAGTTCTACAAATTTTATGGTGTTTGTGCAGTGACCGTCCGTGACCCTGAACGCTGTAATATGTTCAAAACGTCGGGCAATCAAAAATCAAATACAATTGCTATAAAATCCCTAAAATAGTTTTATTTACAATGTTAATTAAAATTTTACCTAACATTTACGCGACATACTACTCTGTCAAGAAAGTACCGGGCATGCATGATTTGTTTATGGTTCCAAATTCAAATTTTTATTTTTTTGTTGTTTTTAGATTGGCAGAACTGTTTTCCATTTTGGTACGGCGTTTGAATTGCATCTGTTATTTATATTAAATACAGTGGTGTTTTTAGTTATATCATATCTAGTTTGTATGGCGAATTTCATAATGGACAAAAATATCGAACAAAGAGTTTGCCTTAAATTTTGGATCGCCAATGGAATTTTGTGTTCGGAGTCACTGAAAATATTACAGAAGACTTACGATGAATCGACTTTATCAAAAACACGTGCTTATGAGTGGTACAAAGGGTTCAAAAGCGGTCGAGGTGTGATGGAAGATTTGCCTCGCTCTAGTAGATCATCAACGTCTGCAACTGATTAACATTGCAAAAGTGAAGGAAATAGTGCCTGAAAATCCTCATTTAACTTTGAGAGAGATAGCCGTCGAACTTTTTGTGTCCCATGAGTCAATCCGTACCATTTTAAATAATCACTTAGATATGAAACATGTTTCCGCTCGGCTAGTCTCAAAAGACCTGAATTTTCTCCAAAAACTCAATCGCATAAGAGTCACTGAGGACATGCTAGAACGAGTCAATTCCGACCCAACATTCATCATCACCAGTAACAATGTGTTTCATGAGTTTACGAGTTTGACATGCCAACAAGTCAACCAACTTCGGAGTGTCGACTTCCAACTGAACCGAAACCGAAGAAACCGCACCAAAGTCGATCAAAAGTCAAAGTCATGTTGACTGTTTTCTTTGACTATCGCGGTGTTGTGCACTCGGAATTCTTGCCAGAAGGTCAAACGGTAAATAAAAAATATTATTTAAGCGTTATATGGCGTTTAACAGAGCAAATTTGACGAAAAAGGCCAGATTGGTGGAAAGAAAATTCTTGGATTTTGCACCACGATAATGCGCTTTCGCCCAAGGCCATCATTATGAAAGAATTTTTCCAAACACTCAACAAATACCATCGAGCAGCCACCATATTCACCAAATATGGCTCTTTCTAAACTCAAATTACCACTTCGTGGCACCCGTTTTCAATCGGTAGAAGACATAAAGGAGAATTCGCGGCGAGAACTGATCTGAATTCTGGAAATAGCGTTTAAAAAATGTTTTGATGATTGGACTATTCGTTGGCGTAAGTCTATCATTTCTGAAGGGGCATACTTTGAAGGTGATAAAATAAATTTGGATGAATTACAAAAATTTTGTGTATTATTGATTTTTCCCGGTATTTTTTTGACAGAGTAGTATTTAAAACTTGTGACATTTGTTGAATCATACAAAATTAATTTCAACGTGTGTAACGTTGATTTTAATCAGTTACTAGCAAGCCGCCCTCGTTTGGCTTTCAGTCGACTTACCCGCGTTCCCGTTTCCGTTCTCGTGGGAATACCGGGATAAAATATAACCTATGTTACTCCCTAATATTATAAGCCTTCCATTGGTGAAAGAATTTTTGGAATCGGTTTGGTGGTTTAAGCATGAAAGCGTAACAAACTAACAAACAAACTTACTTTCGCATTTCTAATATTAGTAAGGATAATGCGTTACCTAAAATTTGGGGTTCATTTGGAGAAAAGTCCATGGAAGAAGAGTAGATATTACGTCGACCACAAGAAGTTAGTATAAGAGAAGGTTGATGATCATTGTTAACTCGCTCACTGAGTGACTAAGACGTGTTTTGCACTACTTAATAAAGTATTTTGTGTGTGTTTCTTACTAAGCATCGGTGAACGACGGCGCGCTTGAGCGCAGCCGCTCGTTATCGCGATTTAATCCCTATGCAGTATGAGTGAAAGTATAGTTGAGAATGAAGAAATGAGCGACGTTGTTGATAATATAAATATAGGAGGTAGTAGTATGGAGGAAGAAGACCTAATTCGGCATGAAGTTCAAGTAGATGATGAAAACGTACACATTAAAGAGGGAGCGTGGATTTTGAATGGAGGTAATAAAAGACGAAAAGTTGAAAAGATAGATATTTGTATAACAAGCACCGAGAAGTTACCGAAACAGTTTTCATTAGCTAAACTATTCGATAAGGAAAAAATACATGGTATCAATAATTTAAAATATATAAACGCCTTTAAAATAATTGTCTCATTTAAAGATACCTTATGTGCGGAGAAAATTTTTATATGTCAGGCGATCAAAGATAAAGGGTGGAAAGTTTATAAGACCTGGGAGGTTGGAGTATCGTACGGAATTATAAGAGACATAGACCTGGAATTGTCGGATGATGAGTTATTAGAAGTAATAAAAAATAAAAATACCTGCGAAGTATTATCTATTAAGAGACTAAACCGCAGAGGACCTGAGACCGGGTGGCTCCCGACCGAATCAGTGCGCATATGTTTCAAAGGAAGTTCACGGCCACCATTTATATATATGCTTAATTTAAGAGTTAAAGTAGAACCCTATGTTTTCTCGGTAACTCAGTGTGCTCGTTGTTGGCGATTTGGTCATATAACAAAGGTATGCCCGTCTTTAAAAATTATATGCCCTAAGTGTGGAGAAAATCACTCAAATTGTGAGACAATTACCTTTAGATGTGTAAATTGCAAGGAAAACCATATATCACTCGATAAAAATTGTCCAATATATATCAAGAAAAAGAAAGTAAGGAGTTTGATGTCTGACTTTAACTGTACCTATCGCCGAGCGTTAACGATGTACGTACCTCCTTTCTCACCGCGATCTAATCCTCAATACGCAAATAATATATCTAGTAGGGCTATCAATGGGCCGATAAATTCAAAAAATATATTATCGCATAATAACATGATAGAAGCTGAAAGTATGCCGACGGAGATTAGCCGACAACCTTCTAAAAGGAAAAAACGATATTCATCAGACCAAATAGTATTACAATCGAGTTCGTCATCATCGGAATCGGAAGGCGTGTTTGAAGGCGAGACATCCACACGAGCCAACGGCTGTACTTTTACTGGAGGCAGTCAGCGATCGCGACGACGGCCGCGGCGATGCCGACCCCTCCGAGTTACAACTACGAGCGCAGGCGGTGGAGAGGACTTATCTAATCCCAGTGATATATATATTAACATTACCGAGAATGAGTTCAATAAACCATGCCAACCAGAATCGTTCGCTAATAAAAATTATACCTACAAAGAGCTAATCAATAAGATAAAAAGGTTGTTATTTTCTAAAAAATTCGGTTGGACGGAAAAAATCAATAAAATAATTAGTATTTCTATAGAATGGGTTATATCGGCTGTTATAAAAAGTATGTCTGAGGTGTCCATATTAAAAAATCTAGCTGATGTATTTAAATTTAACATAAATGGCTAACTATAATAACGTTTGCAGAAATATAAAAATCAATATCTTACAGTGGAATGCGCAGAGTGTTAGGCCAAAACGAGTGGAGTTCGAACAATTATTAATACAAGATAAAATTCATGTAGCCGTGGTAAGTGAAACCTGGTTGGAACCTGGAAGCAATTTTAAGCTAAACAATTACAGTATCTTTCGAGCTGATAGAAATGATGGCTACGGAGGGGTTTGTATTATTACTCATAGATCTATTAGAGCGCAGCTATGTCCGATAAGTCATCCTAATCGAGATATACAAATTCTTCACATAAAAATATATAATTGCAAAAAATTATTGAGAGTATATTAGCGGTCTATTGCCCATCATGGGTGAACACGCGACGACATGACTGGGATATTATTTTTTCTCAATGTAATAAAAAATCCTTAATTTTGGGAGACTTTAATGCACATCACTTTACGTGGTCGTATAAAACCGATGCTAGAGGATCGCAGATATATGATTCGATGACTGACAGTAGCCTAGTTTCTTTAAATGATGGCAGCTATACCCGAATTAAGGTGGTAGCAGGTTCGGTACAGCAAAGCTCCCCAGATATCTCTCTGGCCACTTCGGATATAGCGTGTCATTTTAATTGGCGAGTAACTAATGAGACCTTAGGTAGTGATCACTTAGTCATTGGTATCAGCAATGTATCTTCATATAAGCCATATTTCGTCGAAAGACGTAACTTTAAATTGGCGGACTGGCATTCTTATACAGATTACCTCGACAAGAAATTTGCTAACTTCATTATGGCAGGAGATCCACAATATTTATACGACAAATTTATTTATCTAATTAATGAAGCAGCAAATGAGTTCATTCCAGTCAAAAAGCAAAATCTTAATCCTACCAGTAACTTTAAACCAAAGCCATATTGGAACCCTACCTTGTCTCATGCGGTAGCTAAGAGGCGACGGGCTTTAGCTAATTTTCGAAAAAACTCTACGCCTAACAATCTAAAGGTACTTAATGAACGTGTAAAAGAGTCCCAACAACTCATAAAAAAAGCGTCTAAAAATGGATGGCAGAAATTTTGTAATAGTCTGGATGAATTTTCTTCGGCAAGTGAAATTTGGAGTAAGATGAGATGGATGAAAGGAAACGTGGCTCACAGGTCATACGTTGATGAAAAAAAAAGTGAAGCCTTATTGTTAAACCTATGCCCTGCATATGCACTTCCTCCTAGACCTAACTTTAGCTCCCACAATATTACATTAGAAGAGAATATTGTGTTACATGAAATGGAAACCTGCATTAAGATGAGAGATACGGCTCCTGGATCTGATAATATATCATTTTCAATGATAAAAAACCTACCGGAAGTCAGTAAGAGAATTCTACTCTCACTATATAATATATCCTTATCATCCGGCTTCACGCCTATACAATGGCGAGACATTTATGTGATGCCGATCCAGAAACATGGTCGCGATCCCACACTTATTTCATCTTTACGCCCCATTAGTTTGATGTCTTGTATATGCAAAATCTTTCATTCAATTTTAAACCGTAGAATAGAATGGTATTGTGAAAATAAAGGAGTTTTTTCCAGTGAAACTATTTGTTTCAGAAAAACAAAATCTACTCTGGACAGCTTGACAAGTTTAGTGACTAGGATCCAAACAGGTTTCACAAGGGATCAGGTAACTTTAGCTTGTTTCCTTGACATTGATAATGCGTACAATAATATTAATATAAATGTATTATTGACGATATTAGATCAAATTGGTGTTGGTTCAAAAATATGTAATTATCTATGGAATTTTCTTAGCTTAAAGTATTTAAAAATTAAACAAGAACGAACTTTTATTGTACGAACTACTAGTCAAGGTCTATCACAAGGTGATCCGTTGTCCCCATTATTGTTTAATGTCGCCACGTATAATATCTGTAAATCAATCCATAGTGTCTTTATCTCCCAGTATGCAGATGACTTCGTGTTGTACACGCTCAATAAACATCTAGAAGATGCACGTTGTTCCCTCCAAGGTTCATTAGACATCTTAGTGACGTCATTACAAAATTTAGGGTTAAATATTTCTTCCCAAAAAAGCAAAATATGTATATTTAAAAAAGGTATCAATAGATATAATAGCCTTATTAACATAGATGGTGCACCGCTGCAAGAAGTAGCCAGCGTTAAATATTTAGGAATGTGGTTGGATAGTTCTTTGAGATGGACTAAACACATTCATGAATTAGATCAGAAAGCCCACAAATACCTGAATATTTTAAAAGTATTGGCAGGCCCGAGCTGGGGTGTGCACCCTAAGCATTTGAGACGGCTATATATTTCTGTTATTAGGAGTCGAATGGATTATGGCTGTTTTTTATACAATAATTCTAGTAAATCAAATTTATACAAGTTAGACAAAATACAAAATGCGGCTATGCGTACAATTGGTGGCTTCATAAAAAGTACTCCTATCCACGTGATGGAGAGTGAACTATGTGTGTCACCCTTACAAATTAGACGACATTTCCTTGCAAGTAAATTTTATTTAAAAGCAAGGTCATTATCCGATAACAATACTATTGACGTCCTAGAGGAACTAACATTGCTTATTTCACGTAGATATTGGAGACGTAAAAACATTCCAATTCTGATTACAACGCATTCAAAATTTAAAGATATAGTTGTAGACTCTCGCCCGCGTTTAGGTATGTATTCATTAGATCATTGGATAAACTGGTATGACTTAAGCAATATAGTACAACAAAATATTGAATTTATTACTTTAGCGAAACGAAACTATAACACAACATTACTGCACGAAAATTGTTCCATATATCTTAAAAATAAATATTCAGACCATTATAAAATATTTACTGATGGGTCCAAAGAAAATATATCATGTTCGGGTGCAGCATTTTTCGATCCACAACTTGGTCAAAGCGCAAAATTCCAAATTTCTGGCAATATATCTATAACAAATATTGAATTAATCGCCATCTCGGAAGCCATCGCCTACCTCAAATCCATAGACTTCGATAAATTTGTTATTTTTACGGACTCAAAAAGTGCTCTTCAACAAGTGGCTCGGTGTACTTCTTATTTAAGAAGCACTCCGATAGCTTATGACATTATGAAAACACTTTTAGTGATGACATCAGCCTCAAAAAAAATTATTCTCCAATGGATTCCATCACACATTGGGCTCGCAGGGAATGAAGAAGCTGACTTTTTAGCAAAACAAGCCTGTAGCGAGGGTATCCATATAAATGCAATACCATTCTTCACAGATTGTTTACACTTAGCGCGAATACTTTGTCATAACTTCTGGAAGGTGCATTTTGATGAGCGATCTGTGGAGAAAGGTATCTGGTACAAAACGTTGCAAAGTGAACCTTGGAGGAATACGTGGTTTGACAGTTACAAACTGAATAGAAGGACACTTGTTACAGCCTTTAGACTCCGTTCCGGGCACATACCTCTTAATAAATTTGCTTACATGATGAAGAAGGTGCCATCTCCTCTCTGTGTGTGAGTGTGATATTTTAGAAGACGCGTTACATGTGATGGTTGAGTGTGTCCGTAACGAGGATATAAGGAAGGAAAACACATCTGTTGCTGAGGAGTTGAGGCAACTTGGAGGTTGTAATATAATTTTAGCTTATCCTCTCAGTGAATCTGCTATTATTTTGTATAAAATAGTTGCTAAAGGCATGCAACGTCGCTAGTCTATATATTATATTGTTACTTTAGTTTAGTTACTTTAGTCCGTATACTTTGTTAGCGTTAAGTGATGGTCTAACGGAGCGGCGTAGTCCATTCAGACTAAAGCTCCTTAAATAAAGAGTAGAAAAAAAAAAAGGTTGATGATGAATAAAAGAGGTTAAAAGAAGAATATATAAGACTAGTTTCTGCTCGCGACTTCGTCCGCGTGATATAGATACTTTGGGCTAACGCTAACTTTAACCTAAGACTTTTTTTACGTAGAAGGTGAAAATATTTTTTAATAATATGATTCATTCGCACATGATTTTTGCGAAAATTTAGGCGTTTACGCAGCGGAAGCTCTCAAAAGCAAAAATAAAACGATTTTGAAACATTCTTCATTGATGCTCCGCTCCTATTGGTCTTAGCGTGATGATATATAGTTTATAGCTTTCCTCAATAAATGGGCTATTGAACACTGAAAAAATGTTTAAAATCGGACCAATAGTTCCTGAGATTAGCGCGTTCAAACAAACAAACTTTTCAGCTTTGACTGCACAGATGGCGTAGTAGTTAAGATAGCGACCTACAGCGCCAGTGTGGGGGGGTTCGAATCCCACGCGGGACAACACTTTGTGCGATCCACAAATTGTTGTTCTGAGTCTGGATGTAATTTGTGTCCGTTAATTATATGTTTGTAAAGTCCCCCGCAATACAAGGATTATTTCCCGAGTGCAGGGTGTAGTCTTAAAAAAAAAAAAAAAATTGTAGTAATTGTAGTAGTAATAGCTTTATATATTAAGTATAAAGAGTAGATGAAATGTTCGTTTGTTTTTGTAGTAAAACCTTCATTGCAGTTAATATTAATGAACTTTGCACTGTACGCGACCAAAATAGCAATGAGTTCTGACCTCTAATAACAAAGGTTAGAATACACCACACACCATAGCCGGTTCGTTAAGTAATAAAGTAACGAACCATAACCGACGGGACGTGATCAATCGCCTATGTATTTAACTTATAATTTCTCAACCTTTGCGTTTTTATTGATTGAAATTACCAAAATTTTTATTCTTTAAGAAGTTTCTAAGAATTCATTTATTCATCTCAGCCCATATAGGTCTCATTATTGAGCTCGAGCCGCCTTCCGGAGGGAAATTCACTTAATTTACCACGCTTTTTTTTTTTTTTTTTTTTTACGCTGTGGAAATGCATTTACGCACTATCCCCCGCCGGTTACAGACAGGGGAGTGTGTGTGGGACTCGCCGGCCACAGAAGTGACCGAAATACCCACTAAAACCACAGCGGCCCCTTCCGCGCTTTTACGAGGTGCCAGAGAGATCGTCTGATGACATTCTATCCCCGACACCCCAACGCTTGGCCGTCTGGCCACGTCCTGTCATCATTCAGGGCGGTGGGAGGAGGAGCGCATAACGGCGTCTCCTCCTCTCTGGTCGCTGCCGGCGGAGCGAGTCTGCGGACGCAAGTGCCTCGCGTGCCCGCTCCGCGGCCTCCTTCCTTGTAATGACAGCCTCACAGAAGGAGGCCATCGACGACCAACAGCTGTCACTGCCGAGCATCCTCGAGATGATGGTCGACAACGACAGGTCCGCTGTTCCCATGTCCGTTGACAGGACGTGGCGCTGAGGCCCCCAGGCGGGGCATACTTCATTCCAGAGCTTACACGTACGTGGGAGAAATGATCGCTGGAAACGTACAGTTGAAGACCATAAGGTTTCTTGGTGAAATGGATGAACTTTGCTACGGTGTCGAGTGGTACGTTAGTAGAATGGTGACGGTGGTACCAAGTCAAACAGTTCCTCGGAGCACTCTCCGTGAAAGAGTCGGTAGAGTACACAGATTGACCCAGAGTCTTTCCGCCGCTCCAGCGACCCCAATCCGTCTGTAAGATTGGGTATTGATTATGTGCATATTATATCCCTTACTCGTCTTTTACGACACCTACACTAGTGGTAGGACCACACTGTTGATAGTTGTCTGTCTACACCCGCGGGCTGGTCCGTTTGGGGTAGTACCACAATCGCGCATAAAAACAACGTCTGAGTGGTAGCAATTTTAAATAAAACTACTTTACGGATTATTATATCCGCCCTCGCTTCGCTTCGCTTTCAGTCGCCTTGCCCGCATAGTTTTCGTTCTCGTCAGAATACTGGGATAAAATATAGCCTAAGTTACTCCTTATATAGACAGCTACCTGGTATAAAAATATTATCAAAATCTGTTCAGCCGTTTTGAAGATTACCACAAACAAAGAGACAGACAAAACTTTTTTAAATTTTATTTTATGCATAGGTGTCGAGCAAATAACCGTGTGAGCATGAGAAAAGCCCAGTATTTCGACATTACACACAGACACTTCAATTTTATTTATTTGTATATATATAGATAGATAAAAGACTCATACTCGATACATGATTCGTAATCGCAATAGAAAATAATTTTGTATTCAAAGACAATCATTTAATCCACAAGGAAAAATATGAATAAAAGTATGTTTTATTATATTCCTGTTTTGCTGCTGACATCTTTCTCAATAATCCTCTTATTTACGTAACATCACATCCTCACCTTCAAATCTCAACAATCCGATTGCTTCCTGACGAAATTGTGCCGCGAGAAACCCTAAATCTGAGATCACATTACGATTAATCTTCAGCGATTTATCGTCGCTGGGAAATATAACTTTAGTTATCTTTAAAGCCAATAAGTTATGGCAAACGACTTCAGATGTAAAATATGTTTTGGTATGTGAGAGCAAGTTTCACTAAACCATAAAAATATTTTTGAAACTATATTTTAATTTAGAATTATGCGTTTAAAACTTTTATTATAACTTTATGCTACATTTTAAATAAAACTACTTTACGGATTTTATCGCGTTTGTATTTGATTTTTGATTACCCGACGTTTCGAACACTTTACAGCGTTCATGATCACGGGTGGACTAAGATGTCTCACGTCCAACAAGTCATCGTTACTGCAGAAAATTTTATAATTATCTACCCGATACAGAAATTAGTTATTAAATATTGACCCACATTTTGATACAAAATTTATTGCCAGTGTAAGAAGAAAATGATTCTATATGAAAAAATTATATTGTTTATGGTTAGTAATAATTAAACATTAAAATTAATAGTAATTATATTTAAAAACTAACTAATAATCTAGTATACTATCATGAACGCTGTAAAGTGTTCGAAACGTCGGGTAATCAAAAATCAAATACAAACGCGATAAAATCCGTAAAGTAGTTTTATTTAAAATGTATAATACTCGCGTAAACATCAGAAATCTTTATGCTACATTTTTTTTGGGGTGGGGTACGGTCAGCGCACCCGTCGCCCGGCTCCAACGGGGGCGACAGTGGGGCGGCGCGCGCGGCCCTGTAACCCACCCGTGACACGTCGCCTTCGTTGTTGGGCCGACCACCGGTGCAGGGTGACTTGTCGTCAGTGGTCGATCTGACGGAATACCCCTTGAGGAGTACCCTCTCCTCGACCAACGTTCTCCCGCTGCTTGGGAACGTCGATCGTCGTCGCGCAGTTAGCCGGCGGGTGACGGACTAACTCCCCGACCCAGTCACCCGCGGTATCGGCTAGGGCGCCATCAAGCGCAGATAATCGCGCCTGTGCCGCCCCAGTCACCGGCAGCGGTTCGCGTCGTCGAGGAAGCGTTCCTCGCACGCGCTCCGCCGCCTCCCTCCACGAGACTACTGTCTCGCAGAAGGCTGCGACCGCGTCCTCGTTCCTGATGCTACGGAGCATCGTCCTGGCGAAACTTTATTTTAACATACGAGAGTAATGAAAAGGGACATTGAAAACTTAAGATTCTATTTGAAAACCTTAATCCTTAGTGACTGAGTGAGAATTTGGGCTGTATTTATTACGCTGCATCTGTTCTTGGCGATTGAGCTTCCACGGGGGTAGCTTTACTAGCGGTAGGATCACACTGACAGTTGTCTGTCTACAGCCGCTGGCTGGTCCATTCGGGGTAGTACACTCTCAAAGGAAATCGACGTCCGAGTAGTAGCAATTTCTACTTAATTAATTTACTGCGCTTCGTTCGGTGAGCGAGAGAGCCGGAAGCCCAACTTTCTGAGCTGTTTGCGTGTGGTGTATTTTAGGATCACTGAACCTTATTGCACGCATTCACTCTCCCTTCACTTCCTTCGCGGTAGGCAGCGACCTAGCAAAGGTCCATGAGCGGAAGCACCACTTACCATCAGGTGTACTGTTTGCTTTTTTGGCACTGTTTGCAATAAAAAAAATCTCCCCTTAAATTAATAATCGTCAAACTTTCTTGAGAAGTTAATTGTTGACTAGATGGCATGGGATGAAGTTGAGCAGATACAATACGTGCAAAAAACTTGTAGAGGTATTTTACAACACCCACGAATAATCTGTGGGTTGGTAATACCGCCACCACACAGTAAATATGCGAGAATTAATATATTCCATCAATGAAAAATGGGAAAATTGGGTTTTGCCTTTGTCAATTTTTTCAGGGATGAAAATGTGATTATCGTTACCAGATTGCAAAAGACTACATATATCTCTAAATATACGGTCCACGGCATGAACTTCTCCAAATAATACCTATACTATATCACCCTAACCAGGTAAATTTTGCCGCGGGTGACGTGACCGGGGATTAGTCCATCACCCGCCGAAAGGCCGACCGCGTAAGGAAAGACCGACGTCCTCCCCGAGGGGGGGACGTCTGTCGATGGGAGGGTACCCTAATAGGGGGTATTCCGTCGGGCCGACCACTGATGTCAAGTAACCCTGCTCCGGTGGTCGGCCCAACGACGAAGGCGACGTGGTTTTCGGGTGAGTTGCGGGAGTTGCGTGCTTAAGCCCCTCTGTCGCCCCGGACAGAGTGGTGCGGAGGCGCGCCGACCGCAGCCCACCCACAAAAAAAAAAAAACCAGGTAAATTTTTGTAAGGTTTTATTTAGACTTGTCCTTCACCTGCAGTTATAATATCTATTTACATACGTAAATTTATTTTATAATACCTGCGAAAAAATATTATATTCTCCCCAATAGATTGTGTTCTTATATGGAAACTACGCCGAAACTCTAAAAATATATGTAACAAAAAGTTGTATAAGTTAATCAATCAACCAGTGAAACTTTAATATTCCCAATCGTACTAAAACTCGCTGTCTAGTTGGATTTGACAAAGTATGATTTTTCTACAGAGCGAATAAAATGCCATCCAACAATTATAACTCATTTTATATAGATGTTTAAAACAATCTTTTAATGTGGTAGAAGGACTACACTGTCGACAGTCTTCTGTCTACAGCCGCGATCCAATCCATCCAGGGTAGTATCACACTCTCGCAGAAAATCAACGTCTGAGTAGGAGCAATTTGTTACTGCAGTTCATCCGTCGAGCGAGAGACCCGGAAACCCTGAAAGTGTTCGCGTGTGGTAGAATTTGATGATGGCTTGAAAAACTCATTACACGCACACTCCTACATCATTTTCGCGATAGGCAGTGAGTGGCCTAGCAAAGAGCTGTGAGTGGCAGTATCACTTACCATTAGGTGTTCTGTTTGCTTGATTGCCACCAACAGTAATAACAAAAGGTCTAAATTAACAGCTGAATATGTTCACCGAGAGACAGATTTCAAAAATCTTGAATCTATTAAATCCAATCTTCTATATACAAAGTATTTGTAACTTCAGCTTCGCTTGAGTGGATTATTTGATTATTTCATACATAATTTTATTTTAATAACCATGCGCGGATAATATTACGATGTCAATCCATACTAATATTATAAATGCGAAAGTAAGGATGTTTGTTTGTTTGTTTGTAACGCTTTCACGCTTAAACCACCGAACCGATTTCAAAAATTCTTTCACCAATGGAAAGCTATAATATCAGGGAGTAACATATGCTATATTTTATCCCGGTATTCCCACAGGCACGGGAACTACGCCGCGGGTAAAGCGACTGAAACTGAAGCGAAGCGAGGGCGGGTTGCTAGTAATATATATATATCTTTTAAGATAGCATCCAGCACTAAGGAAATAATCCTTGTATTGCGGGTATTTCATCATCATCATCATTTCAGTTTATCGCAGTCCACTGTTGGACGTAAGCCTCTCTCATGTTACGCCGCAAAATGCGGTCCTGTGCCGCCTGCATTCGACGACGCCCAGCAACTTTCACCCGGTCGTCGGTCCATCTAGTGGGGGGGCGTCCTACACTGCGTCGTCCGATACGTGGTCGCGGGCATTTACAAACATATAATTATTAACGGACACAAATTATAAGACTTAGAACGATATTTTGTTACAAGACTTTGAACAATATTTTGTGAATTATAAAAAGGATTTTAGAATATGAATAGTATAGCATTTTTTATTGTGAAACAACGACAATTATATCACAGTATTTTTTATGTTTTTTTTTTTATATTACAGTATTTTTTTATATAATACACATAAAACATCTCTGCAAGAGAAGGAATAATCGTAATAAAACCCTATACCAAACTGTCTGACCAGCATAGCATAGTATGATCAATTTCCCTCCTATTGTGGAAGAGGCTCGAGCCTAACAGTGAGACGTATATGAGCTGAAATGATGATGATTATGATGATTTTTTATAGTTAAAGTTGACAGCAGCTCAGCGTTATGCTACATAGAAACTTTTCTTTTCAATAAACCCCTTTAGTTTACCTAAGAGTGGTAGGACCACACTGTCGACAGTTATCTGTCTACAACCGTAGTACCACACTCCCGCAGAAAATCGACGTCTGAGTAGTAGCAATTTGTTACTGCGCTTCGTTCGGTGAGCGAGAGAGCCGGAAACCCAACTTTCTGAGGGTGTTTGTGTCGGGAGGGTTTTGGTGGTGTCCTTGGTATCACCGACCCTTAATGCACGCATTCACACTCCCTTCACTTTCTTCGCGGTAGGCAGCGACCCTGTAAAGGTGCGGCAGCAACACTTACCATCAGGTGTACTGTTTGCTCGTTAGCCACCGTTTGCAATAAAAAAAAAAAGTTCAATATATACAGGATCACAATTATCATCATACAGCCTGTCGCCATCCACTGCTGGACGTAGTCCTCCCTCAAGTTTCGCCACGAAGTGCGGTTCTGTACGGTCTGCAACGATGCCCAGCAACATACATCAGGTCGTCGGTTCACCTAGTGGGGGTCTATTTTTTAGCATCCTATTTTATCTATTTTAGGAAAATATTTCATCATCATCATCTCAGCCTATTCACCATTGTTGGGCTCAGACCTCCTCCATGATGGGAGGGGAGTTGAATTTCTATACTACGCCGGTCAGACAGGTTGATATAGGGTTTTATTTCGAGATTGCCTTCTCTTGCATAGATGTTATATGCATATTATATTCCTTAGTCGTATTTTACCACATCCACGGCCAAAATAGGGAGTGGTGAATTGTATTCTCACTCCGTTATCACACGGAAAGGAAAATACTTATTCTAATTCAATTCTTAGCTAGTCCAAAGAGTATATAGATTTAATGAGATAAGATTAAATTTAATTTGTTGAAATATAAGTGACGGGTCAATAATCTGTTACATTATTAATATAATTTTGAGAAAGCGCCATTTTAATTATTGTTACCGACGGCGAGGATATTAATTTTAGGAAATTGTCATTTTGGGTAACGCGACGGCATAATACGCTTGTGTAATTCAATTGTATGTTTTAAGAGTCTTATTTTAATAGAAGAATGTTTCGAAATGTCATGGAATATTCCAGAAACTTATTCTCAAGGCTTGAGGCGGCTTCAGCGGATCTGAAGTAGAAAGAGCTTTTAGAAATTTTCCACATTTTGATCAATTATTTTAGTTACAGTCAATTATTGGCATATTTTAAACAAAGTCGTTTTATATTTTATTTCTATATTAACACTTCATTCAATATGGTGATGGAATAGGAATTCTATCCACTAGCCCGTATTTTATCCGTGGATGTCGTAAAAGCCGACTAAGAAACTATAATATGCAGATAACATCTACGCAAGAGAAAAAAAACTAAATAAAACCCAACCCTTTTGACCAGGATGGCATAGTGGATGAATATCACTCCTGTAGTAGAGGAGGTTTTGGGATGTATTTGAGCTGAGATAATGATAAGATGATGATCTTTTAATAAACCTAGGGATCATCATAATAGATCATTTACATTATATTTATCATCACCTCATCTGACATAGGTCACAATGCTGGGCTCGAGCCTCCTCCACTATGGGAGGAAAATTGATCTACATTAAACCAACCCTTCTGACCAGGCACCTTAAACCAACCCATCTGACCACGCTGATCAGAAGAGTAGATTTAAGGTTTTCATTTCGAGTTATCCATCTCTTTCATATATGTTAAATGCCTATATTTTATTTCATTTTCATTTTAACCCATCGCCATCCACTGCTGGACGTAGACCTTCCTCATGTTACGCCACAGAATGCGGTCCTGTGCCGCCTGTATCCAACGACGCCTAGAAACTTTCACCAGGACGTCGGTACACTTAGTATAGGGGTATGCCTATATATGACGACTAAAAGGTTTATATCTTCCTGGGACTATGCCATATAATGCCATCTGGTCAATAATTGCATTCTCAAGGCGGGTAGACGTCAGGCAGCCAAAAATATTGCTAAAACTTTTGCAATCATCATCATATCAGCTCATATACGTCCCACTGTTGGGCTCGAGCCTCCTCCACAATAACAGGGAAATTAATCTTACTATACCATGCTAGTCCAACAGGTTGGTATAAGGTTTTATTTCGAATTTTCCTTCTCTTGTATAGATGGTATACGCATATTATATCCCTTAGTCGTCTTTTACAACATCCACGGGCAAGAGAGGGAGTGGTGAATTGTATTCTTACTCCGTTATCACACGGAACAACTACTGTTGTAATATATTGCAATATAGTACTATAAAAGAAGAGTTTATATTGAGTCAAGCCCACGTAATTGGAATAAAAGCAGAATGATAATGACGATGATATTACTTAATCTGACTACACAGATGGCGTAGTGGTTAAGATACCGACTTACAGTGCCAGTGTCGCGGATTCGAATCCCGCGTAGGACAACACTTTGTGCGATCCACATACCTATTATTGTTCTGAGTCTGGATATGATGATGTCCATTAATTATAGATTTTAAATAAAACTACTTTACGGATTTTATCGCGTTTGTATTTGATTTTTGATTACCCGACGTTTCAAACACTTTACAGTGTTCATAATCACGGGTGTACTAAGATGTCTCACGTCCAATAATATTATGTTATAGGTTATTATAATTATAGGTTTGTGAAGTCCCCGCAACACAAAGATTAATTTCTTTAGTACAGGGTGTTGTCTTTAAAAAAAATCATCTTATATGAGTCCCGCAGAATACAAAGAAGTGGTGTACTCCCTAGCTACAATGAATATTATGGATCCAAATATAGTAATCGGAAGAACAATCTAATACGAATACGTATTCCCACAGACCTCTATTTACTTTATTATATTTCCCTTGTGAATGGATTCCTCAATCCTCATTGGCAATCAGAACTAACATCATTTACGTTAATCCATACCAAGTGTGTTAGCATTTAATATATACAGACTAGGCAAACGTTAAGTCGAATATATTTGAAAGAACTAGTTCATCTCTAAGTTTCTATGCGAAACGTTTACATATTTTGCTGACAGTTATTGGCTTATTGTTTGCTATTCTGATATTGTAATGCGAATGTGAATCGTCCGTATGATGATGGAGTAAGAATGCAATTCATTACTCCCTCTGTTGCCCGAGGATATCGCAAAAGACGATTAATATCTATCCAAGAGAAAGAAAACCCGACATTAAACACTATACATACACTTTTGAGAAGCGCGGCATACTAGGCCAATCTCCCTCTCGTTGTGGAACAAGCCCGAGCCTAATAGTGATACTTAAATGGACTGAAATGATGAATGTTAAATGACTAAGAGCATAGTAATGCTATTTTTTAAAAGGGGCGATAAAATGCTATTAAGTCATTAAAGAATCATTTCACTATTGAGGCAGGTGTATAAATTGTTTTCAAGAGTCTGCATGAAGTATGACATTGATAGACAAGAATTAATAAGAGATGATGTCTGATAGAGCTATGTGGAAGGAGAGGACATATTGTCGGCTCCAATTAATTGGTATAAAATCAGGATAATTAATGATAAGACTATAGGAAATTTCTGTTTAATAGAGGATGCTTATTGACCACAAAGAGCATAAAAAAAAGTATGAAAATACAGGAAATTGCACAGATGGCGTAGTGGTTAAGACAGCGACCTACAGCGCCAGTGTCGGGGGTTCAAATCCCACGCGGGACAACACTTTGTGCAATCCACAAATTGTTGTTCTGAGTCTGGATGTAATTTGTGTCCGTTAATTATATGTTTGTAATGTCCCCCGCAATACAAGGATTATTTCCTTAGTGCAGGGTGTTGTCTTAAAAAAAAAAAAAAAAAAAAAAATATATTAACCTTTGCAATGCGATAGGCTAAAAATGTATGGTTACCATAATTTCTTTGACGTGGATATTAAACAAATCGCTTATTTTCTTGAAGCTCGTGGTTAACATTGGCCCGTATTTACATACTTACGTCCTATACTCGAGCCAGATTCCCAAAATGTTAGGTCAAGACTACGGATTCGTACAAAGTAGTGACATACCTTCATCGCTTCATTCACATTCAACACAATCTTTATGCATGATTATACATAAGATTCCGCGTACTTTTAAATAAGACCATTAGCCAGCACTTCACCAATGCATCCAAAAATGCACAATGTGGTCCTCCTTTTGTTATAGTTAAAATCATGCTTACTTTTTATATTTGATGTGTCAACTTCTCTTCTTTCATTCTTTTTATGTGTCAAAACTATATGCCGACATTATTTCGATCTCTGTTCTTCATTTAATTCACATCGTTCTCTTAAAACCCTATTTCTAATTTAATCTTCAAGCACTACACATACTTCAAAGGGTTCACAGTATTTATTCGATTTTTATACATAAAGGTAGGCTCAGATCTTTTATGTACTGCTAGCTGTACCTGTTTAGACATATTCCTGCTCCTCATAAAGACTAATATGGATTGCAAATTAAAAGACCCATACTAATGTAAGCGTATAAGCAAATAGATTATATATTAATACTGGAAATAGATACGAATTATATAGTACAGCTAACAATATGCCACAAAGTGTTTGCGCAATGTAATCATATCAAATTGAGAAATGTAAGCATTATTTGTTCTACGCTTCATTGCGCTACGACGTAGTGAACACGCTACAGCGCTACGCCGTAGCAATATATTGTCAAATATTGTAATTAATGTGAGGCTTTGAGTACTTAAATTAAGATGTTATTTGGGTTCAATATTAGTATTTCCATTTCAATGGGTTATATATTGAGCAATTTGTCATTGCCTGATTTCATAACACTTTGATATATCATGATACGAATATATATTAATAAATTATAACCCACGAGCAACCCGCCCTCGCTTCGCTTCAGTTTCAGTCGCCTTACCCGCGTACTGCCCGTTCCCGTGGGAATGCCGGGATAAAATATAACCTATGTTACTCCTTGATATTATAGCGTTCCATTGGTGAAATAATTTTTGTAATCGGTTCCGTGTTTTAAGCTTGAAAGCGTAACAAACAAACATACTTTCTCATTTATAATATTAGTAAGGAAACTAAGATAATATGCCAAGTCCATGTGTTGACGGAACAGGAACACAATTCACCACTACCTGCCTATCTTGCCCGTGGATATCGTAAAAGATGACTAAGGGATATAATAAGCATATAACATCTATGCAAGAGAAAGAAAACTAGAAACAAAAGCTTATACCAATCTGTCTACCCAAAAAAAAAAAAAACCAATCTGTCTGATTGGTATGTTAAAGTTAATTTCCCTCTCATTGTGAAGGAGGCTCGGGGCCAATAGTAGGATGATGAGGTGATGATACCATATAAAAGGAAGTTCAAGTCTGCAATACTCTATTTTTTATGTAAAATATACGCGATAAATGGCGTTACATAACTGTAAGAGGAGAAAAACTCGAAATAACAAACTTGTGCATGATATATTTTGTATAGTGGTGGCTACGAATTCTATCAACCCCTTACTCGTGGATATCGTATAAAAGGACTAACAAGACTTGTTGTTAATCATGAAAGAAAAACATAAAAGCTTCTATTGACGACTACCAATCATCAAAATTCAATGCCAACTCATATGAACTGCTTGGTATAGTAAGTCATTTTCCCTCCCATTGTGGAGGAGGCTCGCACCCAGCAGTGTGACGGATATAAGGTGTGATGATGATAATGATTTGTGATGTTTACGCGAGTATTACACATTTTAAATAAAACTACTTTACGGATTTTATCGCATTTGTATTTGATTTTTGATTGTCCGACGTTTCAGCACTTTGCAAAGTTCATGGTCACGGGCGGACTAAAATGTCTCACGTCCAACAAGTAATCGTTATCACAGAAAATTTGTTATTAAATATTGACCCACATTTTGATACAAATTTATTGCCAGTGTAAGAAGAAAACGATTCTATATGATAAAAATTATATTATGGTTAGGATTTATTAAAATACCAATAATTTAGCCTTAAAATTAATAGTGACCCGTGACCGTCAACGTTGCAAAGTGTTCGAAACGTCGGGCAATCAAAAACCAAATACAAACACGATAAAATCCGTAAAATGGTTTTATTTAAAATGTGATGATGATGTTATATTATTATACTCTGCGGTTCGGTAAACTTAGAACAAAAAATGATAATTGGAATTAGTGTTACCCAAAAAAGTCTTGGTATTGCAGTCTTGGTCTTGGTCTTGCGAGAAATGCGAGACCGAGACCAAGACCGCTTAATTTTTGCAAGACCAAGACCAAGACTGGCCCTGCAAGACTTGAGCAAGACCAAGACTGAGCCTGCAAGAGTCAACATTTCGATTATAAACGTTGTGTGTGTGCTCTATATAAAAAGCTCCACATCATTTTGCCGTTGGACAGATAAACGTACATTCATACCCTAATATTTGACATTCCATGTATCCGAACTAAACATTTTTACCTGATCCTTCGTATTATACGAGGGTCGTGCTAAAAGAAATTAGATACTCTTTACTAATTTATTTAATACTGGCAACTTTATATCGTCATAAGAGGTTAAGAAATTTCAAAATGGAACGGCAGAGAAGACATTAGATGAAGTTAACTCAGGTAAAGAAAGAAAGAAAAATAGTTTATTTCTCCTTCGCAGGGGGATACATATTTGTACAACTTAATTTACATATGATGTAAGAGCTGATCCCACCCGCCAGCGAGTAAAAAGATCGCTACTCAGCGTAATGTCGTACTAACACCACAACGCTGTTTTTCAGTAGCGGCCTATGTTGTGACGATTATCAGGAAACTCAACGCAGACTATTTATTTATAACATATTTTTTGTTTGGAATATCTAAAACTAAAATAAGTACGTACTTACATGTGCAAATATTAATAATAACAACAAAAAAATGTAGTCTTCTTAGTCGTCTTTTATAATAAGGATTTATTTTATTCATAGCCATTACCACACCTTATTAATATATTTTTGTTTTGGGACTAATCCTACCACACATTCCCACCACTGTAACTCCTGTAAGCCAGGATCCACAATGGTCTCCGTATAAGACACTGAGATTTGACCCTCAGGAAGTCCCGGGAATCGCTTTTAATTGTCTTGGGACCCGCAACAAATTTAATTAGAAAAGAAAACAGGAGGAGTTGGAAAGATTCCACTTCCCTCCTATGCAAAGCGGGAGACATGAAGCAAAGTTGGCTGATAAGCCAGTAAATAAGAGTTTGTACAACTACGTGAAACGCAGCGGTATAGCACCACGGATTGGACAAAGCTTAATGGACATATTTGTGAGCTTTAGGTTTGATTACAGTAATAGGTATGGCAAAAGCGCCTAAACGCACGGAAATTTTCTCGAGTTGCTACAAGATCCGAATAGTATACTACCCCAGACGTGACATGCATATTATCTAACATGACGTTCCGCTCGTTGCGCCAGAGAATGCACTCCCAAAGGATGTGATGAGCTGTTTGTTCAAAATTGGAGTTTGAGGTCGAACATTGACAAAATGGTGAATCTACTAGTGTAAAATAGAATAATTTACTTCTAAAATTCCCATGGCCTGTGAGGAACTGGGCTAAATAGTGGTCAATTTCTAGCCAAATTCTCTCCAAACGTTCACGAACAGATGGAAAGAATAGATATAGATAACGACCTTTTGTTGACGAATCCCATCTTTCCTGCCATTCGGTCAGGAGCTTATCGTTAACGACGGATTGCGGCGCAAAAAGTCTAGTAATTTTATTACGATCGCGTGGTAAAAGAAAATTGTTAGTCATGTTTTCCCTAGTGGAATAATACATGGACGCACGTTTTTGTATCTCTAAGTCGACCGGAAGTACACCTGCAAGTACTGGTAAGGTTTCGGCTTAACTGTTCGGTATGCCTTACACAGAAATATTACTGCTAATCGTTGACTCTGTAGTAACTTACGCCGAGCCACGCCTATTGTAGTACGATCAGCCCAGGCCGGTGCACCATAACAGATACAGCCCAGATATGTGGCTGTATATATAATTTTAAGTGTGTTAAAACGAAGGCCCCAGGTGGAAGATGAAATTCTGGTAAGCGCATAGAAATTTCGTTTGGCTTTTTCACCTACAGTTTTAATATGTTCAAATAACGAAAAATTTTTCTCCAGGACCAGGCCGAGGTAACATACTGACTCCTTCTTTTTAACTATAGTGTTGTTAAATTTTATAAGGGGGCTCGACTGTAAATCACCTTTCAGTAAAAGATGATACGTTTTGTGAGGGGGCGAAAGTAAGTCGATTTTGTATGCCCCATTTTTGTATTGAGTTGAGACATATATCCGCCAATTTCTCCAGTCCGTCTCTAGTGTTTGACTGTATAAGTAGGAGACCGTCGTCAGCATAGCCAATCAATGAGCAGTTTTGCGGTAGAGGTAGCTCAAGAAGGTCATCAAACCCTAGATTCCACAAGTATGGGCTTAACACTGATCCTTAAGGACAGCCCAACGTCAGTGATTTAGACACGGCATGGTGACCGAGTTTCAGTGTGGTTGAACCTTGTAGAAAGTATGACTGTACGAGTTGGTAGATGTTCCTAAAACATCCACGAGCCTTCAGTTTAAGAAGTAGCATCGGCCACTATGCGTTATCAAAAGCACCTGAGATATCTAGAAAAATACCTAGTATATATTTAAAATCTGATAGGGAAACAATTTTTCTAACGGCAATGACCGCGTCGACAGTCGATTTCCCCGGGGTAAATCCAAACTGACTACGATTGAATGTGGGGCCGCCCGGTAACAAACGGGGAACAATCAGACGTTCTAAGAGTTTTCCTAGTGATGGCAGTAGAGTAATTGGTCGACATGACTTCGGGTCGTCCGGTGGCTTATCACCGTGTTTCGGTATTATACGTATACACCCGCTATACAACGATTGAAAACTAGTAACATTGAGTCGGCTGACGTTCGACAAGCTTCTTTAATCATTTTATTCGACATTTTATCTTCACCGGCTGCTTTGTTTAGAGGAAGGGCTTTTACGGTATTTAAAAGTTCAGTTAGAGAGGGAACCTTATTAATATAGTCAAAATATGTCGCTTAACCGTTTCGACACATGGACATAAGCCGACGAGACGCTCGTCACAGCCCGCGGTGGGACGCTTGAGGAGCCGGCAAGCCTGGCGACTCTCAGCACCGAGAAGATTGTCAGGCGGATCGAGGTGCTGGGGTTGAGGGTGGCCCTGAACAAGACGGAGGTCCTCTTGTTCCATGAACCCCGCATGGGCCCTCCCATCGGTGTCTCGATCACCGACAATTCGGTTGATATCAGCATCCGGTCCCATATGAAGTATTTGGGTCTGGTGCTCGACGGGCGTTGGTGGTTTCGGGAGCATTGCCGCAGGCTCGCTCCACGGCTCATCGGCGCGTCGTCCGCCCTATTCGGGCTTATGCCGAATATGGGCGGACCGAGTGCTACGTGTCAACGGCTGTACGCAGGGGGTCATTCGGTCGATGGCCCTGCACAACGCACCGATGTGGGCAGGATCCCTGACCGTCCAACTCAGGGCTCTTCTGTGGCGACCACAGAGGGCCATGGCGGTCAGAGCCATACGCGTATACCGCACGGTGTCGACGAAGGCAGCGTGCCTGACCAACAAAAAATTGACATAATAATGCATTAGAAATATATTAAATTAATAAATAAAAGCATGACGAAGAACACTACTATGAAATCGACACGCACACATTTTAGTATTTATTTGTGATTAAAGTCTCTGGTCGAGCTGCATGACAAACAATCATAATCATGATAGATATTTGTACTTAAATAGTTACTAATGAAATATAACTTTCTCAATATACAAGTATACATAATATATCATCATCATTTCAGTTTATAGCCGTCCACTGCTGGACGTGGGCCTCCCTCATGTTACGCCACAAAGTACGGTCCTGTAACGTCCGCATCCATCAATGCCCAGCAACTTTCACCAGTTTTTCGGTCCACCTAGTGGGGAGGCGTCCTACACTGCGTCGTCCGATACGTGGTCGCCACTCGAGAACCTTTCTTCCCCAGTGGTTGTCGGTTCGTCGAGCGATGTGGCCTGCCCATTGCCACTTTACATAATACATCCTTACTAATATTATAAGTGCGCAAGTCTGTTTGTTTGTTTCTTTGTTACGCTTGCACGCTTAAACCACCGAACCGATTTCAAATATTCTTTCACCAATGGAAAGTCATAACATCAGGGAGCAACATAGGCTATATTTTATCCCGGTATTCCCACGTGAAAGGGAACTACGCGAGTGAAACCGAAGTGAAGCGAGGGCGGGTCGCTAGTATTTATCTATACCAATAAATAAAATTGGAGTGTCTGTTTGTAATGTCAAAATAATAGGCTTTTTTCATGCTCACACGGTTATTTGCACGACACCTATGCCTAAAATAGCAATTAAAAAATTTTTGTCTGTCTGTCTGTCTGTCTGTTTGTTCTTGTTTGTCTGTGTAGGCTATATTTTATCCCGGTATTCCCACGGGAACGGGAACTACGCGGGTAAAACGACTATAACCTATAACCGAAGCGAAGCGAGGGCGGATTGCTAGTATAAAACTAAAAAGAAAATTGTGTAGCAGAAAGATAAATTGAAATTATGGTAAACTTTCGATCGCTCTTCGGCCACTAGTAAGTTTAATAAGTCCTCTATTGACATCATATTCCAAGAATTTTGTTTATCTGGTATAGTCTAAAACCAAGTTATGTGGGTTCAAAAATCGACAAAACGCTTCGAAAAAGTTCCATCTCTTGCAATATAACAGTAAATATTATCTTTGTGTGCATCTTACTTATTTTTTATGATCACCCATGAGAAAGAAATGACTGATTATTGTATTCAAACTCCATCATGAAACTGATAATAATTGTTCACGCTGATACCGTGACGTGTCGTGCGATGTCGGTTAATTCCGCCTAGATTCGCTAGATCGGCGTGCGCTAGCGCCTAACCGCCGTTTTGACATTCTTGTGACGTATTCGTTCTGCAACGCCCGCGTTTACCGTTCCTCAGTTAAATACACCGAAAGCTTACCACGCTGGTCAGCCTACCCGCACGCGAGTGTATATACTATACCGTAATAGTGATATTAAATAGAAAATAAATTCAGTGCCTGCGTTCAGTCTAATCTAGCTCGTCGTGAACACCACACGCGACCTGCGTGTGGTGTTCAGCAGCACCACCAAAGCACAGGAAAGACGAGGTAAGTTCTCCGCTTACTGCCCACCTTTCCCGAACAAGCCCTCATATTGTGGGAATCAGTCCCACTAGTGGGATTGGCTTCCCGCTGGTCCTCCGGCAAGCCCACGTCGTTATGTTGCTGGCATAAGGTGCCCCATACAGTCCACTAAGCCGCAACATAACAATAATAATTTCTGATATAATACAATATAACCCAACAAATAGCTTGCTTACGCACATACCTGCTGATCCGGGCGTGTAATAACATACGCGGTTACGTCAACAGCATACTAAATAATGCTACGGTTAATATATGAAGCGAAGGACAGGTGGGTTGAACTATTATTTTAGAATTTAGGTTACTATACTGATATGTACTCGCAAGTGTAAGACTCACCTTGTAATTGATGGCACTTTCACGTACTAAAATGTCATATGTTACGATTTTGAAAATATTCTGCATAATTATATGATCTTCTATACCAATAAATAAAATTGGAGTGTCTGTTTGTAATGTCAAAATAATAGGCTTTTTTCATGCACACACGGTTATTTGCACGACACTTATGCCTAAAATAGCAATTAAAAAATTTTTGTCTGTCTGTTTGTTCCGGGTAATCTTCAAAACGGCTGGACCGATTTCAAAAATTCTTTCACCAATGGAAAGCTATAATATCAGCGCGTAAACTAGGTTATATTTTATCCCGGTATTCCCACGGGAACGGGAACTACGCGGGTAAAACGACTATAACCTATAACCGAAGCGAAGCGAGGGCGGGTTGCTAGTTTATAATAAGGTAGTTTGTATTTTATTTTTCACTAGCGTGGGCGGGTCGCCCTCGCTTCGCTTCGGTTTCAGTCGCTTTATCCGCGTAGTTCACGTTCCCGTGGGAATACCGTAATAAATTATAGCCTATGTTACTTCCTGATATTACAGCTTTCCATTGGTGAAAGAATTTTTGCAATCGATTTGGTGGTTTAAGCGTGAAAGCGTAAAAAACAAACACACAAACTTACTTTCGCATTTGTAATATTAGTAAGGATGTGACGGTGATTTCAAATATGTTTAACATGGCTGAGACCTATAACAACAAGATGACAGTTTAGTTTATCCATCCGACGCCCTCGTCACGTCCTCGACGAAGAGGACGACTATATCATACTCGCTCAACGTAGAGCCTATACGGCCCGCGAGGCCTTAACACGTAAATACCCGCGGTGCCGCCCTCGCCGTCGAGGTGCGAAACCGCGCCACGCAAAATCCATGAACCAAAACGTGGGCACACCCACTTTGCCTCCAGCGACGCCTCAAGCCGAGGTCCGTTCCCCACAGGAAGAGCCCTTGGGCCCTTGGCTTCGCTTAGTATCGGCGCAGCATACGCTCAAAGTTTGTGCCACCTGGCCAGAGCAGCGTCGTGAACTCGTCGCAATCATCGGTGCCGACCTGACGCTGCCGACCATCGCCAGGGCGATGCTCGACAGCGTCAGGAACTGGGACGCGGTCGCAGCCTTCTGCGAGGCAGTAATCTCGTAGAAGGAGGTGACGGGTCGCGCGCGCGAGGAACGCAGCCTCGACAAAGCGATCCGCCGCCGGCGACTGGGGCGGCGTAGGCCCGACTACCTGCGCCTCATTCCGCCCTAGCCGAGGCCGCGGGAGATTTGACCGGGGAATTAGTCCGGCGCCCGCTGAGAAGCCGACCGCGTGAGTAAAGACCGACGTCCTCTCCGAGGGGGAGACGTCGGTCCGACCCCACTAGGGGGTATTCCGTCGGGCCGAACACTGATGACAAGTAACCCTGCTCTAGTGGTCGGCCCAACGACGAACGCGACGTGGTGTTCGGGTGGGTTGCGGTTGTGCATGCTTCCGCCCCTCTGTTGCCACAAAAAAAAATGTCGCTTAGTATACTTTCATCGGGTTGAGAGCCCTCAGCGCTCACCCATAGTCCACGTCAAGCTGTCAATGCCATCTGCGGCCAACAGCTGTACACACACAAAAAAAAAGCAGTTCAGTTTAGTTGTTGTACAGTGTAGTTTATGAGTGTCGTGTTATATATATGTGTTTGGTGTAATGGTGATTATATGTGATATTCGTAAGGTTAAATGATATGTAATACTAGTCCGAGAAGTTCCATCAATTACAACGTGGATCTCGGATACGGCTCCAACGATTTTGATGAAATTTGGCACACTAGAGGTTTCGTAACCAAAACATCGACCTAGCTAGGTTTTATTTATAGAAAATGTTATTTTGTCGATGTTTTTAGCTAATCAATACAATCAAACATTTTATATGTCAATAGAATAGGGATTTAAATTTCGCCGTCGTCGTCAAGAGTGACAATAGCTTAGTTGGGAAGTTGTCCATTCGCATTCAAACAGCGTGAGATTGAATATCGCTGTTATTATTATTCTCTTTCTATAATTTTTGATATGTGTTTCCTTATTTGGTAATTTTTGTTTTTTATTAATATATATCTAAATAAGCTCAGCAACCGACCAACTTTAGATACGACTGCCATCTTGTTGACTGCCTCCTCCAATTCAAGCTATTTGTCTCTGTTATCAGCTGATTTTAACCAGTTGTGATTTATAATTTTAATATTACCTGATCAACGCGCGTTTGGTCTTCCCAGTCTTCTTATGCCATGTGGGCCTGGCCAGACAGTCACAGCTTTTGTCCACCTGTCAGGGTTCATTCTTACTACGTGTCCTTTGTGTATTACGCACAAATAATTACAAGCAAATACATTCGCTTTGTACAGTAGCGATTGTTACTCGATGGAGCAACAAATATTTCGGTCTTTGAAATATAAACTGTATTTCAAGCAAACACGATAGCATGACTTGAAAATTATTATTTATATCAAAACCTATCTGATAATTTGTTGCTGTGCCGTACGTAACTTTGTGCCGTAACGATTTTTATTTAGGGGAACAACAAAATTTTCGAACTTTGAAAGGCTAACTATATTTGAAGCTGGCATAAGTAAAATAAAAAAAAAATAAGGAAAGGAGAAAAAGTTATCGCTGTCGTAGGCAGCAATATATAGGCGACAATTTTCGATTGCCTTAAATATATAAAAAAAGAGGTTATTATTTACCGTTCTTTGCCATCTTTATATGAAGTTAAGGGTGTAGATTGTTGGGCTGAGATCTCGATTTCGAGCGACCGCAGCGCCAAAGTTTAATGTAACATCCGACGGGGCGGATGAATGACCTAGAGAGCGCGATTTTCAAAATGTTTTGCAACAAACGTTCCACGTTGAGAAATTGTTATTGAACTTGAATATTTACAGCATAACAATAACGTTGAATTTTTGGAAACTAGCTGTTGATTCTTTATAAAAGATTAATAAGAGTAGTTGAGACACAATTTTTATGTTTTTCTATCATTACATTACATAGTATAAAACAAAGTCGCTATCCGCCGTCTGTCTGTCCCTATGTATGCTTAGATCTTTAAAACTACGCAACGGATTTTGATGCAGTTTTTTTTAATAAATAGAATGATTCTTAAGGAAGGTTTATATGTATAATACATGCATAATATAGTAGAGAAACGCTGATTAATTTAGAGGTTTCTAATGTGATGTCGTAAATAAGCACGTTTTTTTGCGCTTATATTGCAAACGTTGGCTGAACCCTACGAGATAGACCAAAATAATGTACTACAGTATTATCCATCTTAAAAAGTTCAACAAAAAAGTCCACGATGGCATATGTCTATCTCTTAGGGATAACCCACCATAACCATTTTTTATCCTCTACTAAAAAATTATTATTTACTAAGTGATTTTATACAATACAGAATTAATCCTTATCCAATTAAGTACCTTAAATAAATTGTGCATTTATTATAGATCAATATGCTTTTTATAGTATGTAATTTAAGTGAATATTGCCGAAGATAGCGAAGATAGCGAGGGCGGGTTACTAGTTTATAATATAATATACAATCAAGAGCAGGTCCGGACTGACATTTTTGTATTCTACTTACCTAAAATTCCAACTATGTATTTATTTGTAATTTCACTACCAAAATTTATTCTAATTCGTAAAATATTTATTCAATAAAATAATTGCAAATTCAGTAGGAAGTGTGTTTATCTCTACGCAAGGAAATGTGCCTATTGCGTAAACTCAAATACTTACTTTTTGTTTACGATCATCTCGTCGATATCTAAAAAAAATCCTAGGGTTTTAAAAAAAATGTTAATAAATGAAACACAAGTATAAAAATGATTTATTTACTACACAATAACAAATATGAGTCGCCATTACTCGTATTATCTCAAAAGCGTGCTAGGGTTGTACAAAAATTAGTAAATAATTCATTTATTTACTAATTTTAACAGAAGTTTGTAAATTATTAATATACTAATTAAAAGTATGTAATTAAACAATAACGAAATATGAGTTCAAAATTCTAATGTTTTTTCATTTGATTACGGATCAAGTTCTGATTTCTGCTAATTTGATGATAAAATCAATGGCTATCACAAAACCTATCAGAATGAAAACGTTACCAGCTGCCCGATTCACGTAAGTATTAAAAACCGTAGCGCAGTGACGTCACTTCGTTTTTTGCAAATTTAGCCCTTTTAACCGACTTAAAAAAAGGAGAATTCTCAATTCGCTGTATTTTTGAACCAATTTTTATGATTCTTTACACTAGGTAACTCAGAAATTGTATAGTAATTGAGCTATTGGAAGATTTATGACAATCCAAGACTAGATAAGTAAGTGCGTTTAAAACAGAAAACCAAAAGGCGATTTCTAAGTTCCTAAGTTAAAACGACTTTTGGACTGGCGTGTTTACGTGAATCGACTGGCTGGGTAGTTAAGTTACCTGTATCTTTCAAAATCATTAGGCGTTCTTCTCTTTCATAACACGTAAAGCTCTTTCTTTCCTCTCTTTCATAGCCTCTATGATACTGGGCGCGTCACGAATGGGCATGCTTCGTGACTGCCGAGGATCAACTAATTCTGGAAGTAGGCAATCGTAATAAAACCTAACTAATTTCATCTCCATTTTCTCCTCCCAAAATTTGTCGTCCTTTTCTATAATATAAACTTTCATAGGTACAGTAGCACCAAACCAGATGCCAAGCATGCAAACGTTTCTTTTAGTAATATGTACCTGTCCCTGAATTTGGAAATACCAGTTATGATTTTTATTTATGACATAACCCTTGGAAGCCTTGTCCTTAACCCAAAAGGTATGTTTGGCCATTGCTTCATCAAGAGTCATGCCAGCTAAAGAATGTGGGCACTTAATTTCAATTAAACCGTTTGCATAAATGCCATCTGGTGTAGTACCAAGAAATTCATATTGATCGTCGACGAACAAACCGCAACCTTGTATACTAATATTCTCTTGAATTTCTAACTGTTTAATTGCGGTTTCTTCGTTTTCGATACCGTACCGTACAGCAGGCAAACTGGCGATATTACTACCATAAACGATTTTACGAACAAGAACAGCACAACTTGTGCTCTCTCGTTTTTTACGAACTTCCCCGAACGATGATGAGGTTAGTAATTTTCTCCTTGTACACATCCACTCAGAACTACTTCTTTGCAAATGGGTCGACCTTTCAAGCTCCTCTCTTTCAGCACAAGACAACTTTAAATCGGCTAAAAAAGATGACTTGGCTTTCTCATATAATTCTGGACTCAGATCAGGTTTTTCGCAGTTTGGTCCATAGTGAGCGTCTTTCGATACAGCGCTGTGGCTCTTTTTCAATCTTAATTTAGGTTTAGCAATTAAACGGATTCTACGATTACAATTTTCCACTTTCACGATCAAAGGATTAGGACTAGATTTAAATATTACTTCATGAGTTTTACTATGAATCGATCCTGTATTAAAAGACACAACAGCAGCTGCGCATCGGCCCGCATAAGAACCACGGGAAGAATAATTTACACGCTTACCCCCTACTAATTTGGCAATCACTGCGTTAAAACTTTCAACTATATTACTTGTACAATTATGAATTAAACTTCTAGAATGATATGACAGTCTTTTACTTAAAATGTGTACCGCGTCCATTAATCCGCATCCAACAATTGCTGGAAGCAACCGAACAGGTTCTATTCGACGAGTATCAGGTCTACAGAAATACTCCTTGCAATATTGGTGATTACCAAATACGTGTTGTGGACCATTTAGGATATCTTCACTAAGATTTTTTATTTTTTCTTCGAGTGACTGATTTTGATCGCCCCAATATTTAATAGCGAATTTTACACCCGTTCTTAAACGCAAATACCTTTCTTTTAGGAATTTCCGCAATTCGCAAGGATACTTAGTGTCTTTCGACAGTTTCTCCAAGCTATTGCAGTAGTTTCGTAAAAGATGATTTTTGCATTCAATTTTCTCTACTGTTAAATTACCGTACGGTCGCGAATCTAATATTTTTTTATAAGTACTGGAATCGCCGTCTGCTACAAATTTATTATAAATTACACCGTGATCAACAATGGAACGTTTAAACCCCTCAACTATTATGGTCGATTCCATACCGGTAGATGATCCCGAATAATTCTTGAAACAACGGTGTTCCGAGGGCTGACTGTCGTTCTTTGCGGCTCGTGCACAAACTACGCAGTATTTATTTTTAACTCCAAAAAACAATACTTTATTAGTTTTAATGCCAATTATCGCAGCTGCGCCGGACAAGGCGGAAAAATTCTTACCATAAGATCTCTTGCTCCAACAACCGTCAACAGCAACAGATATTAATGGTGTACCATTTTTATCAACACTACCTATAGACACTGCGTACTCCGCTTCTTCCTTGACAGCTTCTGCCATGGAATGTGCTGCTGTCTTTTCCCGCCAATCGCAAACCGTATTATTAATTTCATTGTATAATGAAGGTGACATGATTGGCAGGGCTACTGCGGCAGTTAATGTTTTTAACTGATAGTAGCTCCCACCAGATGATATGATACCAGATACAATTTGATGATTCACTTCCATTCTATCTTCTTTCTTTTCAATCAAACACACAGTAAATTTCATACTACACATACTACATTTCATGATGAGTTTTGAGTCCAGACCAACTTTTACTTCACCTATTATACTGAGGTAACTTAACTTACAATCCATTGGACCGTGGTCCCCTATGGCCTTAAGAGCTTTAAAAAAAAAGAAACGTCTACAACTCTACGCCCAACTTCCATTTCATCCACCTTTCCCTCTTGGTCGTTTTCAATAACTAGTTCCTGTAAAGAAAGATAATGGCTTGATTTTTTTTATAAAAAATAATTAAAAATTTAAAAAAATGCAAAAGAATTAATACAATATTAGGTTCCTGATGAATAGAAATTATAATTTCTTTACGCATTAGGTATTGTTTTTTTATGACGTCACCTATTTGAACGTAAATTTTCTTTTGAGAAAGTAATTGAGAAGTATTTCGGTACTAAGGTGTTTGTCTCTCGATGAAAATATTAAATATTGCAAGAAAAAATCTATAGGTAGGTATTGAGATTTTGTCTTCGCCCATCACTAAGTAGTTTTGTTTATTTATGTAACAAGTCTACAAGAATTACGTATAACAACTTACCTCTATACAGCGCGTAGCATTGTTGCTCAGAGTCTCGGCCCCAAGGTTTTCTTTATTTTCAATACTGGAAATATTATTCATCAATATTATCCACTTTTTATTTATTTTGTACAACCCTAAGCCAGACGCTAGGCGCCTCGCGTCTGTTTGGCGGTATAGGTATGTCGACAAAGTTGCGCTGTTGCCTACCTACTTCCACAATTTGATATTTAGACAATACTAGCCGACCCGGCGAACTCCGTATCGCCTTTTTTTTTTAAAAAAATCCTATTATTTTGATATTACATACAGATACTTCAATTTTATTTATCAGTATAGATATAGATAATACAAACCAATATTTACATGTTATTGTAGGTATATGTCTGAATCGGGCGATCTAAATCATATGACATATTGTATTAGCTTTGTAATGTACCCTGTTCAAATGCGATAATAAATAAGTAGGGAGGAACTTACATTTTATTCCGAGATCTTTTGGCTTTCATATTTTTATAATGCGTACAAAACTTTCTTTTCCCTGGCATGACACTCAAATTCAATCAGTCCTGCGAAAAAAATAGCTTATGTTACTCAGTGATAATGTAGCTTTCGAATGATAAAAGAATGATTAAAATCGGTCCAGTACTTTTTGAGTTTATTCGTTACATACAAAAATCCAAATCTTTCCTCTTTATAATACCTATTAGTGTAGATATTGTATTTTTTACGATTTATATCTAGTTCCATCATGGTTTTCTTTCAGACATTCATTATATCGATACTTTCTACTAACTGAAAATAAATTAATTATAAAAATGTTATACTTACAGTTTTTTACAAAAAACACAAATTCACAATACGTAATTCTGCTGTCTGCAGACGACAAGCGTGGTGTCGCGTCCACTTACAGAAAGGAACTGCCGTAGTGACCACCGAGATTGCACGAATGAAACGAACGGATTATCCCATACATTTGTGTATGAAAATTTTACCTTAAAATATATCTAGATTTTAGGGCTTTAAAAGAGGAAGTCTTTGTTTGTAAAGGTATAAAAAGAAGTATACAGCTATACTTATTGGTTTCTTCAGTGTTCAAAAAGTGTTTCTTTTTATCAATTTGTGTTGATTTATGGGGTTAAATCTGAAAAATACGAAGTCATGTTTTTGCATTTTTACTCAATTTTGTGCGTTTGTTGACGTTTATTATATAACAACTATTAGGTTTAAGAGTTTAATATAAGCATGAACATACTTATTGGTCTTTGATTGTAATATATACAAATTATCATTGATATCAATCATATGTAAATAGGTTAAATATGAAAAATCGTAACACTCTTTTCGGTGATTTTCACGATCACACCCTTAAGCAGTGATCACAATTTTTGGCATTCGACTTCACCAACAAATTCATTAATTCGGTAATATATTCTCATATTTAATTTTTCCCGTTGGGCGCTGCCAGGTTTATAGATCAAAACTAGTCAAGGCAAAGAAAGGCAAAATTTGAGTCCAAGGTGATTTGCTTTTTATAAATATTTTGACAATTACCATTTAAAAAGTTTTTTTATAAATAGCTTTTATAGTAAAAGAAAAACAAGCATTACGTTTTAAATTTACCTAAAGATAATTTAAGTATTACCAATAAATCAATTTCAAGATAATCTACAGAACTTGGCACCCATTTATATATCAAGTCTTTTATCAGTGAAGTGGACAACCATAGCATATTTATTATAACATTGAATATGGCTGCCTTTTCACATATTTTTACCTGAACAAAAATTATACAAGAATAATGTAAAATAAATTAATCCTATTTCAAAATATTGCGCAAAAAAATCCCTCAAAACACAATTTGAAATCCCTTTAGATAAACAGGGACAGATTAAATTAAATTTTCAATTCATCACGTATACGCAAAAACATGTTTCTAATGCTAAAACCTCCCTCGTACATCACTCACACCGTTAACGACACAAGCGTGTTTAACGAGCCGTGATGAACACTGGCCCGACACACGTCTAGTAATTGAAAATTTATATCGACACGAGAAGCTTATTGCGATAGGTGGTACACAACGGTGTAATATGCACTATACAGTTTTGAAATGAAATATATATATAACCAACAACCTGCCCTCGCTTCGCTTCGGTTTCTGTCGCCTTATCATCGTAGTTCCCGTTGCTTTGAGAATACCGGGATAAAATGTAGCCTAGTTTACTCCCTGATATTATAGCTTTCCATTGGTGTAAGAATTTTTGAAATCGGTCCAGCAGTTTTGAAGATAACCCGGAACAAACAGACAGACAGACAAAAAAAAATTAAAGTGTATTTTAGGCAAATGTATAGTGCAAATAAGCGTGTAAGTATGAAAAAAGCCTATTATTTTGACATTATAAACAGACACTCCAATTTTATTTATTGGTATAGATCTATAGGAAGGTTTGGATGGGGGGAACGCCCGTTACAGCCCGGGTTGTGATGTTAGAAGAGGCGGCATGCCTGGCAACTCTCGGCACCGTGGAGATTGTTAAGCCGATCGAAGCGCTGAGGCTTAGAGTGACCGTAAATAAGACGGAGGCCTTATCATTTCATCAGCTCCGTAACGATCCACCCGCTGGCACCTCGATCACCGTCAATTCGGTCCCCATCGTGTGCCCCTAAATATGGGACCTGGTGCTCGACGGGTGATGGTGGTTCCGGAAGTATTTTCGTCAACTTGCTCTGCAGGTTGCTCTGCAGGTGCGGCGTCCGCCCTTTCGTGGCTCATACCGAATGAGGGCGGACCCAGCGCTACTTGGCGGCGGCTATACGCGGGGATAGTTCAATCCAAGGCCCTATACGGCTCACTCGTATGGGCGGACTCCCTAACCGTCGTCAAAGCCTTCCGGCCGGTGCTGAGAGAGTGGTTGGGTCGATGGCACAGGGTCTTTTCCTTCCGACTGGTGCAGGTCTTGTCGGGGCATGGGTGTTTCAGCATGTACCTGCATAAGACTACGAGAAGGGAGAGGATGCCGTCCTGCCATAGTCAAGGGCGGACTAAGATGTCTGACGTCCAACAAGACATCGTTATTACAGATATTTATAATAACCAAGAATTAGTGTTGCCCAAAAAAGTCTTGGTCTTGCGGTCTTGGTCTTGGTCTTGCGAGAAATGCGAGACCGAGACCAAGACCAAGACCGCTTAATTTTTGCAAGACCAAGACCAAGACTGGCCCTGCAAGACTTGAGCAAGACCAAGACTGGGCCTGCAAGAGTCTCGCGGTCTTGCATTTAATTCAAATCACCATTTCAGCTTATATACGGTTGAGCTCGTGTCTTCTACATAACAGGAGGAGAATCGGCCGTGGCCGGAGGGGAATCGCCACGGTGATCAGCCGTGTTGTTACAGGTCATACATGTCAAGTTTTCCTTCTCTTGCACCGATGTTATATATTATAGCCCTTAGTCGTGGGTTCGCAGTCACGGGTAAAATAGGGGGTGATGAATTATATTCTTACTCCGTCACTACACGGCAAGTCAAATCAGTCTTGAGATATCCATCTATTGGCCAATCGATTCCCAATGTTGGTGTTGGCTTTTCAGAATTACTCTTCGGAAAGGCTTAAGGACAAAAATACCGAAATCACGAGAGTGCTCTTGCCCATTATACATATCTATATATCCGTTTATTCATTAGCCCAACGACGTTCACTGTTGGACATAGAAATATGCCTACAATTAATCTATATAAATGTCCATGTAGGGACAGAGTACGATCACCATCAGGCAGTACATGAAGCGTTGCTCCCAGGGCTATTTTGCCTCTGCCACTACTCACCCCAATCCACTAGTGGTTGGGGCGGTAAACTACGTCCCCTCAAAAATATCCGCGGTCCGACGTCCTCGTCATCTTCTTGAAGAAGAAGATGACGCTATTATGATCGCCCAAGAAAGGACCTACACAGCTCGCGGAGCGATAACAGATAAAACTCCGCGGTATCGGCCTCGCCGTCGAGGTCGAAAACCGCGCCGCGTAAAAGTCATTAACCTAAACTTGGCCACGCCCACTTTGCTGTCAGCGACGCCCCGAGCCGAGGTCCGTTCCCCACAGGGGGGAGCCCTCGGGCGATGTTCGCTTAACTTACTTACCGGGTTGAGAGCCATCAGCGCTCACCCATTGAACGCGTTAAGCTGTCAAGGTCATCTGCGACCAACAGCTACACACATACAAAAAAAAAAGGCAGAGTACGAATATAATTCACCACTCTCTTACCCGTGGATGTCGTATCAAATCGGATCGGGCAATGGTGTTAGGAACCCATGAAAAAAAAATTGAAATAAAAATATCGATTCGTTAATGAATTGAGAGACATGTAAGTTCTCAATTTTGACATCGTTTTTTCGTGTAAATTGATTAAAATGTATAAAGGAATGATACTTAATCTACAACATATTCGTATTTTGTTAAATGTTCATTAGAATTTGAATAAATCAATGATTACGTTTGCATAAGCAAAACAAACTTCGCTTTAACATAAATCAGCTGATCGGCCGATGACCGTTGATGAGTCGCCTTTGTACCTACGTAACCATTGAAAGGTTCGCGCAAATCTAATACCTATTTATACTGTCGAAATTTTACATGCTTACATATATCCTGTCTGTACATACCTACATAATGCATAAAATTTAAGGCATAAACTCTTAGACACACATTTTTGTAATCACTATAACTTTTACGTTATATTGTTTTTGTGTAATATACATTCTAATTATGATCTATGACCGTTGAACTACAACATACATGAACAGTTGTCCCATAACCTGATACACCCTGTGTATATAACATATGTGCAAGAGAAGTGAAACTAGAAAGAAAACCCTGTACCAACATGTCTGACCAGCGTGGTATAGTAGATCAATTTTCCTCTTACTGGAAGGAAGCTTAAGCCCAGCAGTGGCACTTTTATGAGCTGTGACGATGACGACGAATATCATACATTTTACAAGCATTAAAACCATAAAATTTTAAATCAGTTTTATATGTTCTTGAATAAATAGTATATTAAGAGCTACATGGATCCAGCGGCCAAAGTATTTATATAGGCAATAGAGCAACAGGTTTTTTCAAGTATCCAGAGTATCAGTAACTAAACTGGAAATACAATAGATACATACCACTTAACTTGAAGGGGAATATAAACAATCGCATTAATTGTAAAATATCGCATTGATTATAAAATGACATAAAATTTATTGTATCAACTGCCTCGTGTGGTGACGTCTTAAGAAAATAGGGTCGAAAGTCCTGTCATAAGAGTAGTAACGCTATCTAATGGAACACCAGGGGAATAGAAGAGTAATTTTCTCCAGTGGTAAGTATTGTATTCAATAGTGAACTATAGGCTAGCAGATGGATAGATAGGATAGGATATTTGATTTAGTTGGATTTTTCATTGCCATGATAAATTACTGTTACGTTATTCTAACTGCAAAACTTTGCGAGACTCTTGCTGCAATACCAAGACTCGGGTGCGCAAGACCAAGACCAAGACCAAGACTCGGGTGCGCAAGACCAAGACCAAGACGAGACCAGGTGTGATGTTGCAAGACCAAGACCAAGACCGGTCCAAGTCTCGTCTTGGTCTTGCATTTGGGCAACACTACCAAGAATGCTGTAAAGTATTCGAAACGTCGGGCAATCAAAAATCAAATACAAATGCGATAAAATTAGTACAGTAATTTTATAGACAATATAATAGTAGTATCAAAAACAATCATTCCGTTATCGTATACTTGAGACATAAACATACGTTCTCAGATGTCTTTACGTACTAGTTCCCAATCAATTATGTGACGTCACCATTGATTCCCCTCAGCCACCAGCGATGTACCCATAGCGTCTGATGAAATTAAAGTCGTGCCAATCATGTCCGCTTGTAACTAAGTATTGGTTTGATAGATAGCATCTCTATTTTCACACACTGATATTGAAATAAAGTTAAAATCATAATCATTTATTATGTATAAGCCACGTGTGAGTATGCTATCATTTTTGACATTTCATCTTTAAATAATCCAATAAACTACCATCAAATCCGAACGCGACCGCCGCCTAAGTCTTACGCCGCTTGCATGCAATGACGCTCAGCACTTTCATTTTACTAAGCAATCGGTCCACCTCGTGGGTTGACGTCCTACATTGTGTCGTCGCACCGCATAAGTGGTCACCACTTTCTTCACCAGAGGTTGTTGATTCGTCCAGCGATGAGTCCTGCCCATGATCACTTCAGCGCACTAGTTCTTAGTTCTATGTCAGTTACACCCGTTCTTTTACGGATTTCTGTATTTAGGATTCTATCGAGCATAGCCCGCTCCATAGCACGCTGAGTGACTTTGAGCTTGGTTATGAGGTCCAAATTTATGAACCACGTTTCTGTGTCGTAAGTTATCACTGGTAACCCACACTGGTCGTAGACCTGTGTTTTCGGGCACTGAGGTATGTTGCATGAGAAGATCCTCTTAAGTTTTCCGAACGCTGCCCAGCCGATTTGAATACGTCGGCTGACTTTTTCTCGAAATTAGATCTACCTAACTGGACTGTTTGTCAGGTAAACGTAATGATTGTCAATTTCGCATTGCTAACTAGGACTGATACAAGAATGACATGGACATTTTACATAACTTATATATATCTAAAATATATTCCCAGTTTCCACCACGAAAACGGTTAAACCAAAAACGCACGGTGCGTTCGTTAGCCGTATCCTCTCCAAACACAGCATTGACATTACGAGCCGTTTCTGTTGCGTTAGCCTCACGTCGGAACTTGTATTCGAAAATTACTGTGATTTTCGCCGTATCCATGTTCACTTCGAAAACTGAATATAAAAACAATAGTATATTGAAAAGTTACATTTGGGGTTGCGTTTTTTAGAGGACGCAATTTTATTTTTTTGATGTGTAGGGGGGGTCAGTGTAAAGCTAAAACCAACATTGTGGGGTCGCCACCCTTGTCCCACGGCCGCCATCTTGAAAATAGGGGTTGAAATGGTTTTTACAATATATCTCTTAAACTATATATCTGATAAAAAAAATTGTTAACATTTTTTGTTGCAAATTAAATTCTCTATAACTTTGGTTCAGTAACTTTTTGTCGTAGTACTACTAATAAATAAAAAAATTATAAGCGAAAATGTTCAGATATTCGAGAAAAAAATTTATATTGTGAAAATATATTATATTGTATATTTATATTGTAAAATCATGACACTGACAGTATGCAGGTTTATTTTTAATTCAAAGTGGCAAAGTACCTTGAAACGGCAATTTCATATGACGTAAAATATATTTATCATAATAACTTTTTCACTGAATATATTACCTTATAGAAATTTTCGTTTTAAAATAATTCTCTCATCGCTTTCTTGCTAACGACTCCCACGGGATAAAATACGTAGATTGAATAATTCATCATACTTTTTGCGCTTTATTTTATGCCCAGTAATGCATGAAATGATTTCTAATCTATCAATCTACCTACTGACGTCCACTCTTGGTCATAGGCCTGACCAATGGCGGATGATGGGATAATCCTTATGCTTAGCAAGCATGTTAGCGATAGTAGTTTATAATTTTTTTTATTGCAAACGGTGACAGACGAGCAAAATAGTACACTTGATGGTAAGTGTTGCTGCCGCTCATGGACCTTTGCTAGGCCGCTACCTACCGTGAAGAAAATGAAAAGAATGTGAATGCGTGCAATGACATTCGGTGAAACTAAAGGCAGCGCTAAAACCCACCGCACGCAAACACTCAGGAAGTTGGGCTGCCGGTTCTCTCACTCACCGAACGAAGCGCAGTAACAAATTGCTACTACTCAGACGTCGAATTTCTGCTCAGTGTGGTATTGCCCCGGACGGATCGGCCCGCGGCTGTAGACAACTGTCAACAGTGTGATCCTACCACTTTTTTTTTACCAAGACAGTACTTTTGCCTATTCTCTCTGACGTCATGCTACAGGATATTGATACATTGTATTATTACATCTATCTATGTTACTCTGTTCTAATAGCAGAGAAATTGGCCTATTGCCATTAATGAGAGCTGTGTAGTGACAGCTACGAATACTACCAACCTTTGCATTGCTCATGCGTGTCGTAACGGAAGACTAAAGGTTTTACATCGCCTTGAGCCAACTCTATCTAATGCTATCGTTTTTTTTTCTTTTTTTTATTGCCAACGGTGACAAACGAGCAGGCAGAACACCTGATGGTAAGTGATTCTGCCACACATGTACCTTTGCAATATCAGGGGCACAGCCGGGCCGTTGCCTACCGTGAAGAAAATACTCTTCTTAAACCTCGTTTGAAAAAGGACATATCATAGCGCTCGGGAAACACAGCAGCAGATAGTTCATTCCAGAGCTTGCACGTACGTGGGAAAAATGATCGCTGGAAACGTACAGTTGAAGACCATAACGTTTTCAGGTGAAATGGATGAACTCTGCTACGATGTCGAGTGGTACGTTGGTAGAATGGTGACGGTGGTACCAAGTCAAACAGTTCCTCGGAGCACTCCCCGTGAAAGAGTCGGTAGAGTACACAGAGTGACCCAAAGTCTCTCTGCTCTATCTGTTCAACAATAGCATTCCCAAAGAAGATAGAAGTCAAGCAGGCAGCCGATCATCAAAATGATTATTTCCTTAGCTCTGTGTTAAAAAAAATTATAATTGTCATCAAAATTTAACGAAGGCATTAAAAAAAGCTGATGAGTCAATATCTACAAAAGCCCATCCAGTTGATGTTTAAATTTTTTCATAAATATTTCCCAATAGTTAACTGTCAATCCATCGATCTGCAGTTTGCGATACACTCCTCTCCCAATTACTTCCATGCCAATGAACGCTCTGATAAAAAAAAATAAAAGTTTCATTTTAAATGCCAACAAGGCTATTTTTCCAATATGACAATAGTAGAGGAGCCAACTATAAAATGACATTCACCTTATACAAACGCCAAAAAATATTTGTTTAACAGATGACTGCAAATTACAGTGTCAACTTGCTTGTTTCTACCTGCCTTTTTGGCAGGCTATGGTCTGTTCTGTCCGGGGCAAGGAAATGGCAGCACGCGGGTACATATCTCACCGTATACCCTCACCATCGCCCGTGGGCCGGCCATTGGTACAGAATCCTTGACGTTCATGGTCGGCCCAGAATTTAAATCTGCCTACTTAACAGTTATGCTCGAATAAAAATAGTCAACTTAGCGTTTTTATCATCTGTAGGCTTCATGTATTGGAGTGACGTCACGGATATCGAGCGAGCTTTGTATGTTCGTGGCTTTTTGTTTATTATAAAATAATTATATTTTCAAACTAACAGCAGTCCCTAACTAACAGCAGTCCCAGTCCAGTAACTAAACAGCAGTCCCTTCAGCGGTGCCAAATCGACCATCGCTATATCGAAGTGCTGAAGTGTTTGTATAGGAACGCCACAATGTCAGTCCGTATCCGGGATAAGAGTACGAAACCGATCCAGTTGCAGAAAGGCGTGAGACAGGGAGATGTCATCTCTCCGAAACTGTTCACCACTGCACTGGAAGATGTCTTCAAGCTCTTAGACTGGACTGGACTCGGCATCAACATTAACGGCGAATACATCACTCACCTTCGATTCGCAGACGATATCGTCGTTATGGCAGAATCCAAGGAGGACCTTGGCACTATGCTCAATGATCTCAGCAGGGTATCCCAACTAGTGGGTCTACGAATGAACATGGACAAGACGAAAGTCATGTCAAATACCCATGTCATTCCTGTACCGGTCCTAGTTGGCAATGCGATTCTCGAAGTTGTCAATCACTATGTTTACCTAGGACAAACAGTCCAGTTAGGTAGATCCAATTTCGAGAACGAGATCAGCCGACGAATCCAACTCGGTTGGGCAGCGTTCGGGAAACTTAAGAGGATCTTCTCGTCCAACATACCTCAGTGTCTGAAAACACAGGTCTACGACCAGTGTGTGTTACCAGTGATGACTTACGGCACGGAAACGTGGTCCCTAAATGTAGGCCTCATATCAAGGCTCAAAGTCGCTCAGCGTGCTATGGAACGGGCTATGCTCGGGATTTCTCTGCGAGATAGAATCCGGAATACAGAAATCCGCAGAAGAACGGGTGTAACCGACATAGCACGAAGAATTAGCACGCTGAAGTGGCAATGGGCAGGCCACATCGCTCGACGAACCGACAACTGCTGGGGAAGAAAGGTTCTCTAGTGGCGATCACGCATCGGACGACGCAGTGTAGGACGCCCCCCCACTAGGTGGACCGACGACCTAGTGAAAGTTGCTGGGCGTCGTTGGATGCAGGCGGCACAGGACCGCACATTGTGGCGCAATATGAGGGAGGCCTACGTCCAGCAGTGGACGGCAATAGGCTGAAATGATGATGATGATGATGATTTTCAAACTATTTAGTTTATTGTCTGGAAAGTTGTACATACTTGTTGTCGTAATCGTTATCAGTGCAATGAAAAGAACTAAAATTGGAATGATTCATATTGATAACGAAATATACTTTCAATCTACCTTATTCTAAAATAAAAAAAGACAAAGTTTTAAGAATAACGATTAATTAATGTGTGCATAATAGGTGCAAAGTGTTTATGTGTTGGACTTTCATATTACGACTTCTTGTTTGCGTTTTATGATGTTTTTGAATTATAAGCATCTATACACACCATAACATACGTACAACGCCATCTAGTGTAATTGTATCGAAAGGCGAAACACAATCATTATCTAATTATTGAGCGCAACTCGACAACTATGCCAGCGACTAAGTGCGGAGGTTGCGCAAAGTTCTTGTCGCCAATAGAGGGCGCTACTTGTAACAAATGTGATGCTCTTTACCATCGGGCGTGCGTAGGCTTACCTAAAGTAGGAGCATCACCGTCATGACGTTGCCCAGAATGCACCAAAAATGAGCGTAGGGACAACAAGATGGAGACTCCTGTCCGAGGTCGTGTGGATATGATGGAGCATAGCTCTGAAGACATGAGTAGCCCTGTCGGTCCAGAATTGGCCCCTGGGAGTGCTGGAAAGCCTTTGGCATCGGACTTACCCACCGAGCTGCGCCTTCTTAAGGAGGAATTGTGTGCCGAGTTTCGCTTAATGCGTCATGAAGTTCAAAAACTGCGAACTGAGATGACAGAGTTAAAAGAGTCCCTCAAGGTATGTAATGACCACATGAACAACCTTGACGCGAGAGTAGAGGCCCTTGAACTTAGGCTTGACCAAAATTCATCCAAAGAGACCTCAGTCGATAATGTCAAAGCGGAACTAAGATTGCAATTCAACGAACGGGAACAAGAGTTTTTGCTCAACGATGTTGAGGTGAATGGGATACCGGCGGTGAAAGGTGAGAGCACTATTCACCTCATAACAGTCTTAGCTTGTAAACTGGGCGTCACTATTGAGGAACATGAGATCGTGCATGCAGAATGAATTGGACCCTCACGTTGAAATCTGGTGGAACCTCCTGGAGGCCCTGTAGGTAATGAGGTCCGACGACCGCGGGGATTGGCTGTACGATTTGCGCGTCGCGTAACCCGTGATGCGCTGCTCGCCGCGGCACGAGTGCGCCGGGGCCTCACTACGAAGGAGTTAGGGCTTGGTGACCCATCTGGACAGACTCACCGTATATATATAAATGAACGCCTTACTCGTACAAATCGCCATATTTTTTATAAAGCCCATCAAGCAGGCAGCCTTCATAACTGGAGATATGTTTGGACCAGGGATGGTAAAATACTCGCACGCAGACAGGACGATCAGAGTGTACAGCGAATTAGGTGTGAAACTGATATTAATAGAATTTTTGCATAGTGGTTCGTTGGTCCTTTAACATTGTCTGGCTATTGGTTTTAGTGTTGTGTTTCGCCTACTTGTACCACATATTTTTACGTTGTTTTATATTACACTGCTTACTAATATTTTTACTCAAAACCCATTCTTATTATTATAACTTGTTATGCAATAATATAACATTAAATATACTTATCTTGTTATTATGCCGTGATGTTCTTGTTATGTATCGTTTTTTTGTATCGTATATTGTCTATGCGTGTATGAAAATGAATGTGTTGTATAATGTACAAGTTGTTGTGCTGTGTGGGTGTCTAGAACACTTTATTCATATAACTTACTCTCCAATTCTATCCATCTCTATACATACTGACATAATTATTTTATACAAATATATGTGGTTTTTATTTATTATTTTAATATATACATATTACGTTTGGAACTGCTTAGAGGCTACATTTATACATATTGATGCAATTATAATATAGAATATATACAAAGATATTTCATTGTTGTTTACAATTGTTATATATACACATTACTTTTCGAATTATTTGCAGTCTACTTTTATACATATTAATATTGACATAATTATTACATACATCATATACAAACAAATTATATGTCTATTTAAAATTTCTATACATTGTTATCATCTTTTTTTTTTTTTTTTTTTTTTTTTTTTTGGGTGGGCTATGGTAAGCGCACGCGCGGTCCTGTCCGTCCGGGGCGATGAAAGGACGGCGCGTGGGCCCATAACCCACCCGTACCCACGTCACCTCGTTGTTGGGCCGACCACCGGAGCAGATGTCACTTGTCGTCAGTGGTCGGCCCGACGGAATACCCTTTCGGGTAACCTCACCTCTCGACCTGGGACGTCGGTCGCCGTCGCGCGGTTAGCCTCTCTGCGGGTGATGGACAATTCCCCGGTCCGATCACCCGCGGCCTCGGCTAGGGCGGCATTAGGCGCAGATACTCGCGCCTGCGCCGCCCGAGTCGCCGGCGGCGGAACGTGTCGCCGAATAGAAGCTCTAGAAGGCATGGAGCGAATTTGGGGCATCCCACAAACTGGGCCCCCCCTCGGGCCAGATATTTGCCACGAGCGACAATTCCAGAGAGCAGTCCAAGAAATTGTCGCTCGTGCCCAGGGTACACCACGCGGAGGTTTCTGGCGTAGCACCCCTACATTGTTATCACCTAGCGAATTATTTGCAGTTACAATTAAACTTATACTTAAAACTTGCCGTGCACAAAATAGTACATTTTTTAATAAAATCGACGAGTGCAATAATTTTGATGATTTACTGCTTTTTATGTAATAAAATAAAACCTGGTTATTTTTTCGATTTCCAATGATTAACAAACAGTTAAAAATTGGTTTATTTAATGCGGGTTCTCTTGGTACTGGTCATGACAACTTTATAAATGCAATTCCAAACAGTGACATAGATATACTTGCAATAAATGAGACCTGGCTTAAACCGGGTGAAGAGGGCCGAGCACCCGCCCTTATAGGTTACCGTCTCCGACATATCCCAAGACCGCTTACCGTCCGCTCGCGGGGAGGGGGTGTCGGATTTTACATAAAACGAAACATAAACATACGTATTCTGCCACACCCAGTAGATCCACTGCACAGCACTGTTGAGCAGATGTGGCTTGCCATGGTTCTCAACGGTAGAAAACTAGTGATCGGCACGGCTTATCGCCCCCCCTGGATGAACATTGACATATTTCTAGATGCCGTATCTGATTCCATTAGTTCATTCTCGGGCTATGACAATTTAATTTTATTGGGCGACTTTAATATTGACTTGTTTCATAAAAATGACACAAAGGCGCTGAAATTAATGACATTTTTGTCTTGTCTAGGGCTTTCCCAACTAATTACGGAGCCAACTCATCACACTGAAACTAGTCAATCGCTTATTGATGTAGTCTGTTCAAACCTAGGCTCAAAGAAAACTGTAGTGCAACGGGTAGGTAATCTTATCGGTCATTGTCTTGTGGTTTGTGAATTTCACATTAAGCGCGAAAAACCCGCCCCACGCACAATTTCATAAAGGCCCTTAAAAAATATAAATATGGATGCGTTTAATGCAGACCTACAATTAGTTAGATGGGATTTAATGCCTACACTTAATAATGTTAATGAATTTGTTCACGCATTCAACTACAGCATTATTTGTTTATTTAACTATCATGCACCTTTAAAAACCGTCAAAATCAAGGATCGATCTTACCCGTGGATTACAGATACAATCAAATTAATGATGCGGTTACGTGACGAGGCTGCAGCAGATTATAATAAATGCAAAAGTAACGGCAAAAAGGAATATTATAAAAGTTCAAGGTCTCTTGTTAACAAGGCACTTTTTCAAGAAAAAGTTGCCTATTACAGGCATAATATAAACAATCAGATAAAAAATCCTCGTTCATTGTGGAAAAATCTGAAATCTACCTTGTTACCGAAGAATGATTTGAAGCTGCCGTCTTCCTTTAATGATCCGAATGCAATAAATACTCATTTTTTAAGTATTCCTGGTGCATTGGATGTCAGTATCTCACAGCTTACGTATTTTGAACAACATCGTTTTGGTAACGCCACCTTCCATCTGGAGGAGGTTAGCCTAAATAGTATAATTACAATAATAAATAAACTGAAATCGAATGCTGAAGGTTGTGATTACATAAGTCTGAGAATGCTCATTATGACCTTTCCTTGTACAACTGAGATCATTAAAGACATGATAAATATTTCAATAAATACATCTGTGTTTCCTGACATGTGGAAGACTGCAATTGTCCGTCCTTTGCCTAAAATTACACACCCGACAGAATTGAAAGACTTAAGGCCTATCAGTAACTTACTGTGTTTGTCGAAAATCATGGAAAAGGTAGTTTGCGGACAATTGGTAGAATACCTTGAGAAAAATAATATATTACCCGAGACACAATCTGGCTTTAGAAAGGGACGTGGCACGGTAACCGCAATGTTAGATGTTACTGATAACATTCTCTGTGCTCAGGATGAGGGTCTTTACAATACTAGTACTACTAGACTTTTCTAGGGCTTTTGACTCGATAAATATAAATTTACTCTTGTCTAAATTGAGCTACTATGGTTTAGACTTTAAATCTTTAAAATGGTTTGAAAGTTACTTGAGCAATCGGTTTCAGTACGTAGAGCTAAATCGTCAGGACGGATCTTCAATCATGTCTCAAAGAGTTGCTGTGACTACTGGAGTTCCCCAAGGCTCGATTTTGGGCCCAATTCTTTTTATTTTGTACACAGCTGACATAGGGCAGCATATACGTCACTGTAAATATCATATCTATGCTGATGATATTCAAATATATATTTCATTTAAGGCATCCGAAATTGATGATGCAATAGCTATTTTAAATGAGGATCTTTTAAGTATTGCTACATGGTCTACCAATAATTGCTTGCTACTTAACCCAGCAAAGACAAAATATTTATTATTTGGTAATAGCCACCGACTTGCTGCACTGTGCCCATCAATGAAGGTTATGTTGTTGGGACAACCAGTTGCGCACGTAATGGAGTCAAGAAATTTGGGTCTACACATGGATACTAACTTACGATTCGAAAAGCACGTAATACAGTCAGTAAGGAGTTGCTTTTATAAACTAAAAGTTCTATATAAAGCGAGGCCTTTTCTCGAAGAATCCTTGCGCGTGCAGTTGGTTGAATCCTTAATTTTATCCAAATTAAACTACATGGATACAGTTTTTGGACCACGTCTCCTAGCTAGAACACAGAAGCTAATTCAACGAGTTCAAAACGACTGTGCCCGTTTTTGCTTCGACATTCCGTTGAGAGCCCATATCACCCCATATTTAAACAAGCACACCATTCTTAAGATGAGACATAGGCGTAAACTCCACCTGGCCTGCCTTCTTTTTGGTGTGCTGAAGTATAAAGCTCCGAGCTACTTGTATAACAAATTGTCATGGCTATCGAGAAACAGGCCTCATGGTCCTCGACGGTGTGCAGACTAGCTTGCCACTCAAAGTCATAGATCAGCGACTTTTCGAGGTAGTTTCCGGTATGCGGCAACAAAGTGCTGGAACAATATCCCACCGCCAATAAGGAATATAAAAAATATACAATGTTTTAAAATGAACGTGAAAAAATTTATTATTGAACACCAAAAACTAGAAGAACCCTTAACACATGACACCAGTGCTATTTAAAAATATTATTATTATTGTTTTATTATTATTATATGGTTTTTAATTATTATTATTTGGTTTTTTATTATTATTATTTTATTTAACTACATTTTAATTTTATACCCATCTAATTCAATTTAATTTTAAATAATTTTATTGCCTGATTTATTTCTTATATACTTACCCTTTTTACTTCACAAGTCTTTGATATGATTAACAACTTTGACTGGGTGATCTAGACATCTGTACAATAGTAGCAATATGTACACACGCATTTTTCTACTTAAAGTACTTCCTAGTTCGTTTTAATAATTAATATTGGTAGGTTATAATTTTTTTTTTATTCTTTTAATGTGTTTATTTCTTTTTTTTTTTGTTTTATTTATGTTTTAAAAATGTCTATGATGTTTACTGGCACAGTTGGCATCCGTGACGTCATTAAAGCGCCTCCACGGAAGATCAGTGCAGGTTATTTTAACCTGCAATATGCTGAGATGGAGACGTTTGTGATGAGCAACAATTTCACTTGTTATGCTACTCCTTTTTACATCAACTGTATAATATGCTCATCACAATAAACAGATTTTCTTTCTTTCTTTCTTTCTTTCTTTCATGCTTTTGATTGTTATGTAATCTTTTCATTAAAATTTTAATTTTTAAAAGCTGCATCTACAGCTTTTAAAAAAGAAAATTTTGTTTAAATTTTTATTTAATTGTTTCCTGGATTGAAATTATTTGGGCAGTTTATTCGTGATATTTTACTTAAAATATTAACTTGCATCTATACAAATAAAAAAAAACTGAAATGTCTGTTTGTAATAGCAAAATAGTCATTTTTTTCATGCTCACACGATTTATTGTGTATTTATACCGTGATACCGCATAACACCTATGCCAAAAAATCAGTTTAAAAATGTTTGTCTGTCGACCTGTGTCTCTGTTCTGGGTAATCTTCAAAACTGCTGAACCTATTTAGATAATATTTTACAACCAGGTAGTTGTCTATATAAGTAGTAACTTGGGCTATTTTTCTTCTCAGAAAACTCTATGAAATTTTGCGCGAACTGGGAATCAAACCCGAGGCCTCACGCAATGTCGCAAAGAAACTGGAACCGAAGCGAAGCGAGTGCGGGTGGCTAGTATAGAATACATTTCCTTCATTATACAGGTGGCCATTCTATACTCGGCTCTTAGACTATAAAGCCTTGATGCTAACAATTTATTAGAACATTAGGTTAATAATTGTTACTATATTATTATTACCATGACCATAGAAATTTTACCATGAAAAATAAACTTTATATGAAATTACTGGGACCTAGTACCGGTAAGTTTATGAGTTTTTTATAATGGTAAGACCACACTGTTGCCTGTTGTCTATCTACAGCCGCGGGCCGCTCCGTCCGGGGTAGTACCACACTGAGTAGGAAATTGACGTCCGAGTAGTAGTAATTTGTTACCACACTTCGTTCGGTGAGCGAGAGCGCCGAAAGCTCAACTTTTTAAGGGTGTTTGCGTGTGGTGGGTTTTAATGATGTCTTTAGTATCTTCGAACCTCATAGTTCGCATTCACATTGCCTTCATTTTCTTCACGGTAGGCAGCGGCCTTGCAAACATCCATGAGCGCCAGCAATACTTATTATCAGGTGTACTGTTTGCTCATTTGCCACCGTTTGCAATAAAAAAAAATCATTTCAGCAAATGTACGTCCCACTGTTAGGATCGAGCCACCGCTACAATAAGAGGGAAATAGATTTATTATAACCATGCTGGTCAGACGTGTTAGTATTTTTATGGGTGGGCTATTGTATGCGTACACGCCACAAGCGCACGAAACCGCAAATCAAGGACGTTTGCGATGTCTAGGGACACCGCCAACAACACTCCTCTGCCGGTGACGGCCTCTGTCACGGCCCTCAGGCGCAACAGGGCCACGATCGTCGAACGCCCCCTCCTAAACCCAAACTGGACATCCGACAGATCGGGCCCGACCCCGACGAGGTACCGCTCCATGCGGGCAGCCAGAACCCTCTCCAGCAGCTTGCCCGCATCGTGGAGCAGAACGACGGGCCTGTAGACCGAGGCCGAGGAAGACGTGTTAGTATAGGGTTTTATTTCAAGATGTCCTTCTCTTGTATAAACATCTGCATATTTAATCCCTTAGTCGTCTTTTACGATATCCACGGGCAAGAAGATATCCTCTCTCAGGTCCTTGGTGAATAATGTTCTTACTCCATCACCACGCGAAAAAAAAATCTAAAATAACCATTGATGAATAGTATTGAAAATAAAATATCACGGATAAATAATAAAAAAAAAATGACAAACATAATAAAAACAGTTTTACATCTAGCAAAGCGTTTAAATAAACACGGCTGTTCGTAACTAGTGGCAATCATACGAAGACAGGTAACGAGGCGTAAGGACGAGACTTACTCACTTGTCTCCAGCTCCTAGCGTCGATGAAATTTCAATACAGACACTTCCATCAAATTCCAAACGAGAATCCACCTTAATACTTTAAAGATAGGTTCTCTTTTAGATGCATCAAGTGTTTTCACTAAGAAATGCCTTACTGTCAAACATTCGAAGAAATTCTCCTGTTTAGAATATACGTGATTTCTGACGATAATAATGTTTTTTTTTTCTTTTTTCCAATACAATGGAGATGTTTTAGTCGTTGCGTTTGGAAGAATACTGCGATCTTTGTTTAGATAATCTTTAACGTATATAGCCGCAAAGAATATAGGATTATTTTTGAATTTGATACATTTTTGGATACTGTAATCAAGTAATGATGAAGTTAATTATAGACATCATCATTTTGGCTCATGTATGTCCTAACTGCTGGTCTACTTAATAACAATATTCGAGTCTACTCAATACTAGTCTGCATGGCCTGGGCACAGCAGTGTCGTGAAGTCGTCCGAGGAGGGAGCTGACGGTGTGTTGCCTGATCACAGCCCGATAAAAAAAGGATTTCTTCTTCTTCTTTTTTTGTCTTGGCAATGAGCTATTAATACAAGCCATTTTTGCCAGTGTCGAGTTTTTTTTCAAATTTCAAATAATTTTCTTTTCAAATTATCAATTTATCAGTAATGGTCGGTCAGTAAGTCAAAGTGTCGGCTCCAACAATGTAATGGCCACTGTTAGGGGTATCTTCTGAGAATTTTGATGGAAACAAAAAGGTATGTATAGTAGTTTTATATCATATTCACTATGCCTCAGCAGTTTTGCCACTATATATTACATAAAATGCCATCAAAATTATTTAATACTAGCAATCCGCCCTCGCTTCGCTTCGGTTATAGGTTATAGTGGTTTTACCCGCGTAGTTCCCGTTCCCGTGAGAATACCGGGATAAAATATAGCCTAGTTTACGCCCTGATATTATAGCTTTCCATTGGTGAAAGAATTTTTGAAATCGGTTTAGCCGTTTTGAAGATTACCCTGAACAAACAGACAGACAGACAGACAAAAATTTGTTAATTGCTATTTTAGGCATAGGTATCGTGCAAATAACCGTGTGAGCATGAAAAAAGCCTATTATTTTGACATTACAAACAGACACTCCAATTTTATTTCATCATCATCATCATCATCGCAGCCCACATACGTCCCACTGTTGGGCTCGGGCCTCCTCCACAATGGGAGGGAATTTGACCTACTATACCATGCTGGTCAGACATGTTGGTATAGGGTTTCATTTCGAGTTTTCCTTCTCTTGCACAGATGTTATGTGCACATTATATCCCATAGTCGTCTTATACGACATCCACGGGCAAGATAGGGAGTGGTGAGTTGTATTCTTACTCCGTCACCACACGGACAGTTTTATTTATTGGTATAGATAACACGTTAAAACACTAAGATATTGAATATAATACAAGAACACCACATGACACTTCCAGATTCCCGCCAAAATCAAAAAAGGATTTAATACTTTCTGTGCTATGTATGTAGCAGTTTCATTACACTAGAATGTATATCATCACCATCATTTCAGCCCACATATATCCCACCGTTGAGCTCGGGCCTTCTTCATCGTGGGAGGAAATTTAACCTACCATGCCACGCAGGATTCATGTCGAGTTTTCTTTCTCTAGCTTCGATATTATCGGCATATTACATCCCTTAGTCCTCTTTTACAGTACCCAGGAGGAAGAAAGGTAGAGATTAACATAGAATAGGATAGAGTGTGATAGGATATGATTATAAGATAGGATAGGCAGAGTATAGCTAATCATATTCTTATTCCGTCACCACAAGCAATAATATTAGTAATTTTATTTAATTCTATTATTTGATTTGAAGACACAAGTCGTGTCGTCACATATCAAACAAATTTTGTTATATGTGCAGTTATTATGACCACGACGATCGCACAGAACGTTTAACGGCCATTGTTAGGAATTTATAGCCTATTTTGTCCATTTTTATAACATCTGAAGACACTAGTCGGCCCCTATGTGTCGCAGCGGTATGTATTACAGGATAAACCCTACCTCGATAAAAAGACTATCTGATAAGTAAGATTCATCGAAATCTACCTGGTAGTCTTTGAGATTATCGCATTCAAATAAACTAACAACTCTTTAGTTCGAAATAGAAGAAGTTTGTGTTCAAATATAGTTGTTATTATTTAATTTTTATTTGTCCTCATGATACTTCTAATATAGGTTAAGTTTATTTACTAACATGAATATGGATCTTTGATGTCTGAATTAAATACATTATTTAGTTCTCCTCATCCTCATAGCTCACGTGCGTCCCACTGCTGGTTTCCAACTCCCTCTACAATGAAAGTAAAACTGATCTACTGTACCACACTGGCCAGGCGGACTGGCGTAGGATTTTATTTCGAGTTTTCCTTCTCTAGCATAACAAAAATATTAAAGAAACTAAACATTTACAATTAGTGGTATTTTTCAGCCGCAATTGGTATGAGACCCTTATTTTACGATTAGTTGACCTTATGAAAGGAAATCGATGAAGTTGACATTTTTTAATTAAATTGTAATCAAGAAAGACACAATAAATAAAACTAGTGGTCGCTGTGTGGTCGAAATTCGGCCATAATTAATTTTAATTAATTTTTCTGCTACACAATTTTCTTTAATTTTATATATGTGTAATTGTAAATTGAGCAAGCTGTATTTCATTAATAACTAATATAAGTATAAGCACAAATCTTTAGTAGAAATTGTCATCATAATTATGATTGTTTAACATTCAGTTTAACCAGAGACTTAACCGTAAACAAAAGTCTATAAGCGTTGTTACGCAACACACTCACACAAACGTGTGTGTGTGTGTAGCGATTGCGTTGTAGCATGCGTAATGCCTTTTTTAATGAATTTAATGTATTTATAATCCATTATTATGTGAAATTTCAGTTTTATGCACTTCTCCTCATTATATACTTCAACTGTGCCAAATTTCATACATGTCCGACCACGTAATTTTCGTAAAAAGGGGTACAAAGTTTTTGCTTCACGTATTTATATATAGATAATCACTTTCAAAACCAAAAATTAAAAATGCTGACAATGACTCAATTCAGCATAAATTACTGGTCATTTTTGGATAAGGTGCAAAATCTCACTTGTCAGAAGGCTGTTAACATATATATACCTCCTTCCATGGTCTATCTTTATACTTATATATTTCTTGTGTACGTGTGTATGTCACTGAACGCCTCCTAAACGTCTGGACCGATGTTGATGAAATTTTTATGTGTGTTCAAGGGGCTTCTAGAATGGTTTAGATTCACAATTGGACCCGGTAGATGGCGCTGAGATCGAGTTCAAGTGGAATTCCTTTTACTATTGTTTTAGATTTGAACAGAACAACATCTGTCAGCTAGTCTTACATATAAATTTCTTGTGTACGTGTATGCCACTGAACTCCTCCTAAACGGTTGGACCGATGTTGAAGAAATTTTTTGTGTGTGTTCAAGGTGGTAGGTGGCGCTGAAATCCTTTTATTTTATTTGAACAGAACAACGTCTGTTGGGTCAGTTAATTTAGTATAAAAACAGAAGCTACTGAGACGCTGAGTCGTGCAAGCGGAAAGAAATGGCCAATTTAAAAAAGTGGCAACACGCGCAACGTCTGTGAGACTCCGTTACAAGCTAAACGTTATGACTTCTCTCTTTTGCGAAGGTATATGTACGTGTTGAATAGACTGAAGGGTTATTGAACTACATTAACCTTGAAGAATATGATTACAAACCACTTTAATGATTGCAATATCTGTAATATTCTAAATTTTGTTATTATTTTTTATTGGTGTTGATAGCAAACGAGTAAACAGGACATCTGATTGGAACTGGTAGTGTTGCTCATGGATCTTTGCTAGACCGCTGCCTAATAGGAAGAAAGTGAAGGGAGTTTGAATAAGTGCAATGAAATTTGGTTCACCAAAAGCATAAAGAACACCAACCACACGCAAACACGCACTGAAAGTTAGGCTTCCGGCTCTCGCGCTCAACGAACTAAGTGCAGTGACCAATTGCTACTACGCAGACGTCGATTTTCTGTAAGAGTGTTCTACTACCCCAGAAGAAGCAGCCGGCGAGTGTAGACAGACAACTATCGAAAGTATGCTCTTACCATATAACAAATACACATCTCTTATTCAAAATATTTTCGTGTGATCATGGATTAAGAAAACAATTCACAGCTCCCTATCTTGCCTGTGGATGTTGTAAAAGGCGACTACGGGATATAATACGTAAATAACATCTATGCAAGAGAAGGTAAACTTGAAACAAAACCCTATACCAACCTGTCTGACCAGCATGGTGTAATAAGTCCAATTACCCTCCTATTATGGAGGAGGCTCGAGCCCAGAAGTGAGATGATGAATCAAAATATTTCTTTATTTTTTTTTGGCTGAATGTTACAGCATTTTTTGTTTATTTTTAATTAATACTAGCAACTCGCTTCGCTTCGGTTTTAGTCGTTTTACCCGCGTAGTTCTCGTTCCCGTGAGAAAACCGGCATAAAATATAGCCTAGTTTACGCCCTGATATTATAGCTTTCCATTGGTGAAAGAATTTTTGAAATCGGTCCAGCCGTTTTGAAGATTACTCGGAACAAACAGACAGACAGACAAAAAAATTTTAATCTGTATTTTAGGCATAGGTGTCGTGCAAATAACCCTGTGAGCATGAAAAAAGCCTATTATTTTGACATTACAAACAGACACTCCAATTTTATTTATTGGTATAGATGTAACTAATATGCGTTTTGTCGTTTTTCTGTCGCTAAATCAAATATTTTATTTCGTTCCTTCTTTACTCAACTGTTAAACCACTAAATATCGTAATATGGATCAATTATTGACTGTTTTCGATAAAAAGAGACAGAAAAACTATTCAAAAGCATTCTCGTATCAGAAACGACAAAAACGTTACTCTTTACATTCCCCTATTGTAATATATGTATGACAAAAACATTCAACATTGTATGTACCAATTCTGTGCTCAGAAAATTTTACGAGTTACGTGGACGATAAATAAACAGCCTCCTTATCTTGCCCCTAGCTCCTTTCAATCTCATTCGTTCGTTCTGAAAACAGATAAAACCAACACGTGTTGTAAAACTAGATATGTACGTAGGTAGGCTGAATAGAGTTACCCTAGCTGATTACAAATGTTTGAATTTGGAATAAATCTATATTTATTTTTTTTTTTTTTTTTTTAAGACAATACCCTGCACTAAGGAAATAATCCTTGTATTGCGGGGGACATTACAAACATATAATTAACGGACACAAATTACATCCAGACTCAGAACAACAATTTGTGGATTGCACAAAGTGTTGTCCCGCGTGGGATTCGAACCCCCGACACTGGCGCTGTAGGTCGCTGTCTTAACCACTACGCCATCTGTGCAGTTTACACTCTGTACAATTTACTTTTTTTATATACATATCTATTGTAATTAAACTACTTTACGGATTTTATAGCGTTTGTATTTGATTTTTGATTGCCCGAAATTTCGAATAGTTTGCAGCGGTAATGGTTGGGTGGACTGACAGTCCGCCCGTGACCAAACGGTGCTTTATTTACAATGTGTAATACTCGCGTGATCGCATAAGCGTGTGGTGACGGAGTAAGAATACAATTCACCACTCCCTATCTTGCCCGTGGATGTCGTACAAGACGACTAAGGGATATAATATGCACCTAAGATCTGTGCAAGAGAAGGAAAACTCGAAATGAAACCCTATACCAACATGTCTGACCAGCATGGTATAGTAGGTCAAATTCCCTCCCATTTTGGAGGAGGCCCGAGCCCAACAGTGGGACATATGTGGGCTGCGATGATGATGAATACTCGCGTGAACATGAGATATCATTATATACATATCTATTTTAATACGCTTTTATTATCTTCAGACGTATCTATGTTAGTATGTTGGTATGTGACGGAATCTTTGAACATGATTTTGACCCCCTTCAAAACGTCGGATTAACTCGAAATTTGGCATACTTATTAAGGACCGATGACAATTCAATATTTTAAACAGTTTGACCCGTTGTCCTTACTAGGATAATCAGGATTAGCGATTTAAGCGTATTTTTTTAGTTTTTTTGAACTATTATATTTATTGAAGTATTATAAATGACGGAATTTAGAATGTTCATATTTATTTTTTAATTTACTTTATTTTTATATGTTTATATATTTATTTTGCAAGATTTATTAGTAAATATCTGTGTGGTAATGGAGTAAACATACAATTCACCACTCCCTATCTCGCCCGTGGGTGTCGTAAAAGACGACTAAGGGATATAATATTCATATAATATCTATGTAAGAGAAGGGAAACTCGAAAGAAAACCCTAAAAAAAATAATACTAACATATCTGACAAGTGTGGTATAGTAGGTCAATTTCACTCCCATAATTGAGGAGGCACGAGCCCAACAGTGGGACGTGTATGGGACGTGTATGGGCTGAGATGAGATGAGTATATTTATTTTGTAAAATTTATTGGTAACTATCTGTGCGGGACGGGCCTCCAGACAAATGTGTTGTAGTCGACTGACGTCCCGGTTGGTCGCTGGTTCGGTGGTTTATGTGGACTGTATGTGTGGACTGTATCTTCAGGTTCGGTTCCCTACTGGCGGGTTTCAGTGAAGAAATAAAACGATCGATTTTGAAGTAACTTGCACATCGGACGAATATTACACCGTTGCTGCCTAGCCCCTGAATGTTAATGCTTGAAGTTCGCTATTTCTTCATACTATTTCTTCATATCATTACTTCATACTATGGTTTCAAGCTTCCATCGCGCGCCGCTAGGTGTCTTCGGTAGTCTATGCTACCATGTGTTCATTAGACGAGACACTTAGGTACCTTGAGGCTTTACCGTAACGACAGCCGCCAGGCTGTTAGCGTAAACGGTTGTCGCATTCGTCAGATTTGTGCTATGATTTTATTGAACAATTAACTATAACGCTAAGACTATTACAGATATGCTTACATTCTATATACTATTCTATTTATCTAAGATACATCTATCTGTTTCAGTAGTGGCCGCGACCCTAGGTAGTAAAATAGGCTTTATACAAGCACTAAAAAACTATTATTTTATACTATCAGCATTGTTTTTCTATCTTTATTAGGCTATACCTCGCAAGTTATAATACCTAGGGTGTTGGTTCTTACTGCGTTCGATAGGTCCTAGCGTATATTTCAATAAAATACCAAGAATATTTATGTTTATTGCAAATTTGACACTATAAACAGCAAAAATTACAACGTAACTAAGTACAATTATGCTTTACATAAATTAAGAAAAACAAACAGTTATAGGCTATTTTAACACAATTTTTACTACAATATAACGTATAATTAATCTACTTTAATGTTCATTACTCACATTGTTTATTTAGCACTGTACACGTTTATTCGTAATGTTTACATCTTTTGGAGTGGTAGGACCACACTGTCGACAGTTATCTGTCTACAGCGGCGGGCCGGTCCGTCCGGGGCAATACCACACTCTCGCAGAAAATCGACGTCTGAGTAGTAGCAATTTGTTACTGCGCTTCGTTCGGTGAGCGAGAGAGCCGGAAGCCCAATTTTCTGAGGGTGTTTGCGTGTGGAGGGTTTTGGTGGTGCCCTTGGTATCACCGAGCCTCAATGCACGCATTCACACTCCCTTCAATTTCTTCGCGGTAGGCAGCGGCCTTGCAGAGGTCCATGAGCGGCAGCATCACTTACCATCAGGTGTACTGTTTGCTCGTTTGCCACCGTTCGCAATAAAAAAAAAAAAAAAAATCTTACGAATTTCGCTATGTATTTGGAGCGCCCTGATTGGTCGATATTCGTTACGCACTCCTATCTGGCGATACACTTTGAGTTAGTTCATTTTCACGGTATTCTTATCACTATACTTTTTCTCAAAATTCACTATTATGTTTACAGTTTGTTTTTTAAGCACTATCACGGTATTTTACACTTGTCGCGAACACTATCCTTGTGGTGACGGAGTAAGAATACAATTCACCACTCCCTATATTTGATGGATGTCGTAAAAGACGACTGAGGTATATAATATTTTTGATTGCACAGATGGCGTAGTAGTTAAGATACTGACCTACAATACTAGTGTTGAAGGTTTGAAACCCACGCAGGACAACACTCATCCCTAGCCGAGGCCGCGGGTGACTGGACCGGGTAATTAGTCCGTCACCCGCAGAGAGGTCGACCTCTTGAGGAAAGACCGACGTCCTCCCCGAGTGGGCAGCCGGTCGATGGGAGGGTACCCCTCAAGGGGGTATTCCGTCGGGCCGACCACTGACGTCAAATCACCCTGCTCCGGTGGTCGACCTAACGAGGAAGGCGAGGTGTCACGGGTGGTTTACGAGTGTGCGTGCTTACGCCCCTCTGTCGCTCCGGACGGAGTGGTGTGAGGAGTGCGCCGATAATAACCCATCCCAAAAAAAAAAAGAACAACACTTTATGCGATCCATAAATTGTTGTTCTGAGTTTGGAAGTAATTTGCGTCCATTGATTGTATGTCTATAAAATCTCCCGCAATACAAAGATTATTTGCTTAGTGCAGGCTGTTTAAAAAAAAAAACAACACAGAAAATTGATATTATTGCAAATTGTATAACACAGTATAACAAAATTGCGTATTTTAATCACAGAAACAAAAAAAAAAGGGAGTGTAATAAGTTTTACGTCGATGTGTGTCCGTGTGTCTGTGCGCGTGTGTGCGTGTGTGTGTGTGTATCTGTCTGTGGCATTGTAACTCTCAAACGGATAGACCGATTTCTATACAGTCTTTTTCATTGGAAAGCCAGTTCTCTTGTGGTGGTTCTTAGTATTTGGTTAATATCACTTCAGCAGTGTAAGAGTATCAACTTTTCTAAAATATGTAATGGCGTTTGATCACTCGAATATGTGCTCCACGGATGCCAGTATAAATGACAATTAATTGATAATTCCTCTTGAAGAGAACGTAATACTTTTTTTTTATACTTTTAGTTTATGTCAAAGGTTATTCAAAATTTTCAATTTTACTTATATTTGTTGTGAACTATAAGCGTGGGCTGGGGTGCTGGTTTGGTCAAAGCTCAGCTCCCCGCCGTCCCCACTTCCCCTGTGATACTTAGGTGGCGCTTATATACTCCCGGCCATGGAAAACTTAATTACTTTCCTGTCCTTCAACCTCGTTGGGTTTGATAGCAAATACACTTTATTGAAAGCGCGTAGGAAGATTCCTTTGGCGGTCCTAAAATTAGCGATGCGAACGATATCGTCTGGTGCCAGAAATAGTCTTTCTATTCGCTCTAGGCGCTATTAAAGAAGAGGAGAACCTTTTCTTTCATTAAAATCATGCCATTTAACTGCCATGTATCCCTTGCCGTGTGGTGACTGAGTAAGAATACAATTCACCACCCTCTCTCTTATTTACGCGAGGATTACACATCTATACCAATAAATAAAATTGGAGTGTCTGTTTGTAATGTCAAAATAATAGGCTTTTTTCATGCTCACACGGTTACTTGCACTATACACATGCCTAAAAATCACTTTATATTTTTTTGTCTGTCTGTCTGTTTGTTCCGGGTAATCTTCAAAACGACTGGACCGATTTCAAAAATTCTTTCACCAATGGAAAGCTATATCAGGGCGTAAACTAGGCTATATTTTATGCCGGTATTCCCACGGGAACGGGAACCACGCGGGTAAAACGACTAAAACCGAAGCGAAGCGAGGGCGAGTTGCTAGTTATAAAAAAAACTGCATTTGCGAATGTTATTGCGATTGTATTTGATACTAGCAACCCGCCCTCGCTTCGCTTCGGTTTTAGTCGTTTTACCCGCGTAGTTGCCGTTCCCGTGGGAGTACCGTGATAAAATATAGCCTAGTTTACCCCCTGATATAATAGCTTTCCATTAGTGAAAGAATTTTTGAAATCGGCCCAGCCGTTTTGAAGATTACCCGGAACAAACAGACAGACAGACAGACAAAAAATTTTTAATCTGTATTTTAGGCATAGGTGTCGTGCAAATAACCATGTGAGCATGAAAAAAGGCTATTATTTTGACATTACAAACAGACACTCCAATTTTATTTATTGGTATAGATTAAAAATTAATTTGATATTAAAAATTAAATGTTTAATAAATTACTAAGCAAAAGCAATATAATATTTTCATAAAGATTTCTTCTTGTACTGGCAATAAATTTCTATAAAAATTTGGGTCAAAATATTTAATAAACATTTATATATCGGGTAGATATAAATCTCTATAATAACGATGACTTATTGGACGTGACGTGAGACATCTTAGTCCGCCTGTGACCGTGAACGGTGTAAGGTGTTTGAAACACATCGAATTAAAAATCAAATACAAACGCGATAAAATCCGTAAAATATTTATTTTACAATAAAATAATGGTATAATCTTAGAATAATAATATATACAAGGTAAGTTCGCGCACAAAATGTGAAGCATTTCAATTGGAGCCTAATGGAGCTTACTTAAAATAAATAGGTAATTGTAACGGTTTGTGCATTCAAATGGTGTCATAACACATTTGTAAAACTTAAAAAGGTTTTTAACGTCACTTTTAAAAGTATTTCGACGATTTATGTTAATAAAAATAAAATTTGATTTCATAATTTGTTTAGTGGTGTGCGTGTGTAATCGTCTGCGCGCCATTAGTGTTTTTAGATTCAAATTTCGAACCTATGAAGTATTGACACTATCCTTCTATACGTTATTATTCTAAGGGTATAATAAATCACCATAACTTTTCGCCATAACCGCCAAAATTTCCAAAAACTCAAAAACAGAAAAATCTATTACAAAGAGAAACAAACTACATACAATATTATCGTGGACATTCGAATATTCGAAATTAGAACGGCTAGGGCGTCACCCATACTCGTTAGTGATGCACCTAACGAGGCCGCGCTCCGCAAAACGGATTATCGATATCCCGCCATATCCGAGCGACAATCGATTGACAATCGTTCCAAGCTCACATTAAACCCATCTAGCGTGTGATGGATAAATTTTACTCATTTATTTTTAAAGCTTTAGTTTAACAATGTTGTGTATATTAGTGGCGTATTGGATTGAATATTGACGTATGACAGAACACTTATATTACTAGCTTCAGCACGCGACTTCGCCTGTGTGAAAATTAACTTTTCCAAAGTTTAACAATGTACCCCAATGGCATATATTACCTAAGTGAAAGTAAAGTATTCTATGTGTTAGTTTAGGACTTATTCTATCTATGTGTCAATTTCCATCCAAATGTGTTCAACGGTTTATGTGCGATTGAGTAACAAACATCCAAACATTTTAATCAATTCGTAGTGATTTTTTTTAATGATTTTTTATGTCTACGCAATGAAATATTGTTTACAAGAGAACCTCCCGTGACCATACGTTAAAAAATGTTCAAGACAGCCAATGAAAATTACTAACCATAAACAATTTAATTTTTTCTGTTGAGCACTTTTTGTTTGAAAAAAACTACAAAATTCGCGTCATCGTCACCAAACGCCTGTCTCCAGAAATGATACAGAGCGCATGCACACCTGCTTCTTGCTTTGAAATCCACAAACTGATGTTTGTAGAATTGAAAGCAAAGAGCAGCTACATTTGAAATGTTATTCAACTTTTGCTGAAAATAATGCACTACATATTTTCTAATAAATTATTAGCTATAACATAAAAATTAATATTTTCCAATTATTTTTGGTTTATAAAGAAGTGCTTATGATCAAGGATTAAAGTTTAAATTGGTTTTCACTTCTTTACAAACTTAAAATAATTAGAAAATAATTATGTAATAGCTCGAAGATACGATTCACAAGTTACTTAGTTTTCACTTCCATCGGCAGTCTTCAAAAACCGCCCCTCATTTTTTTCATATAAAGTAGCTTCCCACTGAATGTCTGTCCCTATGTATGCTTAGATCTTTAAAACTACGTAACAAATTTTGATGCGGTTTTCTTTGATAAACAGGGTGATTCAAGAGGAAGGATTATATGTATAATACATGAAAAAAAAATCGCTCTTTCAAGAATAACCTCTAAAGAAAACATGTTTGTATTATCTAATGACAAGAAAGCTGTGAACGTTGTAAAGACATTCTGTAGTCTGTATATTTAGTATCAGCATTGGACCCGTGAGAAGCCGAGGCGAATCGCTAGTGTCTTATAAAAATTATAAAGAATTTTTCCTTTAAAATATTTAGTGGTAGGACCACGCTGTCGACAGTTATCTGTCTACAGCCGCGGGCCGGTCCGTCCGGGGCAGTACCACGCTCTCGCAGAAAATCGACGTCTGAGTAGTAGCAATTTGTTACTGCACTTCGTTCGGTGAGCGAGAGAGCCGGAAGCCCAACTTTCTGAGGGTGTTTGCGTGTGGAGGGTTTTGATGGTGCCTTTAGTATCACCGAGCCTCAATGCACGCATTCACACTCCCTTCACTTTCTTCGCGGTAGGCAGCGGCCTTGTAAAGGTCCATGAGCGGCAGCAACACTTACCATCAGGTGTACTGTTTGCTCGTTTGCCACTGCTAGCAAAAAAAAAAAAAATAATAAAAAAAAAGATCATTAAATAACAGAATCATGTATATAACATGGGCCCCCATCCATTTCGCGTCGTTCCTTATCACAGTTAGAAAGTTGTAAAACTCAGCGTGAAATATGACTTGTTAAGGTTATGAGTTATTATACGCGCCAAGGAATACCTTCCCTTGTATGAGGGGTAATTGTTGTAACATACTTAGAATTATATACTTAGATCTTAGAATAATAACGTATGTAAGTCTGCGAACAAAAAATGAAGTATTTTAATTGGAACCTAATGGAGCTTACGCCAGAACCGTTCCGTAATGTACATGGTCACTGTACTGTACGTACGTACGCAACTCTTAAAAAATAAATAGGTAATTATGACGGTTTATGCATTCCAATAGTGTCACAACAAATTTGAAAAACATAAAAAGGTTTTAACATTACTTTTAAAAGTATTTCGACTATTTATGTTATTAAAAACAAAATTTGATTTCATAGTTTGTATAGTGGTGTACACGCACGTTTTTGAACGCTCGAATTATCGACACAATCCTTCTATACGTTATTATTCTAAAACTTAGATACACACTTTGAATAGTTATCTGGCTGACGCAAAATATTCTGTTTTTACCCGACTACGGAGGGTTATGATTATGGCAGGCTATGTATGTATGTTCATCTGTTCCTTCATAGCTCCTCAACTACTTATTAGAATCGGACAACTGAGGTATCTTTAAAAGCGTCTTGATCACCCGCTGGTTATAGGCTATATGAAGTGTCACTGCATATAATATGGCGCCCTTTAGAGCTCTTAAAGTACTGTGTTAAAAAATAAATTTGAGACAAATATGTCGTGTTTTATATCACTGGAAAGCGCGTCACTTGTAGATTTCAAAAATATACACTCATTTGCAAAAAAAACGGGCACCTAAGCAATGAACCATTTCAAATGTTAATATTTCTTTGTTTGATAATTATAGGTAGTTTTATCCACACAATTTGCTAAATTAATAAGAAAATAATCGTTTTCATCAGTATTTCATAAAATTTAGATACAATTTATGGGAAATAATGCTAAACCTCGCTAGTAGTGTATATTCGCTAGTAGTGCATATGCTCATGAAGTAAAAATAAAAAAGTTTTTTTGTTTGTTTTTCTTTAATAAAGTAAAAGCAGATAAATGTTTAGTATCGAGTGTGACCCCCTCTAGCTAAAATCACAGCTTGAATTCGTCTGGGCATGCTAGCGAGTATATCCCGGATACTTGCTTGCGGAATACGTTCCCACTCCGCAGTAATCACATTCTTCAGCTCTCTGATGGTCTGCGGAGCCGGGTGTACTGATCTCACACGCCGTTTCAGAATGTCCCAGACATGCTCTATGGGATTGAGGTCGGGACTTCGAGCTGGCCAATCCAAACGACGAATGCCGACCTCTTGCACATACGCATTAACATCGCGGGATCGGTGGGCGCGAGCATTGTCGTCCATAAAAATCGAGTCTTCACCTAGAGCGGCCAATGCGGGTTGTGCATGAGAAATTAGAACTTCCGTTATGTATCGATGCCCAGTCAGTGAGCCGTTTTCAATGAAGACTAACTCTGTACGATCCATTGAATTTATTCCTGCCCAAAACATAACAGAGCCCCCACCATAAGGTGTGATTTCTTCGAAACATGCCTCTGCAAAGCATTCTCCTTGTCTTCTTAGCACTCGCCGACGTCGATCTTCACCGAACAGAGATATCCTGGCTTCATCAGAGAACAAAACCCTATTCCAATCGTCTTGAGTCCATGATTCACAATTTCTAGCGAACCTAAGCCTGTGAACTCTGTGCTCACGGAGTAATTTGGGGCCGCGGGCCGGGCGGTGACTGCGTATATTGGCAGCGAGAAGCCTCCTCCTGACCGTCCATAGACTAATATGCACATTTCTTACTTCTTGGAGGTTGTTCTTAAGATCCACATACGAAGATTTGCGATTTCTCAATGCGCGACTCACAAGAAAACGATCATCCCGTGGTTGGGTACATGGTTTTCTTCCAGAACCAGGCCTTCTCTCGACGGAACCAGTCTCCTGATATCGCTGCCAGGTCCTTTGGACTGTCGAGCGACTAACATTTAGCCTCCTAGCCACGAAACATTGGCTGCAACCCTCTTCAAGCAGCGCGATAATTTTGGTAGCTTTTACCACTTTATCTACCATTTTTGATACAGCCAAACAGCATTAAATAAAGCTTTGACAGTCAAGGATATGAAATTAATCGATAAAAATTGAATAAAAGTTATGAAAGTCGATGTTAACTTCTGGAACTTCGCGCCAAAAATGTAGGATAAAAAGGGGTTTTCTGTAAAAATGAACATCAAATGAAAAATTGAATTTAGAACGTACTTTTTTAAATACCACAGCATTTTTAAAACCGGCCAGTAACGTGTACAAACGATTGAAACCTTTTTGGTATTGTATCTTTTTAAATATGAATGAAAATCAAAACCGCCCGTTTTTTTTGCAAATGAGTTTATATATTATTAGCATTTAGTTCGTGACTTTATCCGTATATATCCGATAACTCGTTCTTAATTGTAGTTGCGTTTTAGTTTTTACTTCTATCTTGTATTATTTCAATACGTTCTCCTGCTAAACTTCAGCCTCCTTAACAAGAGAAGGGAAATTGACTTATAAAATTATCATCATCTCAGCTCATATATGTCCCACTACTGGGCTCGAGCCTCCTCCATAATAGGAGCGAAATTGACTTTACTATACCATGCTGGTCGGACAGGTTGGTACAGGGTTTTATTTCGAGTTTGCTTTCTCTTACATAGATGGGACATGCGTATTATATATCCCTTGGTCGTCTTTTACGACATTCACGTGCAAGATAGGGACTGGTGAATTGTATTCTTACTCCTCCACCGCACGGAAAATATATGTATATGGACTGAAAAACAACTACCCTTGTTACTATAGATTTTGTCAATCACGGAATTAATAAAAAAAATAAAGAAATAGACAAAACGCAGAATTTCTTGTCATTTCTTCTCAATGACAGTAGTGTACCGATCCGGTGAAAATTTATTGAATTAATTGAAGTTTCAATGTTAAAATTATTCATAGGTTAATGCTCCCGTATAATTTAAATATGGGAACTAGCAGCGCCCTGCGGCTTCACCCGCAGTTCCTCTTCCCGTGGGAATATCGGGATAAATTATAGCCTATGTGTTATTCTGATATGTAAGCTATATTATTGTGAAGTTTCATCAAAATCCATTTAGTAAAAAAGCAACAAACATCTTCACATACTCACAAATTTTCGCATTTATAATATTAAGTAAATAAGTAGGATAAGAAGATAAAACAAGATTAAGAACAGAAGAGAAGACGAACAAGAGAAGATTATAACATTAGTAAGATAATTTTGTTTTTATTTCAATATCAGCCTAAGAAAATGGAGACGCCATCTTTCAAGCCAAGAAGATAAAACAAGATTAAGAAGAGAAGAGAAGGAGAACAAGAGAAGATTATAACATTAGTAAGATAACTTTGTATTTATTTCAATATCAGCCTAAGAAAATGGAGACGCCATCTTTCAAGCCTGCTGGTCACAAGCGAATATGATTGGCACGACATTAATTACACCAGACGCTACTCGTATGTTGTATGGGGAATCAATGGTGACGGCCGTAATTGATTAGGAACTAGCGTATGGGGATATCTGAGAACGTACGTTCCATATGTGTCGGGTTATCGTACACGGAATTATTGTTCTTGCTACTTTTAGAATAATAACGTATAGAAGGATAGTGTCGCTACTTCGAACGTTCGAAACATGAATCTAAAAATACTACATGCGCGCAGACGATTACACACGTACACACGCACACCACTATACAAATTATGAAATCAATATATTTTTTTTATTAACATAAATCGTCAAAATGCTTTTAAAAGTAAGTTAAAAACCTTTTTATGTTTTTCAAGTGTGTTATGACACCATTTGAATGCACAAATCGTCTTAATTACCTGTTTATTTTTTAAGAGATTATTTTATTTCTTTTTCTCTTTGCTTTATTTTTCTTCTTTGTATATTTCAAAAAGGGGTTTGATAAAAACCAGCCCTGCATAGTTTCTTTGTAGTACAACGGCAAGCATTCCCCTGTTGTCAAATTTAACTATAAAAATTACTGTACTATAATTTTTGTTATGGGACAATAAATGCTATTCTATTCTATAATGGTCTTACTAAAGCCTACCTGTTCCAGACATAATCACCCTTACCCATTGTTTTACCAAATCGATCGATACCCACTTACCAACCTAAATCCTATAAACACTTAAATATCTAAATGACTCTTAATCGAACAATAGGTGTCACCTGCAATATGTAGGCAAGTATTCTATCAATGGATTCTTCAGTCTCCATAATATGTACCACTACACAAATGGCGTAGTGGTCAAGATGTAGGAGTATTGTCCTAAATGTCAAGGGTTTGATTTCCACGCAGGACAATATTTTCTGCTATCTACAAATTGTTGTTCTGCATCTATTAATTAAATATTTTTAAAGTCACCCAATGCAAAGATGAGCCGTAGTTCTTGCTGTCTTTAAGAAAAACGTTATCTAATATACACAGATATTGTTGACGCCCATCAAAAAGTGTCAAGTTTGAATTATGGCAACACTCATCACGCTTGAGTAGTGTAGTGTGTATATTTTTTGTAATCGTTGTTGGACAAATATTTCGGATAATCTTCAAAATGGCCGGATAATATTTTAATATCTACTGTCTGTTTTTCCACTCAGAAAAGCCTAAACAATTTTGCTCGGACCGAGATTCGGACCCGAAGGCATATCTTAGGAGATATTTCAGCTTTAAAGTTCGGAGCTAAAGTGACTGGAATAGAAATTCCGTAAAAGCTGATCACTAGTTTCAAACAAAAAATACTTATATACCTTTGCTATCTCAAATAGATGCTATATTTAAGATAGCAAAAGTCTCAATTAATAATATAAAAATAAATTAATCGTGAGAGATTAAAATAACATGTGCCTAATAAATTAATGTACAACTTGAGTTATAAAATAATATGTACACTGATTTATAATTATTCTCGTGTGGGGTCTCGGCAGGTTAAGAATACTATTGTCGCTATTCTTGGCTAGCCTGTAAAAAATTCGTTAAGGCTTGTGGTAAGAGCAGGATAATGATGTATAGCAAGAGTAATGTAGTGGACAGGTAAATAGACTGTTATGCAGAGGTCTCAGGTGCAAACTTTTACTACCCTAGTACCAAATGGTGGCAAGTTGATATTAAAATATGTCACCGCCACCACTTTTTAATTGTCTGTGAAAGTTGTAAATACTAACTATGGCATTACGCAGGTGTGCACATCTATACCAATAAATAAAATTGGAGTGTCTGTTTGTAATGTCAAAATAATAGGCTTTTTTCATGCTCATACGGTTATATGCACGACACCTATGCCTAAAATAACAATTAAAATTTTTGTCTGTCTGTCTGTCTGTTTGTTCCGGGTAATCTTCAAAACGGCTGGACCGATTTCAAAAATTCTTTCACCAATGGAAAGCTATAATATCAGGGCGTAACCTAGGCTATATTTTACCCCGGTATTCCCACGGGAACGTGAACTACGCGGGTAAAACGACTATAACCTATAACCGAAGCGAAGCGAGGGCGGGTTGCTAGTCCAAAATATAATTTGTGATTGGCTAACGGTAGTATTAGCCAATTTTATTTTACCTTTGGTGGTATGAATACATAGCCCATCTGGCGATAGGTAGTAACTGCCACTCATGGACCTTCGCAATACCAGAATCACAGCCAGTTCGCTGCGAGGCTTCAGTTCTTTTGCTGATCGAACGAGGTACAATAGCAAATTACTACGTCGATTCTTTAGCCCCCGGATAATATGGTGATTTATAACTACACGTGCAATATCTGCAGAGTCATATTGCCACTTTTTAAAAATTAAAAGCTTTTATTTAACTTGCCCTGTTAGTATGTTAGTATGGGACAAATCTTGCGAGTTAAATTAGAACCATTGAAATTTGGTTTACTTGCGTAACTTCGGTGACAATGCAATAATATGGTACCATGAAGCTGGTCTTAAGATGGCATTGGAAGGTGGCCATAGGAACTCCTAAACTAAACAAGATAAAACCGTTGAGTTTGGACTCGTTTGAATAGTCGTGGCAAGTGCTTATTCTTCGTTTTAGAGAATTTAATTAAAAGCTTGTTTTTTAAAAAAAACATTAATTAATATTTTATTTGCAGGTCTGATCATGCTTCGCCGAAATAGTCAAGATGTAAAAGCAGCCACATAACCTGCCCTTTATCCAACACCGTTAATTAAAGGAGTCACCGGTACCAATTCCATAGTAACACGCTGGACGGTCTACCAAACACGCATAACTTGCAAACTATTTTCCTTAAGAGCCATAGTTAATAAACGTCGCTAGAATAAAAATAAAATTACTTAAATAAAAAAAAAAGTGAGCCGTCGCTCAGGACGCCTGGCAGATGTAAAACATCGAAATTATTTTCTACTTAAATATGCATAAAAGAATAGATTACGACAGGAACTAATATGGCATAAAGTATTGAATAAAATAATACAATTTCTACTATTATTACACAGCAATAATATTAATTCACCATTCAGCCGCTTACGAACAGCATAGCGTCGCTCCGTCTCGCTCACACACTTCTACGTAGTTCAAAGGGATCGGCTAAGAAAGTGTGATCTAGCAAACAGAAATAGCGACATCTATCGAGTTAAGGCTAAATCTCAGCTATAAAATATAATTTGTAAAGAAATCTCTAATCCTGTAATGATAATGAGACAAGCTATTTAAATTATTTTATCGTCATTGGTCCTTGTTAAATCTAAAAATTTTAAATGAAATCTGACTGTTTAAAGTGAGTCAAAATCGCGTAAGTGATTCGCCAGTTTTCGTACGTGAAAGTACTGTAGGTAGGTATGGTATATTTATGTTAAGTAGTTAGAGAATTATACATTATTTTATAGAACAAGTATATATGCATAAAAGAACAGATTACGACAGAAACTGAATAAAATAGCATAAAGTATTAATAAAAATAATATTTCGATTTTTTGCCAAGAAAATGATGATTTTTATTCAATAAACATTTATTTTCATTAGTATATATTAGAGGTAACAATTTACTTTGAGCGCACTAGATGGCATTGTACAAACTTTTAAATCGCACTATGGTTTCGTTACAAAAATGTAGATATGTGTATCCGGATATTTATTTTATAGTTAAATAAGAGGGAGTCGCGAAGTGTGGCATTAAACGCCACGCGGCGATCAGGTTCACCCTCGCCTATAGATGTTTCACATCAAAAAGATAATGCTATCGTAGTGTAGTAGGCCTTCATTGTGAAAGAACTTCGTGCCCAAATATAGGACTAATATATACCGAGAAGATCAGAAATATATAGATATATATTAACCACTAACCTGTAAAGAGGTTTCCCTCCTGCATGCCGGAACCAGAGTACCATATACACTCTGTCTTCATTGGAGTCAGGTTCTATGTCGCATGGTAAAGAGGCAGTCCTGCCCACTACGGCCTCGACATCCATAGTTGAAACAGGCACAAAATCCACTGTAACAAAAGACAGAAGCTTTTAAATCATCATCAAAAATCTGGTCTTCAATTATCTTTGTTTATATTCCACTAGCTTCTGTCCAAGTAATGTAAGAGAACAAGGAAGCAATGTTGAAATAAATGATGTGGCTCTGAACTTTGTGGAATCAACGATTTTAGGTATCACTATAGATGCTAGACTCCAATAGAATCCTCATATTAAAAAAATGACAAGTAGTTTTTGCTCAGCGGCTTATACAACACGTGATAACCAATATTGAAACAACTATTTTATTTCGCTTACTTTCATAATCTTATATCACACGGCATATTACGGCACTTAACTACTCAAGACCTGGGATTTGGTGGCCCAACAATAAGAGTCTACGTCAACGATCATCTCAACTCGGCTTCCACACAGTTACTTAATAAAACTAGATCACTCGCAAAAGAAAAAGATTATAAACACGTTTGGGTTAAACACGGTAAGATTCACGTTCGAAAGCACGATGGTTCGCATGTGTTCATAATTGCTAAAAATAATGATTTAAACAAAATTGCCTAAACAGTTATTCTATTATAGTTATTAATATTTTTATTAAAAGATGTCTCACATTAAATTTGGAACCTTACTGTCATTTAATTATGTTAATTGTGATTAATATTTCTTGTAAAAGGTTTAGTTCCCCTGCCTCGCCCGATGTGTCGTCATTCCGCTATTGTATTGCTTATTATTTTTGGCTTATTATTTTTATGTATAATAATTGTTTACTGCCGTATGCCATTTTATTTACGTCTAAAAAACTATCACTAATTACGGTAAATGTGCCGCTCCGTGTAGGTGTATTATTGTTTTATTTTGTTATTAATGCATTTTTTAATACTTCTGTGGTTCTCAATGGCTAATAATACAGTTAAAAATCTGCATATTTACTACCAAAATGTTCGTGGGCTTCGTACCAAAACTGATACCTTTTATCGTCAACTTTGCCTTAATTTATTTGACGTAATAGTTTTAACTGAAACGTGGTTAGTTGACGGTATCTCGGATTCGGAGTTATTTAGCGACCAATATATTGTGTGGCGTCGTGATCGCGATTACAGCCGTACAGGTCAATCTCGTGGAGGTGGCGTGCTGATTGCTATACGTAAGTACATAACAGCAGCTGCGCAACCATTATTTCACTCCTCAGCTGAGGATTTGTGGGTAACTGTGAATTTACGGTTTCCCACCACCAAAAATTTGGTTAAATTAAATATTGGTGATATTTATTTGTGTAAACAAAGTCTTGGGAATTCTTTCTCTGATCAATTGTCTAATTTTCTAAATAGTCTTAACAACTCCATGTTAAATCATAAGGATGATAAGTTTTTGATAGTGGGTGATTTTAATTTGAGTGGCATTTCGTGGCAATTATCAAATAATTTACTGTTGCCTATAAATATTAGTAGTTGCAATGAGTACATGTTGGTGGATGAATTACTCATTTTAAATCTTAATCAATGTAATGGGATATTAAACGGCTATGGTAGGATTTTGGACTTGGTGTTGAGTAATGACTTTGTATCCGTTAGTGAGTGTCAAGTACCTTTAGCGCCTATTGATAAACATCACCCTGCACTCTTAATCGATGTGAACTTTGCAGAGTTCACTTACTTAACTTCAGCCCCTTATATTCGGTATCTTTATATTAAAAGTGACTTTATTTCTATAAATAGGGATATTGCGGCTGTAGATTGGGTTAATATATTTTCTAACCTGTCGCTTGAAGAATGTGTGACTTTCTTCTACGACACCGTAGCTGATATTCGGGACAAATACGTACCATTCAAGGAAATATGTCAGAACTCATATCCAATTTGGTATTCCCCTGCGCTTAAGCGCCTGATAAAAGAGAAACATAAATTTTTACACAAGTTTAAGGTACGAGTATACGGTAGACTTTCTGACGAAGCACCTTTAGAATTTTACGTGATAGGGTGAAAAAGCTCGAATCTGAATGTTATACGAGTTACCTAGCATCTACTGAGGCATCTATTGAGAGAAACCCTAAGTGTTTTTGGAGCTTCGTCAAACAGCGGTCTAAATGTAACTCAATTCCCAGTTATTTTAACTATGGGGACGTGACGATTACCTCCGCCGATACTATTTGCAATGCTTTTTCCTCTCATTTTTACTCTAATTTTCTAAATTCCAATAATACAAACACATGCTCTAACAGTTACTCTTGTTCACCTATGTATGAGTCAAATACTTCGTCCAGTATAAACTCAATTGAGATCCACATTAAACACGTTAATAAACTGCTCAGTAGTATTGATCCGAATAAATCCGCTGGCCCTGATCACCTTTCACCGAAACTTATTATTGGATGTGCTGAAACACTTTCACTACCGGTAAGCCTTCTATTCATGAAGTCTCTCGCCACGTCTATTGTCCCTCATATATGGAAGTCTGCGTATGTAACTCCCGTTCACAAGAAGGGCTCTAAGCATGAGATCGGCAACTACAGGCCAATATCTAAATTGTGTATACTTGCTAAAATATTTGAAAGAATTGTTTACGATCAAGCTTATGCCGCACTTAAAAATAGTTTCAGCCCTTCACAACACGGTTTCTTAAAGGGTAGATCAACTATCTCAAATTTAATTTTATTAAATGATTATATTACGAAACAAATGGACTGTGGGGCACAGGTCGATGTAGTATATACCGACTATAGTAAATGCTTTGACAGGATTGATCACAACATTCTAAAAATGAAGTTACTCAACAATGGCATAAGAGGTAATCTATTACGCTGGTTCTGTTCTTATCTAGAAAATCGGACTCGGGGCAGTTGTTATCAGTAACTATATCTCTAGTTGGATTTTGATCCCTAGTGGTGTGCCCCAAGGATCCTTATTGGGGCCTTTACTATTTATTATATTTGTTAATGACATTGACTCTTGTATTCAGAACTCAAACCTTCTCTGTTTTGCCGACGATATGAAGATTTTCTCTTCTATATCGTCGGTAAAAGATCTGATTGTCCAATCAGATCTTTTGCGCCTAGATGATTACTGTCATTTAAATAAGCTTAATCTTAACCCAGCTAAATGTTCGGTAGTCACCTTTAGTCGAAAGCGATTACAAATATCGACATCTTACGAACTCAAGGGTCAATTATTGCCCAGGTGTGATGGGGTACGTGACCTTGGCGTCTTTCACGATTCGAAGGTGCAATTTGACATCCACATCGAACAAATTATAGCCAAAGCATCAAAAGCATTAGGTTTTATAATGAGGATGTCGAATGGCTTCAAAAAAGCTAAAACATTTAAAATACTTTATTGTACCTTTGTTTACCAGAAGCGCTTTATGAAGTTTCTGTGCTATCGACTAAACATTCCTTATAGCTCTTCTGATTACATCGACCTATGCAAGAGGTTCCATATTCAGCCTCTATCAAATCGAGGACGATTGGCTGACTTTTCTTTCCTATTGAAGGTATTGAGCAACGAAATTGACTATCCCAGCATTTTACACAAGCTGTTTTTTAATGTACCTCAGAGATCGATTAGGTTCAACCCACCAATAGGTATTCCATTATCGTCCTCTAATTATAGGCAGAATTCATATATTGTGCGAGCGAGCAAAGATTTTAACAGATTATGTAAAGAGTTTTCTTTTGACCCTTTCAATACTAGGAGCGAGGTGGCACGGAGACAGCTAAATCTTAACTTTTTTAATAATTAGTTATCATTGTTTTTCCTTTTTCTGTCATACTCTGTGTTATTGTTCATTAAGATGTTACAAATTACTATCGGACTTACTGTAGGTGTGTACCATTGCTATCCGTGAAAACCTGTTATTGGCTTTATGTTTCTTACTCTAGTTTTCATTACTATTTTGTACAGCTGTTGGTTTTCCAAGTACTAAATAAATAAATAAATAAATATTACTGAGAATAGAATCTGTTTTACAAAAAAAAAAATGAACGTGTGTACAAAGTACGCATAGCAGAAGTGAAACTTCTTTATCCTTTGTCCCTTTGTCCCGTTGTTCCTTTGTCTCTTTGTCCCTTATCCCTTTATCCCCTTATTACCTTATCCCCTTATCACCTTATCCCTTTATCCCTTTATCCCCTTATCCCCTTATCCCTTTATGTCCGCTTAAACGACATGCTATCCCTACTCCACTGGAGAAAGTACTCTTTATTCGAATCGACCGTAGTGGGGACGAGAAAAAGATGGCGCGTAACGAAAAAATGTGACGCGTAACTGAAAAATGTGACGGTAATTTTTTTTCCAACGCCGATAAAGAAGTTTCACTTCAAAAATGGTTGTCCGCGCAATTTATAATCTAGCTCCAAGGGTTTCACTACGAGAGAAATTTAAAGACAGAAATATTCTGATTGTTGTATCACAATGTGTATATGAAAATGAAGTATACGTAATGTACAGTATGTAAGAAAAAGTGAGCCGCTCAAGATGCCTGACAGAAGTGAAACATCGAGATTATTTTTTACAAGTATATATTCATAAAAAAACAGTTTACGTCAGGAACTAATATGGCATAACGTATAAATAAAATATTACATTTTTTTTTCAGAAAACGATTTTTATTCAATAAAAATTTATTTTTATTAAATACAAGAATTAAAAATTCCAAAATATTTCAAATTGTGACACGTCAAGTCTTTTAATCAGTGATTTCTGTAATAATATACTGTATTACTACGTATAGTACATATATTCCATCATATAGCATGGCGTTGCATCGCCGCATCCTGTACACGCCACGCCAACGATCAGGTTTATCCTCGCCTATAGACGTATCACATCAAAACTGAAAAATATAGTGATATTCTTCAGGTGAATACTCGAAATAAGGTCAAATTAGTTATAGATACATATTAATCATCTGCAATAAGTTAATCTTATCTTATATCTTTAAACGAGCAATTCTTGTAAATATATATATTTTCAGGATCTCGGAAACGGCTCCAACGATTTTGTTGCAACTTGGCATACTAGAGGATTCGGGCCCAAAAAATCGATCTAGCTAGGTTTTATGTATAGAAAATGTTGTTTTGTCAGTGTTTTTGGCAGACAATATAATGACATTAAATTTTAAAAGAATATGAATTCTAATTTTGCCATCAATGTCATGAGTTACGATAGCTCAGTGGCGATTGGCGAAGTAGTCAGGTTTCGTTTTATTTTTGACATCGCCGACAAACGGCGTCGGATCGAATCTCGGTGTTATTATTATTCTCTTTTTGGAATTTTTTATATAATTTTTATTATTTATTTTTTTATTTTTTATTAATATATATCTAAATAAATGCTACAAAAATACTCCGAGCGAAGCTCGGTCAACCTGATATTATCTTTAAACGAGCAATTCTTGTATATATATATATATATATTTTTTTTCAGGATCTCGGAAACGGCACCAGCGATTTTGATGAAACGCTTCTAAAGTAAACTACTTAAAAATATCTGAGATGTCAGTTTATAAGTTTAAAAAAGCAATCAAGCGCAAATGTAAAGTAGGTTATTATAAAATCTTGGATTAACTATATGATAATACAGGCTGGTTTTAAGCAGCTCTTCATTCAGCAATTTCCTTATTATTCCAAGGAAAGTGTTACACACATGTTTATTTTCTTGATACTGTTATAATTGTAAAGCGTAGCGTGTTTAGCAAAATGACTTTGGTTACTTCCACCATCGTCATTCATCATTTCAGCGTTTATACTTCCCACTTTTGGACTTGAGCCTCCTCCATAATAAGGGGGGGAAATTAACCTACTGTACCACGCTGATCAGTCGTATTGGTCTATCATCATTTTCAATTCATCATCATTTCAGCCTATCGCTGTCCACTGCTGGACGTAGGCCTCCCTCATATTACGCCACAAAGTTTGGTCCTGTGCCACCTGCATCCAACGACGCCCAGCAAGTTTCACCAGGTCGTCGGTCCACCTAGTGGGGCAGCGTCCTACACTGCGTCGTCCGATACGTAGTCGCCACTCGAGAACCTTTCTTCCCCAGCGGTTGTCGGTTCGTCGAGCAACGTGGCCTGCCCATTGCCACTTCAGCGTGCTAATTCTTCGTGCTATGTCGGTTACACCCATTCTTCTGTGGATTGCCGTATTTAGGATTCTATCTCACAGAGAAATCCCGAGCATAGCCCGTTCTATTGCACGCTGAGAGACTTTGAGCCTTGTTATGAGGCCTACATTTAGGGACCACGTTTCTGTGCCGTAAGTCATTCCTGGTAACACACACTGGTCGTAGACCTATGTTTTCAGACACTGAGGTATGTTGGACGAGAAAATCCTCTTAAGTTTCCCGAATGCTGCCCAACCGAGTTGAATTCATCGGCCGACCTCTTTCTCGAAATTGGATCTACCTAATTGGTCTATACCAATAATAAAACTTTATAGTTTTATTTCGAGTTTATCTTCTCTTTCATAGATGTTATATGTATATTATATCCCTTACTCGTATTTTACGACACCCAAGGGCAAGAGAAAGGGTGGTGAATTGTATTCTTACTCCGTCACCACACGGATTATTTTGTTACTGGTTTTGTTATTTATTCTGCGCTTTATATCTGTCGCAAATCGGTCATATTACAGAAAGGAATCGGGAATCGGTATTATACAGAAAGCTCTGCTTGAAGTAACTACGAGAAACGACTCTGTCATTTGCCTCCATTGTGTTTAAGGGAGTGATGGCTACTCTACTGGTTAGCTCGTGCTCGAGAGTCGCTTTTGGGATTTAGTCTAGGTATAATTTTTTGTATTGTATTTGAGAAAATTATATTATATCGTGGTTTGAAGGGCATCACACTGGAGCTATTAATGTATGCAATTTTATTTGAAATAAATCAGTAGCTGACTGCACAGTTGGCGTAGTGGTTTAGATACCGACCTACCGTACTCGTGTCAGAGGTTCGAATCCCAAACAGGAGAAGACTTTGTGCGATCCACAAATTGTTGCTCTGAGTCTGGATGTAATTTTCGTCCGTTAATTATGTGTTTGTAAAGTCCTCCGCAACACAAGGAGTAATTCATTAGTGCAGTCTTAAAAAATAAAAACAAAAAATAATAAACAAACCCGCTGCTCCATCCGACGTCCTCGTCACGTCTTCGACGAAGAGGATGACAATATCACACTCGCTCAACGTAGAGCCTACACGGCCCGCGAGGCCTTAATGCATAAATATCCGCGGTGCCACCCTCGCCATCGCGCGTCGTGGTGCGAAACCGCGCCGCGCAAAAGTCACGAATCAAAACGTGGGTACGCTCACTTTGCCTCCAGCGACGCCCCAAGCCGAGGTCCGTTCCCCACAGAGGGAGCCCTTGGGCGATGTCGCTTAGCATACCTTTCTCCGGGTTGTGAGCCCTCAACGCTCACCCATAGTCCGCGTCAAGCTGTCAAAGCCATCTGCGGCCAACAGCTGTAGAAACAAAAAAAACAAACCCGCTGAGTCTCTCGCCGGATCTTTACAGTGCAGTCGCCTTCCGATATATTGATAGTTATACGAATTAATTTAAGGTAAAATCTAAAAAATGTCTTTAAATATATGCCTCTGCAGGATTTACGCATAATAAATGATTTGAATTTAAATTTGACCACGAACTCGTCGCTGTAAAAGAAATGTGTTAGGGGATGTACCAACCCTGCTCCAGTGGTTGGCCCAAAGACGAAGGTGACGTGGTGTTCGGGTGGGTTGCGGGTGTTACGTGCTTAAGCCCCTCTGTCGCCCCGGACGGAGTGGTGCGGAGGCGCGCCGACCGCAGCCCACCCAAAAAAAAAAAAAAGGGGGATGTACCATCTTATATATAAATTTCTAGCGTACGTGTGTATGTCACTGAACTCCTCCTAAACGGCTGGACTGATGCTGACGAAATTTTTTGTGTGTGTTCAAGGGGATTCGAGGACGGTTTAAATTCACAATTGGACCCGGTAGGTGGCGCTATTCGGGCATGACAATAACATAACTTGAGAACGACTTCACCGAAATGATCCATCTTTCTTTTTAATTTTTTTAATACTTTGAAAAAGGCTTGTTTTGTATAATTTTCAGCACTCCCTAAATGGTGACCGTCTATAGTACAAAATGAGAGCCAATTTCGTTCAAGCGTAGTATTTTTGAAGACTAATTTTCCATTTCGTTTCAACTCCTTTGTGGTTGAATTGTGTGAAATTATATTACCCAGTCTCTTCTTTATTACCGAGTCTCAAAAAAAAAAACTATCAAATTCTCATATTTTAGCTTCAATAGGCTCGTGCTTGGAATTGATCTGTGTACTCTATCGGCTCTTTCATGTGGAGTGCTCTGAGGAACTGTTTGACTTGGTACCACCGTCACCATTTTACCAATGTACACTCGATACCACAGCAAGGTTAATCCATTTCACCTGGAAACGTTATGGTCTTCAACTGTACATTTCCAGCGATCATTTCTCCCACGTACGTGCAGGCTCTGGAATGAACTACCTCCTGCTGTGTTTCCCGAGCGCTATGATATGTCCTTCTTTAAACGAGGTTTAAGAAGATTATAGAAGGTTTATTTACTTCACGGTAGGCAAAAATAAAAAAAAATGATGCAGCTTCTTAATATAAGTAGATATCATCATCATTGTTCTGTGTTCTTTTTTTTAGGTTCACTATAGTCGGAACACACCTCCTCCGTTTCGGCCGGGGTGACGAAATGACGAAAAGGCGGCGCGCGGCTCTATAACTTACCGTATTGCCCCCCCCTTCGCCATTGATAGGCCACTAGTATTGAGTTGCTTGGTGCCCGTGGCCAGCCCACTGGGATACCCTTTCAGGTATCGTTCCTATATGGCGTTGCTGCCCATCATTCTCCTATACAATGGAAAAACTGCCCTACAATACCTCGCCCCCCAAATGAGTTAGTATAGTAGAATTATATTTCAGGTTTACCTTATCTCTATACAAGATGTATCAGGTTATGGGGCAACTGGTCAAACGGGAGTTAGGCAATGGTGGTTAGGTAATGAATCCATGACAAAAAATTAAAGTGAAATATCGATTTGCTAATGAATTAGACAAAAGGAAACTTTTCAATTTTGTCATCTCTTTTTTATGTGAATCTGATTGAAATGTATAAAGTCAGTGATACTTAATCTTACATTCGTACTTTTAAATATTCATTAGATATCAAATAAATAAATGATTATGTTTGCAAAAGCAAGACAAACTTCGCTTTAATATCAGCTGATCGGTTGATGACCGTTGACGGCGCGCCTTTGTACCTACATACCATTGATGCATTTGCGCGATTCATGCCTCTTTTTACTGCCGACGCGATACATGCATCCTGCCTGTACACGTCTACATAATATGCAATATTTAAGGTATAGACTTTTAGACAAACATTTTTGTAATCACTGTAACTATTATATTTTATTGTTTTTTGTGTAATATACGTTCTTATTACGATCTATGATCGTCAATCTACAAGGTTTTCCATAATCTGAGACTTCCTATATATAAATTTATAATAACACGATAAAAAATAATTCTAAAACCAACATTGACCGTATTGCGGTTACGAGTAGTAGTATAGGTTCAACGCTCTATGTCCTTTTTTTATTTCCCGCGGGTATCATATCAACTCTTAACGACACAAGTAGATAACGTAACTGCAAGAAAAAGAAATACACTAAACAAAATCATTGGATCTTTTTTAATATGGCCGCATTACAAACCCTTCGTAATATTGTAGGTTTTATTTTCACATTAATAAATTTCAAATAAGAGAGTATTACTTCTTTAGGGACGGAATATAATAATCTTGCCCATGGGTGTCGTGAAGGATGACTAAGGGATATAATATGCATATAACATCTATTAAAAAAAAAAGGAAAAATCATAATAAAACCCTATTCCAACACGTCAGACTATTATGGAATAGTAGGCCAATTCCTCCCATTATGGAGGAGATCTGAGCCCAACAGTGGGATATATAAGCTAAGATGATGATGAAGATGATAGTCTTGGCCAATTTAGAAATAATTAAAATTTTGTAATGATTTCAAACGTTTAAGCGAGTATTATATAATTTCCGTGTGGTGACGGAGTAAGTATATAATTTACCGCTCCCTATCTTACCCGTGGATGTCGTAAAAGACGACTATGGGATATAATATGCACATAACATCTTTACAAGAGAAGTAAAACTCGAAATGAAAGCCTATACCAACATGTCTGACCAGTATGATATAGTAGATCAAATTCCCTCCTATTGTGGAGGAGGTCTGAGCCCGTATGATGAGGACGTATGTGGGCTGTGATGATGATTATGATGAAGCGAGTATTCGTAGTAACCATAGTAACGTTTAACCAAATTTGATTTCGGCAAGTTTCGTCAACAAATCTAGTTTCGGCATTTAAATGAAGTATATGCTTAATTGTAATACCAATCTTTCTTAACAAACTTATCATAAGAACAACTTCTTCCTTTTAACTTCTTTTTCTTTCTTTCTTTGATTATAAGTTGTTATTATATATATATATATATATATATATATATATATATATATATATATATATATATATATATATATATATATACGAGGGGTGATCCAAAAGTAATGATAATCAGTTATTTCTAGTGCACACAAAAATACAAAAAAATTTCAGTCACTTGCTCAGTTACCCACTAGTTCAGGAAAAAAAAATCATATAAATAGGCCACAATTCCCGGGAGCTACATTCATTTGAATACGGACTGTCAAGGAGTGAACATCAAAATGGAAAAACACGAAATCAGAGCTGTCATTAAATACCTCTGCTTGAAAAAAATGTCTACCAAAGACATACACAGCGACTTGGTGGAAACATTAGGGGACTCTTCTCCTCCATATTCCACAGTTGCACGCTGGGCTAAGGAGTTTAAGCTGGGAAGAACATCGACGGAAGACGAACACCGCGAAGGACGCCCATCGACGTCCCTCACTGAAGAAAATGTGAAAAAAGTTGAAGAAGTTGTATTGGAAGATCGAAGAGTGACTATCAGGCATGTAGCTGAGGTCACAGGGATCTCATATGGCAGCATTCAAAGAATCCTTGCGAACGAATTGCATATGAGAAAGGTCTCCGCGCGTTGGGTACCGAAAATGTTAAACGACGAGCAAAAGAAGAAACGAGTCGACATGTCAAGAGCAAATCTCGAAAAGTTCCAGGCAGACAAGGACAATTTTTTGTCACGTTTTGTGACCATGGACGAGACCTGGATCCACCATTTTGATCCTGAAACAAAACAACAATCGATGACATGGAAACGATCCGATGAACCGACGCCGAAGAAATTCAAAGTGTCAAGCTCAGCAGGGAAGGTTATGGCGTCTGTTTTTTGGGACGCTGAAGGAATAATCATGGTGGACTACTTGGAAAAGGGGGCCACTATTACAGGCTCCTACTATGCAGAACAAATAAGAAGATTGCGGGAGGCTATTAAGGAGAAAAGGCGAGGCAAACTGCGGGCTGGAGTGTTGTTCCATCAAGACAACGCACCTGTTCACAAAGCTGCAATTGCCATGGCTGGCATTCAGGAAGCGGGCTTTGAGTTGGTGGAACACCCCCCCTATTCACCAGATCTAGCCCCCAGTGACTTCTATCTCTTTCCACGACTCAAGGAACACCTCCGAGGCAAGAAATTTGATGATGATAGCGACGTGATGGCCGCGGTTGAGGACTTTTTTGAGAGTCAAGATAAAGATTTTTTTTGTAAGGGAATTTTAGGTTTAGAAAAGAGATGGACTAAATGTATAGACTTGCTAGGAGACTATGTTGAGAAATAAATATATTTTTTTATTTTATTCATTGTGTTTATTATTGATTATCATTACTTTTGGATCACCCCTCGTATATATATATATAACGTATTGATTTTATAATCATAAGATATTGCAGAAATTAGTAAATTACAATAAGATCTCAATGTTATGATTATAAACGCAAATAAAATACTCGATTAATGATGTTAACTTGATATTATTTTTACTTCTAGAATTGTAAATAGTTTTGTAAGAATTAATGTTGTTTTCAAAAGAAGTAAATGATTATTTTTTCATTTCATTTATTGTTTTTATTTTCATTAAATTAAGCATCTATATAAGTAGCTTATGCCCGCGACTTCGTCCGCATGGAACAGTTACTTTGGGCTAATGCTAACTTCAACCTGCGACTTTGTTTATATAGAAGGTAAAAATATTTTTAAACAATACAATTCTGTCACACATAATTTTTGCGAAACCTAACCGTTTATGCAGTGCACGCAGCGAAAGCTCTCAAAAGAAAAAATAACCCGATTTTGAAACATTTTTCATTATTACTCCACTTCTATTAATCTTAGCGTAATAATGTATAGCTTATAGCCTTCCTCAATAAATGGACTATCTAATACTGAAAGAATTTTTCAAATCAGACCAGTACTTCATGAGATTAGCGCGTTCAAACAAACTCTGCCGCTTTATATATAAGTATAGATAAATAAAAACTTTGTGGCGTATCATAAAGGGAGGCCTACGTCCTACAGTGGACGGCGATAGGCTGAAATGATGATGATGATGATAGATAAATAAAACTGTTTGTACGGATTTTATCGCATCTATATTTGATTTTATTTATATTGTTGTTTTTTAATTTTGTGATTGTTGACGGTGCGGCATAATATTTTTTTTGGAGTGACTTACTCAATTGCTAGTCAATACGAGTTGATACACCCTCATCTAGCTTTGAGGAAGGTAATCTCGTATAACTAGTTTTCTTATTAAAAAAAAAATCCATACAATTTTGGCTGGTTTCTGGTTTGTTGGTTATTATTTTATTTTTTTAAGCCCTTGTTGCTTTACTAATTCCCTTTGAGAATTTTCATTGCAGTGTGGCGGTGTTATTTCTAGTAACCTTTTTTTTTATTTCTGCTAATCCTTTTTTTTCTTCTTCCTGTTGGCTGTGTTTTTTAGGTGGTTCTCGCACAATTAGTTTGTTGTACCGAATTTAGGCTATTTTTTCAGCAACATTTTCTTTTTGTAATTGTTCTTGTAGAATTTTTCTGATATCTAAGACTTTTGGAGGAAAATCTTCTTTTATGTAAATTGTGCGCGATTTTATGTTTTTTATTTTTTAGTATAGTAATTTTCCTGCCATAGGTAGAGAAGGTTACGACAATTGGTCGCATCTTCTTTTTTTCATATTTACCCATTCTCTGAACCATTTGTAGCTCCATTACAGCGGTCCTTACATCTAATAAATATAATAAATTTAAAATAAAAATTACTAACAATCTAATCTTAAGCAATATACTAACAAAATCATAAACATTAAGTTACTTGTTTTAGTTATACTATTTTTTAAGGGATAAATAAAGCTGGACCACTGATGACAAGTAACCCTGTTCCGGTGGTCGGCCCAACGACGAAGGCGACGTGGTTTTCGGGTGGGTTGCGGGTGTTGCGTGCTTACGCCCCTCTGTCGCCTCGGACGGAGTGGTGCGAGGAGCGCGCCGACCGCAGCCCAACCCAAAAAAAAAGGGATAAATTAAGCTTATTTATTATTATTTATTATATTTGATTTTGGATTGCTCGACGTTTCGAACACTTTTCAGCGTTTATGTTCACAGGCGAACTGAAACGTCGAGAAATAATTTTATTTACAATAAATATTCTCAATGTATTACAACATGTTACACAATGCAACTCGCGTAAACATCAGTCTTTAAAAAAGCGCAAATTTCAGTGAACGATAGATTTTAAAACATTTGAAGAAAACACGATTTCTGTTTGGCCGAAAGTGAAAAATATACTGAAGATTCGATCCCAGTTTCTGTTTTGGTAGAAAGTCCTATTTCCTACCGACATTAGTCATGATAAATAACCTTTTCACCATGATTATCTCAGTTTACATACGCCTCACTGTTCTGCTCTATAACCCACAGGAAATAGTGGAGACATCATATATTCTTAACCTCTCACCAGACGGAATTTTGTGAGAAAATTTATTTCATAATATTAAAATAATAGTTCAAAAACTAAAATAGCAGTAAAACGAAGGTTTAATATGCCGTTCAACTCGCAAGAGTACACAAAGCTCTCCGCCAAATATTATGTTATTTCTATGAAGATAAATATTAGCTATTCTCTATGTTATTTTGGGGGTACTAAGCATTCTTGAAACATTTCAACACACATTTGACTGTGGTGACAATGTTGCCTTTACCAATGGGCTTTAGAAATATATACAAAAGTTATAAAAATATATGCAAAGAAAGACGCAAATCTGGAAAAGCTAATGGTCACAGGAAAGAGGCCTCGTGGTCGTAGCCCGATGCGTTGGTCAGACCAGATCCGCACCGCCCTAAAAACTCCAATGTACGAGGCTCTGCGGATAGTTAACAACAGGTCCAAATGGCGCTCCATCGTACAAGATCCCTTCCTGAAGGACAGGGGCCACGACCCCCAGTAATAGGGAATACGAATCAAGAAGGAGGCAAAATATATATAAGTTACTTAACTACCATAAAACCTCTGTGTGGTAGCGGCTACGAATACCAGCAACCCCAACATTGCTCATCATTTATCAATTCAGCTCATAACGTCCCACTGTTGGGCTCGAACTTCCTCCACAGTGGGAAGGGAATCGACTTACTGTACCACGCTGGTCAGGCAGGCTGGTATAGGGTTTTATTTCGAGTATTCCATCTCTTGCTGTGTGTGTTATTATCTGCTTGTATCTTTTAGTCATCTCTTACGATCACCCATGCGTAAGAAGGGACGGTGATAGGCTGAAATGATGATGATACCGCACCGGCTAGACGTATTGACATAGAGTTTTATGTCGAATTTTCCTTCTTTGCGTAGATATTATCGGCATATCATATCCCATAATCTGTTTTACGATACCCAAGGGGGGTGAGCGGGGATGGTGAATTCATACTCTGTCACCATATAGAGTTCATATTTCGACTTTCGCGGTGAAATACAGACCGATAAGTTTTCCCGTTTTTGAGGTGTACAGTATATTAACTGGAAGAAAATAATGATATCTGATGTTTACGCGAGCACTACATATCTATACCAATAAATAAAATTGGAGTGTCTGTTTGTAATGTCTAAGTAATAGACTTTTTTCATGCTCACACGGTTATTTGCACGACACCTATGCCTAAAATAGCAATTAAAAAATTTTTGTCTGTCTGTCTGTCTGTTTGTTCCGGGTAATCTTCAAAACGGCTGGACCTATTTCAAAAATTCTTTCACCAATGGAAAGCTATAATATCAGGGCGTAAACTAGGCTATATTTTATCCCGGTATTCCCACGGGAACAGGAACTACGCGGGTAAAACGACTATAACCTATAACCGAAGCGAAGCGAGGGCGGGTTGCTAGTTGTAAATAAAACTACTTTTACGGATTATATTGCGTTTGTATTTGATTTATGATTGCCCGACGTTTAAATAATTTTTTCATATAGAATTATTTTCTTCTTATACTAGCAATAAATTTGTACTAAAATGTGGGTCAAAATTTAATAAATCATTTCAGCCTATTGCCGTCCACTGCTGGACGTAGGCCTCCCTCATATTGCGCCACAATGTGCGGTCCTGTGCCGCCTGCATCCAACGACGCCCAGCAACTTTCACTAGGTCGTCGGTCCACCTAGTGGGGGGGCGTCCTACATTGCGTCGTCCGATGCGTGGTCGCCACTCGAGAACCTTTCTTCCCCAGCGGTTGTCGGTTCGTCGAGCGATGTGGCCTGCCCATTGCCACTTCAGCGTGCTAATTCTTCGTGCTATGTCGGTTACACCCGTTCTTCTGCGGATTTCTGTATTCCGGATTCTATCTCGCAGAGAAATCCCGAGCATAGCCCGTTCCATAGCACGCTGAGCGACTTTGAGCCTTGATATGAGGCCTACATTTAGGGACCACGTTTCCGTGCCGTAAGTCATCACTGGTAACACACACTGGTCGTAGACTTTATTTATTAGAATTTAATAAATAGAATAACTAATTTTCTGTGTCGGGTAGATAATTATAAAAATATCTGTAATAACAATTACTAGTTGGACGTGCGACACCTTAGCCCGCCCGTGACCATGAATGCTGCAAAGTGTTCGAAACGTCGGGCAATCATAAATCAAATATAAACGCAATATAATCCGTAAAAGTAGTTTTATTTACAATGAAAGAAAATAGTTGATATCCCAATCTATCCTCTATTTCAAAATAATAATGTATTGTCGCAATTTATAGCCTAATTTAATCAATTATATTTTCAGACTAATATAGTGGTTTTAAATGCTTTGTAAAAACCACTAAACCTCAAATTGAATGGCATGCGGGTATTGTGAATTTATTTTGGAATTATCACATATAATTGGTCTGTCATAGATGGTTGTAGAATTATACAAACACTATCTTCATATGTATAAATCTTCTATTCGTTGGTTGTAATTGAACTTCTTCTAAACGGTAGAACTGATTTTGATGACTTTTTTTGACTAATCATTAGTCCGTGTAGTGACGGTGTAAGAATACAATTCACCACTCCCTAGCCTACCCGTGGATGTTGTAAAAGACGATTAAGGAATATAATATGTACATAATATCCGTTTAAAAGAAGGAAAACTTGAAAGGAAACTCAGAATTGTCTGACTAGCATGGTATAATAGATCAAATTCCCTCTCATTGTAGAGGAGGCCTTAGGCCAACAGTGGGACACATGTGGGCTGTGATGATGATGACTAGTCCGCCCGTTCCCATCGCCATTAGGCCGACCAATGGTACTGAATTATTGTCATCCGCTCCCAGCCCGACGAGTTGTCCTTTCGGGACCCCGTCGAGACCTCAGCAGCAACCAAACATAGTGCTGCCGGAATATTGCCCGCAAACGGTCAGCCTCTCTGCGGGTAACAATCCGTAGCCTCGCTTAGAGTGGCATGAAGCACATGTATTGACACCTATGTAACGCTCATTTCATCATTATCATTTCAGCTCATATACGTCCCCCTGTTGGGCTCGAGCCTCCTCCATAATTGAAGTGAAATTAACCTTACTATACCATGCTGGTCAGAAAGGTTGGTATAGGGTTTTATTTCAAGTTTTCTTACTCTTGCATAAATGTTATATGCGTATTATTGCCCTTTGTCGTGTTTTACGACATCCACGGGCAAGATAGGGAGTGGTGAATTGTATTCTTACTCCATCACCACACGGACAACAATATAACGCTCATTCGAGTAAAATCGGCTCTCGTCGATTCAGGGATGTTTTTTTTTTTCGAATATACAAAATAGGACAGTTAGAGTAAACGTTATCCAAGTTTTACTTCCTATCCTACTACTATTATAAACGCGAAAGCTTGTATGTGAGGATGTAAAGATGTGAAGATGTTTGTTGCTCTTTCACGCAAAAACTACTGAATGGATTTTGATGAAACTTCACAATAATATAGCTTACATATCAGAATAACATATAGGCTATAATTTATCCCAATATTCCCACGGAAAGAGGAACTGCGGGTGAAACCGCAGGGCACTGCTAGTAATTTACAAACAGTTACCATTTTATATATTACTAGCAACCCGCCCTCGCTTCGCTTCGGTTTCAGTCGCTTTACCCGCGGCGTAGTTCCCGTTCCTGTGGGAATACCGGGATAAAATATAGCCTATGTTACTCTCTGATATTATAGCTTTCCATTGGTGAAAGAATATTTTGAAATCGGTTCAGTGGTTTAAGCGTGAAAGCGTTACAAACAAACAAACAAACAACATCCTTACTTTCGCATTTATAATATTAGTATGGATCATAATCATCATCATCATTTCAGCTCATATACGTCTTACTTCTGTGCTCTAGTCACCTCCTCGATTGAAGGGAGGGCAAACGGCCCACTACACCGCGCTGGTGAAACGGTTTCGTATAGTTTTATAGAGGTAAAACTTCTCTAGAATTGTTGTGATTTCAAACTCGATGAAACGAAAAAGCGAGTCCATAGAGACACAAACATGTTAATGTATAGGATTCAACCGGCGAGAGAATGAGATAGAACTCATTCGCGTAGCGTCCCCCACTATCGTTTACTAAGTATTGCCCATATGTATGTTCCTGTGTAGTGGGATAGTCAGTATATCTATCATTCATCATTTGCCTACCCTTATCCCACGCTAAGTGGGGTCGGCACATGTACTTACCTTCCATAACCTCCTATCAGCCGTCATATCTGAACTTACCCTTTTTTATACGCATATCCTCATTCACACAGTCCATCTTTTTGGGTCTACTACGCTTCTTACGTCCATCCACATTCATATCGATAACCCGCCTCGTCATATACCTTTCATCCCTCCTCATCACATGTCCATACCAAGACAATTTCGCGCTCCTAATCTTCTCTATCACTGGTGCCACTTTCAGGCTTCCCCTAATATACTCATTTCTTATCTTATCACTCAGTATATATTCTATTGTTTAGTATTGACATAAAACACGTGGGACCAAAGAAGTTTCACTTCTGACATGAATACTTTGTACGCACGCTATTTTTTTAATACGCTTTTATTAGCTTCAGACGTATCTATGTTAGTATGTAACGGAATCTTTGAACATGATTTTGAACCCCTTCAAAACGTCGGATTAACTCGAAATTTGGCATACTTATTAAGGATCGATGACAATTCAATATTTTAAACAGTTTGACCCGTTATCCTTACTAGGATAATCAGGATTAGCGATTTAAGCGTATTTTTTTAGTTTTTTTGCACTATTATATTTATTAGAGATTTCATTCTTTTGATTAAATGTTACATGAATATTATATCCCTTTTTTTTGGGGTGGGTTGCGGTCGGCGCACTCCTCGCACCACTGTGTCCGGGGCGACATAGAGCACGCATACCCGTAACCCACCCGTATAGCACGTCGCCTTCGTCGCTGGGTCGACCACCGGCGCAGAGTGCCTTGACTTCAGTGGACGACCCGACGAAATACCCCGAGGGAGTATCCTCTCCCGTCAACGTCCCCTACTGGGACGTGGATCGCCGTCGCGAGGCTAACCTCTCCGCGGGTGTCTAAATCCCCGGTCCGGTCACCCAGTATTATATCCCTTAGTCATCTTTTACGCCATCCAATATATATCATCATCATCTCAACCCACATAAGTCCCACTGTTGGGTTCGGGCCTCCTTCACAATGGTAGCGTAATTGACCTACTATACTACGCTGGGCAGACATGTTGATATAGGTTTTTAAGTTGTTTAAAGTTAAGTTTTCCATCTAGCATGGATATTACTTGCATATCATATCCCTTAGACGTCTTTTACGAACAAGATTAGGGGGTGCTGAATTGTATAGGTACTAACTCCGTCACCACAAGGAAATTATCTATAAAAATAAATAAAATTGAAGTATCTGTTTGTAATGTCAAAATATTGGGCTTGTTTGATCCTCACACGGTTATTTGCTCGACAGCTATGTTTAAAAACCAGATCAAAAACTTTTTGCCTTTCTGTTTCTTTGTGGTAATCTTCAATACGGTAGTATCGATTTTGATAAAATTTTATTAGCAGGTGTCGAGGTGCAGCTGGCTATGTAAAGAGTAACTTGGGCTATACTTTATCCCGGTATTGTTAGGAAAACGGGATTTATGCGGTAAGGCGACTGAAACCGAAGCGAAGCGAGGGCGGGCTGCTAGTATATATATACGTACGTACGTCCTAGAATATAATAATCCTATTACATATCCTTCACAATACCAGTGGTTATATAAGCCCTACAACAAGGACGTCGTACCCTTCACCAAATACAAATAGTATTAATAAAGCAAGTACCATGGCCGGCCTACAATATACCACTAACCGCACGTATCTTAGGACTGAATTCATAATAAGACAACAGATGCTAACAATTGTATTCAGGTAACAGAAAGGATTTTGGGTTTCATAATTTTCTCATTACTAAGTTTTTGAATGTTTACCAAAGATATTTTCGTTTGAGGAAACCTTTTAAATATTGATATCAATTTGATATTTAAAGACCGTAACGAATTCTGATAACGTTGCTTATTTATATCCGAAAAGTATATTTAGAATATCTAATTATGAAAGAGTTTATTTTTAAGTAACATCGAATAAAAATCTTTACTTATCTTTCTTTCGTGTCCTGTTTGTGATGTCAAAATAGTAAGTTTTTTTTTGCTCTCGTGGTTATTTACACGATATCTAAGTTTAATTTCTTTTTGTATGTCTGTCTGATTGTTCTGGATAATCATTCAAATAGCGGGACCGATTTTAATAATATTGTACTAATAGATACCTGTTTATATAAGACATAACTTAGGCTATTTTTAGTATCAAGTAAAATTTTGCCCGGTCTTGCAATCGAACCTAAGGCCGTATCGTAATATTCTAGAAGGTATCGGCGATTAAAAATGCGCGGGCAAGGCGACTTAAGCTGAATCGAAGCAAGGGCGGATTACTAGTTATAAATATTTTTTTATAGACACTACTCTGAGACTATAGAGTAAAATCTTAAAATAATTTCTGAAGGAAATACGAAAAACGCAAAAAAATCGTAATAATGATTTTTCCGTGTTCTGACGGAGTAAGAATATAATGCAGCTAGTAGTTAACTCGTGTTCAGATGACGCTTATAGGGTCTGCTCCTGCCATGATCGTTTGAATTATATTTATGAAATTATATTACGTATCTTATTTAAGGCGACAGATACCCGAAGAGCAAGCAGGTTTTGTGAAGGGCAAGGGAACAAGGGAACAAATATTGAACGTCCGTCAAATCATTGAGAAAAGCAGGGAGTTCAATAGCTCTGTGATCCTGTGCTTTATAGATTACACAAAAGCTTTTGACTGCGTGCAATGGAGTCACCTATGGAACGTGCTACTGGAAATGGGAGTTCCTGAACATCTTGTCGCTTTAATACAGAGCTTGTACTCGGAAAATCGCTCTTTCATTCGGATAGGTACAGATTGCTCCAATATGCTCCAGACGAAAAAAGGTGTAAGACAAGGTTGCATATTGTCCCCTACACTTTTCAACATATATGGAGAGTATATAATGCGAAAAACCATAGAAAACTGGGAGAAAGGTTTTCCTATAGGTGGAAAGAGATTATCAAATCTTCGATATGCCGACGATACCGTTTTTCTGGCAACATACATGAAAGATATGAATGAGCTATTCCGAAGACTCGAAATTGAAAGTGGCAAAATTGGTCTCGTAGTGAACAGAGCAAAGACTAGGGTGATGATAGTGGATCGTACCGGGACACTGGCAAATGTCACCTGCAACATTCCGGGCATTAACGTGGTCGACCACTACATTTACCTTGGCTCCCAAATCTGCAACGATGGCAGCTGTGCCCCCGAGATAAAAAGACGCATCGGAATGGCTAAAGATGCTATGACCCGTTTGAGCGTCATTTGGAGAAAGAGAGGAATAGGTATTATAACCAAGATGCGGTTGATCCGAGCTCTGGTATTCCCTATTTTCCTCTATGGCGTAGAAACGTGGACAATCTTAGCCCGAGAACGACAAAGGATTGATGCATTCGAGATGTGGTGCTGGAGGCGATTACTCCGAATACCTTGGACCACAAAACGCACCAATGTATCTATCTTGAGTCAGCTCAGAATAAAAACCCGTTTGTCGACAATATGCCAACAACGCATACTTTCCTATTTCGGACACACAGTGCGCAGAGGCGATGAGAGTCTGGAAAAGCTGATTGTCGTTGGGAACACCGAAGGCAAGAGATCGCGTGGTCGTTCACCAACTAGATGGACTGATCAAGTGAAAGACTCATCATCCTCCAAATTCTATGCGGTCATGAGAGACGCGCTGGATCGAGACCAGTGGAGGCAGATCATCCGCTCCAGATGTAGCTCCGATGCTAACCACGATCCTCAGATATGAGGGACCGACTTTAGAGAGAGAGATATTACGTATCTTGAGGTTTGAAAGTCATCACAATGGAGCTGGTAACTACTTGCTGTACATGTTGTACACAATTTCATATAAAAAAAAAATCAAAATGACTGATTTAAACATTTTAAATAAAACTACTTTACGGGTTTTATCGCGTTTGTATTTGATTTTTGATTACCCGACGTTTTGAACATTTTACAGCGTTCATGGTCACGGGTGGACTAAGATGTCTCACGTCCAACTGCAGAAAATTTATAATTATCTACCCGATACAGAAATTAGTTAATAAAATTAATTAAAAAAATTATATTAACGATGACTTGTTGGACGTGAGACATCTTAGTCCCCCCGTGACCATGAACGCTGTAAAGTGTTCGAAACGTCGGGTAATCAAAAATCAAATACAAACGCGATAAAATCCGTAAAGTAGTTTTATTTAAAATGTATAATACTCGCGTAAACATCAGAAATCATTATGACTGATTTAAAGTTTAAAGCAGTTGCCCATCTTTACTATTAAATATTTATTGTCAATGTAGTGATCGTGCTGTGGAGGGAGTCGGTATTACACTACGTGATAAAAGCCAGTATTCATGCTACTCTTATCCCAATTACTTTTTTTTGGTGGGCTGTGATCAGCATACACGTTGTCCGTTCTGTCCGGGCGATCCAAGGACGGCGCGCGGCTCCATAACGCACCGTCTGCCCCAAAATAGGCCGACCTCTGGTACCCAGTTTCTTAACTAGCCCGACGAGATACGCTTTTAGGATCCCAAATACTTGAAGTCGACTAAATATACACTTTTTATTCATAGTATATATTGCAAAAGTTTTAGAAATGATATTATAATCGCCTTTTTTTATTGCTAACAGTGGCAAACGAGAAAACAGTACACCTGATGGTAAGGGTAGCTGCCGCTCATGGACCTTTGTAAGGCCGCTGCCTAGCGCGAAGAAAGTGATGGGAGTGTGGCATCATTAAAACCCACAACACGAATACACCCTCAGAATGTTAGGCTTCCGACTCTCTTGTTCACCGAACGAAGCACAGTAACAAATAGCTACTACTCGGGCGTCGATTTACTGCTCAGTGTGGTACTACCCCAGACGGACCAGCCTGCGGCTGTAGACAGATAACTTTCAACAGTGTGATCCTATCTCGCCTGCCTGACGTCATTTTTCTAAGGTATATAATGTTGACCATACGACATGCGAGTTAGTTCAGGTCGATCTAAAACTCTTAGTGATCTTTTGCGACACCCACGAGCAATGCAAGGGTTAGTAATCCTTAATTACAAATACTTACCCTTAACTTATTTACGAAGTAAGTGGTGGCCTATACAGTACCTTACTATAAACCATAAAGGTTTTTTCATCACCATCATCATCATTTTAGCTCATATGCGTCCCACTGTTGGGCTTGAGCCTCCATCATAATAGAAGGGGAATTTGACCTTACCATACCATGCTAGTCAAACAGGTTGGTATAGGGTTCTATTTCAGGTTTTCCTTCTCTTGTATAGATGTTATATACGTATTATATCTCTAAGTCGTCTTTTACGACATTCACGGGCAAGACAGAGAGTGGCGAATTGTATTCTTACTTCGTCACCACACGGCAAGTTTTTTTAATTAACAAGCATTCTAACAGAGAATATGTACGAAGACTGATGAATTTTTAAAAGTGTATATTTCTTGTTTGTTAAAGTATAACAAAAATAAAAACGAGCTAAATTGGAAAAGCAAAAAACTGAAAAATTGTGTTTCTAAAGATTTACATATAGAACGACTTATGAAAAAGTTTTTAAATAACACAACTTTTATATTTTTGTAGTGACATTTTGAAGGTAATTTTATGAAAACAAAACTCGAGTTTGGTTTGTGATGTGCCCAGAAATATTAGTAAACATTCACTTGTTGATTACGTTCAGAATAAGTAGCTGTCAATATCCAAGCTTATACAGGATACAGGCGGCCTGCCAATATGGTGATAGACAGATCAGGTAGGGTGTGAGAGCAATATAGCCAGCACCTAAAAAAAGGAACAGGCTGACGTCCGTCTGTTATATGCATATATAACAATCAGTACCAAACTAGCGTCCGCCTATGACCTCGCATACGCACTTTCCGCAATATCGACATACCGATGGCAACAGATTTGAAGACCATATTCAGCAAAACATGCCTCATGAGGAACACTAGAAGTCTTGAGCGTTGAAATAAATTGCAACTCCACCTACCAATTCTCACTCTCGCTTTAGCATCAATCGATTGTCGACATACATGTAGCTTGTAATCCTTACTAATATTATAAATGCGAAAGTAACTCTGTCTGTCTGTCTGTCTGTCTGTCTGTCTGCTACGCTTTCACGTCTAAACCACTGGACCGATTTTGAGGAAATTTGGTACAGAGATGGACTAAAGCTTGAGAAAGGACATAGGCTACTTTTTATTGCGAAAAAATGGGTATAAGGGGTTGAAATAGGGGATGACATTTTGTATGGAAATTCGTCATTTTCGATGATAGAACCACGAATTTTTGTATTAAGGTACCTGATAATAAATAAATAAATATTCGTTCAAGCGTTTTGGAAATTTCATTTACATAGGGATGAAATGCAACCCCTAAAATATCAAAAAGCATACAGCCGAAACCACTGGGCCTAGAAACGTATTTTTTTACACCATCGTATTTCTTGGGGTTCACGAGCACTAGCAAAGGATTTTTGGAAATTCACCCTCTTTTTTTTTTTTTTTTTTGTGTGGGCTGCGGTCGGCGCGCCTACGCACCACTCCGTCCGGGGCGACAGAGGGGCTCAAGCCCGCAACTCCCGCAACCCACCCGAACACCACGTCGCCCTCGTCGCTGGGCCGACCACTGGAGCAGGGTTACTTGTCATCAGTGGTCAGCCCGACGAAATACCCTCTACCCGGGGTATCCTCCCATCGACCGACGTCCCCCCCTCGGGGAGGACGTCGGTCTTTCCTCACGCGGTCGGCCTCTCGGCGGGTGACGGACTAATCCCCGGTCACGTCACCCGCGGCCTCGGCTAGGGCGGCATTGCACGCAGGTACTCCCGTCTGCGCCGCCCCAGTCGCCGACGGCGGGTCGCATCATCGAGGCTGTGCTCCTCGCGCTCGCGACCCGCCGCCTCCTTCTGCGAGATAACTGCCTCGCAGAAGGCTGCGACCGCGTCCCAATTCCTGATGCTGCCGAGCATCTCCCTAGCGATGGTCGGCAGCGTCAGGTCTGCACCGATGATTGCGACGAGTTCACGACGCGGCTCTGCCCAAGCGGCACAGACCTCGAGCGTGTGCTGCGCCGTATCCTCGTCGCAATCGCAGTGGTGGCAGGACGGAGTTCTCTCCCTCCTAGCGACCCTGTACAGGTACTTGCCGAAGCATCCATGCCCCGTCAAGACCTGCACGAGTCGGAAGGAGAGCACCCCGTGCCGCCTTTCTAACCACTGCATCAGCACCGGCCGGAAGGCCTCCACGGTCCAAACACCGTATCGAGGCCTCTCCAGCCGGTCTGCCCAACGGGCGATGACGTCCCGGCGGGCGTCGACGCGCCAGGCGGTGAGCTCCTTCAAGGAAACAACACCACCCCCCCCCCGCGCACCCCCGACACCCGCCGATACAAGTCGGCGAGCATTTCCGCCTCCAGGTCCCACGGGGGAGCCCCGGCCAATAGGCACGCCGCCTCCGTCGCCACCGTGCGGTACCCGCGGATGATCCTGACCGCCATGACCTTCTGTGGACGCCACAGAAGGGCCCTAAGTCGGGCGGTCATGGATCCCGCCCACACCGGTGGAAATTCACCCTCTTAAGGGGTTGAAAAGCATATAGCCTTTCACGTCGAAACCACTTAACCTACTAATACTAACCTATTTTGATTAAATTTGGTACAGATATGTACTAAAGCTTGAGAAAAGATATAAGGCTACTTTTTATCGCGAAAAAATAGGTATAAGGGGTTGAAATAGGGGAAAGTGTTTTCTTTTTACATCGTCTTATTTCTTAGGGTATACGAGCACTAGCAAAGGATTTTTGGAAAATCACCCCCTGAAGGGGGTGAAAAGCGTATAGACTAAACTATTAGTGCTAGGAACGTAAAACTTTCTATGCAATTCTCTTTCTTTTGTTGTGAGTTCTAAGAAATTATTTTATTAAAATCAACTCCTAAAGGGGTGCAAAATATATAGCCGAAATCATTAGGCCTAGAAACATTGAATTTTGTATAAAGTTGCTTTTCTTTTTTTTTTTTTTTTTTATTGCAAACGGTGGCAAACGAGCAAACAGTACACCTGATGGTAAGTGTTGCTGCCGCTCATGGACCTTTACAAGGCCGTTGCCTACCGCGAAGAAAGCGAAGGGAGTGTGAATGCGTGCATTGAGGCTCGGTGATACCAAGGACACCACCAAAACCCTCCACACGCAATCACCCTAAGAAAGTTGGGCTGCCGGCTCTCTCGCTCACCGAACGAAGCGCAGTAACAAATTGCTACAACTTTTCTTCGGGAAAGAGAGATTTTTGCAATTTTAGGTCTAAGGGGGTGAACAGCGTTTAACTGAAATCACTGAGCCTACGAAGGATCATTTTAGTACACGGTCGGCTTTCTTGGATTACCCCAAGATATTCTTAGTGCTCACTTACCAAGCACTATGAAAAAATTTTTGGCAAGGATAAACGAGCTCTAACAAAGAATTTTTGGAAATTCAATCCCTAAGAGGGTGAAAGTATACACTTTTACCAAAGATACTGGGCCTAAGAATGTGAAATTTTGTATACCGATCGGTTATTTGGGGTAAGCACTCACTAAGCTCACAAATGTTGCCACAGATTAAAAAAATACATCTTTCTTTTTTTCTATGGTTCATTTACCTACGTAATTTTATTTTACTTTTTAATTTTAAGACGGTCTTATCTTTTATTTTAATATTATCTTTATACATGTTTTTAGGTTAGATTATTGTTATTTTAGTTATTATTGTGATAAATTATTATTTGCAAAGGGATAGCCATGTTTTGACAGTATCTTCTATACTCTGCTGCCTGGACATCGCTGACGATCGTTAGAGGACGCTGCAGAATAACAGCGTTGTGGTATTCATTTTACCGAGTGGATACCTCAACATTATGCTGAGCAGCGATCCTTTTCCTCATTTGCGAAGGGGACTCTAATTTTGTTATTTTCACTGTGTATTCTCTTTTATTATCTATTGTTTTTTATGTTATTCTACTTTTTATTCTATGCTATTGTACGTGTTCCTCCCGTAAAGGAGAAATAAATTATTTTTCATTCTTTCTTTCTTTCTTTCTAAGAAACAATTTTGGGCTGCCCCAAAGGGATAAAACGCATATAGTCGAAGACACCCAGCCAATGATATATCATCATTATTTTACGCTTATCCTAATTACTTTGGATCGACGCGATATGAAGGCACTCTTCTGCCATCGTAGATATATTGCAAAGGTTCTAGCAACATTTTATGACCTGGCGGACGACATTGTTGGCCAGACGGCATCACCAATTGGTCCAGGTTGATGTAAATCTTTGTCTTAGTAGTATTTTGCGACACCCACGAACAATGAAAGCGTGGTAATATTTCTAGCAGCTATCAGACAATAAGTTACAATCAAGATATTATTCCAATTTTCTATCTCTACAAATAAATAAATTTGAAGCGTCTGTTTGTCTATCAAAATAATAGGTTTTATTTATACTCACATAATACGGTCCAAATTTTTTTGTCTGTCTGTCTATTCGTTACAGTTAATCATCAAAATGCCTGGACCCATATTGATTACATTTTGCCATCAGGTCTACCAGGCGTACATAAGGAATAACTTAAGACTATATTTTATCCCAGGCTATATTTTATCCCGGTGTGGCTGGAACAACCTTGAGAATTAGGTCGATTTTAAAATTATTTCACTAATGGAAAGCTATTTTTAAGCCAGTAACATATTTAAGCTATTTTTATCCTGATATTCCTATGGGATCGGGTACAATGCCGGTGAAATCACGGGAATTTAATGGTTTTAAAAATTAATTCACTAATGAAAAGCTATATTATCAGTGAATAACATATAAAGGCTATTTTCATCCCAGTATTTGCTCGGGAACGAGAACTAAACCGGGGGATGACGACCAATTTTTAAAATTCTTTCACCAATGGAATGCTACCGATGTTATCAGCGAGTAACATAGGCAATTTTTATCTCTGATATTTCTGGAATTTATATTTTTTTTTTTCACCCATGTAAATTTATAATATCAGCGAGTAACATAGGCATTTTTTATCTCGGTATTGGCATGAAAATGGGGTCTACGTGAATGAAACTGCGGGTGTTTCATTGATATAATTTTTTTTCACCAATGGAAAATTACGTTATCAGAGACTAAGGAAAGGCATATTTATCATCGTATTTCCACGGGAATCTGAACTATAAGGCTGGAAGTAATATTCAAATGTGAAAGTTTGTGAAGATATTTGGATGTTTGTTACTCAATCACGCTTAAACTGTTGAGCAGATTTGGATGAAAATTGACACGTAGATAGAGTATTTCTTAAATTAAGAAATGTAATACTTTTTATGCCGATAATATTCTTTGCGATAATAGTTTAATATTCAAGTAAATTTTACGCGGGCGAAGCCGCGGGCAAAAGCTAGTTAATTAAATAAATTTATTAAATAAGAAACTTTGCATTTTTTTTGCACTCTCCGGTCACAGCTTTCGTATGTCGTCTAATATTCCTGGGGTCCATAAGCTATTGTTATCTCTTATCATCAGGTGAGCTTGATTGCTCGTCTAGCATAGTGACTGAACGACAATGCGCAGGCACTTTCAGAGGTAGTTTTCAATACTAAATAATAATGAAACATAAATAAATCTGCCTAATTTGCGCTTATTCCGTGTGGTGATGGAGTAAGAATACAATTCACCACTCCCCGTCTTGCCTGTGGATGTCGTAAAGGACGACTAAGGGATATAATATGCACATAACATCTATGCAAGAAATGGAAAACTTGAAATAAAAGCCTATACCAACCTGTCTGACCAGCATGGTCCATTTCCCTCCTATTGTGGAGAAGCCTCAAGCCCAATATTAAAAAAAAAAGTAATAAATTTTACATAAATATAAAAAGGAATTATTCGAATCAGCGCTTTTTAGTTTTTATTTATGGTTATTTTCAGTCAAATTGCATTAAAAGGTTTCGGACTGGTGACCACGTGTCGGACGAACTAGGTGACCTGACGATATCTTGAAAATCGCAGGAAACTGTTGGATGCAAGCAGAACAAGACCGTTCCGAGTGGCACTCTCGTGGGAAAGCCTGTGTCTAGCAATGGACGTCTATAGGCTGATGGATGGATGGATTCATAATATTTTTGTGGCCTCTAGCATAATATTCCTACATTTTTATATTGAGCAGTAATAAGTCTGTCAGTGTTAAGTCATTACGTTTAATTGGACGTTGACAACCAAATTAATTATTCTTCTAAGAATTTTAACAAAGCATTAGCATTTAACAAAGTATACATGAAAACCACTATTATATAATATTCACTATACTTCAGTACTTTCCCTGTATTACATTACATAAAATATCATTAAAAATATCTAATATAACACTGTAGAACACTAAATTAAAGAATATAATTCTCCTTTTTTTTTGTATTGGCAATCAGCTTCTAATACGAGTGCCAGATAGGGTGTTTTGCCAGTGCAGAGTTTTCTTTACAATTTATCTGTTTCTTCACATTAGTAATTGTACGTTAGTAAGTCAAATTGTCGCCTTCAACAGTGTTATGGTCACTTGTTAACAAAAATTATGTAAAACACGCTTATATTATATTGACTACACTCCAGCAGTTCTTCCGCTATACAGTAACATAACACTTCCATAGTCCTGCCAGAAAAAAGCTACTCAATATAATTTAGGATATTTTCATGTGCTTGCCAAAACTCCTTTTTATATTTCTCCTTTAAGCGTTATTAATAATTTTGTAGTGAATACATTAATTAAATGTACCTCTAATTATTCACTCGGCCTAAGTCCTAAACATGCCTTATAAATATCTATTCATCACTTAATAAAACATCGAAATTTCCAAGGTATTTCTAAATATAATTTGGTTGTCTCCTACGTCAATACCTTCCGAGGGAAATTACCTAAGCGGTGGAAACCCTTGTAAAAATTCGTTGATTACTTTTAAAAATAAGCTAACAATATACAAAAAAGTCGAGAAATAATTAATTTATTGTATATACATTTTATCATCCGTGTGGTGACGGAGTAAGAATACAATTCACCACTCCCTGTCTTGCTCTTGGATGTCGTAAAAGACGACTATGGGATATAATACGCACATAACACCTGTGCAAGAGAAGGAAAACTCGAAATTAAACCCTATACCAACCTGTCTGACCAGCATGGTATAGTAGGTCAAATTCCCTCCCATTGTGGGGGAGGCCCGAGCCCAACATTGGGACGTATGTGGGCTGCTATGATGATATACATTTTATATATTGAAAAATATATATAATTTTTTTTCGACCTGGCTATGGTTTGATCGCTCGTCGCCTATTCCGTCCGGGGTGATAAAAGGGAGGTGCGCGGCTCCATTTCCTTCCCTTCGCCATTGGACCAATCACTGGTACTGAGTTCCTTGACATCCGTGGCAGTCCAGCGACTTATTCTTTCAGGTATCATTCTTCTTCAGCGCAGCCCGGGTGTCGCTCTCACGCTGTCGGCCTCAGCGTGGGTAATGGACTGCTTCCAGTTCCAATTTCCTGCAACCTCGGCTAAAGAATTGTGTCGCAAAAAAAATAATACCAATCCATTTCACCACATACTCGTCCTAGTGTTGGGCTCGGGTCTCTTGCTCTATGGGAGGGAAATTGACCTATCATACAACGCAGGCACGTATAACTAGGTGGACCGACGACCTAGTGAAAGTTGCTGAGCGTCGTTGGATGCAGGCGGCACAGGATTGCACTTTGTGGCGTAACAGGAGGAAAGCTTACGTCTAGCAGTGGACGGCGTAATGAATGAATGATACCACGCAGGTGAAACTTGTTGGTTTTGATTCGAATTTTCCATCTCTTGCATAGATATTTATTTTTATTTTTATTTTATTTATTTACATAATTACATAAAAATTACATAAACCATAACAAAGGAAAAGGAATGTTTTAACTTACATGCTACATTGCAAAACTGAAATTAACCATTATATTGTTGCACTAGGTTTACACTGTCCTCCGTACTAGTTAAAACTGTATTACGGTAGTACAGTATCCTCCAATTCAATCACATATATTTTTGTAAAACTTTATAGAACACCAATTAACACTTAAAAACGTAACAAGAATAATTAATTATTATGTATGTAGGTGTCCGTCAATTTCGTCATTTGCAGTGAGCAAACGGTATTATGCATATAATGTCGGTATCCGGTAGAAACACATGTAGTATATGCAAGGATAGCAGACAAAATTTATTAGTATTAGTTATTTGAATTTTATAGAGTATATACTAAATTTAACTATTAATTAAGATTATATAAATGGGTTAATAGGTAATAATTGTAAAATGAGGTAAAATAACTGTGTAGGTATGTTAACAAAACTTACATCTTACAATATTAATAAAAATTAAGCTATGGCGTAAAAGCGTATGTTTGTGTACATATGTGTGTGTGTGTGTGTGCGTGTGCGTTTGCGCGTGTGTGTAGATGTGTGTGTTTGTGCGCGCGCGCCTGTGTATGTGTGTGTTTATGTGTGGGTGTATGTGCACAGGTGCGTGTTTGCGAGCGCATGTGTGTGAACGCGTGTGTATGAGTGTGCGTATGTGTTTGCGTGTTCGTGTGCGTGAACGCATGCGTCCCCTACACGCTTGTGAGTTTATATATATATGCGTCTGTTTATGAGAGGGTATACTTGTGTGACTTCATATGCCGCAGACACTTTTATGCGTGTTTGCTAACTCAAATATTTCAATAGTTTTTCTGTTTGGTCATAATTTAATTGTTTGAGATATGAAGTGACTATTTTTTTACAACTGAAGTAAGTCTTATCGCGTAAACTAATATCCTTCGATATTTTATTGTAAAGGTAAGGTCCCAAATAATTAATAAAACCATTGACATATGCTGTCTTACAGCTTGGAATAGAGTAGACTATATCATTTCTCCTCCGAGTTGTAAAATTTGGATTTAATTTGTGTTGGTATAGAATTATATTCACTATAAATAGTTGTCTTACTGTTAATACTGGTAAACATGAGTATAGTTAAGCGGTTGAATACCTATATCTCTTAAATGTCATGACTTTTAATATAATACGTTGAGCCCTTTCTAGTGTTATTAATGAAGACTTAGATGCACCGCCCCATGATGATATACAATAGGCTATAAGAGACTGGCAGAGTGTATAATATAGCGTTACTAATAAATTTCTGTTACAGATGTGACGCAGTTTTTTGAAGACGTATATCATTTTTCTAACTTTAGAGCTTACAGTCATTATTAGATTTTTCCAATTAAGGTTTTGGTCAATTTCGATTCCGAGATATTTAATTGATGATGTTTTGGTAAGAAGGTGGCAAGAACATGAATCAGCACATTGACATTTATATGCTTTTATGTCAAACTCATTTAGTGACGGTTGAGTTTTATTCAAAATACTAAAGGTGATATATTTAGTTTTATTTAAGTTCAGGGTTAGTAAGTTATGATCTAACCACGATGATACGAGTGAAAACCCTTCATTGGCCAATTCAAAGGTTTCTTTCCAAGTTCGTCCACAGAAAACAAGAACTGTGTCATCCGCGAATGTAATAATTTTGCCATTTTTTATTTGTAGATTGCATAAACCATTTAAGTACATCAAAAATAATGTTGGGCCCAAAATGCTGCCTTGAGGTACGCCATATGAAATTTTCTCGGGCTTACTTATGAATTCACCTATTCGAGTACACTGAGTTCTATTCGTCATGTAATCAGTTAATAATTTCAACGTAATACCTCGAATGCCACTAAATTCCATTTTCCTAAGAAGAATAGGAATGGACACGGTGTCAAAAGCCTTGGATAAATCGAGAAATATGCCAATGGCTTTTTCCCCCTTATCTAGAGTATCCACTATAAATGATGTTAAACTTTGAGTAGCCTCGGCTGTTGACTTATTGGTTCGGAATCCGTATTGATTGTCAGCAAGTAATCGATGTTTTTCTAAGTAATTCTTTAGCCTAGAATCAATAATGCGCTCTATAATCTTTGATAAACTAGGTAAAATCGAGACCGGCCTGTAGTTAGTAATATCCTGTGCAATGCCATTCTTATATAGAGGTACGATTACCGATTTCTTTAGTGCTGAAGGAAATGTACCACGATCTATAATTGAATTACATATTTTAGTAATAGGGAAGGCCAATACATCAGCCCCCAATTTCAGTATTTTCGTTTGAATTCCATCCCAACCTGCAGAATTTGAGTTTTTTAACCCCAATATTATTTGTTTAACTTCCCTTACGTCTGTCGGTAAGAGAACAAAAGAATTGAGACTCGTTTTTTTTGAACTCGTCATTCTCACCAGGTCTGCTTCATTTGCTGCTATTCTGGACATAATGTTACCCGCTAATTTAGATCCCACATCTACAAAATATTTATTTATGGAATTAATTTTTTCATTTGAACTTATTTTAGAATCTAAGAGACATGTATTTTTATTAGAATTTTTATTAAAGTTACAGATTTTCTTTATTATGGACCATTGTTTTTTTGGGGAATTTTTATTTTTATCTAATTCTGATTTAAAATAATCACTTTTAAGCTTTTTTAGCAGATTATTACACGTATTACGATAGCGTCGATACGTTATTTTAAGAATTTCGTTATGAGGATCTTTTCGTACTTTTTGATGTAGTCGATCACGGTTACGCATACAACGGCAAAGACCTGGGGTGATCCAAGGCCTAAGATTTCTTTGCCGGCGCGATAATTTTACTAACGTCGTATTTCTTTCTACTATAGAGGCAAGTGTTTTTAGAAAACATTCTACCATTTCATTTGGCTCCCCCTTGAAGACCAGTGCACTCCAGTTTGTGCTATTAATATCTTTAATTATGGCTTTATATTGGAGTTTCTTCCATATTTGACGAGTTTCGTGTATTAAAGCAGATTTACTTGTGAGAGAAAACATTACGCTAGCATGATCTGTAAGAGTGGAATTGCAAACAATGGTTGTATTACACAGATTAGTTTTGATAAAACAGTGATCCAAACAATTCCTTTCACGGGTGGGAAAGGTATGAGAAGCTAGTAAGCCATGAGAGGCTAATAATTCTAGATAATCGGTGGTTTTTTTATTGTTAATGTCAAGAATATTGATATTGAGGTCTCCTACCAGAATAACACTTGGAACAGCTTTTAATGTATGTAATATGGAGTCTAGGGTTACTAAAAAATTTTCAATATTCTTAAATGAGGGTGGTCGGTATATCGAAACTATTGCAAGATCGTTTTTAATGGTCGCGGTGATACAATTAAATTCATCATCCATACCTGTTGGTTCCTTTACTGAACAGGGAATGTGTTCTTTAAGGTATATAACTACACCATCATTCTTATTTATGGGGGGCGCGGCCGGAGCACCTCCTCGTGGTGCTCCCTGGTAACGTCCATTTGGACGTCATGCGGCCATTTGGACGGCCAAGATTCCGGCAGGGGGGGGGTCTCCGCGTGCGGCTCTGGTGGCAGAGCACGGCGGATCTGACCCGGGGCCAATGGGGCGGATGTGCCTCATGGCACTCCGTCGCCAGGGACGGTTGCGTCACGGCCCGGGGGCGTGACGGGTTGGTCGCTCGCGAGCGGCCAGACCCGGAAGGCCCAAACCGTAATCCTGAATGGGGGGGTCAGGACCGGGGGTCTTCGGACCGCGGGGAAGAAAACCCCTATAAAAAAATCACCCCAATCTTAAGTTTGGCCACTCGGCGAGGAGATGTATGACTGGTGGGTTAAGAAGCGCGCGAGCGTCCAGTCGTTAGAGTGGTAGTCAAGGCGAGACTTAAAAATGACCAAACACCATGGCAGGAGTTGAAACGAGCGTAGCTACTCCAGAGGGTCCCGGCCACGCCGGGGAATCCCTCACTGTGCTGGTTTCTGAGCGCGAGAGGCGCACAGTCACCAGCACAGTCAGTCTCCACACGTATGGGAGGGAGACGACAACTGCTTTGACGGCCGAGAGCCCGGCCCAACATCAAGTGGCTCAGGGGGGGAAGGGGAATGAGGAGAAGGCGGTGAGGAAGAAGACCCGGAGGACGAAGCCGAGGCGTTCCGCCGCTGCGCGAGCCCGCATAAGCGCCATAACATCCAAGGCGAGGCGGGAGCGGAAGAAGGCAGAAGCCATTGCTGCACGCGAGGCGGGTGGCAGCATTGCCTCTACTGGGCCGTCGGGCCTGGAGAGCGAGTCCACCGCAGAGCCGTCGCTGGAGGAGAGCGTCGGCAGTGGCAGCGGATCCGAGGACGAGGGCGGCATTGCCGCAGGGCCGTCCAAGACGATGGAAGGCAGCTCGGAGTCGAGGCTGCCGAGCGACGAGGGCGGCACTGCTGCAGAGCCGTCGCGAGACGAGGGCGGCAGTGCCGCAGGACCGTTGGAGGCGGCAATACACACGGCCTCGGAGATGTCGGCGGACGAGGGCGGCAGTGCCAAGGAGCCGTCCGCCGAGGAGGGTGGCTGGATGCAGGTCGGCCGAGGTGGTAGCGAGGGCGGTGGATGCGCCGTAGCGAGTAGCGGGCCGTCAGTTGAGGTTCTGCGTAGGTCGTCGGTGTCGCCGAAGAGAAGCGAGGAGAGGGTTAGGGAGGCTGCGGAGGCGCCATCCCCAAGGGTGAAGAAGAGGGAGGAGGCCCTCCCCCCGAGCGTCCGGAAGCGCCCCCTCAACGGGGACAGCTCGAACACCGACTCGGAGGGGAGTACCAACATGCCTCCTCCCAAGGTCCCGACTATGCCCCGTGGACGCAGAGGTCGAGGATCGGCGGTGGTGGCGAGGCCAGGGACCCCCGGTCCGGCCGGCCACGGTGGCGAGGTGGCGGCCCTACAGGCCGCGAACGCCCGCCTTAGTGAGGAGGTCTCCGGCTTGCGGGAACGCAACCGCAAGCTGGAGACGGAGCTATCGGCGGTGCGACGGGAGAACCGCGGGTTGGCCAAGGAGATGGCCGACCTGCGGGCCCAGTTCGCGCGCCTGGCGCCGGCCACGCCGCCGGTGCCAGCCTCGCCACCGAAACGGGCTGCGCCGGGGAGGGCGGGCCCGTCGTCGGCGTCTGTGGTGCCGGCTGCGCCCGTCGCGGCTGCTGCGCCGGCTGCGCCCGTCGCGGCTTCGGCGCTTCCTCCCCTCGTCGTGGTCCCTCCGCCGCCTCGTGGCCGCGGGAGACCGCGGAAGGGGGAGGAGCCGCCGCTCGACGAGGTGCACGGCGTGTCGGAGACGGCGGTACGCGTCATCTTAGCCCGAGTAGGGGTGATGGTGGATGCGCGTATCGCCGCCGTAGCGGCCAGGCTCCCGCCTGAGCCGCCCCTCCGACCGCCGCTCGCCGCGGACGGGGCGAGACGGCCGCAAGCGTCAGCTCCCACCCCGCTGCCCTGTCAGGGTGGCCGCGTGGTGAGCTACGCTGCGGCCGCGGCCGGGCCCAAGGAGGCCAAGAAGGCCGGCAAGGTGCCGGCTCCCGCCAAGGCCGGGCCGCGACCGGCGCCAGCGGCTGCACCGCAGGCGCCGGCCAGCGCACCCGCGACCGCTCCTGCTGCGCTCAGCGCTGCTGCCAGGCTCGAACAGGGCTGGCAGGTGGCTGAGCGGAGCAGGAAGGCACGCGGCCAGAAGCGGAGAGCGGCGGCCAAGAGTGCCGCCGTGGCCGCCGCTCCCCAGGCGGGAGCCGGCAGAAAGGGGAAGAAAAGGTCGCGCAGGGGCCTCAAGTCGCCGAAGACGGCCGCGGTGGTCATCACCGTACTGCCTGAGGCGGCTGAGAGGGGCCTCAACTATGAGGCCATCCTAAAACGCGCCCGGCGGGAGCTGGACGTCTCCGGTATCGGGGGCGTCGAGGCGAGGACCCGCAAGGCCCGGACAGGGGCTCGAATACTCGAGTTCCCTGGGGCCGAGGGCGCGAAGACGGCCGATAGTTTGGCCACGATGTTGAGGGGGCTGTTCGGGCCGGAGGATGGTGTCCGAATCGCCAGGCCTGTCAAGTGCGCAGAGATGCGCCTGACGGGCTTGGACGATTCCGTGACGGTGGAGGACGTCCGGGAGGCCATTATGGCGCGTACCGGATGTGCCTCGGACACCGTCCGGATTGGCACCATCCGCACTGGTCCGGGCGGCGTCGGTGCTGCCTGGGTGCAGTGTCCGGTGGAGTCGGTCAAGCAATTGGCCGACTCAGGCAGGCTCCTCGTGGGCTGGAGCTCGGCGCGGGTAACCGTGCTAGAGCCCCGGCCCGCGAGGTGTTACAAATGCATGGCGGTCGGGCATACCCGACCGACATGCAAAAACTGCTTTGACTGCAGCGGGCTATGTTTCCGTTGCGGTCAGACCGGACACCAGGCGGCATCGTGCTCTGCGGTGCCCCACTGCCCCGTGTGTGCGGCAGGCAATAGGCCTGCCAAACACCGCATGGGCTCTGGGGACTGCAGACCCCCGGCATCGGCCCCGAAGGGGCGGGACGGCCCATCGACCGGGCCAGTCCCCGCTCCGAGCGCGGCCCGATCGCCCGTCAGCGCGGAGGAGGTGACGATGGATACGGACCGTTAATGGACCCCGTATCCATTCGTCTCCTCCAGGCCAACCTCAACCACACCGCCGGTGCGCAGGACGTGTTCCTGCAAGCCATGGCGGAGTGGTTGATAGGAGTAGCCGTAGCCGCGGAGCCGTACGTGGTGCCCGCCCGGCCTAACTGGTTGGGTAGCACCGATGGCACCGTGGCAATCGTCGCCTCCACGTCGTGGCCTTCGTCGCCTCTGACCCTTAGGGACAGGGGCGTCGGATACGTCGCGGCGGACTGGGGGGAGATTACGCTCCTCGGAGTCTATCTCTCCCCTAACTGGAGTGTGACCGATTTCGAGGCCTCCCTCACCATCATGGAGGCCTCGTTACGGCGAATGGCATCGCGCCAGGTCTTCGTCTTGGGGGACTTCAACGCCAAGTCCGTGGCGTGGGGGTCTCCCCGGACGAACGACCGAGGACGGGCGATCGAGGAGTGGGCGGCGGCACTGGGCCTCTGTTTGCTGAACAGGGGCTCGGTGCATACGTGCGTGCGACAACGGGGCGGGTCGATAGTGGACCTTTCGTTCGCTAGCCCCGAGGTCGCCGCACGCGTGGGGAGCTGGCGCGTCGTGGAGGAGGTGGAGACCTTGTCGGACCACCGGTATATCCGGATGGAGGTCTCCCCGGTAATCCCGACGCCCAGCAGGGGTCACGGGGCGGATGGACGTCCTGCGTTCCCGCGATGGGCTGTGGGTCGCTTAGACCGGGACCAGCTGGCGGAGACAGCCATCGTTTACTCGTGGCTGTCCTCTGCCAACCAGTCGGACGGGGTGGACGCCGAGGCTGGCCGCATCCGCAGTGCGTTGACGCAGATCTGCGATGCGGCCATGCCCCGGGTACGGCGTCCGCCCCCGAGGAGGGCGGTCCACTGGTGGTCCCGGGAGCTGGCGGATCTCCGGGCCGCGTGCATTCGCGCCCGGAGGGCCTACACCCGCAGCCGGCGGCGGCAACGCGACGCGGAGCGGGAGGCCTTGCTGTATGAGGGCTACCGCAATGCGCGGTCGGCCTTCAGGCTGGCCGTCCGCTCCGCCAAGGACGTCAGTCGGCAGGAGATGCTGGACGGTCTCGATCGTGACCCCTGGGGACGCCCCTATCGCGCGGTGCTGAATAAGCTCCGCGCGCGGGGCCTTCCCCTCACCGAGACTCTCCAGCCCAGCCTTCTCACCCGGGTCGTCGAGGACCTGTTCCCGCGGCGGGCGGAACACACGCCCCCGGTCATGGCTCCGCCAGACACTGACCGGGAGGCCGACGACGTCAGTGTTCCGCCCATCACGGAACCCGAGATGGGAGTGGCGGTGGCGCGCATGTGCGCAAAGTCCACCGCCCCCGGGCCCGACGGTGTTCCAAACCGCGTGTTGGGCCTGGTCCTCGACCACCTGGGTCCCCGCCTCAGGGAGCTGTTCGACGCGTGTTTAGCGTCCGGACGGTTCCCTGGGTGCTGGAAGGAGGGAAGGCTGGTGCTCCTGCCGAAGCCGGGACGGTCTCCGGGGTCGCCTTCGGCCTACAGGCCTATCGTGCTGCTCGATGACACGGGCAAGCTACTGGAGAGGGTGGTAGCTGCCCGCATCGAGCGGCACCTCGTCGGCACGGGGCCCGATCTGTCGGACGCCCAGTTTGGGTTTAGGAGGGGTCGTTCGACGATCGCGGCTCTGTTGCGCCTGAGGGCCGTGGCGACTGAGGCCGTCACCGGTGGGGGAGTGCTGTTGGCGGTGTCCCTAGACATCGCCAACGCATTCAATAGTCTGCCATTCAGCTGCATCAGGGAGGCGCTCCGGTATCACGGAGTGCCAGCTTACCTGAGGCGGCTAGTGGCAGACTATTTGGTGGGGCGCAGCGTCCTCTGTACCAACCGAGCAGGGGACGTTGTGCGAACGCCCATGACGTGCGGTGTCCCACAGGGGTCGGTCCTCGGACCCACCCTGTGGAACATCGGCTACGACTGGGCGTTGCGGGGGAGCCTCCCGCCCGGGCTGGGCGTGATTTGTTACGCCGACGACACGCTCGTCACAGCCCGCGGTGGGACGCTAGAAGAGGCGGTAAGCCTGGCGACCTATGGCACCGAAGAGGTCGTCAGGCGGATCGAGGCGCTGGGGTTGAGGGTCGCCCTGGACAAGACGGAGGCCCTCTTGTTCCATGGGCGCCTTATGAGCCCTCCCATCGGCGTCTCGATCACCGTCCGATCGGTTGACATCAGCATCCGGGCCCATATGAGGTACTTGGGCCTGGTGCTCGACGGGCAATGGTGGTTCCGGGAGCATTTCCGCAGGCTCGCTCCGCGGCTCGTCGGCGCGGCGTCCGCCCTATCGTGGCTAATGCCGAACGTGGGCGGACCGAGCGCTACGTGCCGACGGCTGTACACGGGGGTCATCCGGTCGATGGCCCTGTACGGCGCACCGGTGTGGGCGGGGTCCTTGACCGTCCGACTTAGGGCCCTTCTGTGGCGACCACAGAGGGTCATGGCGGTCAGGGCCATCCGCGGATACCGCACGGTTGCGACGGAGGCAGCGTGCCTATTGGCCGGGACTCCCCCGTGGGACCTGGAGGCGGAAATGCTCGCCGAGTTGTATCGGCGGGTGTCGGGGGTGCGCGGGGAGGGCGGTGTGATCTCGTTAAGGGATCTCACCGCCTGGCGCGTCGACGCCCGCCGAGACGTCATTGCCCGTTGGGCAGTCCGGCTGGAGAGGCCTCGGTTCGGGGTGCGAACCGTGGAGGCCTTCCGGCCGGTGCTGATGCAGTGGTTGGAGAGGCGGCACGGGGTGCTCTCCTTCCGACTAGGGCAGGTGTTGACGGGGCACGGGAGCTTCGCCAAATACCTGCACAGGGTCGTGAGGAGGGAGAGTACACCGTCCTGCCACCACTGCGATTGCGACGAGGACACGGCGCGCCACACGCTCGAGGCCTGCGCGGCTTGGGCAGTGCAGCGCCGTGAACTCGTCGCAATCATCGGTGCCGACCTGACGCTGCCGGCCATCGCTAGGGCGATGGTTGACAGCGTCAGGAACTGGGACGCGGTCGCAGCCTTCTGCGAGACAGTGATCTCGCAGAAGGAGGCGGCGGATCGTCTGCGCGTGGAGCGCAGCCTCGATGAGGAGATCCGCCGCCGGCGACTGGGGCGGCGCAGGCGCAACTATCTGCGCCTCATGCCGCCCTAGCCGAGGCCGCGGGTGACGTGACCGGGGATTAGTCCGTCACCCGCCGAGAGGCCGACCGCGTGAGGAAAGACCGACGTCCTCCCCGAGGGGGGGACGTCGGTCGATGGGAGGGTACCCCGCGTAGGGGGTATTCCGTCGGGCCGACCACTGACGACAAGTAAACCTGCTCCGGTGGTCGGCCCAATGACGAAGGCGAGGTGGTTTTCGGGTGGGTTGCGGGAGTTGCGTGCTTAAGCCCCTCTGTCGCCCCGGACGGAGTGGTGCGGAGGCGCGCCGACTGCGACCCACCCAAAAAAAAAAAAAAAAAAAAAAAAAAATCATTCTTATTTATGTGCTGAGTTGTAGCGTATGCTCTATACGTTTCTATAGTCGGCAATTTTGTGTCTTGAGTTAACCAACATTCTGTCAGAACAATCAAATCGTAATCCATATCCAATCTGTTCAACAAAACTTGAAGTTCATCAAAATTGTGATTTAGGCTCCTTATATTTTGTATCAAAATTTTAAAAGAACTTAGCTTCTTATCAAATAAAAGTTTACACTGTTCTGGAATATCTACACTGTGCGCATTGTAAACATTGACCACTTGGTCAATGTCATCTCTGAAATTTCTTATGTCATCCATATTCTTTAGTATTGCAACGCATTATAAAGAAGCAGCAGTGTAGAAAGTGATAATTGCACCCTAATGACCATAAAAAGTTGAGTCTAACTGACCCCATAGTTAGTTTTATATATGAATGATATGTCTGTGATGAAGTATATGTTATGATAGTGGTGAGTAGTGAAAGTATTGTATATGTGAGATTAAATAATATACAGTTTGATACATTTAAAGGTAAATTCAATATCGAGTCTAGGATTACTAACTTATTGCTAAAAAATAATAGGTATACAATAGAACAATTGAATAGTCACTTTTCCAAACTAAATGATCCATTTTTGTTATATTCCATTAAAATACTGTCTATTTGTTCAGTTGTTTTTATGCGTATGGCTGGTTGGCCTTCAAACTTTTTTATAAATATTTTTCCTCGTGATATCCAGCAGAACTTAAAACCCACTTTTTTCTGTAGCTCCTTGCTAAGGTAGTGAAGTTTTCTAGCTAAAGGTGTTAAAGACTCGGATACATAAACAGGCAGTGTCTCGCCGGGTATTTATAATAAACTGGTGTTTAATTTATTATCTTTGTGGTTGTTATTGTAATGTTTCATTGCCTTCATGACCTTGTTTCGGAGTTGTGTGGTATGGTACTCCACAACTATAGGCTTCGATTTAACAGACTTCTTGCGGTAAGCTCGACAAATAAAGTCAGATTGTGCATCAATATCCAATGTAGTATGAAAGTTAGAGATAATATCGTTGATATTCTCTTTATCGTCTGTGGGAACATTTTTTATCTCTATCTTATTTTCATGCTGTTTTATTTGCAAGTCTTCCACTTGTTCTTCTAATGATGTTATTCTGTTATGAGCATATCTATTCTCCTTTAATGTATTACTGTATTTGATCTCCAATTCCTTGTATAGATTATTACTAGTTTCTAAAGACTGTCGCAATAAGCAGTTGGTCTGGATAATTTCTAAATTTTGCTCCTTTAGCTCCATTATTGTATTACTTAGTTCTTTAAATTTAATTTCCTGGTCTTCTCTTAAGCTAGAAAGCATTTTAAGCAAGTCATTACGTACCTGTCCTATCTCTTCGGTTTCGGGGCGTATTTTCCTTTTCCTGGTGTTGACAAAATCAGGATCTTCGTAACTACAGGTTCTCAGTTCTGGTTGAGATGAGCATTTATCGTCAGAATCCATTGGGGGTGTTCGCAACATTGTATTTTAATTTATGATAATATTAGTTTTACACTTCAAGTTAACAACTTGCAGAAAAACAATATTCAATTACATCACCTATTACTTTCTCTTGCTATTTTGCATATACTTCAATTATCACCATTAATTACTTGACACAAATATGTACACGTCCGTTCACTTTGACGCTGGAGACGTCACTCTAGATATTGATCATCATCATCATCATCATCGCAGCCCACATACGTCCCACTGTTGGGCTCGGGCCTCCTCCACAATGGGTGGGAATTTGACCTACTATACCATGTTGGTCAGACATGTTGGTATAGGGTTTCATTTCGAGTTTTCCTTCTCTTGCACAGATCTTATGTGCATATTATATCCCTTAGTCGTCTTGTACGACATCCACGGGTAGGATAGGGAGTGGTGATTTGTATTCTTACTCCGTCACCATACGGATAATATTACATGCATATAATATCTCTTGGTCTTCTTTTACGACACCCAGGGGCAAGAGAGGTAGTAGTGAATTGTATTCTTACTCCGTCATCATATGATCACATAAAACTGATATATTTCGGCAATTGTGAGCCTATTTGTGAGAGAGGTTCATAATCAACAATAAAATATACTAAGAAGAAGGATTTGAAATGAAGACGCTACCTGCGTCTCGACTTCTATATGAGCTAGGAGCACACGTGTCGACAGTCTTCTATATGCAGTCCTTGGCCACTCCGTCCGAAGTAGTACCATAGATCATCATCACAGCCCTTTCAACGGGTGTCGTAAAAGACGACTAATGGACATAGATGGCGTTGTGATTAAGATAGCGACCTACAGCGCCAGTGTCGGGAGTTCGAATCCCACGCGAGACAACACTTTGTGCGATTCACAAATTGTTGTTCTGAGTCTGGATGTAATTTGTGTCCGTTAATTATATGTTTATCCGTGTGGTGACGGAGTAAGAATACAATTCACCACTCCCTATCTTGCCCGTGGATGTCGTACAAGACGACTAAGGGATATAATATGCACATAAGATCTGTGCAAGAGAAGGAAAACTCGAAATGAAACCCTATACCAACATGTCTGACCAGCATGATATAGTAGGTCAAATTCCCTCCCATTGTGGAGGAGGCCCGAGCCCAACAGTGGGACGTATGTGGGCTGCAATGATGATGATGATGATGAATTATATGTTTGTAAAGTCCCCCGCAATACAAGGATTATTTCCTTAGTGCAGGGTGTTTTTAAATAAATAAAATAAAAATAAATGATATGCAGATAAATAGATGTCATCAAGAGAAGGAAAACTCGACATAAAACCCTATGGTCTGATCAGAAGTACAGCGTGATATTGTAGGTCAATTTCCCTCTTATTATGGAGGAGGTTCAAGCCCAACAGTAGGACTTAATATAAGCTGAGATGAGGTATATTATTCTATATATTTTCATTCTAGGGTTTATTATTTTAGAAATACGTATGCAATTACTGACTATCAAGTGACGGGTTATTTTTTTTTCTTTTTAATTGCGAATCTATACTAGGTTGATTTTGATGGCTCACATGTTAATTGGATCTGTAAATGCTACACAACCAAAATACAGACTTTTTCATGTGGCGATAGAGTAAAAATAATCACTAAAATAAATTTTAACTGGTGGTTTAATTTGGAGTATTGAATTGAATTCTTAATCCATCATCATCATCATCATCGCAGCTCACATACGCCCCACTGTTGGGCTCGGGCCTCCTCCACAATGAGAGGGAATTAGACCTACTGAGCATGCTGGTCAGACATGTTGGTAAAGGTTTCATATCGAGAGTTCCTTCTCTTGCACAGATCTTATGTGCATATTATATCTCTTAGTCGTCTTGTATGACATCCACGGGCAAGATAGTGGTGAATTGTATTCTTACTCCGTTATCACATGAACTATATTACCATACTCTCACGGCAAATCAAAATATGAGTAGAAGGAATATTTTACTGCACTTCGTTCGATGAACGAGATAGCAGAAAGCCTAACTTTCTGAGAGTGTCTGCGTACTAAAAGCATTACCAAAAACCACCACATGATTTTTGGTAATGCTTTTAGTATCTACGAACCTTATTACCCGCATTCACATTCCCTTCATTTTCTTAACGATGGGCAGCGGCCAAGCAAAGAGCTAAGCGTCAGTATCATTTACCATGTCTGCACTTCTCCATATGAATCGTGTAAATCATATTTAAAAAATATTGGTGTGCTACCTTTAACTTGCATGTATATCTACGAAATAAGCACATTCGTAAAGTGTAATAGGGACTTATTCTATACTGCAAAGGATAAATTTCCCCGCAATACAAGAAATCCTCACAGATTAGTTATAGAATCTCGACCACGTACTACCAAGTTCATGAAAAATTACTATTCTATGTGTATATTAATTTATAAAAAATTACCAGAATGTATCAAGACACTTCCTCTTCCATAATTTAAAAAACAATTAAAATCATGGTTGTTAGATACAAATTATTACGAATTACAAGAAATGTGTGTATATCCTTAAGATCATCATTATTGTTGTAATTCTCTCTCTCTCTCTATAATAATTATTATTATGATTGACAAAACTATTTAAAACGGTGCAATTATTTTCACATGCCTCTACAGGCAAGATAGATGAGTCAAACTAACACACTTAACATCTATAAATGTACTCTAGTTTGTGTGAAATAAATTATTTCATTTCATTTCCCTATTTGTTCGATTGCCACCAACAGTATTAATAAAAAATGGTCAATGAAAATTAGGTGTACATAAATCGTGACCGGGAAACTTAAGAGGATCTTCTCGTCCAATATTCCGCAGTATCTGAAAACAAAGGTTTATAACCAGCGTGTGTTACCAGTGATGACTTACGGCACTGAACCGTGGTCTCTAAATGTCGACCTCATAAAAAAGCTCAAAATTGCTCAATGTGCTATGGAGAGGGCTATGCTCGGTATTTCTTTACGTGATAAAATCCGAAAAACGGAAATCCGTAGAAAAACGGGTGTAACCGACATAGCTCGCAGAATTAGCACGTTGAAATAGCAATGGGCAGGCCACATCTCTCGTAGACCGACAACCGTTGGGGAAGAAAGGTTGTTGAGTGACGACCACGAATCGGACGCCGCAGTGTAGGACGACCCCCCACTAGGTGGACTGACGGCATTCTCAAAGTCGCAGGGAACCGTTGGATGTAAGTGGCGCAGGATCGTTTCGAGTGGCATTCTCGTGGGGAGACCTATGTCCAGCAGTGGACGTCTATAGGCTGATGGATGGATGGAAATCGTGACCTAGGGTTATCGAAATCTAAGATTTGTCGTGACGTAAGGTTTGTTACGTGAAAGGATGATTTATTATATCTCAAAATAATTTCCATCACATTCATTCAATTTCTCATTCCCAAGGAGTACCTATGCTTTCATTTCAGTTTTTCTATAGAATCGCATAACATTTCACAGACTACAACTAATTTCTCCTCTAAAGTAAAATTATGTACGTCTGTAGCCTAAAAGGGCCTTGTAGCGTGTTCGTTTATTTCTTAGTCTTAGTGTTATTACTTATCTGAAGTGTCGATATTTTAAGAAAAAATACTGGATGGATACAACGTTACTCGCATTTCTTTAGGGTTTTTTGAAGATAGAATCTTTTGTTTATTTTTTTATTGTATGCTGTCACGTTGAGTATTCAAAGCAGGATCCTCTCGATTCTCTTCTACTTCAAACAGATAATATCCGACCTTGGTGTTCTTTTTTTCAGGTAAAGCGTTTTATTTTTTCCTTTGTAACATCAAAACACCTTTGAAATTCGGTCCGATGTTCTTAAAAAGAATATTATTTATCAGATATTCTTTGATTAGTGCTTCTTTCACTTTGATGGTAAAAGAAATATTTTTGATACGAATTTTGTTTCTTCGGTTCGATGTTGAAAAGATATAATAGCGGTTGATAATAAAATATGATGCCAGCTTGTTTGTCCTAAAACTTACAAATAAAATAATAAAACGCAATTTATATCAAGATTTCGTTTAAATATCTAATGCCATTTTCATTTATTATACATTACAAAATTCGTGTACATTTTGAAACAAGCAAGCAGATATCTGAATTATTTTATTGAGTTAAATATAAAAAGAAATTATCAATCAAAATAATATTGTTGAAATTGTAGACCTTCTCCTTCCCCCCTTTCTTTCCTTCCCCTTTCTTTTTAGAATTGTAACCTTTCGATAGAAAAATAATAATAACTATAGCATTGTGTTAATAATATTATAAAAATAAATTAGAAGTTATTTTTGTGATGACAGACTACAAATAAAATTTACACCTTTTTTCTCATGGGTATCGTAAAAGACGACTGACGGATTATAATTTGCATACTTCTATGCAAGAGAAGAAAAACTTGAAATTAGATCCTAAGGCCCGTTACGTACTAGCGATTGACCGCCTAGGCGGTTTGTTTGAGCGGTGCAGCCGCTTGACGCGGTTTCATCGCGGTTTCTTCGCGATTGGTCGCCATAGCGGTCGGCCGCGATGTAATCGCGTTAAGCGGTTGGACCGCTCGAAGGCGCGTGACCCATATCTCCATTAATAAAATGGACGACATCAAGATAGCTTGTGTTATTTATTTTTACTCCCGAAAACAACGGAAAAAAAATAAAAAAAAAGATACTAGATTCATCCTTTACTAGAAACACGCAACGAATTTGGGCAGTCCACAAGTTGTTTTCAAGAACTGAAGAAGCACCAAGATAAATATTTCGGCTATGTTAGAATAAGTGTTTCGTCATTTAAAGAATTACTAACAGTTTTATATGACACCAGCAAAGATACTAAATTTCGTCATTGTATCCAACCCGAAGAGAAATTAGTAATAACTAAACTAACTGCAAACTAAACCGCCCATGAATCGTCAGTGCGCATAAACAAAATGGCGGCCAGCCGCGAAGCGGGCCGCAGCTCTTCTTGCAACCGCCACAGTCGAAATTTTGTGGTGGTTAAGTGCGGACAATCACAGTCGGTTGCATATTAAACTGGAAAAGCGGCTAGCCGCGCGGTTTGCCGCCCCTGCGGTTAACCGCTAGTGCGTAGGAGCGCTAAATCAACGGTTTTACCAGCGTACCTTTTTTTTTGTCAACACTGTGGAAATGCAATTTACACACTATCCCCCGCCGGTACCAGACGAGGGGGTGTGTGGGACTCCCCGGTCGCCTATGCCACCGGAATACCCACTAAAACCAACAGCGGTCCCTTCCATGCTTTTACGGAGTGCCGGAGAGATCGTCTAATGACATTCGATCCCCGACACTTCTACGCAAGGCCGTCGGGCCACGTCCTGTCGTCACTCAAGGCGGTGGGAGGAGATGCGCATATCGGCGCCTCCCCTCCCTGGTCGCCGCCTACGGAGCGAGTTAGCGGACGCAAGTGCCTCGCGTTCCTGCTCCGCGGCCTCCTTCCGAGCGATGACCTCCTCGCAGAAAGAGGCCATCGACGACCAACATTGACCAGCGTACCTACTATAGTAGCTAAACTTCCAAATTCAAATTCAAATCATTTATTATGCATAAGCCCGAGAGGGCACAAATATATTGTCAAGTTAACAAAATTAAAATAAATTATCCAACAAAATAAACTGCCACCGGATCGGATCGTAACTGTTACTGAGAAGATCCGGCAAGAAATTCAGTAGGCTTGTCTATTAGTTTTAATTATTTTTCTTCTTATTAGATATAAAATTGTATATGACATGTTTTGTAAGCACTATCTCCAGTGTGATGACCTTCGAACCACAAGATACGTTATATAATTCAAACAATTACGGCTGGACCTGATCCCACAAGCGGCACTCGATCACGAGTTAACTACTAGAGCAGCCATCACTCCCCCTCAACCACTATGAAGGAAAGGGAGAACCCCGCTCCATGCAGCTATCGCAAGTAGATCCTTCAGTGAGCATGATCAACACCATGTTACAAACTGTGTATTCTTGGTAGCTTTTTTAAACTTTTTCATTGGCAGGTCTCGGATATCTTTAGGTAATTTATTGTAGAAGCGTATACATTGCTCCATGAATTCATTCCCTACCATTGTGAAGGAGGCTGGAGTCCAAAAAGTGGAACGTGTATCAACTGAATCAACTTTTAGGAGTACTGAACTGAAGAACTGTATCAACTTTTAGGAGTGGCAGGACCACACTGTCGACAGTTATCTGTCTACAGCCGCGGGCCGGTCCGTCCGGGGCAGTACCATGCTCTCGCAGAAAATCGACGTCTGAGTAGTAGCAATTTGTTACTGCGCCTCGTTCGGTGAGCGAGAGAGCCGGAAGCCCAACTTTCTGAGGGTGATTGCGTGTGGAGGGTTTTGGTGGTGCCCTTGGTATCACCGAGCCTCAATGCACGCATTCACACTCCCTTCGCTTTCTTCGCGGTAGGCAACGGCCTTGTAAAGGTCCATGAGCGGCAGCAACACTTACCATCAGGTGTACTGTTTGCTCGTTTGCCACCGTTTGCAATAAAAAGAAAAAAAACTGAAATGCTGATGATGAACTGAAATAATATTGCTGTATAGATTTGTCATAAATAATTAAAATCAGCTCACTTTAAAAGTTATACACAAACTTGGTGTAAATATTTCATAGCTTCCCTCTAATGTGGTTGAGGGGAGTGATGGCTGCTCTAGTAGTTAACTCGTGATCAAGTATTGCTTATGGGGTCTTGTCCAGCCATATTTTCTTTCTTTTCTTTATTTTTATTGTACTAAATTTTGAAAATTTATACATGTATAAAATTTCGAAGGGCATCACACTGGAGCTAATACCATATGTTGTATGAAGTAAAAAATTATATATATTTAAAAGATTTAAAAGAAATGACAGCCCGTTGAGTTTCTTGCCGGATCTTCTCAGCTTGTGGCCGCGTTCCGATCCTGTGGTAGATAATTGTATTGTGTTCAAACGATGTGTAAATTTGACAATATCTAAGTACCCTTAAGGAGCCTATGCAGAATAAATAATTTGATTTGATTTACATCTCTCATTTTAGTTAAGTTAGTGAGGTTCTTTTTAGCTTAAATTACTTAGTGTAATTTGTTCTTTACTATAAAATTTGTTTACATTTACTCCCTATACCAATAAGTCTGACCAGTATGGTATGTTAGCTCAATTGCCCTCCCATTGTGGAGGAGGCTCAAGCCCAACAGTGGGACGTATATGAGCTGTGATGATGAAGACTCATTTACATTTGACATTTTATGATCAATTCTTATATGGTGGCGGTTATGGATACTACGAACCTTTACATTACACATGAGTGTCATAAAAAACTAAAAATCGACCTGAACCAAATAAATCTGACGCCATCTAGTCAATAACATTAGTCGGTTTTTACAACATCTACGGTCAATGTAGGGGTGCTGAGAATTTTATTCTTTCTCCGTCACCATAAGGACTGTCATTTACTTAAATATGTTCACATCGCAATAAGAAGATGCTGTATTGTACAGATAGCGTGGTGGTTAAGATTATTTTTTTTTTTATGGGTTTGCTATGGTAAGCGCACACACCGTCCATTCCGTCCGGGGTGACGAAAGGACGGCGCACGGGCCCATAACCCACCCGTACCCACGTCACCTTCGTCGTTGAGCCGACCACCAGTGTCGAGTTCTTTGTCCTCAGTAGTCGGCCCGACGGCATACCCTTTCACCTCACCTCTCGACGTCCCTGTCCCAGGACGTCGGTCGTAGTGGTTAAGATACCGACATTTTTCTTTTTTTTTAATATACCAACCTACTATTCCAGTTCCCGATTCCCACGCAGGACAACATTTTGTGCGATCCACAAATTGTTGTTCTGAGTCAGTGTTTTTGTGACCGTTAAATTATATGTTTACTAGCAGACCCAGCCACGTGTTGCTGTGGCTAATGTTTTTGTTATATTACATTATCTATTAATTACTTACTCAATCCAGTCATCAGATATCGCCATCTGTTAAAATCGTATATGACACCTTTGTAGGTTTGACATAGCAACGCCATCTATTAATTAATCACTCAATCCAATCAACAGATATCGCCATCTATTAAAATCGTTTGGAGTTAACAGATAATTGTGAATGTCAAATAATAGACAAATAATTAGCAATAAAATAATATTGCGACTATAAATTAAGATGTAAGCTATCCTATCTTTCAATTTGGATCAAACTGTACATGGTGTGCAAATTTGATTAAAATCGGTTAAGTAGTTTAGGAGTCCATCGCGGACAAACAACGTGACACGTAATTTATATATATTAAGACAACGTCCCCCGCGTTTCCGTGTGGTGACGGAGTAAGAATACAATTCACCACTTCCTATCTTGCCCTTGAATGTCGTAAAAGATGACTATGGGATATAATATGAACATAAAATCTGTACAAGAGAAGAGAAACTCGAAATGAAACCCTATACCAACATGTCTGACCAGCATGGTATAGTAGGTCACATTCCCTCTCATTATGGAGGAGGCCCGAGCCCAACAGTGGGACGTACGTGGTCTGCAATCATGATGATGATGATGAACGTCCCCCGCAATACAAGAATTATTGCCTTAGTGCAAGCTGTTGTGTTTTTTTTAAATAAAAAATCTATCGAATCCATCTATAATCGAGATGAAATATCGTATACAGATATATCGGAGACCGCAAATCGAATCGAAATTTAACAAAACCCTCATTACTTCGCACTAAAAACCACTAAACCACAAATTAAATATGCTTATATTTCAACCATACTGTGGTAAGGTGGTAAACCTTACAAGTAAAATTTAAGACAAAACCACAGAAGCCTAACAACGTAGAACAAATACGTTTCTATTCCTTTACCGACAATGATGCAAATTCACTCTAAAATAGCTTGCAATAGAAAATGAATTGTAATCCATTCGGTATAAAGTTGATATTACTACAGCTATTGTGTTACAGGATATTCCTGCCTATAAATAGAGGTTAGAACAATTTGTAACACCTGTGACACACGGATTTTTAATTTGAACAACGTCGGATTGCAACGGTCGTTAAGTTTTACAGTTTCAATGATAAGACTTTTATAGCACAGTTTTTGGCGACATTATGAACGTTAAATTTGTTTTTGATTTTATTTTGGAATGTAAACAGGAGGGCTTGTATAATTCCGCAAGGTAATTTGTTATTTTGGATTACTTGAAACTTTGCTCTAAAGAAAAACATATTATACTTATTTAGATTGGTGATTGCGTGTGTTGACGGTGTAAGAATATAATTCAGCACGCCTTTCTTGGTCGTGGGTGGCGTAAAAGACCGCTAACTGATACAATATGCATATAAGATTTGTGCAAGAAACACTCGAAATTAAACCCTATACCTAGGGACACGATATCGAACAGAAGGTATCGATACTGTACTCACGTGTAGTATCGAAGAAAAAGTATCGTACTTAATAAAGTATCGAAACAAAAGTATCGATACTTTGAAGTATCGATACTTTTGTTTACTTTTCCTAGAATCTATGTCGTGATGAGCTTTTTTTAGAAATTTGTCCGTCTGTGAATATTTCGAGCGACGTTTTAGAAGGTTAATTACGTTTGAACTAGACGGCGTTACCATAAACATGAGCCGTAAGGTCAAGTTTAACATGAATAATTTCTACAATTTATTCGATACCATACTTGGCATAAAATACTCATTGAGTAAAAGTATCGAATCCAAAGTATCAAGTACAAAAGTATCGGTATCGAAAGAAAAGTACTCAATACCTAAAAGTATCGATACTTTTTTCGTATCCCTACCTATACCCCTTATATACTGCATAGTGAAGGAATACCAAGGGAATATACTTGGCATTATCGAAGAAAGAAGATAATCACTTTTGAAAAGTAACTATAATTTTGTCATATTTTTGTAATTCTTCCACTTTTTTAATTATTTTCATAAAAAACTAAATTATGTTTACAAGATAGGTAATTAAAACTAATAATTATTTCTGGTTTTGTCGTCGCCTCAGCTCACACATGTCCCACTACTGGGACTCCTCCACATTAAAATGGGAAAATTGACTTCTATACCACGCTGGTCAGAGATGTTGGTATAAGGGTTTTATTTCGTGCGTTTTATATCTTTTTTTTTCTGGGGTGGGCTGCGGTCGGCGCGCCTCCGCGCCCCTCCGTCCGGGGCGACAGAGGGGCTTAAGCACGCAACACCCGCAACCCACCCGAACACCACGTCGCCTTCGTCGCTGGGCCGACCACTGGAGCAGGGTTACTTGTCATCAGTGGTCGGCCCGACGGAATACCCCTTACCCGGGGCACCCTCCCATCGACCGACGTCCCCCCCCCCTCGGGGAGGACGTCGGTCTTTCCTCACGCGGTCGGCCTCTCAGCGGGTGACGGACTAATCCCCGGTCACGTCACCCGCGGCGTTTTATATCTAGCGTGATATACTGACAATTTCTATCCTGTTATAGATGAGTCTACAACCCCACAAGAGCATTTATTAGCTAAGACGATGATGGCGATGACAGGAATCTTAAGCGTAGTGACATGTTTAGTTCTTCACCCGTCATCATGTCTGTGTGTGTATGGAAGTACCACACTGTCAACAGTCGTGTCCACAACGGCGGAGTAGTCGGGACACTCTCACTGAATATTGACGTTTGAGTAGTAGTAATTTCTTACTATAGTGCGTTTAGTGAGCGAGAGAGCTGGAAGCCCAGCTTTCATATACATTTGTTTTGGATATATTGTTGCTTCCGCGACTTGATTGTACGGGCCCATCAGAATATCAGCGGTGTAGTATCATATTTACTGTACCATAAGCTGAGATGGGCACCATATTTTGGCCTCACATATTCGACTCCTTGTTTTTAGTTAGTAGTTCTTATTTCTTTCTTTGGTGTCTATATTGTGTGAGGTTTACAAAATAAAATTTCTTTCTTTCTCTCTTTCTTTCTGAGAGTATTTTCGTGTGGTGTGTTTTGGTAATGCCTTTAGTATCACCGAACCTCGTTACACGCATTCACATTCCCTTCTCTTTCTTCACAGTAGACAGCTGTAAAATACTTGCTCTTTTAAACGACAGTATGTATCTTAAGAGTTATCTTGATCGCGGGGTGTATCGGAGCGTCTCTTTTTACATATCGCCTTCGTGTAGCTTCTGTAATGTATTAAGGTAAATATCCTTCAGTATTTCGTTTTAATCTTGGTTGTCATAAAGGAATTTATAATTTACTAGATTATACTAACAAATTTGTGTAAAAATCATATGCGAATGCGTGACGTTTACGATAAATATGATTTTCTTTATTTGTATGTTAGAATGAAAAAAATCAAAGCATTCTTCACCCAATTTTACATATGGTATTTTATGCTATTTTATATGCTAGGATCACTGCAAAAAAATATCAATATAATAGCCTATACCAACCCACCCAATGCAGTATAAGTAGGTCAATTTCCCCATCATTGTGGAGGAGATTTTCGTTTCCATGTGGTGACGAAGAAAGAATACAGTTTACCATCCCCTTGCCCGTGGGTGCCGCAAAAGACGACTAAGGGATGATCATTGTGGAGGAGATTTTCATTTCCATGTGGTGACGGAATAAGAATACAATTTGCCACCCTCTTGCCCGTGGGTGCCGCAAAAGACGGCTAAGGGACGATCATTGTGGAGGAGATTTTCATTTCCATGTGGTGACGGAGTAAGAATATAATTTACCACCCCCTTGCCCGTGGGTGCCGCAAAAGACGACTAAGGGACAATCATTGTGGAGGAGATTTTCATTTCCATGTGGTGACGGAGTAAGAATATAATTTACCACCCCCTTGTCCGTGAGTGCTGTAATAGACGACTAAGATTATAATACGCAGATCACATATATGTAAGAGAAAGAAAACTCAAAATAAAACCCTATACTAACCTGCCTGACCAGCGTGGTTATAATAGGTCAATTTCCAGGTCAGGTTCAATCCTGGTGCTGGTGGTCGATGGCCTCTTTCTGCGAGGAGGTCATCGCCCGGAAGGAGGCCGCGGAGCGCGCACGCGAGGCACTTGCGTCCGCTAACTCGCTCCGTAGGCGGAGACCAGGGTGGGGGAGGCGCCGATATGCGCATCTCCTCCCACCGCCTTGAGTGACGACGGGACGTAGCTCGACGGCCTTGCGTAGGAGTGTCGGGGATCGAATGTCATTAGACGATCTCGCCGGTACTCCGTAAAAGCGCGGAAGGGACCGCTGTTGGTTTTAGTGGGTATTCCGGTTGAATAGGCGACCGGCGAGCCCCACACACCCCCTCGTCTGAAACAGGCGGGGATTGTGCATAAATTGCATTTCCACAGCGTTAACAAAAAAAAAGTCAAGTGCAATCCCGGGACTTCCTTCCTTGAGGGTCAATCCTTGACGTCTTATACGGAGACCATTGTGGATCCTAGCTTCATCATCGCAGCCCACATACGTCCCACTATTAGGCTCGGGCCTAACACACAATAGGAGGGAATTTAATCTACTATACCTACTGTGCTGGTCAGACATGTTGCTATAGGGTTTCATTTCGAGTTTACCTTCTCTTGCACAGATATTACGTGCATGTTATATCCCTTAATCGTCTTTTACGACATCCATGGGTAGGATATGGAGTGGTGAATTGTATTCTTACTCCGTCACCACACGGAAGCGTGGTTATAATAGGTCAATTTCTAGGTCAGATTCAATCCCGGGATTTTCTGAGGGTCAAACCTCGGTGTCTTATACGGAGACCATTGTGGCTCCTAGCTTACAGGAGTTACAGTGGTGGGAATGTGTGGTGGGATTAGTCCCAAATTAAAAGTTAGGTCAATTACCCTTTCATTGTGGAGGAGATGGACTGCACAGATGGTGTAGTAGTTAAGATAGCGACTTACAATGCCAGTGTCGGGGGTTCGTATCCCACGCGGAACAACACTTTGTGCGATTCACAAAATGTTGTTCTGAGTTTGGATGTAATTTGTTTTCGTTAATGTTTGTAAAGCTCCCCGCAATACTAGGATTATTTCCTTAATGCAGGATATTATCTTAAAAAAAAGGAAAAAAAATGTGAAACCAGATGAGGGACTTATACGGGCTGAAATTAAGTTATTATTCATACGTATTTCTTTATCCACGATTTTCACTGAATTGGTTCCTTCTATCACCATAAATTCCATCCGTCATTTTATTCTATATATGCTAATATCACGTTCAAAACTAAATAAACTCAGTAACATATTCTCATATCCGGGTACAAACGACACACACACAATCACTTTAACCAGGACCATAGTCTTGTTGATCGACCAACGTCTTACAATACATTTTCAAGGCATGCAGGATATATATTAGAATATCTACCCTGCATACCACAGGTTAGGATACGTTTACACTTAGACTTCTTACTGCGGTTATTTATAGAACAACTTTTCTTTCCAGATTTATCTTTTAGGCTATGTTCAGATGTTAGAATTTTGATGCGCGTTTTCAAATCGCGCGTTTTAATATACCTAACAACCGATCACATGCGCGCGCGTTAACACGCGTAAGCGGGTGTCAACGCAGCGCTTACGGAAAAAGTTTCTAGACGCAGACGATCGCGCGTTGACTTGCGCTTTGATATTAATGTAACGTCCGCTTGCTGTTCAGATGATCCATCCGACGTCCTCGTCACGTCCTCGACGAAGAGGACGACATTATCACACTCGCTCAACAAAGAGCCCACACGGCCCGCGAGGCCTTAACAAATAAATATCCGCGGTTCCGCCCTCGCCGTCGAGGTGCGAAACCGCGCCGCGCAAAAGTCACTACTAAAAACGTGGGCACGCCCACTTTGCCTCCAGCGACGCCCCAAGCCGAGGTCCGTTCCCCACAGGGGGAGCCCTTGGGCGATGTCGCTTAGCATACTTTTCTCCGGGTTGAGAGTCCTCAGCGCTCACCCATAGTCCGCGTCAAGCTGTCAAGGCCATCTGCGGCCAACAGCTGTACACACACACACAAAAAAAAAAAAAAAAAAAAAAAAAAGCTGTTCAGATGAGCGCGCGCTTTCATCGCGATCACACGTAGCACTTTTGAAATTTCGTTAATTTTCGTAATTATATATATAATGTTTTTTCCGTGTGGTGACGGAGTAAGAATACAATTCACCATTCCCTATCTTGCCCGTGGATGTCGTACAAGACGACTATGGGATATAATAGGCACATAACATTTATTTATTTAATCTTCATACACAAAAATAAAAGTACATAGGCGCACTTAATGCCATAGGCATTTTCTTCCAGTCAACCTTAGGGTAATGGTGAAATAATATAGTAGGTGCAGGTATTGAAACCTGTTCTGAGAACTAATTATGTTAATAACTAAATAACAATAAGATGAAAATAATAAACCCATTACACCATAATACATAACATCTGTGCAAGAGAAGGAAAACTCGAATTGAAACCCTATACCAACATGTCTAACCAGCATGGTATAGTAGGTCAAATTCCCTCCCATTATGGAGGAGGCCCGAGCCCAACAGTGGGACTTATATGGGCTGAAATGATGATGATGATGATATATTGTTTTAGCATAAAATGACTGAATTTGGAGATACTGACATCGAAGCAAATTATCGAATGCTATTGTAGACATTCTAAAGTAATTAAAGAATTGAAATTCACGATCTCTTAGATTCGGATATAGCTTTTTTTTTTCTTTTTGTCGCGAACAAACCGGGTCTATTTTTCAAAATTGTGTGAACCCAATGTGTCCATTTTCTTTTCCTATATTTTTCTTTGAAATATAACTACGAAATAATAACCTCTACCACAAATATTTTATAAATTCTACTGAACTAGACTGTCGAGTAATGACAAGTACTCTCGCAACGCGCTCATCATCTGAACTCCCTTTAAATTAAATGGTGCGTTGGCGGGTTTACGCGCGTTACATAGGAACTTAGCATTAATTTCTTAGTTTGTGAAGTTTCTTAGTTTGTTGTTACCATAATTTTTACGTATCTCGTAATGGTAACGTTGGTAAATATTTTTACTATTGTAGTTCTTAATTTTAATTGTTTTCATTTCATCTTCCAATAATCAAGACAAATTGTTCGAGTTGTCTTTCTTTGTATAGATGTTATGTGCATTTTATATCCCTTAGTCGTCTTTTAATATACCCACGGGTGAGAAATGGAGTGATGAATTATATTCTTATGCCATTACCACATACAGTATAGTCTAAAAGGTTTGCACTTTTATAGTAACTATTACGTCATTGATGTCGAATATTTTACTACGGCCATGACCATAAATGTTGTAAAATATCTGAGACATCGTGTTAGTAAAAACGAAATTAAGCGTAATAAACTTCGTGAAACATACTTTTACGTTACATACCACCTGTTCTTGAAATAAAATTGCGTTATCAAATGAGCTTTCAGAATAAAAAAAATACTACTCCATCTTTCTTTAATATTCTTTTTTATAAGAAATTATCTTCGTATCCTATTCTGTGTGGTGACGGAGTGAGAATACAATTCAGAACCCCCTTCTCTTGACCGTGGGTATCGTAAAACAGAATGTAATAAATGTGTAATAAAGAGATAACTCGAAATGAAAACCTTTTTTTTTTTTTTACAGTCACTCCTCGCACCACTCCATCCGGGGCGACAGAGGGGCGTAAGCACGCACTTCCGTAACCCACCCGCGCGACACGTCGCCTTCGTCGTTGGGCTGACCACCAGAGCAGGGTGACTTGACGTCAGTGGTCGGCCCAACGGAATGCCCCCTTGAGGAGTACCCTCTCATCGACCGACGTTTCCCCCTCGGTGAGGACGACGGTCTTACCTCACGCGGTCGGCCTATCGGCGGCCACCTACCACTAACCCGTTAGATCAACGTGGTATAATTGGTCAATTTGCCTTCTATTTTGGCGGAAATGTATATAAGCTGTGATGATGATGGTTATGAATACGTATTTTTATAGACTCGTCTCCAATAATAAAATGAGAGCCTATTAACGTTCGACATCATCATTTCTCTTTAACACGGAAGAAATTAAAAATTTATTATGTTAGAAAATATTTTAGAATTGTGCAGTAGCTTTTTTCAGTAATATAAAGTGTCCTTATAATCCCTCGACGCTTTCCACTATGGTGAATGTTTTAAGGACTCCAGTTTCACCTGTTACATAAAGTAGGCACTGTACCCACTAAGAGCGAAAAAATATTATAAAATTATTGCTATCTAAATAGATTTTTTTAAAGACAAGTGCCTACTTGCTTTAATGCAATAATCCTAGTCCCCGAACTTTAAATTGTATAATTTATGAACACAATTTAGATCAAAAGGTAGAAATATTTAAATGGTCATAATTATAAACACTTAATTATTTAATACCAAGTTCCACCCATTCCCGTGTGATGATGGAGTAAGAATACAATTCACCACTCCCTATCTTGCTCGTGGATGTCGTAAAAGACGGCTAAGGGATATTATATGCACATAACATCTGTGCAAGAGAAGGAAAACTCGAAATGAAATCCTATACCAACATATCTGACCATCATGGTATAGTAGGTTAAATTCTCTCCTATTGTGGGGAAGGCCCGAGCCCAACAGTGGGACGTATGTGGGCTGCGATGATAGAATAGAATAGCATTTACTGTCACATAATAACTAATAATTAAAATACATGTTTTTAATTTATTTTGACAATAGGGGAATGCTCAGCATTGTGCTGCATAGAAATTATGCAGGGCTGGTTTTCAGAAAACCCCTTTCCTCAAATATATAAGAAAGAAAAGTAACAAAAAAAAGAGAAAAGAAAAAAATAAAAAGGAATAAAATAACTTACAATAAGAATCATAACAATATAAATAACATTAATGAATTGAATTATGAAGGATATGCTTCTGTATGATGAGTTCGCTTTTTCATTTTTGTGTATATGAGTGTTGAGTGTTTGTTTGCGTGTGTGAATGTGTGTATATGTGTGCGTATGCGTGTATGTGAGCAGCGATTGACGTATGTATCTATTACAAATTTGTAGCTTATGTCATGTAATTATTCATCAGTTCGTTATACAAATGTCGCATCAAATATGGTTTTATTTCGGTATTTTTTTTTTTTTTTTTTTTTATGGGTGGGTCGCGGTCGGCGCGCCTCCGCACCACTCCGTCCGGGGCGACAGAGGGGCTCAAGCACGCAACTCCCGCAACCCACCCGAAAACCACCTCGCCTTCGTCATTGGGCCGACCACCGGAGCAGGTTTACTTGTCGTCAGTGGTCGGCCCGACGGAATACCCCCTACGCGGGGTACCCTCCCATCGACCGACGTCCCCCCCTCGGGGAGGACGTCGGTCTTTCCTCACGCGGTCGGCCTCTCGGCGGGTGACGGACTAATCCCCGGTCACGTCACCCGCGGCCTCGGCTAGGGCGGCATGAGGCGCAGATAGTTGCGCCTGCGCCGCCCCAGTCGCCGGCGGCGGATCTCCTCGTCGAGGCTGCGCTCCACGCGCAGACGATCCGCCGCCTCCTTCTTATTTCGGTATAATAGTAGTAGTTTAATTTTTTTTTTAAAGCTGTTAAAACTTATATTTTGTCTCAAAGGAGGAGGAATGTTATTCCATATTTTTGATGCACTATATTTGAAACAGCCTTTGAAACCACTAGTCTTGTGCATTGGTATTTGAAGAGTATAAGATGAATTAGAGCGTATAGTTCTTGAGTGAATATCACTAAGCCATGTAAGTTTTTCAAATAAGTATTCAGGGTTTTTATTCCATAATACTTTTTGGGTCGTACATGCGAGCTGGAGCTCTCTTCTTGATTTCATGTTTAAAATTTTATGTTTGATCATATATGGCGTTACATGTTCCCTTTTAGTTATATTAAAACAGAATCTCACGCATGCATTTTGTACTCTTTGTATGGAATTTTCAGTTTTAGTATATAATCGGGGACCATAAACAGTGCTACAATAATCAAAAGAAAATAGAATAAGGAGGTCACATAATAAATTACGAGTTTCTTTTGACAAATGTTTCCTAATACCATATAGTATTTTCAATTTAAAAAAAGCAGTTCTGATCTTTTCACTGATATGTTTTTCAAATCTCATTTCACTATCGAATATAAGACCTACTCCATAAATTGACTTTGATTTAACCGGATAATATGATTGCAAACTAGGATCAATGGTTTTTTCTTAAAAAAACATTGCAAATGAGCGACCCTTATCATTTCCGGTAGACTAAATTGTTCGACGTTTTACTCACCCATTCGGCTTCCACTCGTCCGCGACAGCTACTAGCATCGAGAACTTAATCAAATTTATGGAATTCAAAGATTAATATAACATTCGTCCGTGTGGTGACTGAGTAAGAATACAAAAAGGGGTGCCCTTTTCGTATCCGTTCATGATCTTCATCACAGCTTGTATACGTCCCACTGCTGGGCTCGAGCTTCCTACACAATAGGAGATAAATTGACCTACTATCCCACGCTGGCCAAGCGGATTGGCATAGGGTATTTTTATGGTGGCAAACAAGCAAGCAGCACACTTGATGGTAAGTGATACTGCCACACTAGGACCTGGGCAATACCAGGGGTACAGCTAGGCCGTTTCCCAATGTGAAGAAAATGCTCTTAAACCTCTTTTAAAGAAGGACATGGTATAGCACTCGGGTAACACAGCAGCAGGTAATCTCTTAGACGTCTTTCATAGGACTTGTAGGACGCCCAACTAGGTGGACCGACGACCTGGTAAAGGTTGCTGGGCGTCGTTGGATGCAGGTGGCATAGAACCGCACTTTGGGCGCAACATGAGGGAGGCCTACGTCCAGCAGTGGACGGTGATAGGCTGAAATGATGATGATGAAGGTCACACTGTCGATAGTCTTCTATCTACAGCCGCAGGCCGGTCGTCCGGAGACTCCGGACTCCGGAGACTATCAGAAAAAGACCTTCTTGCAGAAAGTCGACGTCTGAGTAGCAGCAATTTGTTATTACATTACGTTCGATGAGAGAGAGCCGAAAGTCAACTTTCGGACGTTGTAAATAAAACTACTTTTACGGATTATATCGCGTTTGTATTTGATTTATGATTGCCCGACGTTTCGAACACTTTGGAGCATTCATGGTCACCGGCGGACTAAGGTGTCTCACGTCCAACAAGTAATCGTTATTACAGACATTTATAATTATCTACCCGATACAGAAAATTAGTTATAAATTTATTAAATTGTGACCCACATTTTAGTACAAATTTATTGCCACTGTAAGAAGAAAATGATTCTATATGCAAAATTTCGGACTTTGTTTGCATCTTGTTTGTTTTAGCTGTGCCTTTAATTTCGCCGAACCATATTGCAAGTTTTCACTCCCTGTTTTGCTTGAAGATATCGTAAAAGACGACTAAGGCATTAAACATGCATATAAAATCTATGAAAGAGAAGCAAAACTCGTAATAAAACCCTATACCAACCTGTCTGATCAGCATGGTATAGTTGATCAATTTCCCTCCTATTGTAGAAAAGGCTCGAGCCCAACAGGGGGACGTATATGAGCTGAAATTATGATTATAATTATTAACTGAGATGAAGTTTTAAATTCAAAATAAAATCATTTATTATGCATAAATCCCGCAGAGGCAAATAGAGGCTTTAGTTTGTTGTTTAAAAGAGCCTCCATTTCCCCGTTTAATTATGGATTATTAATTTTTCATCGATGTATAAATAGCTGATAGAATTTATGAAGTACTCAGGCACAAGTTAATAAATCTACTTTTATAGCGAATGGGAACCAATTAGCCAAAAATTTGTTTTGATTTTAATTTTAAATCAACTTATTAGTATTACCTTTGCGTATGGGGACGCAGTAAGAATACAATTCACCACTCCCTCTCTTGCCCGTGGGTGTCGTAAAAGGGACCACTAAGGGATACAATATGCATATAATATCTATGCTAGAGAAGGAAAATTTAAAAAAAAATCCCTATACCAACAAGTCTGACCAGCGTGGTATAGTAAATCAATTGCCCTCTCATAGTGGAGGAGGCCCGAGCCCAACAGTGGGACGTATATGATTTGTGATCATAATGATTAGCTTGATCATTCTTCATTTGCCTTTCTCTCTAATGATGAAATAAGAATACATTTCATAACCCCTATTATACCCGTGAGTATCTTAAAAAATTATTAAGGTATGCAATATAGACATATATGTCGTATACAGATAACAATATATTCATGTGAAGGCATACTTAAAATAAAACTCTATACAATAAATGCTTTATTTATCATCATCATCCAAACTTCAGTATCTAATCAAAGCAAATCAATTCCTCCACACGAAAAAAGTATGTTTTGTTATTTATGCTGTGTAATTCTTATACTCCTGAAAAGGAAATAAAAGATGTGAACCAACATTACGTTACGTAATCTATATATATATATATATATATATATATAGAAGGGGAGGCGGGTTTTGCGAGCGATATATTGACTCATCACCATATCTCTGGAACCATAAGGTGTACAGACTTGAAATTTGGCAGAAATATTCTTTTCGTCGATTAGAGGTCAGCTAAGAACGGATTTTACGAAATTCAACCTGCAAGGGGTGTTGCGGGGTCGTTAACAATAATATACATATAAAGGAACAGGGTGGAGCCGAAGCTACTAAAGAAAAATGAAATTTGGATCTTGGTTTCATTTCGTGACGGAGACACCCACTTTGAATAGATTTTGTGAAATTCCACCCCTAAGGGAGTGAAATGCAACGGTAAAGTCTGTATGGAAAGAAAAAAAAATCTTTAGCTACTGTCTTCAAATTAAACACAAATACTATTTAATAAAAATAAATAGACACGTGTTTCAGCGTTTGTCCCTTTTCATCCTCAAAGGGTGTAAAATAGGAGGAAAGATGTCAGTTTACTGACTTATCACAGAGCCGAAGCTACTGAAGACAAAAACATGAAATTTTGACATTAGTTTCTTTGCGTGACGTAGAAACCCACTAAAAAGGATTTTTTGAAATTCAACCCCTAGGGGGTAAATCGTAGTAACAAAGTTTGTATAAGGAGAAAAAAAAATCTACATCGATTTTGCTCAAATTCTCCAAAAATACTCTTTAGTGAAAATAAATAAACCCGTGGTTCAGCATTTTTTAATTTTCACACTCTAAGGGTGTAAATGTACACTAATATTATAAAGAGGAAATGTATGTTTGTTAACTACTGAAAACTACTGAACGGATTTTGATAATTCTTTCACCATTTGAATATCACAGTATCCCTGAGTAACATAGGGTATTTTTTATCCTGGTATTCCCACGGGACGAGAATTATGCGGGTAAGGCCACTAAAACCGAAGCGAAGCGAGGGCGGGTTGCTAGTTTAACATAAAATAAAAGGCGTTATTACTACCAGCATTAGCAAAGCATAGTTCTAAATTTGAAGCTTGTGCTTGGGCTTTTTTTTTCAAGAAAATATAATAATGGTCATCAGCAAAAGAACACAAATATTTTTTGATAATATAGAATATAGAGACAAGCGCCAAATTCCATCACAGCTCATACACTTCCCACTGGGCTCGGCGTCCTCCATTATGGGAGGGAAATCGACCTACCAAAGCACACTGTTCAGACGGGTTGGTGTAAATTTTTATTTTAAGTTTTCCTTCACTTCTGTAGTTGTTATATGTCCAATATATCCCTTTATCCTCCTTTAAGACACCTACGGGCAAGAAATGGACCCGTCACTGCTCAGAAAGCGCCAAACTAACCAAGCATTTTTTAAACAGGATAACTATCAAATCTTATCGTTTAAATCTCCAAATTGAAACGCAATCCATATGTTTGCATAGTGATATTCCTAATTTTTAGTAAACAAACCGCAATTTTAATATACAAGACACTCACTAAACACCAATATTAACGAACTGTGCACTCACTAAATAAAATATACTGGCCAATATTGGTACTCGGCCTTTATCGGGTCTTCGGATCGTTACAGAATCATTACATTTTACGATCCCTACAAATGCTATGAAGGCGGCGCAACCGATTTAAAATAACACGATGTATGTTTATTTTTTACCGTCTTGATTCGTTCAATGGTCAAAGGCTTGGTATTTTTTTTTCTACATTTAATATGATTAGCGAAAAATTTATACGTATAATAAAATTGCCGTTACCGAAATTTAATTAAGAATACAATTCACCACTATCTTACCCCTGGGGTTCGTAAAAGATAGGTAATTAATATACTTATATTATAAGGAAAAATTGTATTTTGTAGGTGTGTATGTTTGTAATGAATAAACTCAAAAACTACAGTGCCGATTTCAAAAGTTATTTCACCAATGGAAAGTTATATTAGGGAGTAACATAGGCTATATTTTATCCAGATATTCCCACGAGAACGGGCACTACGCGGGTAAGGCGACTGAAACCGAAGCGAAGAGAGGGCGGGTTGCTAGTTATAAGTAAAACTATTTCATGGATTTTATCGCGTTTGTATATGATTTTTGATTGGCCGCCGTTTCGAACACTTTACAGGGTTCATATGACCACATATGTTAGGTACACTCTGTACGCGATAAAATGCATAAAATCATTTTATTTACAATGTACAATGACCACAATTCTTATCTTTGTGTATAGGAAAAATACGATTCAAAGGACCAGACGCAAATAAAATCTCTACAATAGAAGGATTATTTCAAATAAAGTCCTTTTGTAACACATTGCATTTTACAAAAAGTCAATAATAAATTAATAATACAGATTAACTTCGATCGTATAAGCTACCTATCAGCGTGTATTTAGAGAAAACGCCAACAAAAGCTTCGGAATAATAAAAGCTTTTCTAACGACAGTTGTCTTTGAATTCAGAGACGGAATTCATAATATAAAAGTCGGTAGGTACCTTGATACACATATAAATTAAGAATTCAGTTTGATTAATAGTCAATATCAGGTTGACCGAGCTTCGCTCGGAGTATTTTTGTAGCATTTATTTAGATATATATTAATAAAAAATAAAAAAATAAATAATGAAAATTTTATAAAAAATTACAAAAAGAGAATAATAATAACACCGAGATTCGATCCGGCGCCGTTTGTCGCCAATGTCAAAAATAAAACGAAACCTGACTACTTCGCCACTAAGCTATCGTAACTCATGACATTGATGGCAAAATTTGAATTCATATTCTTTTAAAATTTAATGTATAAATAAATGTAATATTGTCTGCCAAAAACACTGACAAAAGAACATTTTCTATACATAAAACCTAGCTAGATCGATTTTTTTGGCCCTAATCCTCTAGTATGCCAAGTTTCAACAAAATCGTTGGAGCCGTTTCCGAGATCCTGAAAATATATATATTTACAAGAATTGCTCGTTTAAAGATATAAGATTATCATTGTCCCATGTGGTGACGGAGTAAGGTACACGGTCCGCCACTCATTTCTTACCCGTGGAAGTCGTAAAAGACGACTAAGGGATACGCGTATACTGTCAATGCAAGAGTAAAACATCGAAATTAAACCCGTTACCAACCTATTTGACCAACATGGTATAGTAAGTATAGTAAGGTCAATTCCCCTCCTATTGTGGAGGAGGCTCGAGCTCAACAGTGGGATGTATATAAGCTGAAAAGATGATGAAATGATGAATAGCCATCAGGCGAACATCCACAATTAGTCCATTTCATCTCAAGGTATCAAGGAATCGGCACCAGTGGGCTCAATGGAGTGAATACGGTAAGCTATTAGGTCAAGGGCAGAGCAGCGCCGTGAACTGGTTTCAATCATTGGTGCCGACCTGACGCTGCTGATCATCACTAGAGAGATGCTCGACAGCGTCAGGAACTGGGACGTGATTGCTGCCTTATTTTTTTTATTGCTAACGTTGGCAAAGGAGCAAACAGTATACCCGATGGTGTTATTACCTTTCATGGACCTTCGTAAGGCCGCTGCCTACCGCGAAGAAAGTGAAGGGAGTGTGAATGTGTGCAATGAGGTTTGGTGATACTAAAGGCACCACTAAAACCCACCACCACACACAAATACCCTCAGAAAGTTGGGCTGCCGGCTCTCTCGCTCAACGAACGAAGCGCAGTAACAAATTGCTACTACTCAGACGTCGGTTTTCTGCGAGACTGTAGTACTACCTCGGACGGATCGGCCCGCGGCTGTAGACAGAACTGTCAAAAGTGTGGTCCTACCACATCTATAATCTCATGGAAGAAGGCGGCGGAGCGAGCGCTCTATGGCGACACGGTCCGCCGCCGGCGACTCGGGCAGTGCAGGCGCGTGTCATCAAATGTAATCCCAATGAGGGTTGATATACCTGGGCTTGATGCCGCCCTAGCCAAGGCCGCAGGTGACTGGACCGGGGAATAGTCCGTCACCCGCAGAGAGGAAAGTTTTATTATAACGCATTATCTAGTTGACATATATGACGGTGTGTGCGCGCATCGTAAAAAATATTAACTACCTCACTTCCAGGTGTCGGATTTTCGTGACGGTGTGGGCGCGCATCGTAAAGAATTACTCACATAATTTTTTTGCTAACACATCAAAAGATGTATAACTTCAAAAAATAAATAAAAAAAGGAAAACAAAAATGACAACACAACCTCTCTCTTATATATCTAGAATTCTTTGAATAGGAATACAAATTACAAGGAGCAAAGGCTGGCTTAATTCGAAGAATTTAAATCGAAAATCTAGCGTATCAATATACGATCAAAGGTTAGAAAGAGGAAATAGACAGAAATAACCACATTCAACTGTATATCGATTTGCCGATACAAATAAAGTAGCGGGAACTTCCGGCGGAAGTGCCCAAAGGCAGTCGTTTTACGCTCCGGTTGAAACATCCACTTAGCTAATATACGGTTGTCCCTTAACTCAAAGTATAACTCAGAAGTCAATTTACATTTTTACATTAAAGACTTCAATGTGTATTGACGTGGGGTGTATACATCTGAAGTTATTAGATATAAAGATGGATATAGGTAGGATGTTGGATAAAAGAGAAGGCGCTTTTTAAGACTTTCACTGCACTTTATAAATTAAACTATTTTTACAAATTTTATAGCGTTTGTATTTGATTGTTTTTGCGCAACCTTTCAAACACTTTACAAAGTTCATCGTTTTCTTACCGGATCTTTCTCAGTGTGCTGCGTTCCGATCCGATGGTAGTATAATATATTTGTTAGGTTTAAATGAATAAATGGTCATAATAGAATAATTACTACAAATCTAACATTTAATAATTACTGACAAAAATAATGTATTTTTTTCATACAGAATAATTTCCTTTTTGTACTGGCAATAAATTTGTATCAAAATATGGGTCCTAATGTAATTACTAATTCTGTAGCGGATAGATATCTCTGTAATAACGATGACTTGTTGGACGTGAGACATCTTAGTCTGCCCGTGACCATGAACACTTTAAAGTGTTCGAAATGACGGGCAATTAATAATAAAATACAAACGCGATAAAATCCATAAAATAGTTCTATTGACAATGTATAATTATTTCTCTGCACTGATTTCCTGGTATGAAATATTCAGTATGTGTTCAATTAATTCGATGGCTTTACAAGAAGATTAACTATTAATACCTCCGATTTCCGTGGTTGTGCATAAAAGCTCACTAAAGTATTCGATTAGATAACATCTTTGAAATAAATTAATTTTAAATATAAAGAAAACGCTTTCAAATCAAATTAAATAATTTATTCTACATAAGCCCTTTAAGGGCACTTACATATTGTCAAATTTACACATCATATGAAATATTTTCGGATCGGAACGTAACCACAAACTAAAAAGATACGGCAAGAAACTCGGCGAGCTGTCATTATATTTTTAATATTTTAAATATAATTGCACTGTACTGTGTATTAGCTTAGAATACATACTTATTTTTAATTACAATGTTAGAATCCGAAATTCGGCAGAAGAACGGATGTAACCGACATAGTACGAAGAATTAGCACGCTGAAGTGGCAATGAGCAGGCCACATCGCTCGACGAACCGACAATCGCTGGGGAAGAAAGGTTCTCGAGTGGCGACCACATATCGGACGATGCAATGTAGGACGCCCCCCCCACTAGGTGGACCGACGATCTGGTGAAAGTTAGATGCAGGTGGCACAGGACGGCACTTTGTGGCGTAACATGAGGAAGCCCTACGTTCAGCAGTGGACGGCGATAGGCTGAAATGATAATGATGATAAAGTACAATGTTTATTATGTTACCAATTTCTCAAAACGATCTTTCTTATAAATCGTAGTCCAAAATATTCTATGGAACTTGATAATAGTAATATAGGAGCAGGTTAATACTGCAATTTACCGACTTGAAAATTTAGATGCAACCGTGAAATTTGACTATCAGCTAGAGTTATGGTAGTGACCTAGTTCCGAATGCGAAACTAGCCGAAATAGTCATTACTCATGTCTGTAGTGGTAAAGAATGTGATATTGTTTGCTTTATATGTGTAGAGTTATAGCATGTTTTGAATTTTCTTTATACTTTCACGACTTATTTGAGAAAATAAACTTATGCTGACGGAGTAAGAATCCAATTTCTTTCATGAAAAGTGCTCTGAGGAACTGTTACCATCGTCACTGTTTTATACCACTCGACACCGCAGCAGGGTTCATCCATTTCACCTGGAAACGTTATAGGCTTCAAATGTACGTTTAATGATTTGATTTGTTTGATTTGATTTGTTTAATGATTCTGGGTCTGGCAACCCCGAACTGACAGCTGTGTCTGTTTTTATTCTCGTATTTAATTTTAATTTTATGTTTAATTTATTGTTTTTAACATCCGCTTGCCTATTTCTCGCTAATTTAGAGGTGTAACTTATAGAAAAGTGTTTTTCAAACACCAGTTAGCAAATAATTATTATTTTAGATATTCTACTATATAGTGTTTTACAGTGACAGTGCATGTTTTACCGGTGTTTTGTATTTGAAATATCACTGCCGTTATCGTTGTTTTCTCTTAATAAGGTACTAAATACTGCTTATAAGGTAACTGTTATATATTATTAACTATAAGATTTTTGACAAACATATATTTGTACCTTTAATTTTGTTTCTGCTACCTACATTTTTCCTTTGCTTCTAACGTAATTTTATATTTTTCTATTGTAAAATGTTGACTTGCAAGGCCCTTGCTCGTCAAGAAGAAACTAAACTCCATTTGGCCTTGGGTGAATTGAAGGTTGCGAAGGAGATGTGTAGTGCATTGAGTAGGGAAAGAGATGACAGCGAAAGGGAGCTGTTAGACTTACTCAATTCAAATAAAAATTTAAAACTAGAAATGGCACAACTTAATGCAGAACTCAGTGAGGCTGTACAGGTTCGGGATAACCTCCAAATTATTGTAAATGGATTTCAAGAGTGTAGTCTTGAATATGTAAATAATTTGAATCGCATAAATACACTAGAACATGAGCTACAAGAAGCTCACAATCAAATATCTGAAATGGAAAATTCTAAACATAATGTGACAGCCTCGCTGAATCAAAGCTTATTTGATGAACTTGTCGATAGTGCCCCAAACTTAGTTTCTATTGCACCTGAGAATTCCTCTATGTCACATGACACAATTAATAAACTATTACCAGCTTGTAATGAGGAGATGCCCAGGTGCAGTAGGAATAATACATGTAAAAAATATAAAATCTTTAAAAAGTTTGTTAACATAAACAAATATATTAAAAAAACTAAGAAACTTGTTAATAACCATAGATGTTTTATTAAAACTGTAAAATCTAAAAGGGAACGCTTACAGCTGATAGATAAGCTTGATTTTTATGTTAGTATGTTAGAAAATAAAACTAGAGAGCATAATGTAGATATTCATGACTTCCAATTAAAAATTGACTCTCTTCAAGATAAATTGGCAGATTTGACTATTAAGTACTCCAATTCAGAAAAACTGATAGCGGAGTATTCATCAGCAATTAATAAAATAATACTGGATAAATCTATTCAGTGCACTAAACAGTTTGATACCAATAACTACTCATCTGTAGAGTGTTCTCAGTTTTCCATCTCCCAGACTAAGCAATCTAATGTAAACTTAGAAAATACTCCATTTTCTACTAGCAGTTCCCTCTTAACAACTGTTGATGTAGTCTCAACTCTATCCACAGTTAAGTCATTTTTAAGTATTAAAAATGAAATTGTTATGTTTAGTGATGAAATTGGCAAGAATATGGGTGTCCTGCTGTCAGATAAAGGGCATTCAATTGTCAATTATTGCTCACCGGGTTTGTCATACCATGATATAATGGAAAAAATCTTTAATTATAAGTTTAAGCCTAGTACTACACTACTAGTCTTTATTGGCAATATGCGAAGTGTGAGCAAAAAGCAATTGCTAAAATATAATGACAAACTTTATAGATTAAATGTAGATAAAATTGTGTTGTTCACATTTCCTTATCGCACGTGTTTGACACAGATGGAAAATGAATCCATCTATAATTTAAATTTGACATTACATAATACTACTAATTATTGTACTGACAACAAAATGCATGTAATTGACATTAACAATTTTGTTAAAAAAAAAATGTTTTTGACAAAAGATAGTTCTTATCTTTCAAAATTTTACAAAAAATTGATAGCTGATTCGCTATCTTATTATTTATTTACATCAGCCAAGAACTTGGCTACCAAAACTGCTTTTATTGAGCAATGTAATAACATATCCACTATTGTAAATAGGGTTATTAATTCAAAAACTAATTTAAATTAGCTATTAAGACAATAGAGAACCCCTCTTGCCTTAGCATTTTAAGCACTAAGAATAATAATAAATCAATCAACCTGGTACATCAAAATATTCAGGGTATGTTAGGTAAAGATTTGGAAATTGAATTATTTTTGAATGATTATCAAATAGACATTTTATGTATTACTGAACACTGGCTCAAAGGTAATCAACTAATGTTCAATTTTCCTAATCACCAGGTTGTTAGCTCGTTCAATAGAGTCAATAGGATACGAGGCGGCTCATTGATAATTTTAAATAAGATGGTTAAATTTAAAGAAAGAAATGATATTGTGAGACTATTGAACGTGTTATAGAAATTGCTTGTATTGAGTCGGAGCAGTTCATAATTGTATGCGTATACAGACCTCCATGTTCACCATATGATAATTTTGAAAGATATATGGAGGATATTTTGTTCAAAATCTCTACCTCTAATAAAACAGTTATTATCTGTGGCGATTTTAATATTAATTTATTAGACCACAACAACATCACACAAAAATTTATAACTCTTATGAAATCATATGATTTATATAATGTCTTCTTGGAGCCTACTAGGATAACGTCTGGGAGTGCAACTTGTATTGATAATGTATTTACAACTGTTAAACCCATTGCTCACTCTATTCTGAGTGCTCTAGAATCGGATCATTGTGGTCAATTTGTTGTATTTCCTAGAACTAGTAGGGTTCAACGAGAAAGTATTAGCTTTGTTCCCATGACTGCTAGCCGCTTAGAGCAGTTTAAAGATGAACTGAGTATGAAGGTACCGCTGTTGCCTATTCATGACAGTCCTAATGAGCTATATACATCTTTATTTCACACAATTAATACCGAATTTAGTAAAATTTTTAAACCAAAAACATTAACATTTGGAGTGCCTGCTGGTTTTAGTGAATGGGCTACTTGTGGTATCTACAAGAGTAGAAGAAGGTTATATGATCTTTACAGTGAAAAATCTTATAACCATAACCCAGTATTTTTAGAGTATGTTAAAAATTATTCAAAAATTTTCAAACGTGCCTGTTCTAGTGCTAAATCCATTTATTTAAGGAGGAAAATTAAAGGATCTAGTGATATAATTAAAATGACTTGGACAGTGATTAATAGTGAAACCGGTAGGAACACTGTGCGGAAGAAGGACTTTAATTAAAAGATTGGTGATAAAAATGTGACAGTAAATAAAGAAGTGGCACATGAATTTGAAAACTATTTTACAAATGTGCCTGTATTAACAACAAAATCCTTAGCGTCGTGCCCTATTTTGGCTGAATCGCTCCTTAAACAAAGCATTGTAAAATGTGACACTTCCTTTGAATTTTCAGATGTAGGTGTGGATGATATTTTAAAGTCTTTTAAAAATCTTAATATTAAGAAAACAGCAGATTTATGGGGTTTATCAGTAAAGACTATTGATTTTATAATACCTGTTATTGCTCCCCACCTGGCATTTGTATTTAATGGTTGTGTTGCTCAGGGTGTGTTTCCTGATCTCATGAAAATTAGTAGAGTAATTCCTTTATTTAAATCTGGTAGTATGTCAGATATTAATAATTTTCGTCCTATTTCCATACTACCAACACTCAGTAAAGTATTCGAAAAAATTATGCTTAATCAGATGTTGATTCATTTTAAGAGACATGGTATTTTTCACAAAAATCAATTTGGCTTTACTGAGAATTGCTCTACTACTGATGCGGGCGTAGAGTTATTGAAAAATATTTTTGCAGCCTGGGAGGAGTCACATGAGGCCTTAGGTGTTTTCTGTGATTTATCCAAGGCATTTGATTGTGTACAACATGAAACACTCATCAGAAAACTATACCACTATGGGATCAGGAATAACGCTCTTGAACTTGTAACTTCTTATTTAAGCAACAGAATCCAGAGGGTTGATGTTAATGGTGCACGATCATCTGGTTCTATTATAAAAATGGGCGTTCCACAAGGGTCCATTCTGGGGCCATTTCTGTTTCTTGTATATATTAATGACCTACCCTACCATATAGGGGACAATCTGGACATTGTGTTGTTCGCAGATGACACTTCTTTGTTATTTAAAATTAAAAGACAAATGTTGAATTATGACGATGTGAACAATGCACTGTCTAACGTTGTTCATTGGTTTAACACTAATAATTTGGTTCTCAATGAGAAAAAAACTAAATGTATCAAATTTACTACTCCTAATGTGAGGCAAGTAGAAACCAATGTCCAAATGAATGGTGTGGCTCTAGACCTTGTGGAGTCAACAGTCTTTTTAGGTATCACCATAGATGCTAAACTTCAGTGGGGACCTCATATTGAAAAGTTGTCGAGTAGGCTTAGCTCAGCGGCTTATGCAGTAAAAAAAATAAGAATGTTGTGTGAATGTTAACAGATACTGAAACAGCTAGAATGGTTTATTTCGCTTATTTCCATAGTCTTATGTCTTACGGTATATTACTGTGGGGATGCTCCGCGGACTTTAATAGAATCTTTGTTCTCCAAAAAAGGGCTGTCCGTGCAATTTATAATCTAGGCCCAAGAATCTCACTTCGGGAGAAATTCAAAGAAATAAATATTCCAACTGCTGTATCACAATATATATACGAAAATATATTATATGTCAAAAAAAATATCGCTAACTTTAAGAGATATTGTGACATTCATGAAATGAATACTCGTAATAAGGACAGATTAGTTGTACACACTACTTGTCTCCAAAAAGTTAACAAATCATTCATGGGGCAATGTATACGCTTTTACAATAGATTACCTAAAGATATCCGAGACCAGCCTATGAAAAAGTTTAAAAAAGCCATCAAGAATAGACTTTGTAAAAAAGCTTATTATAAAATCTCTGATTATGTAGATGATAATACAGATTGGTTGTGAGCAGCTCCTCATTCAGCAATTTCCTTGTTATTTTAAATATACTGTTTGTAAATGTACTTTTAACTTTTATTGTAAAGTGTAGCGTGTTTTGCCAAACGAATTTTTGTATTTTCAGCGTTTGTAACATATTGTGGTGTTGGTCATGCTCACATAGGGATCTACTTGCGGTAGCTGCGTGGAGCGGGTCTCTCCCTTCCCTCCATAGTGGTTGAGGGGAGTGATGGCTGCTCTAGTAGTTAACTCGTGATCGGGTGCCGCTTGTGGGATCTGGTCCAGCCATAATCGTTTAAATTATATTAAGTGTCTTGCGGTTCGAAGGGCATCACACTGGAGCTTGTTCTTACAAAACATGTACACAATTGTATAACTAGTAAGAAGAAAAAAAAAATAAAAAAAAATTAATAATAATGACAAGCCCGCTGAGTTTCTTGCCGGATCTTCTCAGTAGCGGTCGCGTTCCGATCCGGTGGTAGTATATTTTTTTTGGAAATTGTAAACCTGACAATATGTAAGTGCCCTCTCAGGGTTTATGCATAATAAAATAATTTGAATTTGAATTTGTTTCCAACGATCATTTCTCCCACGTACGTGCAGACTATGGAATGAACTACCTGCTAATGTATTTCCTGAGCGCTATGACATGTCCTTCTTTAAACGAGGTTTAAAAAGAGCATTTTCTTCACGGTAGGCAACGGCTTAGCAGTGGCCCTGGTATTACAAGGGTCTATGTGCGGCAACATCACTTACCATCAGGTGTGCTGCTTGGTCGTTTGCCACCAACGGCAATTAAAAAAATAATAATAATACGTAGAGGCTCTGGAATGAACTACGTGCTGCTGTGTTTGCCGAGCGCTATGACATGTCCTTCTTTAAACGAGGTTTAAGAAGAGCATTCGCTTCAAGGTAGGCAACGGCCTAGTATCACTTACCATCAGGTGTGCTGCTTGGTCGTTTGCCACTATCGGCAATATAAATAAATCACCACATTCTATTATGATCATCATCATTAGCTCGTATATATCCTCTTCTCCAGCCTCCTCCCAAACTGTGAGGGAAATTTACCTAATATACCACGCTGGTCAGACGGTTTAGTATAGGATTCAAATCGTATATTATGCATAAACCCCAAGGGATCACTTACATATTGTCAATATTAACACAGTTAAATTAAATTAATTCAATAAACTGCCACCGCATCGGAACACGACCGCTACTGAGAAGATCAGGCAAGAAACTTAGCGGACTTGTCTATTGTTTTTAATTTTTTTTTCTTCTTACTAGATATGAAATTGTGTACAACATGTTTTGTAAGAACTAGCTCTAGTGTGATGCCCTTCGAACCATAAAATACATAATAAAATTCAAACGATTTTGGCTGGACCTTACTATACCATGCTTGTCAGCCAGGTTGCTATAGGGTTTTGTTTCGAGTTTTCTTTCGCTTCCATATATGTTATTATATCCCTTAATAATTTTTTACGACACCCATGGGCAAGAGCGGGGAGTGAATTGTATTCTTATTCCGTCACTCTCACCATATGGCAAATCGCATTCATAGTACCTATTAATTACTATACATAACTGTTTACATTTAAACTCACAAAATTCTCTCATTCATTGTAATATTGCTATAGATTTTTCAAAGTTTACCATGTGGTATGGTGGGGGATTAAAAATACAATTCACAAGTGATCATTATAAATTTATTCTTCACGTTTTCAGTGTCGTAATCGTTACCATCGATTAGGTGCTGACAATCAAATCAAATGTTCTTCTGGGAATTTTTTGGCAGAATATGAAAATACAAGCGTTTAGAAATGAAATATAACGATCTTCATGTCAAATTGACAGTTCCTTCTCAATTACTATTTGATACTCGAATATCTGACGTGAGTAACGTCGCTTGTGTCAAATGCGCCCGTCACAACATTCTCGGATGATATGTGACATGCTTGTTACAATATACGAGTATCAGTGATTTATTTAACATACTAACAAGGAGATTGAAATGGATTATGTTTCCAACGATATCTGTTAGACGAATATCGCCCATAGGTGTTATTGGGTAATATTACGTTTGAAAACTAAATATTTGCTTACGACAGTAAGTCGAATGAAGAGAAAGAAAACTCGAAATAAAACCCTACATCAACTCGTATGACCAGCATGGTATAGTAAATCAATGTCCCTCACATTATAGAGGAAGCTCGAGCCCAGCAATGGGACTTATAAGAGCTGTGATAATGATGATGATGAATATAAGATGATGTATTTCGTTCAATGAGTAATTGCAGAGAGTGTATGAAGGTACTTAAAATTAATATTTCTTAATTGGGAACCGATCTTGTGGGTATTTTACAAATAATGGCGCCGTATCTGAATTGATTTCACCTGGAAACGTTATGGTCTTCAACTGTAAGTTTCCAGCGATCACGTACATGCAGGCTCTGGAATGAACTACCTACTGCTGTTTCCTGAGCGCTATGACATGTCCTTCTTTAAACGAGGTTTAAGAAGAGTATTCTCTTCAAGGTAGGCAACGGCTTGGCTATGTCTCTGATATTACAGAGGGCCATGTGCAGCAGTAATGCTTACCATCAGGGTGTGCTGCTTACTCGTGTGCCACAATCGGTTATAAACAAAATTGATTTTTATTATTTCTTTTTCTCTTATAGCATTATGTAAATGATAAATAAACAGGTGTCTTCAAGGGAAAATAATGTAATAACCGCCACGCTCAGTAGATTATCCTTACTAATATTATAAATGCGAAAGTAAGAAGTTTGTTTGTTTGTTACGCTTTCAAGCTTAAACCACCGAACCGATTTCAAAAATTCTTTCACCAATGGTAAGCTACAATATCAGGGAGTAACATAGGCTATATTTTATCCCGGTATTCTCACGGGAATTACGCGGGTAAGGCGACTAAAACCGAAGCGAAGCGAGGGCGGGTTGCTAGTTTTCTATAAAAAGACAACTCCGAAGAAATAAATAAAAAATAATCCTTGTATTGTGGGGGACTTTACCAACATATAATTAAAGGGCACAAATTACACTTAGATTAAGAACAATTATTTGCGATTAAGTTTAAGTGTAAATGTCGGTTAAAATTTAATAACTAATTCTGTAGCGGGTAGATATAAACCTCTCTCTAATAACTATGACTTGTTGGGACTCATATTAGTCCACCCGTGAATATGAACACTGTAAAGTATTCGAAACGTCGGGTAATAAAAAATCAAACACAAACGCGATATACTGCCCACTGTGGGGCTCGAACCTCCTCCACAATGAACGAGAAATTGACCTACTATTCCACGCTGGTCAGACGTGTTGAAATAAAACCCTATGGTTTTATTTCGAGTTTTCTTCTCTTGCATCGATATTATCCGCACATATCCTTTAGTCGTATTTTACGACACCCACGGGCAAGATAGGGAGTGGTGAATTGTATTCTCACTCCGTCACCACGCGGATTTGCGGTCAAAAACTTCTACTGAGATCGAACACAGAACACACCAAAAATCGGTACCCAGTCCGCTATTTATACAGTTAAGCCACGGCCAGCATAAAAAAGTAATAAATGGATAAGGAATTCACAATAAGTCCACAACAGCCGAATGTAAAAAAATTAATTACTCTTTGAGTTAAAAGACAGCCTTGTATTAACTAAATGAATGATTTGACCCGAGTGAGAACCGCCTTTGGCCACTTCCTGACAACTCTGGTATATTTGAATTAAAAAATCAATGCATACTTGAATGTAGGTAGGATTTTCACGTTATTATTCACGTTTCTTGATTAAATGCCCTGATCGTATTTCAAAATTAAAGATTTTTGAATCAATCATTTCGTGTGGTGACAGAGTAAAAATACAATTCACCCTATCTTACCTGTGGATGTCGTAAAAGACGATAATGGGATATAATATGTACATAACATCCGTGCAAGAGAAGGAAAAATCGAAATGAAACCCTATACCAACATGCCGGACCAGCATGGTATAGTTCAATTTCCCTTCCACTGTAATAATAATAAATAAGGGCTGCGATAGTGATGATAATACATCATCATTCATTCATTCATTATCATTTCAGTTCATACACCCTCCTACTGAGCTTAAGCTTCCTACACAATAAGAGGGCAATTGACCTACTATACTACACTAGTCAGTCGCACTGGTATAGTAGTTTACTCTTAAGTTTACTATCTCTCGCATAAATGTTGTCTGCTTATCATATCCCTTACTCGTCTTATACAACCAAGTGTTTGAAATGTCGGGCAATCAAAAATCAAATACAAACGCGATAAAATCCGTAAAGTAGTTTTATTTAAAATGTCTCTCGTAAATACGATACGTATACTTGCGGTGACGGAGTAAGAATACAATTCACCACCCCCTATCTTATCTTTCTATGTCGTAAAGGTCGACAAATTAAATATGCATATCACATCTAGAGCATGGAGAGCATTAAAATTCGAAAAACCCTATACCAAGACATCGGACAAGCGTGGTACAGTAGGTTAACCTGCCCTTGTATTCTGAAGGAGGGTCAAGTACAGCAACAAACGATTAGCTAACATTAGCTAATCTTGCCTTAATAAACGTACATTATATTGAGAATAGGTTGAAGAACGACGCATACCTTTTTCTTCAATGAGACTAACACAAAAATCGAATTAACGTTATCTAATAAATTCTTTGAGACAAGACATATGTCGCTTTGAATATCACGTAATATTTCTTTTGCTAGAAATTCTGACAATACATAATAATTTTATCAGTATGATGACGAAGTAAGAATACAATTCACCACTCTCTATCACCCCCGTGGATATCGTAAAATACGACTGAGGGATATAATATTCATATTACGTCAATGCAAGAGAAGGAAAACTCGGAATAAAACCCTATACGGACCCGTCTGACCAGCGCAGAGTAGTAGATCAATATCCCTCCTATCATTTCCGTGTGGTGACGGAGTAAGAATACAATTCATCACTCTTGACCGTGGTTCGAGGCGGTGTCGTATCGCATCACCATCGGATGGGTCATACATCGCGATGGAATCGAAATAATACTTCGGATGGCTTTTAAACTGTATTCAACATTTAGCGTTAACAATGATCTATTACAATCAATAATTACGCGGATGCCGACAGATAAATTACAAGTTAGGGAAACGCGGTGATGCGATACGACACCGCCTCGAAATCAGAAGTGGGATAATCGACGGAAAAGTCGATTATCCCTGGATGTCGTACAAGACGACTATGGGATATAATATGCGCATAACATCTGTGCAAGAGAAGGAAAACTCGAAATGGAACCCTATACTAACATGTCTGACCAGCATGGTATACTAGGTTAAATTCCCATTATGGAGAAGGCCCGAGCCCAACAGTGTGGGCTGCGATGATGATGATGATCCCTCCTATAATGGTCCTCCATTATAGGAGGGATAATCATCAGCAGGAGTATGGTTGATCAAATGGCATCAGATGCAGTTGGTTCAGATTGATGTGGAAGTTCTTAATTGTCTTTAACGACATCTATTTTAATAGTGATAGGACCACACTGTTGACAGTTATCTGTCCAGCCGCGGGCCGGTCCGTCCGGGATAGTACCACACTGAGCAGGAAATCGACGCCCGAATAGTAGCAATTTATTACTGCGCTTCGTTCGGTGAGCGAAAAAGCCGGAAGCCCAACTTTCTGAGGGTATTTGCGTTTGGTGAGTTTTAGTGATGCCTTTAATATCACCGAACCTCATTGAACGCATTCAAACTCCCTTCACTTTCTTCGCGGTAGGCAGCGGCCTTGCAAAAGTCCATGAGCGGCAGCAACACTTACCATCAGGAGTATTGTTCGCTCGTTTGCAACCGTTTTCAATAAAAAAAATCTACGATCAAGGTAAGAGTTGATGGTATTTGTAGGATACACACAGCATATAATCTTTTGACCACTGAAGTTTTTTTTTTTTTTTATTGCAAGCAGTGGCAAACGAGCAAACAGGACACCTGATGGTAAGTGTTGCTGCCGCTCATGGACCTTTACAAGGCCGTTGCCTACCGCGAAGAAAGCGAAGGGAGTGTGAATGCGTGCATTGAGGCTCAGTGATACCAAGGACACCACCAAAACCCTCCACATGCAATCACCCTCAGAAAGTTGGGCTTCCGGCTCTCTCGCTCACCGAACGAAGCGCAGTAACAAATTGCTACTACTCAGACGTCGATTTTCTGCGAGAGCATGGTACTGCCCCAGACGGACCAGCCCGCGGCTGTAGACAGATAACTGTCGATAGTGTGGTCCTACCACTCCTATGTCACGGAACTCTGCACCGGTGGTCGGCCCAACGACGAAGGCGACGTGCTATACGGATGGGTTACGGGTGTGCGTGTTTACGCTCCTCTGTCGCCCCGGACGGAGTCCGGCGAGGAGTGCGCCGACCGTAACGCACCCCAAAAAAAAAATCTTTTAATCCCTAACGCGCAGTGTTAGCTTTAAATAAATCAATATCAAATGCCAAGTTACAAGCCGTTCTGTTGATTTTATTAAAAGACGATAATTACAGTATACATTAAAATAAATTTGTCCTACATTAAATAAATATTTAAACAAGTCATAGTTATTCAGTGTAGTTCATAGCATTTTGACCTTTTTAGGTAATTACATCGACCTTTAAACTCACTTAAAAGATTGTCAATAATTAATTGACAATCGGTACTTTAAAGTGTTGAATAAAATTTTCGGGCCATTCGACGCCTCCCTCACGCAGTCGGCTTCTCTGAGGATGGCGGACTAATCCACGGCCGGTGAACCCGAAACCTTGGCTAGGGATCACATAACCAAAACTTATCACACGCAAACACCCTCAGTAAGTTGGGCTTCTGCCTCTCGTTCACCGAACGAAGTGCAGTAAAAAATCGCTATTACTTTGATGTTGATTTTCTGCGAGAGTGTGGCACTACGCTGGACGGACCGGCCCACGGCTGTAGACAAATGACTGTTAACCACATTGCCTGCCTAAAGGTTGCTAAAATAAATATTAGTATATTGAAAAATAAATACATGTGTATGTATGCTTTCCATGACGGAGTAAGAATAGTAATCACACATCTTGCCCGTGGGTGTCATGAAAGACGACTAAAGGTGCCATTCCAACCTCGGCTACAGGCTGCGGATGCAGGCTGCGGACGCAGGTAGCACACACATGACACGCAGCCGCTGCCTACATTCGCAGCCGGTAATGATCCGAGGCTGGTTGCACGTGCTGCGACAGGCTGCGCCCAATTCCTTCCAGACAGTATCTTTAGCAACATTATTCTTATATTTCATGTGGCTTGTATCAAAAAGAACAGGATATTTTAGCATTGAAATTCTCGTGAGACTGATCCATATTATAATATCTAAAACGGCAAAAACACTCACGTCCTGAGATCGATTACGTCGACCCGGGTTTCGAGCATGTCCGACGCTCATCATCAGGGCGAGTGCGCAGCGGCGTCTGCGAGGCCCCGGCGTGCACTGCGCGATGCATATCGAGCAGCGCGCCTCGACACAGCCATGAGGGGTGCGGGGGAGGTGTTTGCCTCTTCATCGTCTTCGGCGGAATCGTCGGACGAAACTTAACAACCGGAGTTAAGCGATGTTGTTGGTATGTCACTCCGTGTGTCGTCACCGTCACATACCACGCTGGTCACGTTACTCTCCACGCACACCATCACCTTACGACTCGAGGCAGTATTAAGAGCTGGTATCCATGCTGACGGCAGCTTCCATCCACCGTCTCTGTTGAAGGTCCGGTCGGTTTATCTCTATGGCCTCCTAATAGCACCTTAAGGGATATAACACGCATATAATATCTGAGCAAGAGAAGGAAAACTCGAATTAAAACCCTATATCAACCCGTCTGACTGGCGTGCTATAGTAGGTCAATTGTATACCCATCCAGAAGGAGGTTGGAGCTCAGCAGTGGCACATACATAATAATATATAAGCTGAAATTAATAAATATCGAAAAATCCAAATTGTCTCTAAATCGAGTCAAACAAGATCCCTAAAGGTAAGGAAATAAAATTGGATCTCATTTCCTGTGACGATTACTCCATTTCCTATTGCCACTTCAAAGACTTACTTTCGTAATACTTATTTTACGATAAACCACTATGCATATTAAATTATTTTATTAAAAGATATTTCCTATTTTTTTGGTAAACCAACGTTGTTGAAGCAATATTCTTTGTATAATTTTCAGATTAATAAAATGATAAATTTAAATTTAAAATATCCTACATTTGACATGCTACGCTATATAAAAAGTTACCGGGTCGACCACGAAGGTCGAGAGATCTGCCAATGGTAGGCTCAAGTGTGATAGAATAGGCACACGGTACATTATGGAGCCGCACGCCGCTCATTTGTAGCCCCGGACAAATTGGGCGGGGTGTTTTTTTTTTATTGGGTGGTTTAAACCATAGCCTACCATAAAGTGTATAAAAACTTATTTGCGAGCAAAACAAGATTACTATACCTGTGTTTTGAACTCATCATCTCAGCGTATACGTCCCACTATTGAGCTCGTGCCTCCTCAATAATGGCAAGGCAACTGAACTACTATAGAACGCTTGTCAGATGAGAGTTTAATTTCGAATTTGCCTTCTCTTGCATAAGTTTTTATCGGCATATAATATCCCTAAGTCATTTTTGTCGACAGCTACAAACAAGAATAGGAGTGAGGAGTGAATTGTGCTCTTGTCTTTTCTTGTTTTTCATTGCTGTTGGTGGCAAACAGAATACTTATATAAGTGATAGTGCTGATCATGAACCTTTCCTAGACCGCTGACTACCATAAAATAATTAAAGGGAGTGTAAATGCGTACAACGAGATTCGGTAATACTAAAGCATCACTAAAACGGCACTCTCAGAAAGTTGGACATCCGCTCTCTCGCTTAGTGGAGTAATAAATTGCTACTACTCAGACGTCGATTTTCTACAAGAGTGTGATACCTACCCCTGACGGATCGGCCCACGTCTGAGGACAGACAATTGACGCCAGTGTGGTCCTACCACATAAAACTTTTAGCACTTACTCCGTTAATACACGGACGACTTAAACTTAGACCTATTAGAAATCCCTTCCAACCTTACCTATAAATATGAATCGAACCCATAATACTTGTACAGTAAGTTTTAATCACTGCGTAATCTGTGCAGTCACATATATAGCAGCAATTACAGCAATTATATAAAAACATCCATTAACAATTGCTTTAACAACCCAATTTAAACGATGTTTTGTTATATTTAACAAATAAATAAGTAAAAAGTTTTTGTTTCTTAAATATAGTGTATCAGTTATAAATGTTTACACAACATAAAAATCTATACTTAAAAAAAAACTATAAACTACTACTACTACTTTTCTATAAACTATCTTTAATTAAAATAATCGATATAATTGGAGACATAATAAATGGTTTTTAGAAGTTCATCAGATTATTTTAAAGAATAATCCTGTGTTCAAATTTTGATAGCAATGAGATCAGTATATTGTTTTTCTTTGATTATTTATGATAAATGTCAGATAACTACTATTTTCATAACTGCGATTATGTTGGCAAGTTGTGTATTGTCATTCAATATGCCACGCGAAGCGGGTAGGGCTACAGCTAGTAGAATATAGAAATACGTTTCAAGTAATACCGATATTTCCTACTGCCAATACATAAAGAAGTTTTACTATTATTGGATAAAGTATTATAGATAACATTTCCTTCAGTCAATTTAAGTTCGTTCACAAGGCAGAAATAAAAACAGGAAGTCGATTATCGAAATGTTTTCTTGACACGCAAATGTAGGTCAATAAAACTATGGTTTGAATTCGATTGATAATAGCTTTCGATTTGAAGTGGTTTTTTTTTTAACTATTTTCCTTTACAATGATGAAATTAATCCTACTATGCTATTAATAGTGAGTTGGGCGTTTGTGGCGTCTGCACAATGCAATGCACAACACAACGCTAAATTGTTATATCTTACGCAAACACCTTTGTTTTTGAAAATATAGTCTTATAACTGATTGAATTAGGCGATACATAGCGGAAATCCATTTTTATTTTAAAAAAGGAAGGAGGGAAGGGAGACTCACAATTTTCCCACGGTAATCAATATACCGCACACCACAATAGAAGGAGTACGGGATAGGATAAGGGTTTTGATTTGACAGCCTTGCCACACAGCTTTGTCACTCCCCACAAGGGAGCCCTCGGGCGATGTTCGCTTAACTTACTTACCGGGTTGAGAGCCTTCCGCTCGCCCATTGACCGCGTTAAGCTGTGAAGGTCATCTGCGACCAACAGCTACATACACCACACAAAAACAAAAACAAAAAATAAAAAAACAGCTTTGTCACACAGCTTTGATCGATGACACACAGCTTTGATCGTTGTCACACAGCTTTGATCGGTGTTAGGACTAAGAAATAGGGAAATCTTACCCTCACGTCATGAGCACCTTCCAGAACATCAACTTGCAATTTGCCGTAGAACTTCGAATATTTATAGAATAAATGCAACAAACGTGTTTCGCATCTAAACGAGGCATCCTCTGGATGGTTCGGCTTCAAATGCGCGCATTGTCAGATGTCGATCAAAACTTTGTGACGCCGATCAAAACTGTGTGCCGCCCGATGAAAACCTTAAGCCTATCCCGTACTCCTTCTATTGTGGTGTGCGAAATATTGATTACCGTGGGATAGTGGTGGGTCTACCTTCCTTTCTTCCTTTTTTAAAATAGTGTCTTACCTTAAGTGATCTGCTAATGTATTACCGAGTCCGTTATATACCTCAATTTTATCATAAAACTACAGATCAGGGATCGGCAAGTAGTTTTAAGTGGGGACCGGATACTGTGGAAAATTTTAACAAGATCCAGAACGGAAATAACTGATAATAATTAAGTGCTACCTATTTATCGTGTGGTTTCAAAAAATTCTGATTTATTAAAAAAAAAGATTGTAGATTAACTGAGAAATACCCAGAGGCATTCTTTACCAATCAACCAGGTGATCAGAGATAAAAAAAGGTAAGTGCATGTTCCGAGATTGATATATTATTTTTAAATGAAAAAGAAAATACGTTTTGTATAGATACATAGGTATATACAAAAATACATAATGCATACCAAATATACATACATAAGCACACGCATGGATACATCTATACCAATAAATAAAATTGGAGTGTCTGTTTGTAATGTCAAAATAATAGGCTTTTTTCATGCTCACACGGTTATTTGCACGACACCTATGCCTAAAATACAGATTAAAAAATTTTTGTCTGTCTGTTTATTCCGGGTAATCTTTAAAACGGCTGGACCGATTTCAAAAATTCTTTCACCAATGGAAAGCTATAATATCAGGGCGTAAAGTAGGCTATATTTTATCCCAGTATTCCCACGGGAACGGGAACTACGGGGGTAAAACGACTATAACCTATAACCGAAGCAAAGCGAGGGCGGGTTGCTAGTATTATATATATTAAGATATATATTAAGATATATAAATATATACCTACAAACGTTTCACTATTGTGACGGGATAAGGAATATTCACCAGATATATTAACCTAGATGAACCAGGGACGTGCATACACCGTCTATGTAAGAAAAGACTAGAATCAAAACCTACTCGCCTGACCAACATGATTTCACAATAGGAGGCCAATTGTCCTACTATATACCATCATCAGGTTAGTATAGGGTTTCATTCGAGTTTTCTTTCTATTGAATAGATTTTGTATGCATCTTTTATCCATAGCATACGCCGTGTGGCCGCCGCTGGGCACTCGCCCTGTTCACGAGCTTCGGATATGATCGAAACCCGGTTTGATGTAATCTTAGCACGTGAGTATTTTACCGTGTATTTAAACATATTTTATTCCTTAGTTATTTTTTACGACGCCCATGGGCAAAATAGGAGAATTATTTCATAAGAAAAACTATATACTAAAATAGAAAAACTATATACTAGGGCCTACTTTAGTTTTGCATTAACTTTGTAATAATATTTAAAGTTTGAAATACTCTAAAACTATTTTGGGTTTTATAAAATTAGGAGCACAGCTCGTCAAAAAGCTGGCGAGCTTACATCAAATTTTGTTTTACAGAATGCTGGAGACAAAAAGGGTAATTATTTTGCAAGGTTTACGAGGTCCTCCAGCGAGAATTTGTTAAGAAGCCGAGACTAATCTATTTTATTATTAAAAAGTTTTTACATGAATTTTAGATCAAGAACATCTTCTACATTATTTTAAGACGCTGACTCGAATGTACAGAGTCATCGTCTTGAAGGATTTACTTAATATCACTCTTTGAGAATCTTAAAATATTTTAATAAACATTTTTATTTTTCAATTAAAAAATAATCACAACTAAAAAACATAATGACGTTTTACAAAACGTCATATGCTATGTGGTGGCGACTACGAATACTACCAACCCTCAGATTACTTGTGGGTGTCGTAAAAAAAACTAAGAAATTTATGGACTCTCTCTCTCTGAACTTACTCCATCTCATATCGTCTAGTCAATAATTACATTCCCAAGAATGGGTTGACGGCGAGAGACAGTACATAAAACGATTGTCAAAAATTTCCAATATGTAGCATAAAAGAAGAATAAACATCGCGTCCACTCATCATCCCCATTACAGCCCATACACGTTCCACTGCAGGGCTCAAGCCTCCTCCATAATGGGAGGCACATTAATCTTCCATATCACGTTGGTCAGATGGGTTAGTACAGAGTTTTATTTCGAGTGTTGCATAAGTGTTATAATATTGATGGGAGGGTACCCCAAATAGGGGTTATTCCGTCGGGCCGACCACTGATGTCAAGTAACCCTGCTCCGGTGGTCGGCCCAACGACGAAGGCCCGTGCATCGTGGGTGGGTTGCGGGTGTGCGTGCTTACGCCCCTCTGTCGCCCCGGACGGAATAGTGCGAAGAGCGCTCCGACTGCAGCCCACCCTCAAAAAAAAGGTTTTATAATATATAATACTATTCCCTTAGTCGTCTTTTACGACACCCACGGGTAAGAAAGGGGATGGTGAATTCTATTCTTATTCCATCACCACACAGAATAAGACGATGATGCATATCAAAACGCCAATCTCTCCAAACGTATCTTTATATATAAATTTCTTGTGTACGTATGTATGTCACTGAACTCCTCCTAAACGGCTGAACCGATGTTGATGAAATTTTTTGTGAATGTTCAAGGGGATTCGAGGATGGTTTAAATTCACAATGGGACCCGGTAGGTGGTGCTTATTTGAACAAAACAACGTCTGTTGGGTCAGCTAGTTAAATATAAAGAGCAAATGTAGATGAAATTAATGATAATTTAAAGACTTTCACATTTACGCAATGGTTTGAAAATATAATAAAACGCAATGGATGGCTCAACATATGTTAATGAAAGCAAGTTTTGCTGAACATGCTTGTATTATATTATTTTATCTTCTTAGTATTCATATAAAAGCTTAGCGAAAAAAGGCAACCGCTGATTTTAAAATCGTAAAATGTCTCCACACCTTTATCTACGACATTATATTGTTAGCACCAAGCTAATTTATAATTATCAAAATTTTTACGAGGTTCCGAGTTATTAAACATAATTTTCAAGCGGTTGTTTATACTTTTAATGATATAAATTCAGCTCTTAACTGAAATAATGAAGAATATAATGTCCTTCACTCCAAAAAGATTGTGAAAGATAAGAGAAAAAGATAACAGTAACAGAATAGTGAGCAAGTAAACAATAAGCATATATAAATCTATACTAATAAATAAAATTGGAGTGTCTGTTTGTAATGTCAAAATAATAGGCTTTTCTCATGCTCTCACGGTTATTTGCATGACACCTATGCCTAAAATAGCAATTAAAAAATTTTTGTCTGTCTGTCTGTCTGTCTGTTTGTTCCAGGTAATCTTCAAAACGGCTGGACCGATTTCAAAAATTCTTTCACCAATGGAAAGCTATAATATCAGGGCGTAAACTAGGCTATATTTTATTCCGGTATTCCCACGGGAACGGGAACTACGCGGGTAAAACGACTATAACCTATAACCGAAGCAAAGCGAGGGCGGATTGCTAGTTAATAATAAATTTATCAACATCTCAGTTTATATAAAGGTCCAATACTTTATTTGAGCTATTTTACAATGAGAGACTTTATCTATTATACCACACTGGTTAAACGTTAACTTCGTCTTTTTTATTGTTGCTGTTGGTGGCAAACGTGCAAACCAGTACACCTGATGGTAAGTGGTGCTGCTGCTCATGGACCGACGGACCTGTCTACCGTGAAGTGGAGGAAGTGTGAATGTGTGCAATGAGGTTCGGTGATACTAAAGGCATCACCAAAGCTCATCACAGGCAAACACAGAAAAAACCTCAGAAAGTTCTCCTCCGCCTCTCTTGCTCACCGAACGAAGCGCAGTAACCAATTGCTATTTTTTTTTAATTGCAAATCGTGGCAAATGAGCTAACAGTACACCTGATGGTAAGTGTTGCTGCCGCTTATGGACCTTTACAAGGCCACTGGCTACCGCGAAGAAAGTAATGCGAGTGTGAAAGTGTGCATAGAGGCTCGGTAATACCAAGGGCACCACCAAAACCCTCCACACGCAAACACCCTCAGAAAGTTGGGCTGCCGGCTCTCTCACTCACCGAACGAAGCGCAGTAACAAATTGCTACTACTCAGACGTCGATTTTCTGCGCAGTGTGGTACTACCCCGGACGGACGAGCCCGCGGTTGTAAACAGACAACTGCTAACAGCGTGTTCCTATCACTATCAAAGTCTTTTTACCATACCCACGGGCAAAAATGGGGATGGTGAATTATATTCTTATTCGTACATGTATTCCTATTCACATATGCACAAGCTAAAATATGGCGCGTTATGACTACTAGCGTACGTACTATTTGTTTTAAACGGTTCTGCAAGACGACTGCCTCGAAGAAGGCGGCGACCACTTCCTACGTTGTCGAGCATCGTCGAGACCTATAATTGCAACAAGTTTACGGCAGTGGTATGCCCACGAGGCGCACATCTTGAACGTGTGCTGCACCGTATCCTCGTCGCAATCGTAATGATGGCAAGACGGTGTTTTTTCCCTTCTCGCGAGCTTATGCAGGAACCGAAGCAACCATGCCCCGTCATGATAAGTCGGAAGGAGAGGACTCCCTGCCGCCGACCCAATCACTCCATCAGCACTGACTAGCCAGCTTACCCAACAGACAACGATGAAACAACCGCCTCCCACCAGCGTCGCCGATACCCGCCGGTAAAGACCAGCGAGCATATCCGCCTCCAAGTTCCTCGAGGAAGTTCCTGTCAAGAGGCACGGCTCTCCGTCGCCACCGTGCGGTATTCACGTATGGCCCTGATATGTATTTGTAATAAAAATTTATGTCTATGCGACAAAATACTTACTAAATCGAAAGTGTGAAAAAAATATCTTATTTATTTTATTAGCGTACATATTGGTATATAAGAGAATTTCGCTCAAGCCCATATCGAAATTGGTCGAACACTAATCTTATTATTGCGTATACTGTGAACTCGATATAGAAGAAATGTTGGTTTTTATATAAGTAAAATAATATTTAGAAATTTTCTGCATAGCAATTGGATGACATTACTAGAATCCCTAACTAAATGCTGAAATATATATTCATTTTACTAATAACCTTATTCGTATAGTGAAGGGCCCAAAAATGTAATGTCTATTCGCGTGATGACGTGACACTGCTGACCCCATCCGGTCCGGTCCTGTCCGGTGAAGCCTCATGGCTTTTTTTGACGGCAGCGTGTGCTCGACCTGCCGTGGGAGCAGATTCTCGATAACTCTGATTAGGAGGCAAAGCTAGAGAATTTCGGTAATCGCGGGCGGAGCTTATTCAACTCCGCGCGATAGGGGCGTCCCCCATAGTTGGCCGCTTGCCTGATGTCTATCACCAGGTAATTGTTAACCAGAGGGTATGAGATGGAGCTGGACTCCAGATTTAGGTAAAGCTCTCGTTTTTTTGCAACATCGTCAGCATCCTATATACGTCCCACTGTTGGGCTCGGGCCTCTTCCGTTATGGGATAGAAATTGACTTTACTTTTGACCTTATACCATGCTAGTCAGACAGGTTGGTAAAGGATTTTGTATCGAATTTTTTGCTTAGTTGTCTTTTACGACATCCATGGGCAAGATAGGGAGTGGTGAATTGTATTCTTTTTCCGTCACCACACGGACACTCACAAGCAATTTAAGGGTTGGGAGAATTCCTAGCTGCTTCCATACACCACAATAACCAAAATTAAAAAAAATATAATTTTAAACGCCGATGTCCAAACTATGCAAATTCCTTCAACTTTAGAAATTCACGGATAAAAAGAGAAAAATAAAACGTTTGCCAAATCTGTTTTTAATTGTTCTTAAGTTAATTTGAACGTCTAGTCTAGACCTAATAAAATTTTACATTTAGCGAACCCGATGGACAATTTACTATAAAAAAAAATAAAGATGATGGATGTCATCTTAAGTAACAGTATAAATGAAACTTCATTTGTTTGTTACGCTTTCACGCCTGGGAATTTGAACTACTTGGTTGAAACCTTAGGCATTTGAACGACGTTGAAACCCTGGGAATTTGAACTGCGTGGTTAAAACCTTGGAAAGTGCTAGTAAAAAAATAGAACAAAACATCTGTTTTGTTAGTATCTTTTTGCCATAATAAACGTATTTTATTCTATTTTAAATGAACAAAACAACTTGAATAATAAACATTTGAAAGCTCACATTTCAAGATATAATTCATATGAATAAAATTTAAATAAACCTATGCAGTGCTGTGTAAATGAATGAAGTTCGTCATATTTCACCGCGCAATGAAATGCCACAACCATTTTTCATGTAAGTAAAAAATAAAATTGTATTTTTTTAAATCCTTGTATGTCTTCTCTTTATTGAATTTTTTAAAGAATTTGCAACGCATTTTCGCGATAATTTTCAACGCGTCCATTATTGCGATTTTCTTCTTGTAAAAGGGTGCTCATCAAAATCGTTGTAATCAATTTGGGAATCAGAAAAATAGGTAAATTTAGATAACCCATATTAAAAGGTTTTTTTAGACAAGTAATGCCCAAATACTGTATCGCTGTTTGGTGGATAAGATAATCCACCGGGCTGGTTACCGACTTCCGGTCGATGGCCCTGTACGGCGCACCGGTGTGGGCGGGGTTCCTGACCAGTCTGAGGGCTCTCTTGTGGCGATCACAGAGGGTCATGGCGATCAGGGACATATGCGGATACCGCACGGTGGCGACAGAGGCAGCATGCCTCTTAGCCGGAACTCCCCCGTGGGACCTGCAGGCGGAGATGCCCGCCGAGCTTTACCGGCGGGTGTCGGAGATGCGAGCCGGAGGCGGCATAGTCTCCATCAAGGAGATTGCCGCCTGGCGAGTCGACGCCCGCCGAGATGTCATTGCTCGTTGGGCAGTCCGACTGGAGAGACCTCGGTACGGTGTCAGAACCGTCGAGGCCTGACGGCCGGTGCTGACGAAGTGGTTGGAGCGGACGCACGGGGTGCTTTCCTTCCGACTGGTGCAGGTGCTGACAGGACACGGTAGCTTCGTCAAGTACCTGCACAAGATCGTCAGGAGGGAGAGCACACCGTCCTGCCACCACTGCAATTATGACGAGGATACGATGCAGCACACGCTCGAGGTGTGTGCCGCGTGGGCAGAGCAGCGCCGTGAACTCGTCGCAGTCATCGGTGCCGACCTAACACTACCGATTATCGCTAGGGAGATGCTCGGCAGCGTCAGGAACTGGAACGCGGTCGCCGCCTTCTGTGAGGAGGGAGGAGGTGGCGGATAGTGCGCGAGAGGAACTCCTCTTCGGTGACACGTTCTGCCGCCGGCGACTCGGGCGGCGCAGGCGCGAGTACCTGCGCCTGATGCCGCCCTAGCCGAGGCCGCGGGTGACCGGACCGGGGACTTTAGTCCGGCACCCGTAGAGAGACTGACCGCGCGACGGCGACCGACGTCTCGGGACAGGGACTTCGAGAGGTGAGGGTACCCGAAAGGGCATTCCGTCGGGCCATTCCGTCGGGCCGACCACTGAGGACAATGACCTCGGCACTGGTGGTCGGTCCAACGACGAAGGTGACGTGGGTACGGGTGGGTTATGAGCCCGCGCGCCGTCCTTTCATCGCCCCGGACGGAATGGACCGCGTATGCGCTTACCATAGCCCACCCATAAAAAAAAAAACAAAAGAATAAAAAAAGGCTGGTTACCGAGGTTATGAAATTGATACCAGTGGTTAGTGCAATGGCGATGAGGAGAGAATACAGTAGTTTTTGAGACTGCGCACCACCCTTCCATTGCCACGGACAGATTGGTTCTGGCATGTCCAGACCAAAACTTGCCAAACCAATAATGCCAATAACATATGTAAGATTTGAAGCCAAAACTTCACGATTAGAATAAGCGTAAGGATGAAAAATAATTAAAAAATATCAATGGTAGTGCCATCATGTTACAAATACCTATCCTACTCCTACCTAATATTATATATTTGAAAATTAATATTTGATATGCTTTCACTCCTAAACCACTTGATCAGCAAGTAACATAGGCATTATATCTCTATATTCTCACGGGAATGTGAATTAAACAGATGAAACTGCCGGCAATTCATCGATTTTGAAAACTTTTGTCCATTGGATAGCAACATTATTAATAGCGAATAGCTATATTTTATCTTCGTATTCTTACAGGAACCGGAACTACACAGGTGTAATTACATCATCTGATGGAAATAACAATATACCTTAGTAAGGAAAAACATAAGCGAAATAATATTATCTTGATTAGCAATCTCGTGTAAAATAGCAATTTTATTTGTAACTGTTATACTAAAATAATTTTCCTGCATCAACGACAAATAAACAACTATTTCTTTTGAAAATACGCACAGAAAACGTTACTTTATCGCGTCAAATTTATCAGTTCACTAGTCCAGAATTTATTCACAAATACAGTCAAAAGATTGCGTCGAAAACGTTACTTTTTTAGACCAAGAAATAGCAAAGCCCGCCTGATAGAAACACTCTATATACATGGCTCATCTTTGAAAATATACTGTGAAAGTCTTTCAAGTATCAATAGGAAATGGTATAATCGTCACAGGTAATTTTATCCAATTTTATTTCCTTTTAATACCTTTTTTTTGGTTCACCTTCAAGATGTTACTGAGTAAAAGACCAATTTCGATTAGTTATAAGAATATTCTAAAAAAAATAAAATATCAGTCAAACTTGGGGGATTTTAAACCTTTTTTTATTAGAATGTTAGTCAATCAATTTCTATTAAATGTGTTAGCACTGTAGTACAGGAAAAAATTAGAAAACGACGGTTTTAAATAAAAATTCTATAGTACTCTAAAATTCAAAGGTTTATGGGATACATGAGATCCTAACTTACCCTACGCAAGTGAAATCTTAACTTACAATTAGAATAAAATAAAAATATTTTCGAGAAAATTTAGTATATAATGATTTCTGATGTTTACGCGAGTATTCTTGCCGAATCACCTAAGTTTTCTTGCCGGATCTTTCTCAGTGTGGCCGTGTTCCGATCCGGTGGTAATATACTAGATTGTTAGGTTTTTAAATATAATTACCATTAATTTTAATGTTAAATAGTCACTAACCATAAACAATATAATTTTTTCACATAGAATTGTTTTCTTCTTACACTGGCAATAAATTTGTATCAAAATGTGGGTCAATATTTAATAACTAATTTCTGTATTGGGTAGATAATTATAAAATTTTCTTCAGTAACGATGACTTGTTGGACGTGAGACATCTTAGTCCGCCCGTGACCATGAACGCTGCAAAGTGTTCGAAACGTTGGGTAATCAAAAATCAAATACAAACAGTAGTAAAGTAGTTTTATTTATAATTTAGTAGATAAGCCACTATAAGAGGATTCGATGCAGGCGGCACAGGACCACATTTTTCTTATGTCAAATCATCATCATCATTTCAGCTCACATAAGTAACACCATTGGAGTCAGATCTCCTCCGCAGTTGAAAGGAAATTGACCTACAATACCGCTCTGGTCAGACGTGTTACTATAGCCTTTTATATGAAGTGATCCTTCTCTTGCATAGATATTATGTGCATATCCCTTAGTCGTCTTTTACGACACCCGCGGGCAAGATAGGGGGGGTTGTGAATTGTATTCTTACTCCATCACCACATTTATTTCGATATTTGTCATAATTACCCGTGTATTTTTAACACAACTTAATTTAATTATAGAATCATGTAAAACGAATGGGTCAAATATTATTATAAAGTTTGATGTGAATTTTTCATATTTTTTTTTAATTTTTCATTTTTTTTTTAATCTAATATTTTATAGGGGGTTTTTGTCCACATGGACACGTCAACCCCATTGTATCATGGCGCCTTAACATTACACATTAACATTACAAATAATTATGATACGACTTATATTAATTTTTCATAATTTTCAATAACATGTAAAATCATTTTAATTATAAAATATTGAATTAAAACTAAATCGCCGCCGATAGAATTGTAGACAGAGCTAGTCTTATAATAAAACAAAAGGCCAAGACAAGTTGCTTGATCTTAAAATAAATTTAGAGAAGTCTAGATATTGCTCTCATTTCGTTGCGTACTAACAAAGGATGTAGCTAGTTCAAAGGAGTTAATCAGAGCATAACTTAATAAACGTCACCCGTGAGACTTTACAGTCTAACATTTAACCAACATTCTAAGCATTCCTTCTCAGCCTTCAACAAAAAGAATATCGTTTTAATGCCATCATTGTTTTCTACATGGTGTTTTCCTCAGGCCAAGCGTGAGACGTATATGAGATATAAGAATTATCCTTATCGAGACTGAATAAAAATGTAAAATTTCGTCAACTTTTATTTACCCTTTTTTTTTTTGGGGTGGACTGTGGTCGGCGCCCTCCTCGCACCACTCCGTCCGGGGCGACAGAAGGGCGTAAGCACGCAACCCACCCGAAAACCACGTCGCCTTCGTCGTTGGGCCGACCATCGGAGCAGTGTTACTTGTCATCAGTGGTCGGCCCGACGGAATACCCCCTACTTGGGGTACCCTCCCATCGATCGACGTCCCCTCCTCGGGGAGGTCGGGGAGGACGTCGGTCTTTCCTCACGCGGTAGGCCTCTTGGTGGGTGACGGACTAATCCCCGGTCACGTCACCCGCGGCCTTGGCTAGGGCGGCATGAGGTGCATTTATTTACCCTTGGAGGAAGTGAGTGACGAGCAAGTTTTTAAAACAGATTACTTCCTTGCAAACCTTGAAACAAACTCATCTCATTAATGTGATATTGCTTTATTGCATACGGTGACAAACGAGCACCTGATGGTAAGTGTTGCTGCCGTTTATGGAACTTTGCTGGGCCGCTGCCTACCGTGAAGAAAACGAAAGGAGTGTGAATGTGTGCAATGAGGTTCAGTAAAAAGGCATGACTGAAACCCACCACACGCAAACACCCTCAGAAAGTTGGGCTGCCAGCTCTCTCGCTCACCGAACGAAGCGCAGTAACAAATTGATAATACTCGGACGTTGATTTTCTGCTCAGTGTGGTACTACCCCGGACGGACAGGCCTGCGGCTGTAGACAGACAACTGTCAACAGTGTGGTCCTACTAAGGTCCTATTAATGGATGAAATTCTTTCCTGATTTAGAAGAGACACGGTACCATCATTATAACATGTAGTACCTATCTTTAGAACTTCCTCAGAAAGTATTAGATAGATGTTTTCAAGACTCCTTAATTCCAAAGCTGTGGGTAATTAGAGCCATGGAGGTAGGCTACTCTGTTATTCTACATCTAGCTCTTCGATTCTACCGCCAACCATTGGAAAGTCGATGTACTTGTTTTTTGTGTGAATCTTAAATTATTACAAATAGCTAGTAGACTACAGGCCCGTGTTGAAAAATTATGGGTCATTTGAACCACCAGGTGACCTATCTAGAACGATATAAGAGCATAAAATAATAAGATTCACCACTATGCCATCACTTGTAAGCTGTCCAACTGAGTGCAGGTGAGAATTCAAAAGCACGGAAAGAGAGGGGGTTGCAACCCTCGATTTTTCCCCTTGTCGCATGATTTTTGTACGGCGTTGCGGAATAATGGATTAGAAGCAGTATTGAAATAGTATGAAACTGATGCCGTACAAAATCAAATGACCAAATTTACCCTGGAAATTGTCGGAAAATAAAAAAAAAATTCCGACTTTGTGGCGCACCATTTTTTACGGCATTGCGCGTTTTCTTATTATTTTTCATGGATCTATCGATGGTAAGAAAGCCATACAAAAATATATGACCAAAATGTACTCACTCTATCTGTACTTTTGAATTCTCACCTGCACTCAGTTGGACAGCTTACAAGTGACGGCATAGTGCTGAATCTTATTATTTTATGCTCTTATATCGTTCTAGATAGGTCACCTGGTGGTTCAAATGACCCATAATTTTTCAACACGGGCCTGTAGTCTATAGTCGAGGTCGCGGGCAACTGGATCAGAGGATTGTGCGTCAGCTTCACAGCAGATGACCGCGTAAGTTCAACGCCACGCAATTTTATTCTTAGTCCGTCACCATAATTTACTCCTTAATAAGTTTAAAGATTTTTGATGTAAAACATCTATAGGCGAGGGTAACCCTGATCGTGGCGTAAAGCTACGTGTGCCGTAAAGCTACGCGTGCCGTAAAGCTACGCGTGACATAAAGCTACGCGTGGTGTAAAGCTACGCGTGGCGAAAAGCTACGCGTGGTGTAAAGCTACGCGTGGCGCAAAGCTACACGTAAATTACAGAAATCACTGATTAAAAGAATTTAGCTATCATAATTTGAAATATGTTTGAATTTTTAATAAACATTAATTTAATGAAAATAAATGTTTGTTGAATAAAAAGTATCATTTTCCGGAAAAATCGTAATATCTTATTTATACATTATGCCATATTAGTCCCTCTCGTAATCTGTTCTTTTATGCATATATAATAGGTATGGTAGACCATCAAATGCTGGCGACGCGTCGCAATATAGCACTAGTTAAATATTTCTTCAGACTGATACGTGGTTCCGAATACAATCCTTTACTACTAGCCGAAATCAATTTCAATGTGCCTCGCCAGGTCGTAGGTAAGTTGCGCGAACGACAGAGACCTCTATTGGCGTCACACACGGCGCGCACTAGCATAGGCCAATTCGCACCGCTTCCTCGCGCATTGCACTATATCAATGAGATCATAGTCTCTGAACCTACACTCGACTTATTTTCGTGTACAGAGAGATGTTTCATGTGTATAGCAGAAAGTTATGTGGAGTCGCTGTCCATTGCCAGCAGTGTATGCTAAATAATAATAATAAGTTATTATATTATTAATCATTACACATATATGTATAGTAAAATAATTTTCTTTATGTTATAACTTATTAATATTTTTGTGATAACTTTTATTCTTTTTTTTAACTCCTTCTTGTTTTGTATTATTACTTTTTATTGCGCATGGTACGCTGTTAGCAATAAAAAATAACTGAATGATGAATAAATAAATAAATAAATAAATACTTGTAAAAAATTATTTCGATGTTTCACATCTGACAAGGGTCCTGAGTGACGGCTCCCTCTTTTTTATTTCTACAATTCTAATGAATGTAAATATAGTTTATAATAAGCAGGTAAATTATCTCCTTAATTAATAATTATACCAACTAGCGCTCTTTGAAGAACGTTTTAAAGCAATAAAGAAAATTAAAGCCTTTTTTAGCCTAAATTACTGAGCCATTATACATGCTAAGCTATTTATTAAATCTTATTTCGTCATCTTATTTCAGCTCACATATGTCCCACTGCTGGGCTCAAGCGTCCTCCCCAATAGGAGGAAAATTGACCTACTATACCATGCTGGTCGCACATGTTGGTGTTTGATTTCGAGATTTCCTTCGCTTGCACAGATGTTATATGCCTTAATATTCTTTTGTCGTCTTTTACAACACCTACGGACAAAATAGGGAGTGGTAAGTTGTATTCTTACTAATGAAGTAAGGTGGAACCACAACAAAAAAAAAATTAAAAAAAGAATTACCTTACATGCGATTCAAACTCACAGTAACAAATACCACCAATCTACATTACTCGTTAGGTGGCGTAAACGACGATTAAGGGTTCTGCATCAATCTTTGCCAACTCTATTTAATGCCGTCTGATTAACAATGACATTCTCAACGAGGATTGATGTCAGGCGGACAATTGGTTATAAAAGTATTGCCAAAAATTTTTATAATACGATTTCCGATTGATAACTGCGTATAATGATAGATACAATAAGAATACAATTCACCACTCCCTATCTTGCCCGTGGATGTCGTAAAAGACGACTAAGGGATATAATACGTATATAACATCTATACAAGAGAAGGAAATCTCGAAATAAAACCTTTTTTTTTTTTGTGGGTGGGCTGCGTTCGGCGCGCCTCCGCACCACTCCGTCCGGGGCGACAGAGGGGCTTAAGCACGCAACTCCCGCAACCCACCCGAAAACCACGTCGCCTTCGTCGTTGGGCCGACCACCGGAGCAGGGTTACTTGACATCAGTGGTCGGCCCGACGGAATACCCCCTATTGGGGTACCCTCTCATCGACCGACGTCCCCCCCTCGGGGAGGACGTCGGTCTTTCCTCACGCGGTCGGCCTCTCGGCGGGTGACGGACTAAAATCGCCGGTCACGTCATCCGCGGCCTCGGCTGAAATAAAACCTTATACTAAGCTGTCTGACCAGTGATAACGTCATAAGAAAACATTGATGAAAAATTGCATACTTTTATAAATTGAATTATTATCAAAGTCCCCGTGTGGTGACGGAGTAAAAGAATACAATTCACCACTCCCTCTCATACCCGTGGGTGTCGTAAAAGACTACTAACGGAAATAACATACATATAACATATATGCAAGAGAAGGTAAACTCGAAACAGAACCCTATGCCAACACGTCTTTCCGGGAGCATCTCCATCGACTTGTTCCCCCGCTTGTCGGCGCGGCGTCCGCCCTTTCGCGGCTAATGCCGAATGTGGGTGGACCCAGCGCTACGTGCCGACAGCTGTACGCGGAGGTGATCCGGTCGATGGCTCTGTACGGCGCACCGCTGTGGGCTGGTTCCCTGACCGTCCGGCTGAGGGCCCTCTTCAGGCGACCACAGAGGGTCATGGTGGTCAGGCCCATACGCGGTTACCGCACGGTGTCGACGGAGGCAGCGTGCCTCCTGGCCGGAACTCCCCCGTGGGACCTGGAGGTTAAGATGCTCACCGACATTTATCGGTGAGTGACGGAGACGCGCGCCCGCGGCGGTATGGTCTCCCTGCGGGAGATCACCGCCTGGCGGGTCGATGCCCACCGTGGAGTCATTGCCCGTTGGGCAGTCCGGCTGGAGAGTCCTCGGTACGGTGTCAGGACCGTCGAGGCCTACCGGCCGGTGCTGATGGAGTGGTTAGAGCGGCCGCACGGGGTGCTTTCCTTCCGGCTTGTGCAGGTGCTGACGGGGCACGGGTATTTTGGGAAGTACCTGCACAAGATTGTCAGGAGGGAGAGCACACCGTCCTGCCACCACTGCAGTTGCGACGAGGACACGGCGCAGCACATGCTCGAGGAGTATGCTGCGTGGGAGGGGGAGCGCCGTAAACTCGTCGCGATTATCGGTGCCGACCTGGCGCTGCCGACCATCGCCAGGGAGATGTTCGTCAGCGTCAGGAACTGGGACGCGGTCGCCGCTTTCTGTGAGGCCGTTATCTCACGGAAGGAGGCGGCGGATCGTGTGCGAGTAGAGATCCTATTCGGCGACACGTTCCGCCGCCGGCGACTCGTGCGGCGCAGGCGCGAGTATCTGCGCATAATGCCGCCCTAGCCGAGGCCGCGGGTGATCGGACCGGGGAATTGTCCGTCACCCGCAGAGAGACTGACCGCGCGATGGCGACCGACGTCCCAGTACGTCAAGAGGTGAGAGGTTACCCGAAAGGGTATTCCGTCGGGCCAACCACTGATGACAAGTCACATCTGCTCCGGTGGTCGGCCCAACAACGAGGTGACGTGGGTACGGGTGGCTTATGGGCCAGCGCGCCGTCCTTTCATCGCCCCGGACGGACAGGACCGCGCGTGCGCTTACCATAGCCCACCCATAAAAAAAAAAAAAATGCCAACACATCTGACCACCGTGATATAGTAGGTTAATTTCTCTTAATAGTGGAGAAGGAGATGAATTATCACGGAATTGTCATTATTTTGTATAATACAAAGAAGGAGTTAATTGAAAATTACAATTATTTCGATAAATTTACATTTATTTGTACTCGGTAATTCAAATATTTTTTTTGGAGAGAGATAGATGGGTCAGATCGAACGCTTAGACCGATCATGCGTCTCTATCGCTTGCTCCGCGCTCTTGTTTGAAAGCTTGTCACACGCGGAACGTGACAACTTTTCGTGTGGGCAGCCGGCTTTCATCGATTATAAGATGATCGAGATTATCAGTTCGACGACGACGTTCAGACGATCGAGATTATCAGTTCAAAAAAAATCGGCGAAGTGCATGTCGGGCTCGCGCACGAAGGGTTCCGTACCATTGAGTAAAAAGTTAACGTTTGTTATATGGGAGTCCCCTTAAATATTTATTTAATTTTGTTTTTAGCATTTTTTATTATAGCGGCAACAGAAATACATAACTTGTAAACATTTCAACTGTCTAGCTATTGCGGTTCTTGAGATACAGCCTGGTGACAGACAGACGGACGGACAGACAGCGAAGTCTTAGTGATGGGATCTCATTTTTACCCTTTAGGTACGGAACCCTACATACGAGAAAAACCTGCTACTATACGGCAATTTCTAATTATTTTAACGAATTTACTTTACAACATCTAAAACGTAGTTCACCACACAACGTTCAGTGTAAACCGTACCTGTAGTATCATCCTTACGAACAGGTAAATAATTAATTTCGACCCTCATTCCTTCGCAAAATCATAGTCACTATCTAACACAACATCGAAATAGAAATTTATGCTAACTCATAACCCCCAAGCGGGGAAGTGAGGAGATAATATTCAAGAGTCCGAAACCGACCTGGACTAACAAAGACTCATTTGCATAATACGGAAATGTTGGTAAAACTACTATGCTGTTCCAAAAGACTTTGCGCAAAATGAACAACTCTTGTATTTAAAATGTTTTGATGGAGTAAGATGTTAGTCCGTGTGGTGACGGAATAAGAATACAATTCACCACTCCCTATCTTGCCCGTGGATGTCGTAAGAGACGAGTCAAGGATATAATAAGCACATAACATCTGTGCAAGAGAAGGAATACTCGAAATGCAACCCTATACCAACATGTCTGGGGTGCTACGCCAGAAACCTCCGCGTGGTGTACCCTGGGCACGAGCGACAATTTCTTGGACTGCTCTCTGGAATTATCGCTCGTGGCAAATATCTGGCCCGAGGGGGAGCCCAGTTTGTGGGATGCCCCAAATTCGCTCCATGCCCTCTAATTGTAGAGGATATTGAACGCGAAAATTCGACGAGCCCAGTCACTCATTCGTTTGAGGACTGGGCAGGCATTTGCCAACCGCGACAAATTGTAAACCTGATTCTTGTTTCGGGACACTCGCCTTGAGGCCTAAATTCAGGAGCGAGGGTCTTGGCTGAACCGCCTGGACCGCGAAGAAGAAAACCTCTATAAAACAATCACCCAGAATCCTAAGTTCTGGCGCGCGGCGAGAGGATGTATAGCTGATGGGTTGTTCAGTCGTTAGCGCGCCCCCAGCCAGGGTACCTGCGGACCACATGTGTTGGGAAACAAATGTACGCTTGCCCGGGTATCGGGATCTCTGCCCGGGTGGACCGTCACTTCTCCCTTACTTGTGGGAACTATATGGATTTCTCAACAAACATTGATGCAGACAGGAGGGGTGAGATGCCCAAAACCACCAAGAATGGGGAGTCTTGTTCCCACAATAAAGCCCAGCCGAGCTACAGAAAAACTGGCTTAGAAGACCTGAATACCTCGTCGGACTGCAGTTCCGTACTGGAGGCATCCAAATCAGCCAAAGGCCTGGCGAAAATTGAGGCCCGACAGAAGAAGAGGGGGGGGAAACCCACTCCTGCAACGGAGCGCGCCAGACGGCGCGCAGCGCAGAAACGACGGGCAGAGCTGAAGGCACTGCGTACTGCCGACGTTTCTCTCAGTGACGCCAGCGTCTCTGACGCAGGCAGTATTGCGATGGCAGAGACCGACGCGACCGTGGAGCAGTCGACGGACGAGGGCGGCAATGCCGCAGGGCCGTCGGATACCGAAGGCGGCAGCATGTCGGACCTGGGACTACGCCTCAGGGGACTGTTCGACGCTTGTTTGACGTCCAGGCAGTTCCCTGGGTGCTGGAAAGAGGGGAGGCTGGTTCTCCTGCCGAAGCCGGAACGGTCTCCCGAGTCGGCCTCGGCCTATAGGCCCATCGTGCTGCTCGATGATGCGGGCAAGCTGCTGGAGAGGGTGTTGGCTACCCGCATCGAGCGGCACCTCGTCGGGGTCGGGCCCGATTTGTCGGACGCCCAGTTTGGTTTTCGGCGAGGGCGTTCGACGATCACGGCCCTGCTGCGCTTGAAGGCCGTGGTAGCGGAGGCCATCACCGGCGGAGGAGTCCTGTTGGCGGTGTCCCTGGACATCGCCAACGCCTTCAACAGTCTGCCATTCAGCTGCATCAGGGAGGGGCTGAGATATCATGGGGTGCCCGTGTACCTCAGGCGGCTGGTGGCAGACTACTTGGAGGGGCGCAGCGTCCTCTACGTTGACCGAGTAGGGGATGTTGTGCGAACGCCCATGACCTGCGGTGTCCCGCAGGGGTCGGTTCTGGGTCCGACCCTGTGAAACTTCGGCTACGACTGGGCGTTGAGAGGAAGCCTCCCACCCGGGCTGGGCGTAATTTGCTACGCCGACGATACACTCGTCACAGCCCTGGGTGGGACGCTAGAGGAGGCGGCACGCCTGGCAACTCTCGGCACCGAGGAGATTGTCAGGCGGATCGAAGCGCTGGGGTTGAGGGTAGCCCTGGAAAAGACGGAGGCCCTTTTATTCCATGTCCTCCGTACCGCCGGGCCTCCCGCCGGCGCTTCGATCACCGTGAAGTCGGTCACCATCAGCATCCAGGCCCACATGAAGTACTTGGGCCTGGTGCTCGACGGGCACTTTTGGTTCCGGGAGCATCTCCATCGACTTGTTCCCCGGCTTGTCGGCGCGGCGTCCGCCCTTTTGCGGCTGATGCCGAATGTGGGCGGACCCAGCTCTACGTGCCGACAGCGTTACCCGAAAGGGTATTCCGTCGGGCCGACCACTGATGACAAGTCACATCTGCTCCGGTGGTCGGCCCAACAACGAGGTGAAGTGAGTACGGGTGGGTTATGGGCCCGCGCGCCGTCCTTTCGTCGCCCCGGACGAACAGGACCGCGCGTGCGCTTACCATAGCCCACCCATAAAAAAAAAAAAAAAATACCAACATGTCTGACCAGCATGGTCAGTAGGTCAAATTCCCTCTCATTGTGGAGGAGGCCCGAGCCCAACAGTGGGGTGTATGTGAGCTGCGATGATGATGATGATGATGGATTAAGAATTCAATTCAATACTCCAAATTAAACCACCAGTTAAAATGTATTTTAGTTAATTTTTTTTACTCTATCGCCACATGATAAGTCTGTATTTTGGTTGTGTAGCATTTACAGATCCAATATACATGCGAGCCCTCAAAAACAACCTAATATAAACCGCTGTATTCGCAATACAAAAAAAAATAACCCGTAACTTGATGGTCAGTAATTGCATACGTATTTCTAAAATAATAAACCCTAGAATGAAAATATATCTCCTCATCTCAGCTTATATTAAGTCCCACTGTTGGGCTTGAATCTCCTCCATAACAAGAGGCAAATTGATCTACAATATCACGCTGTACAGACCACGCTGATCAGACCATAGGTTTTATGTCGAGTTTTCCTTCTCTTGATAACATCTATTTATCTGCATATCATGTCCATTAGTCGTCTTTTATGACACCCATTGAAAGGGTGGTCAATTAAATTCTTACACCGTCACCACACGGAAAATATGTAATCTTTTAAAATTGATTATAAACTGAATCCGAAAATCTTATAACAAAATTACTCATTTACCGCTCCGTAAATTATAAAGTTTGACAAAAACGGTCACCAAATAGCAACTTTATCAGATTTTCAGATTTCCATTTCCTCGAGGAAATAACACACCTAAAATACGCAAGCACCTTGGCCCTTTCAGAAACAATGCAGTTCTTTCGTTCGGGTAATTTCCATAATTCGGTTTTATAAGTCCAAAATTTACAAGAGCGATCTGAATGTCCTCGGAATTCTCTCAAGAGTTTTTTTACCGAAGTATAATAAATTCAGCCTACCTACATATATTGTAAGACAGTGTAATGCCGTTTTATCTAATTTACTTTAGGGAGAAAAGGTAGAGGGAAAAAAGGTAGGGAGAAAAAAGGTGCTTAGTGTTGAAGCGACGGTGCTCGCATAGAATAATGTCGCAATTGGCTGAAGCTTCTTGAACGATATTGCATGTTCTTTAAACAAGTTTTGTGAATAGTACTTTTGAAATTGGCAGACATTTTAATGTCTCTTTGGTAATTAACTTTAGGTGGGTCTTCTTTGACCCAGTCTTCTTCGACCCTCTGGTCGAATTTAATAAAAAAGTTCTTGACATTCACAGCAAAACTGTATAGGTGCCAGAATCCTATTAACCTTCACTGGTGGACATCAGATCTTCAGTGCGGAATAGTAGTGCTTGGTGGGGTCTCCATTCTCAGACGGAGTAAGAATACAATTCACGATCCACTTTCTTATTCATGGGTATAGTAAAATGCGACTAAAATGTAATATGGTAATAACATCTATACAATAGAAGGGAAGCTTACTCCGTCACCACATGGTTTATTTATTTGGCAATAATTTCTATTATATATGTAAAATAAATTTCTGTTTTCTTAAAAAAAAACTGCTGAAGATTATAAGTGTAAGGGGTATATTTTTATTTATTAACTTAGTTCTCGCGGCTAACGCGTTGGCGCCGAGCCAGAATTGGTTTCCGCGCGCTGTCTTGCTCCGGTTAAGAAAATGTTATTACTTTACAAGAAAATTTTGTACAATACATATATACAAGATGATTTTTATGTATTTTCATGTATTAAATATGACAATTTTCATTCCACGCAAGTAATAATAATAATCTCTATTTACATATATACTTAGTACATGTTACAATGTGAACTTAGGCTAAAATATATATGTGAAACCGATTGATAAAGCTTCTGTAGCTAAGCCTATGATGGAGTAAGAATACTCACCACTTTTCCATTTTGCCCATGAGTATCCTAAAACACTATAAGGGACCTATACATGTATAATATCTATGCAAGAGAAGGCAAATCTATACTAATATTAGGTCCTTACATATTAAATTAGCGTCTTGTCGTACTGACCACTTTGATCTGAAATATCTCCTCTTTGGTTAAGAATTCCAAATTCAAATTTATAAATTCATTTAGCTGGTGCATTTGAGTTTCTAAAACAGTCATTCATTTGTTTATTCCTCATTATTTTTTCTTTGGCGTCGCTTATTACCGCACAATGGAAAACATGAAATATCGGTATATTTACGAGTATGAGTTCTACCGTGGCACCGGTGCTGCAGAAACAGCTCGCAATTAATGATGTGTACGGCGCTGGTGTCGCAAAAGAAAGCACGATACGTTTTTGGTTTCAACGTTTTCGTTCTGGAAATTTCGACCTTCAAAACCAACCCCGTGGACGGCCGGAGATCAAAGTGGAAAATGAAGAATTAAAGGCTATTGTGGAAGCAGATCCATCACAAAGTATTTCAGAGATAGCTGCAAGTTTCGGGGTAAGTGACAAAACTGTATTAATCCACTTGAAGCAAATCGGGCAAGTAAAAAATCTTGAACGATTAAAACTTGACGAATTCATTAGGTACCCCTAATGAATTGAGTGAATCGAACTTGCAAACACGCGTTGACTACTGTGTTACTTTGCTCAATCGACACAATAATGAAGGGATTTTAAATTGAATCATTACTTGTGATGAATAAATCTAAAATCTGGCCAAACGATTACGGCAGATATCTATTGTCAGCAACTGCAAACCATGAGGGCAGAACTAGCTGCTAAACAACCGAGATTGGTCAATCGCTCTAGGCCACTGCTGCTTCACAACAACGCAAGACCAGACACTGCACAATAAACAACCACCAAGTTAGATGAGCTACAATTGGAATATCTGCGACATCCTCCGTACTCTCCGGACCTTGCTCCAACAGATTACCATTTTTCCAGAATTTGGACAACCTCTTACAAGGAAAAAAATTCAACTCCGATGCGGCAGACCAATCGGCTTTCAAAGAGTTTATTGATTCTCGCCCCCGTGGTTTTTTTTAGTAAAAGGATCAATGAACTACCTATGAGATGGCAAAAGTGCATAGATAACAACGGTGCATACTTTGATTAATTAAATAAGTATTACAAAAAAAAATGACTTTATATTCCTCCCGTACAAAACGCCAATTTCATATGTAGGGACCTAATATACAAGAGGTAGAGTTTTTTGTTTGAACGCGCTAATCTCCGATTTGAAAAATTCTTTCAGTGTTAGATAGCCCATTTATTGAGCAAGGCTATAGACTATATACCATCACGCAAAGACTAATAGGAACGGAGCAACAATGAAAAATGTTTCAGGGTTTTTTTTCCTTTTGAAAGCTTCCGCTGGGTGCACTACATAAACGTTTAGATTGCTCAAAAATCATGTGACAGAATTGTATTATTTAAAAATATTTTCACCTTCTACGTAAACGAAGTCGCGGGTTAAAGTTAGCATTAGCTCAAAGTAACTGTTCCACATGGACGAAGTCGCGGGCATAAGCTAGTTTGAAATAAAACCCTATACCAGCAAATTTAACCAGAGTGGCATAATAGGTCAATTTTACTCCAATTATGGAGCAGGCTTGAGCCTAAAACTAGGACATATATGAGTTGGAATAAATGAACAAATCAATCAATATTTGATTCACACTTTAAAATAATTATAGTTTAAAAAACTAAAAAACACGCTTGCAAGCTGACAGACCGAGTGACAGAAGTTTCGAATTTCGCGCATGCGTAGTTCGCACTCTAGTTCTGTCTCCCTTGCTCTTATGCAAAGGATACGATTACAAATTTCTAAATCCTGGCAAATCTAATCAGGATATTCGCCCATTTTGATCGAATTATTGCATTATCATGGGCCTTCGACGAGTGTGCAAAGTTTAAATAAATTCTGTTTGTTCAAAGTGGGCCAAAATGACGTTCAAAAATTCCGTTACATACTAATATACTAACATACATACGTCTGAAGCTAATAAAAGCGTATTAAAAAACGATTATATCAGTTGCTATGTAAAAACAAATTCATTCTTAAGATTCTCGTACCTCACCTTCGTCACTAAGGACAAATGTAGTACAAAGCGGCGAAACTCATTCAACAAATTGTTCCGGACCCAAACCACCAAATACCCGATATTGAACACCAATGGAATAATCTCGAAGGAATCTTACGTAGCGTTTGTAACTCCTTCAACCGTTAATATTTTGTACGATGGAAACTAGCGTTTATGTATCACTGTTATGAGTGCTATAATGGTTTATGTAACGATCTTCCATACCCAGTTATTGTTCAATCTCTATGTAGGACATTTTTTTTTTGATAATTCTCAATTTGTACACCAATTACATGAAAAACTTAATAGTTATAACCCAGAATATACAAAGGGCGGCCTTATCGCTATAAGCGATCTCTTTCAGGCAACCTTAGGATGGATATAACAGAAAAGAAAGATGGTAGGTAATTTGTTGCTGGTGCTACTGAAAGTCAAGTCTAAATAACATAGTAATAAATAAATAGTATTTGTTAATATGTGTAACCCTAATACTGTAAAAATAAAACAATATAAATTAATAAATAGTATAATCTGCAAATGTTTGTTCAGATTTTTTAACGTGATAAACGTTTTATAAATCGTTGAATAACGGTTGCATACACGAAATTCTATGACTCACTGTCACGTTCCGCTTAAGCCGAGCGTGTAAACAGGAGCGCGGTGCAAGCGATAGGGAGACACGATCAGCCTAAGCGTTCGGCTTGTGACACATATATCGCACATATACGAGTATATAAGTTGTTAATAAATTGTTAATAGCACACTTCTAATTAATCTGTATAATTTAAGTAAAAATTATTTGAATTAACGAGTGCAAATAGATACTAATTTTTGCTAAGGCTTAGCTAAGGTTCGTTCCCCGCGTCGCTGAAGGAGAAGAATTACGCGGGTAAAGCGACTGAAACCGAAGCGAAGCGAGGGCGGATTGCCAGTAATATATAATTATTAACAACCCGCCCTCGCTTCGCTTCGGTTTCAGTCGCCTGAATATCGGGCGCCAAATACCGGGATAAAATATAGCCTATGTTACTCCCTAATATTATAGCTTTCCATTGGTGAAAGAATTTTTAAAATCGGTTCAGTTGTTTAAGCGTGAAAGCGTAACAAACAAACATCCTTACTCTCGCATTTATAATATTAATAAGGATCTATAGAAATAATCTCACAAATGCTTACGATTATTGCTTTTGAAAGTACGTTAAGTTGTATTTTTTTTTTACCATATCCACGGGCACTGAAAGGCAATCACATCTCCTCATATACGCCCCACTGCTGGGTTCGAGCCTGCTCCACAATAGGTTAATTGGTCTACTACACCACGCTAGTCAGACGTTTTGGTATAGGGTTTTATTTCAAATTTTCCTTCTCTTACTTAGATATTATACACATATTTAATCCCTTATTCATCTTTTATAGCCATTGGCAAGAGAGAGGGGTGGAGAATTGTATTTTTACTCCTTACTACACGAGAATAAGGCTTAACGACCATTATGTTCGTACGTCGTAGACAACATGAATAATGCATACAAAATGGATAGCGGATATCGTAAATATTTGAACCTGTTTATCTAATTTGACTATTGAATCTATAACGACAACATTGTATGTTAAATAAATAATTAGATTATTATTTTGTTGTCAATCTATACAGGGTGTGTCAGGTTATGGGACAACTGTTCGAGTATGTTGTAGTTTAACGGTCATTAAAATGTACATTACACAAAAAACAATATAACATAAAAATTATGGTGATTTCAAAAAAATGTGTCTAAGAGTCTATGCCTTAAATGTTACGTATTATGTAGGCATGTACAGACAGAATAGATGTAGGCATGTAAAGCTTCGACAGTATAATTTCATTCATCCATACCTAGAATTGCGCAATAGCTTCAATGAGCGTAGGTGACAACGGCGAGCCGTCAACGGTCATCGGCCGATCAGCTGTTTTAAAGCGAAGTTTGTCTTGCTTATATATACATGAATAAAAAGTTCAATAACTTCTGGCAAAATGTTAATGGTTTAAATATTAAAACGAGCCTCCCGGTGACCGTCGGCGGTTTTAATGACCACAAAACCATTGCAAATATGTTTAGAGAACATTTTACGGTCCGATCGTCCTTGAGTCCTAGGACAATGAATGTTTGCGATGCGGGGGCCGCCATATCGAAGCGCAGTGTCTATTTTTCTTCAGAATCTGTCGCTAATGTTATTAAAAATATGCAACGTGGCAAATCGCCTGGTTATGACGGCCTCAGTATCGAACATTTCAAATATGCTGGAGAGAATTTGCCTAATATGTTGTCTATATTGTTTAATCTATGTATATCGCATTCATATCTACCTGAGCCTCTTATGCGTACTATTGTTGTACCTGTTTTAAAAAATAAAACGGGGGACTCGTCTGACAGGTCTAACTACCGACCCATATCACTGGCTACCACTGTGGCCAAGGTTCTTGACAGCCTGTTAAATGCGGAATTCACAAAAATAGTGGATATACATGATGCTCAATTCGGTTTTAAGGCAGGGCTTTCAACTGAAAGTGCTATTTTGAGCTTAAAGCATGCTGTCGGGTACTACACAGCTAGGAGAACACCGGTGTATGCGTGCTTCCTAGATTTATCAAAAGCTTTTGATTTAGTCGCATATAACCTTTTATGGAACAAACTAGGTAGTGCGGGTATACCGGCGGAGGCCGTCTCTCTTGTCAAGTACTGGTATGCCAATCAGAAAAACCATGTGAGATGGGCTGGTGCGCTCTCAGACGAGTACAAGTTGGAATGCGGTGTTAGGCAAGGTGGGTTAAGCTCACCCTTACTGTTCAACCTATATGTCAACCAACTTGTGGAGAGGCTTAGCAGTACACATGTCGGCTGCTATATCGATGGAGTTTGTTTTAATAACATTAGCTATGCAGACGACATGGTACTGCTGAGCCCCACAATTCGTGGCTTAAGAAGGTTGCTGTCTATATGTGAGGAATACGCGGCGTCCCATGGATTATTGTATAACTCGAAAAAGAGTGAAATTCTAGTTTTTAAATCAGGTAAATACCAACCTACTCATGTTCCTCCTGTGTATCTTAATGGATTAGCCTTGAAGAAAGTAGAATCGTTTAAATATTTAGGCCATATAGTAACTAGTGACCTCAGGGACGATAAAGACATTGAGAGGGAGCGCAGGGCCCTGGCTGTGAGGACTAATATGCTAGCCCGCAGGTTTGTACGATGCAGTAGAGACGTGAAAATTACACTTTTTAAAGCCTACTGCCAGTCTTTCTATTCGAGCGGCCTGTGGGTAAATTACACACAGCGAGCTTACAGGGGCCTGCGTACCCAATATAATAACGGCTTTAGAATGCTGTTGGGCCTTCCGTGGCGGTGTAGTGCGTCGGGGATGTTTGTAAAAGCGCGTACAGACGGCTTTCGGGCAATCATGCGCAAAAAAGCATCCTCACTGCTGCATCGACTGCGGAGTAGCGACAGCAGCATTCTGAGTGCAATTGCAGCACGCTTTGACTGCCCATTTCAAAATTGGTGGATGAGGTTGGCCATAGGTTTAGCTTAAGCTGAGCCTGTGGCTGTCCTCACCCACCAATATGTACAGTTTCAGCTAGAGTAAATTACTAACAATACTAACAATTTAAATGGTTATTATTTCATATATATATGTACTAACAAACTAACAAATAAATGTATTATGTGAATTATGGATGTTTTTATGTCTGAATTAAACTATTATTATTATTATTATTATACAAACGTAATCATTGATTTATTCAATTTCTAATGAACATTTAACAAAGTATGAATATGTTGCGTATTAAGTATCACTGACTTTATATATTTCAATCGGATTTACACGAAAAAGCGATGACAAAATTGAAAACTTTACAAGTCTCTAATTCCTTAACGAATCGATATTTTTCGTTCAAATTTTTTTCATGGGTTCCTACCACCATTGCCTAACTTCCTTTTGACCAGTTGCCCCATAACCTGATACACCCTGTATATATAAAAGAAATTCATGTTAGTTACACTATGAATCAAGAACGGCTGTACCGTTTGACTGAAAATCGGTGGGGAGGTAGCTTAAAACCAGGAGAAGGACATAGGATACTTTTTATCCCGTTTGATTGCGTTCCCGTGGGACGTGACATATGACGTCTAAGAGAATAAAAGTCACTATAAAACGTGCTATAATATAACGCATCTATCGTGTAATAACAAAACGCAAATGACAGCTATAGATAGACTATATTTTCGAAGAGATAAATATACTATAGATTTTTTTTTTTTTTTTTTTTTTTTTTTTTTTTTTTTTTTTTTTTTTTTTTTTTTTGGGTGGGCTATGGTAAGCGCACGCGCGGTCCTGTCCATCCGGGGCGATGAAAGGACGGCGCGTGGGCCCATAACCCACCCGTACCCACGTCACCTCGTTGTTGGGCCGACCACCGGAGCAGATGTCACTTGTCGTCAGTGGTCGGCCCGACGGAACACCCTTTCGGGTAACCTCACCTCTCGACCTGGGACGCCGGTCGCCGTCGCGCGGTTAGCCTCTCTGCGGGTGATGGACAATTCCCCGGTCCGATCACCCGCGGCCTCGGCTAGGGCGGCATTAGGCGCAGATACTCGCGCCTGCGCCGCCCGAGTCGCCGGCGGCGGAACGTGTCGCCGAATAGAAGCTCTACTCGCACACGATCCGCCGCCTCCTTCCGTGAGATAACGGCCTCACAGAAGGCGGCGACCGCGTCCCAGTTCCTGACGCTGACGAGCATCTCCCTGGCGATGGTCGGCAGCGCCAGGTCGGCACCGATAATTGCGACGAGTTCACGGCGATCCTCCTCCCATGCAGCACACTCCTCGAGCGTGTGCTGCGCCGTGTCCTCGTCGCAACTGCAGTGGTGGCAGGACGGTGTGCTCTCCCTCCTGACAATCTTGTGCAGGTACTTCCCGAAGCAACCGTGCCCCGTCAGCACCTGCACCAGTCGGAAGGAAAGCACCCCGTGCGTCCGCTCCAACCACTCCATCAGCACCGGCCGGAGGGCCTCGACGGTCCTAACACCATACCGAGGACTCTCCAGCCGGACTGCCCAACGGGCAATGACTTCTCGGCGGGCGTCGACCCGCCAGGCGGTGATCTCTGTGATGGAGACCATGCCGCCGCGGGCGCGCTTCTCCGACACCCGCCGATAAATGTCGGCGAGCATCTCCGCCTCCAGGTCCCACGGGGGAGTTCCGGCCAGGAGGCACGCTGCCTCCGTCGCCACCGTGCGGTAACCGCGTACGGCCCTGATCGCCATGACCCTCTGTGGTCGCCACAGGAGGGCCCTAAGACGGACGGTCAGGGACCCCGCCCACACCGGTGCGCCGTACAGGGCCATCGACCGGATCACCCCCACGTACAGCTGTCGGCACGTAGCACTGGGTCCACCCACATTCGGCATCAGCCGCGAAAGGGCGGACGCCGCGCCGACAAGCCGGGGAACAAGTCGATGGAGATGCTCCCGGAACCAAAAATGCCCGTCGAGCACCAGGCCCAAGTACTTCATGTGGGCCTGGATGCTGATGGTGACCGACTTCACGGTGATCGAAGCGCCGGCGGGAGGCCCGGCGGTACGGAGGCCATGGAACAGAAGGGCCTCCGTCTTTTCCAGGGCTACCCTCAACCCCAGCGCTTCGATCCGCCTAACAATCTCCTCGGTGCCGAGAGTTGCCAGGCGTGCCGCCTCCTCTAGCGTCCCACCCCGGGCTGTGACGAGTGTATCGTCGGCGTAGCAAATTACACCCAGCCCGGGTGGGAGGCTTCCTCTCAACGCCCAGTCGTAGCCGATGTTCCACAGGGTCGGACCCAGAACCGACCCCTGTGGGACACCGCACGTCATGGGCGTTCGCACAACGTCCCCTACTCGGTCAACGTAGAGGACGCTGCGCCCCTCCAAGTAGTCTGCCACCAGCCGCCTGAGGTACACGGGCACCCCGTGATACCTCAGCCCCTCCCTGATGCAGCTGAATGGCAGACTGTTGAAGGCGTTGGCGATGTCCAGGGACACCGCCAACAGGACTCCTCCGCCGGTGACGGCCTCCGCTACCACGGCCTTCAGGCGCAGCAGGGCCGCGATCGTCGAACGCCCTCTCCGAAAACCAAACTGGGCGTCCGACAAATCGGGCCCGTCCCCGACGAGGTGCCGCTCGATGCGGGCAGCCAACACCCTCTCCAGCAGCTTGCCCGCATCATCGAGCAGCACGATGGGCCTGTAGGCCGAGGCCGACTCGGGAGACCGTCCCGGCTTCGGCAGGAGAACCAGCCTCCCCTCTTTCCAGCACCCAGGGAACTGTCCGGACGACAAACAAGCGTCGAACAGTCCCCTGAGGCGTGGTCCCAGGTGTTCGAGGACCAGGGCCAGCACACGGTTCGGAATACCGTCGGGCCCGGGGGCGGTGGATTTGACTCGCATACGCGCCACCGCCGCCCCCATTTCCGGCTCCGTGATGGGCGGAGCACTTTCATCGTCGGCCTCCCGGTCGCTGTCCAGCGAAGCCATGACCGGTGGCGTGTGCTCCGCCCGCCGTGGAAAGAGGTCCTCGACAACTCTGGTGAGGAGGCTGGGCTGGAGAGTCTCGGTGAGGGGGGGGCCCCGCCCGCGGAGCTTGTTCAGCGCCGCGAGGTAGGGGCGACCCCAGGGGTCACGCTCGAGACTGTCCAGCATCTCCCGCCGACTAACGTCCTTGGCGGTACGGACGGCCAGCCTGAAGGCAGACCGCGCACTGCGGTAAGCCTCGTACAGCTGGCCCTCCCGCTCAGCGTCGCGGTGACGCGCTCGGCTGCGGGTGTAGGCCCTCCGGGCACGTATGCACGCGGCCCGAAGGTCCGCCAATTCTCGGGACCACCAGGGGACCGCACTCTTCGGGGGCAGGCGCCGCACACGGGGCATGGCCGCATCGCAGATCTGCGTTAACGCACAGCGGATGCGGCCAGCCTCGGCATCCACCCCGTCCGCCTGGGGCGGTGAGGACAGCCATGACTGAACGATGGCTGCCTCGGCCAACAGGTCCCGATCCAATCGACCCACAGCCCACCGCGGGAACGCGGGAGCTCCGTCCGCCGTGTGACCCCTGCTGGGCTGCAGGAGGGTCCGGGAGACCTCTATCCGGATGTATCGGTGGTCGGATAGGGTCTCAACCTCCTCCTGGACGCACCAGCTCCTTACACGTGCTGCGACATTAGGGCTAGCGAACGACAAGTCCACTATCGACCCGCCCTGCTGCCGCACGCACGTTTGCACCGAGCCCCTGTTCAGCAAACAGAGGCCCAGTGCCGCCGCCCACTCTTCGACCGCCCGCCCGCGGTCATTCGTCCTGGGGGACCCCCACGCCGTGGACTTGGCGTTGTAGTCCCCCAGAACGAAGACTTGGCGCGGTGCCAGTCGCCGTATCGAGGCCCCCAGGATGGTGAGGAAGGCCCCGAAATCCGTCGCGCTCCTGTTAGGGGAGAAGTAAACACCATATAGCGTAACCTCTCCCCATTCCGCCGCGACATACCCATCACCCCTGTCCTTGAGCAACAAGGGCGGGGAATGCCACGACGTGGAGGCGACGATTGCCACAGAGCCGTCACTGCTGCCCAGCCAATTGGGCCGGTCAGGCACCACGTACGGCTCCGCGGCTACGGCTGCACCGATCAACCACTCCGCCATGGCTTGCAGGAAAACGTCCTGTGCCTCGGCGGCGTGGTTGAGGTTGGCCTGCAGGAGGTGGTAAGATTCGGCCGCCATTAGTGGGCCGTATCCATTACCTCCTCCACGCTGGCGGGCGATTGGGTCGCGCTAGGGGCGGGAGCGGCCGGGGTCGTCGGACCGCTCCGCCCCTTTGGGGCCGAAGCCGGGGGTTTGCACTCCTTGCTCCCCATGCGGTGCTTGGCGGGCCTATTGCCCGCCGCACACGCGGGGCAGTGGGGAGTGGCGCCGCACGATGCCGCCTTATGCCCGGGTTGACCGCAGCGGAAACAAAGGTCGCTGCAGTCAAAGCAGTTAGTGCATGTCGGCCGAGTGTGTCCGACCGCCATGCACTTGTAGCACCTCGCAGGCCGGGACTCCAGCACGGTCACCCGCGCTGAGCTCCAGCCCACGAGGAGCCTGCCTGAGCCGGCCAATTGCTTGGCCGACTCCACCGGGCACTGCACCCAGGCAGCACCGACGCCGCCCGGACCAGGGCGGATGGCGCCAATTCGGACGGTGTCCACGGGACATCCGGTTTTCGAGACGATGGCCTCCCGGATGTCATCCACCGTCACGGAGTCGTCCAGACCCGTGACCCGCAGTTCCGCACACTTGACGGGTCTGGCGATCTTGACGCCATCCTCCGCAGCAAACAAACCCCTCAGCTTCGCGGCCATGCTATCGGCCGTCTTGGCGCCCTCGGCCCCAGGGAACTCTAAAATCCGAGCCCCTGTCCGGGCCTTGCGGGTCCTGGCTTCGACGCCTCCTAAATCGGAGACGTCAAGCTCCCGCCGGGCGCGACGTAAGACGGCCTCATAGCTGAGGCCGTTCTCGGCCGCCTCAGGCAGGACGGTGATCACCACCGCGGCTGACTTTGGCGGCCGGAGCCTCCTGCGCGACCTCTTGTTACCGGCTCCTGCCTTGGGAGCGGAGGCTTTGGCGGCGCTTTTGGCCTCCGCTCTCCTCTTCTGGCCGCGACTTTTTCGGCTGCGCTCGGCCGTCTGCCAACCCTCTTCAGACACGGCAGGGGTGCCGAGCACAGCAGTCACGGCCGCGGCTGCGTTGGCCGCCACCGACGGTGCATTTGCCGGCAGCGGCTGGAGTCCGGCCTTAGCAGGAGCCGGTGCCACCTTCTTTTTCGCGGCGGGTCCCTTGGGCTTCGGCCCAGCAACGGCCGCAGCGTAGTTTCCTACGCGCCCACCCTGGCAGGGTAGCGCGGCAGGGGTTGACGCCACGGCTTTCGGCCTATCCGCAGCCAGCGGCGGCCGGAGTCGGGGCTCCGGGGGCAGTCTCGCCTCCAGAGCCGCCATGCGCGCGTCGAGCATCTTGCCGAAAACATCCACCATGGCGCGCATGGTCTGGTCCGGCACGCCGTCCACTGCGGGCAGCGGGACCGCTTCGGCCAGCTGGGCCCTCTGGGGACTTGCCGCAGCGCAAGTTGTCGCAACGGGGACGACGGGGGCGGCGGCAGGGCCGGGACTTGTCGGCGGCGCGGTTCTCGCCAGCTGCGCGACCTGGCTCCGCAAGTCGGCCATTTGCTTGGCCAACTCGCGGTTCGCCTTCTGCACCGCCGACAGCTCCTTTTGCAGGGCCTTATTCTTCTCCTGCAGGCCTGAGACCTCACCACTAAGGCGGGTGTTTTCGGCCTGCAGGGTGGCCATATTGGCAGCTCGGGGGTCGCCACCTATAGCGGGCTCAGCAGCCGCCGTGTCGGTGGGAGGGATGTCTAACAACACCCTCATCATCCTCGCGGCAGCCGCCTCATTTGCCCGCTTCTGGGCCTCAGTCCCCCGTACTGCGCCGGCCGGCGACGGCGTCGCCGACCTTGCCGCCACTACTGCGCCCCCTCGTCCCCTGCGAGAGGCTGGAACTTTGGGAGGAGGCATGTTGATGCCACCCCCCTCGGAGGCAGACTCCGAGCTGCCACCCTGGCTAAGGGGGCGCTTGCGTACCTGCGAGGGGAGGTCCTCCTCCCTGGCCGCTAGGGCCGCCGTCAAGGCCGACGCTGGAGACTGGGATGATCCAGCGACGGTCTCTGCAGCTGATGTGCTGCCGCTCTCAATGTCCGACGGCTCTGCGGCAGTACTGCCGCCCTCGTCAGCCTTCTTTGCCGCCCTTTGCTGCTTCGCGGCGCGCCGTCTGGCGCGCTCCGTTGCAGGGGTGGGCTTCCCTCCTCTCTTCTTTTTACGGGCCTCTGTTTTCGCCGGGCCCTCGGCTGACCTTGGAGCCTCAAGTGCCAGACTAGCAGCTGAGCTGCTGTCGGACGAGGCATCCCTCTCCTTTGGGCCAGTTTTACAGTAGCTTGGCCGGGCTGTAATGTGGGAACTAGGCTCCCCGTTCCCTGTGGTTTTAATGGGCGTCTCACCCCTCCTATCTGCAGCGTCGTTTAAATAACAAGTATCCATACAGTTCCCACGAGTATGGGAGAAAAAAGAGGTCGACCCGGGCAGAGATCCCGATACCCGGGCAAGCGTACATTTGTATCCCAACACAGGGGGTCCGCAGGTACCCTGGCTGGGGGCGCGCTAACGACTGAACAACCCATCAGCCATGCATCCTCTCGCCGCGCGCCAGAACTTAGGATTCTGGGTGATTGTTTTATAGAGGTTTTCTTCCTCGCGGTCCAGGCGGTTAAGCCGAGACCCTCGCTCCTGAATCTAGGCCTCAGGACAAATGTCCCGAAGCAAGAATCAGGTCTACGATTTGTCGCGGTTGGCAAATGCCTGCCCAGTCCTCAAACGAATAAGTGACTGGGCCCGTCGAATTTTCGCGTCCAATACCCTCTACAATTAGAGGGCATGGAGCGAATTTGGGGCATCCCACAAACTGGGCCCCCCCTCGGGCCAGATATTTGCCACGAGCGACAATTCCAGAGAGCAGTCCAAGAAATTGTCGCTCGTGCCCAGGGTACACCACGCGGAGGTTTCTGGCGTAGCACCCCAAATATACTATAGATAGACTATATTTTAGAAAATATCATCATCATCATTTCATCTATTGCCGTCCACTGCTGGACGTAGGCCTCCCTCATGTTGCGCCACAATGTGCGGTCCTGTGCCGCCTGCATCCAACGACGCCCAGCAACTTTCACTAGGTCATCGGTCCACCTAGTGGGGGGACGTCCTACACTGCGTCGTCCGATACGTGGTCGCCACTCGAGAACCTTTCTTCCCCAGCGGTTGTCGGTTCGTCGAGTGATGTGGCCTGCCCATTTGGCAATGGGCAGTGGGCAGAAGTGGCCTTCAGCGTGCTAATTCTTCGTGCTATGTCGGTTACACCCGTTCTTCTGCAGATTTCCGTATTCCGGATTCTATCTCGCAGAGAAATCCCGAGCATAGCCCGCTCCATAGCACGCTGAGCGACTTTGAGCCTTGATATAAGGAAAAAAAAAATAGAAAATATACTTACGAAAAAAATTATGGTGGTACGAACTTTACCGTGTCGGCTAGTACTTAAATAAAAAAAAATGCGTTTGTACTTACATATGTAGGTACGCACCTAAAGAGTGATACTTCTTGGGTGATCGTGAAAAAAACAAGATAAAAAAAAATACTTTCTTATTAAAAATCTTTCTATCAAATTTATCCTTCACGTTATGCTACGTTTACAGAAACAACGACACTAATAATAGAAAAAAAGGTACTCAATGCTCAATAATAACTTATAAATAAATAATATAAAAAATATAATATAATAGAGAAATTATATGTATAAAAATTTAATGGTCGTTTGTTTCGCTAATCTCCTACAATTCTTTATAAATACTTTTTTTATTGAGTATAAAATTCTTATGGTCCATTTTAATAGAAAAGTTTAATTGTATTTTTTTCATATTAGAAAATTATGTTTTGTATATTATTCCCTGCCATGTATTCAATCAATATATGGCAGCGTAAGGCTAGTATGATAAAAAATAAATATAGTTTAAAAAAACTAAAAAACACGCTTACAATTAAAAAGTGTAAAATAATTTTCAATATAGGCAGAAAATAATAATGAACGAAATCTATACCAATAAATAAAATTGGAGTGTCTGTTTGTAATGTCAAAATAATAGGCTTTTTTCATGCTCACACGGTTATTTGCACGACACCTATGCCTAAAATAGTAATTAAAAAATTTTTGTCTATCTGTCTGTCTATCTGTCTGTTTATTCCAGGTAATCTTCAAAACGGCTGGACCGATTTCAAAAATTCTTTCACCAATGGAAAGCTATAATATCAGGGCGTAAACTAGGCTATATTTTATCCCGGTATTCCCACGGGAACGGCAACTACGCTTGTAAAACGACGATAACCTATAACCGAAGCGAAGCGAGGGCGGGTTACTAGTATATTAATATTATTGTGAAATAAGCGTGGGGCGCTTTGTGCCACATTTTCGTAAATCGAGCACCCCACACTTTTTTAGTGAATAGCCACCGGAATGTAATTAGTATGCATATTAGATTTGTCGGTACATCGATGAATGTATACGGCTTAAGACGCAATTATTACTATAGAAAAGACTCTACGCTTGTGTTATGCCGAGTGCCCGACTAGCTCTATCTCTCTTACTCTTATGCAAAGGATGCGGAAAGAAGTTTAGGAATCCTGGCGAATCTAATTAGAACAATCGATTTTTTTTAAGCGGATTATTTCATCCGACAACTGAAGTCAAGTCACCTGCGGGTGGGTTACGGGCGTGCGCGCTTACGTCCCTCTGTCGCCCCGGACGGAGCGGGCGAGGAGTGCGCCGACCGTAACCCACCTCCAAAAAACTAATCCAAAAAAAAAAGCGGATTATTGCATTGTCATCGGTCTCTGACAGGTGTGCAAAGTTTCAATAAAATAGCTCAAAGTAGAAGAAAATCGAGCTCAAAGAGTTTGATTACAAGCAAGCATACATACATGTGAAACTAATAAAAGCGTGTTAAAAACAACTTTGATAATTAATTCTTCAAAACTTACCTCAAAACATCACATTGAACTCGTCTCATTAAATATCCATACAACTTCAAGAATAATCAAATTCGCAACCATATAAATGAAAACTAAAAACGAATGTTACAACTGTTTCTCCTTCTGAATACTTCATACGATTATATAATTGTAAAAACCTCTGGGACAAATAAATTCATTCCGCAATGCGTTTCGTAGTTTTAAAGATAAAGATTTCGACCGACATTCTGTTGTAGCTCCCAACTCGCCCGTCTGTACGAATTCCCTTTGGGGGCGTTAGATATTCTCAGTATGTTCTCACTATCCTCAATGAATACTAACCAAACCTTTGAAAGAATAACGATACAGATTAAGAATGTGTCCGCACGTGTGTTATTGACGTACATCTATTGGGCTTTTTATAACGGTCGGAGTATACTACGTATTCATTATGAGCGATAACAATATTAGGTTTACTTATTTTATTTGTGAATATACGAAAATAAAGTTTATTTCGTCAATTGTAAAAAGAAATACGCTACGAGCATTTTATAAATTAGATTTTGTGTACGTACATATTGTTTGAATAAGATAAATAAAGAATATTATTATACTATAAAGCCTTGGAACGGGTTAATAATATAATGTTTGCCTATCCCATACTTACTTGATGAGTGAGTAAGAATACAATTCACCACTTCTTATCTTGCACGTGGATGTCGTAAAAGACGAGAGAAAGACGAGAGAGAAGGAAAAGTCAAAATAAAACCCTATACCAACATGTCTGGCCAGCGTGGCATAGTAGGTCAATTTCCCTCCTATTGGGGAGGAGAATCGAGCAACTATGGGACGTTTATCTACTGCGACGACGAGGACATTAGGTTAGAACTATTTAAGGGAACGGTACCCGAAATTGTAATCCGCCGGGTCAGCCACGGATATAAATAAAGATATCGGTACCAGTCGGCCTATGGGGATAGGGAGGGAACACAATAGGTTATTTGATCTTACTTCACACTTCTAACACAAAAATGTATTTGAATCATCATCTCGACTCATATACGTCCCACTACTGGGCTTGAGTCTCCTCCATAGGCATATAACATCTATACAAGAGAAGGAACACTCAAAATAAAACCCTATACCAACCAATCTGACCAGCATGATATGGTAATGTTAATTTCCTTCCGGAATACGGAAATCCGTAAAAGAACGAGTGTAGCCGACATAGGCCGCAAAATTAGCACGTTGTAATGGCAATGGGCAGGCCACATCGCTCGTCGAACCGACAATCGTTGGGGAAGAAAGGTTCTTGAGTGGCGACCACGAATCGGACGGCGCAGCGTAGGACGACCCCCAACTAAGTGGACTGACGACATTCTCAAAGTCGCAGGGAACCGTTGGATTCAAGTGGCGCAGGACCGTTGGGAGTGGCATTCTCGTGGGGAGGCCTATGTCCAGCAGTGGACGTCTGTAGGCCGATGGATGGATGGATGGATGGAATTTCCTTCCTATTGTGAAGGAGGATCAAGCCCAGCCGTGAACATATATGATCCGAGATGATTTTATCAACTCAAAATTAAGATATATTTAAACATATAATAATTTCCGTAACATACACAGTAATATCAAGTTTCTAATAATGTTCCCCTTCACATAATTGCCTCCTATAAAAAGCCAAGTGTTGAGGGCAAATGTATAATCGCTGCAAATTAGAGCCGTGGGTGAAATAAGCCGACATATTTTATGAAATGTACCTGGTGGGAGCCATTTTTTGTTTAAATTGGCCCACCATATTATATGTAGATGTTGATATTTCAGACTGACATACGGATAGATAAAATATTTTCTAAAATTCAAGGTATGAATATAGACAAGACTATCTACAGCCGTAAGCCCGTCCATCTGGGGTAGTACCACAAACATCATCATCATCTCAGCCCACATACGTCCCACTATTGGGCTTGGGCCTCCTCCACCGTGGGAGAGAAATTGACTTACTATACTGCGCTGCTCGAACGTACTGGCATAGGCTTTTGTTTGGAATTTTTCTTCTCTTGAATAGATGTTATATGCATATTATATCCCATAGTCATCGTTTACGACACCTACAAGCATGAGAGAGAGTGGTGAATTGTATTCTTACTCTGTCATCACACGGAAAGTGGTACCATACTCTGGCAGAAAATCGACGTCCGAGTAGTAGCAATTTGTTACTGCAATTCATTCGGTGAGCGAGAGAGCCGGAAGCTCCATTATTTGAGGGTGTTTGGATGCGATGGGTTTTGTTGATGCCTTTAGAATCACCGAACCTCATTGCTCGTATTCATACTGTTTTAATTTCACATTCTTCATCGAATGCAGCCGCCTAGTAAAGATCCATGAGCTGTATTATCCCTTACCATCATCTGTTTTGCTCGTTTGCCACCAACAGAAATAAATAAAAATTCACGTAACTCAAACATTTTACAGACTTCAACAGTGTTGCTTGACATTCTAGCAAAGACCCAATAATAGTGAACATTAGCACGAACTAGTACGGAATGTCCAAAGCTACTCGAAAAGCATAAAGGCTTTGTAGCGCCACGGGTGCGTATAAAGCACGAGAGCTTGTCAATTTTCACAGTTGTGAGACCATAGAGACGAGAATGTGAAAGAAATATAATTATCACAACATCCAATTCACTATTTTTTATAAAAAAAAACTAGCATAAACGAAATATCATTTCATAGTCATCAAACAAAAATAAAACATATGCTGTAAACAGATTAAAGCTTTGTTTTTAAATAATTTGAAATGGAAAAGTAAAAGTACCAAAAACGTAGTTACGAGCGGCGATCAAAGAAATAAATTTTAAAATTCAATTTATATATAGGGTTTTTTGTTTAAATAAAATCGTGCAAGTGAAGTATTTTTAGAAAAATAAAATATTTATTACAGGCGAAAGCATTCTTTTTAATGATATCTGATGTTTACGCGAGCACTACACATTGTAAATAAAACTACTTTTACGGATTATATCGCGTTTGTATTTGATTTATGATTGCCCGACGTTTCGAACACTTTGCAGCATTCATGGTCACGGGCGGACTAAGGTGTCTCACGTCCAACAAGTAATCGTTATTACAGACATTTACAATTATCTACCCGATACAGAAAATAGTTATAAACTTATTAAATTGTTACCCAAATTTTAGTACAAATTTATTGCCAGTGTAAGAAGAAAATGAATCTATATGAAAAATTATATTGTTTATGGTTAGTAATTATTAATTATTAAATTTGTAGCAATTATTATTACAATTTGTTGATTTAAAACTAACAAAACAAATATACTACCACCGGATCGGAACGCGGCCACACTGAGAAAGATCCGGCAAGAAAACTCAGGGGACATGATGCTAAATTAATATTGATTTTTAATTTTAGATGCGGCTTACTAAAAGATTCTTCTTCTTCTTCTTTTTAATATAGAAAAAAATGTTCTTTTGTTGAGATGCAAACTAGTAATTGAATTATATTTAAAAATGGCAGACACTAAAGATCATAGGGAAAGCATCGTCCAAATTAATCTCCATTAAAATTCGTAAAAGTACTAGGTCTATCAGGAACATTATGAAAGCCGGCGGTGGAGTGAAGATCTAGAGCCCCCGTAGCAGAGCGGGGGACTGTGGAGACGGTTACACCGCATTTCCACCGCTGGCTCAGGAGAAGGCACGGCAGCCGTACATTTAGGATGGAGCAGGTGCTTACCGTACATGAGGTCTTCGGTAAGTACCTGCACAAAATTGGAAAAGAAGAGGCCCCAGGATGTCATGAGTGTGGCGTGCTAATCGACGATAAGCGCCACACACTGGAAGTATGCCCCACCTGGGGGCCTCAGCGTCACGTCCTGTCAACGGAACTGGGAATAACAGACCTGTCGTTGTCGACCATCATCTCCAAGATGCTCGGCAGCGACAGCTGTTGTTCGTCGATGGCCTCCTCCTGTGAGGCTGTCATGGTAAGGAAGGAGGCCGCAGAGCGGGCACGCGAGGCGCTTGCGCCCGCTGACTCGCTCCGCCGGCGACGACCAGGGAGGAGGAGACGCCGCTATGCGCTCCTCCTCCCACCAACCTGAATGATGACAGAACGTGGCCAGACAGCCAATCGTTGGGGTGTCGGGGATAGAATGTTATCAGACGATCTCTCCAGCACCTCGTAAAAGCGCGGAAGGGGCCGCTGTGGTTTTAGTGGGTACTTCGGTCACTTCTGTGGCCGGCGAGTCCCACACACACTCCTCTGTCTGTAACCGGCGGGCGATAGTGCGTAAACAAGTCCACAGCGTAAAAAAAAAAAGATCATTATGAAAACTTTATTCTGAAAAGGGTTTCTTATGTCCAACATTTTATATCGACGTAGGCTTATAGAAATAGGTGACAAGATTTCTTTAAAAAAAATACACTTACCATCGGGTTGCGCTGTGCCAAACCGTGAACCTGTTCAAAACAGAAAAAAAATATATTAAACATATATTAATCAATCTATCTAAGAATACTACCCTTTTTTTATGGGTGGGCAATGGCACGCGCGGTCCAGTCCATCCGGGGCGATGAAAAGACGGCGCGCGGGCCCATAACCCACCCGTACCCACGTCACCTCGTTGTTGGGCCGACCACCGGAGCAGATGTGACTTGTCGTCAGTGGTAAGAATACTACCCTGTCATTGCTTTTGGCTATCGTAGAAGACGACTGAGAGTACTACATTGTCTTGGACCAAGTACGCTGCTTACCGTGAAGAATGTGAAGGGAGTGTATTGAGGTTTAGGATACTTTTGGTATCACCAAAACCCGCCACACGTAAACCCCCTCTGAAAGTTGTACTTTCTCGCTCACCACAGTACAGTAAGAGATGTACTATGAAATAAAAGTACATATTGAGTCAATCCCAAGTAATTGGAAAGCAAAGTATGAAAATAACTACGTATTTATTATTTCATACAGTTAGAAGTGATTGATTAATATTTAAGCCCGATATATAAATATTAGCAGACGGTCTTATCACCATACTCGCTACATTACTTCACAAAAGGATAAAGATATATCATGTGTTCTAATATGTACATTAACAAGAGCTTTCAAGATATTTTTTAATAAAAAATAGACATTGGTTTAAATGTTTGTAGTCGGAACGACATCCTTATATCCTTACAAATATTATAAATGCGAAAGTAAGTTGGTTTGTTACACTTTCACACTTAAACCAATCAAATATTCTTTCACTAATGGAAAGCTATAATATCAGGCAGTAACATAGACTATATTTTATGCTGATATTCCCACGAGAACGGGAACTATATGGGTAAGGCGACTGAAAGCGAAACGAAGGCGGGCTACTAGTACTTTTATATTTTTACAACCTTCGCTACCGCAGAGATAAAGCAGAGGTTTAAGCTTATGTAAACCTATTTCATCGTTATAAATAAAACTATTTCTACAGATGTTATCGCGATGACTTATTGGATGTGAAACATCTTAGACCGTCCGTGACCATGAACGCTAAAAAGTGTTCGAAACATAAGGCAATTGGAAATCAAATACAAACGCCATAAAATCCGTAAAAATTGTTTTATTTTTAATGTGTAATACTCGCGGAAAAATAAGAAAATATTTTCATCGTGTTGCCGAGTATTAAGAAGCGATCTTATCGCCATTATGAAAATTAATATTACACTTCAAGTTTATTATTAGAGATTTATTTCAAATAACCTACACATAATATAATAATTTTGTCTTCTCAGACTACAGGCAGGTACATACCAATGTCGAGGATCAGTTTCTTTCAAGAAAATAATTAAAAATGAGAAGGACAATTTCGATATAAAAACATACCTATACCAACGCGTTTAAACAGCTTGGTAAAATAAATCAATTTCCATTATTATTGTGGCAGGAGGCTCGAGCCAAATAGTGGGATATATATGAGCTGAGATTAGGAACGCGGAATCGAATAGAAAGTATCGATACTGTACTCATGAGTGGTATTGAAAAAAAGTATCGCACTCATAAAAGTATCGAAACAAAATATCGATACTTCAAAGAATCGAGTACTTTCCATAGAGCCTATCAGATACGTTCATTACGGGATTGTGGTAACCTTTTTTTTTAGGTAAATCATAGGCGGAAGTGATAACTTATAATCAAATAGCTGAACCAAAAGACGTTGTTCTGTTCAAATAAAATAAAAAGAATTCTCCTTGTAATCGACAGCAGCGCCACTTGCCGGGTCCAACGGTGAATCTAAAACATTCTCGAATCCTCTTGAACACACACAAAAAAATTCACCAACATCGGTCCAGCCATTTAGGAGGAGTTCAGTGACATACATACACAAAAAATATATCATTATCATTTTATCATTTCAGCTTATATACGTCCTACTGTTGGGCTCGAGCCTCCTCCACAATAGGAGGGATATTGACCTTACTATACCATGCTGGTCAGACAGGTTGGTTTTTATTCGAGTTTTCCTTCACTTGTATAGATGTTATATCCGTATTATATCCCTTAGGCATCTTTTACGACACCCACAAGAAATATATATATATAAAGATTTTTCATACAAGCATATTTTATACATAAATTACCAACATTTGTGGGATACCCATAATGAGTTTTTTTTAGGAATTAGACATCTGTGAACGGATGGCAATTCAAGTTTAAAGTTATTTCTACAATTTATTCGATACGACACCTGCCATAAAGTGCATATTGAGTAAAAGTATCGGATACTAAGACTCGAGTACAAAAGTATCGGTATCGAAGGAAAAATACTCGATATCAAAAAGTATCGATATTTTTTTCGTGTGAATGGTGATGACTAAATACTAATGATTTTCTTGATGATCACCTGCTGATTTATACAGTTCCCAAGAGAAAGTAAATTAGGTACAAATATCACGTACAGAAATCATTAATAAAGAGAGATAGACATATACATCTTACCATAGAAGCGAAAAGGTCAACAGTTTTGTATTAAATTACGGTAATAAAAATATTTTATAGCCTCGACGCTAACGCTAGCAAAATAAAGATTTATATCATATACTAGGTAAGTAATAAAGAGTTGTTAAAAAATGGTCTCGGTTCAGGCATCGCGATAATGGAAAAAATGGCCTCTCGGCTTACAAATTCTTTATGAGCTAATGAATTAAAAAAACATTATTCAATTCAGTCAAAATTATATGTCGTAAAAAAATAAAAAAAATATCATTTTTGGAGACGGCATAATCTGCTAAAGACTGAAGAATCTTTAGAATAATGAGCAACATGGTTAAGCCACCAAGGTCAAGGAATGGGTACCACTGGTCAGTCCAATGACAATGGGGAGGAGATACGACATAAGACGTACTCCAGAGGAATCGGGTGTGGTATATCCAGAACATAGTTTGTCACATAAAAAAGACAACTTTATTGGTAAATTATGCCACCATAGACGAATTTTACACAGATAACGCACGGTGGCGACGGAAGAAGCTTGCCTGTTGGCTGGTACTCCCTCGTGGAGGCTGGAGGCGGAGATACTCAACGGACGCTACCGGCGAATGGTGGAGACGCGGGCGGGAGTCGGCATAGCCTCGTTGAGAAGGCGCCTGTTGAGCCGACGCCCGCCATGTCGTAAGCCTCAGTATAGTGTCCAGACCGTTGAGACCTTCCAGCCGGTGCTGATGGAGTGGTTACGGGTTGAGAGCCCTCAGCGCTCACCCACCAGTCCGGGTAACAGCCATCTGAGGCTAACAACTAAGTCACACAAAAAAAAAAAAAAAAAAAAAATGGAGTGGTTGGGTCGGCGGCCATATTCACCTGCCTCCTTTGCGACCGGAATGAGGTGTCTAAAAATTTGTCTGATGATATTCAATCCCCGATATGGTTGAAATCCTTGAAGACTTATATCAAACATTAAAATTACATAGACACTTCGTCGTGTATGTCCTACTGTTGGGTTCAAGCATCCTGCACAATAGGAGTAAAATGGACCCATCATACCATGTTGGCTAGACGGGTATTGTTTTATTAAGAGTTTTCTTTCTCTGGCATAAATTTTATTTGCATATTATATACCTTACTCCTATTTCACAACACCCAGGGCTAAGATAGCAGATGGTGAATTATATTCTTGCTTAGCATCACAAGAAAAGGTCATAGACTGTTATAGAAGTGGTCTGTCTAGAAAAAAAATGTAATTCTACGATAAGTTTCTTAAAAAATACGTCAAAAAATACCTTATCAGAAAATACCATTTGATTCCGAAATTCGTCTCAGGATACAGACCAGTTCGTTGTTTATTCTAACATTATATCAAGATAGATCTTGTCCCCTTTTCTATAACAGCCAAGGGTTGAGAACTGTGATTGGATGTTATTTCGTAATCCTAGATAAGGATATAATAAGAATATAAGACTTATATACCTACTTTTTCTGCCGCTTTTAAAATGGCTTAATGATTTCGGATAATAGTTTCAATATCAGTTAATAATTATTTTATTTAATAATATCAATCCGCGCTCGCTTCGCTTCGGTTGCAGTCGCCTTGCTCCCACATTTTAAATCTCACATATCTTCTAAAATATACGATACGCGACTGCAGTCTATAAGGCCTCGGGTTCGAGTCTCGGATCGGGCAAAATTTTATAGGGGGGATGTCAAACCGCCTCATAAAAAATCTATTATTAGTATTATGTCACCTGCAAGAAATGCTGTATCTTTCTCAGCGTGGCCGTCTTCTGATCCGGTGGTAGCACATTAGACGTGTAAAGTTTAAATTAATAAATAATCACAAATTTCATGTTTAATAATAATTGAACAAAAATAATTATTAGATAAAATCTTTTCTGTGGGCAATTATGGTATATGAAAAATTGTGATTCAAATTTTATTACTCTCATCTCCTCATATACGTCCCACTGCTGGGCTCGAGCCTCCTTCCTAATAGGAAGTAAATTGACCTTACTATATCATACTGGTCAGACAGGTTGGTATAGGGTTTTATTTCAAGTTTTACATTTCTGGCACAGAGATTATATGCAGATTACATCCCTCAGTTGTCTTTAACGACTTTCAGGTGCAAGACAAGGAGTGGCGGATTATATTCTTACTCCGTTACCACACGGATCATATACCCTAGCGGATAATTAAAAATCTGTATAATAAAAATGGTGTAAATTCCGTAATTAATCAAATATAAAGTCAATAAAAGCCGTAAAAATAGATTTATTTATAATGTAATACATGCGTAAACATCAGAAATAGAAATCGTTAGCTATAATTTATATCCAAATTAATAGACAGAAATAACAATCTGTATAATTTCATATAGACGCCACCTATTCACTCAAATTGCCACCTATTCACTCAAATTTAACTGTATTTGAAGTTACAAACGGTTAACAAAGCACGCCAGTCGTTTAAGATGTAAGAGAGTCACTTCAAACAGTAAAATGACGTTTCTTTGAGCCGTTTCCTTCACGTTAAAACCTGAGTATATCGCACCGGGAATAACGAAGCTACCTTGATTGCCTACATTGAGGATAATATCCCAAAATTAGCTTTATTGCCTTAATTGTTTCGTGTTTAAAGAGCCGAAACTTTATATAGAAAAGATGTTCAAAGATGAAAAAATATAGTAGGTTTTGACAAAATTCTGTATACCGTTCGTGGTGGAACTTGTAGAATAGATGGACGTGGAAGGGATGGTGGTATTCTTAAATCACATCATAATCTTTTTCATCATCTTCTCCGGCTATCCAAGTCCCACTCCTGGACTCTAGCCTCCTACATAATGGGAGGGAAATGGACATACTATACTATGTTGGTCATAAAGGTTAGTACAGGTTTTGTTACGAGTTTTCTTTCTCTTGCATAGATATTATATGCATATTAGATCCCTTAGCCGTCTTTTACATTATCCACGGGCATGAAAGGGGTAGTGTATTGTATTCTTACTACATCGCATACGGAAAGAAAGTAATTTAATAATAGTAAAAAAGATTTGGTGCAAAGGTCTGGCCGTAAAGCCGGATTTGGCCGTAAAAGCCATTCTATAGAATTATTTTAAGTGATGGCTACTCTAATAGTTAACTCGTGATCGGGTGCTGCTTATGGGAGGCTTACGAGTCCTTCCATAATATTTAGTATTATAATTGTGAATTATATAATTGAGGAGTATAATCGGCCCCTGTGCTTAGCGTTTGTGGACTATGAGAAAGCCTTTGATTCAGTCGAAACTTGGGCGGTGCTGCAGTCCCTTCAGCAGTGCCAAATCGACTATCGCTATATCGAAGTGCTGAAGTGTATGTATAGGAACGCCACAATGTCAGTCCGTATCCGGGATAAGAGTACGAAACCGATCCAGTTGCAGAAAGGTGTGAGACAGGGAGATGTTATCTCTCCGAAACTGCACAACTGAACCACTGCACTGGAAGATGTCTTCAAGCTCTTAGACTGGACTGGACTCGGCATCAACATTAACGGCGAATACATCACTCACCTTCGATTTGCGGACGATATAGTTTCCCAGCAATACAAGGATTATTTCCTTAGTGCATGGTGTTGTCTTAAAATTATTAAATTATTAAATTATAGTCGTTATGGCAGAATCCATGGAGGACCTTGGCACAATGCTCAATGATCTCAGCAGGGTATCCCAACTAGTGGGTTTACGAATGAACATGGACAAGACGAAAGTCATGTCAAATGCCCATGTCATTCCTGTACCGGTCCTAGTTGGCAATGCGATTCTTGAAGTTGTCGATCACTATGTTTACCTAGGACAAACAGTCCAGTTAGGTAGATCCAATTTTGAGAAAGAGATCAGCCGACGAATCCAACTCGGTTGAGCAGCGTTCGGGAAACTTAAGAGGATCTTCTCGTCCAACATACCTCAGTGTCTGAAAACACAGGTCTTTGACCAGTGTGTGTTACCAGTGATGACTTACGGCACGGAAACGTGGTCCCTAAATGTAGGCCTCATATCAAGGCTCAAAGTCGCTCAGCGTGCTATGGAGCGGGCTATGCTCGGGATTTCTCTGCGATATAGAATCCGGAATACGGAAATCTGCAGAAGAACGGGTGTAACCGACATAGCACGAAGAATTAGCACGCTGAAGTGGCAATGGGCAGGCCACATCGCTCGACGAACCGACAACCGCTGGGGAAAAAAGGTTCTCGAGTGGCGACCACGTATCGGACGACGCAGTGTAGGACGCCCTACTAGGTGGACCGATGACCTAGTGAAAGTAGTTGGGCGTCGTTGGATGCAGGCGGCACAGGACCGCTCATTGTGGCGCAACATGAGGGAGGCCTACGTCCAGCAGTGGACGGCGATAGGCTGAAATGATGATGATGATGATTATATAATGGTTCGAAGGGCATCACACTAAAGCTAATACTTACCAATTTTCTATTCAATGAGTAAAAAAAGATATTAGAGTTGAGTTTCGTGCCGGATCTTCTCAGTAGGGGTTACCTTCCGTTCCGGTGGTAGTAATTTTTTTTAACATACATTATATATTATAAGTGCTCTCGCAGGGCTTGTATTTATTTTAAACTAGCAACCCGCCCTCGCTTCGCTTCGGTTATAGGTTATAGTCGTTTTACCCGCGTAGTTCCCGTTCCCGTGGGAATACCGGGATAAAATATAGCCTAGTTTCCGCCCTGATATTATAGCTTCCCATTGGTGAAAGAATTTTTGAAATCGGTCCAGCCGTTTTGAAGATTACCCGGAACAAACAGACAGACAGACAGACAAAAATTTTTTAATTGCTATTTTAGGCATAGGTGTCGTGCAAATAACCGTGTGAGCATGAAAAAAGCCTATTATTTTGACATTACAAACAGACACTCCAATTTTATTTATTGGTATAGACAAAACATCTAAACCATATTACTATTATAAAAGTATATGAACAAATATGTAAGCATTAGATGGCGGGAAACGGGAACTAAATGACAGTCATAAAGCACTACCTTGTCAATGCTAAGACTACTATAAATAAGGAGCCGGGAATTTGAAAATCGATTCTATAACTCAAACTATAATGCACGGATAATGTAACAATCTTAGAATAATAACGTATAGAAGGATAGTGTCCATACGTAAGCCATCAAAAATATGAAGCAAATAATACTACATGCGTGCAAGCGATTACACACGTACACCACTATACAAATTATGAAATCTAATTATGTTTTTATTAACATAAATCGTCAAAATACTTTTAAAAGTAATGTTAATAGCCTTTTATGTTTTTCAAATGTGTTGTGACATCATTTGAATGCACAAACCGTCATAATTACCTATTTATTTTTTAAGAGTTGCGTACGTACGTGCAGTACAGTGACCTTGTACATTACGGAACGGTTCCAGCGTAAGCTCCATTAGGCACCAATTGAAATGCTTCACTTTTTGTGCGCGAACTTACCTTCTATACATTATTATTCTAGAGTGACAATATTTTTTAAGTTGAAACGGGACGCTTTCATAACGTGAGCATTATATTTGTATCAGAACGGGACACTTACAGAGATAGGTAGGTAATAAAATGAAATTAATATCTTCCTTACTAATGTTATAACGTCGGATGTCTGTAGACTAATGGATGGATGGATAATGTTATAACTGCGAACGCCTAATCCACGGAACCGAATTCAAAAATTCTTTCACCAGTGAAAAGCTATAATATCAGGGAGTAACATAGGCTATATTTTATCCGGGTATTCCCACGGAAACGGGAACTACGCGGGTAATGCGACCGAGACGAAGCGAAACGAGGGCGGGTTGCTAGTACTTAATATCTAAAAACAAAACGGAAACACGGTTTTAAATAAAACTACTTTACGGATTTTATCGCGTTTGTATTTGATTTTTGATTACCCGACGTTTCGAACACTTTACAGCGTTCATGATCACGGGTGGACTAAGATGTCTCACGTCCAACAAGTCATCGTTACTGCAGAAAATTTATAATTATCTACCCAATACAGAAATTAGTTATTAAGTATTGACCCACATTTTGATACAAAATTTATTGCCAGTGTAAGAAGAAAATGATTCTATATGAAAAAATTATATTGTTTATGGTTAGTAATAATTAAACATTAAAATTAATAGTAATTATATTTAAAAACTAACTAATAATCTAGTATACTACCACCGGATCGGAACACGGTTACACTGAGAAAGATCCGGCAAGCAAACTCAGGTAACATGATGCTAAATTAAAGTTAATTTTGAAGGCGGCTTACTTTGTTACTAAAAGGTTTTAATTTATAAAATTATCTTTAGTTATTATTATTGTGGGTCAAATCTATACAATATGAGCTCACGGTGTCTTGCAGTCTTGTGGTGGTCTTTTTGGATTTGTTTTTAATAATGTTTATAACAGGATCCCAGCTTGATGGTAACACCCAGCCATCCTCTCTATTGAAATTTTTGTGTTTTTTTATCTCAATAGCCTCGCGTACCATTCTAGGCAGGTATCGGTGTTCTTTTGCGAGGATTTGTGGTTTATCAAACCTGATGTTATGGTGGGCGCGGTCCTGACTATGTTCACAGACTGCAGACCTAGTGTCCCGGCGGTGCTTCACATCGGCTATGTGTTCTTTGATCCGAGTTCTTATGGATCTCTTTGTTTGTCCAATGTAAGAGAGACCACAGTCACAGTCAAGTTTATATACTCCTGCATCTTGTAAAGGGATCTGGCACTTGACAGGTGGTAAGAATTGGCTAATCCTCTTCAGTGGCTTAAAATAAGTTTTAATGGAAGAACGTTTCAGGATGTAGCCAATCTTGTCAGTGACTCCTTTGACATAAGGTAGTATTGCAGGAAGGCGCTCCATAAGAACTCGGATCAAAGAACACATAGCCGATGTGAAGCACCGCCGGGACACTAGATCTGCAGTCTGTGAACATAGTCAGGACCGCGCCCACCATAACATCAGGTTTGATAAACCACAAATCCTCGCAAAAGAACTGATAGATAGATAGATAGAAGATAGATGATAGAAGATAATTATAAATTTTCTGCAGTAACGATGACTTGTTGGACGTGAGACATCTTAGTCCACCCGTGATCATGAACGCTGTAAAGTGTTCGAAACGTCGGGTAATCAAAAATCAAATACAAACGCGATAAAATCCGTAAAGTAGTTTTATTTAAAATGTATAATACTCGCGTAAACATCAGAAATCATTATGGAAACACGGTTATTTGCAAAAACTGGACATTTTTGTTACGTCTCTACAGACAACGACATAATCGGCTTGAAAACGGGATTATACCATCACAGCTCACATACATCGCACTCCTGAGCCTTCTCCAATAGAAAATAAATTGACCTACCTAGGTCAGAGGGATTGATATGAGTTTTCCTTCTTTTACATAGATGATATCTGCAATAATCCCTTAGTCGCCTTTACGACACCCAAGTGCAAGAAAGGGGGTAGGCAATTGTATTCTTACTCCGTCACCTCACTGAATCGGTCACATTATGTATAGATAAATATTTTAGTTAATAGCATCGCGTTGCAAATAAAATTTTATAAATATCATTTAATATATCAACAGGAGTTATCATACGACCTACCGTGATCCTCATTCTCTTCTGTCCATCCAACTTGACAGATAACATTGTCAAGCAAAACGGCAAAGAGCAGCACGCGCCATGCCATTTTACCGCCAAAACCACTCGCCATTTTGTATTCAATAGCAAACTGTCATTTTAACACAACACTCTACATTGTCTATAGTCACTTTAAGATAGGATTCGTACCTGAAACAATGGAAAATAATTATAAATTCTCTGTAAAAAACAATGGTGAATATATTTTTTTGTGTTATAACAATAGAAAATATATATTTTTTTGTTTGAAACAATGGTTGTATATCCAGCGTTGTAACAGAGGTCTATTATGGCACATTAACATAATTATAGCACTTGGTGGCTTGAATAACAGTGTTTTGATTACATTTCATATCTTTTGTAGCCTTGATAATATCAAGTAAATTACTCTTTATACGTAATACACTATATTTTTGTATGTCATAGCGGCTACAAATATCTACTACCAGCCCCTACACTGCTCATGGACGTCGTAAAAGGCGACTAAGAATTATATTCTACTGCACAACTGGTGTAGTAGTTAAGTTACCTATCGTGCAAGCGTAGTGGGTTCGAATCCGACGCAGGACAACACTTACGACATTGGTAAACAAATTGGGAGCGCTTTCTATGACGAGTGCTCAGAAACGTGTTTGAAGTTTAAAATATCCTCCAATATACCAATTATGTATGTTGAGCTTATCGCGATGGCCGAGGCATTGTCGTATGTGGAGTCACTTAACTATGATAAATTCATGATTTTTACTAACTCAAAATCAGCCATCCAGCATCTAGCACGCTGCACCACAACTGTGCGGGGCAGACCATTAGCGTATGCAATTATTAAATCAATAATAGATTTATTTATTTATATTAATAAAAAATAAAAATTAAATAATGAAAAAAATATCAAAAATTACAAAAAGAGAATAATAATAACATCGAGTTTCGATCCCACGCTGCTGCGCGCTGTTTGAATGCCAAAACAAAACAAAAAAAACTGGACAACTTCCCAACTGAGCTATCGCCACTCTTGACGTTGATGGCGAAATTTAAATCCATATTCTATTGACATTTTATGTCATTGTATTGATTAGCTAAAAACACCGACAAAACAACATTTTCTATAAATAACACCTAGCTAGATTGATTTTTTGGCCCCGAAACCTCTAGTATGCCAAATTTCATCAAAATCGTTGGGTCCGTTGCCGAGATCCTGAATATATATATATATATATATATATATATACATATATACAGGCTGTATCAGGTTATGGGGCAACTGGTCAAAAGGGAGCTAGGCAATGGTGGTAGGAACCCATGAAAAAAATTTGAACGAAAAATATCGATTCGTTAAGGAATTAGAGACATGTAAAGTTTTCAATTTTGTCATCGTATTTTCGTGTAAATCCGATTGAAATGTATAAAGTCAATGATAATTAATACGCAATAAATCAATGATTATGTTCGCATAAGCAAGACAAACTTCGCTTTAAAACAGCTGATCGGCCGATGACCGGTGACGGCTCGCCGTTGTTACCTACGCTCATTGAAGCGTTTGCGCAATTCTAGGTATGAATTAATGAAATTATACTGTCGAAGCTTTACATGCCTACATGTATTCTGTCTGTACATGCCTACATAATACGTAATATTTAAGGCATAGACACTTAGACACATTTTTTGAAATCACTATAACTTTTATGTTATATTGTTTTTGTGTAATGTACATTCTAATTACGATCTATGACCGTTAAACTACAACATACTCGAACAGTTGTCCCATAACCTGATACACCTGTATATACAAGAATTGCTCGTTTAAAGATATAAGATAATTAAAAAGTATTCCACAAAAGAAAAACTTACGCGGCCCCACGCAAAACTTAGTTAAATAACCATTCCTAGTCATTATGATTACCTCGACTATTAACTTTTAGTTTCACGTCAAAACAAATTATTATTATATTATTACAGGCCAAGGTTGTGTTATTTTTTATTTAGTGGCAAGGTTAACCGTTTGGGTAGGTTATAATTGTGAACTTTGCGTTCTGTGCATGACTACTAGCATTTAATTATGCTTGAAATTTTATTAAAATAGACCAGCGGCCGTTTTCACTAACGATACCTATAAGTTAAGTAACACCTAAGGTAGTTTAAATGGCATTTATTTAAAAGTTAAGTAACATTTTCCATGTGGTGATGGCGAAAATTCACATCAATAGAACCAATCAATCATATCGATTCAATAGATAGTGTTGTCTTTTTGCCCCTGAGTTTCGTGAAGTACGACTAAGGTACATAAAATCCCTATAAGAGAGGGCAAACTTGAAATAAAAGCTTATACCAACCCGTCTGACCAACGTGGTATAGTTAAGTCAATAACCCTCCTACTGTGGAGGAAACTCGTGCCCAATAGTGAGCTGAGATGATAATAATAAAACATTGATATTTCTGATCTTTTCACATAAGAGACAGTATTATTTATTTTTTACTTTTAAACACCTAAGTAATATTTATGAATTATCTTTATTCTGCCTCCATCGCACGCGAAGTGGGAAGGGCATATTCTTACCCTCTATAGATTCCTGTCAGACTCATATCCTCATTCATGTAAACTCATCACAATCATCGGTGCCGACCTGACGCTGCTGACCATCGCTAAGACGATACTCGAAAGTGTTAGGAACTGGGACGCTGTTGCCGCCTTCAGTGAAGCAGTTGTCTCACGAAAAGAGGTGGCGGAGTGTCCACGAAAAGAACTCCTCTATGGCGGCACGTTCCGCCGCCGACGGTTTGGGCGGAGAGACGGGAGCACCTGCTGATCTGATACCGCTCTAGCTGTGGCCGCGGGTGACTGGACCAGGGAATAATCCATTACCCGTGAAGAGGCTGAGCGCATAAAGGCGTCGCCTCGAGAAGGACGTCGGGGAAGGAGGGACGAATGGTTACTATTTCGGGTACCAGAGCTGGCCACGGACGTCAAGAATTCGGTACCACTGGTCGACCAAATGACGCAGCGGAAGGAACAAGGTGAATTATGGAGACTCACGCTGCACTTTTGTCATCTCAAACGGTATGGGTGTGCGTGCTGAATATAGCCCACTCAAAAAAAAAACCAGAATAAACATTAGGCATAACGCAAAAGTTCAACGAAATGCAAATGATTAATCGATATATGTAATTCGTTTCTTAGAAAAGTGACTTGTTATTATCATCGCTTAGTTGATAGTGGCTACAAATATGAAATCATCATCATTCATCGTATTAAGTGGAGCGCAGCCTCGATGAGGAGATCCGCCGCCGGCAATTGGGGCGGCGTAGGCGCGACTATTTGCGCCTCATGCCGCCCTAGCCGAGGCCGCGGGTGACGTGATTAGTCCGTCACCCGCCGAGAGGCTGACCGCGTGAGGAAAGACCGACGTCCTCCCCGAGGGGGGGACGTCAGTCGATGGGAGGGTACCCCAAGTAGGGGGTATTCCGTCGGGCCGACCAATGATGACAAGTTAACTCTGCCCCGGTGGTCGGCCTAACGACGAAGGCGACGTGGTTTTCGGGTGGGTTGCGGGAGTTGCGTGCTTAAGCGCCACTGTCGCCCTGGACGGAGTGGTGCGGAGGCGAGCCGACCGCAGCCCACCCACAAAAAAAAAATTCGTCATATTAAGTACTACAATTGACGCTATATGATAACCAACAAACCATCAGAAACCTGATCAGACCAACAGAAACGCCAGTAATAAGTACATTAAACAACCACTTCATTTCAGCTCATATATGTCCCACTGTTGGGCTCGAGCCTCCTCCCTAACAGGAGGGAAATTTACCTTACTATGCTGGTCAGACAGGTTGGTATAGGGTTTTATTTGGAGTTTTCCTTCTCTTGCATAGATGTTATATGCGTATTATATCCCTTAGTCGTCTTTTACGACATCCACGAGCAAGAAAGGGAGTCGTAAATTATATTCTTGCTCCGTCACCGTACGGACAACCCCACCTGTTTTGGTAATTTTTTTGCTTACCCTGTAATTTCTGAGCACGCCTCTTATTGTCACTTTGATGATGATCGTAATTTTTTAACAATTCCTTGCTTTAACAAAGAAGTAGAACATTTTCAAAATACTAAACGTATTAAATAAAATAATGTTGAAGGTATGTAAAAGACGAGCTTCGCAGAGCACGCTAGTATCAATGTGGGGTCAATAATCTCAAACATTTTTATGTTTGATTACCCTCTATTTTTTTAAGTTTATAGTGAGCACATAGAATTGGATATCATGTATCACGGAATTGAATTTTCGTAAAATCACCCTAATATTAGAATTACTAAACTGGATTTCTTAAAGATCATCATTCAGCCTATCGCCATCCACTGCTGGACAAATATAATGAGAAGATTATGGCTGACCCAGATCCCCCAAGCGGCACCCGATCACGAGTTAACCACTAGAGCAGCGATCACTCCCCTCAACCATAATGGAGGGAAGGAAGTAACCCGCTCCTCGTAGCTACCGCAAGCAGGCCCTTCAGTGAGCATGACCAATACCATTTGCCACAAACATAAAACACATATCCAATAAAAAATAAAAAATCTAATAAAAAAGTATAGATAGATTATCCCAGAACTCTGTTGCCGGCTTGGTCCAAAATCTCAGATCCAAGCTAATTGGGCACTACACCGACGAAATCCCGGACGTCAGCTTGTACGAGATCAAAATAGCTCTAAAACAATTTACGAACGGGAAGGCACCGGGAGATTACGCAATCACCACAGAACTTCTGAGGACAGGCGGAAAGCCAGTACTAAAAGTTATTTAATTATATCATTCTCGGGTGTGACGTTCCTTAGTCGTGGACTAGGATTATGATGGTTCTGTTTTTCAAAAAGGGCGATAAAACGCTTTTAAGAAATTACAGACCCATCTCACTTTTGAGCTACGTATACAAATTGTTCTCAAGAGTAATTACGAACCGACACGCGTGCAAGCTCGACGACTTCCAGCCGCCTGAATAAGCCAAATGCCGAAAAGGTTTCTGTACCACAGACCACGTAAACATACTACGCCAGATTATAAAGAAAACCGAGGAGTATAATCCGCCTCTGTGTCTAGTGTTTGTGGGATGTACAACTGTCAACTGTGCGTTTCCAACGATATTTCTTTTTTGAGTGTGGGCTACGGTCGGCGCGCTCCTTGCACCACTCCGTCCGGGGTGACAGAGGGGCGTAAGCACGCACACCCGTAACCCACCACGTATGACACGTCACTTATGACACGTCACTTTCGTCGTAGGGCCGACCACAGGAGCAGGGTGACTTGACGTCCGTGATCGGCCCGACGAAATACCCCCTATTTAGGGGTACCCTCCCATCGGGGAGGACGTCGGTCTTTCCTCACGCGGTCGGCCTCTCGGCGGGTAACGAACTAATTCCCCGGTCACGTCACCCACGGCATCGGCTAGAGCGGCATCAGGGTCTCGCACATACCTACGTGCAGGCTGGAATGAACTACCTGCTACTGTGTTTCCCGAGTGCTATGACATGTCCTTCTTTAAACGAGGTTTAAGACTAGTATTTTCTTCATGGTAGGCAAAGTCCCATGCAATACAAGTATTAAATTCTGTAGTTCTGATTTTTTTTTTATTTTTAAAGCTAAATACATAATTTAGTAATTGGATTATTTATTACGTAAACTGGAAGATTAGCGTTTTCCTACAATTATTACACGAAGCTTAATTAAACATTTATTTAGTAAGCCTTGGAACTAAAACGCCCTCTAGATTACACGGTGAGTAATATCAAATTACCATTTTATTACAATAGCTCTTTGCGACAATAATTAATCTCAATTACATTGGCGTATCCGTGTGACGACGGAGTAAGAATACAATTCACCACCCCTCTTTCTTGCCTATGGGTGTACGTTAAAGACGACTGAGGAATATAATATCCATATAACATGTGCAAGAGAGGGAAATCTCGAAAAAAAGCCCTGCACCAACATATCATTTCCCTCCCATTGTGGAGGACACTCGAACCCAGCAGTGGGACGTTTATGAGCTGTGATGATGATGATGACATTGGAAATAAACCCAGGTAAGGTTTTATTTTACAGGCCTCCTTAGCCTCTACCCAAAAAAATCGAACTGTGACAGATCGAAAGCTTCGTTACGTATTTTTACACTTAACCTACGAAATATACTTTACAATGTATGTAATATAAGAATAGTATAATTTTGAACAAAAGAAAACCGAATTCAACTGTTTTCTCATGGTTGACATGGTCAAAATTGGACCATATTAAAATGGCGGACGAGAAACACGAGACGTACCAGCTTTCAAACATTAACGAACACGAAAAAAACTGTCGAATTGAGAACCTCCTACTATTTGAAGTCGGTTAAAAAAGTCGTAAAACGAAGCTTTTGCTTAAAAGATTGCTGTAACGTTTGGTCACATTTTAATTATTAATTAATTGTTGACTGATGATGCGCCATGTTCACTTAACTATTGGAAACCACTTGTGTTTTAAATGCATTTTAAATTTTTGACGTGACAACGTCTTATAATTCGATGGAGCCGGCTGCACACACGAAAAAACATGACGTATGCGGCGTTACCTCGCTCTGAGGCGTTCCATTTAAGGCTTGATCCATACAAAATATCTATCAAACAAATAAAATTAAAATTTTCTTTTGAAAAATGAAACCATTCCATCAGTATTTTCTTATGACGTTGTCACGTTCAACTATCGTCAGTAAACCGACTTTACAGACAACTGATTTTTATAATGAATGCGCGGGTTCCATAAGTAAAATTGAAAATTTTGAATAACCCCCGTCACAAGCCAAAATAATAAAAAAAGTATTATGCTCTCGTTAAAAACCATTGCAAAGAAACTGGCCTTCAAATGAAATCGGTCCATTCAGTGGAGAGCTACGATGCCAGAGACACACACACACACGCAGAGAGACATATTGACGTTAAACTTATAACACCGCCCTTTTTGCGTTGGGGGTTAAAAATAGTCGCGATCAATTGCAATCAGCTGCGTTAACGCGTCAAACACGTGAAATCGCTAGGCCAAGCAAAATAAAAAGCAAAAAAGCCAGCCAGCAAAGAGAAAGAAAAGCCGTAACGTCATAACATAAAATTACTCTAACTTGCATAAAGAAGTTTCTCCTCAAAACTAAATATATACCTAAGTACATAGATTTCTCAATTATAGATAATCATTTGATTTCAGTGAATATTGTAATCTCGCTATGCCATGCTGGTCAGACAGGTCGGTATAGGGCTCTTTCGAGTTCTCCTTCTCTTGCAACATCTATGCAATTACTATTAAGTAGCAGTGCCCTGCGGTTTCACCCGCAGTTCCTCTTCCCGTGGGCATATCGGGATAAATTATAGCCTATGTGTTATTCTGATATGTAAGCTATATTATGCGAAGTATAAGAATCAAATTGAGGGAATCCAGAATACATTTGTACGTAGGCTTAGATATAGGTTTAATAATAGCTCAACTCAACTGTTATCCTTGCAGCAACGGCGTGAGCATAGGGACCAGATATTTTTATATAAAATTGTGCACAGTATCGTTGACTCTCCATATCTTCTTGGCCAGATAGATTTCAGATGCGTAAGACTTACGACTCGCTCTAATTGATTATTCTCAGTACCTACATGTAAAACTAATTATTCATATAACCGATTCTTGGTAAGACCTTGTAGAACTTATAATGCCAGCTATAGTGAAATTGATATATTCCATAAGGAACTTCCTCGATATGTTTCATTAATAAAGAAGATAAGAACTGATGCTTAATTTATGACTATAATGTACTATATAATATTAATAATATTTGTCTACTGTTTTAGTTCTTAATTCCTTTCTCTATAATCTATAATTTTAGTTTCTATAGTTTTGCCAGTTATGATTTTTTTTATTTGTCTTCACATTGTGTTATACATAAGTGGAAACTGTTTAGCTATTGTTACGTGCATTTGTTTTTACCTTAACTGTATTTTTAAAAGCTGTATGTTTTCCTTAATAAATAAATAAATATTATTGTGAAGTTTCATCAAAATCCATTCAGTAGTTTTTGCGTGAAAGAACAACAAACATCTTCACATACTCACATACTCACAAACTTTCGCGTTTATAATAGTAGTAAGATTAAATACTTATGCGTATTAAATACCCTTAGTAATTTTTACGACATTCACGTGCAAGATAAGGAGCGGTGAATTGTATTCTTATTCCGTCACCACACGGACAATACAATTAACCATAAAAATTTATTATTATACGTTATTATGTTTAGTTAAAAAAAATGTATCTTGATACTTTTATATAGCAATTATCATTTTCATTTTTCATCTCGACTCATATACGTCCCACTGTTGGGCTCAAGCCTCCAATAGGAGGGAAATTGACTTTACTATACTATACTGGTCAGACAGGTTAGTATAGGATTTTGTTTCGAGTTTTCCTTCTCTTGCACATGTTTTATATACCTAAAATATCCCTTAATCGTCTTTTACGACATCCACAGGCAAGATAAGGTAAATTGTATTCTTATTCTGTCACCACACGGACAAGCTGTTAGTTAAAACAAAAATGTATCTGGATATTTTAATATTCTGCACAAACCATATTATTAATTCACCGACCATATAACAAACATCTTTCCTTTGCCGTTAGAAGTAAAAAAAAGCAGAAAAATAGCTAAGATATCTGTCAAAACTGTAGACCCATTGAAATTTTCCCGACGGGTCATTCATGGTCAGATTAACTTAGGTAGGGTACGATGTATGTAAATACCCCCCTATCACTGTCAGACAGGGGACTGTTATTTGCATTGTATTGAATACGTTCAGGGATTGAGGTGTGGCGTCACTATTAGCGAGGAACGTGTAACTAAAATCGTTGAGGACTTTTGGTAGGAATGTGAATCTAGCCATTTGCTTATATTAGCACAGGCAAGTGTTACACTCCTTGCATTTATTCACTTATCTGCGACAAGTCTTGCCTATCATTTTTGGCAGTCACTTCTAGTTATTATACTTCTAGTTCACATATTTATAGTGTATCTATGCTTCTAACTTTGATATAAAAACACAACTTGACCTGTCAAATTATATTTTACATATTTAATAACCTTAAAACACACACCTTTGTCTTGATATACTAATCCATTTTGTATTTTTGAATATTGCAGCCACAATATTCATCATACGATCAAAGGATTAGCAAGAAGACTACTGCGCCATTAATGCAGTATCCATAAGACTACTTTAATGTTTACTACGTCATAAAACAGAACATAAATTGGTTCTCAAGTAGTTTAAGTTTAAAAGACAACTGTAAAACTTTTGATTGGAAGCAATAAACGTATGTTAGCTTTTCATCGTAACACTTCCACGGTTATGGACATGTCACTTCTTTTATTTTTATTACTAAGTTAAGAACATAGTATAGAAAAAAGCGCTTAGTCGAATTTATTGCTTAAACGTGTGAATGTTATAGATTTGGATATCATGTATAGGTATAGAATTTCATAAAATCACCCTAATGTTAGAATTATTAAGCTGGATTTTTTAAAAGATCATCATTCAGTCTATCGCCATACATTGCTCCCTGATAATTTTACCACAAAGTGCTGTCCTGTGTCACCTGCATCAAACGATGATTAGTAACTTTCACCAGGTGCGGAGCGGGCGTTCTACAATGCGTCGTCCGATAAATGTGCGCAACACCAGAACCTTTCTTCCCCAGTGGTTATCGGTTCTTCGAGCGATATGGCCTGCTCATTGCCAATTCAGCCGACAAATTCTTCTTGCTATGTCGGTTACACCCGTTCTTCTACGATTTTCCGTATTTCAGAATCTATCTCGCAGAGAAATCCCGAGCGTAGCCCGCTTCATAGCACGCAGAGCCACTTTGAGCTTGGTTATAAGAGCCATATTTAGGGACCGCATTTCCGTGTCGTAAGTCATCACTGGTAACACATACTGGTCATAGACCTGTGTTTTCAGACACCAAGATATATTGGACAAAAAGATGGTCTTTTTAAAGATTTATCAATGTTGTAGTGTATGCTGTAATCAGTGTCATGCGATTTAAGTTTCTATGAGGTAAGAAATTTAATGCTTTGACCTTCAATTCATCATTGGATTAGAATCGAGTAGGCTCGCGAAATCCAGATATCAAATATCTGAATTTTATAATCAAAATATCTTTTAAAAATAGGGCAGAAATAGTATAATGCTCAAGTTCTAATCAATGGAGTTTATACTATAATAACTTTATGAAGATGACAAAATGTTAAAACGTTTTGCGCCTTAAAATAATAAATCTTTTTAAATAATTTCAAAAATGGTACTACTTCTAGTGGTAGGACCACACTGTCGACAGTTATCTGTCTACAGCCGCGGGCCGGTCTGTCCGGGGTAGTACCATGCTCTCGCAGAAAATCGACGTCTGAGTAATAGCATTTTGTTACTGCGCTTTGTTCGATGAGCGAGAGAGCCGGCAGCCCAACTTTCTGAGGGTGTTCGCGGGTGGAGGGTTTTGGTGGTGCCTTTGGTATTACCGAGCCCCAATGCACGCATTCACTCTCCTTTCACTTTCTTCGCGGTAGGCAGCGGCCTTTGGAGATCCATAAGCGGCAGCAACACTTACCATCAGGTGTACTGTTTGCTCGTTTGCCACTACTTGCAATAAAAAAATTAATGCTAACTTTTTTTTGTAACTGTTGGTGGCCAACGAGCAAATAGCACACCTGATGGTTTATGAAACTGCCGCTCATATACCTTTAATAAGCCCTTTACCATGAAAATAGCGAAGAAAGTGTATGTGTGCTGAGGGTTACTGATACTAAAGTCATCACCAAACTCAACCACACGCATACATACTCTAAAAGTTGAGCTTTCGGCTCTCTCGCTCATCAAACTAAGTGCAGTAACAAATTGCTAATACTCCGTGTGGTGACGGAGTAAGAATACAATTCACCACCCCCTCTCTTACCCGTGGGTGTCGTAAAAGACGACTAAGGGATATGAATATAATGTCTATGCAAAAAAAGGAAAACTCAAAACAAAACTCTATATCAACACGTCTGACCAGCGTGGTATAGTAGGTCAATTTCCCTCCCATAGTCCTCTATGGGAAGGAAATTGATCTTCTATACCACGCTGGTCACTGAGGAGGACTGAGCCCAACAGTGGGATGTGTATGGACTGAGATGATGATGATGATGAATACTCTGACGTACTGCGAGAGTGTGGTACTTCCTCTTTCGGACCGACCCGCGGCTGTAGACAAAAGACTAGTATGGATCTACCACATATAGAAAGAGAACTATGAAAATCTATTTTCCCTCTCCTGAACTACCATCTCTTGAACTACCATGCCAGGTTCCTATCATAATATACCTAAGTTATTTCCATAAATTGCAAGGAGATTGCATGTTGCCTAGCTAAGAGCCATAGTTAGCACCTATCACGAATAAGAAAGAGATTTTCCCAGAAAAATTACACCAGTATTGAATATTATCTAACGCTATTTACCATTATATCATAAACTAAACAATAGATTTCGTTATGCACCTAATATTTCAATCAAGATATTTAATTTACAACTTTGTTATAATAAGTTATGGCTTATAATGTTAGGAACACACAATCGTCCATCATTTCATTTTTGATTTCAGCAACGTTTCATTGTTGGGCTTAAACCTTTTTCTCGATAGGAATAAAATTGACCTACTGATGGGTTGGTATAGGGTTTTGTTTCAAATTGCCCCTCTCTAGAATAGATATTATATGCCTATTATATCCCTTAGTCATCTTTTACGACATCTACAGGCAAAAGTAGTGAATAATATTCTTACTCGAACACCACACGGAAATATATTAAATATATTTTTACTTCATAATAAAAACATACTACTTAGAACTGCCAATCCTGAAATATACTGTTTGCCATACTGTTATAGAACTGCCAATAATACGGGAGACCCTAAGCGTATACACCAACAGAAATATTGAAAATAAACATGACTTATCATATTATAACTATTACAAATTTAATGTTTAATAATTACTGACCAAAAACACTATTTTTTTCATATATGTAGAATCATTTTCTTTTTGTACTGGCAATAAATTTGTATCAAAATGTGGGTCAAAATTTAATAACTATTTCTGTAGCGGGTAGATATAAATTTCTGTAATAACGATGACTTGTTGGATATGACATATATTAGTCCGCCCGTGACCATGAATGTTTGAAAGTAGACGAAACGCGATAAAATCTGTAAAATAGTTTTATTTATAACCGTGGCTTTTCTAGCAAATCGCTTAGAATACAACTCCACATTTATCAAGCGTTCCTTTACGAGTCTATTCGTTCGTGTTAAGTTTGCTACTGCATATATTATTTTAAAATTTCTTTTAATATCTAATGCTATAAGAAAAAAAATACGTGATAAGTCTTTGTTCATACGTTTATTATTTCACAAATATAGCTTGGCAAATTAATCATCATCATCAATTCAGCTCTTGTAAGTCCCATTATCAGACTCAAGCCTCCTCCACAACAGGCGGAATATTGACCTACTCTGACGCTGATCAGACGTGTTTGTGTTGGGGTTTTATTTCGAGTTTACCTTCTCTTGCATATATGTTATAAGCATATTTTATCCTTTAGTCGTCTTGTACGACACTCACGGACAGGGTGGTGAATTTTGTACGCCTCCATGACGACGCGGTCCGCCGCCGGTGACTGAGGCGGCGCAGGTGCGATTATCTACGCCTGATGCCACCCTATCCGAGGCCGTGGGTGATTGGACCGAGGATTTAGTCCGTCATCCGCCGAGAGGCTGACCGCGCGACGGTGACCGACGTCCCCGAGGGGAGCACGTCGAGAGGAGAGGGTACTCCGCAGGGGTATTCCGTTGGACTGACCACTGCAGATAAGTTACTCTGCACCGGTGGTCGGCCCAACTACGAAGGTGACGTGCCACGGGTGGGTTACGAGGCCGCGCTCCGCCCCTCTGTCGCCCTGGACGGAGCCGGGTGGCGGGTGCGCTGATCGTAGCCCACCACAAATAAAAAAGGGATGGTGAATTGTATTCTTGCTCTGTCACCCCATGCAATAAGTAAATCTATATCTATACCAATAAATAAAATTGGAGTATCTGTTAATAATGTCAAAATAATAGGCTTTTTTCATGCTCACACGGTTATTTGCACGACACCTATGCCTAAAATAGCAATTAAAAAATTTTTGTCTGTGTCTGTCTGTCTGTCTGTTTGTTCCGGGTAATCTTCAAAACGGCTGGACCGATTTCCAAAATTCTTTCACCAATGGAAAGCTATAATATCAGGGCGTAAACTAGGCTATATTTTATCCCGGTTTTTCCACGGAAACGGTAACTACGCGGGTAAAACGACTAAAACCAAAGCGAAGCGAGGGCGGGTTGCTAGTCCTTACTAATGTTATAAATGCAAAAGTAAGTTTGTTTGTTACGTTTTCACGATTAAACCACCGAACCGATTTCAAAAGTCTATCACCAATGAAAAGCTATAATATCAGGGAGTAACATAGGCTATACAGGCTATAGGGCTCGGGCCTCCTCCACAATAGGAGGGAAATCTGACCTACTATACCATGCTGGTCAGACATGTTGGTATAGGGTTTCATTTCAAGTTTTTCTTCTCTTACACAGATCTTTTGTGCATATTATATGCCTTAGTCTTGTACGACATCCACGGGCAAGATAGGGAGTGGTGAATTGTATTCTTACTCCGTCACCACACGGAACTGCACTGTTAAGTCAGCTAGTAATACATATATTTTTGAAATGTACAAGTAACGCCCTTTCCAATGATATGATACAGGACATATTTGTCTCAAATTTATTTTGTAACACAGTACTTTAAGACTTCTAGGAGGCGCCATATTAGATTCAGTGACACATCATATAGCCTTTAATCAAAACACTTCTAACGATACTTCAAATCATAACTCTCTGTAGTCAGGGAAAAAATCGGCCGCCGGTGACTGGACCGGGGAGTTAGTCCGTCACCCACCGAGAGGCCGACCTCACGAGGAAAGACCGACGTCCTCCTCGAGGGGGGGACGTTGGTCTAGGAGAAGGTACTCCTCAAGGAGTATTCCGTCGGGCCGACCACTGACGACAAGTCACACTGCTCTGGTGGTCGGCCCAACGACGAAGGCGACGTGTCACGGGTGGGTTACGGGTGTGCATGCTTACGCCTCTCTGTCGCCCCGGACGGCGCCGGGCGTGTGCTGCGCCGACTGTAACCTACCTCCAAAAAAAAAAGTCGGATAAAATAAGCCTTATTAAATTTTCTTTATAGATCAAATGAAAAATCAGTTGTTTATTGTCATTTTAAGATGCAGCGTGTAGTCTGCAGCATCGGTTACTGAAATTTGGCAGCTGGAACTCATAATGGTATGCTTCCTCGCCAAATGGGTCCGTGATCTTATTTGTATAACATATCTTTTGAATATTTCAAGTTTTTCGCCGCTTGTAGCATCGGATATTTTATAGGAATTATATTTTGAACAGTTTTTTTCAAAATGATTTCTGATGTTTACGCGAGTATTATACATTTTAAATAAAACTACTTTACGGATTTTATCGCGTTTGTATTTGATTTTTGATTACCCGACGTTTCGAACACTTTACAGCGTTCATGATCACGGGTGGACTAAGATGTCTCACGTCCAACAAGTCATCGTTACTGCAGAAAATTTTATAATTATCTACCCGGGTAATCAAAAATCAAATACAAACGCGATAAAATCCGTAAAGTAGTTTTTTTCAACTAAATATTTTATATAGAATTTTATTTAAAACGATTATCATTTTATCCGTGTGGTGACGGAGTAAGAATACAATTCACTACCTCGTCTCATGCTCGGGGGTGTCGTAAAAGACGACTAAGGGATATATTACGCATATCTATGCACGAGATGGAAAATTTGAAACAATACCCTATACCAACCTGTCTAACCAGCATGATATAGTAAGGTCAATTTGCCTCCTATTATGGAAGAGGCTCGAGCCTAGCAGTGGGACATATATAAGCCGAAATGATAAATTAACACTTCGTTCAGTGAGTGAGGGAGCCGGAAGCCCGTTGAGTATGACCGAACCTCATTTTACGCATTCACACTGCCTTCACTTTCTTAACAGTAGGCAGCGGCCTAGTAAGTCCATGAGGTGGCAGTATCATTTACCATCCGATATGCTGATTGCTTGTTTGCCACCAGCAGCTATAAAAAAATAACTTTAAAAATGACGAGCTCGGTTATTTTCTTCCTGGACCTTCTTTTCCAGCCGTGCGTCGTTCGTGATAGATTATTCGATTTCTCGATTCTATCCGTGTGGTGACAAACCCCGTATTTTATGCGTACGTGTCTTAACACTAGGCTCATTTGTCGTGTTGTGACGAAGTAAGAATACAATTCACCACCCCCTCTCTTGTCCGGTCATTAGTACTATACCAACCTGGTCTGACGTGTTGATACAGGGCTTCATATCGAGTTTTCCTTTGCTTCTATCGATGTTATCTGCATATCATATCCCCTAGTCGCCTCTTACAACACCCATGGACAAGAAAAGGGAGTGGTGAATTGTATTCTTACTCCGTCACCATACAGACAATAACCCTTTTTTTTTGCGTGGGTTACTCCGTCCAGAGCGACAGTGGGGCGTAAGCACGCACACCCGTAACCTACCCGTATAGCACGACGCCTTCGTCATTTGGTCGACCACCGGTGCAGAGTTCCTTGACTTCAGTGGTCCACCCGACGGAATACCCCTAGGGAGTACCCTCTCCCATCAATGTCCCTTACCGGGACGCCAAACGCCGTCGCGAACGGAAAATAACCCTTAGTTGTCTCTTAAGACACACACGCATAAGATAGGGATAGATTTTTTTTTTATTGCAAGCAGATGGTAAGTATTGCTGCCGCTCATGGATCTTTACAAAGTCGCTGCCTACCGCGAAGAAAGTGAAGGGAGTGTGAATGCGTGCATTAAGGCTCGGTGATACCAAAGGCACCACTAAAACCCTCCACACGCGAACACCCTCAAAAAGTTGGGCTTCCGGCTCTCTCGCTCACCGAACGAAGCGCAGTAACAAAATACTACTACTCAGACGTAGATTTTCTGCTCAGTGTGGTACTACCCCGGACGAACCGGCCCGCGGCTGTAGACAGGTAACTGTCGACAGTGTGCTCCTACCACTATGAATTCTTATTCCTCTTTCCTTTCCACTATGAATTCGCATTCTTATTCCTGCACCACACGGAAATGATTAAATATAGTTATCGGATAATACCCATATATTCTAAACAACAGTTTCATTTGAATACGTGAAAGATAAATAATAGTTTCCTCATATAATTCCTATTCCCGTGTGGTTTTGTTCAACGAGAGTTATTGCGTTTCTAGAAAATAGATTCATGTATAACTTTACATTTGTTTTTTTTTTTTAATAATTGCCGTACGATGACGAAATCAAGGCATTTCCTTGTAACGGTGATCCACAGGTAATGGGATCGCCGTTCATTCGTGTGGTAATAGAGTAAGAATAAAATTCAACGGCCCGTATCTATGGGTATAGTAGAAGTCAACTGAGAGATATAATAATGATTTCACATTTGTGCAAAAGAAGGAGAATATGAAATTAATCACTATAATAATCCGTCGACGCAATATGTACTTTTCCACCTTCATAAACGTTACAAAAAATATCTCAATAGATTTACAACTGTCGCCTGTTTGACGTCGATCCACCTCAGGATTGTAAATGTTAACCAAACGCCATCAGCTTGAGTTAGCCCAGCTCTATGTAAAGCGTATAGAGGTATTTTACGACACCCACGAAAAATGTGTTAGTAGTACTCATAGTTATCAAGAGAGGTTCTCGAGTGGCGACCACGTATCGGACGACGCAGTGTAGGACGCCCCCTCACTAGGTGGACCGACGACCTGGTGAAAGTTGCTGGGCGTTGTTGGATGCAGGCGGCACAGGACCGCATTTTGTGGCGTAACATGAGGGAGGCCTATGTCCAGCAGTGGACGGCGATAGACTGAAATGATAATGATGATAGTTGTCAGCAGATAGCAAATTAACTATCTCAGCTGATAAACGTCCCACTACTGGGCTTGAACCTCGTCCTTAATGGCAGGGCAATTGACCCACTATACCATGCTGGTCAGACATTTTGGTATAAAGTTTTATTTCAAGTTTTCTTCCTCTTGCATAAATGTTATACACTCATTTGCAAAAAAAACGGGCACCTAAGCAATGAACCATTTCAAATGTTAATATTTCTTTGTTTGATAATTATAGGTAGTTTTATCCACACAATTTGCTAAATTAATAAGAAAATAATCGTTTTCATCAGTATTTCATAAAATTTAGATACAATTTATGGGAAATAATGCTAAACCTCGCTAGTAGTGTATATTCGCTAGTAGTGCATATGCTCATGAAGTAAAAATAAAAAAGTTTTTTTGTTTGTTTTTCTTTAATAAAGTAAAAGCAGATAAATGTTTAGTATCGAGTGTGACCCCCTCTAGCTAAAATCACAGCTTGAATTCGTCTGGGCATGCTAGTGAGTATATCCCGGATACTTGCTTGCGGAATACGTTCCCACTCCGCAGTAATCACATTCTTCAGCTCTCTGATGGTCTGCGGAGCCGGGTGTACTGATCTCACACGCCGTTTCAGAACGTCCCAGACATGCTCTATGGGATTGAGGTCGGGACTTCGAGCGGGCCAATCCAAACGACGAATGCCGACCTCTTGCACATACGCATTAACATCGCGGGATCGGTGGGCGCGAGCATTGTCGTCCATAAAAATCGAGTCTTCACCTAGAGCGGCCAATGCGGGTTGTGCATGAGAAATTAGAACTTCCGTTATGTATCGATGCCCAGTCAGTGAGCCGTTTTCAATGAAGACTAACTCTGTACGATCCATTGAATTTATTCCTGCCCAAAACATAACAGAGCCCCCACCATAAGGTGTGATTTCTTCGAAACATGCCTCTGCAAAGCGTTCTCCTTGTCTTCTTAGCACTCGCCGACGTCGATCTTCACCGAACAGAGATATCCTGGCTTCATCAGAGAACAAAACCCTATTCCAATCGTCTTGAGTCCATGATTCACAATTTCTAGCGAACCTAAGCCTGTGAACTCTGTGCTCACGGAGTAATTTGGGGCCGCGGGCCGGGCGGTGACTGCGTATATTGGCAGCGAGAAGCCTCCTCCTGACCGTCCATAGACTAATATGCACATTTCTTACTTCTTGGGGGTTGTTCTTAAGATCCACATACGAAGATTTGCGATTTCTCAATGCGCGACTCACAAGAAAACGATCATCCCGTGGTTGGGTACATGGTTTTCTTCCAGAACCAGGCCTTCTCTCGACGGAATCAGTCTCCTGATATCGCTGCCAGGTCCTTTGGACTGTCGAGCGACTAACATTTAGCCTCCTAGCCACGAAACATTGGCTGCAACCCTCTTCAAGCAGCGCGATAATTTTGGTAGCTTTTACCACTTTATCTACCATTTTTGATACAGCCAAACAGCATTAAATAAAGCTTTGACAGTCAAGGATATGAAATTAATCGATAAAAATTGAATAAAAGTTATGAAAGTCGATGTTAACTTCTGGAACTTCACGCCAAAAATGTAGGATAAAAAGGGGTTTTCTGTAAAAATGAACATCAAATGAAAAATTGAATTTAGAACGTACTTTTTTAAATACCACAGCATTTTTAAAACCGGCCAGTAACGTGTACAAACGATTGAAACCTTTTTGGTATTGTATCTTTTTAAATATGAATGAAAATCAAAACCGCCCGTTTTTTTTGCAAATGAGTTTATCTCTTAGTCGTTGGGTAAGATGGGGATTGGTGAATTGTATTCTTACTCCGTCACCACACGGAATTTATTATGAATCTATTCATCATCATCATCGCAGCCCACATACATCCCACTATTGGGGCTCAAGCCTCCTCCACAATGGGAGGGAATTTAACGTACTATACCCTACTGGTCAGACATGTTAATATAGGGTTTCATTTCGAGTTTCCGTTCTCTTGCAATGAATCAATTAATTACGAATAACTACCAAATATTATTTTTAACTTTTAAAAACATTGTCGTTATTAACTTTTCTGATATCAATTAAATTTGCCATTACATTCTTGTTGACATAAAATATTGAATTTTTAACTATAATAGATATGAATCGCTGAAGTTTATTTTTGAAATCGCAATGGAATCAATTACTGAAAGTTGGTTTATCCCTATCGATTGTAGCTTTAATGTATTTTTAGAAAATTCAACGAATCAATTATTTTAATATATAAGCTTTACGTTTTTAGATGTGGGTAACGGAGTAAATATACAGATTTTTGGAGTGAAATAATTGGCAGGTTTGGACCAACCCCTCTCTTGCCCGCGAGTGTCGTAAAAGACGACTAAGCGATGTAATATGCAAATAACACCGATGGAAGAGAAGGAGAATTTGAAATGAAACTATGCCAACACGTCTAACCAGCGTGGTATAGTAGCTTAATGTCCCTCCCATAGTGGAGGAGGCCCGAGCACAACACTGGGAAGTGTATGGGCTGAGATGATGATGATATTTTATTTACTTTCATTATCATCGGACGGAGTAAATATACATCGATTTTCATCCAACATAGTCAAAAACCTCAAGAAATCTCTCTATCATTTAAACAAAAATCGCATCGAAACCGATTCAACCGTTCGAGAGCTACGATGACACAGGCAGCTGTCTGTGTCATCGTAGCTCTCGAAAAAACAAGCCCTCTAAATTACTTAAGTTTTTCTTAATGACGACTGCTTGTTCTATGAGCAAAGGTGTTTACAGGCCTATAAATAGATACCTATATGGACGTTCCTATAAGATTTATAAATTTTTCGTTGGCAGATTTCATTACGAAAACTAAGGATTTGAAGAAGGTATAGTCTGCAGTTACATACTTATTTCCCTAGATTCGCGAGGCCATTAATTTAATGACAATACAAATGGAAAGAGACAGGTAGGTTATGAAATTAGCCGTTACCCTGCAACAGTGGGTTGACAGAAAAAAATACCGGAGAGTTTTAGCATCTTTATGATAATGACTAACAGGATTCCAGCAAAAGCTCCTCATCCACCCGGGTTATAAATTCCTGTAAGATATTTCCTCTAATAAAGCTATGAGCGATTTAAATACTATCCGAGTTCAATCCAAAATGTTGCAACTACCCCATAAAAATTATTGCCAGTGGAGGACTGTCGCTCATCCAACCTTTGCTGGGTAGTTTTTTATAGATTTAATCAAATTTTAAAGATAATTTCAGAGATCAAAGTTAATTTTGTTACATAATAAAAAAACGAAAAATAAAAACTACAAAAAATAAATAGTACTCGTAGCCGCTACCACATAGCATTGATGGATGGATGGACGAAAATATTCTTATTGTTATTTTCCTTCCGACACTTTCACGGGGAGTGCTCCGAGGAACTGTTTGACTTGGTACCACCGTCACCATTCTACCAACGTACCACTCGACACCGTAGCAGAGTTCATCTATTTCATTTCATTTCTCCCACGTACGTGCAAGCTCTGGAATGAACTACCTGCTGCTGTGTTTCCCGAGCGCTATGACATGTCCTTCTTTAAACGAGGTTTAAGAAGAGTATTTTCTTCACGGTAGGCAACGGCCCGGCTGTGCCCCTGGTATTGCAAGGGTCCATGTGCGGCAGAATCACTTACCATCAGGTGTTCTGCCTGCTCGTTTGCCACCGTTGGCAATAAAAAAAAATAAAAAAACAAAATATTCTCTAAGCCACTGCAGTTGCCAATAATCAGCATTAAAGTCGGAGCACGGTTGAGTTTTAAATTGATTTTAGGAAGCAGCACTCGTATGAGAAATTTATAATAATAACTTCAATGGCCAACCTATCTACTAAAAGCAAACATTAATCGCTCGTCGAATCTATAACCATTGGGAAATAAAGTTTCTCGAGTTGCGACCACATAGGTATCAACGCAGATATTGGAAGACGCAACTTAGGTCAAAAACTCTAAGTGTTCTGATATCTCAAAAGTCACAGAGACCCCTTCGTATTCAAGTGGCACATGACCACTCGGAGTGGCACATTCGTGGGAAGGCCTATGTCCAAAAGTCTACGAGAATGTCTACGAGCTGCTCGACAGATTGATGTATACAAGTTAAGATTACAATATGTCACCACCCCTCGTTTACCGTGAGATTTCTAAAAACACAAGAGCACTGTTCTGAGAAAATTAAGGTAATCGCCAACCCGCTTACCAATGCCGGCGGTTGACACATTATCTTCCCTTGAAGGGTCTATGTAGTGGCCTTCAATGGGCATTGATAGGCTGATATATAAGAAATATAAACTTAAAAAAATATCTCAGGATGAAACAAATATTCAGTCTGCCTGGGAATCAAATCCATTCAATATCAAATGCCACTGTTTAAACAACTGTCAGTCATATTTTTGTTTCTTCTCATTCTAAGCCATTAGTTTCGCACCAATAAAGATAAGCTTCCTCTATTATTGGAGTTCAATTGCCCTATTACACGACGCAGAAATGGGGTTTTAGTTCGAGTTTTCCTTACCTTGTACTCAATCTTTTTACATACCACAATTTTCACCCTTTAATTTTTCATTAATTCCCTGCTGCGCTCGAGCATCCTCCTGGATGGGAATGAAAGTAGCTTACTATTCCACGCTGGTCAGACAGGTTGGTATAGGCTTTTATTTCCAATTTTCCTGGTTTTGCATAAATATTATTTACGAGTTATATCCCTTAATAGTCTTTCAGGACACCCACATGTATGATAGGGGGTGTTGAACAGTATTCTTACTCCGTCACAATACGAAAAATGGTGACGGACTAAGAGGACACCATCCATAAAGGACCTACCACCATCAATTCATCCCTTAGTTTAAATTAAAAAAAAACACTTAAATGGTGAAGAGACTATGTAGATTTCACAACCTTTTTTCTGTGATATTCTCCTGTCAAGATCTAGAAGCTAACAGGAGATGTCGATTGACTGATACAAGGAACGTTATCCTCACCCTGGTCTTATCTCAATTACTTGGGATCGATTCAATTCGTAACTTCTTTCATAGTACATATTGCATAAATTATTGGCAATAGTTTTATGACCGGCCACCGGTTTGATATCAACCCTTCTTGGGAATACAATTATTGACCAGACGGCATTAAATGTCGCTGGCGTTTTTTTTTTAATTGCAAACGGTGCAAACGTTACACCTGATGGTAAGTGATGCTGCTCATGGGCCTTTGCTGGCCCCTGCCTATGAAGGGAGTGTGAATATGTGCAATGAGGTTCCGTGATAAAAGGCATCACCTAAACCCAGCATACGCAAATACCCTCAAAAAGTTAGGCTCTCTTGCTCACCGAGCGAAATGCAGTAACAAATTGCTAGTACATTTTCAGTCAATTTTCTATGAGAGTGTGGTACTATCCCAGACGGACCGGCCCGCGGCTGTAAACAGTGTAGTCTTACCACTAAGAAAAAATCTAACACAAAAATAAAATCTTACATCGACATCAGATATTTCTAAACACTAAGAATTTAATCTTTACATAATTAAGTTTATAAAGAATTATCCGGAAAGCTCCTTACAGCCAAATGTAAACAAGACGTATTAATCCCAATCCATTCGCTTCCAAAAGTTAAATTAAATCTTTCTAACTCATTTATTATTAAAAGAATAAGTTTTCGAAATGATTGATTGTTATAATGCTATTGTTTGAAAACTTTATATTATAATTATATACAAGTAATACTTACAGTAAAGTTTTAATACGTTGTTAAACTCATTCCTTTGCTTTTAAAATTAATAATAGCACTAACACCGATTGTCACTAAAAGTTCACACACGACTTTGGTATATTGAAGATCGAAACGTGCTTCTCATTCAACGTTCCGTTGCGTACTGAAAATACTGAAATATAAAATCATATCGTACGCTTGCACCTTCATTTTGTACCGTAGTATTAACCAACCAAATAGGAAATGTCACATCAGTAACACAAATATTTGAATGTTGAATTATATTTTACTTTGCAATGTTATATGAATATAGGTTTCGTTTGAGAGTGAAACTTTACCGCGATTCGTTTGTCATGAATGTAAACATGCTTTCAAATTCTTCTCGGCAGATTGATTTACTTAGATACCGTAGTTGTTTCATTACGTCGTCGCCTTCGTAGTCTTGATCTCAGCTCATACATGCCCCACTGCTGGGCTCAAAGTCTTCTTCCCAATAGGAGGGAACTTTATCTACTACACCATGCTGGTCAGACATGTTGGTAAAGGGTTTGGTAAGGGTCATATTATATCCCTTAGTCGTCGTATACGATATCCACGGCCATGGTAAGGAGTGCTGAATTGTATTCTTACTCCGACATCATACGGAAAATGGTAAAAAAATGGGAGCCGTCCATCAGCCCGTAGACGCCCAGTGTTAGACATAGGCCTCCCCACGAGTATGCCACTCGGAACTGTCCTGTGCCACTTGCATCCAACGGTTCCCTGTGACTAAAGATGATGTCAATCCACTTAGTAGGGGTTCGTTCTACGCTGCGTCGAGCGATCCCTGATCGCAACTCAAGTACCTTTCTTCCCCAACGGTTGTCGGTTCGACGAGCGATTTAGCCTGCCCATTGCTATTTTAAGGTGCTAATTCTTCGGGATATCCATTAGAAAGAAAGAAAAACATTTACATTGTTCTAGTTAAATCTAATAAAAAACACAAACAACTAAATAAAAGAGCTTGTTACATTATATAAAGCAATTTTGACGAGGAACAATAAAGGCTATTGACTCATATCATACTACTTCTTCTTAAAGAACTAGCGCTGGTATTCTGCCAACACCCGCTCTTCTACGGATTTCCGTATTCCAAATTTTATCACGTAGAGAAATAGTGAGCATAGCTCTCTCCATAGCACGTAGAGCGACTTTGAGCTTTTTTATGAGGCCGATATTTAGAGACAACGTTTCAGTGCCGTAAGTCATCGTTGGTAACATACACTGGTTATAAACCTTTGTTTTCAGACACTGCAGAATATTGGACGAGATCTTAAATTTTCCGAGCGACTTTGAGTCTTTAATGTTTCGTAATTATATTACCGTTTATCATTTGTGAAAGAATACTATTCAACAAAGGAGGTTCCCCACGGGCAGAAGAGTGGATGGTGAATTTTATTCTTACTCTGTTACCACACGGATAAGTAGCCTTGCATCATCGTAATTCACACACGTCCCACTAATGGTAGAGGAGGTTCATCCTCCACAATGAGAGAGAAATTGACTTACTACATTACGCTGGTCAGACGTGTTAGTATAGGGTTTTATCGAGTTTCCGTCTCTTTCATAGATACTATATGATCCTTTAGGCGTTTTTTACGACATCCACGGGCAGGATAGGTGGTGGTGAATTGTATTCTTACTTCGTCACCACGCGGAGAAATGTGTTGTATAGTACAAGCGTTACATAGGGCTAATTGCCCTTACGTCTACATATATGTGCTTAGAGAACGAGGCTTGGAAATCATCATCATCATTCCGCTCTTATCCCAATTACTTGGGTCGACATGTACTTTTCTTATATAGTTCATATTGAAAAAGTTGTGGCAATGTTTTTTATGCCCGGGCACATGCCTGCCGTCAGCATTCCCTGAAAGTGTAATTGTTGTCCAGATAGACTAGGGATTTTATCGCATTTGTATACGATTTTTGATTGCCCGACGTTTCGAACACTTTACAGCGTTCATGTTCACGGGCGGACTAAGATGTCTGACATCCAACAAGTCATCGTTATTACAGATATTCATAATTATCTACCCGCAACTTGTTTGGATGACAGACATCTTAGTCCGCCCGTGACCATAAACGCTGTAGTGTTCGAAACATCAGGCAATCAAAAGTCAAATGCGTTAAAATCCGTAAAGTAGTTTTGTTTACAATGTAAAAAGTAATAGATAAATATAGCTAATAATATTAAACAATCTCCTCTTGCCTATTGCAAAGAGGTTAGAAACTCCAAAATGATTGTGGCGATATATCGTATTTTATTAGAAATACCATCGAACTAGTCAAGTTAAAGGGTCTGTCGGTCACAACCAATAAAATACCACCTTTTACATAAAACTAATACGCCTCAAGTATTCTGTTACCTATTTGTTTGATAGTTGAATTGTGTTATGCAATTATCTAAGCTCAAATACAAACCATTGCTGGTTTTGAGTCTACTTTCAACTGCTAAGTAGATTTGAGCCCAGCATTGGAACGTGTATAATAAAGATGATGATGAAGATATTTACGTATATATTCATTATCTTCCGTGTGGTGACGGAGTAATAATTCAATTCACCACCCCCCTCTCTTGCCCATGGATGTCGTAAAAGACGACTAAGGGATATGATATGCATATAAAATCAATACAAGATAAGAAAAACTTGAAATGAAACCCGATACCAACACGTCTGACCAGCGTGGTACTGTAGGTCGATTTCCCTCCTACTGCAGAGGAAGCTGGAGCCCATCAATGGGACGTATATGAGCCAAAATGATGATGATGAATGATGATTCATTTTCTTTATTTCAGCGCATAGATCACTCACTGCTGGGCTCGAGTTTCAGCTACAAAACAAGGTAAATTCATCTGTTAAATCACGCTTTTCAAACTTGTTATATGGTTTTATTGCGATTTCCTTCTCTAGCATAGATGTTATAAAGGTATCATATCCCTCAGTCGTCTTTTATGACAACCACGGGCTAGATTTAAGGTATTTAATTGGATCTTACTCTGTCACCACATGAAAAATCACTTCGAAAAAAAAATCAATGATGAATCTCTTCTATATTTGATCAGTAATATTGTAATACACTACTTTTCTTCTCATTTTTGATTGGATACCAGCCTCTTTACGCCATTATATACAGGCGTAACGAGGTGTATGATGAGATAATGAAAGCCCGGGTTGAACGTTGTAAAACTTGTAAACGGATAAAGAAGACATTCACTATAGCCAGGGCGACATTTCTTATCATAGAGATATCATGAAATCTAAATAAAGATTAGACTTCATGGTGCTCTGAAGAAGTCGAACCATACATTACTCGAATACTAGCATTCGAATTAGGACTGATTCGCTGGGACCATTCTACTCTGTAAGACTTTTGTTGACACTTCAAATGCGAATTTTGAAGTGAAAATTTCTAGTCAGGTTTAAATAGGGACTAAATTCATGTAAGTCGTCATAAACATAACATGTTTGCCACTATATATGTGGCGATAAATGTCAAAGTCAGACAAATGCGAAAAAAAATACAAATTTTCATTTTAGATTAAACAATTAATTCGAATATCAAAAATAATAACCATTGTTTTTTTGTTTTTTTTTTGTGGGTGGGCTGCGGTCGGCGCGCCTCTGCACCACTCCGTCCGGGGCGACAGAGGGGCTTAAGCACGCAACTACCGCAACCCACCCGAAAACCACGTCGCCTTCGTGGTTGGACCGACCACCGGAGCAGGGTTACTTGACATCAGTGGTGGGCCCGACGGAATACTGGGGTACCCTCTAATCGACCGACGTCCCCCCCTCGGGGAGGACGTCGGTCTTTCCTCACGCGGTCGGCCTCTCGGCGGGTGACGGACTAATCCCCGGTCACGTCACCCGCGGCTTCGGCTAGGGCGGCATGAGGCGCAGGTAAAAATAATAACCATTAGTTGAGAGTTTAAGTTTTCACTTCTATCGGCAGTCGTCATAACAAATTTGTGTTCTTTTTTATTTGTATTATTGGTGTACATTAATCAGTAATAGCCGAATGGGAGATCAAAAGATTAATACGTAGAAGTCTTGGATTCGATCCACAGCTACATGCACACAAGTGTATCAAATTCTAAACTTTGTTAGGATATATCGTTAGGAAATCAGATATATAGATATCTCTTCGAGTTCTGAAATGTTTATGCGAGTATTACAGATCTTTTTAGTCGCCTTTTATGAATTGTTATTCTCCACACGAATATGCTAAGAAAAAGAAAAATGGAATACGGTGACGACGAGCAAATCTCACCCACTCACTCGCTTGCTAATACTTCGAAAACTACATCGCAATTAATATACTACCATAAATAGATATTTTTATATGAGTCGATATATACTTCTGGCTATAATATATTAGTATACCTATTCGTGTGGTGACGGAGTAAGAATACAATTCACCACCCGCTCTCTTGCCCGTGGGTGTCGTAAAAGACGACTAAGGGGTATATAATATGCATATAATATCTATGCAAGAGAAAGAAAACCCTATACCAACACGTCTGACCAGCGCGGTATAAGTAGGCCAATTTTCCTCCCATTATTGAGGAGGCTAGAGCCCAACGGTAGGACGCGTATGGGCCGAGATGATGGTAATGATGATTCTAATTTCATCATTATGCGGCAGCCGACCTATGGATTTGTCTAGTTTAATTATCGCTTCGCGACCTTCTCCTGAAATATCTTCTAAGACCTTTGCTCTATATATGTGGTTAATTAATTAATTCCTTAATTTTTCCCTTAATTTTTTTTTTTTTATTTATTTACTTAAGACAACACCCTACACTAAGGAAATAATCCTTGTATTGCGGGGGATTTTACAAACATATAATTAACGGACACAAATTACATCCAGACTCAGAACAACAATTTGTGGATCGCACAAAGTGTTGTCCCGCGTGGGATTCCAACCCCCGACACTGGCACTGTAGGTCGCTATCTTAACCACTACGCCATCTGTGCAGTCAAATGTCATATTATTATAATATAACATAATTATTCAAGAAGTCTGTGACCTTTTTAAGTTCGAAAACACAATATATCGAAGTCTGAAAACAATCGAAAATTATAACCTAAGTAATGATTTCTGATGTTTACGCAATTATGCTATTACAACATTGTAACCTATTTTTGTGTGGTGACGGAGTAAGAATACAATTCACTACTCCCTATCTTGCCCGTGGTTGTCGTAAAAGGCGATTAAGGGATATAGTAAGCATATAACATCTATGCAAGACAAGGAAAACTCGAAACAAAACCTTACACCAACCTGTCTGACCAGCGTGGTATAATAAGGTCAATTTCCTTACTATTGTGGAGGAGGCTCGAGCCCACCAGCGGGACGTATAACGAGCTGAAATGAAACTATTATTACGGATTTTATCACGTTTGTATTGGATTTTTGATTGTCCGACGTTTTGAACACTGCAGTCCGCTCGTGACCATGAACGCTGTAAAGTATTCGTGGTCATGGGTGGGTCGACGAAAAACGTCGGGCAATTAAAAACTGTCTAAGTGCGAGTCGGAGTTGCTCACGTAGGAATATTTATTTTCCCTAGCCGAGGCCGCGGGTGACGTGACCGGGGATTAGTCCGTCACCCGCCGAGAGGCCGACCGCGTGAGAATAGACCGACGTCCTCCCCGAGGGGGGGACGTCGGTCGATGGGATGGTACCCCAATAGGGGGTATTCCGTCGAGCCGACCACTGATGTCAAGTAACCCTGCTCCGGTGGTCGGCCCAACGACGAAGGCGACGTGGTTTTCGGGTGGGTTGCGGGAGTTGCGTGCTTAAGCCCCTCTGTCGGCCCGGACAGAGTGGTGCGGAGGCGCGCGGACCGCAGCCCACCCACAAAAAAAAAATATATTTTATTTTATTATTAATTAGTATTTGTTGTTATAGTGATAACAGAAATACATAATTTGTAAAAATTTCAACTGTCAGGGTCCTGTTTTTACCTTTTGGGTACGGAACCCTAAAAATCAAATTAAAACGCGATAAAACCCGTAAAAATACTTTTATTTCCAATGTCTAAAACAAGTAATTTAGTTATCTTAATGATATAAAGGTCTAAGTTTTTTTTTAAATAATGCTTATTTCTCCTTTTTATGACGGACTAGGACTAATGACGGACTATTTATGAAAGAATACTTGTCAAATTTCGGGCTAGTTAGTAAAATTTTTTGGAGGAAATCTCCGAGTCATAGGAACCTGTAGATTTAGTTAGATGAGTCCCGTCTTTACGTCGTGGAGGGATTTATACCCATAATACATCGTTTATTCGTCTTTTGCGACACCCATTGGCAAGAAAGGAGACCTATTTTTACTTAATAACTAATTATAACTGCAAAATAGATAACTGGCCAGCCTCACACACATAAAAACTTTTTTTCGCAATAGTTTCTGAGTGGCCTAGTATATCAAGGACAATAAACTCGTGCTAGAATCAATATAGGTAACGTTATTTCGACGTTCGAGCACATCTAAAGCTCATCATCAGGGCAAGTGCAGCGGCATCTGTGTGCCCTCGGCAGGTATACCATTCATATTGGTTGTGAGCAGCTCCTCATTCAGCAATTTCCTTGTTATTTTAAATATACTGTTTGTAATTGTACTTTTAACTTTTATTGTAAAGTGTAGCGTGTTTTGCCTAACGAATTTTTGTATTTTCACCGTTTGTAACATATTGTGGTGTTGGTCATGCTCACATAAGGATCTACTTGCGGTAGCTGCGTGGAGCGGGTCTCTCCCTTCCCTCCATAGTGGTTGAGGGGAGTGATGGCTGCTCTAGTAGTTAACTCGTGATCGGGTGCCGCTTGTGGGATCTGGTCCAGCCATAATCGTTTAAATTATATTAAGTATCTTGCGGTTCGAAGGGCATCACACTGGAGCTAGTTCTTACAAAACATGTACACAATTGTATAACTAGTAAGAAGAAAAAAAAAATTAAAAATAATGACAAGCCCGCTGAGTTTCTCGCCGGATCTTCTCAGTAGCGGTCGCGTTCCGATCCGGTGGTAGTATATTTTTTTTGGAAACTGTAAACCTGACAATATGTAAGTGCCCCCTCGGGGTTTATGCATAATAAAGAATTTGAATTTGAATATATTTGTAACCTACACCAATATAGTCAGGGTGAATGTAGGGTTTTCGAGCCTCTTCCATAATAAAAGAATAACTGACCTACTATTCCACGCTAATCAGGCGGGTTGGTATAGGTTTTTACTTTGAGTTTTCCAGTACATAAAGCTCTGCTAGTGGCAATAGGCAGACCACATCGCTCGACGAACCAACAACGCTGGGGAAAAAAGGTTCTTGAGTGGCGACCACGTATCGGACGACGCAGTGTAGGACGCCCCCCCACTAGGTGGACCGACGATCTGGTGAAAGTTGCTGGGCGTCGTTGGATGCAGTCGGCATAGGACCACACTTTGTGGCGTAACATGAGGGAGGCCTACGTCCAGCCGTGGACGGCGATAGGCTGAAATGATGATGAAGATATAAAACTCAAGAGTTTGTTTGAACGCGCTAATCTCAGGAATTACTGCTCCGACTTGAAAAATTCTTTCAGTTCTAGATAGCTTATTTATCGAGGAAGGCTTATAGGCTATGTATCATCACGCTAAGACCAATAGAAGCGGAGCACTAAGAATGTTCATGTTTCAAAATCGTTTATTTTTTCTTTTTTGGGAGCTTCCGCTGTGTAAACGGTTTAAGTTTCGAAAAAATTATGTGTGACAGAAACAGATGTGTGTTATTTAAAGATATTTTCACCTTCTACGTTAATAAAGTCGCGGAGTAAAGTTAGCGTTAGAAACTATTCCAAGCGGATGAAATCGCGAGCAGAAACTAGTACATAATCCTTTAGTCGTCTTTTAGGACACCTTTGGGCAAGAAATGGGATGGTGAATTGTATTCTTACTGCCTTAAATTTACCTTAAAAAAATCTACCTCCAAAAGCAAATGAAAACAAAATGAGCGAATGAATTACCGCATCAACTTCAATCGATTCCTTGCTATTGAACGTATCTATTTTTAATTTATATATAGAAATGTATAAAACTTACCGTATGTGTATCACATAAACATACAGACAGACAACCGGCACGCGTAAATCTATATGGTGAAACATTGTTAAGAATCTTATACATTGTATGGTAAATTATTTAATACCTATTAGTTCTATGAAGTAAGAATACAATTCACCACTCCCTATCTTGCTCATGGATGTCGTAAAGGCCGACTATGGGTAATGCACATAACATCTGTGCAAGAGAAGGAAAACTCGAAATGAACAACAACATGTCTGACCAGCATGGTATAGTAGGTCAAATTCCCTCCCATTGTGGAGGAGGCCCGAGCCCAACAGTGGGACTTGTGGGCTGCGATGATGATTAGTTCTCCATGGTAATCATCATCTCAGCCGATATGTCCCACTGTTGGGCTTAGGCCCCCTTCATAATGAAAGGGATATTGAACTAACATAACGCGTTGGTCAGACGTATTGGCATAGGGTTTTGTGTCGAGTTTTCCTTTTCTTGCCTATTATCTGCGTATTATATCCATTAGTCGTCTTTTACGACACCCACGGGTAAGAGAGAAGATGGTGAACTAATTCTTACTCCGTCACCACACGGAAGAATAGGAATAAGAGGATGAAAATTGAATAATCTGTGAACCTATTAATTGTGGCTCTTCTGTACTTGCACTTCTTGTGACCTGTAACTTAGATTAGTTAGGCTGCAGCTGAAAATCAGCGCTGCAAGTTTATGTAGCATATGCTGAGATGTTGCCTTTTAGACAATAATACTTGGAATTTCACTTGTATATACTACAATTATTTTCCATCCATCCATCCATCCGCCTACAGACGTCAACTGCTGGACATAGGCCTCCCCACGAGAATGCCACTCGGAACGGTCCTGCGCCACTTGCATCCAACGGTTCCCTGAGACTTTGAGAACGTCGTCAGTCCACCTAGTGGGGGGTCGTCCTACACTGCGCCGTCCGATTCATGGTCACCACTCAAGAACCATTCTATCCCAACGGTTGACGGTTCTACGAGCAATGTGGCCTGCCCGTTGCCATTTCAACGTTCTAATTCTGCGGGCTATGTCGGTTACACCCGTTCTTCTACGGATTTCCGGGTTTCGGATTTTATCACGTAGAGAAATACCAAGCATAGCCCTCTCCAAAGCACGTTGAGCAACTTTGCGCTTTTTTTATGAGGCCGACATTTAGAGACCACGTTTCAGTGCCACGATTATTTCAATCATCAATATTTTTTCTTCTTCATTTTTTATATCATTTTGTGTATATCTGTATGTCAAGCATGTAACTATAGTGTCCAATAAATCTTATTTTCTTTCTTCTTTATTTCTTTCAAATATAACCTATACTTTTCTACTTTTCTATTCCGCCCGCGACTTCATCCGCATGGAATAGTTACCTTAAATTTAACCCACGGTTTTGTTTATGTAGACTATTAAAATATTTTTAAATAATACGATTCTGTCACACATGATTTTTGCGAAAATTTAACCGTTTTCGCAGCGCACGCAGCGGAAGCTATCAAAATCGATTTTGAAACATTCTTCATTGGTGCTCCGCTCCTATTGGTCTTAGCGTGACGATAGCCTATGGCCTTCCTCGATAAATGGGCTATCTAACATTCAAAGATTTTTTCAAATCGGACTAGTAGTTCCTGAGATTAGCGCGTTCAAGCAAACAAACTCTGCAGCTTTATATATTAGTATAGATTATTTGTTGATTATGTAGCTTTCCATTGCTGAAATAATTATTAAAATCAGTTAGGTGTTTTATGCGTGAAAGCGTAAAAAACAAACTCACATTTGCATTCATAATCTACTAGCAAATACCTGCGGTTTAACCCGCGTAATTTAATTTTTAACAGTAAACACTGGGTTACAGACAAAATAAAAAAGTTAGCGTGCTAATCAATTAGATTCACATACTAGCTTACCATTGAAATAAATGTAGTTCGAGCACGCAATAGTGTATGAGACCGAAAAATAATAATATCGTACCACTCGATACCGCAGCAGGGTTCATCCATTTCACCTGGAAACGATATGGTCTTCAACTGTACGTTTCCAGCGATCATTTCTCCCACGTACGTGCAGGCTCTGGAATGAACTACCTGCTGCTGTGTTTCCCGAGCGCTATGACATGTCCTTCTTTAAACGAGGTTTAAGAAGAGCTTTTTCTTCACGGTAGGCAACGGCCTCGCTGTGCCCCTGGTATTGCGAAGGTCCATGTGCGGCAGCGTCACTTACCATCAGGTGTGCTGCCTGCTCGTTTGCCACCATCGGCAATAAAAAAAAATAATAAAAAATAAACCAAGAGAAAAGCTCTAAATCTTTATACCTACATATTTCTTGTGTACGTCTGTATGTCACTGAACTCCTCCTAAACAGCTGTATCGATATTGATGATTTTTTGTGTGTTCAATGGGATTCGAGAATGGTTTAGATTCACAATTGGACCCGGTAGGTGGCGCTACTGTCGATTTCAAGGAGAATTCCTTTTGTTTTATTTGAACAGAACAACGTCTATTAGGTCAGCTAGTATTAATACATAAATCTTCTGTTCGTGTGTTTGTAATTGAACTGCTTCTAAATCGCTAGACCGATTTTGATGATTTTTCTATGGGCTATTTCGATGGATATTAGAATGATTTAGGTTAATAATAGAAACCGGTGGGTGGCTCTGCGATCGATTACAAAGAGAATTTCAGTTACTATTTTTTTTAGATTTGAATAGAACAATGTCTGTTGCCAGCTAGTATTATATATATTACTATCAAGATCTTGCTGTTTCACCCGCGTAGTTCTCGTTTCCATGGGCATGCAGGGATAGAATAAAGCCTATGTTATTCACTGATAATATAACGTAACTTTAGAGAAAGATTTTTTACAAATCTGTTGAATGATTTAGACATAAAAACGTAACACACAATCAAACAAACTGACTTACAATATTAGAATTATCATCATCATTTCAGCTCATATGTATCCCACTGTTGGGCTCGAACCTCCTCCATATTGAGACAAATTGACCTATAAAATAAAACCTATACCACGCTGGTCAGGCTTGCTTGTATAGGGTTTTATTTCGAGTATTCCTTCTCTTGCACTCTTTAGTCACCTTTTACGATACCCACGAGTAAGGCGTTACGAATTGTATTCTTTCTTCGCCACCATACGAAAAATATTACATGTATACAAATTATACGAAGCCTAGCTGACCCAACAAATGTTGTTGTCTTTAAATCTAAAAAAATAGTAAAAGGAATACTCTTTGAAATCGATCGCAGCGCTACCTATCGATTCCAATTATTAATCTAAACCATTCTCGTATCCATCGGAACCACCACAAAAAAAATCATCAAAATCGATCCAACCGTTTAGATGGAGTTTAATTACAAACACACGAACAGAAGATTTATATATAAATAGCAACTCGCCCTCGCTTCGCTTCGGTTTGAGTCGCCTTACCCGCGTAGTTCTCGTTCCCGTGGGAATACTGCGATAAGATATAGCCTATGTTACTTCCTGATATTGTAGCTTTTTAATAATTTTTGAAATCAGTCCAGTAGTTTCGGAGACTATTTAATACAACAAACAAATATTGCCTCTTTATAATATTAGTATAGAAGAAAATATATTTGATTATAATGTGCACGAACCTTAAAAAGTAGTCCTATAGAATATTTATTTATTCTCGAACCGTACTGGGCCTTTTCCCTCCGTATTGAGACAACACGTATGTTTATTTTTGATGTCAGTTTAACTGCTGAACCGCTACCGGGATCGCTGCGGTCGGCACTGAAGTTAAATTCAATTTGCTTTTTGTAAATACGAAAAATTAGCACGCTGTACTGGTCATAGGCGGGCAAGATCTCTGGATGAACCGACAACTGTTGGAGAAGAAAGGTTCTCTAGTGGGCGACCATGTATCGAATGACGCAGTGTTAGACGTAAACCAGGTTGCCTAACGATCCGGTGAAAGTTACAAGACGTCGTTAGATGAAGGCGGCATAGGACTGCACTTTATGGGAACATGAGGGAGGCCTACGTCCAGCAGTGGACGGCAATAGGCTAATCATCATCATCTTGCTCTTATCCCAATTACTTGGGGTCGACGCAATATGTCATCAGTTTTGACATTTTGCAAAAAGTTTCGGCAATGACTTTTATGACCGGCCGCCTGCCTGACGTCAACCCTCCTTGGGAATGTAATCGTTGACCCAAATAGTACCAGATGGAGTTGGTCCGGGTCAATCTAGGGCTCTTAGTCGTCTTTTACGACACCCACGAGCAAGGGTTGGTAGTATTCAAAGCCGCTACCACACAACACCGGCAATAGGCTAAATGATGATAAAATACATATTTATTCCCGAAAGCAAAGGTAGAAGGTAAGGCATAGATGCTCTTACTTCCATTTTCGTAATATTATATAGAAAGCCCCGTGGGAGGGAGCAGCTACGATCTTATGGAAGCCTCATGAACTGACTGCTAGTTTTAAATAAAACTACTTTACGGATTTTATCGCGTTTGTATTTGATTTTTGATTACCCGACGTTTCGAACACTTTGCAGCGTTCATGGTCACGGGCGGACTAAGATGTCTCACGTCCATCAAGTCATCGTTATTGCAGAATAATAGCTAAAGATAATTTTAAAAATTAAAACCCTCAGTAACATAAAGTAAGCCGCCTTCAAAATTAATATTAATTTAGCATATGTCATCTGAGTTTTCTTGCCGGATCTTTCTCAGTGTGACCGTGTTCCGATCCGGTGGTAGTATACTAGATTGTTAGGGTTTTCAAATATAATTACTATTAATTTTAATGTTAAATAATTATTAAGCATAAACAATATAATTTTTTCATATAGAATCATTTTCTTCTTACACTGGCAATGAATTTGTATCAAAATGTGGGTCAATATTTAACAACTATTTTCTGTATCGGGTAGATAATTATAAATTTTCTGCAATAACGATGACTTGTTGGACGAGAGACATCTTAGTCCACCCGTAACCATGAACACTGCAAAGTGTTCGAAACGTCGGGTAATCAAAAATCAAATACAAACGCGATAAAATCCGTAAAGTAGTTTTATTTAAAACTAGCAACCTGCCCTCGCTTCGCTTCGGTTTCCGTCATCTTAACCGTGTAGTGCCCGTTCCCGTGGGAATACTGGGATAAAATATAGCCTATGTTACTCCCTGATAGTATAGCTTTCCATTGGTGAAAGAATTTTTGAAATCGGTCTAGTAGTTTCGGAGCCTATTTAATACAAACAAACAAACAAATCTTTCCTCTTTATAATATTAGTATAGATGTGTAATACTGGCGTAAACATCAGAATTCATTGGCTTTATTTTAAATTTTCCTTCTCTTACATAAAAGTTATATATATGTTATCTATAGGTTACGCAGAAAGAATACAATTAACCACCCCTCTCTTACCTGTGTCGTAAAAGATGACTAAGGGATATATGCAGGTAACATTGATGCTAGAATAAGAAAACTATACCAAACCCTATTCTAACACGTCTGACCAGCGTGGAATAGTAGGTCATATCCCCTCCAAAGATGTGCTAATTTTAATTTCTCATACTATCTCCATCTCAGCTCATATAAGTCCCACTGCTGGGCTCAAGCCATCTTCACAATAACAGGGAAACTGACCCACTATATCCCGCTGACATATTGTGGTATATAACTCGAGTTTTCTTAAGAGTGTTTCTTATATTACATAGGTATTCAATCAATCAATCAAATTATTTATTTGCGTTGAATGTATGTACATTAATAGGGCCTTACAAAAAAAATAGTTTGTACAGATACATTCTGCCCATTGAGCATACAAATATTAAAAAAAGTCAATGTAGTTTTATACAAACTAAAAATTATATTAAACAAATGTCACTATTGAATGTTAAATAAATGTCACATCATACAATAACTAATTAATATAATAATAATAATAAATAAAACCCTCTGGGCCAGTCGTTAACTCACCATGAGACTAACGCAGAACTCGGAGGAACATTATATGACTCTCTAAATTCTTTTGATATAAAAGAAAAAATGTATCACAAGATTTATAGGAAAGCCAATAAACCGCAGAGCAGCTTGTGGCGTGCTGAATGTGAGTGGCGACACTGCGGTCCTGAGTGCCCCAGAGAGTCGGCCAGGGCCTCGTATGCAGCTGGCCTTTATTGGCTGGCTGGAGTGGAAACCGAAGAGTGCCCGCAGGATTCTCAACTCTGGCTTGCCTTAAACGGCTAGTCAGAGAGGGGTCGCCAGAGCTATATGCTCGGGGGTGGAAGTGTCATTTTCAAGGGCATAACTACGGGGAAACCACTGCGATGGTGAAACCGGCGCCGCACCGCTCGACACCCCAAGCCACTTGCACCAATGTTGCCCCCCTGTTGCCCGTATGGCCTGCGTGTCTGTGGCGACCGTTTAGGGGGGCCCATTCAGTGAGTTGGCGAGTCACCGTCTGCCAAAGTTCAAGACGATAAAGGTATTGAAGGCAGACGACAGTTTTAAATCCATAATATTCAGTTAATCCAGTCCATCAAACCTCACAACCCCATAATTAGGTTTTAGACATCATAATTGCACAATAGTTTTACACCTACCGTTGGCAGTCCACGAGTGTTATGTGCAAACGTGGAGTGTCATCGGTAGATGTCCCATCCCATTTTAACTTTAAATTTCTCCAAAGGCCTCGAATAAATTCAAAAAATGTCATCTAAAAATTCTTTTATGGAACAATAGCATTTGTCCAATAAAAATGTCGTAAGATTTTTCTTAAATTTATAAATAGTCTCAGTCTTAATTGCTTCAAGTATTTTATTATATATAGCAGGGCCCATACAAAATATACTCTTTTTTAATAGTGCTGTGTCATGACCAGAAGTAGTTAGTAAGTCTTTATATTGGGATCGCAATGTTGTTGATCGAAGTCTTCTTTCTGACATCGTATGGAAAAGATGCTTATTGGTCTTGACAAACATGGCTACTTCTAATATATAAATACATGGAAAAGTAAATATTTTAAGGAATTTAAACGCTGGAATACAGCTATCTATATATTTCAGACCTAGCATGGTCCTAATACTATATTAGTATTATATCTATATTATAAAGTCGTCTTTTACGACACCCACGACCAAGATAGGGGTGGTTTATTAAATTTTTACTCACTACACTGAAAATAAATAACCAAAATCCTCCCCGCGTGACGTTGGAATAAGAAGACAGTCCGTCCGCGAGGAACGTGAGAACTGATTGAGCACTAGAGAACCTGAAGAAAGAAGAGTAGCGTTCTATTGAGGAATATATAACATCTTACTACAACCGCCAATTGGCCTGTCAGGATTGGAGATTATAGCAATAAAAGATGGCGATTTATGGAAAGAGACCTACCTCCGCCAGTAGATCGTAGAAGCCTGATTGATGAATCATCATCATCACAGCTCATATACGTCCCACTGCTGGGCTCGAACGTCCTCCATGATAGTGTTACGTTATCGTAAAATCAAAAGGGTATATTTAGATCGGCGGCTGGAGAGTGCCGAGCGCGACTCCTCACTTGAGCCTGGAGCTCGCACACACTACTCGTGCGCAACTGTAATTACTATTTAAATAATAATATATCGTTAACACTACAACCTACCAACCTTCGCTGAACATGTAATAAATATACCTAATATATCTATATATACATTATAAAATTAAAGTGAATTATAATAACCCCGTATTAGGTAAGTTGTTGTGCTTTTATTAATAATTTTTGAAATCGGTCCAGTAGTTTCGGAGCCTATTCAATACAAACAAACAAACAATCAAATCTTTCCTCTTTATAATATTAGTATAGATATGCCTATTGAAATAAATTAGTATTATATATTTTTTTTATTTATTCTTATACGTTAAGACGTAACAATAGGAGGGAAATTGACCTACTATTCCACGCTAGTCAGGCGGGTTGGCATAGCGATTTATTTCGTGTTTTCCTTCTCTTGCATAGGTGCTATCTGCATATTGTAATCCCTTAGTCGTCTTTTACGACACCCACGGGCAAAAGAGTCCTGAGTGATGAATTATATCCTTACTCCGTCACCACACGGAAAGATTGATAATTATGGAATTATTCAACAAAAACAACACCGCTTTATTAATAACAAAAGGAAGTATTACTAACGTTAAAACTAAATATTGATACGGGAACAAGTTGTAACAACAAATAATTTGCTCCTACTAACTAAAATTAAACCAAAGGGAATTGGGCTTTCTTATTTATAAGGGTTAAGCGTTAGCTCCTTGCATAATTAACTTCATAAATTAACTACACAACATTATAATTTCGTAAAATATTATTAATTTTGGGTTATTCATTTGACTGTATTAATGATTATCTAGATGGCGTAGTAGTTCTAGGTATCAACGTGGCCCTGAGTGACTGGACCGGGGAATATCCCTCACTAGCAAAAAAGTCGACCGCGCGAGGACGACCGACTTGCCGGGTGTTAGGGAGGAAGGTTACCCGAAGGGGTATCCCGCCGCCCTGGCCACAGATGATAAGGAACTCGGTACCGATACGAAAGGGAGGGCATACGAAGGGTTATGGGACCGCGCTCGTCAACGATCATCAGCCGATCAGCTGATTTAAAGCGAAGTTTGTCTTGCTTATGCGAACGTAATCATTGATTTATTCAATTTCTAATGAACATTTAACAAAGTACGAATATGTTGCAAATTAAGTAGCACTGATTTTATACATTTTAATCAGATTTACACGAAAAAGCGATGACAAAATTGAACATGTCTCTAATTCATTAACGAATCGATATTTTTATTTCAAATTTTTTTCATGGGTTCCTACCACCATTGCCTAGCTTCCGTTTAACCAGTTTCTCCATAATCTGATACAGCCTGTATATACAACAAAACCGTAGGTACTACCGCTCATGGACCTTTGCTACGTAGCCGCTGCATGAAGAAAGTAAACTAAGGTGCAGTGATACAAAAGGCATCAACCAAAACGCACCACACGCAAAAACCCTCTGTCTGTATTACCACTGAAGATCGTCTACCATATATCCTATTTCGAAAGGCAACACACTGGAGCTAATATCATATGATGTACTATAATAGCTATACAACTTTATTTAAAAGATTAAAAAAAATGACAGCTTGCTGAGTTTGTGGGCGCGTGCCGATCCAGTGGTAGATAATTGGATTGTTTCAAACGACGTGTAAATTTGACAATATGTAAGTGTAAATAAAACTACTTAACGGATACTTGCGGACTAAGATGTTTGACAGACATCTTAGGCGGCAAGTATCCCATAACATAACACTTTACAGCATTCATGGTTACGTGTAAAGCGTTCGAAACGTCGGGCAATCAAAAATCAAATACAAACGCGATAAAATCCGTAAAGTTGTTTTATTTACAATGTGTACTAGTGTAAACGTCAGAAATCAATATACAAGTGCCCTTAAGGGGCTTATGCAGAATAAATGATTTGATTTGAGTCACGAGAACTGCCAGAACTGCAGTGACAGAAGTGAAAACTTAAAGCTATGAACACATTATTTTTGGATATTCAAATTAATTGTGATGATTATGATGATGAAATTAAAACTTTTTACTTTTATGTAGTTTTGACATCTATCAGCATATATATAGTGATCTTAACATAGTTATAGTGTTAGAGTTACTATGTCGATGGAAACTTACGTAAATGTACGCTCCAGCCAAGCCAGCCAGAAGAAGGATAGAAAGTTGCACTGCACTACAAATTTATATATAACCAGCTTATGGTCGGAACGCACACAGGAGAATCCATTCGGGCTGACGGAAGAACGGTATCCTGCTCTAAAATCTATCATATTCCTCCATCGTCGCCATTGGGCTGAACATTTTCAGATATAATTAACGGACAGAAATTTAGACAGACAGACTAAAAACAATCATTTGAGAATTATCCTGCCTGGAAATTAAACCTGCGATACCCAATACAATAGTTCCTACTTAGATCACTGAGCAGTCAAATATCTTCAAGGTTCAAATATTATCAAGATCGAACTTTTTTGTTATATAAAAAGCCTTAAAATAAAGCACTAAATATTGCGACCGGCCAACTTTCGCTTCCTTCTTATCTGAAACGCTCTTACTAACTTATTCGTGAACCAATAAATTTATGAACGTGCCCCGAATCGAAATTACTACAGTTATTTTATACTATTTCTCGCAGTACACTGTTTTATGTTCTGTATACACGGGGGCAAAACAATAACCACTTGGAAAGATCATTCTCTTAACTATCTAGACTGTTCGTGCCAATTTTCCGTAACTGCATACGTGTGCTCGTAAATCTTTAGTTATTTTTACAACTAACAAGGCAATTAAAACTAGAGTAACCTTGTTGGAAATTAATCTATTGTCATTTGCACTTGCACTGGTGATATTTTGTTTTTTATTACTTAACATATAACTTATGTAATCTTTGTTAAGTTGGACTCCCATTTACATCAAGTGGCCTTACCCAGCTTTGTAATTATTGTTATTGCTGTTAGTAGCAAACAAGCAAACAGCACACCTATGGTAAGTGATACTGCCGCCCATAGATCTTTGCTAAGCCGCTGCCTACCGCCTGCCCTGTCTGAGCTGCTGAAGTTGAGGGTGGCGCTGAATAAGACGGAGGCCCTATTATTTCATGGGCCCTGCAACAGTCAACCCACCGGCGCCGCATTCACCATCAAGTCAGTTCCCATCAGCATCCGGGCCCATATGAAGTATTTGGGCCTGGTGGTCGATGCGCATTGGAGGTTCCGAGATCAGTTCCACCATCTTGCTGCGCGACTTCTCGGCGCGGCGTTTTCTGGCTGGTAACGTATATGGGCGGACCCAGTGCTACGTGCCGACGGCTGTACGCGGAGATGGTTCGGTCAAAGGCCCTGTACAGCACACCGGTGTGGGCGGCGTCCCTGACCGTCAGTCTGAGGTTTCTCTTGTAGCGTCCACAGAGAGCCATGGCGGTCAGGGCTATACGCGGATACTGTATGGTAGCGGTACGATAAAATAAAAGTTAAGGCGGCTCTCATACAATAAATGTGTTTCACTTTTGCTCCTTTTTGCTCGATATCGATAACGGCAACAGATAGGCGGTTGAAATATTTCGTTTTATATTCACTTTAGAAATAAATAATTAAAAGAAATAAAAAAAACGAATATAAAAATATTTAAGAGCGATTCCTATTCAACAAAGACTATTTTTTTTACTGTTTTTATAGATAATGGTACAGAACCATGCGTGCGCGACTTCGACTCGCACTTAGACTCAAGTCCAACAGTGGAACGTATATTGGCTGAAATGATGATGATGATGAAGTAAAAAATTGCTGGTCACCCCTAAAGAAGTATTCAATTCAAAAATAAATGAAATCAAGTTAAAATCTTGTTAACGCAGTGATGTATTAATAGCAAATAGGTAACAGCGGGTTTGAATTTATAATTAATTTGTATTGTATATACATCCCGTCCCAACTGCACCGTTTGTCCGCCGCCAACTCTCTGTAGTACGGTGCAAGTTAAAAGCTTAAAGCGATCTCATTTAATATTTAAAATAAAATTAAATTTATTATCATTTTCTTCTAATTTAGATTCATATTAATACTAAGTTAAATATTCCGTATAGTGATGGAGTAAGAATGCAATTCAGCAACGCTTCTATTGTTTATGGATGTCGCAAAAGATGACTAAGGGATGTAATTTACATATAAAATCTATGTAAGAGAAAAAAAACTCAAAATGAAATCCTTATGCCCCACGTCCGATTAGCGTGGTTATAGTAGATCAATTTCCCTCACATAGTGGAGGACGTCCGATCTCAACTGTGGCACGTATATAGGCTATTATATGGATAGGTATAAAATCCTTTCTAGTATTATAAATGCGAAAGTAAGTTTGTTTGTTACGCTTTCACGCTTAAACCACAGAACCGATTTCAAAACTTTTTCACCAATGGAAAGCTATAATATCAGGGAGTATACTTAGGCTATATTTTATCCCGGTATTCTCAAGGGGACGGGCACTACGCGGGTAAGGCAGCTGAAACCGAAGCGAGGGCGGGTTGCTAAAATTAAACAAAATCATTTTATTTTGTTTTAACAGCGACGACGTAGTATAAAAGCAATCATTATAACTTAAATAATATCGACAATAGATTTTATAATACACCTATAGCGACGGAGTAAGAATATAATTCAGAACATCTTTTCTACCCATGGGTCACCGTAAAAGGCGAATAAGGGTTATTAATAATAATAGTAATATAGATTGTTATTTTTTTTTAAGTAAATATTTTGTTTCTATTCTCTAGATCGAAGCTTCATCTTAGACTATATGTGTCCCACTGTTGGGCTCAGGCCTCCTCCAAAATGGATGGGGCATAGACCTACTATTCTACACTAGTCAGACATGTTGGAATAGAGTTTTCTTTCGAGTTTACCTTCTCTTGCAAAAAATTTACATGCATATTATATCCTTTGTCGTTTCTTACCACATTCACGGGCAGAATATGAAGTGGTAACTGTATTCTTATTTTGTCATCACACGGAATTAGCATACTCTAAAGTGTTAAATATTGTATTAAATTTTGTTCTTGTACCGTTCGAAACGTAAAATAAAACTCGCTATCGCTACCTCTTATGATTTTAGCCATAGTAAAACAACTGGAGCGTACCGTTATCTCGTCCATCGATCATTTAACATCCCCCTGGGTATGTGTCGATATGGTAAATCATTGCTTAGTGGTGATTATTCATATTTTTTATTAGATAATAGTATTTTGGGCTACTGGTTCGTATCTGATATTTACAAATTTTAAAGCACCTTTTTATCACCGTACCGACACATCAACAGAGTTCATCAGTTTCACCTGGAAACTTTGTGGTCTTCAACAGTAAATTTCATTGATCATATTTCTTACGTATGTGTAGGATCTAGGATAAACTCCATAACCGCAGCCGCGGGCCCTAGCCGAGGCCGCGGGTGACTGGACCGGGGAGTAAGTCCGTCACCCGTCGAGAGGACGACCGCGCGACGACGACCGACATCCGCGAACAGCGGGGGGACGTCGGTCGAGGAGAGGGTACTCCTCAAGGGGTATTCCGACGGGCCGACCACTGACGACAAGTCATCCTGCACCGGTAGTCGATACAATAACGAGGGCGGCATATCAGGGGTAGGTTACGGGGCCGCACACCGCCCCGGATGGAGCCGGGCGGCGATGCGCTGACCGTAGCCCAACTCCAAAAGAAAAAAAAGGGATCTAGGATAAACTATCTGTTGCTGTGTTTCCCGAGAGCTATGGTATGTCGCACTTTAAACGAGGTTTAAAAAGAGCACTTTCTTTTTTTATGGGAGAGGCCTAGTTGTGCCCTTGGTATTGCAGAGTTCATAAGCGACAGTATCACTTACCATCAGGTGTGTTACTTGCTCATTTGCCAGCGTAAGCAGTAAAGAGAGATTATTAATAAATTAATTCAATAAATTAATTCAATAAACCTTTCGTGTGGTGACGGCGTAAGAATACAATTCACTACCCCCTATCTTACCCGTCGATGTCATAAAAGACGATTCAATCAATAAAATTGCCCTTCCATTGTGAAGGAGGCTCGAGCCCAGCAGTGGGACGTTTATAAGCTGAAACTACGGTATAATATTTTAAAATTACCATTTATTGAGAGCCAGGGCGAGGGCAATAACACTATAGCTATTTAGTCAATTAGATATCTCAAAATAAGATAAAGAAAATTTAATCAAAGAGTTATTACTCGCTATTTAAGTAATGCCATTAAAATTAATATTCATTATATTGGGTAATTAAATTAATATGATGAAATTATCAAATGGTTTATTAACTATAGTTTATAGATATAAACTATAGTTAATAAACCATTTAGTTTTATACATTTTATATGTTAACTAGCTTCTGCTCGCGACTTCGTCCGCGTGGTATAGATACTTTATGCTAACGCTAACTTTAATCTAAGACTTTGTTTACGTAGAAAGTGAAAATATTCTCGATGTGAAACGTCTATAAGCGTGGGTGAACCAATCTTCGCGTGGCGTTAATAGCTCGTTTTTGTACAATGCCATCTAGTGAGCTCAAAGTAAATTATTAACATAAACAGATAACTATAGTGTATACTAATGAAAATAATTTTTTATTGAATAAAACTCATAATTTTCTGGAAAAACAATCATAATATTTAATTAATACTTTATGCTGTATTATTTGCCTGTCGTAATCTATTATTTTATGCATATATAATTATTTTATAAAATAATGTATAATTCTCTAACTTCATAGCATACCATACATTCATGTACGAATACTGAACAACCGTTTTTATAGGTTTTTTTATTAGTTTCAGCTGTATATTTATTTGTTTGTATGTCACCGACTCCTAGGAATTGGATTTTGACTCACTTTAAATAGTCTACTAGATGATGTTACCATAACTAGGTGGCGTTACTATAAACATGAGCCGTAAGGTCAAGTTTAACATGGATAATTTCTACAATTTATTTGATACGATAATTGCCATAAATTAATCATTGAGCAAAAGTATCGAATACAAAGTATCGAGTACAAAAGTATCGGTATCGAAGGAAAACTACTCGATACCTAAAAGTATCGACATTTGATTCTTGTCAATTCAGGTATCAATACATTTATGAATGTTTATGATGAGCTTTTTTTTGGTGAGTTTGAGAGGAAGTACCATTCGATAATGAGTACTAGAACCATAATGACTATCGATTGAAAAGTATTCGTTTTCGAAACATCGAGTACTTTTCATAGGGCCTATCGGATAAGTTCCTGGCGGAATTGTTTGTGATGAGCTTTTTGTTTGGTAAGTTTAAGAGAAAGTAACATTCGATACTGAGTAGGACTAGTATCATGTTTTTATATAAATTAGTTCATAGCTTAATAGATTCACCAGACATTCTTAAACGTGTGAATTTAGTTGTACCGAAAGCTGGCAGTCGTCTCTGCAATCGTAAAACATTCTACTTAAACAGGGTCAAAACGAATGTTGGCCAATACTCTCCTATTTATTGCATGAGCTCTTCATCAAATTTCATTAGAAACGACATTGATATATTTGGTAGTGGTTCTCTTGCTTCCTTTAAAAAAATATTGAAATCATATTTTAATTCTTGATTGTATTTCTCTTTTTGTAAATCAGCAGGTTTCTTTATTTTTGTTTTGTAATTTAATAGTTCTTTTTCGGTAGTAACGCTACCGCGCTACGCATGTTGTGATCACATCGAGTAGGATACAATCTAACGAATGTTACTTTATCAATTAGTATATGTAAGTTTTTCTTTGTGGATTGTTATCCAGTATTGTGACTTAAATTTTTTTTTTTCTTGCTCTTATCCCAATTACTTGGGGTCGACGCAATATGTCATCTGTTTTGACATATTGCAAAAAGTTTCGGCAATGACTTTTATGACCGGCCGCCTACCTGACGTCAACCCTCCTTGGGCATGTAATCGTTGACCCAAATGGTACCAGATGGAGTTGGTCCGGGTCAATCTAGGGCTCTTTAATAATCTATTGTGACTTAAAATAAAATAAAAATAAAACCCCCGTAACTAACGTATGTAAATGGAGGAGATCTCCGCCCCAATGTCGTTCCGATACTTGCCCATTCGATACCATTGTTTGCATTCGATACTAGTACTAGTATCGAATGAAAAGTATCGATACCATATGAGTACTCATTGGTATCGATTTATCCCTAATTGTTGTGTAATATTTTAAATGATAATATAAATCGTAATATTTTATTAATACTTTATGCCATTTTACTTACTGTCGTAATCTGTTCTTTTTATGCATATACACTTGTACAAAATAATTTCGATGTTTCACATCTGCCGGGCGTCCTGAGCGACGGCTCACTTTTTCTTTTTTTTAATTACACGATTCTGTCACGCATGATTTTTGCAAAAATATTGCCGTTTACGCAGCGGAAGCTCTCAAAAGGAACAAAAAACCCCAATTTTGAAACATTCTTCATTGGTGCTCCGCTCCTGTTGGTCTTAGCGTGATGATATATAGTTTATAGCCTGCCTCAATAAACGGGCTATCTAACACTGAAAGAATTTTTCAAATCAGACCTGTAGTTCCTGAAATTAGTGCGTTCAAACAAACAAACTCTTAAGCTTTTTATATTAGCATAGATATAGATTTTAGAAATTAATAATTTACGAAAGGTTTATTCTAAAAAGGATATTCTTTTTATCTATGTATAATTTCAACTGTTTTTTTTTCTTTTTGGGTTGGGTTACGGTCGGTGCAATCCTCGCACCACTCCGTCCGGGGCGACAGAGGGGCGTAAGCACGCATACCCGTAACCCACCAATGACACGTCGCCTTCGTCGTTGGGCCGATTACCGGAGCAGGGTGACTTATCATCAGTGGTCGGCCCGACGGAATACCCCCTTGAGGGGTACCCTCCCATCGACCGACGTTCCCCCCTCGGGGAGGACGTCGGTCTTTCCTCACGCGGTCAGCCATAATTTCAATTGATATAAGATTGTTAAATATCATTTCTTTTTTTTTTTGGTTTTTTTTGGGTAGACTATAGTCTGGACACACCCCGTCCAATCCACTCCGGGCGACAGATGGGCGACGTGCGACCCCATAACCTACTGTATTCCCTCCCCGTATCGCTGTTGGGCCGACCACTAGTGCCGATGCCATGACATCCGTGGCCGGCAACAAGACAGTGTTGCCGGAGCGTCGCCCTCATGCACACGGCCTCTCTGTGGGTGACGGACGGTTAAAATTTTTAAATTATTGCCAGTGGAATACTATATAATCAGCATTTAACTTTATCCCTGTATTCCTAAATGAACGAAAACTTTGCAGATGAACCACGGGAATACGACCTAATTTAAAAATCTAAGAAAGGCTATATTTGTCACCATATTTGCATGGGAATCTGAAGTACGGGAGTGGCAGTAGTATTAAAAATGTGAAAGTGTGTCAAGATGCTTGGATATTTGTTAATCACGGGTAAACCGTTGACTAGATATGTATAAACATTGACATTGATTGAGTATTTCCAAAGCCAACATATAGAATACTTTTTATAACGGTAACATGTTCCCTTGAAATCGTTGTTTAACTTTAAGAAAGTTAATTTTGACGCGGGTGAAACCCCAGTCAGAAGCTAGTACATTATATTCTATTCTTTTTTTACCATCATATGGAGTTGCAATTATATCAATAAAAATAATTATTAGCAAAAATAAATATCCTTTGTTTTACTGCGTAAATAAGCTACACATATCTTAAAACTAAAGTCCGAGCAAATCCCCCATTCCCTACACAATTGCACTAGTTTATATTAAAAATAAAAAGAAACATGTAAAGTGTTGGATACGCCGTACATTTGTCCCCGTCGGCAACTTTTTAACCCTCGGCTTAATTAAACCCGTACTGACGGTTTATAGCAGCCAACTTTGTCCTCTTAATGCAACGTGGTTCATTTAATTTTGTTTTATATTGTAAGTATAGAATATTAAGTTATTATTAAAATACATATTAGCGGAGTGGTTAAAGACATTGCTGACTTCGATCCTCCTCCGCAATTGAAGGGAAACTGATGTACAATACCATGCTGATCAGACGGATTGGCGTAGGTTTTTATCGGGTTTGTATTTGATTTTAAATTGCCCGAATTTTCGAATACTTTACAGCGTTCATGGTCACGAACGGATTGAGACGTCTGACGTCCAACAAGCCATAGTTATTATAGATATTTATATCTACCAGTTACAGAAATTAATTATTAATAACGTAGTTTTTTTACAACTAGCAATCAACCGCAACCCGGCCTCGCTTCGCCTTACACGCGTAGTTTCCGTGCTCGTGGGTATGCCGGGATAATATAGCCTATGTTACTCCTTGATATTATAGCTTTCCATTGGTGAAGGAATTTTTGAAAGTGGTTCGCTGGTTTAAGCGTGAAAGCGTAACAAACAAACACTTACTTTCACGTTTATAATATTAGTAAGCATGCGTAATACTCGAGAACATCAGATATCATTGATGTTATCTGCATACCATACTCCTTAGTCGGCTTTTACAAAACCCATGAGCAGGAAATAAGGTGGTGAATTATATTCTTACTCCATCAGACGTACGGACGGACAGACACGGACTACAACTAGGTATAAATAATGTATGACTGTAATGTGACTCCTTAAGCAAGTAATGTAGGGGTGTACACGGCCAGAAGCCGTTTTCAGATTCTAAATTTTTCTATAACTTTAAAGTTCCCCTTTTTCGTGTGGTGATGGAGTAAGAATACAATTCACCACCCCCTCTCTTACCCGTGGGAGTCGTAAAAGACGACTAAGGGATTAATTATACATATAACATCTATGTAAGAGAAGAGAAACTCGAAATAAAACCCTATACCAACTCGTCTAACCAGCGTAGTTATAGTAGGTCAATATTTTTATGGCTGTTCGGACATAAATTCTTTGTTTACGAACCAATTTATATAATTTTATTATTTGCCGAAAAGGTTTTCTGGTACAATATCGAATGAATTTCATTGGCGTTGGACTTTGGACTTGATGATACAGTAAAAACTCATCAGAGACTTCAGTATCACATATTAAATTTTTAGTGAATGAAGTATTAGTGTTGTATCGGAGGAAGAATACATTTCACCACCCCTTCTCTTGTCTTTCGTGTCTTATAAGACTACTAACAACCGCCGCACATGCCCACACTCGCATTGGCCGTCACGAGCCGTGTGCGAGTGGCAGTCTGTGTTACCAACTCCCTAAAATATTTATCCCTAAATCATAGTTAAAACCCCTAAAATTGCCACAATTACATGAAAATCCCCCTAAAAATGATTTCATTAAAATAAGAATAAATAATAAATTAGTACCCGTACTGAAAATAAATATATATCCGGGCAAAAAAGAAATATGCCTATGTGACATTTATGAGACATAATTACTTAATAAACAATAATAATAATAATTGGGTAAGCTCCAAGCTCTACTGGGACCGGTCTATCACCACGGACAGGATTATTCTTGCGAATAAGCCTTATATCGTGCTGATGGATACTAGATGTCACTACGCTGGTATTTTTATTTTTTTTTTATTCAAAAGATCCCTAAAAATGCCCCTAAAAATAGAACGCCCCTAAAAAGCCCCATTCCACTTATTTACCCCCTAAATTTGGGGGGAAAACTCCTAAGTTGGCAACACTGGTGGCAGTATTTAAAACCTATGGCGCAGGGTTTTATTTTGAGTTTTTCGAACCGGAAGCCCAACTTTCTGAGGGTGTTTGCGTGTGGAGGGTTTTGGTGGTGCCCTTAGTATCACCGAGCCTCAATGCACTCATTCACCCTCCCTTCACTTTTTTCGCGGTAGGCAGCGGCCTTGTAAAGGTCCATGAGCGGCAGCAACACTTACCATCAGGTGTGCTGTTTGCTCGTTTGCCACCATTTGCAATAAAAAAAAATCCTTTTCCGATGTTATATGCATATTATATCCCATAGTCGTCTTATACGACATCCACGGGCAAGATAGGGAGTGGTGAATTGTATCCTTACTCCCTCGCCAGACGGATTATGATATTTATTATTTCGACTTAAATATCAGACAATGTGATCACTTTTGCCTCCATTTTAAAAAATAAAACTTCAATGCAAGAACGAGACACGACGCTTTTGTTTGAATGCTTCAATTAAAATAGCCTTTAATTAAAATTTTCAAATTACCATTCTGTAAAATGACCGTTATTTCGTTAATTATGAGGTTTGTCAGCGCTACGGGTTAAACGGTTAGTTTTGAACTTTGAATTAACTTGATGTGACAACTGATGAAAAATGAGTTAATAATTATCATTTAATCATCGTCATTACAGCTCTTTTACGTCTCACTGATGACGGAATAAGAATACAATTCAACACCCTCTCTTACCCTTGACTGTCGTAAAAATCACTAAGGGATATAATAGGCAAATAACATCATTAACATTGATGCAAGAGAAGGAAGACTCGAAAGGTAACCCTATGCTAACACGTTTAACCAGCGTGGTACAGTAGGTCAATTTCACTCCTATCCAGGAGGAGGCTGAAGCCCAGTAGTGTGTTAAAATGAAAAATAAATGAAACATTGAATGAACATGATGTGATGAGAAATTTTTTCTTAATAATCATCATTTCATCATCAGTAATACAGCTGTCGAGCCTCCTCCACAATGGGAGGGAAATTGACCATTATACTATACTATACCATTTTCCGTGTGGTGACGGAGTAAGAATACAATTCACCACTCCCTATCTTGCCCGTGGGTGTCGTAAAAACACGACTAAGGGTTATAATCAAATAACATGAAGGCAAGAGAAGGTAAACTTGAAATTAAACTCTATACCAACACGTCTGACCAGCGTGGTGTGATAGTTCAAATTCCCTCCCATAACAGAAGAGGCTCAAGCTGAAAAATGATGTAGTAGTTGAAGATATTTCTGATATTAATCTCTCACTCAGCTATCGTTGTTAAATCCTTAGGTAATATCACGAACAAATACAGACGATTCCTTCGTCTGCCATGATCCCTAACAGCCTAAATAAGAATGAATACACGAGGATCATATTCAGACGGCGACCCGCCACAAATCTGCGCTTAACTATAAATACATTTTATTTTTTATGTACAAAAATAAATGTTCGTGTAAGGAATGAACTTCATATCCTTCACTGATGCTATCCCGAATATGAATTGTAAATATCTCAGCTCATATTTGTTCCAGTGCTGGGCTTGAACCTCCTTCACATCATTATCATGTCAGCCCACATAAGTCTCGCTGTCGGGTTTGGGCCTCTACCATTATGGAAGGGAAATTGACCTACTATACCACGCTGGTCAAACGTATTGGCACAGGGTTTTATGTCCAATTTTACTTATCTTACATAGATGTTATCTGCATATCACATTCCTTAGTCGTCTTTTACGACATCCACGAACAAGAGCGGGGGTGGTGAATTGTATTCTTACTTCGCCACCACACAGAGAATCTCTTCCACAATCGAAGTAAAACTCACCACCAGATCACAAACTACGCTGGTCAGAGGAGTTAGTATAGGACTTTTTTGCCGACGAGGCTGAGGAGCAGGAGAAAGAAGCAGATCCCTACACTTTACCGCCACGAAGAGCGGCTGAGGAGCAGGAGAAAGAAGCAGATCCCTACGCTTTATCGCCATGGAGAGCGTGGAGACAAGATCGAGCCTATCTGGCAGGTCTCTCAGCTGTGCGAGTGGGCACATTAGGTGTAAAACCCCAAAAAGAAGACAATGCTCATGGGCATTATTTAAGGTGATAAGAAGAGGGAGTAGTACTCGTGGACTCACCTTCTGAGGTGAGTCCACGAGCAGCGGAAGTACCGGTCCGACAGAATTGAGGTGCATGTGAAAACGGTCTCATGGCTTCCCCGTAACCGAGAAACAAGCACAACGTATAATTTTTGGCTGGTAGTGGCGCTGATGCTGAATCGACGCTCGGCATACCCCATCTATCACATGTGGGCATGCGTATAGACTGCAATTTCTCACGCGAAAAACAAAAAGGACTTTTTTGCTAATTATCTATCTTTACGGATTTTATCGCATTTGTATTTGATCTGAGACTTAAGATGTCTGACGACATAGTCCGCCCGTGACAATGAATGCTGTAAAATATTTGAAATGTCGGGCAATCATAAATCTAATACAAATGCGATAAAATCCGTAAAGTAGTTTTATTTACAGTATATAATACAGTGTATAATACTCGCGTAAACATAAGAAATCATTAATTTTCTTTCTCTTGAAAGAAGAAAGAAAAATTTTATTTGGCAACCTCACATTTTCCTACAGCAACAAATTTATGTATATAATTAATAATGTGCACATGCGTGAGGCCAAAATATAGTATCTGTCTCAGCTGTTGCTGAGGCAATATGATTACCTAGGGTAACGATTATAAAATTATTGGCTATAACATAGTCAACCCCACCAATTGGGATAAAAGCAGGATAATGATGATGTTGACTCTGAAAGGTTATTCAATTGGATGTCAAAACTTCAAGGGTGGATTATTGGGAGGCGCTCCGGTATGGGAGGCGCTCCGGTATCACGGGGTGCCAGTTTACCTGAGGCGGCTAGTGGCGGACTATTTGGAGGGGCGCAGCGTCCTCTGCACCGACCGAGCAGGGGACGTTGTGCGAACACCCATGACGTGCGGTGTCCCACAGGGGTCGGTCCTCGGACCCACCCTGTAGAACATCGGCTACGACTGGGCGTTGAGGGGGAGCCTCCCGCCCGGGCTGGGCGTGATTTGTTACGCCGACGACACGCTCGTCACAACCCGCGGTGGGACGCTAGAAGAGGCGGTAAGCCTGGCGACCTGGTACCGAGGAGGTCGTCAGGCGGATCGAGGCGCTGGGGTTGAGGGTCGCCCTGGACAAGACGGAGGCCCTCTTGTTCCATGGGCGCCATATGAGCCCTCCCATCGGCGTCTTGATCACCGTCCACTCGGTCGACATCAGCATCCGGGCCCATATGAGGTACTTGGGCCTGGTGCTCGACGGGCGATGGTGGTTCCGGGAGCATTTCCGCAGGCTCGCTCCACGGCTCGTGGGCGCGGCGTCCGCCCTATCGTGGCTTATGCCGAACGTGGGCGGACCGAGCGCTGCGTGCCGACGGCTGTACGCGGGGGTCATCCGGTCGATGGCCCTGTACGGCGCACCGGTGTGGGCGGGGTCCATGACCGTCCGACCGTCATGGCGGTCAGGGCCATCCGCGGATACCGCACGGTGGTGACGGAGGCAGCGTGCCTATTGGCCGGGACTCCCCCGTGGGACCTAGAGGCGGAGATGCTCGTCGGACTATATCGGCGGGTGACGGGGGTGCGAGCGGGGGGCGGTGTGGTCTCGTTAAGGGATCTCACCGCCTGGCGCGTCGACGCCCGCCGAGACGTCATTGCCCGTTGGGCAGTCCGGCTGCAGAGGCCTCGGTTCGGGGTGCGAACCGTGGAGGCCTTCCGGCCGGTGCTGATGCAGTGGTTGGAAAGGCGGCACGGGGTGCTCTCCTTCCGACTGGTGCAGGTTTTGACGGGGCATGGGTGCTTCGCCAAATACCTGCACAAAGTCGTTAGGAGGGAGCACCGTCCTGCCACCACTGCGATTACGACGAGGACACGGCGCGCCATACGCTCGAGGCCTGCGCGGCTTGGGCAGTGCAGCGCTGTGAACTCGTCGCAATCATCGGTACGGACCTGACGCTGCCGGCTATCGCTAGGGCGATGGTCGACAGCGTCGAGAATTGGGACGCGGTCGCAGCCTTCTGCGAGACAGTGATCTCGCGAAAGGAGGCGGCGGATCGCCTGCGCGAGGAGCGCAGCCTCGATGAGGAGATCCGCCGCCGGCTACTGGGGCGGCGTAGGCGCAACTATCTGCGCCTCATGCCGCCCTAGCCGAGGGTGACGTGACCGGGGATTAATCCGTCACCCGCCGAGAGGCCGACCGCGTGAGGAAAGACCGACGTCCTCCCCGAGGGGGGGACGTCGGTCGATGGGAGGGTACCCCAATTAGGGGTATTCCGTCGGGCCGACCACTGACGACGAGTTAACGCTGCTCCAGTGGTCGTCCCAACGACGAAGGCGACGTGGTTTTTGGGTGGGTCGCGGGAGTTGCGTGCTTAAGCCCCTCTGTCGCCCCGGACGGAGTGGTGCAGAGGCGCGCCGACCGCGACCCACCCACAAAAAAAAAAAGGGTGGATTATTTTATAATTTAGTAAGAATATTGTATTTGTTTGACAACACATTGGATTCACTTACGGAAAAGAAAAAGATATACAGCAAGGAAAATCTTTAATCAATATAAAAGTTATACATAACGATATAAAAAGTATTCCAATTCCATGTAGATTGGCTAAACGCCGGTATAGCCGCTCAATCCCTGCTGTTGGCCGGCAAGCTTCTCCCGTTTCATTTCCTTTGCACACTCATACAAACAAATGCCTATACGTATGGTCTGATTCTTAGCGGAGATGGTAGCGGAGCGGGCATTGTCAGAATTAGGGAAAAAATTACTTTGATAAAAACTGCTACAGATACTAACAACTAAAAAACTATTTTACTACGAAATTCCATAGACAACGGATTTAATGACGATGATTCTTAACCAAATTCATTCTAATTCAACTATAATGCCGATGCTTGCGATTTAAAATACCTATTAGTTTACAATGTCCATATGAATATCTATCTATGTATACGTCTGAATTAAAGGGCTATAGTTAAAATATTCTAGTAGCACTTTTTTTATCTGCGCTGGAATAGCCATCGTCATCATCTAGTACTTCTGATTATCCTTTTTACTATCAAGCTGATAGCTTAAGCGAATAATTTATTAAACTTCAACAAATTAGTATGTAGAATTTTCTGTTAAATGCGAATCGCTTAGCATTACGGTGAAGTGCTACATGATCTTGATCGCAATACTTAAAGTAAAAATATGACAATAATTATGCCTGGTTTCTGATGTTTACGCGATTATTACTATTTTTACTAACTCAATCAATTTTCGGCTTTTATCCCGCCTGCATTTGATTTTTGATTGACCGATATTTGGAACACTTCTCAGTGTTCATGATCGCGGGGCTAAGACATCTTAATCCGCATAATTTTGACAGTAAAGGAAAACTTTTTAATGAAATCTACATATCTGCGAATTTTAGGTATGAAACGATTTGAAAGATGTGTAAAACTTATGTCACAATGAATATATTCAAATACACTTTCAGTTAGTCAGACACAGTCGTTCAGTCGCTATGAAAAGTTTTGAGTTTTAAGCTCCGGGTGAATCTTTACTTCTTAACAAATTATTTTTTTATAGTGTCATTTATGGTCAGAGTACAAGCAGAAGATATGCGGCCGTATCTTGTAAGTTCGTGAAATCACAGGATCATACAATTGGCACCAATCCAAATATAATCAAACGGCAAGAAAGGGAAAACGGTAGGCATATGTGGAACACGGGTGCCACTTATTATTTAGATCAGAGAGTAAGTCTCTCATTGTCAGCTAATTGTAATTTTGTGAACTTGCTATTGAAACAAATCAGTTAGCAATTTATAACATATTTAAAATCCTCAGTATTTCTCATTTGAAATCGCTATAACTAAGACCCCAACTTCTTACCAGGACCTTCAATTTCCTTTTTCCAGTCTATGATATTGAATTGGATTCGTCGAATATAATAGGGTACTTATGTCAAGTGTGAAATTGGCCAACGTATGTATGTATGTCAATAAATACTAAACGATCGGTTCAACCATTTTTTTTTCTATATTGAATTAGGGTTGAAAGGGAGAAAGATGGTTTTTCTTATTATCTTTGGAGGAAATCTGTGAATTATGATAATGTATTTTATTATTGTAATGTTAACTAAAATATTATTATTGTTAAGGTTCTTTCTTAAATGTAGGTACAATATATATTTTCCGTATGATTATGGACTAAAAGAGTATTTTTTCTTCAGGTATTCCTGCTGGAAGGACCATCAGCAATCCCAGTCTGACTAGGCGACTTTTCACTAAACTTGCAGCAAAGAAAATGTTATAATTATTACTAATTAAAAATATTTTTTCACTTCACTATAATTTTATTTGACATTTAATTAATAAAAATGTAAATATCTTTTTATATTCACTTATAGTATTTTTAATATTTCAGTTAATTTAAAAGAAGAGAGAAAGTACTTTTATTATAGTTAGTATAATTAGGGAATTCGCGGGTCAAGTCAGGCAGCCGGTCAAAAAAATACCACTTACATTTACCTAATCCTTCGGTTATATTTACACTTTTAAGACAAGACTGTTATTAAAAAGATCACAACGAGCACACGGAGAGCATGAGTTTGAGAGCTCTCTAGCCTAACAGCTTTTGCCACAAAAAGAAAGACACTTGGAGATTTCTTCGTCAATCGTGACTGCCTGTACCTCAGATCCTTATTACTTTAATGTGCTATGTAATTAGCCTGATGTAATTAACTTATTTTCTATTAAAAAGGGGAAACATTGATTCTCTATTCAGTTATCAATGGCTATTAGCCTAGCCATTAATAACTACATATTGATTTACCATGCCATGAAATAAATGATCTTTTAAAAAAATTATCGACATAGCACGAAGAATTGGCACGCTGAAATGGCAATGGACAGGCCACATCGCTCGACAAACCGACAGCCGCTGGGAAAGAAAGGTTCTCGAGTGGTCACCACGTATCGAACGACGCAGTGTAGGACGCCCCCAACTAGGTGAACCGACGACCTGGTGAAAGTTGCTGGCCGTCGACGGATACAGGCGGCACAGGACCGCAATTTGTGGCGTAACACGAGGATGGCTTACGTCCAGCAGTGGACCGCGATAGGCTGAAATGGTGATGATGAATAAGTTTGTATCAAAATGTGGCTCAAAATGTAATAATTAATTCTAGCGGGTAAACATCTCTCTAATAACGTTGGACGTGAGACATCTTAGTCCTTCCATCGTCATAAAAGCTGAAGTGTTTGAAACGTCGGGAAATCAGAAACCAAATATAAAGGCGAGAAAAACCATAAAATCAATTGAAATTATGAATAAGTGTAAAAAATAACTAACAGAATTATAAATTTATAACTCTGAAATTTACGCAATTGTTACACGCACGAAATAAAACAATCTTTACGCATTTTATCACATACAAATCAAACAAAAACGATAAAAACAGTTTCATTTCAAATTATAAACTATAATATATTTATGATCATTAAAATAGCGGACAACAGAGCTAGAAACCATTTTATTGTGGCAACGAGTTGTTAAACTCAATTTATTGCAATTTGCAGCCAAGTGTCTTGCAAACTAAGTGTACCTAATGCAATGCGACTTTATCACACTAAGTTATTAAATATTTAGCTACTTATTGTAACTTCAATCTGTCTTTTATCTAACATAATACCTCAGTGTCTGAAAACCGCCGCCGGCGACTGGGGCGGCGCAGACGCAAATACCTGCGCATGATGCCGCCCTAGCCGAGGCCGAGGGTGACTGGACCGGGGAGTTAGTCCGTCACCGGCCGAGAGGCCAACCGCGCAAGGACCGACGTCCGTCCAAGGAGAGGGTACTCCTCAGGAGTTATTCCGTCGGGCCGACCACTGACGACAAGTCATCCTGCTCCAGAAGAATGGGTGTAACCGACATAGCACAAAGAATTAGCACGCTGAAGGAGCAATGAGTAGGCCACATCGCTCGACGAAACAACTACCACTTGGAAAGAAAGGTTTTCGAGCGGCGAACACACTAATAGCCAACTTTCTGAGGGTGTCTGCATGTGGTCGGTTTTATTGATGCCTTTAGTATCACCGAATCTCATTATACGCATTCACACTCCCTTCACTTTCTTCGCGGTAGGCAGCGGCCTTAAAAAGGTCCAGGAGTGGCAGCAACACTTACCATCAGGTGTACTATTTGCTCGTTTACCACCGTTTGCATTAAAAAAAGTATCGGGCGATGCAGTAAAGAATGACCACTAAGTGGACCGACGAATTGCTGAAAGATGCTGGGCGTCGTTGAATGCAGGCGGCACAGTACCGCACTTTGTGGTGAAACATGAGGGAAGCTTACGTCCAGTAATGGACGGCTATAGGCTAATTTATGATGATGATGTGTCTTTTAATTAAATTATATCTTAGAATAATCATTTGGTCAGGTTTGGTAACCACTACTACGTAACTACTCACACGAATTGCAATAAAACTCCATTATCTCCTTTTCATTCATACGCATAAGTTATTTTAATTTTTACAAATTTCAACTTTTACCATATATGAGTTTGTTGCGTATGCAGTCAGCCTTAGCCTAGCCTAACAAAAAAAAATCGGCCAAGTGCGAGTCGGACTCGCGTACGAAGGGTTCCGTACCATTGACTAGGTAAACAAGTGCCTCCCTATTGCCATTATGGATATTGAGCAAAAAGATCAAGTTTGTTGTATGGAAGCCCTCCTTAAATATTTATTTTATTTTTAGTATTTGTTGTTATAGCGGCAATAGAAATACATCATCTGTGAAAATTTGAACTGTTCAGCTGTCACTGTTCTTGAGATACAGCCTGGTGACAGATAGACGGACGGATGGATGGAGGGACGGACAGCGAAGTCTCAGCAATAGGATGCCGTTTTTACCCTTTGAGTACGGAACCCTAAAAAGGAATTCATATCTACTTTTTGCGTGTTGGCGAAGTAACTATATTATTATACATGGTAGTCAACGACCTAGCTGTGCTCCTGGTATTGCAAAAGACCGTGAGCGGCAGTATTACTTAACATCAGGTATGCTGCTTGCTTGCCACCATCAACAATAACAGAAAATCACACTCCCTTTCTTTCCTGTGGCTATCATAAAAGACGACTAAGGGATGCAGATAACAATAACGTAAGAGAAGGAAAACTTGATATAAAACATTATGTCAACACGTCAATTAGCGTGATATAGCAGGTAACATGTCTACTGAAGAGGAAATCCTAGACTGGGACAAGAAAAAGTATCGATACTTTTTGGTATTGAGTGCGTTTCTTTCCAATTTCCATACTTTTACTCAATGAGTAGGTACTTTTTGGTAGGTATTTTATCGAATTAATTATAGAAATAACTTATTTTAAACTTCAATTTCAATTCGTTTACGGATGTTCAATGCTCTATGAAAAGTACCGATACTTTGAAGTATCGATACGATGTTGATACTACTCATTAACACAGTGTCGATACTTTTCGTCGATCGTGTCCCTAATCCTAGCCCAAGAATGGGAGGCATATGAACTGAGAAAAAAAAGAAAAAAGTAAATAAGGATTTACTATCTGCAATTATGGTTACTCGTTTTATCATTCTAGCCATCGCATTGTAAAATAAATTGTAATAAAACCAAGCACAGTTCATCTCGAGATGGAACGTGACAGTGGTGTTGCATCAGTAGCTATAGCAATTGCTCGTCACGCCAAGCCATACTTACAACTATTATATAAAATACTGCTGCAGAAAGTAATCTTGAGGAGCTACAAAATCAGCGAGCTTAATAAAAATATTTATAATTACACTGTTGTATATTCCTTGCCCGTATGCGTGGTAAAAAATGACTAAGCGATACAATATAAAAATACCAATACCTCTGACTAGCGTAGTATAGTAGGTTAATTACACGGTTATTGCGGAGTAAACTCGAGCCTAGCAGTGGAAAGTATATAAGTTGTGATAATGATGAAGATTATATCGACTATTAAGACCAACGTCCTCCCCAAGCGGGGGACGTTGGTCGATGAGAGGATACCCCAAATAGGGGATATTCCGTCGGGCCGACCACTGACATGTAACCATGACAAGTAACCCTGCTTCAGTGGTCGGCCCAACGACGAAGGCGACGTGGTGTTCGGGTGGGTCGCGGGTGTGCGTGCCTACGCCCCTCTGTCGCCCCGGACGGAGTGGTGCGAGGGGCGCGCCGACCGTAGCACACACCAAAAAAAAAAATTGAGGCGAAAGACTATTTGGTTTAAGCGACATTTTTTTAACTTTACAGAAGAGCCATTAAAAGTTTAAAATTTTAGAAAAAAAATCATAACAAAAACTTCTTGAGCTATTTGAATGGGGTAAATTTAATTAAAATTCAATTAAAAACATCGATTTCTTGATGCTAATACTAAATAAAACGTACCTTTAGTTACAAATATAAATGTCGCTTAATACAAATTGCATTAAGCCCTCGTTTTTTAGCGCATGGAAAGTGTAAAAGAGTTCAGCGTATGAAAAAAAAGTGCTCCGATTTTAATGAATTTGGTATCATTCGACGGAGAAAAATTCGCCGATTCCGAATATGTGTATAACTCAATATCACCCTAGATGTCGCTTAAACCTATTTGGTTTAAGCGACATCTAGGGTGATATTGAGTCCATAATATTGAGCCTTTCACCCCTCGATATTAAAAACACTACACAACTTTAAAAATATGACTTCTATCATGAATGTATGATAAATATATCAAATACTGTGTAAAAGGAATACCTTCTTCATCAACATCTCAGCCCAATACGTCCCACTGTTGGGCTGTGGCCTTTTCCACTATGGGAGTGAAATTTACCTACCACGCTGCGGATGGGTTGGTATAGAGTTTTGTTTTGAGTTTTCTTTCTCTTGCATAGAGGTTATATGCACAAGATATCCCTTGGTCGTCTTTTATGATACCCAAGGGCAGGAAGGGGGTGGTGGTTCCTCCATCGCCACATGGAAGGTAATTTGTTTTATAGATATTTAATTACTACCCCACATTTAACAATTTAAATATTGAATCCTACTTTATAGAATACTAAGCAACGAAAACTAAACAAGTGACAGACTACATGATATAACTAAAACTTTCTGACCAAAAAATGTATTGATTTTTGAAGTGAAACTTCTTTGCGAGCATGAGGGTAAATTTTTTACGAATGAAACGCGTCACGAAGATGTGCAGCGTTTTTGTCGAAGAAGAGGGAGAGAGCGATTGAGACCGATTTAGAGAGAGTGAAAAAGGGCGAACATAGCACGAAGTACAGCCATGGGGCGAAAGTAGGGAGCAAGCGAGTGAGAAAAATCGAGAGATTTTTTTTTATTTTATTTTTTTATTAATTTATTTTTTTAATACTGATAAAAAACATGTGGCGTACTCACACACAGACACACATTATTTATTTATATCATATATACTTATATACATTACTACTACATACACAACACAAAACAGTTACATACAACATAAAACACATAACACCACTTATTTTCAATAATCGGGCAACATACTCGTATAGCTGTGGACACATGCCAGCTAACGGGACCTCGATCGATCATACAATGTGCGCAGACGGCGGTGCCTGGCACTAGTCGGCACCGAGCTGTTGTTAAGGGCGCATATATCGCTATACCCATTGAACTCACACGCTCCGAGTAGCGATCGCGCATACGCAAATCTTATATTTAAACTGTCGTCACTATCACTCTTTCACTCCTTCTATATTTCAATGTTCTAAGTGCTTGTCTATTCTATGTAAAAACTATTCTTATTGTGCCGTGTAATAAACTGTTTCTTCGCATAATTGTTTCGACTTTTCCTGCCTACACTTATTAGCCTTGCCGCCACATACGCCTGTGAACACCTATAAACACATGGAACCAAAGAAGTTTCACTTCTGACATTCGTACTTAGTACTTACGCTATTTTTTTATATTAAAAGCATAATTGTACAGTGGTAGGATCACGCTGTCGACAGTCGTCTACAGCCGAACCAGTTCGTACGGGTTAGTACTACACTCAGAAAATCGTCATCTGAGTAGTACCAATTTGTTACTGCACTTCGTTCGGTGAGCTTGAGAGCCGGCAGCCCAACTTTCTGAGGATGTTAACGTAAAGTGAGTTTTGGTAATGCCTCTGCATCACCAAACCACCACATGCATTCTCACTCCCTTACATTTTCTTCACGGTAAGCAGTAGCGTAGCAAAGGTGAGTGGAATTACAATCAGGCGTGCTTGTTCGTTTACCACTAACAGCAATAAATAAAAAAACCGGCTATGTGCGAGTCAGAGTCGCGCACGAAGGGTTCCGTACCATTATCTATAAAAAAATAGGTAAATATGGCGTTTTTTGTATGGGAGCCCTCCTTAAATATTTGTTTTATTTTAATTTTATTATTTACTAGCAAACCGCCCTCGCTTCGCTTCGGTTATAGGTTATAGTCGTTTTACCCGCGTAGTTCCCGTTCCCGTGGGAATACCGGGATAAAATATAGCCTAGTTTACGCCCTGATATTATAGCTTTCCATTGGTGAAAGAATTTTTGAAATCGGTCTAGCCGTTTTGAAGATTACCCGGAACAAACAGACAGACAGACAGACAAAAATTTTTTAATTGCTATTTTAGGCATAGGTGTCGTGCAAATAACCGTGTGAGCATGAAAAAAGCCTATTATTTTGACATTACAAACAGACACTCCAATTTTATTTATTGGTATAATTATTCAAGTAATAATATAACTGAGTATTTTGTGAATATTTCAAGTGCCTACCTGTTGCCATTATCGATATCGAGCAAAAAAGGCCAAAAAAATCGCGTTTATTGTATGGAAGGCCACCTTAAATATTTATTTTGTTTTGTTTTTAGTATTTGTTGTAATATCGGCAACAGAAATACATAATTTGTAAACATTTTAACTGTCTAGCTATCGTGGTTCTTGAGATACAGCATGGTGACAGACAGACGGACGGACAGACAGTGAATTCTTAGTAATAGGGTCCCGTTTTTACTCTTTAGGTATGGAACCCTAAAAACACACATTTATATACTTACACTATTAAACAAATGAGGATTTTAAAAAATATATTGAAACATATATTCTCTTTCTTTTTAATAGACAATATCCTGTAGTAAGGAAATAATTCATGTATTGCGGGGGACTTTACAAATATATAACTATAGGACACAAATTATATCCAGGCTCAGAACAACAATTTGTGTCTCGAAAAGTGTTGTCCTGAATAGGATTCTTACCTTTTTTTTAATAAAATATAATAGGTTTCGTACCTCCGGCACTGTAGGTCGCTATCTTAGCCACTACGCCATCCGCGCAATCGAAAAAAAAAAGATAAAATTAATGCAATAAAAATGTTTTATTGTTACAAACAAAACAATTAGATATTATCATTACGCTATTTTTGGTACCACTCACATAAATTAAAACTACATTTGTATTCAAGGGCTGAACGTAAACTTTTACAGTCTTCGTCAATTTAAATCAATTGCGTCGAAGTTTGTTCCGCAATAAATCCGTCATTTCGGAATTAAACGGAACTGGAGGTACATGTCAAGGATATTGTTCTATTCCAATCAATAAATAACTTTAAATTGTTTCCTATTTTATATAACTTAGTACTAGTTACATAAAGTATACTGTTTAAGAGAAAATAGGTGTTCTGCAAAGTCTGTTTTATCATCATCATTGCAGCCTACATACGTACCACTGTTGGGCTCGGGCCTCATCAACAATGAGAGGGCATTTCACCTACTGTACCATGCTGGTCCGACATATTGGTATAGCGTACCATTTCGAAGTTTCCTTCTCTTGCACAGCTGTTAGGTGCATATTATATCCCTTAGTCGTCTTTTACGACATCCACGAGCAAGAAAAGGGATTGTCAATTGTACTTTTACACCGTCACCACACGGAAAGCGTGGTATACTAGGTCAAGGACTGTTATTACTGTAGCAAAAAAAAAATACATAAACATGTAAGATATTTATAATATGTTTCATTACATACTTTCGATGAGCCTATCGACGTTGACTGCTGAATACAGACCTCTAAAGACGATCATAATGCTATAATTAGAATATTTGACCTCTTATTTTTACAATTAACCCAACTACTATTGCGTCTGTAAGCCCAGATCCACGATTCCACAAATTATCCCAATATTTGACCCTTTTTTTGTGGTGGGTTGCGGTCGGCGCGCTCCTCGCACCACTCCGTCCGGGGCGACAGAGGGGCGTAAGCACGCAACTCCCGCAACCCACCCACGATGCACGTCGCCTTCGTCGTTGGGCCGACCACCGGAGCAGGGTTACTTGTCATCAGTGGTCGGTCCGACGGAATACCCCCTATTTGGAGTACCCTCCCATCGACCGACGTCCCCCCCTCGGGGAGGACGTCGGTCTTTCCTCACGCGGTCGGCCTTTCGGCGGGTGACGGACTAATTCCCCGGTCACGTCACCCGCGGCCTCGGCTAGGGCGGCATGAGGCGCAGGTATTGACGCCTACGTCGCCCCAGTCGCCGGTGACAGACCGCCCCATCGAGGCTGCGCTCCTCACGCAGGCGAGCCGCCGCCTCCTTCCGCGAGATCACTGTCTCGCAGAAGGCTGCGACCGCGTCCCAATTTCCGACACTGTCGATCATCGCCCTAGCGATAGCAGCAGCGTCAGGTTGGCACCAATGATTGCGACGAGTTCACAGCGCTGCACTGCCCAAACCGCGCAGGCCTCGAGCGTATGGCGCGCCGTGTCCTCGTCGCAAAATATTTAACCCTCAGGCAATCCGTAGCGACATGCAATAGACAGATAATTAAACTTGTATGTGAGCCTCGGGCGAAGCAGAAGACTTCTCCAATAGGGTGGTCTTGATGACAGTTGCTGAGGGTCGTTGGATGCAGGCTGCACAGGACCGCACTTTGTGACAAAACATATGGGAGGCCTACGCCCAGCAGTGGATGGGAAAAGACTGAAATGATGATGATGTGTGAGCCTTGAGATTATTTCTTAGTAACTAATTTATAATTTTTAGTATAGCCTTAAGATTAATTCTACAATATGGTAACGTCACCGTGTGGTGACGAAATAAGAATACAATTCACCACTCCTTTTCTGATTGTGGAGGAGACACGAGCCTAATAACGGTGCTTATGTGGTCTGAGAAGATGATTATTCATTTGTTTGGGTAGGCTATGTTTTTGACCTACTCCGCCCAATCTGTCCGGGGCGATGGCAGAGCAGGGGGCCCCATAACCTATCTGCATATTATAAACCTTAATCCTCTTTTACAACATCCACGTACAAGAAAAGGGGTGGTAAATTATATTCTTACTCCATCACCACCCCACATACATTGCTTAAATTGATCTGACCCTAAAACTGACGCCCGGAATGCCAATATTCACCCACCCATAGATCCGAGGGTAATCGCTACTCTACAATCTTTTAATCGTCATCATTTAGCTCATATACGTCCCACTGTTGGGGCTTGAGCCTCCTACACAATAGGAGATTGACCTTACCACGCTGTTCAGACAGATTGGATAGTTTTTTTCCGACTTTTCCTTCTCTTCCATAGCAATTATATACATATTATATCCTTTAGTCGTCATTTACGATGCCCACGGGCAAGAGGAGGCCTGATAAATTGTATTTTTACTCCGTCACCACACGAAAATACATTGCTTAAATTTATCTGTCCCTAAACTGATGCCCGAGGGCCAATGTTCACCCACCCATAGATCCGGGGGTAATTTCCACTCTACAATTTCTTAATAGTTTACCCCAATTTCTAAGATAATCTATATTGATATGCGTTACTCTGTATTTACACTTGCGAGCAACTGGGTGTTACAATACCTGTTTTACATATAAATTGTACTTCAGCTGCCTTTGTAATTACAGTGCAAGGTGCCTTCATAAATATTCTTTATTGCCCGGCAAATTTGTTTAATAGCCGGGTCTCATACATACAGAGGATGTTTTGTTGATAATGTTGCCCTTTACGATGGTACGTGCCACTAAGGGAGTGATAGTCAAGTCATTTAATTGGATAATAAAATAAGCAGAGTTTGGGAAATTATTTCTTTCTTTTTTCTGTTTCCCTGATCATAATCATACTCCTCTTATCCCATTTATTTGGAGTCGACTCAATATGTACTTTTCTTTTCTAGAAAACTTGGTCGGCAATAGTTTTATGACCGAACCTCCGCCTGATGTCAGCCCTACTTCGGTATGTAGTTGTTGCCCTGACCACATCGGTTCAGGTCAAAAAACTCTTACCTCTCTTTTTTGAAACCCATGACCTTTTTTTGGCAAGCCATGGTGCGGACCCACGCCGTCCATCCCGTCCAGGGTGACGAAACGTTCTCCTTTTCGCCATTGGGTCGACCACTGGTACCCTTAGCGTCTGTGGCCAGCAGATACCCTTTTGGGCAAAGAATAATGATTTCCACACGTGGGTCTCAGACACCTAGAAGTAATCCGTTCCAATTGTCTTACTAACTAGGCCAACGTAGATTGTCTTATGACAATCAAATTGTCACTCGCATTTTTCTCTTTACTCCCGACCTGCGCCATCTATTGGGAAATATTTGAACATCATTCTGATATAATCTTTCAGTTACTGTATGAAGTAATTTCGTTAGTCCTACTTTTCAATTAGAAGTGTTTTATCGATGGCACTATTTATCTACATTATTGCCACGAACGTTAAGGATTCGGTACCAGTGGTCGGCAGAATGGCAAAAGAGAAGGAATACGGTGGCTAAAGGTTCAGCCCGCCACCCTTTCGTCACCCTGTCCATGTCATAACCCGTACAAAAAAAAAACTGTCCGTGTAGTTACGTACGCACGTAAGAAGTTATACTTTTTAGCGTAACAAGATAAAAACCTTCATAAAAATTTCATACTTCAGTTTGTCCTATATTTGTAGAAAAAATCGTCTAAGTGCGAGCCGGAGTCACACACGTAGGGTGCCGTACCATTATCTATAAAAATCGCATTTGTTGTATGGGAGCTCCTCTTAAATATTTATTTTATTTTGTTTTTAGTATTTGTTGTTATAGCGGCAACAGAAATACATAATTTGTAAAAATTTCAACTGTCTAGTTATCAAGGTTCTTGAGATACAGCCTGGTGACAGACAGACGGACAGACAGCAAAGTCTTAGTAATAGAGTCCCGTTTTTACCCTTTGAGTACGGCACCCTAAATATCACCCTTTCCATAAACGAAACAGTGAACCTCATATGAAATTTCAATCTATTTTTAGAAAGAACATTGATTGCAGTGAGTTAATCCATACTAATATTATAAATGCGAAAGTAAGGATGTTTGTTTGTTTGTTTGTTTGTTTGTAACGCTTTCACGCTTAAACCACCGAACCGATTTCAAAAATTCTTTCACCAATGGAAAGCTATAATATCAGGGAGTAACATAGGCTATATTTTATCCCGGTATTCCCACAGGAACGGGAACTACGCCGCGGGTAAAGCGACTGAAACCGAAGCGAAGCGAGGGCGGGTTGCTAGTAAATAATAAACAACTGTTGGTCGTGTGAGGTGAACTTAACTGAAAGTATACTAATGTAGATTTAATGACCTGTTATAATTAGATATGATACAATAATACTGCACAGATGGCATAGTGGTTAAGTGGTAGGACTATACTGTCGACAGTTATCTGTCTACAGCCGCGGGCCGGTCCGTCCGGGGTAGTACCACACTCTCGCAGAAAATCGACGTCTGAGTAGTAGCAATTAGTTACTGCGCTTCGTTCGGTGAGGGTGTTTGCGTGTGGAGGGTTTTGGTGGTGCCCTTGGTGTCACCGAGCCTCGATGCACGCATTCGCACTCCCTTCACTTTCTTCGTGGTGGGCAGCGGCCTTGTAAGGGTCCATGAGCGGCAGCAACACTTACCATCAGGTGTACTGTTTGCTCGTTTGCCACCGTTGGCAATAAAAAAAAAAAAAAGTAGTCGATCTACAGTGCCAGTGTCGTGGGTTCGAATCACAAATTTTTGTACCGAGTCTCAGGTGTCAGGTTTATCTCATTAGTGCAGGGTGTTGTGTTTTAAAAACAAAAATTATCGTACCATATTACTATGCAACTTTTTTTTGTAGTTATGGCCTGGACAAACCCCGTCCAATCTGTCCGGGACGATGAATAGACGGTGTGAAGCGCCATATCCTACCGTTTGCCCTGTAGCATGTTTCTTTAAGACAGCTTTATTTTATGATAGGCTATTTGGCTGTCAGAACACAACCGAAATCTATTCCGAGCAACGGATGTGTACAAAGCCATAACCTACAGCGTTCCCTTCCCATCATTATTAAGCCGACCACTGGTGCCAAACACTTTCTGCCAAACTTCAACTACCAAAAACATTATCACTCACTATCACTTTTATTACAAAGTAAAAAAAAATATTTACTAGATCTTTTTCTACAGTGGTAAATATAACAAAAAATATAAACAAAATGCGTCCTATGTGTTTCTATATTCTAGTCGAGGCCGCGGGTGACTAGACCGGGGAGTTAGTCCGTCACCCGCCGAGAGGCTGACCGCGTGAGGAAAGACCGACGTCCTCCCCGAGGAGGGAACGTCGGTCGATGGGAGGGTCCTCTCAACTCCTCATGGGGTATTCCGTCGGGCCGATCACTGACGACAAGTAACCCTGCTCCCATGGTCGGTCCAACGACGAAGGTGGCGTGGTGTTCGGGTGGGTTGCGTGTGTGCGTGCTTAAGCCCCTCTGTCGCCCCGGACGGAAAGTACGAGGAGTGCACCGACCGCAACCCACCGAGTAAGAAAAAGAAAGAAAATATATATTATAACTATCTTAACTATATTATCCACGATATTGTAATACGCTTGGATTAGCCTTAAAAGACTTTCGTCTCTATTTGTTCGTAAAATCCATTTTCTTGTGCATATGTTTACCTTTAATTAAATATTATACTGCTGCTCGTATTTTAATATGTTTATTTGTTATAATCTGAGCAAACAGCTGTTGGTAAACCAAATAATTTAATTAATATTTTCAATTATATTGACTGCACAGATGGCGTAGTGGTTAAGATAGCGACCTACAGTGCCAGTGTCGGGGGTTTGAATCCCACGCGGGACAACACTTTGTGCGATCCACAAATTGTTGTTCTGAGTCTGGATGTAATTTGTGTCCGTTAATGATATGTTTGTAAAGGTGTTGTCTATACCAATAAATAAAATTGGAGTGTCTGTTTGTAATGTCAAAATAATAGGCTTTTTTCATGCTCACACGGTTATTTGCACGACACCTATGCCTAAAATAGCAATTAAAAAATTTTTGTCTGTCTGTCTGTCTGTCTGTTTGTTCCGGGTAATCTTCAAAACGGCTGGACCGATTTCAAAAATTCTTTCACCAATGGAAAGCTATAATATCAGGGCGTAAACTAGGCTATATTTTATCCCGGTATTCCCACGGAAACGGGAACTACGCGGGTAAAACGACTATAACCTATAACCTATAACCGAAGCGAAGCGAGGGCGGATTGTTAGTCTTAAATAAAAAAAAAAAAAAAAAAAAAATGATTTGGAGCAACTGTCCCTGTGATGAATAAAATTCATCATCTTTCCCGTGAATGTCGTAAAAGATGATTAAAGGATTACATTAATAGGTGTTAATCTCTACAGAAGAAGGTAGAAAAGAGACAGCGGCCCAGGAAAGGTCCATGAACAGCAATGTTACTTGACATCATTGACATCAGGTGTGCCGTTTGCTCGTCTACCACCAATACCAATAAAATAGATCTTCAGCTCCTTGGGCGGCTGTGGCCTTATTCCGTCTTGGGGCGGCTTTACTTACTACCTTATTATAAACGTGAAAGCAAGTCTTTTAGTTTGTTTGTTACGCTTTCACATTTAAACCACCGAACCGATTTCAAAAATTCTTTCACTAATGAAAAGCTACAATATCAGGGAGTAAACTATACTTTATTTTATCCCAGTACTCCCATGGGAACGGGACGCGGGTAAGGCGACTGAAACCGAAGCGAAGCGAGGGCGGGTTGCTAGTAGCCAATAATATTAATAACTAACAACCCGCCCTCGCTTCGCTTCGGTTTTAGTCGTTTTACCCGCGTAGTTCCCGTTCCCGTGGGAATACCGAAATAAAATATAGCCTAATTTACGCCCTGATATTATAGCTTTCCATTGGTGAAAGAATTTTTGAAATCGGTCCAGCCGTTTTGAAGATTACCCGGAACAAACAGACAGACAAAAATTTTTTAATCTGTATTTTAGGCATAGGTGTCGTGCAAATAACCGTGTGAGCATGAAAAAAGCCTATTATTTTGACATTACAAACAGACACTCCAATTTTATTTATCGGTATAGATAAAGCCATTTATTCCAAATCTCTTTCGATATACGTATATTACTTTGTTAGTAAATTATTGCTTACATTTGAGAATGCTTACTTATAATTTAAGGTTAGTATTTATGAGATTTGGACCCCTGTTTGGGCAAAGGCCTCCTCCATCCTTTTCCATAACTCCCTGTCCTTGCCTGACTTTATCCAGTCGTTTCCTGCGACGTATGTTATGTCATTAGCTCACCGTCTTAATTATTTGGGAAGGTACCCCAAATAGAGGGTATTCCGTCGGGCCGACCACTGATGACAAGTAACCCTGCTCCGGTGGTCGGCCCAACGACGAAGGCGACGTGCACGTGGATGGGTTGCGGGTGTGCGTGCTTACGCCCCTCTGTCGCCCCCAAAAAAAAAAACCGTCTTAATTATAGACCAACATTCCTTTTCCCCATTAGTCCTTTAAATTATGTGACTTCGATGGTCCATCTAGTTAGTAGCCATCAATAGGATAATAAATCGATAATTGGCTGTAATGCACTTAAAGCTCTTAGCACAGACATTTAATCGGCTAGACGCGACAATTAGTACGAACTACTCATGTGAAACAGTATTGTACGGATGATCTAGCTAATCTGACCTGCTACTAGGTTTGAAACAGTGTATTGATTACAGAATTGGAGAGTTTGAATGGAATTGTTGATGTATTTCTCAATAATCTATACCAATAAATAAAATTGGAGTGTCTGTTTGTAATGACAAAATAATAGGCTTTTTTCATGCTCACACTGTTATTTGCACGACACCTATGCCTAAAATAGCAATTAAAAAATTTTTGTCTGTCTGTCTTTCTGTCTATCTGTCTGTCTGTTTGTTCCGGGTAATCTTCAAAACGGCTGGACCGATTTCAAAAATTCTTTCACCAATGGAAAGCTATAATATCAGGGCGTAAACTAGGCTATATTTTATCCCGGTATACCCACGGGAACGGGAACTACGCGGGTAAAACGACTATAACCTATAACCGAAGCGAAGCGAGGGCGGGTTGCTAGTCTATACTAATGTATACCGTTAAAGGGTGTTTTTAATTTCAAAATAACAAATATTTATCTAATGCATATATTTCCGTGTAGTGATGGAGTCAGAATACCCAACACCTCTCTTCCCCGTGGATGTCGTAAAAGATGAATAAGTGATTTAATGTGCATATAACATCTATGCAAGAGAAGGAAAACTCGAAATAAAACCCTATACCAACACGTCTACCTGCGCCTGATGCCGCCCTAGCCGAGGCCGCGGGTGACAGAACCAGGGAATTTAGTCCATCACCCGCAGAGAGGCTGACCGCGCGACGGCCACCGACGTACCAAGACGGAGACGTCGAGAGGTGAGGGTACCGGAAAGGATATTCTGTCGGGCCGACCACTGACGACAAGTCACACTGCTCCGGTGGTCGGCCCAACGACGAAGATGACGTGGGTGTGGGTGGGTTATGGGACGGAAGGGACCGCGTGCGCGCTTACCATAGCCCACCCATAAAAAAAAAATACCAACACGTCTGACCAGCGTGGTATAATAGATCAAATTCCCTCCCACAATAGAGAAGGCCCGAGCCCAACAGTGGGTTGTTTATGGGCTGAAATGATGATGATGATGATTTTTTTTCTTCTCGGTTCATACACGTCTCATCATTAGGAAGACTCCTTCATAATGGAAGGCAAGTTAATTTGCTGGTCCAGCAAGGTGATAATTTTTTAAGGACTATGAAGTCACACCTGACCGAAACCGTTCATTATCACAATAGATCAGGCGTGTAGCTCTGTAACCAACGACATTAACTCTCCCTGCTAATAAAGCTGACAATCGGCACTAAATCCGTGACTTTTATAGCCCTAAATAGATTTACAAACATGGACAAATATTCATATTTTATTCTATTATTAGTCGTCTTTTACGACACCCACTGGCAAGAGAAGAGGTGCTGAATTGTATTCTTACTCCCTCACGTGTAGTATTTATCATCATCGTCATCATCGCAGCCCACATACATCCCACTGTTGGGCGCGGGCCTCCTCCATAATGGAAGGGTAATTGACCTACTATACCACGCAGGTCAGACGTGTTGATATAGAGTTTTATTTCGAGTTTTCCTTCTCTTGCACAGATGTTATGTGCATGTTAGAGTCATGTGGGGTAACCGTACGCGGTGAGTAAGTGTACGCAGTCAATATTGTGCATATGGCATGGCTGAGAACTGGTCGAAATCTATCGCATTTGGTTCGCATTTGACCACCAAGCAAAAGTAACGCCCAGATTTATCGCTAAAACCAACAGGTACTTAAAAATAAAATTTTGTTTTTGAATGCTTTTTTTATTTATTTTCAAAAACTTTAATTGGTTGTTAAAGGCATCATAATTAGTTTTAGTTGATGAATAAGTGATCAGGAATAAGAGTAACTAATCAATATTTTATGTAAATTTGTGTATTTTATATTTTATGTAAGTAATATTTTTTCTGTATAAAATTTATTTACTTCGACGGTTTGGGGTAAGTGTACGTGTATGATAGTTCGTATACTTGCCCTATTAATTTAAAATAATTAGTTTTTATAGTTTCCACACTGAAAATGCCTCGCAAATACATAAGAAAATGCCCCGATCGGAAAGTTTGTACTTACTCAAGAGCAGATTAATACAGCCAAAAAGTTGATTGAAAAGGAAAAATCGAAATGAACAGTGACAGAAATTGTTAGCAGCAATGAGAGTATTTTAATAAAACGTTTGAAACTCAAATTCTTTATTTTTCTTCGCAAAAGAATGAAGGGTGAACTTATAGATGGAGCTCCAACTAGCACAAGAGCATTATTGTCCGTTATGTCAAGAGAAGTATGGCGATATAACTGAAGTGTGGATTTGGTGTTCAATATATAAGTCTTGATGGCTTGAAGCTTGCACCAGCTACAAGAGCGGCACATTAATTTGTGATCTCTGTATAGCAGAAGATTAGATTTCGATGTGCGTACCCTTTGTCGTCAATGCGTACACTTTCCCACCGATGCGGGTAAGTGTCCGCATTTCCCGAGAAGATTAAAAGTTGCAAAAAAATCCCAATTATTATTAGAACAAAAAATATATGTTTTGTTATTACTGTCAAAGGTTTATTATATTAGAATAAACGTTGCTTCTTTCACAATCACCTGTACCTTTTATTCTAGAAGCAAAGTGTCTAAATTTGCGTACAGTTGCCCCACATGACTCTATATCCCATAGTCGTCTTTTACCACATTCACGGCCAAGATAGGGAGTGGTGAATAGTATTCTTACTCCGTCACCACACGGAAAGTACATCCGTATTTATACGTCATAAAAATTATAAACCTACGTTTCTTTCCCATTCACTTACTTATAAAGTCAATTAGCTGTAACATTCGTAAATAACTTAACAAAAGTAACAAATAATCCATCACAACACTAACTAAAACTAATAATATATTGTGTTGTACCAAAATAGTGTTGTACCCGATAGGTCAATATCGTCCATGAACAAGTGTACACCTGCCGGAGTACATACACACGACATTATGGATTTCATTATGGTTGTTTTTTTTTATTTATTTAATAACTAGCTGTGTTAATAACTAGGTTTTCTCCGTGTGACGGAATAAGAATTCAATTTACCATTCCCTTTCTCGGCTTTGGGTGATGTAAAAGACGACTAAGTGATTATAATATGCATATAACAAATATAGAAGAGAATGAAAATTCGATTTTAAACCAGAGAGTTTGACCAGCGTGGTTTGGTAGGTTAATTTCCTTCTAATTGTAGAGGACCAAGTCTAGCAGTGGGACATATATTAGCTGTTATTATGATGATAGTAAATAACTAGTAACCGCCTAAGGAGAAACGTGGTCCCTAAATGTAAGCCTCATAACAAGGCTCAAAGTCGCTCAGCGTGCTATGGAGCGAACTTTGCTCGCGATTTCTCCCGGTGAGGTAGAATCCGGAATACGGAAATCCGCAGAAGAACGGATGTAACCGACATAGCACGATGAATTATCACGCTGCAGTGGCAATAGGCAGGCCACATCGCTCGACGAACCGACAACCGCTAGAGAAGAAAGGTTCTCGAGTGGCGACCACGTATCGGACGACGCAGTGTAGGACGCCTCCCACTAGGTGGACCGACGACCTGGTAAAAGTTGCTGGGCGTCGTTGGATGCAGGCGGCACAGAACCGCACTTTGTGGCATAACATAAGGGAGGCCTACGTCCAGCAGTAGACGGCAATGGGCTGAAATGATGATGATAAATGATGAACCGCGTAAGGTCGTCTGTGTTACACAAGGAAACAAATGAGTCTAAGAGGAAACACATATTTTTATTATTTTTCAACAGCTTTCGCTGCTCTACTCCTATATTTTATATTTTGTTATAGTTCTGATAATCTTTAGTTATCAAAATATGGCTAATATCATCATCATCACTCAGCTTTGGCCCTTCCTCATTAGACCTAGGCCTCCTATAAGATTGCCACATGATGCGCATGACACAATCATTCATTAGACTAATTATTATCATAATCGCTCCACTTTACAATCAGATTGCTGACCACTATAAGGAATTATATACCTTTCACAGATGAGCTGCTGTCCATTCTTTTGGTTATCCCTTATCATTTTGTTATGTTCGTTTGTATACCTGTATGACGCATATTTATTTGTACATTCGGTGTTGTTCAAGGGGGCGTAACTTAATAGTGCATATATTAAAAGAATATCACAATGCAAAGTACTATTTCAAAAATCTAATTTTGAAATGGTTCATCCAATTTGCGTGCTTGAGGTCTGACAATGTGATCTATTATGCAGATAATGCCTGAGTGTGAACGACTGAAAAAGATTCTACTACTATTTAAATACTTTAATGTTATTGCTTAAACTTTTTTGCCGACAAGCTATCCGGTCACACTGCACTCAAACTGTCCGGGCCGGCAAAAGGGACAGCATGTAACCCCATAACTTGACACGCAACGTCTTTATCACTATTTAAGCGGGCTACCGATACTGATAACTTCTTTGTACTGTCCCGTTTAACGATTATTTTAGATGCCATCCCGTGTCGACACCACAGCAGCTTCTAAAAATGCTGACCACGTAAGGGCGACTAACGTCCTGTGATGGGCGTTGGAAAGGGAGGGTCCTTCCGGACAAGGAACTCGTTACCGGTGGTCGGCCCAATGGCGAAGGAGAGGGAATACGGTGGGTTATGGGACTGCGTACCGCCTTTTCGTAACCCTAAACGGAGCGGACGTCATATGCGCTGACCATAGCCCACCCGGGAAATGAAAAAGAAAAGAGCATTTGAAAATGTTGCTGGCGTATCGCTATCGATATCTGCCTCTCTGCGGAAGACAGCTTATTAACCTGTCCACACATATTACTTGAATCTGAAGTGATCGTTGCTTGCGCATGTACCACAATCGATCACCTGATTACTCACACATCAAGTAATTACGTTTACACATACATTCATATTCTAACTATAGTCACAATGATTAATTTTAATGATTTCTAATGTTTACGCGAGCATTACACATTGTAAATAAAACTACTTTACGGATTTTATCACGTTTGTATTTGATTTTTAATTGCCCGATGTTTTGAAGACTTTGGAACGTTCATGGTCACGGGCGGACTAAGATGTCTCACGTCCAACAACTAACAAGTAGGGATGATCGATGAACATTTATGTTCGATGATCATCGATGTTGAAAGGAAAAACATCGATGTTGCTATAGGCAAAATATCGTAACATCGATGTTAACGGAACTGATAATCGATGATAATTCAATATCGATGTTTAACGGAATTGATCATCGATGATTACATCACAATTTAGCTTTGAGAAAAATACTTACTACTACTGGGATTTCATCCGAACTTCAGATTTTCAAAAAAAAAACCTCATCACAATTTTTGCGTTGAGAAAAGTACTTACTACTACTACTACTGGGATTTCTCGAGATTTTCCAAAAAAAAAGGTCATCTAAATTCTCGCCGGACAATTTTAGAGAAAGAAAATGTGTGCTCACTCTCCACTCCGCACCTCTCTCGTGCCCCTACAGTGCTATACAAAACGTCTCTCTTTCTATCTTCACTAACTTATATCTCCCTCTCAACTTCCAGTCGCCTCGTCCGATCACAGATTTCATAACGCTGTCGTCACGCATTCACCAGCTCTCCCCGAAGTAAAGAAGTTTTACTTCAATAAACAAAATAAACATAAAAAAGTTACTTGTTTTCTTTTTGTTGTTAACGAGCCAACTGTTCTATTCACATAATTCAAACATTCATGACTTCTATTGAAATAGAAGTAATGTATTAACATGAAAGAATATATAAAAATAAAACTGAATGTATTTTTATAAAAGACAATTCTTTGTATTATCACAAATAATAAAGGCCTATTGAATACGTTCATGACTTGACAAGGACACAATATGTTCGTGTATTAATTACATATTGATTGGAAATACTACACCTGGTGTCTTTTGTGTAGGCTGTACGTTTTTATTTTGATGCGCTGTTAATACTGGTTCAAGGTTGTATTTATATATATAAATCGCTGAAGTGTTGTGGCGTCTTTTCAAAGTCGAATCCTGTAGCGTCCACCATTGTCAATGTAATTTCAATAGTTAGTCGTGCGAATATTGTTTCATTGCTGTAATGTGAATTCCAATATCAACGAGAAATTTTATTTCAACACGAAAAGAAGATATTCAATTTGGAATAATTCTCGCTGGTTTGTCGCGTCCGTTCACGATGGTAATCATGTGGCACTCTGTATATTTCTTAATTTTTAATACATTTCTCCGATTTTCCTAAATCCGTATAAATATATGGGTATATCGCGTCCGTATATTATTATGTATATTATCCTGTATTTATTCAATACATTTCATTAATTATATTACTTCCTACTACCTTTGAGACTATATTGATACCGAATATTTTTCTGTATGTACTCTATACATTATTTCGAGTTTGTCGCTTCCTCCTAAACTTATAGGTAGATCGATGACGTATACTTTATTTTATTCCAGCCGTCTTCAAGTAATTAGAAAATAAATATCTCGACATATTGAGAAACCCCTCCTTTATTTGAAGTCGCTTAAAATAAAATAATTATATAAACTTGGGAACAGACATGACAACAAATTTATCCCTATATAAAAATTATTATGTATGATAAACTAGGAACAAAAATTAAGGGACATAAAAAAAAAAAAAATTTGGGTATAATTCAATGAGCTGTAACTCCAAGGAAAATAATCGTACAGCAAATAAAAAAAGCAAATTGTAGCTCCAAGTATCTAGTTTTTATAAAAATTTTTTCATGTTTGAGTCTGGAAAAATTCCAAGGAAACAACGAAAAAACAATTTTTCCAAATTTTTCTCCTCTAAAAAATGGTCTACGGACTTCAAAAATTTTTTCCATAGTTCCACTCAAAAGCTCTTGTAGAAAATTTCAGAAATCTTGTAGAAAAGCACCGCCGGCTTTCTTGTAGAAAACCGACGGCGCTCGGCTCATTAATGATCATGGTATAGGAGCAGGAGCCAACTACGACGAATTTTATACTTCTACTATTCAGAAAACTGGCGATCCAAGTACAGAGTCTCTTGGGAATTCCATATGATCGTTGCTTCGAAAGAAGTGACCTGTGCCAGATCCTATCGAACGCCTTTGCGATATCTATACTGAATGCTAGCCCCTCACCCTTGCCCTCCAAGACCTCTACCCAACGGTGTGTAAGATACACAAGAAGATCACCAGCCGATGGGCCACGACATAAGCCATATTGACGATCGCTGAGCAGCTGATGATCCTCAAGGTACTGCCGAAGTTGATGCTTTATAATTTTCTCCATTATCGAGGAGAGCATGGATGTTATGGCAATTGGCCTGTAATTCGATGAGTCAGACCGGTCTCCTCTTTTATGAATCGGGTGGACATGGGCTACCTTCCATGAAGACGGAACCCTATTAGTAACGTAGGCAAGACGGTATATGCGCGTGAAGATGCGAGTCAATTCATAGGCGCACGTCTGTAGAATCATTGCATTGATGCTATCCGGTGCACGCGACTTAGGGCCATCTAAAAGCCGCAGTTCTTGCCTGATCGTTCGATGCGTGATGCGGTGTTTAGGGATCGAGCTCTCATACCGAGGTATGGTAGGTGGTGGGGCAGCTCCAGCGTCCAAAATAGTTACAGACAAAGAATTGATCTAGAAGATCGGCCATCGTGCTTCTGTAGTGAAGGGAGGTTGGACAGACAGAATTTGCCTTGTGCAGCCTTGGTGAATGACTAGAATGCACGACTCTTAGCGGGATAGCTCTCCAATCGCTCGCCAATTCTTGCAACACATTCCGCCTTGCCTCTAGTAATAGCTTTCTTACTAAATATAGAAACAACATTAAATTATCGTTTCACCTATTTTTTATTGCAAACGGTGGCAAACGAGCAAACAGTACACCTGATGGTAAGTGTTGCTGCCGCTCATGGACCTTTACCAGGCCGCTGCCTACCGCGAAGAAAGTGAAGGGAGTGTGAATGCGTGCATTGAGGCTCAGGTGATACCAAAGGTACCACCAAAATCCTCCACACGCAAACACCCTCAGAAAGTTGGGCTTCCGGCTCTCTCGCTCACCGAACGAAGCGCAGTAACAAATTGCTACTAATCGGATGTCGATTTTCTGCGAGAGTGTGGTACTACCCCGGACGGCCCGACGCGCGACTGTAGACAGATAACTGTCAACAGTATGGTCCTACCACTGAGAGACCTCTTTGGCGTTCGGGTCCTGAAAGATTTGGGCCCTATTCCAGGCCTAATATGCAGATTGCTTATGGCGTGCAGTCTTCTTGCAGGTTTTGTTTAACCAAAGGTCGGTTGCAGCCACCCATGGATATTTTAGTGTTCCCGTATTGGGAATGAATATTATATCCCCATAATAACCGCAGCGCTAATGCAGTCCGCACAGTCGTCAGAGACCTCAGAAGCAAAGCAAAACCGCTTCCATAGGTAGGATGCGTCAAACTCCATCCAATATTCTGACTTACTTTGCCAGATTCTGCATGTCTCAGTCGCCGTAGAGGGACTAGGCCATACAACATGGCCTCTGCTGTGAACCAAGTAGTCGTCAGAAGAAAAAAAAGGAGACCCAGTAAAGAAGACTCAGTCTTTCAATATCTGGGACACGGGTGGGCGGTGTCACCAGTTGTGAGAGACCATAGGGCGTAGCCATATTGAAAAGATTTCGATCGCGGTGCTCAATGGTTCAGGATCCCAACCATTCTTTATGATGAGCGTTGAAGTCTCCAAGAATACAATCTCCGCGGATAGACACTGCTCCAATATTTCGTCAATCCCCCATTGAACGTTTTCCAAGAAATTAATTGACCCCGGATCACTGCCATGGGACCAGTAGAGGCACACGTGTAGATGCGGGTAAGCTGATAATCTAAGCGCAACCATAAGATCGATAGTTCACTGTGCTCGTGTACCCAAAGGCGGCAACAATAGATCTCGCTCCGAATGATCATGAAGGCTTCACGACGGAAGATGTGCATCAACTCATAGCCGGGGTAATTTAGGTACAAAATGTTATCTGGGGTGTTTTCGTTAAAAAGAGCACGGCAGACCGATATTGCAAAAATCCACATTAAATGTGAATAAGGGGACCGCTGTGTAAAATCTTCTCTTTTTATTGTTCTTTACCATTAGGTTATATATAAGTGAAAGGGAATGTGAAATTGTGAATGTGTATAACGGGGTTCGGTGATAGCAAAAGAGAAAAAGGGCGAGCATAGTGCATGGTTGAGAAGTGAGTTTTGTGTGGAGCTGATACGAAGCACGGGAGGGCTCCCGATGCTCCCCATATTTAGCCGCCGGGGTCCACTCCACTTTCCCACACCGGCACGATGATCACCCAACGGAATTTTAGGACTTTGGAAGAACCAATGTTGGGAGCGCCAATCCTGGGTTAGGGGGACCCTGCTGACCGGCAGGTGGGCGCAAGTGACCATTCCAGTCTCCCTGTACTACATATCAGCCCCTCACACTCAATGTTCCGACCAAGACCTCACCATCCCAAGTTTCAGGCATCACCAAAAACCCACCAGACAAAAACACACCCAGAAAGTTGGACATCCGGCTGTCTCACTTACCGAACAAAGCGCAGCAATAAATTACTTCTACTCAGACGTCGATTTTCTGCGAGAGTGTGGTACTGTCCGTACCCTGTACCCCTGTCGGACGGGGCCGTGACCTACCACTATGAAAAATTGTGTGTACATTAGTTATCATCTCAGCTCATAAAAGTCCCACTGCTGGGCCAAAGCCTCCTATAACTCATAACTCTATCATAGGAGGGAAATTGATCTACTATAACCCTGCTGGTCAGATAGAGGTCAGAAGGTTGCTAGTTTTATTTTGAGTTATACTGTCCTTGCGTTACATGCATATTATATCCCTCAGTCGTCTTTTATCATCCACGGGTAAGAGAGGAGTAGTGAATTATATTCTTACAGTCAACACACGAAAAATTTAATATTAATTATAACCTACTTCTACCTATAATTGCTGACGAGCATATATCTCCAAGTTGCCTATTGCACGATGACATTTTACCTATGTGACGCCATTAAATCACTAATTAGAATTGATCAAAACTTGTTATTTTATACACAGAAGCAACATGATACATATAAAGAAATATCGATATACACATATACTAATATAGGACATAAAAAATATTAAAATAGCAAATAACAAGAATCACGCAGCAGCGCAACCCCGCCCCTCACTCCTGTAATCGCCCCGCTTCCCTTTACACGGTGCCAATTTGTGTGACGCAATTAAACTATTAATTAAAATCGATAAAAACTTAATTATTTATATACAGAAGCAACATTATCGACATGATGTCTGTAACCAAATTAGTGAATATACGCCAAAAATATACGCGATGCGGGGCGGCCTCCCACATTTGCGCGGAATAGTGTGGAACTAAAAAATACGGCAAAAAGCACTCTGGTGACAAAATAAAGTCCATGCCAATATTTCGCCCATGCATTGTATCACCCTTTTAGTGGCTTCTGGCAAAATTTGAGTGGTGGGCACTGTTGCGTCCATATAATTGACGCAACAAGTCAGTTGGACGCAGCATCATCGGTAAAAACCGCCATGTATGACGCAGGATCATTTCGGGGATGATTATATATATATATTTATATATATAAATATATATATATTTGTATATATATATATATAAATATATATATATTTATATATATATATATATATATATATATATATATATATATATATATATATATATATATATATATATATATATATATATATATATATATATATATATATATATATATAAATATATACCGTCAACTGCCCTGATTTTGCCTCGCGTCCTGTGTTTGCCTAAATTGAAGAAATGGTAATATCTTATTTAATTTATTTGTTTGGAAATTGTGACATTTGTTAGCTTTTAGAATTATTATCTGGCAACACTAATTTGGTAACATTATATTGGTATTATTCATAATTTTCGACAGTTATGCTTCAAACTAAAGTGCGACAAGTTGGAGATTATTTGTTTCGGCAAAACTTTTCAGATAACTCGTACGAATAATTATATTTCTAACTTGTGTTGAAGTTATTCCATAAAGCGTTAATAACTTGATCGTGTGTCATTGTTATTGATGGAAAAAACACTGTATTTAGCGAGAAATATTAAAATAGGTAATGTCAGGCAATTTTTTTGAATAAATTATTGTGACTGTCTAGGCTAGGGCTGACACCTGTTTCATTTACCGACATCAGGAGATGAATATGTCTTTTGTGTATATGTAACACGATAACTCTAAACAGTTTTAAGATAGACTTTTGAAGGTTCTCCTTACACTAATATCCTTACTAATATTATAAATGCGAAAGTAAGTTTGTTTGTTCATTTGTTTGTTTGTTACGCTTTCACGCTTAAACCACTGAACCGATTTCAAAAATTCTTTGACCAATGGAAAGCTATAATATCAGGGAGTAACATAAGCTATATTTCATCCAGGTATTCCTACGGGAACGGGAACTATGTGGGTAAAGCAAATGAAACCAAGGCAAAGCGAGGGCGGGTTGCTAGTAAGATATATATACAGGAATGATTTGAAAAAATCAAGGCGCAATAGAAGGTCTAGTTCCGAAAGCTCTGGAATGTATACTACCCATGATTCGTCTTGTGATGGGCATTTTCTTCCATCTAATAGTGACACGTAGAAGAAATTCATGAAGTAGGTAATGGAATATGATCCCGAAAACAGAATAATAATTATGAAATTAGTATTGACAGATATGTTCTCGTTAAATTTGTTATACCAAAGTTGATTAAATTTTATATTGGTTTAGTAACCAAGTCCAATAGTTTTGAGCGTATATATATATATACTATAAAATGTATTTGTATTTTGTATTTATTTAAGACAACACCCTGCACTAAGGAAATAATCCTTGTATTACGGGGGACTTTACAAACATATAATTAACGGACACAAATTACATCCAGACTCAGAACAACAATTTGTGGATCGCAAAAAGTGTTGTCCCGCGTGGGATTGGAACCCCCGACACTGGCGCTGTAAGTCGCTATCTTAACCACTACGCCATCTGTGCAATCAAATACTTAAGAAAGAATTCAAAAGGTACGTTTTATTGGCCAGAAGTAGACGATATCTCAGAGATTACTTTGCTTGATTACTTGCTTTGAAAAAATGTTACCAAATCCCCAAGTTGGTCGTCGATTTAGATAATCTGAGTATTGTTTTGTCAAAATTTTTTTAAACATTGTGTAATTTTTTTGGTTTCTTTAATATATGTATATTTTTTTTATTTACTTTAACTTTGATATTCGGCCATATAATTATGTACATAAGTGATTCTGGGATTTACTGTTTAATTAAATATGTACGATAAGCGAAATAATTAGTTTCTGCACGTTTTATTTTGATCATTTATAATAAAGTTGTAATGTTGAACTGGTAAGTTAGATATATAATATTTATGAAAATTATTTATTTAATTATCTTATATTATAATGTTAATTTAAAGATTATTATTACCTACCGAACAAATATATTTTTTTCGTAAGACTCTGATTTCTAATAATAATGTTAGGCACTCTTAACACTTTTTTTTATAAAAAGAATATTCACTATTGTTTAATTTTTATAAGTTGCTAAGGACACAACCCTACAGATTCTTTACCAATGTATGGCGATAGCATAAAATTATGTCCAGACATTGCCTAGGTACTTTTACCTATCAAAATACCTCCTAAAACATATTATTGAAATTGGATCGTATTGTCTTTATTTTAAACTACATTTTTGATTGTGCCAGAATAAAAATGTAATTGTATATTTAGGAGTAAACGTACTAGGCAAAGTCAGAGACTTGTGCTATGACTTTGCCTAATTTGTAAAATATCTCAAAAACTTTATTTACATATTAAAATCAAGTAAAATAAATAAACAATACAGAAGTTTCGAACTTTTTCTACTATAAAATGTATCCATTTTTTTTTTTTTTTTGTGGGTGGGCCGCGGTCGGCGCGCCTCCGCACCACTCCGTCCGGGGCGACAGAGGGGCTTGAGCACGCAACTCCCGCGACCCACCCGAAAACCACGTCGCCTTCGTCGTTGGGCCGACCACTGGAGCAGCGTTAACTTGTCGTCAGTGGTCGGCCCGACGGAATACCCCCTATTGGGGTTCCCTCCCATCGACCGACGTCCCCTCCTCGGGGAGGACGTCGGTCTTTCCTCACGCGGTCGGCCTCTCGGCGGGTGACGGACTAATCCCCGGTCACGTCACCCGCGGCCTCGGCTAAGGCGGCATGAGGCGTAGATAGTTGCGCCTGCGCCGCCCCAGTCGCCGGCGGCGGACCTCCTCATCGAGGCTGCGCTCCTCACGCAGGCGATCCGCCGCCTCCTTCCGCGAGATCACTGTCTCGCAGAAGGCTGCGACCGCGTCCCAATTCCTGACGCTGTCGACCATCGCCCTAGCGATAGCCGGCAGCGTCAGGTCCGTACCGATGATTGCGACGAGTTCACAGCGCTGCACTGCCCAAGCCCCGCAGGCCTCGAGCGTATGGCGCGCCGTGTCCTCGTCGCAATCGCAGTGGTGGCAGGACGGTGTACTCTCCCTCCTAACGACCTTGTGCAGGTATTTGGCGAAGCACCCATGCCCCGTCAAAACCTGCACCATTCGGAAGGAGAGCAACCCGTGCCGCCTCTCTAACCACTGCATCAGCACCGGCCGGAAGGCCTCCACGGTTCGCACCCCGAACCGAGGCCTCTCCAGCCGGACTGCCCAACGGGCGATGACGTCTCGGCGGGCGTCGACGCGCCAGGCGGTGAGATCCCTTAACGAGACCACACCGCCCTCCGCTCGCACCCCCGTCACCCGCCGATATAGTCCGGCGAGCATCTCCGCCTCCAGGTCCCTCGGGGGAGTCCCGGCCAACAGGCACGCTGCCTCCGTCGCCACCGTGCGGTATCCGCGGATGGCCCTGACCGCCATGACCCTCTGTGGTCGCCACAGAAGGGCCCTAAGTCGGGCGGTCATGGACCCCGCCCACACCGGTGCGCCGTACAGGGCCATCGACCGGATGACCCCCGCGTACAGCCGTCGGCACGCAGCGCTCGGTCCGCCCACGTTCGGCATAAGCCACGATAGGGCGGACGCCGTGCCGACGAGCCGCGGAGCGAGCCTACGGAAATGCTCCCGGAACCACCATCGCCCGTCGAGCACCAGGCCCAAGTACCTCATATGGGCCCGGATGCTGATGTCGACCGAGTGGACGGTGATCGAGACGCCGATGGGAGGGCTCATAGTGCGCCCATGGAACAAGAGGGCCTCCGTCTTGTCCAGGGCGACCCTCAACCCCAGCGCCTCGATCCGTCTGACGACCTCCTCGGTACCCGAGGTCGCCAGGCTTACCGCCTCTTCTAGCGTCCCACCGCGGGCTGTGACGAGCGTGTCGTCGGCGTAACAAATCACGCCCAGCCCGGGCGGGAGGCTCCCCCTCAACGCCCAGTCGTAGCCGATGTTCCACAGGGTGGGTCCGAGGACCGACCCCTGTGGGACACCGCACGTCATGGGCGTCCGCACAACGTCCCCTGCTCGGTCGGTGCAGAGGACGCTGCGCCCCTCCAAATAGTCTGCCACTAGCCGCCTCAGGTAAACTGGCACCCCGTGATACCGGAGTGCCTCCCTGATGCAGCTGAATGGCAGACTATTGAATGCGTTGGCGATGTCTAGGGACACCACCAACAGCACTCCCCCGCCGGTGACGGCCTCAGTCGCCACGGCCCTCAGGCGCAACAGAGCCGCGATCGTCGAACGACCCCTCCTAAACCCAAACTGGGCGTCCGACAGATCGGGCCCCGTGCCGACGAGGTGCCGCTCGATGTGGGCAGCTACCACCCTCTCCAGTAGCTTGCCCGTGTCATCGAGCAGCACGATAGGCCTGTAGGCCGAAGGCGACTCCGGAGACCGTCCCGGCTTCGGCAGGAGCACCAGCCTTCCCTCCTTCCAGCACCCAGGGAACCGTCCGGACGCTAAACACGCGTCGAACAGCTCCCTGAGGCGGGGTCCCAGGTGTTCGAGGACCAGGGCCAGCACGCGGTTAGGAACACCGTCGGGCCCGGGGGCGGTAGACTTTGCGCGCATGCGCGTCACCGCCACCCCCATCTCGGGTTCCGTGATGGGCGGAACACTGTCGTCGTCGGCCTCCCGGTCAGTGTCTGGCGGAGCCATGACCGGGGGCGTGTGTTCCGCCCGCCGCGGGAACAGGTCCTCGATGACCCGGGTGAGAAGGCCGGGCTGGAGAGTCTCGGTGAGGGGAGGGCCCCGCGCGCGTAGCCTATTCAGCACCGCGCGATAGGGGCGTCCCCAGGGGTCACGGTCGAGACCGTCCAGCATCTCCTGCCGACTGACGTCCTTGGCGGAGCGGACGGCCAGCCTGAAGGCCGACCGCGCATTGCGGTAGCCCTCGTAAAGCACGGCCTCCCGCTCCGCGTCGTGATGGCGCCGCCGGCTGCGGGTGTAGGCCCTCCGGGCGCGGATACACGCAGCCCGGAGATCCGCCAGCTCCCGGGACCACCAGTGGACACCCCTCCTCGGGGGCAGACGCCGTACCCGGGGCATGGCCGCATCGCAGATCTGCGTCAACGCACTGCGGATGCGGCCAGCCTCGGCGTCCACCCCGTCCGACTGGTGGGCAGAGGACAGCCACGAGTATACGATGGCTGTCTCCGCCAGCTGGTCCCGGTCCAAGCGACCCACAGCCCATCGCGGGAACGCAGGACGCCCATCCGCCCCGTGACCCCTGCTGGGCGTCGGGATTGCAGGGGAGACCTCCATCCGGATATACCGGTGGTCCGACAAGGTCTCCACCTCCTCCACGACGCGCCAGCTCCCCACGCGTGCGGCGACCTCGGGGCTAGCGAACGAAAGGTCCACTATCGACCCGCCCCGTTGTCACACGCACGTATGCACCGAGCCCCTGTTCAGCAAACAGAGGCCCAGTGCCGCCGCCCACTCCTCGATCGCCCGTTCTCGGTCATCCGTTCTAGGGGACCCCCACGCCACGGACTTGGCGTTAAAGTCCCCCAGGACGAAGACCTGGCGCGATGCCAGTCGCCGTAACGAGGCCTCCATGATGGTGAGGAAGGCCTCGAAATCGGTCACACTCCAGTTAGGGGAGAGATAGACTCCGAAGAGCGTAATCTCCCCCCAGTCCGCCGCGACGTATCCGACGCCCCTGTCCCTAAGGGTCAGAGACGACGAAGGCCACGACGTGGAGGCGACGATTGCCACGGTGCCATCGGCGCTACCCAACCAGTTAATCCGGTCGGGCACCACGTACGGCTCCGCGACTACGGCTACTCCTATCAACCACTCCGCCATGGCTTGCAGGAACACGTCCTGCGCACCGGCGGAGTGGTTGAGATTGGCCTGGAGGAGACGAATGGATACGGGGTCCATTAACGGTCCGTATCCATCGTCACCTCCTCCGCGCTAACGGGCGATCGGGCCGCGCTCGGAGCAGGGGCTGGCCCGGTCGATGGGCCGCCCCGCCCCTTCGGGGCCGATGCCGGGGGTCTGCAGTCCCCAGAGCCCATGCGGTGTTTGGCAGGCCTATTGCCCGCCGCACACGCGGGGCAGTGGGGCACCGCAGAGCACGATGCCGCCTGGTGTCCAGCCTGACCGCAACGGAAACATAGCCCGCTGCAGTCAAAGCAGTTTCTGCATGTCGGTCGGGTATGCCCGACCGCCATGCATTTATAACACCTCGCAGGCCGGGGCTCCAGCACGGTTACCCGCGCCGAACTCCAGCCCACGAGGAGCCTGCCTGAGTCGGCCAATTGCTTGACCGACTCCACTGGGCACTGCACCCAGACAGCACCGACGCCGCCCGGACCAGGGCGGATGGTGCCAATCCGGACGGTGTCCGAGGCACACCCGGTACGCGCCATAATGGCCTCCCGGATGTCCTCCACCGCCACGGAGTCGTCCAGACCCGTGAGGCGCATATCTGCGCACTTGACGGGCCTGGCGATTCGGACTCCATCCTCCGGCCCGAACAGCCCCCTCAGCATCGTGGCCAAACTATCGGCCGTCTTCGCGCCCTCGGCCCCAGGGAACTCGAGTATTCGAGCCCCTGTCCGGGCCTTGCGGGTCCTCGCCTCGACGCCCCCGATGTCGGAGACGTCCAGCTCCCGCCGGGCGCGCCTTAGGACGGCCTCATAGTTTAGGCCCCTCTCAGCCGCCTCAGGCAGTACGGTGATTACCACCGCAGCCGTCTTCGGCGACTTGAGGCCCCTACGCGACCTTTTCCCCTTCCCGCCGGCTCCCGCCTGGGGAGCGGCGGCCACAGCGGCACTCTTGGCCGCCGCTCTCCGCTTTTGGCCGCGTGCCTTCCTGCTACGCTCAGCCACCTGCCAGCCCTGTTCGAGCCTGGCAGCAGCGCTGAGCGCAGCAGGCGCAGCCGCGGGTTCGCCGACCGGCGCCTGCGGTGCAGCCGCTGGCGCCGGCCGCGGCCCGGCCTTGGCGGGAGCCGGCACCTTGCCGGCCTTCTTGGCCCCCTTGGGCCCGGCCGCGGCCGCAGCGTAGCTCACCACGCGGCCACCCTGACAGGGCAGCGGCGTGGGAGCCGACGCTTGCGGCCGCCTCGCCTTGTCCGCGGCGAGCGGCGGCCGGAGGGGCGGCTCAGGCGGGAGCCTGGCCGCTACGGCGGCGATACGCGCATCCATCATCACCCCTACTCGGGCCAGGATGACGCGTACCGCCGACTGCGACACGCCGTGCACCTCGTCGGGCGGCGGCTCCTCCCCCTTCCGAGGTCTCCCGCGGCCACGAGCCGGCGGAGGGACCACGACGAGGGGAGGCAGCGATGAAGCCACGACAGGCGTAGCCGGCGCAGCGGCCGCGACGGGCGCAGCCGGCGCCACGGTCGCGGACGACGGGCCCGCCCTCACTGGCGCAGCCCGTTTCGGCGGCGGGGCCGGCGCCGGCAGCGCAGCCGGCACCAGGCGCTCGAATTGAGACCGCAGGTCAGCCATGTCTTTGGCCAACCCGCGGTTCTCCCTCCGCACCGCCTCCAACTCCGTCTCCAACCTGCGGTTGCGTTCCCGCAAGCCGGAGACCTCCTTGCTGAGGCGGGCGTTCGCAGCCTGGAGGGCCGCCACCTCGCCTTCCCGGCCGGCCGGACCCGGCGTCGCCGGTCTCGCCGCCGCACCACCTCCCCGACCCCCGCGCCCCCGGCGCGCGGTCGCAACTTTGGGGGGAGGCCTGGTAGAATCGCTCCCCTCCGAGTCGGACACAGAGCTGCCACCCTTTTGCAGGGGGCGCTTCCGGTCCCTCGTTGGGGGGCGGGCCTCCTCCCTCTCCCTCCTAACATCTAGGGCCGTCGTCAGAGCCCTTGCCGCGTGAAGCGGCTTGGACTCCTCGGGGACCCCACCATCCTCCCCATCTAATCTATCCGATCCGGACGACCTGCTCTTCCTCATTCCGGACCCCTCACTTCGCCGGCCCGTTCTTGGCCCCTCAACTCCAGACGGCACTGCGGCCCCGCCGCCCTCGTCCGTCGACATCTTCGACGCGGCCGTACCCAGTCGCTCCGACGGCCCAACGGCACTGTCGTCCTCGTCCGTCGACAGGTCGTACGCCACGTCAGTCTCCGACACATGCGCCGCGGCCCTGCTGCCGCCCTCGCTCTGTGACGGCTCTGCGGTAATTCCGCCCTCGTCACTCGACAGCTCCGTTTGGCTGCCACTCCTCCTCACCTCCTTAGACGGTCCTGCGACATTGCCGCCCTCGTCCTGGGACACACTTTTGTTGCCGTTCTCCTTCCGCGACGGCCCTGCGGTGCTACCATCATCATGCGACGGCTCTGCGGTCACTGTGCCGCCCTCGTCGCTGGAAGCGCTGGTCTCGCGGGATTCCGCGGCCTCCTGCGCCTCCCGTTCCTTTTTGAGCCGGATCGCGCGCCGTTTAGCACGCTCCGTGGCTGGAGTTATTGGTGGCCTCCTACGCCTTTTTTTTTTGGGAGCCTCAAGTTTCGCCGGACTCACGGCTGGAGCAGAGATTGCCCCCCACCCATACGATTGGGAGCTGACTGTGCCAGAACTTGGGCGCGACTCCTCGTCGCGCACAAGCACCGGCACAGCAAGGGATTCCCCGGCCTGGCCGGGACCCTCTGGTGAAGTCTTTACAGTATTGACCTCTGCCATCATGGTATGGAAGTTTGAGTCCTCCTTGACTACTACTCTAACGACTGGACGCTTTTTTTTTTCCCGCGCGCGCTTCTTAACCCACCAGCCATACATCTCCTCGCCGAGTAGCCAAACTTGAGATTGGGGTGATTTTTTATAGGGGTTTTCTTCCCCGCAGTCCGCAGACCCCCGGTCCTGACCCCCCTACACAGGATTACGGTTTGGGCCTTCCGGGTCTGGCCGCTCGCGAGCGACCGACCCGTCACGCCCCCGGGCCGTGACGCAACCGTCCCTGGCGACGGAGTGCCATGAGACACATCCGCCCCATTGGCCCCGGGCCAAATCCGCCGTGCGCTCTGCCTTCAGAGTCGGCACGCGGAGACCCCCCCTCCCGCCGGAATCTTGGCCGTCCAAATGGACGTTTCCAGGGTGCACCACGTGGAGGTGCCCCGGCCTCGCACCCCCCCCCCCGGCCTCGCACCCCAAAATGTATCCATAACATGGAAATCGAACATACTTTTTATTTTATTTTACGTTAAAGCGAAAAATATGAAAAATTATAAAAATATGAAAAAGTCAGGGCAGTTGACGGTATATATATATGTATATATATGTGTATATATATATATATATATATATATATATATATATATATATATATATACACACACACATATATATATGTATATATATGTGTGTGTGTGTATATATATATATATATATATATATATACTAGCAATCCGCCCTCGCTTCGCTTCGGTTATAGGTTATAGTCGTTTTACCCGCGTAGTTCCCGTTCCCGTAGGAATACCGGGATAAAATATAGCCTAGTTTACGCCCTGATATTATAGCTTTCCATTGGTGAAAGAATTTTTGAAATCGGTCCAGCCGTTTTGAAGATTACCCGGAACAAACAGACAGACAGACAGACAATTTTTTTTTTTTTTTTTTTTAATTGCTATTTTAGGCATAGGTGTTGTGCAAATAACCGTGTGAGCATGAAAAAAGCCTATTATTTTGACATTACAAACAGACACTCCAATTTTATTTATTGGTATAGATATACTAGAAGAATGAATTTCAGGGTTTTAAAATGCATTGTAAGCTTTATTTTTTTTACTACTAGGAACCTGCCCTCGCTTCACTTCGCTTCGCTTCGCTTTCAGTCACCTTACTCGCGTAGTTACCGTTCCCGTGAGAATATCGGAATAAAATATAGCCTATGTTACTCCCTGATATTATAGCTTTCCATTGGTGAAAGAATTTTTGAAATCGGTTCAGTGGTTTAAGCGTGAAAGTGTAACAAACAAATATATTTTCGCATTTATAATATTAGTAAGGATTGCATTTATAATGAAAACATTCCGCTGTTGGGCTCTGGCCACACAATAAATCGAAAATTTTTGTTTCGAAATTATCGTGAGTTTGCAACATATTAGAATTTATACTTATATGATGGCAAAACACGTACTGAGACCGATTACGTTGACCCAGGTTTCAAGCACATCCGATGCTCATCATCAGGGCAAGTGCGCAGCGGCATCTGCGAAGACGCGGCGTTCACTGTAAAACGAATATTGACCTTGTTAAGTGTTATGGGATTTTACTTCGTCACCACACGGACAAACATCATCATTATTAGCCTGCCCTCATACCACGCTAAGTGGGGTCGGCATACGTTCATACCTTCCATAGACTCCTATCAGCAGCTATATCTGCACTCACTTTCAAACGCATATCCTGATTCAAAAAATCCATTCATCACTTCTTACGTCCATCAACAATCATGTTGATAACCCTCCTTATCATCCTTTCCTCATCAAATATCCATACCAAAACAAACCACACGGAAAAATATACAGGAATGTAAGCTTTCCAGGCGACATTTTACAATGCAAACCCTAAGCGAATTTGTGTTATTCAATTATATTAAAAAACTAGCAACCCGCCCTCGCTTCGCTTCGATTATAGGTTATAGTTGTTTTACCCGCGTAGTTCCCGTTCCCGTGGGAATACCGGGATAAAATATAGCCTAGTTTACGCCCTGATATTATAGCTTTTCATTGGTGAAAGAATTTTTGAAATCGGTCCAGCCGTTTTGAAGATTACCCGGAACAAACAGACAGACAGACAGACAAACAAAAATTTTTTAATTGCCATTTTAGGCATAGGTGTCGTGTAAATAACCGTGTAAGCATGAAAAAAGCCTATTATTTTTGACATTACAAACAGACACTCCAATTTTATTTATTGGTATAGACTGAATTTACCCTTTAAGCAATTAGGATTATATTTCAATTGTATAATTTTATGTCTTACTATAAATTCAAACGTGTGTAAATCTCATAACGAATCCAATATTGGGAATATTTGATTATAATCAATCCATACGTCTTCTACAATCCCCAATATGGATATTAATAAAAAATATTGCGCCAACGGACAAAGCTGGAATTTTATAGGGCTGTCACTTAATATGTTTTGTGTGAATCTTGAAAAAAACAATTGGTGAATAAAAACAATTGGATTACAATCTCACAATTTTAATCCCCACGGTGGACAAGTTTCTTGGTGACAAGCTGTGATCGGGTCACACATTGCTTGGATTGACAGCAGGTAATCCTTCAAATTTTGCGTTTACCCACCGGAAAGAAAGAGAGTGGCGATTTGTATTCTCAACACGTCAGACAGAAAAAAAAGATTACCAAAGACACAGGAATGAATATTAAAATAGTACATTACTGCAGCAGCCAGCAAAAGAGGCATTGATGTACGAACGTGTGAATGTGGGCCGAGGCAAAGCCAAGGTACACATACGTAAGTCCATCAATGCCTAGTTGTAGCCAAGGCTTGTGTAGTACTTTTCTCAAATAATACGCGGCAATTAAAACTAAGTAGTACTAAGTAGAAATTGTTATTTGAAAATACATATACATATATGTATATACATATATGTAGTATACGAGCTTTCTATTATATCTCTTGCCGCCTCTTGAATTTCAGGTGACGTTAAAGTAAATTTATTACACTCACTATCTTCACTTAAACTCATTTTAAGTCAATTAATTACTTTTCAAAATCAATGACGAACAATGAACAACATTTTTCAAGCCCCAAAGGGTTCATATGTTTTTTCATCATTATCAAACAGGTTTCTCTTTCAAGCCAATTCGAAATTTAAATAAAACTGATAAGTTGCTTCCTTGGTTACCATTTGTTGGAGTAACAAATCGTTTCATTTTTAAAATACACAATAGATATGAATTTACATATATATTTATTTCACGACAGATATGGATGTTCTTACATTTTTTTGCCGGTCGCTGCTCGCTCAGTACAGCAACTTTGATTTATCTCGAAGAAGGTTGTCAAAATAATGCTCAAATTTCCAAGCATGTTTGAGAAAAATATGTTTTCGCTTTACATAATTATGATCTTTATATAAATTATTTTTATCTAATTAGCAATATAAAAATAAACTTCATCACATCATCATCATCGCAGCCCATATACGTCCCACTGTTGGGCTCAGGCCTCCTCCTCAATGAAAGGGAATTTAACCTACTATACGATGCTAGTCAGACATGTTGGTTTCATTTCGAATTTTCCTTCTCTTGCACAGATGTTATGTGCATATTATAATCCCTTACTCGTCTTTTACGACTTCCCTGGGTAAGATAGGGATTGGTGAACTGTATTCTTACTCCGTCACCACACAAAAAAATTCTGCTATAACGATGACTTTTTGGACGTGAGACATCTTAGTCCGCCCGTGACCATGAACACTACAAGGTATTCGTAACGTCGGACAATCAAAAATCAAATACAAACGCGATAACATCCATAAAAATAATTTTATTTATAATTCAAAAGTCTTCATAATACTTGAAATTTGTTCTGTCTATTATATTTATCATCAATTTCTATTCATTTTATCTTCAAAAGCACACACGCATTTGGCAACCATAACGAATATAATTTACATCGGACCTCCATAAAGCTGCACACAACGTTGGGATTCGCCATAAAATAATATCAAATACGCAGGTGAAGTATTAGGCGGGGCGAACACCTGCGACCGCTGCTGACGTAAGCGTGCCCGCGATTTATGAAATCCATTGTGTGACCCGCCTATTGTCAAAATGTCACATACTCGGAATATGTACGATAACATGTCTATACACTATTAGCTTTTACCTGCGGCTTCGTTCACGTAAAAATAAAGTATCATCATTTTTGTTATAGACTGAAAACTATTTTAGAAAAATTCATCACCTGTTTTACACCCTAAGGGTAGAATATATTCTTTTGCTGTGTGATAACGGTCATGAATACTACCAACTCTTACTTGCTTGCAAGTGTCATAAAAACAACTAAGAGCTTTCCGTCTCATCATTTCAGCTTATTTACGTCCCACTGCTAGGCTCGAGCCTCCTCCGTAATAGCATGAATTTTGACCTACTATATCACTCTGGTCAGACGTGTTGACATAAGGTTTTGTTTCAAGTTTTTCTTCTCTTGCATAGATGTTATAAGCATATTATATCCTTTAGTAGTCTTTTACCACACCCACGGGCAACTAATGGGATGGTCAATTGTATTCTTCCTCCGTCACCACACGAAAAGAATAGAAAAAACCTCTGTATACAACAGAAATAAAATAAAAGCAATATAAATTAACGATGCATAATGAATAAAATTAGAAAGTTATAAATACATAATACAATTAGAAAGTAATAAAAAATATACCATATACGAACCTGTTTGACCAGCATGGTAAGGTCAATTTTCATCTTATTCTGGAGGAGGCTCGAGCCCAACAGTGGGACGTCTAAGAGCTGAAATGAATGATGAATGAATGCAAAATATAAGTTGAAGATGTTTAAAAAGATAGAGACATCTTTCCCGTGGATGTCGTAAAAGGGAGGTAAAATGCACATAAAAATTGTGCAAGAGAAGGAAAACTCGAAATGAAACCCTATACCAATATGCCTGACCAGCATGGTATAGTAGGTCAAATGCTCTGCCATTGTGGAAGAGGCAGCCCAACAGTGGGACGTATGTAGGCTAAAGATAATGATACAGAGGTTATACATTTTCATTGTAATAGGAGAATACTGTCGACAGTCTTCTGTTTACTACCACGGTCCGTCTGGGGTAGTAACACACTCCAGCAGAAAATCGACAACTGAGTACCTAGCAGCAATTTGTTACTGCACTTAGTTCAGTGAGCGATAGAGTCGGCAGCCCAACATTCCGAGAGAATTTGCGTTTGGTGGGTTATGGTGATGCCTTTACTATTATTGAGCCTCATTGCATGCATTCGCACTCCCTTCACTTTCTTCATGGTAGGCAGTGGCCTAGCAAAGGTCCATGAATGGCAACATCACTTACCATCAGATGTGTTGCTTGCCACCAATAGCAATAATAAAGATTGTAAATAAAACTACTTTTACGGATTATATCCCGTTTGTATTTGATTTATGATTGCCCGACGTTTCGAACACTTTGCAGCATTCATGGTCACGGGCGGACTAAGGTGTCTCACGTCCAACAAGTAATCGTTATTACAGACATTTATAATTATCTACCCGATACAGAAAATTAGTTATAAATTTATTAAATTGTGACCCCATTTTAGTACAAATTTATTGCCAGTGTAAGAAGAAAATGATTCTATATGAAAAAATTATATTTTTTATGGTTAGTAATTATTAATTATTAAATTTGTAGCAATTATTGTTACAATTTGTTGATTTAAAACTAACAAAACTAATATACTACCATATCATAAATCAAATACAAACGCGATATAATCCGTAAAAGTAGTTTTATTTACAATGTGTAGTACTCGCGTAAACATCAGATATCAATAATAAAGATCTTCAACTCCTTTGGGCGGCTGTGGCCTTATTCCGCCTTGGGGTGGCCTATATCCTTACTTCCTTACTAATTTTATAAATGCGAAAGTAAGGATATTTGTTTGATACGCTTTCACGTTTAAACCACCGAACCGATTCCAAAAATTCTTTCACCCATGGAAAGCTATAATATTAGAGAGTAACATAGGCTATATGTTATTTCGATATTCCCACAGGAACGGGCACTACGCCGCGGGTAAAGCGACTGAAGCCGAAGCGAAGCGAGGGCAGATTGCTAGACCAATATAAGCGTTTGGGTTTTGGTGATGCTTTTAATATCACTGAAACTCATTGCACGCATTCACACTTCCTTCACGGTAAGCAGCGACCTAGCAAAGGTCCAAACACCAGTATAAATTACCATCAAGTGTGTTGTTTGTTGCCAACACAATAAAAAAGTGCGCGTAAATAACGCACGCACGTAAAAATTTCTACTTCTTTAGTGTAACAAGATAAATCTCTTTAAAAATTTGATCCTTCGCGTTATCCTACGTTTGTAGAAAAAACCACACTAATAATAGTTAAAAAAAGTATGTAATACATTGAAAGTTATATTACAACGCATTATCTAGTTGACATTTATGACGGTGTGCGCGCGCAATGTTAACTGCCTAACTTCAGGCTGTTGGTTTTTCGTGACGATGTGCGCGCTATCGTAAAGTTTTCATCAACATCATCTTCAGCTCATATACATCCCACTGTTGGGCTCGAGCCTCCTCCACAATAGGAGGGAAATTGACCTTAATATAACATACCTTACAATACCCTGCTGGTCAGACAGGTTGGTATAGGGTTTTATTTCTAGTTTGCCTTCTCTGGCATAGATGATATATGCATTATAACCCTTAGTATTATAACCCTTAGTAGTCTTTTATGACACCCACGGGCAAGATAGGGAGTGGTGAATTGTATTCTTACCATCCACCACTACGAAGACCACACCACCACACGGAAGTTGTAAAGTTTTACTCATATTTTTTTCCTAACGCGCCAAAAGAATTTCAAAATACATTAAAAAATATTATATATTACTACTAGCTGACCCAACAGACGTTGTTCTGTTCAAATAAAGCGCCACCTACCGGGTCCATATGTGAATCTAAACCATTCTCGAATTTCATTGAGCACACACAAATTACTTAAATTACTTAAATCCAGTCAACACATATAGCCATCTGTCAGAATCTTTTGGAGTTAACAGATAATTGTGACTGTCAATTAATTATAGACAAATAATTTGTAATAAAATAAAATTGCGACTATAATTAAAGATCTAAGCTATCCTATTTCTCAAGTTGGACCAGACTGCTCACGGTGTGCCAATTTAATTTAAAATCGGTTAAGTAGTTTAGGAATCCATCGCGGACAAACATCGTGACAGGAGATTTATATATATTAAGATTTGCAATACAAGGCGAGATTAGTTGTCGTCTCGTTTGTTAGATTCCACCTCATAAATCAACAAGGCGACAACAACACAGATTAGGGTAATAACTTTTAATCTCCGCAAAGGAATTACGTGACCAACGTTTAGCTCATTTAATATTTGAGATTTTATTTTTAAATGTTTTCCTCGTGATAAGCCTTGTTTATTAAAGGGTCACGTGATCAGTGTTGGATTTACGTCTAGGCCCGTGAGGCCCGGGCCTAGGGCGGCATGATTTGAGAGGCGGCAAATTTTTTGAAATGCCAAAATTTCAGAGACAAAAAAACTAAAAATAGATAAAAGAAATTTTTACAGAAAGCCAGGAAAAAGAAAATTTTAAATTGATTAATATATTTATTTACTTCTCTAATATTTATTACGTATGGATCTGTAATATTTATTATTTATAATTTAATATTATATTCTAACGAAATAAAGCTATTTTAAAAATGTTGGACCAAAATTAATAAAATTTATTCTAATATTAAGGGCGGCGCGATAAACAGGGCCTAGGGCGACATCAAGCCTAAATCCGTCACTGCAGGTGATACTATCATCAGCCCACGTAATTCCCGCTCAGGTCGCTTCTACATTAGGAGGGAGATTGATCTTCTTCATCATTCATCATCATTTCAACCTATCGCCGTTCACTGGTGGACGTAGGCCTTCCATATATTACGCCGCAAAGTGCCTGTGCCGCCTGCATAGATTTACTAATCCAGAATTTCATTTTTTTATCGCTGTTGGTGGTAAATAATCAAACGGCACACCTAATCGTAAATAATTTTACCGCTTGCGGACCTTTGCTAGGCCGTTGCCTAATGTGAAGAAAGTGAAGGGAGGATGAATGATTTGAATTAAATTCGGTGATATTAAAGGCATCACCAAAACCCACCATTCGAAATACCCTCACTAAGTCCCTTCACTTTGTTCATGGTAGGCAGCGGCCTAGTAAAGACCCATGAGTGACAGTATCACTTATCATCAAGTGTACTGTTTCCTCGTTTGCTATCAACAGCACCATAAACACCCCCTTCTTTTTGGGGGATGTTACAAGTTTTGTTACTTTCTATATCCAATGAGAGAAGAGTTTACAAATTGCCTCCCGCCCAAGTAATTGGAATAACAGGAGGATGGTAATGATAAACAGGCCTTTATCATCATTTCAGCACATATAAGTCTCATTATTGGGCTCTAGCCTCCACCACAATAGGAGAAGGCTGACTTACTACACCACGCTGTTCAGTCGTGTTGATATATTGGGTTTCATTTCAAGATTTCCTTCTCTTCATCATCTCAGCCCATATACGTCAAACTGTTGGGCTCAGGTCTACTCCACTATGGGAGGGAAATTGATCTACTATACCACGCAGGTCTGCTGTTGGCATTGAGTTTTGTTTCGGATTTTCCTTCTCTTGCATAGATCTTGTATGCATATTATAATCCTCTAGTCGTCTCTTACGATATCCACGGGTCAGAGAGGGGGTGGTGAATTGTATTCTTACTCCGTCACCACACGGAAATAGCCCTTAGGAACTTAACCAAATAGTATGTGTAAGTGTTATAGTTTTTTTGTATAGATCGACTTTTTAGAAATATATTATGGCTGGAAGTCTTTATAATCCTCCGATCGGTATGAAAGATACGCGTATATCTACGGATTTGTAGGCCATAAATATTGTGACTACATGTTTTGTATAGAAATGGATAAATTTAGTTTTATTCCTCATAATTTATTATTTTCTATTAATTCACGCATCGATCAGCGTGTAAACGTCCACTGCTGGACATAGGCCTCGCTACGAGAATGCCACTCAGAACTGTCCTGTGCCACCTGCATCCAACGTCTTCCTTCCTACGACTTTCAGTATAGTGGCACTGATGATAAAGTCAGTTATTAGTGGCCCGCCATACTTGGCGCCATTGATAGGTATGCATCCGTCGGGTTATGGACTCCATCGTCGTTCCCTCCGTCACTTCAGACAGATGCAGCCGTCTCAAAAAAAACAGTCGAGTCTGCGTCTTTGTCGTTTCTATTAATACTTATTTTCTATTAAACGTCACTTTGTCCACAATGAAAAGAATATCAGGTGATAGATCCTCTTTTTTTTTTTAGGGGTGGGCCATGGTCAGCGCGCCTGCCGCCAGGCTCCGTCCAGGGCTACAGAGGTAGCGCGCGGCCCTATAACCGCGGTCGTTGGGCCAACCGGTGCAGAATTCCTTGTCTTCAGTGATCGGCACGACGAAATACCCCGGTCGCGGGGTACCCTCTCCTCTCCACGTCCTCCCCTCAGGGCGTTCGTTCGCCATAGCGCGGTCAGCCTCTCTGCAGGTGACGGACTAAATCGGTCCAGTCACCTGTGACTTCAACTAGCGGGCATCAGGGGCAAGGTGGTAGATCCTCTAGTCAATGGTCCACTTTCATGTTAATTATAATGATTTTTTTGACTCCGTCCACTCCAGGACGCGACGTAGGGGCAGCGCGTGGCCCTATAACCCACGTAATTTTCCCTTTCGCCATTGGACCGACACTAATATCAAGTTCCTTGTCGTCTGTGACCAGCCCGGCGGGGTACCCTTTCGGGTAACGTGTCTCCACGACGCCGTTCCTGGATTAACAACACTGAACGCTAAGGAAATAATCCTAATAAGACTTTCATCGCAGCCCACATACGTCCCACTGTTGGGCTCGGGCCTTCTCCACAGTGGGAGAGAATTTAACCTACTATACCGTGCTGGTCAGACATGTTGGTATAGGGTTTCATTTCGAGTTTTCCTTCTACTGCACAGATCTTATGTACATATTATATCCCTTAATCGTCTTTTATGACAACCACGGGCAAGATAGGGAGTGGTAAATATGACTTTACGAACACAAAATCAACGGACACAAATCACACCCAGATGTCGAATAACAAATTGTAGATTGCGCAAAGGAATGATACTATTGTCCTAGGCGGCAATCAAACTGATATCATTTGGCACGCTAGTATGTTAACCACTATGCCCTTTGTACAATCTAATTAGCGTATGCTTAATATGGGAGGGTACTCTTCAGGGGGTATTCCGTCAGGCCGACCACTGACTACAAGTCACCCTGCTTCGGTAGTCGGTCCAACGACGAAGGCGACATGGTGTCACGGATGGGTTACGGGTGTGCGTGCTTACGCCCCTCTGTCGCCCCGTACGGAGTGGTGCGAGACGTGAGCCAACCGTAGCCGAACCCCAAAAAAAAGCATATTGTTAGACTCACCTTGATTACACTTTCGCGAACTAATATTAAATATTATTCAACCTTACCAATAAACCACTTATATCTCATTTAATCACCATTACACTAAACACAGATAACACAATACTTCCATACTACAGCGTACAGCTCCACATTTCAGCAACAACCACTCACCAGCTTGGCTATCGAACGACTGAGCTCTGACCGCTTTTTTTTTTTTTGTGTGTATTTAGCTGTTGGTCGCAGATGACCTTGACAGCTTAACGCGGGCAATGGGCGAGCGGAAGGCTCTCAACCCGGGGGGCTCTAACCGCGTCTACGATCCTATTTCATAGGTCGTAGACGCGCTGAAAAATATTCGAACACCGCCACTTGAAAAATATAAGAATACAAAAGTACCCTACTATTAATATCATAATATCCCCCAGAGGGGGACGTCGGTCGATGGGAGGATACCCCAGGTAGGGGGTATTCCGTCGGGCCGGCCACTGATGACAAGTAACCCTGTTCCAGTGGCCGGCCCAACGACGAAGGCAACGTGGTGTTCGGATGGGTTGCGGGAGTTGCGTGCTTAAGCCCCTCTGTCGCCCCGGACGGAGTGGTGCGGAGGCGCGCCGACCGCAGCTCACACCAAAAAAAAAAATTAATATCATGATAATACAATTATGTCCAACATTTTAGAGATCGTAACAATATGCTTAATGATATTAATAACATTATCCAACTTCATCTCGGTTCATATACGTCCCACTGTTGGGCTCGAGCCTTCTCCACAGGGGGAGGGAAATTGACCTTACTGTACCATGCTGGTCAGATAGGTTGGTATAGGGTTTTCGAGAAACACTCTGTCATCTTTTGTGACAGCCACGAGCAATATAAGGGTTTGGTACTATTCGTAGACACCACACAGCAACAAGAAAAGAAAATGAAAACTGCACCAACTCTACGTAAATGAAATTAAATAAACAAACTTACAAACAAATCATCATCATCTCAGTCCACTGTTAGGCTCCTCCTTCGTAATAAGAGGGCAATTGACATACTACGCTGGTCAAACGATTGACATAGGATTTTATTCCGAATTTGCCTTCTCTTACACATACATATTTTTTTTTTATTGCAAGCAGTAGCAAACGAGCAAACAGTACACCTGATGGTAAGTGTTGCTGCCGCTCATGGACCTTTACAAGGCCGCTGCCTACCGCGAAGGGAATGAAGGAAGTGTGAATGCGTGCATTGAGGCTCGGTGATACCAAAAGCACCACCAACACCCTCCACACGCGAACACCCTCAGAAAGTTGGGCTTACGGCTCTCTCGCTCACCGAACGAAGCGCAGTAACAAAATGCTACTACTCAGACGTCGATTTTCTGTGAGAGCGTGGTACCACCCCGGACGGACCGGCCCGCGGCTGTAGACAGATAACTGTTGACAGTGTGGTCCTACCACTACTGCATATTATATCTCTTAGTCGACTTCTACGACAACCACAGCCAAGATAAAGACTGAATTGTATTCTTACTCCGCCCCCACACGGAAAATAAAAAAAAATATGCTTTTAAAATAGCCTCGGGTAATGTTTTCTTTATTCCGTTTCATATTCATCCTGGGAATTGATCTTATAAAATACTAAATTACTTTAAAGATAATGTTCTTGTAACACGTAAATAATTTATTACCTTGTAACACTTATTCGAACAAAAACTATCTATAGTAATTCATGGCTGAAGATTAATAACACGTCCTAAAATCACAGTGTTTGATGGTCCCCACATACATTAATGGTGTCGGGAAGCCTTGGGGAACTGTAGACCCTTTCGTGTTATATGTTAGCTATTTAGACCCTCAAGCCGAATGTAAGCTTTACGAAAAAAATGGTCACTATGGTTTGCTCGTTTGTAACAGATTTTAAATATGGTGTTAGAAGATAGGAAGTATGTCTCGTATCTTTTTATAGTCTGATAATTAAAATAATTCAGTCAAAGGCTTAGTTGAAAATGGAATAGGTATTTTTTTTCTACTTATGATATAACTTAACAGTTACCTCATAATAATTACAATCTAGCTATGAAGCTAATAAGTAATTTAAATCTAACTTATTTTGCTAAGACTTACAGAATAAAGAATGTGTCCATTGGCACTTTTCTTATTGTCTCTAATAATAATAAAATACACTTTGTTCTTGTGTTCTTCAAGGATAGCACTCACTGCACTATTTATCAATATTAATAACAACGGCATATAGTTTTAAATTAAATTTTATACACTTATTTTTAGGGTTCCGCACCCAAAAGGTAAAAACGGGACCCTAAGACCCTAATAAGACTTCGCTGTTTGTCCGTCCGTCTGTCTGTCTCCAGGCTGTATCTCAAGAACCGCAATGGCTAGACAATTGAATTTTTTACAAATTATGTATTTCTGTTCGCTGTCGCTATAACGACAAATACTAAAAATAAAATAAATAATATCTGGTTGACCGAGCTTCGCTCGGCATATTTTTATCGAATTTATTTAGATATATATTACTAAAAATAAATAATGAAAAATATATAAAAAATTACAAAAAGAGAATAATAATAACACCGAGATTCGAACCAACGCTGTTTGATTGAAAATATTCCAAAATTAAAACCTGTCACCTTCCCATCTGAGCTATCGTAACTCATGTCGTTGCCATCGAAATTTGAATTCATATTCTTTTAAAATTTAATGTCATTGTTTATTTTGCTAAAAACATTGACTAAACAACATTTTCTATAAATAAAACCTAGCTAGATCGATTTTTGGCCTCGAAACCTCTAGTATGCCAAGTTTCAACAAAATCGTTGGAGCCGTTGCTGAGAGCCTGAATATATATATATATATATATTTACAAGAATTGCTCGTTTAAAGATAATATCTGGTTGACCGAGCTTCGCTCGGAATATTTTTGTAGAATGTATTTAGATATATTAATAAAAAATAAAAATTATATAAAAAATTACAAAAAGAGAATAATAATAACACCGAGATTCGAACCGACGCTGTTTGGAAGCTACAAAACTCAAAATTAAAACTGGCCGTTCCGCCAACTGAGCTACCGTAACTCTTAATATTTACAACGAAATTTGAATTCATATTCTTTTAAAATTTAATGTCATATATTGTTATGCTAAAAACACCTACAAAAGAACATTTTCTATAAATAAAATCTAGCTAGATTGATTTTTTGGACCCGAATCCTCTAGTATGCCAAGTTTCAACAAAATCGTTGGAGCCGTTTCCGAGATCCTGAATATATATATATATATATACAAGTATTGCTCATTTAAAGATATAAGATAAGATAAGATTTAAGGGCTCACATACAACAAACGCGATTTCTTTTGCCCTTTTTGCTCGATATCGATAATGGCAACAGGTAGGCACTTGAAATATTCACAAAATACTCGAATGTATTTTTACTTTAATAATAAATCATCATTTCATTTGCCTGCCCTCATCCTACGCTAAGTGGGGTCGGCACAACATGTTTTTACCTTTCATAGCCTCCTATCAGCCGTCATATCTGCACTAACTGCTTTCATACGCATATCCTCATTCACGCAATCCATCCATCTCTTCTTGGGTCTCCCACGCTTCTTTCGTCCATCCACAATCATATTGAAAACCCTCCTCGTCACATACCTTTCATCCCTCCTCATCACATGTCCATACCATGACAATCTCGCACTCCTAATCTTCTCTATCACTGGTGCCACTTTTAGGCTTCCCCTAATAAACTCATTTCTTATTTTATCTAACCTTGTAACCCCACACAGCCATATTAGAATTCTCATTTCTGTAGCATGTACTCTTCTTATAACTTACTTTAATAATAAATAATAAAATTAAAATAAAATTAATATTTAAGGGATGCTCCCATACAAATAAATAATAGTACAAAAAAACTAAATAAAATACGCTTTTAAAGAAAATCCAACTAAAAAATTTTAAATAAATTTTAAAAAATTTGAATTAAGAATAGTGTATATAAGAATATTTTTTTTTAAATAAAAAATATTTTTTTCTTCTATACACATAATTTTCGCTAATCCTGATTCTCCTATAGTAAGGATAACGGGTCAAACTGTTTAAAATATTGAATTGTCATCGGTCCTTAATAAGAATGCCAAATTTCGAATTAATCCGACGTTTTGAAGGGGGTCAAAATCATGTTCAAAGATTCCCTTACATACTAACATACATACATCTGAAGCTAATAAAAACGTATTAAAAACGCCAATATATGTCTATTTTTGCTAGATATCAGTAAATGGTTACAGGTGAAGTTTATAATATGAAATTTGTATACCTACTGTTATTTACCTAGTTAATCAGCCAGTCATGGTATAGTAGGTCAAATTTCCTCCCATTGTGGAGGGGGCCCGAGCCCAACAGTGGGACGTATGTGCTCTGCGAACTAGTATGTGTATGTGCATGTGTGTATGTGTGTTTGGTATGTGTGTCTGTGTAAGGATTTAATTAATTTTGAATATTTTGCATGCATATGAAATAGATAATCTTTAAATATGTAAATCTTCTGTTCGTGTGTTTGTAATTGAACTTCTCCTAAACGGATGGACCGATTTTGATTAAATTTTGTATGTATGTGTGTTCAAGGGGACTCGAGAATGGTTTAAATTCACAATTGGATCAGGTAGGTGGCGCTGCTATCGATTTCAAGGAGAATTCCTTTTATTTTTTTGTACAGCACAACGTCTGTTGGATCAGCTAGTACTTAATAAAATATATCATCATCATCATCATCATCATCATCATCATCATCATTTCAGCCTATTGCCGTCCACTGCTGGACGTAGGCCTCCCTCATATTGCGCCACAATGTGCGGTCCTGTGCCGCCTGCATCCAACGACGCCCAGCAACTTTCACTAGGTCGTCGGTCCACCTAGTGGGGGGGCGTCCTACACTGCGTCGTCCGATGCGTGGTCGCCACTCGAGAACCTTTCTTCCCCAGCGGTTGTCGGTTCGTCGAGCGATGTGGCCTGCCCATTGCCACTTCAGCGTGCTAATTCTTCGTGCTATGTCGGTTACACCCCCGTCACCGGCGGAGGAGTCCTGTTGGCGGTGTCCCTGGACATCGCCAATGCCTTCAACAGTCTGCCATTCAGCTGCATCAGGGAGGGGCTGAGGTATCACGGGGTGCCCGTGTACCTCAGGCGGCTGGTGGCAGACTACTTGGAGGGGCGCAGCGTCCTCTACGTTGACCGAGTAGGGGACGTTGTGCGAACGCCCATGACGTGCGGTGTCCCGCAGGGGTCGGTTCTGGGTCCGACCCTGTGGAACATCGGCTACGACTGGGCGTTGAGAGGAAGCCTCCCACCCGGGCTGGGCGTAATTTGCTACGCCGACGATACACTCGTCACAGCCCGGGGTGGGACGCTAGAGGAGGCGGCACGCCTGGCAACTCTCGGCACCGAGGAGATTGTCAGGCGGATCGAAGCGCTGGGGTTGAGGGTAGCCCTGGAAAAGACGGAGGCCCTTCTGTTCCATGGCCTCCGTACCGCCGGGCCTCCCGCCGGCGCTTCGATCACCGTGAAGTCGGTCACCATCAGCATCCAGGCCCACATGAAGTACTTGGGCCTGGTGCTCGACGGGCATTTTTGGTTCCGGGAGCATCTCCATCGACTAGTTCCCCGGCTTGTCGGCGCGGCGTCCGCCCTTTCGCGGCTGATGCCGAATGTGGGCGGACCCAGTGCTACGTGCCGACAGCTGTACGTGGGGGTGATCCGGTCGATGGCCCTGTACGGCGCACCGGTGTGGGCGGGGTCCCTGACCGTCCGTCTTAGGGCCCTCCTGTGGCGACCACAGAGGGTCATGGCGATCAGGGCCGTACGCGGTTACCGCACGGTGGCGACGGAGGCAGCGTGCCTCCTGGCCGGAACCCCCCCGTAGGACCTGGAGGCGGAGATGCTCGCCGACATTTATCGGCGGGTGTCGGAGAAGCGCGCCCGCGGCGGCATGGTCTCCATCACAGAGATCACCGCCTGGCGGGTCGACGCCCGCCGAGAAGTCATTGCCCGTTGGGCAGTCCGGCTGGAGAGTCCTCGGTATGGTGTTAGGACCGTCGAGGCCCTCCAGCCGGTGCTGATGGAGTGGTTGGAGCGGACGCACGGGGTGCTTTCCTTCCGACTGGTGCAGGTGCTGACGGGGCACGGTTGCTTCGGGAAGTACCTGCACAAGATTGTCAGGAGGGAGAGCACACCGTCCTGCCACCACTGCAGTTGCGACGAGGACACGGCGCAGCACACGCTCGAGGAGTGTGCTGCATGGGAGGAGGATCGCCGTGAACTCGTCGCAATTATCGGTGCCGACCTGGCGCTGCCGACCATCGCCAGGGAGATGCTCGTCAGCGTCAGGAACTGGGACGCGGTCGCCGCCTTCTGTGAGGCCGTTATCTCACGGAAGGAGGCGGCGGATCGTGTGCGAGTAGAGCTTCTATTCGGCGACACGTTCCGCCGCCGGCGACTCGGGCGGCGCAGGCGCGAGTATCTGCGCCTAATGCCGCCCTAGCCGAGGCCGCGGGTGATCGGACCGGGGAATTGTCCATCACCCGCAGAGAGGCTAACCGCGCGACGGCGACCGACGTCCCAGGTCGAGAGGTTACCCGAAAGGGTATTCCGTCGGGCCGACCACTGACGACAAGTGACATCTGCTCCGGTGGTCGGCCCAACAACGAGGTGACGTGGGTACGGGTGGGTTATGGGCCCGCGCGCCGTCCTTTCATCGCCCCGGACGGACAGGACCGCGCATGCGCTTACCATTGCCCACCCAAAAAAAAAAAAAAAAAAAAAAAAAAAAATGTCGGTTACACCCGTTCTTCTGCGGATTTCTGTATTCCGGATTCTATCTCGCAGAGAAATCCCGAGCATAGCCCGTTCCATAGCACGCTGAGCGACTTTGAGCCTTGATATGAGGCCTACATTTAGGGACCACGTTTCCGTGCCGTAAGTCATCACTGGTAACACACACTGGTCGTAGACCTGTGTTTTCAGACACTGAGGTATGTTGGACGAGAAGATCCTCTTAAGTTTCCCGAACGCTGCCCAACCGAGTTGGATTCGTCGGCTGATCTCTTTCTCGAAATTGGATCTACCTAACTGGACTGTTTGTCCTAGGTAAACATAGTGATTGACAACTTCGAGAATCGCATTGCCAACTAGGACCGATACAGGAATGACATGGGTATTTGACATGACTTTCGTCTTGTCCATGTTCATTCGTAGACCCACTAGTTGGGATACCCTGCTGAGATCATTGAGCATAGTGCCAAGGTCCTCCATGGATTCTGCCATAACGACGATATCGTCTGCGAATCGAAGGTGAGTGATGTATTCGCCGTTAATGTTGATGCCGAGTCCAGTCCAGTCTAAGAGCTTGAAGACATCTTCCAGTGCAGTGGTGAACAGTTTCGGAGAGATGACATCTCCCTGTCTCACGCCTTTCTGCAACTGGATCGGTTTCGTACTCTTATCCCGGATACGGACTGACATTGTGGCGTTCCTATATAAACACTTCAGCACTTCGATATAGCGATGGTCGATTTGGCACCGCTGAAGGGACTGCAGCACCGCCCAAGTTTCGACTGAATCAAAGGCTTTCTCATAGTCCACAAACGCTAAGCACAGGGGCCGATTATACTCCTCGGTCTTTTGTATAATCTGCCGAAGCGTGAGGATATGGTCTATGGTGCTATAGCCTTTTCGGAAGCCGGCTTGTTCGGGCGGCTGGAAGTCATCGAGCTTGCGCGTGAGTCGATTGGTAATGACCCTCGAAAACAACTTATAAACATGGCTCAGGAGTGAGATGGGTCTGTAGTTCTTTAAAAGAGCTTTGTCACCCTTCTTGAAGAACAGCACCACCACACTCCTGGTCCACGACTCTGGAACGTCGCCCCCGAGGATAACGGAATTAAATAGCTTCTGAAGGGCTATTAATACCGGCTTGCCGCCCGCCTTCAAAAGCTCTGCCGTAATTCCGTCATCTCCCGGTGCCTTACCGTTACGTAGTTGTTTGAGAGCCATTCTGATCTCGTACAAGCTGATGTCCGGGATTTCTTCGGTATAGTGCCGAGTTAGCTTGGATCTGGGATCTTGGACCAAGCCGACAACAGGATTTCGGGATGATTTGTATAACTGTCCATAGAACCTTTCGACCTCTCCCAAGATCTCACTTTGGGATGAAATGACAGTGCCGTCATCGGTCTTCAGCTTAGTCATTTGGCTTTTCCCAATAGACAGATCTTGTGCGAACACTTTCGAGCCACGATTCCGCTCTATCGCTTCTTTAATACGGAACGTATTAAATCGGCGAATATCGCGACGCACAGACCTGGAGATCTGTCTATTTAGCTGCCTATGTTTGGACCAATCGGCTGCAGACTGCACCGTCATCTCTTTTCTCCGCTCCATGAGCTCGAGAGTCTGGTCAGAAAGTTTTTTAGGTCTATTAACGCGGTGAGCCTTGAAAAATTTCGACCCCAACCGCGTGGACAGTTTCCACGAACCTGTTGTTCATATCGTTCGGAGATTCGCACTCGTCCAGACATTGGAAGCGATTATGTAGTTCGAGTTGAAAGTTTTCGAGGTTCTGGTATTGGACAGATGTAGGTCGGAGTGTAGACTTCATCAAGCGTGACCGCTCGACTTTTGTATGGATATTCAATGTGCCTCGTACCATCCGGTGATCGCTCCCAGTTTTAATTCTGCTGATCACTGAGACATCATTGAATATCTGTCGTTTGTCTGACAAGATGAAGTCTATCTCGTTTTTTGTTGAACCATCGGGGCTAATCCAGGTCCATTTCCTTTGTGGCTGCTTCCTGAAGAAGGAATTCATCATAAAGAGGCTTTCCTTCTCCAGAAAATCAGCCAGTTTCTGGCCCCTCTGGTGTCTCTGTCCATATCCATGTTTCCCCACTCTCAAATCATCATCACTCCCTTTGCCTAGTTTCGCGTTAAAGTCTCCCATAACCACCGTGAAGTGGGTTTTGGACGCGTGTATGGCTTTCGAGATGTCCTCGTAAAATGCCTCCACCTCGTCGTCGGAGTATGTCGAGGTCGGTGCGTATACCTGTATAACCTTCAGCGAATACCTCTTGGTAATTCTGAGTATAAGGTACACTACCCTTGTCGACACACTCTCGATCCTCTCCACGTTGTCTATGAGAGACTTACGAACGATAAACCCTATACCACCTTGGGACGGGTGATCGCCCTCCCGGTAGAAGAGCAAGTTTCCAGACTGGAGGATTATCGTGCCCTCGCCCTCTCTTCGCACTTCTGATAATCCTACAATGTCCCAGCGGATTTTGCTCAATTCCTCTTCCAGCTCGATGACCCTCTCGTCAGTCCTGAGTGTCCGAATGTTGTGTGTTACCAGGGCCAAGGGTCGTTTTTGTTGGTAGCCGGATCGCTGCCGGAGATTCCTCGCACCCCCCGCTCCACCATTACTGGGCCCGCCACCAAAATGAGCCCGTAGGGTACCGGAGCCGCCGTGACTGGGGGCCATTTTTTTGTTGTACGCCATTTTTAAAAAGGGGATATTGCCGTAATCGCCACGCTTGGCAGGCGGGTTGGCGATCGCAGTATGGATGTTTTACGTTTCCCAGGAGAGAGCTGCTGCCCACTCTCCTGGTGAACCCTCAGCCGATTTTTACGACTCCCACGGGCAAGTAAGGGGTGGCGACACATGTATTCTCAAACCGTCGCCACACGGCCGGTCATCATCATCATCTCAGCCCATATACGTCCTACTGTTGGGCTCGGGCCTCCTCCATAATAGAAGGGTAATTGACCTACTATACCACGCTGATCAGACGTGTTGGTATAGGGTTTTATTTCGAGTTTTCCTTCTCTCGCATAGATGTTAAATGCGTTTTATATCCCTTAGTCGTCTCGTACGATCACCCACGGGTAAGATAGGGAGTGGTGAATTGTATTCTTACTTTGTCACCACACAGAAATACATCGCACAATATAATATCGAATCCTCTTAATATATTAAAGGATATCTCTTTCCTCTCAAACATTTCAAACGTAAAAGTTTGAACATTTCATAAGATGCTTCAACTTCTTTGGGTCGTATATTTAAATTTTTTTTTGCAATCCGATATCACGATTGATCGACGACTTACCCAATACCTGTACAACATTTAAATATTTGTCAACGAAGACAAATTGTCGACGTTTTCAAATACAATCATGGTGCGATAGTGATGGCTAATATATGATTATCGATAAAGGTTTAATAAAAAATATCCGTGTATTTCTTCCTCCTTTATATTTATCTCTGTTAGGCAAATAAGGTTCAATCTTGGTAAACAGTCCTTAATGAGTACAATAAGTTTATTAAAATGTTTTTTTAGTGAGCATATATTCATGTGTATGAGATTTAATGTATTACTCGTCTGAGTTATATAATTTTTCCATTGATTTGTGTCATATTTTGAGTATGTAAAGTCTTGTAGTGCACCGTCCATAGCCATTGTATTATTGTTATTTTTTTACACACACACACACACACACACACACACATAAATAAAATTACATTCATATAATGAACATTTATGCTATATTATCTTTTTGTAAGAATGTTTCAATGTCACTTTCGTAGCGAATATGGTGTACCTTTTTCTCCAGATCATTTTTTTTTATTAGTATTTTAGCATTCTGAATCCATATGTATTTAAATGTTTCTTTAAGTTTCGATTTGGTAAGCCAAAATAGTTGCCTGTTTTGTCGGGTTATATGTTCGTTAATATAGATGCGGGTTAAATCATTGTTGTTATATCCGTACACGGCGTGAATACATTGACAAGTCGACTTACACCAAATTTTAATATATAGCAAAATTGTCATCCAGATTACCTGCTTTATATGGGGAATAAATGATTAACTCGATTCTCTCACTTATTTTTGGAAAATCGCACTTGTGAATTATTACACAACTCTGTTTCCAACGAGAACATTATGACGTTTAGAGATATTTAAAAATATTAATGTTATTTATTTAAATAACTCAACACGTTAAGTTATTTACGCTACATAATCAAATAAACTAACAGAATAGCTTTAGATGGTCAATTATTCACATTACCCATAATTGTGTTCCCCACTATACACATCAAGTTGTCAAGTTATTACCGGCACAAAAGTGCAGCAACAGTGAGCATACATATTTGATCTTCAGCAGTACTTACCCACACCCTATCTTAAAACTTCTGTTTCTTTTTATAAGAGACAGCTATGGTTCTATAATCTTATAATTCATGATTTAGCAACTGATAAGCCTATATGTTACATATGGGACGAAAGCATCGGTGCTCGTGGAGCTAATCAAATCGCGTCGTGTCTGGTGGCGTTTTCTTTAGAATTTGCCTTCAGAAGTTAAACAGGTCATATTTTATTCAATACATGTGGAGGCTAAAACAAAAATAATACGGTCGCAATGATGATTATGTACTTTTGTGGATCCAAAGCTACAAACCATTAACTACAAGTTTCTTATCAGCGAACATAGCCGCATAACATGGTAGGACCACACTGTCGACAGTTATCTGTCTACAGCCGCGGGCCGGTCCGTCCGGGGTAGTACCACACTGAGCAGAAAATCGACGTGTGAGTAGTAGCAATTTGTTACTGCGCTTCATTCGGTGAGCGAGAGAGCCAGCAGCCCAACTTTCTGAGGGTGTATGCATGTGGAGGGTGTTGCTGGTGCCCTTGGTATCACCGAGCCTCAATGCACGCATTCACACTCCCTTCACTTTCTTTGCGGTAGGCAACGGCCTTATAAAGGTCCATGAGCGGCAGGAACACATACCATCAGGTGTACTGTTTGCTCAATTACCACCGTTTGCAATAAAAAAAATAAAAATGGTGTGTGACTCGGATCATGCGTTGATAGGGGGAACCAAACAGAAAACGCGATTTAAAATTAAACATCTTAATGACTGTGTGCATCTCATAAGATCCTGCAAGATTAATAACGCAATTGCCGCTGTATTAAAGCAGCTCGAAAAATCTTAAATTTTACATAATTAAGTTAAAAAAAGCCCATTCCCGATTAAAAAGAATTATTAGCTTTAATAGACACAGCATTTCACGTTTTTTTTTTAAACGTAAAGACTGACAATGACACACCAAACAATGAGTGAAGGACGTTTTTTTTTCTATTGTAATAGTGGCAAACGAACAAACAGTACACCTGATGGTAAGTGTTCTTACCGCTCGTGGACCGACAAGGCCGCTGCCGAAGAAAGTGAAGGGAGTGTGAATAGGTCCAATGAGGTTTTGTGATCCTTTTTTTTTTGAGGTGTACTGCGGTCGGCGCGCCTCCGCACCACTCCGTCCGGGGCGACAGAGGGGCTTAAGCACGCAACACCCGCAACCCGACCACTGGAGCAGGGTTACTTGTCATCAGTGGTCGGCCCGACGGAATACCCCCTACCCGGGGTACCTTCCCATCGACCGACGTCCCCCCTCGGTGAGGACGTCGGGCTTTCCTCACGCAGTCGGCCTCTCGGCGGGTGACAGACTAATCCCCGGTCACGTCACCCGCGGCCTCGGCTAAAGCGGCATTGCACGCAGGTAATCCCGCCTGCGTAATACCCTCCCATTATGTAGGAGGCCCAAGCCTAACAGTGGGACGTATGTGGGCTGCGAGAATGATGATGATAATTAAGTACAAGCTTTATGTTTTAATGTGAGATGATTAATCTCCATTCAAATAGTTATGAGAGAACTGGCTACTTTTCTCAAATTTCCATAAATTGCTTAGGTGAATAAATTGACAAGTCGTCGGTGAACAACTTGATATGTCATTTTTTTTGTTGATTAAATCGTTAATTTATTATTATGCTTTCAATATCTGAAAATTGCGATTAAATTATTTAGAAAGGTATAAAAATTAAATAAATTGATAAAAAAATAGATTTACCAATAATATGTAAACTTAAAAATGGCTGCCCTGAAAAGTATGCATTTTCGACTTGTCAATATATTCACGCCGTGTACGGATATATTATGTGGTTTGTAAGCTGAAATTTTCTACTTTTAAGGCATGCATCTCTTGCCTCTCTTGTACGCATCGTAACGATTATAGGCCGCAGTTCCTTTTTTTCTGAACCTACCCTCCATGCACTCATTATTTCGGTTTTATCTAAATTTAAGATCTCTGCACATTTTTTCACCACTTCAATAGTTTTTTCATTTTCTAGCATTGTTAAATTCATTATTTCAATATTTTTGTCCAATTCTTTCTGTTCTAGAAAACCCATTCGCGCCTCCAACGCCTGATTACATTTATCCAAATTGATATTTCTCTGTATTAAGTTGTATCTATTTTCCATTTTTATGTTGTTATCTGTTGCCACTTTTTTGAATGCTTCTATGTCATCATACTGAACACTTAAGTAATTTAACGATTTTTCAAACTCGACGTTTGCTTTTTTTAGTTCACCCACTTGATTTTTAATATCCGACACATCATTCTGCAGTAATGAGAAACGAGAATCTTGCTGCTCTTTCATTGATTTCAGGAGTGAATTCGTTGCCTTCACTTCCTTTTGTATTCCTTCAATTATTATATGTCGACTGTCGGAGGAACAGCATGATGTTTTATGCCGTCTAGTCTCTTGCGAGACTGAAGAATCGCTGTCAGTTTCTTCACTACGTTTTTTCTTAGCCTGACGTGTGCCTATACGAGCTGGTACATATTGAACGTCCTCTGGCTCCATTACTTTAGTTGGGGAGCGTAACACCTTAGGCATATTCAAAGTTCGCTCAAATTAGTTCTCAGTTGTAAGCAACGGGTATGTATCACGTTATAAAGAAATTTTACACAAAGCACTTATTAACTATTATCTACTTATTTTACGCAAACGCACAAAACAAATGACACGCCCGATCGTACGCACCACGAGAACTTAATAAGAGAATTTAATAAGTATATTGACTCAAGTTAAATTACATTTCAAAAGAATGGACCTCCATTGTGAATTCTCTAATAAACTTAATTCCAAATGGTATTTATACAAGTTCATGACCTTTCATTCACTTAACTAATATTATTCTCAATTTCATTCATGTTACATTAACATTCTAATCGATTCATTAAAATAATATTTTTTTACAATTGAAAAGAATAGTTATTTTACAATTAGTTTATCATCATCATCATCGCAGCCCACATACATCCCACTGTTGGGCTCGGACCTCCTCTACAGTGCAAGGGAATTTGACCTACTACACAATGCTATTCAGACTTGTTGGTATAGGGTTTCATTTCCAGTTTGCCTTTTATTAAGTGTTATGCGCATATTATATCCCTTAGTCGTTTTTTACGACATCCACGGGCAAGATAGGGAGTGGTGAATTGTATTCTTACTCCGTCACCACACTATAATTTTGATGAATTTTGTTATATATATGAAGATTTTTGTTATATATATATATATATATATACGTCATAATTTTGTCCATGTCTGCTTCTGTGTGGTAACGGAATAGGGATACAATTCAACACCTACGAGTATATTACCCGTGGATGACGTAAAAGACAACTAAGGAATATGATGACAACCAACGAACTCCGTAGCAACACCGTAGCAAGGTTCAACCCTTTCACCTAGAATCTTATGGTCTTCAACTATACGTTTCCAGCGATCATTTCTCCTACGTACGTGCAGTCTCTGGAATAAACTACCTACTGCTGTGATTCTCGAGCGCTATGATATGTCCTTCTTGAAACGAGTTCACGATTCATCATTTACCATCAAGTGTGCTGCTAGCTATTTTGCCACCCTCAGCAAAAAACAAAGGTACACTCAAAATAAAACCAACACGTCTGACCTGAGTGGAATAGTAAGTCAATTTCGCTCCTATTGTGGAGGAGGCTCGAGCCCAGTAGTGGGATGTATACGAGCCGAAATAATACTGATAAGATTAGGTTTAACCTAACTTGTTGGTGTAAGGTTTTATTTCGAGTTTTGCCTTCCCTTGTGTTCTTTTATCGATGTCTTACTTTATCGATATTAATAAAGCGAAAGCGTGTAACATCACTATTGTTGGCAATTCATTCTGATCTGTTGCTCTCAAAACGATAACTCAAAAAGTTTATATTTGTTCGTATCGCTAATATCATTCAATAGAATAAGTAATTTGGTTCAATATAACGATTTTTTTAAACACTTTTAATGTTTTTTTTTAGGTATTTATTTTCTTTTCTCATCATCATCAACTCAGACAGTACACGTACCACTTTTGGACTCGGACCTCTCCGGGACCTCGGACTCTATGGAAGAGAAATTGACCTACAATACCACGCCGGTCAGACGTATAAGGTTTTATTTCGAGTTTTTCTGTTCATCCATAGATGTTATATTTATTTATTTATTAAGGAAAACATACAGCTTTTAAAAATACAGATAAAATAAAAACAAATGCACGTAACAATAGCTAAACAGTTTCCACTTATGTATAACAAATTCAAATTCAAATTCAAATACTTTATTATGCATAAACCCCGCGGGGGCACTTACATATGGTCACTTTTTTACATTTTTACCTTACACTACTACCGGATCGGAACGCGACCGCACTGAGAAGATCCGGCAAGAAACTCAGTGGGCTTGTCTTCTTTTTTATTCATTTACTATTTTTTTTTTTAATAAGATAATATACAACAACATGTCTATTAATAGCTCCAGTGTGATGCCTTTCGAATCATCATACAATACAGTTATTAAATATAACGAAAAAGTACCATGGCTGGACCAGATCCCGCAAGCGGCACCCGATCACGAGTTAACCACTAGAGCAGCCATCACTCCCCTCAACCACAATGGAGGGAAGGGAGTGACCCGCTCCTCGTAGCTACCGCAAGCAGACCCTTCAGTGAGCATGACCAATACCATGGACCACAAACATAAAACACAGATTAAATAACAAATTCGTTTGGCAAAACACGCTACGCTTTACAATTATATTAACAGCAACAGAATAAACATGTATGTAACACCTTTTGAAATAATGAGAAAATGCCTGAATGAGGAGCTGCTCATAACCAGTCTGTATTATCATCAAGATAATCCGAGATTTTATAATAACCTTTTCTACAAAATCTACTCTTGATTGCTTTTTTAAATTTTTTAACTGGCATATCTCGAATATTAATAGGTAATTTGTTGTAGAAGCGTATACATTGCCCCATGAAGGATCTGTTAACTCGTTGAAGACGAGTACTGTGTACAACTAATTTATCCTTATTCCGAGTATTTACATGATGAATGTCACTATATTTTTCAAAGTTACCGATATTTTTCTTTACATAAAATACATTTTCGTATATATATTGAGATATAACAGTCAGAATATTTATCTCTTTAAATTTCTCTCTTAGTGACACTCTTGGGCCTAAATTATATATCGCGCGGACCGCCCTTTTTTGTAGAATAAAAATTCTATTCAATTCCGCGGAGCAGCCCCAAAGTAATATGCCGTATGACATGAGACTATGAAAGTATGCGAAATAAACTATTCTGGCTGTTTCAACATCGGTTAATGCGCGAATTTTTTTTACCGCATAAGCCGCTGAGCTGAGCCTATTTGACAGTTTCTCAATATGAGGCCCCCATTGGAGTCTATTATCTATAGTGATGCCTAAAAAGGTGGTTGATTCCACAAGGTCCAACACAATGTGAAGACAAATAAAAAAATCATAACTATGGCAAAACTATAGAAACTAAATTATAGATTATAGAGGAAGGAATTAAGAATAAAAACAGTAGACAAATATTATTAATATTATAAAGTACATTATAGATATGAATTAAGCATCAGTTCTTAACGTCTTTATTAATGAAACATATTGAGCAAGTTCCTTATGGAATATATCAATTTCACTATAGCTAGCATTATAAGTTCTACAAGGTCTTACCAAGAATCGGTTATATGAACAATTAGTTTTACATGTAGGTACTGAAAATAATGAATTAGAGCGAGCCATAAATCTTGGGCATCTGAAATCAATCTGGCCAAGAAGTTACGAAGAGTCAACAATACTGTGCAGAATTTTATATAAAAATATCTGGTCCATATGCTCACGCCGTTGCTGCAAGGATAACAATTGAGTTGAGCTATCATTATATCCCATATGCATATTATATCCCTTAATCGACTCTTACGACACTCACAGGCAAGTAAGGGAGTGTTTAATTGTATTCTTACTCCATCATCACGCGATAATTAATTTCATTTATTTTATATTGTTTCATTTTTATTTATTATTTTATTCAAATATGGATTTTAATTTTGTTAATTAAAAATTATTCTTTGTTTGTGATGTTCTTTTTGTAACGAGTCGCTATTATGATTTTAGTTATTTATTGTTGTTTTTCTTTTATTTATTGCAATTATTTTGTTATAATTTAAAAGGGATTATTAAGATTACCTACAAGTAAATTCTACATCGATCGTAATTTTTTAACACGTGCAACCAAAAAAATGAATGGAGATAAAATTAAAATCTTAATAATAAGCGTGGGCATGTTATAATGGACATTTTTCTTTCAATATTAGAGGAAGCCCGTCCACAATTAGAATTTAATTGAGGTTTTCAAATACAATATTTTCTATACTGGTGAACAAAAATTTATTAACTGAAGTATCTTAATCATTTGTCTTGTGGTGACAGAGTAAGAAAAGTTTCAACTTATGCCATACTGAGATCTTGGATACACGCCTTTGGAGACCAGTGAAAACTAAAAAATGATTCATTGTAAATAAGACTATATTACGGATTATATCGCGTTTGTATTTGATTTTAGATTACGACCTTTACAACGTTCATGGTCACTGGCGAACTAAGATGTCTCACGTCCAACCAGTCATCGTTATTACAGAAATTTATAGTTACGTCTAGCAAAGATTTATTTACAATGTGTAATACTCTCGTAAACATAAAGAAAACTGATTCATATTTATATTTTTACTAGCTGAACCAACAGAAGTTGTTCTGTTTAAATAAAATAACGCCACCTACCGGGTCCAATTGTAAATCTAAACCATTGTCGAATCCCCTTGAACACACAAAAAATTTCATCAACATTGGTCCAGCCGTTTAGTAAGAGTGACATACACACGTACACAAGAAATATATATATAAAGATATAGTTATGCATCATCATGTCGGGCTATGATTAAAAACGACTGCGTGCAACAAAGACAGGATTGACAAGACTAGATAAAGAAAGAAATTAACGCATAAGAGAAAGTTTTAAAATTGGCCTAGTAATGGAAAAATTGTACTCCTCAAGAAGTATGCCGTCGGGCCGACCACTGACGACAAGTCTCCCTGCTCCAGTGGTCGGTCCAACGACGAAGGCGACGTGTCACGGGTGGGTTACGGGTGTGCGTGCTTACGCACCTCTGTCGCCCTGGACGGAGTGGTGCAAGGAGTGCGCTGACCATGAAAAAAAAAGTGATGGAGAAATTATGGTGTAAACGCTTGACGTAATAGTAGGAGATGTGATAAGACTGGATGAAAAGTAATATTATGAGGAAAGCTTTTAGAGGTGGGAAGAGAAATATGAACGGTTGTGTACCCTGACATGGATAGACAAGGAGTGACCACAAAGATGGCGTCTGATAGAGCTATGAGGAAGGAGAATGCAAATTGCGTCGCCTGCGAGTAATTGTGACACGAGCTGATGATGATTATGATTTATTATAGTTGATTGGTTCAAAGAATTTTAAAGATTCTACAAGCTTTATAATTTGCGGGTGACCGGACCAAAGATTTAACCTTGCACCCGCGGAGAGGCTAGCCTCGCGACGGTGATCGGCGTCCCAGGAAGGAGATGTCGATGGTAGAGGATAATCTCTCGGGATATTCCGTCGGGCCGACCACTGAAGTCAAAGAACTCTGTGCCAATGGTCGGCCCAACGACGAAGGCGACGTGCTGTAGGGTGGGTTACGTGGTCGCGCGCTGTTCCTCTATCCGGATCTCCTCTCCCGGACGGAACCGGGCGACGGTTGCGCAGATCGTAGCTCACCCCAAAAAAAAATCTCTAATTTGTTGCGTAATAATTCTGTCAAACTTTTTTTCTAAGTTACATAATATATATATATATATATATATATTATGTAACTTAGAAAAAAAGTTTATATATATATATATATATATAGACAGCTATGATAGTAAAATATTATCAAAAATGGGCCAACCGTTTTGAAGATACAAACATCCGAAACAAACAGACAGATAAAAAAATTTAAGCAGATTTTTAACCGACTTCAAAAAAGGAGGAAGTTTCTCAATTTGACCGTATATAAGCTTTTTTTATGTTTGTTCGTGGATAACTTCGTCGTTTATAAGCCAATTTTGATGATTCTTTTTTTGTTGGAGGGTATACTTTCCAAATGGTCCCATGAAAATTTTATCGAAATCAGACAAGCTATTTTTGAAAAATCAACAATAATCTAAAAATGTATCTCTACATTGTCTACATTATTGAAGGCGGTTTCGAAGGTAAACTCGGATTAAAATCCTATACCAACACGACTGAACAGCGTGGTATATATAATACGTAAATTTTTCTCCCATTGTGGAGGAGGCTCGAGCCCCACAATGGGGCATTTTTTTTTTTATTGCAAACGGTGGCAAACGAGCAAACAGTACACCTGATGGTAAGTGTTGCTGCCGCTCATGGACCTTTGCAAGGCTGTTGCCTACCGCGAAGAAAGTGAAGGGAGTGTGAATGCGTGCATTGAGGCTCGGTGATACCAAAGGCACCACCAAAACCCTCCACACGCAAACACCCTCAGAAAATTGGGCTTCCGGCTCTCTCGCTCACCGAACGAAGCGCAGTAACAAATCGCTACTACTCACAATCAGACGTCGATTTTCTGCTCAGCGTGGTACTGCCCCGGATGGACCAGCCCGCGGCTGTAGACAGATAACTGTCGACAGTGTGGTCCTACCACTCTTAGAGCATAGTAGACATATATGAGCTTTGATGATGATGATGTAAAGGTAAAAAATATTTAAATACTTTCAGATAATAAATCGTGGTTGTTGAACATTTTTACCTTCTTAAAAGCATTTATTAGAGGTTTCTCATCAAAAATAATATACCGGTTTTTACAAATTAAAATTTCTATTGAAACATTGGAGAATGACGGTACTTAATTTCTTTTTAAACGTATCCTAATAAAGACTCTTTGGAGTAATTGAATACTAAGAAATGAAGTAATCTATCACATAATTGCTTTCCTTACCAAGGTGCCCATTCATTGCAATATTTTAAAAGATGCAAAGTATCTCCTTTAATTAATTTATTATATGTAAATTATAGTATATTGCAAAGTATCTCCTTTAATTAATTTATTATTTGTAATTTTTAGTATATTGTAAAATTGAAATTTATAAAAATTTTAGCGACTATATTATGTGGCGTGACTATATATTAGCTGTGTGGTAGCGGCTTCGAATACTACCAACCCTTGCTTTGCTCGTGGGTGTCGTAAAAGACGACTAAGAGCCCTAGATTGACCCGGACCAACTCCATCTGGTACCATTTGGGTCAACGATTACATTCCCAAGGAGGGTTGACGTCAGGCAGGCGGCCGGTCATAAAAGTCATTGCCGAAACTTTTTTCAATATGTCAAAACAGATGACATATTGCGTCGACCCCAAGTAATTGGGATAAGAGCAAGATGATGATGATGATGATATGTAAATTATATATAAATTAATTAATATTTTTGAGTAAAATATTATGCTGCAAATGTGTGACGTGATCTCGATATGCCTCGCTATTAGGGATGCAAACGATACATCGATGTTTCAATAAAAAAACATCGATGCTTGCCATCGATGTTCAGTATTGCAAAACATCGATATATCGATTTTATTTTATACGATGTTTTGCCTGCATGTTTTAAAATGTATGATTTTTAGCATAGCCTTGCTTAACAGTTTAAGTACTCTGTTTCTAAATAACTAAAAAAATAACGTGAGTACTAAGTACGCATGTCAGAAGTGAAACTTCTTTGGTTCCATGTGTTTTTTGTCAGTATTAAAAAAAAATCTCTCGATCTTTCTCACTCGCTTGCTCCCTATCTCGCCCCTTGGCTGTGCTTCGTGCTATGTTCGCCCTTTCTCACTCTCTCTCAATCGGTCTCAATCGCTCTCCCCCTCTTCTTCGACAAAAACACTGCACATCTTCGTGACGCTTTTCATCTGTAAAAAATTTACCCTCATGCACGCAAAGAAGTTTCACTTCAAAAAAGCTCATCACATCACGAAAATGTTGGTGTTTCATGTAAAAAATATGCTTGATTTAACTAAAAAAGGTCATCGCATAGATCTCTTTAAACATCGATGTTTCGATACATTGATGATCTAGATTTCGATAATTGCATCCCTACTCGCTATAGTAATTTTTTTAAACTGAAGTAAAAAAAATCAAAAGTTAACTTTATGAATGGAGGGTACTAGGAGTATTTTAAACTCTTAATTCTTTTTGCGACTGCTTGTTCTTGATATACTGTGACCTGGATACGCCTATTTAATTTGCTAAGACCACACTGTCGAGTCTTCTGTCTACAGCTGGTCCGTCCGGGGTAATATCACAGTTTAGCAAAATATCGAGGGCTGAGCAGTAGCAATTTGTTACTGCACTTCGTTTATTGAGCGAGAGAGCTGGAAGCCCACTTTTTGAAGCTGCTTACGCCTAATGGGTACTGGGGATTCCTTGATTGCCATTAATAACTACAAATAGAACCGTCCAAGGCGGCGAACCCATCATCTAAGTTCAAATTTGTGCTAGCTTACATCGAGCCTCCTTTAAAATACAAAGGTAATTGATCACACCACGCTGGTCGGACGAGTTGCTGAATGACGCTGAATACATCAAAATTCAACAATAATTTGATATTAACCAACATTATGAAAGACCTTGAAATGAAAACGAAACACAAATCATAAAAATATATATAATATTCAGTAACAAAACATCGGCCATATTTTTGTTTGACGCGCTAACCCTCTCTCTGCCAACGATTGTTTCGTTAGGCCCCTAATGATAATTTATTTAGACATTTATGTTAAAAAAGGCTTCACAGAGGGGTGGTATTCGTCAAGATGTTGAAATAAAAATACTATAGCCTTGTTTTTATTGTTTAATTTACATAATAGATTAACTTAAAAAATGGTTCTTGCTTTGTGGTTTAATATTAATTTATAACTGAAAATGTGTTTTCCTATGCTTAAATAAATATATATTTTTTTAAATTTTATAGTGATTGTTAATGTGATAATATGTTTAGTAGGATTTTAAATGTATTTAAGATATAAAAGAGATACAACAGCAATACAAAATATTCGTTAAATTACTCATTAATTTCACACTAATATTATAAATGCGGCAGTTTGTGAGTATATTTATTACTTTTCCACGTTCTAATAGCTCTATCAGTTTTGTTAAAACTTCGCATGGAGGTAGCTGACAGCCTGTACTAAAATATTTTTCTCGGTAATTTGTTCCTTTGGAATAATATTTCAATTCTGAAAAAGGTAATTTTTACGCGTGCTAAGCGTGATTGTCCTATTATTTCCATTTAGAGACTTACTTTTAAGCTGTTACTTCGGCTGATTGATAAAAACCCTATCAAGTTAACGATGATAATGACACCTTGCTATTATCTCAATTACATGGGGTCGACTCAATATCTACTATTCTCTCATAGTACATATTGCAAAGGTTATCGCCAATAGTTTTATGACCAGTCATCCGAGACAAGGGTCGGGATCTTCCGAAGTGGTAGGACCACGCTGTTGACAATTGTCTGTCTAAAGCCGTGGGCAGATCCGTCCGGGGTAAAAAATCAACATCCGAGTAGTAGCAATCTGTTACTGCACTTAGTTCGGTGAGCGAGAGAGCCGGAGGCAACTTTCTGAGGGTGTTTACGTGTGGTAGGTTTTAGTGATGGCTTTAGTATCATCGGACCTCATTGCACTCATTCAGACTCTCTTTACTTTCTTCGCAGTAGACAGCAGCCTTGCAAAGGTCCATGACCGGCAATACTTTTCATCAGGTGTACTGTTTATTCCTTTACCACCGTTTGCAATAAAAAAAAAACATAGGTATATATGTTTCCTGATGTTTACGCGAGTATTACACATCCATACGAAAGTAAGGATGTTTGTTTGTTTGTTTGTAGCGCTTTCACGCTTAAACCACCTAACCGATTTCAAAAATTCTGTCACCAATGGAAAGCTATAATATCAGTGAGTAACATAGGCTATATTTTATCCCGGTATTCCCACGGGAACGGGAACTACGCGGGTAAGGCGACTGAAACCGAAGCGAAGCGACGGCGGGTTGCTAGTTATAAATAAAACTACTTTACAGATTTTATCGCGTTTGTATTTGATTGCTCGACATTTGAAACACTTTGCAGAGTTCATGGTCACGGGTAGACTAAGATGTCTCACGTCATATCGCTCGACGAACCGACAACCGCTGGAGAAGAAAGTTCTCGAATGACGACCACGTATCGGACAACGCAGTGTAGGACGACCTAGGTGAACCGGCGAACTGGTGAAAGTTGCACTGCGTCGTTCGATGCAGGCGGCACAGAATCGCACTCTGTCGCATAACATGAGAGAGGGCTACATCCAGCAGAGAGCTGACATGAATGAATGAATATATTATTTAAAGAGTATTAGGTCCAGTATACTGAATTTCAAACCAGACAATTGTAAAAACTTATAGCTGGACAATACTTACCATCGACTGACCTTAGCAACAAAGACAACAACCGACCTCACGATAGACCATGTGTTATACAACGGTGATCGGTGTCCCGGGAAGGGGACGTCGATGGGAGAGGGTACCGCCTCGGGGTATTCCGTTGGGCCGACCACAGAAGTCAAAGAACTCTGCACCAATGGTCGGCCCAACGACGAAGGCGACGTGCTACTGGGCGGGTTACGGGGCGGGTTACGGGGCCGCGCACCGCCCCTTTGTTGCCCCGGACGGAGCCAGGCGGCGGGCGCGCGGACAGTAGCCGACCCGAAAAAAAATAAAAAAGTCCACATGTTATTAATTCTGATAGATTTCTGATTAGTACCTAGGTGTTGGTACGTGCTTTCTAATCATTGTTTTTTTTGATACGCCCTTTGAAGTATTAAAACCATTTTTGACCAACTATTCGACCTCTTTACAACCCACTAATCGGCTAGTCGTCACATCTCTTATTATTATCAATAACATTATTTTTCAAATTATAATTTAAAAAATAATATTCAAATTTCATGCTAGTACATGTAAATTGAGATCTCGAGTTTTGTGAATAATTGAACAATTTCGGAGGTATACATAGAGCTTTGTTATTTTTCAATTTAACAATACTTTCATTAAATTTTCACAATAAATCCCAGACAACAATATGTAACCTATTATATATATATATATATATATATATATATATATATATATATATATATATATATATATAGTAGGGTATGCCAACTAGTGGGTTTACGAATGAACATGGACAAGACGAATGTCATGTCAAATGCCCATGTCATTCCTGTACCGGTCCTAGTTGGCAATGCGATTCTCGAAGTTGTCAATCACTATGTTTACCTAGGACAAACAGTCCAGTTAGGTAGATCCAATTTCGAGAAAAAGATCAGCCGACGAATCCAACTCGGTTGGACAGCGTTCGGGAAACTTAAGAGGATCTTCTCGTCCAACATACCTCAGTGTCTGATAACACAGGTCTACGACCAGTGTGTGTTACCAGTGATGAATTACACGGAAACGTGATCCCTAAATGTAGGCCTTATATCAAGGCTCAAAGTCGCTCAGCGTGCTATGGAGCGGGCTATGCTCGGGATTTCTCTGCGAGATAGAATCCGGAATACGGAAATCCGCAGACGAACGGGTGTAACCGACATAGCACAAAGAATTAGCACGCTGAAGTGGCAATGGGCAGGCCACATCGCTCGACGAACCGACAACCGCTGGGGAAGAAAGGTTCTCGAGTGGCGACCACGTATCGGACGATGCAGTGTAGGACGCCCCCCCACTAGGTGGACCGATGACCTAGTGAAAGTTGCTGGGCGTCGTTGGATGCAGGCGGCACAGGACCGCACATTGTGGCGCAACATGAGGGAAGCCTACGTCCAGCAGTGGACGGCAATAGGCTGAAATGATGATGATGATGATGAATATATTATTATAATAGCAATGTAATGAAAATTTAAAGCTGTTATAGTCTACTCGAGATTTAATTACTTTAAATTTGATCCGTGTGGTGACGGAATAAGAATACAATTTGGACTTTTGGCCAGAATGTGGAAGTGTCATGTGGTTTTCTTGTACTATATTATCAATATCTTAGTGTTTTAACCTGTTATATAAAATAATTTTGATGACATTTTTGATAACAGAATGATGTAGTGAATATGATATAAAAGTGCTTTATATACCTTTTTGTTTCCATCAAAATTCACAGATGATACTGTTAACAGTGGTCATAACACTCTTGAAGGTGACAATTTGACTTACTGACGGACAATTACTACTATGAAGACTGATAATATGTAAAGAACATTATAACTCGACACTGGCAAAAATGGCTCGTATTCGTAGCTGATTGCCAAGACAAAAAAGAAAATTACTATTCACTACCCGCTCTCTTACCTGTGAGTGACATATAAGACAACTAAGGGATATGATACGCATATAAAATTACTGCAAAAGAAGGAAAACTCAACATAAAACCCTATACTAACACGTCTGACCAATGCGGTATAGTAAGTCAATTTCCCTCCCATTGCGGCGGTGGTCAATTCAACAGTACGACTTATGTGAGCTGACATGATGATGATGATAAAATTCGATCAAACGCTTCTTATCTTTTAAAGACTACACCATACACTAACAAAATAATCCTTGTATTGCGGGGGACTTTGCAAACATAATTAACGAACACAAATACAACCAGACTCAGAACAACAATCTGTGAATCGCGTGTTGGCGTGGGAATCAAACAGACGCCACTTGCAAGGGTAGATCGATATTTTAACCACTACGCTATCTGTGCAGTCGATTTTAATTTCTCTTTTATATCTTGCTTAAATTACCGTGAAATCTTTCAATTTTGACATATATAGTTCTAACTGATAAAATCCCTATTGAAGTGAAACATCTATAGGTGAGAGAACCATTGGCGTGGCGTTAATGCCACGCTTTGATATGTATATTTGTGTAACGAAACCATAACCCGTTTTAGAATTTTCGAACGCCATCTAGTGAGCTTAAAACAAACTATTAACCTAAACACACTATAGTGTATACTAATGATAATAAATGTTTATTGAATAACAATCATAATTTTCTGAAAAAAAATCGTAATATATTATTAATACTTTATGCCATATTAGTTCCTGTCGTAATCTGTTCTTTTATGCATATGTAATTGTACAAAATATGTTTGTAACAGATATTTCACATCTGCCACGCCTCCCGAACGACGAATCCCGTTTTTTTCATGAAACCATATCATCATTATCGCAGCCTACATAAGCCCCACTGCTGCGGTCAAGCCTCCTCCACCATGGGAGGGAAATTGACCTACTATACCGCTCTGATCAGATGTGTTAGAATGGGGTTTCCCTTCTCTTGCATAGACATCTGCATATCATAACTCTTAGCCGTCTTTTACGACACCCACGGGTAAGAGGTGATGAATCATATTCTCCATCACCACATGGAGAAACTTTATAATCGCCATTAAAACGATATTGAAACAGCACCAGAGAAATTAAACTAAATTTATCATCATCTCAACACATTTACATTTCACTGATAGACTAGAGCCTCCCCTACAATGAAAGAGAAATTGACGAATGTGATGCGAAGAAACTGCTAGGGTGTAGTTAATATTATATAGAAGAGTTTTCAAAATGTTTTAGTTTGCCATCTTAATTCCCAGAAGAGACTATTAACTGTATGGTCATGGCATTGTTGAAGACGATGATTTGACTTACTTACGGATAATATGAAGAAACTAAAGATGTGAAGGAACTGATAGTTTACATAAAGATTTCTCATGTTTACGCGAGTATCACTAAAATTATTTTTACGGATATTATATTTACGTTTGTATTTGATTTTTGGATTTCTCACATTTCGAATTTTTCAACGACCATGCTCACTGAAAACTCAAGTCTACGACCAGTGTGTGTTACCAGTGATGACTTCATCATCATCATTTCAGCCCATATATGTCCCACTGTAGGGCTCGGGCCTCCTCCATAATGGAAGGGTAATTGACTTACTATACCACGCTGGTCAGACGTGTTGGTATAGGGTTTTATTTCGGGTTTTCCTTCTCTCGCATTGATGTTATATGCGTTTTATATCCCTTAGTCGTCTCGTACGATCACTCACGGGTAAGATAGGGGGTGGTGAATTGTATTCTTACTCGGTCACCACACGGAACGTGATGACTTACGGCACAGAAACGTGGTCCCTAAATGTAGGCCTCATAACAAGGTTCAAAGTCCACCAGTCTAGTTTACCATTTTACACGAACATTTGTCTATGCGAAAGCTCTGTGCAAAGTGTGTGCCGTGTGAGCTCACAGTCGAACAAAAACAACGAGTTGATGCTTCAAAGGAGTGTTTGACGCTATTAAATCGCAATAAAATTTAATTCTATCGTCGATATGTGACAATGGATGAAACACGGCTTCATTATTATACACCAGAATCCAAAAGATAGTCAACTGAGGGGACAACAGTCGACGAACCGAATCCAAAGCGAGCAAAGACCCAACAGTCGGCATATTATATCCCTCAATCGTCGTTGGCGTGGCGTAAAATCACGGCATGCCTCGCTTTAAGCCACGCCAACGATCAGGTTTATCCTCGCCTATAGATGTTTCACATTAAAGATAAGACTTTATTTTATTAAATAGTTATATAAATCAGTAACTAAATATGTAGTAATCAGTAATTAAATATGTAGTCATATAAATCAGTAATTAAATATGTAGTCATATAAATCAGTAATTAAATATGTAGTCATATAAATCAGTAATTAAATATGTAGTCATATAAATCAGTAATTAAATATGTAGTCATATAAATCAGTAATTAAATATATAGTTTGTGAAGAAATTTGCAAATCGACACTGGCAACAATGGAAATATGAAGCTGATTGCCAATACAAAACAAAAATAAGACCTTATTTCATTAAATAGTTATATAAATCATTAACTAAATATGTAGGGTTCAATAAGCATCAACAAATCCTAGATAAACTTAAGCGAACAATTTCTCAACGAAAATTGGCCTCATTAAAATACAATTACTTTGGTACATTACGGTTGAAGTGCTTAAGGAACTCGACTTAAAACCGTTTCGGGGTCAAGAGCGAACTTTTTTTTTAATAAAACAAGAAAATTTGAATAGCCGAACACCATCTGGCACCGGCAACTTACTCTAACTCCCTAAGGGGGGGCGGGTTAAAAGTTGAATTTTTTTTAGCGAGAAAAATTATGACCCTATAGGTGAACTTGTGATATTGTAATGAGATTCGGAATGAGAGAAAGGAAATTTACGTTTTTTCCTTATAACGAAATATTGGCGAAACTGGTATAGCGATTGGCAAGCCTTTGTGTTAGATAAATAAAATGAGTTTTGGTGGGAGTGTAATGACGTCACGTGAGTTCCTTAAATTATATTCAATACTAGCAACTCGCCCACGCTTCGCTTCGATTTCAGTCGCCTTATCCGCATAGTGCCCGTTCCCGTGGGAATACCGGGATGAAAGATAGCCTAAGTTACTCCTCATATAGACAGCTACCTGGTAGTATAATCTTACCAAAATCGGTACAGCTCTTTGAACATTACCTCAAACAAACAGACTGATGGACCGACTGGCAAAAAATTTTTAAACTGTATTTTAGGCATAGGTGTCGTGCAAATAACCGTGTGAGCATGAAAAAAGCCCAGTATTTTGACATTACAAACAGACACTTTATTTTATTTATTTGTACAGATATTATGTAGTTCTTTTAAATATTATCTATACTAATATATAAAGCTGAGGAGTTTGTTTGTTTGAGTGCTAATCTCAGAAACTACTGGTCGGATTTAAAAAATTCTTTCAGTGTTAGATAGCTCATTTATCGAGGAAGGCTATATATCATCACGCCAACAGGAGCGGCGCACCAATGAAGAATTTTTCGAAATCGAATTTTTTTTTTTCCTTTTGAGAGCTTCCGCTGCGTAAACGGATATATTTTCACAAAAATCATGTGTGACTGAATCTTATTATTAAAAAATATTTTCACCTTCTACATAAACAAAGTCTTAGGTTAAAGTTAGCGTTATCCCAAAGTATCTATAGCACGTGGACGAAGTCACGAGCACAAGCTAGTGTAATATACTTTCGCTGGTATTTTATATAATAAGCCGTGTGGGGGCGGCTACGAATACTACCAAGCATTACATTACTCGTGGGTATCGTAAAAGACGACTAAAGGCTTTTCATCAACCTGGGGCAAGTTCATCTGATGCCGTCAGGTCAGCGCGATTATATTGCCAAGGAGGGTTGATGCCAGGACATAAAACTATTGGCTCTTTACGATATGTACTATGAAAGAAGAATACATATGATGTCGACCCAAAGTTATTAGGATAAGGGCAGAATGATAATGATCCTTTTTTCTTTTTTAATCATAAAAAAAGAGAAAACAAATGATAATGATAATTATGATGGTATTTTATGTCATATGATACAAAGAAAATACTAAAGTGTAGATATATTCATCATCATCAGCTCATACGTCAGTCTACATACGTCCCATTGTGGGGCTCGAGAAGATATAAGATTTATTATATTTCATTATTCCTTTTATTTTATTTCATTATTCGTTTCTTCGTCAAGCGATGTGGCCTGCCCATTGCCACTTCAGCGTGCTAATTCTTCATGCTATGTAAGTTACACCCGTTCTTTTGCGGATTTCCTTATTCCGGATTCTATCTCGCAGAGAAATCCCGAGCATAGCCCGCTCCATAGCACGCTGAGCGACTTTGAGCCTCGCGCTCGCAAACCGCTGGGGAAGAAAAGTTCTCGAGTGGCAACCACGTATCGGACCGGACCGATGACCTAGTGAAAGTTGCTGGGCGTCGTTGGATGCAGGCGGCATAGAACCGCACATTGTGGCGTAACATGAGGGAGGCCTACGTCCAGCAGTGGACGGCAATAGGCTGAAATGATGATGATGATTCGTTTTTTAATGCAGGATGTTATCTTTACAAGGACTTACCGGTGGCCTGACCACATAGTGATTGAGAAAATGTTTCATCATCATTTCCATCATCCCGGATAGTTTGCATGAGATGTAACGGACCGCCGGCCGTTTGCTCACAAAAAGGATGAGGTTTCTAAAAAAAGCTAATATGAGCTTCTTTTTTTTATTACGCTTTTATCCTTCTCAACAAATCGCCTTAATAATTCGCATACAAGTTCTCGAGGGTACATAAAAACCAGGTAACTTTCATTCCGGCAAAAGTTTCTGAGGGATGTAAAAAATATTATTTATAAAATCTACACTAATAATGTGAGTGAAACTGCGGACGTAACTAGTATCCAAATAAATACATGGTAAACACACAAAAGAGACTTAATTAACCATTTAGAGATTTAAAAGTATAAATTTGTAAATCAATGGTTTCTTTAATCCATGTTGGAAATTATCAGCCCGGTGGGTATCATTACGATTTCGATGACGATTACCAGCGGGCTCCGCGATAATAATTAACAATTTCAAAGGCACTTAAGCAATGAACGTTTAGGCTTGAAACTGTGGACCACGTCCAAATGATACTTATTCACCAAGACTATTATGTCTAAAGTTCAACGCTTACTGCACCAATCCACAAACTACAAGGAAGCCCAACATTCTGAGGGTATTTGCGTGTAGTGGGTTTGGGTGTTGCCTTTAATTTCACCGAACCTCGTTGAATTTACAGTCCCTTCACTTCCTTCATGGTAGGCAGCGGCCTAGCAAAGGTCTATGAGCAGCAGCAACACTTACCATCAGGTGTACTGATTGCTCGTTTGCCACCGTTTGCAATTAAAAAAAAACATACATTGACTTATGTAAATAACATGATTGCACAGGTGGCTTAGTGGTTAAGAAATTGACCTGGTAGGGAGTCGCGAGTTCAATCCTCAGATAGGACAATTATTAGTGCGATCAATAAATCTCGGTGTAATTTGTGCCTATCAATTGTTTGTTTGCGAATCCCCGCGACACAGTCCGCTTGTGATTATGAACGATGTAAAGAATTCGAAACGTCGGATAATCAAAAATCAAGTATTTACAAACGCAATAAAATCCGTTAAAATACATAGTTTGTAATGAGAAGAGCCTATGTTTCACTCTTGTCCGATACGCGAAGGCAAGCACACTCTGTCCACTATCCGACGCCATACTTAATCCTATCACTTTTGATCGCACTAAAAGGTTGCTGGTCAGAATTTCAAAACCTACTGAAACACCTCGCAATTAATTACTGTGCAGATGGCGTAGTGGTTAACATACCGTGGTTACCATACCTAGCGCACCAGTGTCAGTGGTTCGAATCCCATGCAGGACAATAATTTGTGCGATCCACAAATTGTTGTTCTGAGTCTCGATGTGATATGTGGCCTTTAATTATATGTTTGTAGATTCCCCATAAGACATTATTCCTTAGAGCAGGGTGTTGTCTTTAAAAAATATATTTCTTTATACTAAATTTATTTCTTGTGTACGTGTGTATGTCACTGAACTACTCCTAAACGACTGGACCAATGTTAATAAAATTTTTATGTGTGTTCAAGAGGATTCGAGAATGGTTTAGATTCACAATTGGACCCGGTCGGTGGCGCTAAACTCCTATTATTTTATTTGAACAGAATAACGTCTGTTGGGTCAGCTAGTTATAATATATCTTTAAAGGAGTCTAAAAGAATATAAACGAAACAAATATGTCTGTACCCGTGTTGTGTGTGTACTTGTGTTATGAATATTTTATTAATCTCAGTGTACGTTGACCCTTGAGTTATTGCCTCGCAGTAACTGCGTATAGCCCTATAACGACCACTTACGGCCGTAAGAACCGGTTATGTGTACGTACCAACTTATTGTTAATCTTAATAATTAAATTCACTCTGTTGAAAAAAAAATCTTAGCATTGCCAAATTGATTAACTTTTAAGTTCATGATTCAACTGTATGTTTTCATTAACAAGTGGCTCTATGAACTGTAGACTTCGTAATCGGTATTTTTTTTTATTATTTTCAGACATTTCGGACATATTGTACCTTTTGAGGTTTATCGGATGATAAGGATCTTAATAAAAGCAACGAAAATTTGAGAGATTTTCTACAATTTGCCAAAATGGTTGAAATATATGTTGTTTTTATATTTCCAATATTTGTATCGCTGCCATTTTGAAAATTTATCATAAACCGAGTCCATAGAATAATTTCATATTATTATAACATCGAACTTGCTCATAAAATTTCACGAGAATTGATTGGGAAATGAGACCTATAGATGAGAACAGCCGGACATTTGAAAGCGGTAGAAGCACAATTAAAGGTGGTAGAAGCACAATGTTAACAGTTGTCTGTCTACAGTCGTGGACCGGTCCGTCCGGGATAGTAACATACTGAGCAGAAAATCAACGTCTGAGTAGTAGCAATTTGTTACTGCGCTTCGTTCGGTGAGCGAGAGAGCCGGCAGCCCAACTTTCTGAGGGCGTTTGCGTGTGGAGGGTTTTAGTGATGCCTTTAGTATCATCAAACCTCATTTCACGCATTAACACTCTCTTCACTTTCTTCATGGTAGGCAGCGGCCTTCCAAAGGTCTATGAGCGGCAGCAACACATACCATCAGGTGTTCTGCTGCCTCGTTTGCCATCGTTTGCTAAAAAAATCATTCAATCAGACACGATTTTTTTTTTAACCTGAAACAGAGTTGCTTCACATTCGTTTGATCAACCACCCTATAGTAATTTTTCGCAGTGTGATCATGAATTACGAACACAATGTGTCGCTCAGATCCATGAGCGACAATTACTATTCAGCATCAGGAGAACGCTGATCATCCGTGTGGTGACGAAGTAAGAATACAATTCACCCCTGGGTATCGCAAAAGACGACTAAGGAATTTATCCAAGAAAAAGAAAACTTGAATTTAAACCCTATAGCAACACGTCTGACAATACGGCGTGGTATAATAATGATATCTGATGTTTACGCGAGCACTACACATTGTAAATAAAACTACTTTTACGGATTATATCGCGTTTGTATTTGATTTATGATTGCCCGACATTTCGAACACTTTGCAGCATTTATGGTCACGGGTGGACTAAGGTGTCTCACGTCCAACAAGTAATCGTTATTACAGACATTTATGTCTGTATGTATGTATGTTATTACATACATTTATGTCTGTATGTATGTATGTTATTACATACATTTATGTCTGTATGTATGTATGTTATTACAGACATAAATGTCTGTAATAACGATTACTTGTTGGACGTGAGACACCTTAGTCCACCCGTGACCATGAATGCTGCAAAGTGTTCGAAACGTCGGGCAATCATAAATCAAATACAAACGCGATATAATCCGTAAAAGTAGTTTTATTTACAAGTGGTATAATAAGTCAATTTCCGTCCTATTGTGGGTGGTGAATTGTATTCTTACTCCGTCAACACCTGGAAGAAATAAACATAAGCTCAGTTAATAATAACCTAGGCCAAGATGGGTACTCGGATGATAATGATTGCACAGATGGGGTATTGGATTAAGATACCGACTTACCGTCCACATGTCGGGTCACTCCCTTCCCTCCATTGTGGTTGTGGCGAGTGATGGCTACTCTAGTGGTTAACTCGTGATCGAACGCCGCTTGCGGGATCTAGTTCAGCCATGGTAATTTTTCATTATATTTAATAACTATATCATGGTTCGAAAGGCATTACACTGGAGCTATTAATAGGCAGATTGTTGTATGTAATTTTATTGAAAGAAACTGGTAATTGAATTAAAAAGAAGACAATCCCACTGAATTTCTTGCCGGATCTTCTCAGTGCGGTCGCGTTCCAATCCGGTAGGAATTTAAGTTAAAATATAAAAAAATGCAATATGTAAGTGCCCCCGCGGGGTTTATCTATACCAATAAATAAAATTGGAGTGTCTGTTTGTAATGTCAAAATAATAGGCTTTTTTCATGCTCACACGGTTATTTGCACGACACCTATGCCTAAAATAGCAATTAAAAAATTTTTGTCTGTCTGTCTGTTTGTTCCGGGTAATCTTGAAAACGGCTGGACCGATTTCAAAAATTCTTTCACCAATGGAAAGCTATAATATCAGAGCGTAAACTAGGCTATATTTTATCCCGGTATTCCCACGGGAACAGGAACTACGCGGCTAAAACGACTATAAACTATAACCGAGGCGAAGCGAGGGCGGGTTGCTAGTACATACTAAAATTATTTGAATTTGAATTGTTCTAAGTCTGGATATAATTTTTGTCCGTTAATTATATATTAGTGGAGTTCCCCTCAATACAAGGATTATTTCCTTAGTGCAAGATAATAAAAAAAGCACTATTTAAATGAATGGTATGTAAAAATTTAGCAAACTAAGTAATTGGTATTTTGAAATTTAAAGCCAACTTAAAGCGAATAATGGCAGTTCGAACATTGCTCGTTATTTGAATGGCTTGGCTCTTTGGCTCATATTTTTTATTAGCAGGCTGGTGTGAACCCAAGACACACTGTCATCCTGGATAACGCCTAGGTAATGTAAATAAATAGGCCACCTAACTCGTAGAACTGCTGTCTGCCTTTTTTAGAAGACTATTAACATCGTAAGTTCTTAAGCTTCCTTCGATGACTATCGCACATTTTTATTAACGTTCCTTTTTTAACAGAAAACTGGAAGGAAAATGTACATAAATTTTGTGTCTTTTAATGTTAGGTTTATTATGATACTAGCAACCCGCCCTCGCTTCGCTTCGGTTTCAGTCACCTTAACCGCGTAGTTCTCGTTCCCGTGAGAATACCGGGATAAAATATCGCCTATGTTACTCCCTGATATTATAGCTTTCCATTGGCGAAAGAATTTTTGAAATCGGTTAGGTGGTTTAAGCGTGAAAGCGTAACAAACAAGAAAACTTACTTTCACATTTATAATATTAGTAAGGATGTCCCCTAATTAAAAAAAAAACCTACCGAATTGTGAGATGCTGCTTTTTAATATAAAATAAAAATTTAACAACAATTTTGAACCAATAAAACCGAACATAAAATTGATACTTATGGTGCAGATATCTTAATTTTTGTAGTTTTCTATTTATTTTTTAGTACTCTCGGCACCGATGGCCCATCCAAATAGCTATAGAGAGTTACATGTATGGTCGTATTGTGTAAAGATGGAATTAATTTTAAATATTTAGCTCTTAGAATAATAACATATAGAAGGTAAGTCCACGCACAAAAAGTGAGGCATTTCAATTGGAGCCTAATGGAGCCTACGGCGGAACAGTCCCGTAATGTACAAGTCATTGCACTGCACGAACGTACGCAACTCTTAAAAAATAAATAGGTAATTATGACGGCTTGTGCATTCAAATGGTGCCACAACACATTTGAAAAACATAAAAAGGTTTATAACATTACTTTTAAAAGTATTTCAACGATTTATGTTAATAAAAACAAAATTTGATTTCATAATTTGTATAGTGGTTTCCGTGTGTACGTGTGCAATCGTCTGCGCGCAATAGGTTATTATTCTAAGGGCAGTACATTAAAAAATTCTCCAAATAACAAATACACATTTATGGAAGGTGAAATTAAAAATTCAAACGTGCACACCCGAACCTTGAATATTCCACACGCATCATAAACCTAATGTTATTTATTGTGGCAATAAATGGGGTAAAGTAAAAATAACGAGTTCTCCACATCGTTCACCCCCCAGTTCGACACAGCGAGCTTCGACGAAATCTTCAAAAGTTTTCTCAGATGAAGTTAAAGTTTTGACGTGAAAAAGCTTTAATGTGTTAATTTATGAAATAGTGCTATGGGGAGTGATTCTATTGGATAATGTAAGAGAGTAAGGAAGTAAGAAGATAACATCGTTGTAAAAGAAGAGAGTTTTCCGTGTGGTGACGGAGTAAGAATACAAATCAGCACTCCCTATCTTGCCCGTGGATGTCGTAAAAGACGACTAAGGGATATACATAATATGCACACAACATCTGTGTAAGAGAAGGAAAACTCGCAATGAAAGCCTATACCAACATGTCTGACCAGCATGGTACAGTAGGTCAAATTCCCTCCCGTTGTGTTTCATCATCATCATCATCGCAGCCCACATACGTTCCACTGTTGGGCTCAGGCTTCCTCCACAATGGGAGGTAATTCGACCTACTATACCATGCTGGTCAGACATGTTGGTTAAATGGGGTGATATAGGGTTTCATCACGAGTTTTCCTTCTCTTGCACAGATGACATGTACACATTGTATCGCATTGTTATCTTTTACGACACGGCCAAGATCTATTGATGTATATATGAATTGTATTCTTACTCCGTTACCACACGGAAAAGCTTTATTACGAAAGAAAAATGTGGAGTACTGCTCACATCTCTGGGTAGACGCGCCCAAATGTCAGCTAGACCCACTTGACTCCCTCCAAAGGTGTGCTGTTCGAATCGTCGGGGATCCTAATCTCACGGACGGATTGGAGTCGCTGGAGAGGCGAAGAGACTTTGGGTCACTCTGTGTACTCTATTGACTCTTTCACGGGGAGTGCTCCGAGGAACTGTTTGACTTGGTACCACCGTTACCGTTTTACCAACGTACCACTCGACACCGCAGCAGGGTTCATCCATTTCACCCGGAAACGATATGGTCTTCAACTGTACGTTTCCAGCGATCATTTCTCCCACGTACGTGCAAGCTCTGGAATGAACTACCTGCTGCTGTGTTTCTCGAGCGCTATGACATGTCCTTTTTTAAACGAGGTTTAAGAAGAGCATTTACTTCACGGTAGGCAACGGCCTAGCAGTGCCCCTGGTATTGCAAAGGTCCATGTGCGGCAGTATCACTTACCATCAGGTGTGCTGCCTGCTCGTTTGCCACCATCGGCAATAAAAAAAAAAGTTTCGGAGCCTATTCAATACAAACAAATCTTTCCTCTTTATAATATAGTATGGATAAGAGCAGGACCATGACGATGAAATTGTGCTGTGATATAAATACGCAGGAGAAAAGTTAGTGAAATCAAAATGGTGTTATATGTATCGTTATATAATGGCTATTATATGTCCTGCATGTACACGGATCCAGAGTCAGGAAAATATTCATCATCTTTAACATCTTAGCCCATATACCACTGTTATATTTCTTCTTCCATGGAGGACCATTATAGTAGGGGGAGTTCTTTTGCATAGATGTTATAAGCACATCCTTTAGTTTTCTTTTATGATGGAAGAAGGGCAAATATTATTCTTAAGATTTCCTACAAATTTATTCGGTTTTTAACAGACTTCTAAAATAGGAGAAGGTTCTCAATTGGGATGCTTGTATTTTTTTTTTTTATGTTTGTTCGCGCATAACTCCGTCGCTGGCCAACCGATTTGAAAAATTATTTTGTTGGTAAGGGTATACTTCCCAAATGGTCTCATGTGAATTTTATCGAAACCGGACAAGCGGTTTTTGAAAAATCAACCAAAATCTGAAAATTTATCTACATTGAAGTCGGTTTTTTTTACACAATATATTTTCTTATGATCGAATTATTGCCGGGCCCATATGAGGTACTTGGGCCTGGTGCTCGACGGGCAATGGTGGTTCCGGGAGCATTTCCGCAGGCTCGCTCCACGGCTCGTCGGCGCGGCGTCCGCCCTATCGTGGCTTATGCCGAACGTGGGCGGACCGAGCGCTACGTGCCGACAGCTATACGCGGGGGTCATCCGGTCGATGGCCCTGTACGGCGCACCGGTGTGGGCGGGGTCCATGACCGTCCGACTCAGGGCTCTTCTGTGGCGACCACAGAGGGCCATGGTGGTCAGGGCCATCCGCGGATACCGCACGGTGGTGACGGAGGCAACATGTCTATCGGCCGGGAATCCTCCGTGGCACCTGGAGGCGGAAATGCTCGCCGGATTGTATCGGCGGGTGACGGGGGTGCGAGCGGAGGGCGGTGTGGTCTCGTTGAGGGAGCTCACCGCCTGGCGCGTCGACGCCCGACGAGACGTCATTGCCCGTTGGGCAGTCCGGCTGGAGTGGCCTCGGTTCGGGGTGCGAACCGTGGAGGCCTTCCGGCCGGTGCTGATGCAGTGGCTGGAAAGGCGGCATGGGGTGCTCTCCTTCCGACTAGTGCAGGTGTTGACGAGGCATGGGTGCTTCGCCAACTACCTGCACAAGGTCGTTAGGAGTTAGATTACACCGTCCTGCCACCACTGCGATTGCGACAAGGACGCGGCGCGGCATACGCTCGAGGCCTGCGCCGCTTGGGCAGTGCAGCACCGTGAACTCGTCGCAATCATCAGTGCCGACCTGACGCTGCCTACTATCGCTTGGGCGATGGTCGGCAGCGGAATTGGGACGCGGTCGCAGCCTTCTGCGAGGCAGTGATCTCACAGAAGGAGGTGGCGGATCGCCTGCGCGAGGAGCGCAGCCTCTATGAGGCGATCCGCCGCCGGCGACTGGGGCGGCGTAGGCGCGAATACCTGCGCCTTATGCTGCCCTAGCCGAGGCCGCGGGTGACGTGACCGGGGAATTAGTGCTTCACCCGCTGAGAGGCCGACCGCGTGAGGAAAGACCGACGTCCTCCCCGAGAGGGGGACGTCGGTCGATGGGAGGATACCCCAAGTAGGGGGTATTCCGTCAGGCCGACCACTGATGACAAGTAACCCTGCTCCGGTGGTCGGCCCAACGACGAAGGCGACGTGGTTTTCGGGTGGGTTGCGGGTGTTGCGTGCTTACGCCCCTCTGTCGCCCCGGACGGAGTGGTGCGAGGGGCGCGCCGACCGCAGCCCACCCCAAAAAAAAAAAATCGTATATTTTTAAAATCAATTCTCAATTTTATTAGCTTGTATAAGTCCTACTTCAGAACTTGGTCCTCTTTTACATTGGTGTGGAAAATTTACCTATTATACACTGGGTCTATGTTTATCCGTAAGGTTTATCCGTGTGGTGATGGAGTAAGAATTCACCACTTCCTTGTTCTTAGATATCGTAAAAGACAACTAAAGGATTAAATATGCATATAACATCTATGCAAGAGAAGGATAAATCGAAATAAAACCCTGTACCACCCCATTTAACCAGAGTGGTGTAGTAGGTGAATCATCAGCCCACATACGTCCCACTATTGGGCTCTGGCCTCCTCCACATTGGGAGGGAATCTGACCTACTATACCATGCTGGTCAGACATGTTGGTATAGGGTTTCATTTCAAGTTTCCCTTCTCTTGCACAGATCTTATGTGCATATTATAATCTCTTAGTCGGCTTTTACGACATCCACGGGCAAGATAGGGATTGGTGGATTGTATTCTTAGTCCGTCACCACACGGCAAATTAGGTGAATAGCACTCCTGTGATAGAGTAGACTCGAGCCCAACAGTGGGACGTATAGCTAAAATTATGAATGATAATGAACACTTAATCTATACCAATAAATAAAATTGGAGTGTCTGTTTGTAATGTCAAAATAATAGGCTTTTTTCATGCTCACACGATTATTTGTACGACACCTATGCCTAAAATACTGATTAAAAAATTTTTATCTGTCTGTCTGTCTGTTGGTTCCGGGTAATCTTCAAAACGGCTGGACCGATTTCAAAAATTCTTTCACTAATGGAAAGCTATAATATCAGGGCGTAAACTAGGCTATATTTTATCCCAGTATTCCCACGGGAACTGGAACTAAGCGGGTAAAACGACTAAACCCGAAGCGAAGCGAGGGCGGGTTGCTAGTAGAGAAATATAAAACTAATAATTATGGCTATACATTTATTTTACAGAGAAATGACATTGTCCTTTATCTACATAATAACATTACGTCTGTTTAATTTCCGAGATGGCAAAAAATAAAAGATTTGTTTTTTCTTCCTTTCGTATAGATGAATATTCGTTTCTCGTAAAGTTCTATATTCCAGGAATATTCGTCACAACTGTGAACAAATTGTGTAAACAAAACTTTTAAGTAACAAACCTATTTGTGACTTGATTGATGTTGTGTGTTTGGGAGTTTCGAATCGTCTTGAAATTCTAATTTACCTCAAAGCAAACACAATTACTTTAGCTCTTAGTTTATCTTCTTGGGTTTCGATTTTGAGTGCAGCATTAATAGAAATATATAAACGATGATTGAATAATATTCAGACGACCTGTTTGATAGTCCATGTGATGACGGAGTAATAATATAATTCACCACTTCCTATCTTAGTCGTGGATGTCGTAAAGGACATACTTCTACTCACAATCATCAAGTCTTCAAGCATTCTCTACGGTTACGCACACCCTTAACATGATCCAGCACGTCTCGGATTTGATACAGTAACGTATAGCGTGGTCTTCCTCTTGTAACCTTCATTCCTAACATTCTATCTACATTTTTTTAATTGCCATCCGTGGCAAACGAACAAGCAGCACACCTGATGGTAAGTCATCCTCCCGCACATGAACCGTTGCAATACCAGGGGCACAGCCAGGCCGTTGCCTACCGTGAAAAAAATACTCTTCTTAAACCTCGTTTAAAGAAGGACATGTGCACAAGCGCTCGGGAAACTTCTAAAGCTTACACGTACGTCGGAGAAATTATCGCTGGAGACGTACAGTTGAAGAATGCTTCCAGGTGAAATGAATAAACCCTGCTACGATGTCGAGTGGTACGTTGGTAAAATGGTGACGGTGGTACCAAGTCAAACAGTTCCTCGGAGCACTCCCTGTGAAAAATTCGGTTGAGTACACAGAGTGACCCAAAGTCTCTCCACCGCTCCAGCGATTCCAATCTGTCCGTAAGATTGGGATCTCCGACGATTCGTGCAGCACGCCTTTGCAGGGAGTTAGTGGGTCCAGCTGATATTTGGGCGCACCTACCCAGAGATGTGAGCAGTACTCCACATGAGGACGAACTTGTGCTTTGTATAGCACAAGACGCTGTCTCGGTGTGAAGTACCGCCTGGCTCTGTTCAGAACGCCCAACTTTTTGCTTACCAATTCAGCTTTGTTCTCCAAATGACTCCCAAACTGGACTTTGCTCGATATTTCTACGCCGAGAATCCTAATACTGACAGAAATTGGGCGAGTTACTCCTTGATACTGAGGCGTCATGACATATTCAAACCACCTCAACATACCTTTTTTAATCTTTGTCACTACTTCTTAATTCACACCACAGCGTTCTCTTATTATAAAAAAAAATTACTAAACAAAAAACATGAAATTTTATTAACAATTCCGTCATTAAAATAAAATGGCCCGGGCATAAGTACCTTCATCCACAATTATACCTCCAAAATTGTTGAAATCATTTCACAAAAGCGTAATGCTATTAAGGTCAAATTACTTAATACGATTATATTTTTCGACTAATTTTCATGCCGTCCAACACACTTCTATTTCGATTATTCTAAAGGCTATTTTCCAGTAAATTTTATGGTGTTTCTAAATGTAACGGTGTTTTAATTGTCTATTATAATTAAGTAGAAGAAGTGCTTTAAGTCCCAGATGCGTAAAATCGTCTACTTATAAAAAGAATTAATGATCATTTTGAGTTTATCTAATATCTTAATAGCGTTTGGCACAGACGTCAAGTCTTAACATTAAAATGTAATCATTGAACTTATTTTTAATAGCAATCCGCCTATCGTCGCTTCGGTTTCAGTTGCCTTGCCCTAGCATTTTAAATTACCAAAATATTACGATATATAACAGCAGTCCATGATGCCTCGGGTTCGATCCCGGACCGGATAAAATTTTATAGGGATTCCTTGAGAGGAAAATACGCTAAGTTGTTCATTATATAGACAGATACTATCAAAATTGGTCCAACTGTTTGGAAAATTACCTTGAGAAAACAGACACACAATAAAATTTTTAAAGTGGTTTTTAGGCATAGGCATAGGTATGGTGTAAATCCGTGTGGTGACGGATTAAGAATACAAGTCACCGCCCCCTCTCTTGCCCGTAGAAGACGCGAGCCCGATAGTGGGACGTATATGGAGTGATAAGTATATATATATATATATATATATATATATATATACGTCCGGAGTAGTTCCACACTGAGCAGAAAATTGACAATTTGGTACTGCTCTTTGTTCGGTAAGTGAGAGGGGCCGCAGCCCAACTTTCTAAGAGTGTTTGCGTGTGGTGGATTTTGGTTATGCTTTTAATATCACGGAACCTCATTGCATGCATTCAGAAACCCTTCACTTTCTTTATTGTAAGCAGCGGCGTAGCAAAGGTTCATGATGGTACCGCAGCAGCAGCAGCAGCAGCAGCGACGGTATCACTTACCTTCAGGTATGCTGTTTACTCCATTGCCAGCAACAGGAATAAAAAAATATTCGGTTTCAGTCGCCTTACCCGTGTAGTTCCCGTTTCCGTTGGTATATCGAAATAAAATATAGTCTATGCTTAGAATAATAACGTATAGAAGGATAGTGTCCATACTTCGAATTTTCAAAATTTGAATCTAAAAATACTAATGGCGCGTAGACGATTACACACGTTCAGACGCAAACCACTATACAAATTATGAAATCAAATTTTGTTTTTATTAACATAAATCGTCAGAATACTTTTAAAAGTAATGTTAAAAACCTTTTTAAGTTTTTCAAATGTGTTGTGACACCATTTGAATGCACAAACCGTCATAATTGCCTATTTATTTTTAAGAGTTGCGTACGTTCGCGCAGTACAATGACTTGTACATTACGAATTGGTGCCGGCGTAAGCTCCATTAGGCTCCAATTGAAATGCCTCACTTTTTGTACGTGAACTTACCTTCTATAGGTTATTATTCTAAGAGTCTATGTTACTTCTTATACGCCCAGTATAACTACCAGGTAAGTAGTTGAAAATATGATTAAATTCGGTCCAGCCGTTTTGAAGATTACCCAAAACAAACAGACAGAAAAAAAATTCAACCCGTTTTAAGGCATAGATATCTTTCAAATAACCGTATCTTCATGCAAAAATATTTTGACATTACAGTCACATTTTATTTATTTGTATAGAAGTTTTATAGAAAAAGTATAGATTTTATGTTTTTTTTTAAACAGGACTTTATTTGCCATCTTTGCTTCATTTTTTGTACCAAGATCCTATTTACCTTTTCTTGCTACTCCAAAGAGAAGAATTAAACCACTACTCCCATGCAAACCACAATTAAAACCATAAATATATAAAATCATTTTAAATGTTGCGATTAATATTTTCTTTAATGAATTTACACGACACAATTTATATTTTAACAAAGCTAATACGACAAGCAATGCCAATTACATTAAAGATTCAGAAGCTTTTAAGATGTTTAGTGTCAATTTTAACAATGCCTTATGCACTTAGCGGCTTTTAAACTGACAGTGCCCGCGTAACTAACTTACTTGACGCCATCTTGATTAAGGGCTCCTATCAAAATTGCCGCGCTTTTCACTAATTAGCAATGACAGTTTGGAGTTAATGTTTATAAAACTTTATAAATAACTAAAAATATAAAATGGTTAAATGTTGCGGTTTTTTTTTTATTGGAAAATTGATGAACAAACCAAAAGAAATAAATCTACTATACTTTACATACAGCACAGATAAGTCGGTCTTTTCAATTTTATATAAACTTTCAGCAAAATATTTTTCAAGTGACTGTTTTTTTTTTATTTTTTTTTTTATATTTTCCGTGTGGTGACGGGGTAAGAATACATTTCACCATACCTTTCTTGCCCATGGGTGTTGTAAAAGGGATTATTGTAGATACACTTGCATAGAAGAGAAGCAAAACTTGAAATAAAGCCTTAAACCAATACGTCTGATCAGCGTGGTATCAAATCAAATCAAATCATTTATTCTGCATAGGCCCCTTAAGGGCACTTTCATGTTGTCAAATTTTGAACGTGTCACTTTTGAACGTGTCACGTTTGAACACAATACAATAATCTACCACCGGATCGGAACGCCGCCACAAACTGAGAAGATCCAGTAAGAAACTCAGCGGGCAGTCATTTATTTCTTTAATCTTTTAAATAAACATAATTTTATGCTTCGTACAACATATATGGTATTAGCTCCAGTGTGATGCCCTTCGAAATTGTATATAGGTATAAATTTTCAAAATTTAGCAAGACAAAAAAAAATTAAAGAATTAAGAAAAGGAAGAAAATATGGCTGGACCAGATCCCACAAGCACCCGATCACGAGTTAACTACTAGAGCAGCCATCACTCTCCTCAACCAAATTAGAGGGAAGGTAGCGACCCGCCCCACATAGCTACCGCAAGCAAAACCTTATTCGGTGAGCATGACCAAACCATAAATAAAAATATAAAACGTACTACAACAATAGTAGGTCAATTTGCCTCCCATTATGCGGGACGTATATTAGCTGTGTTAACGAGGATGATGACTTTTACTATACCATAACAGTTACTTGTAGTCAATTTTAATTTTACATATCTTACTTCTGCCACCGAAATGGCACCCTACTGCGAAAATTCGGCAAGAAACTAGGCAGGTTTTTTTATCGACTTCAAGAAATTTCTTTCCATCCTATATACGGCTCACTCTTATGAACGAGCTTCTTCCAGATTATTCAAAATTAGCGTGCTATGGTAAGTTGGTCGACGAGTTGATAGAGGGTTTTAGTTTAGTCTCTGATGGCAAGATTCGGATACCGGTAGCTCGCCCATTTGGCGCTAGAAAGAAGTACGCAAGGCAGATTATGGACTCGCACGTCGCCATCCCTGGACGATGTGCGACTGCACCGTAGCCTGGCGCCAAAAAAAAGAGAATTTTACTTCAAGTTTTCATTCTCCTTCAGCAGATGACCCTATCTGCTACGTCCCTTAATTGACTTACTCCGTTACCGCGAAAATAAGTTTTCTTCACGTAAATTTTTTTAATGATTTAGGTAATGACTAATTTATAGTTAGCAGTCCGTGTGGTGACGGAGTAAGAATACATTTCACCACCTCCTGTCTTGCTCGTGGGTGTCGTAAAAGACGACTAAGGGATATAACATGCATATCTATGGAAGAGAAGGAAAACTCGAAACAAAACCCTATGCCAATATGTCTGACCAGCGTGGTATAGTACGTCAATTTCCCTTAATGAAAGAGGCCCGAGCCCAACAGTGGGCCGAGATGGATGGAAATAAATTTCTTGCATTAGACTCATTAGGTACATTGTTGTGTGTGGTAGCTGGCGGCTTTGAATACTACCAGCCAACATTGCTCGTGGATGTCGTAAAGGAGGACTAAGAGATATATATCGACCTGGGTCAACTTCATCTGATGCCGTTTGAATAGCAAATGTTATTCTAAGGTGGGTTGACATCAGGCAGAGGCAGCCAGTCATAAAACTACTGCCAAAATGTTTTGTAATATGTACTTATGAAAGAACGTACATATGGTACAGCGTAGCGTATTTTACCTGACGAATTTTGGTTTTGATCTTTTTTAGCATTCCTGTTATAGTTCGTAGTTTATGGTTTGCTCATGCTCTCAGAATAAAGTTCTGCTTGCGGTAGCTACGTGTGGCAGGTCGCTCCTTTCCCTCCAATGTGGTTAAGGGGAGTGATGGCTGTTCTAGTGGTTAACTCGTGATCAGATCCGGTTTGTGGGATCTGGCCCAGCCATATTTTCTTCCAGTTTCTTTAGTATTTATTCTCAGTACAAAGTTTGGAAAATTTTACAATGTATACCATTTCGAAGGACATCAATCACACTGGAGCATATGTTGTACGAAGTATACAATTATATATAACGAGGGTTGGACGCCGTGCTGTATCACTATCAGATCGGTCACATATCCATTCCATTCCCAACTGAGTATTCAATGGACTGCTCTCAATAACGAAAACTCGGTAATATTTCAAACGTTAACGGTCAAACGACAAACATCAAAAATCATTGCCAACGTTGTATCGAACACACCCAAGTATAATACGTGACGTTTCCGTACGATGGATTCTTAAAAACTATTAAGATATGGTGCCAGAGGTAGTGGCGCTGCGACACGGCCGTTCTGACAAATCACACGTCCTCGTGTGATAGACCTGAAAGGAGAAATGCTCGCACAGTAAATGCTTTTACACGCTCGGCCAACCTGACCGGTTGTACAAAACTAGATTTTACTTTTCAAAAAATAATCCTCATCACTTATAACGGCATTGTCGCAATTTACAGCAGTCCATAGCTTGAATTATCTTAAAATTACAGTTAACTTCTAAGCAAGATAACAAATAACCACACTAATTGATCCTATCCGCCAAACATAACTAGATATAATTCCAATCAAAACATGAAAAACAGAATGCATACAGAACTAGTAAAGCCATCAAGACAACTACCATATGGCGTCTGACAACACTCAGGACAGCCTCCATCTGGCATCCGATAGTCAATCTCATTTCCAGACTCAAGACAACCAATCCCTGGCGTCTGATAATCTATCCACACATGACAACCTTGAGGCGTCTGATACCTTAACAAGTTCTTTCGTGAATTTATCTAACTTAACGCACTCTCTGCGCAATCGCTATTTAATTTTAAAAACTATGAAGTTCTGTTAGACAAGTATCAAAAAAAACTCACTGTAATGTCAACTCACTGTCTGGGGTTTTAGAAATCAGGCAATTAAAACCCTCGAGCTTAAGGCAGCATTATTTCATTCTTGACAGTACGTAACGCTCATTTTAATCCCATTATAACAATAACATTCCATCAGAAATCAACGAGTTCAGTATGCAACACTCTACATCTCTGTCCATTACCTCCATCCGGCAAATAAGTTGGACCTCTATCCGGTACCCAACTTCAACTCAAAACACAACAATACCTCCATCCGGCACGCAAGCGGGACTTCCATCCAGTACCCACTTCAAACCATACAACACATCGTGATGCCTCCATCCAGCATCCTTACTATCACCTGCGCCTCCACACTAGACGCGGCTTAAACCAAAGACCTGCACCCACGGCCAGCGTGAAGACGCACGGAACCTGAGCTATTTGCATACTACACTCGCTTCCGAAGGTCTAACCCCTTTATTATCTTTTGGTCTCGTCAGTATTAATGGTGTCAATGGTGTTACCATCATCAGATTGAAGCTCACTTTAGTGGATAACATGAAATTTCTAAAAGAAACCACCTAGTTGCCTTGTTTAAGAACCTCACAAGCAATAGTCGGTCAAAACGTGAACAAGAATTTCTAAGGTAATATCATCGATGTCAACCATTACTAAAATCTGTATTGTAGAATGCACAGAAGTCTGATTTATTCCAACCACAAGCTACATGATTGTTAAACCTTTTGCCACTAAGCTTTGCAGCATCTGATTCCGAATCAAAGAGTACATGACATCAGAACCCCAATGAAATGAGAACTCCTCACCGTTATGGCGTAGAGTTCCTTTAGGCAAATTCACAATGCACAAGTCAACTCATTACCCTTTCGCTGCACATCTGCTGTTGCTCCCGTCATGGTTGCTTCATTGCGGGCAGTTGGATGCGTAGTGACCCTGGCCTCGACAGCGGAAGCAGGTGGTTGCAGGTTTCGGTGCAGGCGATGTCATCGTCTTCGAGTGGTTGTTAGGTTGTGAACTCGGACGGTCGTTCGGTGGCCTACAGTTACCAGGCTTGGAGAAACAATCTGTAAACTCGTGGCCCAGTTGGTCACACTAAAAAGACTTTAGAGGAGAACGGTTATCATGAATACAGATTTTCATTAGACCATATGTTTCGCTAACAAGGGATTTTCCCAAAAAAAAAAATACAAGGGATTTTCATTTGAGAAATGTTGAGAAATGGAAAGGTTTCGAGCTCCTGCTGTAGCCGATTGCGGGTAGCCACTTCGCTTGTAAATGACTGTATTTGTACACAACGATCAAAGCGTGAATCATGTGGCAACACGGCAGTAATAGTAAGCTGTTCCTGTCATGTCATTACCGATAGTAGCAATCGAGCAAGCAGCGCACCTGATGGTATGTGATACTGCCGCACATAGACCTTTGCAATTCCAGGAGTACAGCTAGGCCGTTGCCTACCGTGAAGAAAATGCTCTCCTTAAACCTCGTTTAAAGAAGGACATGTTATAGCGCTCGGAAAACAACAGCAGGTAGTTCATTCCAGAGCCTGCATGTACGTGGGACAAATGATCGCTGGAAATGTACAGTTGAAGACCGTTTCCAGGTGAAATGGATGAACCCTGCTGCGGTATAAAGTGGTACGTTGGTAAAACGTTGACGGTGGTACCAATTCAAACAGTTCCTCAGAGCACTCCCCCTGATGTAGCTAAGCACTCATTTTCTTTAGGCTTGCTTTCGCTTAAGTTTATCAAAAAAAGAGGCAGTAGTCTCAGAACAATCGTACCTTGTTACTCGTATAAACAGCTCCTTAAAGTTGCTCCAGATCATCCCAGGAAAAGAGACTTGACAGCCACATGGACGCTTGTCCCTTCAAAGTTCGGCTTAAAGCAACCATAAGCTACGAGCCTTGCTGATTGTCATCACTAATGCACAGCGTCGCCGTCGAAATCCATGCAGGTGTGTCCGCATCCGAGCGATCGGGATCAAAGTCGGATAGACACAGCTCCGTCGACGAAGATGGTGTTTTCATAACGCGAATAAGCATCATAAAATTTTCACTCTAATGTTCTAATAGCCGCATCCACTTTTCGTCACTGACGTCACTATTCGAAACATGTGGCATGGTATTTCACATCCCACTTCTGATAACGAGGGTGGGCGCCGTGCTGTATCACTATCAGATCGGTCACACATCGCGATGTAATAAAATAACACTTCGGATGGCTACTTTTAAACTATATTCAATAATTAACGTTAACACAATTTTCTCTTATAACTATTGATTACGTATGTCGGCGGATAAATTAAGAGTTTGGGAAACGCGGTGAATTTGATACAACCCGGCAGCAACAACGACCGATCGCTCTTGAGTCTCGTTCCCAACTGAGTATTCAACGGACCGCTCTCAATAACGAAAGCTCGGTAATATTTCAAACGTTAACGGTCAAACGAGAAACATCAAAAATCATTGCCAATGTTGTATTGAACACACCCAAGTATAATACTTGACGTTTCTGTAATCGATTGATTCTTAAAAACTATCAAGATATCGTTGCCAGAGATAGTGACGCTGCGACATATATTTAAAAGATTTAAAAAAAATTACAGCCCGTTGAGTTTCTTGCCGGATCTTCTCAGCTTGTGGCGTTCCGATCCGGTGGTAAATTATTGGATTGTTTCTATGTTTAAATTTAACAATATGTAAGATTGACAGTCATCATCTCAGCCCACATACGTCCCACTGTTAGGCTCGGGCCTCCTCCATAATGGAAGGGTAATTGACCTACTATACCACGCTGGTCAGACGTGTTGGTATAGGGTTTTATTTCGAGTTTTCCTTCTCTCGCATAGATGTTATATGCGTTTTACATCCCTTAGTCGTCTCGTACGATCACCCACGGGTAAGATAGGGGGTGGTGAATTGTATTCTTACTCCGTCACCACACGGAAGATTGACAGTATTAAGGGCCTTATGCAGAATAATTGATTTGATTTGATTGAGTGAACCACAAGTGGTTAGGACAAGAGTAGGTGAGGTTGAGGTGAGTGCGAAGAGTAGTCTACTACATCTACTACTCTTCGCACTCATGATGGAAATCAAATACATGATTTATTCACATGAAGTTGGTACTCAGAGCACTAGGTCTTTGCATTTATAAAAAATAAATAAGACTTTCTCTTAATGAAATTTTATTAACGAAATGAATAAAACATGAAATTCTTCCGTGTGGTGATGGAGTAAAAATAAAATTCACCACACGCCTTTCTTGCTCGTGAATGTCGTAAAATACGACTAAGGTAAATATCGCGGGGGTCATCCGGTCGATGGCCCTGTACGGCACACCGGTGTGGCCGGGGTCCTTGACCGTCCGACTTAGGGCCCTTCTGTGGCGACCACAGAGGGTCATGGTGGTCAGGGCCATCCGCGGATACCGCACGGTGGCGACGGAGTCAGCTTGCCTATTGGCTGGGACTCCCCCGTGGGACCTGGAGGCGGAAATGCTCGCCGAGTTGTATCGGCGGGTGTCGTGGGTGCGCGGGGAGGGCGGTGTTGTTTCCTTGAGGGAGCTCACCGCCTGGCGCGTCGACGCCCGCCGAGACGTCATTGTCCGTTGGGCAGTCCGGCTGGAGAGGCCTCGGTTCGGGGTGCGAATCGTGGAGGCCTTCCGGCCGGTGCTGATGCAGTGGTTGGAAAGGCGGCACGGGGTGCTCTCCTTCCGACTAGTGCAGGTGTTGACGGGGCATAGGAGCTTCGCCAAATACCTGCACAAGGTCGTAAGGAGGGAGAGTACACCGTCCTGCCACCACTGCAATTGCGACGAGGACACGGCGCAACATACGCTCGAGGCCTGCGCCGCTTGGGCCACGCAGCGCCTTGAACTCGTCGCAATCATCAGTGCCGACCTGACGCTGCCGGCCATCGCTAGGGCGATGGTCGACAGCGTCGGGGATTGGGACGCGGTCGCAGCCTTCTGCGAGACAGTGATCTCGCAGAAGGAGGAGGCGGATCGCCTGCGCGAGGAGCGCAGCCTCGATGAGGAGATCCGCCACCGGCGAATGGGGCGGCGCAGGTGCAACTACCTGCGCGTCATGCCGCCCTAGCCGAGGCCACGGGTGACGTGACCGGGGATTAGTCCGTCACCCGCCGAGAGGCCGACCGAGTGAGGAAAGACCGACGTCCTCCCCGAGGGGGGGACGTCGGTCGATGGGAGGGTACCCCAAGTAGGAGGTATTCCGTCGGGCCGACCACTGACGACAAGTTAACTCTGCTCCGGTGGTCGGCCCAACGACGAAGGCGACGTGGTTTTCGGGTGGGTTGCGGGAGTTGCGTGCTTAAGCCCCTCTATCGCCCCGGACGGAGTGGTGCGGAGGCGCGCCGACCGTAGCCCACCCACAAAAAAAAAAAAAGGTATACAATATGCGTGTAACATTAATGCAAGAGAAAGCAAATTCTAAATAAAATAACCTAATAACCTAACCTATACCACCAAGTCTGACCAGCATGGTATAGCAGGTCCATATCCCACCTATTTTGTAGAAGGTACAAGCCCTTATAGTGAAATATATGTATATGACATGAGACGACAATTAATCAAAGTTTCTATTATTTTTTTAATAATGGAAATTTAAGACAAAGAAAAGAAAGCACGGTCACGCTTTAAGAAAACAATAACGACTTCTTTGAACGTTTTATTATTCTGTATTGTATAAAGCCACGTGCAATAAACAAAGTTTAGCTAAACACGTGAATAAATAAAAGAAAATGCAATTCCCTTATTCAAACTCGAACACAATATGTTTTAATTTTTCAACGGTGACGATTTATGGTGTATTCAAGTATTAAAACCTTTTAGGTCAGTTGCGAGGCACAGAGTTGTTGTTGTTTAATCTCATTTCTTTTTTTATGTTATAACGTCTGTTAAATCTATTAAGGCTGGTTGCACGCACGAAAAATTGTCACGTTCCGCTTGAGCTGTGTGCAAGTAAGGGCGTGTAACAAGCGATAAAGAAGCACGGCCTTTATCTTTGCGTGGGCTATACTAGGCATGCCTTTTAAGTTCTGTCGTTTCCATATTTCCTGGCAATTTTGAATTTGGAACTGTTCTATATTCGAATATGTTTAAATTATGAATCTCAAAACAGTTGAAAGTATTAGGATTAATGCTATTGTTTAGTCACAGCGTCGATTGGAATCTGTCAGGTTACGTACGAAAATGAATCTTTCTAAGGAAAATGTTCGTGCAATAATTTTCTACAACTTTAGAAGTTTCGCATAAATTATCATATTTGTAAGTATGTTCTACGTAAACAAATTCGCGGGTTAAATTTAGCGTCAGCCCAAAGTAACTATTCTACTATTCACTATCTAGCTATCGCGGTTCTTGAGATACAGCCTTGTGACAGACAGACGGACGGACAGACAGCGAAGTCTTAGTAATAGGGCGCCGTAAAAAGTAGACAAACCTACTGATTTTCTTACCAAAATCGGACTCTTTCCAGCACCAATCGCGTTCCGAACCAATGGTAGGTATTAGAATTAATTTTTAGATCAAATCTTAAAATTGGTCGATTAATTAAAATGTTAAGTTGGTTTATACAACTGCTACTACTAACTCATTTTGCATTGTATTTTTAACCCATCAATACACCATAACGTTATATTTATATACTTTTGTAGCATTAAAATAAACTTGCACGGCAATATCTTTATAGAATTTATTGTCATAGCAACGGGAATCAAAACATTCGCTTATTAAAGCACCAAGTTTCTGTACTTAAACATTTTATACAAAAATCATGTCGAAATCTAAAACCGGACCGGTTTGGGAAGACAGAGAAGTGCTATTCGATTTGCCTTTTGCGTAAGTTTACAGATTTATTAACCGATTAGAACGAACTGATATAATTTGCATTTATTTCAAAATATCACTCTTGTTTGTCGATTAAGAGTTATTTTTCAGCAGTGCTACACTGCAAAACACAACATTTTTTTAATTTTCACAATCAATATAATAATTTTCTCCGTCATAATTGAAAGTATAAAAAAATCAATAGAACTAACAAAGCTTCTTATCTGTGAGAAACAGTAAAGAAATTTAAGGATACACGTTTAACTAAAGAATTAAACATTAAAAAATTAATCAGAAAAGTAATAAAGCATACATATTTACCTAAAGAATTAAACATAAACAAATACGAACAAGATAAAATTCGTAGAATAGTTTTATTTACAACTAGCAACCCACCCTCGCTTCGCTTCGGTTTCAGTCGTCTTTCCTGCGTAGTTCCCGTTCCTGTGGGAATACCGGGATAAAATATAGCCTAGTTTACTCCCTGATGTTATAGCTTTACATTGATGAAAGAATTTTTGAAATCGGTCCAGCCGTTTTGAAGATTACCCGGAACAAACAGACAGACAAAAAAATATAAAGTGTATTTTAGGCATATGTATAGTGCAAATAACCGTGTGAGCATGAAAAAAGACCATTATTTTGACATTACAAACAGACACTCCAATTTTATTTATTGGTATAGATGTGTAATGAATGCTTTCGTAAACATCAGAAAAGAAATAATTTATTGTATTTAAATTTGATCTGTTTCTTATTACAGATATTTAAAACTAAGGCCCGGTGAGAAAATATTTGATAGAATCGAACCTATTGAAGATACGAAAGGCAACAGTGGCACTAAAGGACGAATGGTTGTCACGAATTTGAGAATAATATGGCATTCTATATCTTCACCCAGGATTAATTTGTGTAAATATTTTTTATTCATATTTGTGAAAATGCTAAGTGGAAACCGAGTAGAATTATTATCATGATCATCATCTCAGCTCATAAACGTGCCACTACTGCAGGGATTCCCAATCAGTGAGGCGCGCCTCACTTGGTGGGCGTAGAATGATCCAAGGGGGACCGCGTAGGAATTTGTTGAAATTCTCTACGACGAAAATGATCTACGATTTGCACTGACCAATATGAAGCCAAGGTTTCACCAATTGGCTAATAAAGTGCAGGCCAGGTATTTTTTTTTTTTGGGTGTTCTCCGAGGCGACAGAGGGGCGTAAGCATCGTCGTTGCGCCGACCACCGGAGCAGGGTTACTTGTCATCAGTGGTCGGAAAGGCGCATAAGGTAAAAGGTTGGGAATCCTTGCACTACTGGGTTCAATCCTCCTCCACAGTGGGGGAGAAATTGGCCTACTATACCACTCCCTATCTTGTCCGTAGATGTCGTAAAAGACGACTAAGGGAAATAATAGATATATAACATCTGTGCAAGAGAGGGAAAACTCGAAACAAAACTCTATTCCAACACGTCTGACCAGCGTGGAATAGTAGGTCAATAACCATCCCCTTTTGGGGGAGGCCTGAGCCCAACAGTGGGACATATATAGGCTGAGATGATGATGATGATACCAAGCTGATCAGATGGGTCCCTATACTTAATAGGGTTTTGCTTCAAGTTTTCCTTCTCTTGCATAGATGCTGTATATTTTTTAAATACATCATGGTAATAATCTTTGTATTGCGGATGACTTTACAAACATACAAGCATAACTGAACAGATATAAGTTACACTTAGACTCAGAACCACAATTTGTGAATCGCACAAAGTATTTTTCCTCTTGGCAATCCAACCTAAAACACCGATATGGTAGGTTGGTATCTTAACTACTACGCCATATGGGTCGTAGTCATATTATACGACACCCTCAGGGAAGATAAAGGGGTAGTGAATTGTATTCTTACTCCGAAAAGTGGAATTTTACCAACACAATTTTTTGTCAACATTTTTTGTTTTTATTTCCCAAGACAATTATGACACTGGGACTACCTATTTGTTTATGGAGACCATTGTGGATCCTGGCTTACAGGAGTTACAGTGATGGGAACAAGTTGAAATAGATACAAATACAGTTACAGAATTTATATACAAATCAAATCATGTTATTTTTCCTACAACTTTTTAAGTTATACTTCTTTTGACGCGATAGGGATAAATTAAAAGGGGAAATTTTTACGATGTGCGCGCCCCACCTCCACGAAAAGCCGACACCCTGAAGTTAGTCAAAATTTAATACAATGGGTGCGCAGACTGTTACAAATGTGTTGACATTTAGATAATGCGTTATAGCAAAACCTTCAATGTCATCATCATCATCATTGCAGTCCACATACGTCCCATTGTTGGGCTCGGGCCTCCTCCACAGTCGGAGGGGAATTTGACCCACTATACCATGCTGATGAGACATGTTGGTATAGGGTTACATTTCGAGTTTTCCTTCTCTTGCACAGATGTTATATGCATATTATATCCCATAGTCATCTTTTACGATATCCACGGGCAAGATAGAGAGTGGTGAATTGTATTCTTACTCCGTCACGTCTGAAAGGAAACATTTAATGTATTTAATACCATTTTATTTTTCTTTTGACGTTTTTCTATAGACAAATTTTTTAGAAAGATTTTTATCTTGTTACGCTAAAGAAGTTTAACTTCTTATGTGCGTAAATAAGTATACAAACACATTTTTTTTTTTTAATTTTCCAGCAATTGGATTGAGTTGCGTACTTACAACTAATACAAAGGTTGTGAACTCTGGTCTCAGAGGCACCACTCAGGCCCTGAATCTACTGGCTACATTTAAAAATAATAGATACGAGTTTATATTTACGAATCTGTCACCAAATTGCGTGAGGCATTATACATCTGTTGCAGGTGTTCATAAGTAAGTTATTTTTACCTGCTGGTCTTTTATCTTTTTGACGTAACAACGTCTAATAAATCGATGAACGCTGGCTGCATGCACGAAAAAGTGTCTCGTTGCGTTCATTGTCCCGTTACGCTCATTATCCCATTACGCTCATTGTCCCGTTACGCTGATTCCATTTTATTCAGAAAAGTATGCAGTCATTTCATCAATGTTTTGTTATGACGTTGTCACGTTAAACTATCGTCCGTAAACCGACTTTACAGACAACCATGTTTAATTTAAATATTTTTTTTTTATTACAAACGGTGGCAGACTAGCAAACAGTACACCTGATGGAAAGCGTTGCTGCCGCTCATAGACTTTTGCAAGGCCGCTGTCTACCGCGAAGAAAGTGAAGGGAGTGTGAATGCATGCCATGAGGTTTGGTGATACTAAAGGCATTACTAAAACCCACTACACGCAAACACCCTCAGAAAGTGGGGCTTCCGGCTTGAGCTCACCTAACGAATTGCTACTACTCGAACGTAGATTTTCTGCGAGAGTGTGGTATAACCCCGGACAGACCGGCCCGCAGCTGTAGACAAACAACTATCAACAGTGTGGTCCTACCACTATAAACTTTTAAACGCAAAATCCAGCTCTACGTAGTAAAGCTATGTGTCTCGATGGATAATACAATTTTCTGTCTACAGCCGCGGGCCGGCCCATCCGGGATAGTACCACGTTCTCGATGAAAATCGACGTCTGAGTTGTAGCAATTTGTTACTGTTCTTCTTTTGGTGAGCGAGAGAGCTGGAATCCCTACTTTCTGAAGAAATTTGCGTGCGATGGGTTAAGTTGCTGTCTTTAGTATTACCAAACCTCAATTGCATGCATTCACAGTTCCTTCACTTTCTTCACGGTATGCAAAGGTCTAGCAATCATCATCATCATCTCATCATCTCAGCCCATATACGTCCCACTGTTGGGCTCGGGCCTCCTCCTTAATGGAAGGATAATTGACCTACTATACCATGCCGGTCAGACGTGTTGATATAGGGTTTTATTTCAAGTTTTCCTTCTCTCGCATAGATATTATATGTGTTTTATATCCCTTAGTCGTCTCGTACGATCACCCACGGGTAAGATAGGGGGTGGTGAATTGTATTCTTACTCCGTCACCACACGGAAAAGGTCTAGCAAAAGTCCATCATATTATTTACCATCAGGTGTACTCTTTCCTCATTTGCCACCAATAAAGAAAACTCATATAAATCTCAGACTCTGATCAATCAGATCATATCAGTTGTAGATCGCACAAAGAATTTTTCTGCGTAAAAATTGAACCCACGACTACTTTTTTTTTTAGGTTTTTTTTAGGGTTTTAATTCGAGTTTTTCTTCTCTTTCATAGATGTTACTTACATGTATCTTTTAGTCGTCATTTACGACATCCACGGACAAGTAAAAATGTATACTTTGTCACCACATGGCGAAATATATCTACCTATTTCTATCCACTCTAAATTCGACGGCTTATGTGGGATAAACGCGATATGCGTATTCACGCTGCAACGGCTAAAATTTAATTTTATAAATCGCATAAAAACAAAAGCAATATTTGAAAGTTCTATTTATTTAACACTAGCAACTCGCCCCCGCTTCGCTTCGGTTTCGGTCGCCTTACCCGCGTAGTTCTCGCGCCTGTGGGAATATCGGGATAAAATATAGCCTATGTTACTCCCTGATATTGTAGCTTTCCATTGGTGAAAGAATTTTTGAAATTGGTCCAGTAGTTTCGCAGCCTATTCGTTACAAACATACATACAAATCTTTCCTCTTTATAATTTACTTACTAGCAAGCCGCCCTCGCTTCGCTTCGATTCCAGTCACCTTACCCGCATAGCTCCCGTTCCCGTGAGAATACCGGGATAAAATATAGTCTATGTTACTCCCTGATATTATAGCTTTACATTGGTGAAAGAATTTTTGAAATCGATTCTGTAGTTCAAGCGTGTAAGCATAACAAACAAACAAATAAACAAACAAACTTACTATCGCATTTATAATATTAGTAAGGATAAATCTAGTGCGAGCACTCAAGTGTTGTGAATTTTACATGAGATTGATTTTTACTCTATTTTAAAATCTATATAATTATGTACCAACATTTTTATTCGGTATTATTTATTTGGTCTGTACTAAGAAGGGACGCCAACAGTAGTAGGATCACACTGATAACAATGGTCTGTCTACAGCCGCGGGCTGGTCCGTTCGGGGTAGTACTACACTCTCGCAGAAAATCGACGTTTGAATACTTGGTAGCAATTTGTTACTGCGCTTCATTCGGTGAGCGAGAGAGTCGGTAGCCCAACGTTCTGAGGTTGTTTGAGTGTGGTGGATATTGGTGATGCCATTAGTATTACCAAACTTTATTGCACGTATTCACACTCCCTTTACTCCCTTCAATTTCTTAACGGTAGGCAGCGGCCTAGCAAAGGTCCATGAGCGGTAGTATCACTTACCATCAGCTGTACTGTTTGCTAGTTTGCCACGGTTATCAATAAAAATAAATCCACCAACATCCACTGAAAATAAAATTTTCCCAAGAGAGGTAATCCCATGAATGCCATGCTTGATAGAAGAATTGGCAATCAAAAGTTTTGCAAGAGACGTTTGCTGTATGGTTTCTTAATGTTTCTGTAGCCAATATTTATGATTCTGGCAGCAAAGTAAGAAATGATTAATACATTCCTTTTTAGCTCATCTACGTCCAAGTGCTTGGCTTGAGTCTCCTCCACAACGGGAGGGAAATTGGTCTACTACACCACACTAATATATTGATTCATTTAGAGTTTTTCTACCTGTTGCATAGATGTTATCTGCATATTATAATAATCGTCTTTGACGATAGAAAAGATAGAAAGGCTCTCAAATGACCCACAAACAGCTTTACTAATATCTTGACTAATTCGGAGGAGCAATTTCCATGAAGATCATACAGAATTAGGTTTTATAGCGTACCTTAAAGGTTTACGGTTAACAATAGACGGGGAAAGACTGGTATATGGATGAATGATTATATTTTTTTAGAACTACCTTTATTTTTTTTTAATTCAATGTGTGTATTTGACAGGGCTTATGCAGGTTCACGTATGTACCGTGATATAAAGCTAAGAGGCGCTATCATACACAATAAACACCTCAGAATACTGCCGCTGGAGAAGGTAAGAAAGTTTACAATATCAAGAGAAAAGAATTTGAGTTCTGGATTTATGCCAGATAGAAAGCATTACTTACGCTTGATGCTGCCCTAGCCGGGGCCGCGGTTCACTAGACCGGGGAATAGTTCATCACCCACAGAGAGGCAGACCGCGTGAGAGCGAAACCCCAGGAGGAACGGTAGTCGAAAGAGTATCCCGCCGGACCGGACAACAAGAAACTCGGTGCCAGTGGTCAGCCCATTGGCGAAATGGTGCGAATACGATGTGTTTTAGGGCCGCGCGCCATCCTTGCATTGCCCCAGACGAAATGGACGGCGAGTAGACTGACCACGGCTCGCAAAAAAAAAATAGAAATCATCAAACATAATATTTAAACATGCTGTATAGTCTACGAATACTACTGACCCTTTTATTGTCCATGGGTGTCGTAAGAAACGACTAAGAGCTTGACATCGACCTGTGCCTACTCTTGAATCTCGATTCCAATCCTAAATCCAATCGCAGCTCGAATTTGGTCAAATTTGGTACTCTTAAAAGCGACACTAGCGCACGATTGGAATCAAATTTAGTGGCATTTTTTTTAAACTGAATGAATTCGACTCTCGTCAATTAAGTCAGATATTTGCTACTCCCGACGTAGTTTAAAATCGTTAATGTTGCACAATTTCAAGAAAGCGTCTTTGTGGTGATCGAGTTCGATAACGTTATTAATTTAAAGTACGAAAATACGGCACATTTGGTGAAAATAACAACGACAAACGCGAAGAATTCATTCTCGATTTTGTTCAAGAGTACCAAATATAAGTTTGGTGAGATTGAAATTGAATCGGATTCGAAATTAGAATTGATTTCAAGAGTAGGCAGTGCGCCTACTCTTAAAATCAATTCCAATTTCCAAATCCATCCGATATCGTCATATCAAAAATTATGACGTCAGACAGGCGACCGATTTTAAAACTATCAAATGAAAAACCTTTTAGTAGAATAATGTCTGTAGCGGTTAGATATAAACCTTTGTAATAACGATAACTTGTTGGACATGAGACATCTTAGTCCGCCCGTGACCATAAACGCTGTGAAGAGTTCGGCACGTCGGGTAATCAAAAATCAAATACAAACGCTATAAAATCCGTAATATAGTTTTATTTACACTATTGACAAAACTTTATCAATATGTACGATAGAAGAAGAATACACATACGGGATAAGAATACAATTGCCGCCACATCGTAGCCACCACATGCTAGTGGAAGTTGTAAAAATCTACTGAAGGTTCATCAAGAAATGTACAGCAGCGTTCGCCTGGGGCACGTGTAACGCCATTCAGCCATCGACAAACTTAAAACTTGCCAATCGTGGCGATCACGGCATTAATCTCTCCAAAGAATGACCACGGCATCTGGTGTACTATAAGGGAGGCGTAAGTCCAGAAAAGGATGATAAAACGCTGAATAATTGTGACGATATTTATTATGCTTAATTGGCATTAATCAAAAATATGTTGTCAATTATAAAAAAAAAGGTTTTAATTACTTTTTTTTCTATTTACCTAAAATGAAAATGAATCAGTGATCAGGCGTTTTGGTATAAGATTTTATTTCATATTTGCCTTCTCTTGGATAGATGTTATCTGCATGCATACCATATCCCTTAGTCGTCTTTGACTTCATCATCTAGAGAATGGTGAATTATCTTAAAACACACGCAGATTATAGGCATAATGGAAGCGAATACCTCGAACTTTCGTGAACCTTGTGAGAGCGAAGGTACGGAGCCTCTTCTTGTTGTAAAGGTAGTCAACATAGATCTTATTGCTTATAATTAATTTTCCAGATATGTCTCAACGAGAATAGTATTTGGAACCTGTCGAGCGATACTGGCAATTTGGGTACGATGCTGGTGACAAACGTCAGGGTCGTCTGGTATGCGGATATTAATGAAGCTTTCAATGTTTCTATGCCTTATATTACTATTGAAAGTGTAAGTACCTCTGCAAAGAAGACGAAATTATTAAGATGCCGACCTGCCGTCGATATCCACTCCTTTTTTTGAGATGGGCTATGGTCAGCGCACCAGCCGCCCGTCTCCGTCCGGAGCGACAGAGCGTTGACGCGAGGCCCCATAACCTACCCGTTGCACATCGTCTGCGTCATTGGGCCGATCACCGATACAGAGTTTCTTGTCCTCCGTGGTCGGCTCGACGGAATACCTTTTCAGGTACCCTCTCCTCTCAACGTCGGTCGTCGTCGCGCGGTCAGCCTCTCTGCGGATGACAGACTAATACCCTGTCCCGTCACCCGCGGCCTCGGCTAGGATCAATATTCACCCCTGACAATACTTTATAATTTTCATCATCATCATCATTTGAGTTCATATATGTTTGACTGCTGGACTCAAGCCTACTCCTGAATATAAACTATATTGATAGATCAAACAAATTGCTATAGGTTATAGGGCAAGCGGGTAAGAGGACGGTGAGTTGTATTCTTACTCCATCACCACACGGGACATACGATGAAAATATCCTATGCCATCAACAATTTATTGTTGCGAGTGTGAATATAATTTGTGTCTGTTAATTGTATAGTGCGCGGGAATATACAAACGCTCCCCCGGAACACAAGGCTTGTCTTCTTGGTGCTGGATGTTCTCTGCTTTTATAATACCAATTTAAGTACAAGATTTAAAACCTCCAAACGTTTGCAGATCTCAATTCGAGACTCCAAGTTCGGCGAGGCTTTGGTAATTGTGATCAGGCGCACATCTGGCGGATATGTACTGGGCTTTAGGGCAGACCCACGGGAGAGACTACAGCCACTATTATTAGAGCTGCAGACTTTACATCAAGCTTATACCGAAAAACCGATCTTTGGTATTGAACTTAACTGGAATAACGATGTAAGTGGTTGATATCTACTTCTTCGTCCTAAATCTGTATGCATACCACTATTGACAGGATATTTTTCTATAGTGATAGGTATTTTACCTGCTTATATTCCCTTCTTATGTTTTGGACAAGCTACCATCAGCCCGCCTGTACCATCAGAATAGTCAGGAAGCAACCCTATAACCTGCCGTATTACCTCACCATTGCCATTTGGGTGCCAATTACTTGTTATCGATGGTGTAGTGTATGTATGGTATCTATAATAAATAACTGCTCATACAGTTCAAATCCACAAAATGGCAATAGCATTGCAGAGTTGGCAACACTATAGCGAATGACAGAATAGCTGTCAAAGTCAGAGTCCGTCCAATACAAATCACAATTAAACTAAAAACAATAATTTGTGGATAACACAGAGAATTGTCTTGTTTGGAATCCATGACAATCAGACTGTACTTAAACCAATAGATGCATTTCTTTACAGAATCCAAAGTCAGTATCAGATGATATTGAAGAACTTGAAGAAATTGGCGAACCTCGGGGTGAAATGGGTCCGAACTTATATTTAGCATCTCAGTTAGCACAGAATAAAGGAGAAGCAGAGAGTCTACCTGTCTACAGCCCTTATTTAGGTTTAGCTATTGAGCCCTTAAAGGAAGGCTTTACTTTAAAGAGTCTATTTGAAGTTCAAACATCTACATAGTTGCATTTAATCATTATTTATGCAAGTTATAAATGAAACACATCAAACATTAAATTTAATATTTTTTATTGCTGTTGGTGGCAAACAAGCAAACAGCTTACCTGAATGTAAGCGATACCTCGGCTCATGGGCCTAGGCCTCTGCCTACTATGAAGAAATTGAAGGGAGTGTGAATGTGTGCCATTGCACACATTCACACTAGGTTCAATAATAAGCAGTCACCCTCAGAAAGTTGGGCTTTAAAATTTAAAGTTTATAAAACATATTATTATAACACTATTTATAATGTATAAATTAATAATAAAATTCACTCCTTATACTATGAGTTTTCATTATCGCCAATCCTATTATTGCAGTCAATGTTCTCCTGGAAAACGTGCAAAACCAATTATGATCGCCAACCTTTTATCACATATGGCCATAATGTCATTATTCCCTCTTATAGAATGCTTATAATGAGAGGCTATTTATTATAATTACTTTGTGTTAATATTCTCGGTATCTAAAGAATATTGTAGAGTTTGTAATAATATCTACTGATTTAGCTTATAATAATGTCCACCAAATGTCTCTACCAACTTAGGCGTTGAAGCTGACAATACTGGCATTTTGTCAATGTCAGCTGTAATTAAGGATGTTTACTCTGTCCAAAAGAAACCGATTTTAAAATCGCTTCAAATCGTAATTCATTCGAAGCAACATTTCACACGTATAGTTTTTTTTTACTCAACTTACAAGTTCATGACAAATTTGCTGCTGGGTTTTCTCACTATGCTTTCCGTCATCGTTAAAGTGAACAAAAATTAACGATCCATGATTTAATACATCAATTAATTAGATCACATCATTGAATCATAAAAATTATAGGTATACCCCATACGTATCAGACCTCTCTTTTGACCTCTTAAGTTTAAATAGAAAAATTAGACTTACGTTATACACATTTCTCAACTATTAAGGAAGAAACTGTTTTGTGTCTATAATACGTATTATAGTATCTTAGAATAATAACGTATAGAAGGTAAGTTCGCGCACAAAAAGTGAAGCATTTCAATTGAAGCCTAATGGAGCTTACGCCGGAACCGTTCCGTAATGTACAAGGTCACTGTACTGCACGTACGTACGCAACTCTTAAAAAATAAATAGGTAATTATGACGGTTTGTGCATTCAAATGGTGTCATAACACATTTGAAAAAATTAAAAAGGTTTTAACATTACTTTTAAAAGTATTTCGATGATTTATGTTAATAAAAACAAAATTTGATTTCATAATTTGCATAGTGTTGTGCGTGTGTACATGTGTAATCGTCTGCGTGCATGTAGTATTTTTAGATACATGTTTCGAACGTTCAAAGTACCGACATTATCCTTCTATACGTTATTATACTAAGTTTAGTATAGTGCCACGAGTATCTTTGACAGAATGCGTATTTATGCTGAATCAGACCTATGCTTTGATATCTGTGTTAATGTACAACTAATTCTAAATTATTTTATGGCTCAATTGAATCGCCTATTTTCTAGAGTAAAATATTAATTCAATCGATTACATATTCACAATCGAGATTTGTTCCGAAAAATCGGTTCATCAGTTGGAACCCCTCCCTATCACCAACATTAAAAATATTTCTATAAATTGTTATTATTCGTATATATTTCGTTTATTTTAGAGAATTGGATGTCCTTTTGTTAACGATTCAGTCATTTTTGTCCTTTGGTTTCTTCATAGTTAATTACATAATTGTAGATGTATCGTTTCTCCGCACAATAATACTGGACGTAATGTTTGAAAACCTTTCATGACGGAACAGGAACTTGTTCAATGTACAAGAGAATAGAATTAACTAAAAGATTAACTTGAATTTGTTACATAAAGAAAATGAATAAAGAGAACAAAGGTGCAGCGGGTTTGGTAAGTCGTAAAAATGTGTTAATAATTTCATTAATTAAAACTAAGTAGTTCGTTATGATTTTAAAAACCTCTAAAATTATTGTTTATATTTATAGCGCCGGTCAGCGATAGCGGAGAGGATACGCTTAAGAGAAGAATGGTCTGCTCTGAAAGAAATAGGCGAATCTGTAACATCTACTCAGAGTGTACCTAAGAAAAAACAAATGAATTCCCGATGTACGCCCATTCCTTCTACCAGAAAAAAGCAAATAACTTCTGCTAGTACTAATCGTAAGGTATATTTTCTTAGATATTCATATGAACATCTCATGTAGTATAAAAATACAGTTTTTCACCTGACTATAGTGTTTGTACAGTTAGGGAAGACGTCTATCACATCCTAGCAAAGTGTGTACTGAATGAAGCTGGAAGAAAAGAGTTTGAGCATCAAAAAGATATCTGTTTAAGAAGGATTGGAGTCTGTAACAGTATTCTATATCTTCGCTTTTATCTGAGGAAGCAAAATTATTGTATAATATTGTAAACATAGGTTTGAAACATAGAAATATTTAGCTCTTAATGACTTAGCTATACTTATTACTGCATGTTTAGGGTGACATGATCACTTTGTGTTGTGTGTCAAACCCTATCTTTTAGTAAATAAAGAAAAAAAATATCTTAAAAATATCTATCTTGGTAGTAAATTTATATAATTCCTAAAATTTAGAAAGAAAGAAATTTATAGGGTGGTATTCATTTTTTTTTGTGCGGTGACGAAGTAAGAATTTAATTCACCAATCCCTATCTTACCCGTGAATGTCATAAAAGATGACTATGGGATATAATATGCACATAACATATGTGCAAGAGAAGGAAAACTCAAAATGAAACCCTATACCAACATGCCTGACCAGCATGTATATTATACATACATGTCAAATGCCCTCCCATTGTGGAGGAGGCCAGAGCCCAACAGTGGGACGTATGTGGGCTGCAATGATGATGGTGATTCAGATTTATTCAAATCATAGTTTTTTTTGTCACACTGTATTTTTTTTAGTCACTATCACAGCTAACATACGTTCCACTGCAGGACTCAAGGCTGCTTCACAATAAAAGGGAAATTGACCTACTACACTATACTGGTCAGATAGATAGGTACAGGGTTTTCTTTCCGGAGTCTCAACTCATCATCTTTTGCATAGATATATATATTTTTTTTTATTGCAAACGGTGGCAAACGAGCAAACAGTACACCTGATGGTAAGTGTTGCTGCCGCTCATGGACCTTTACAAGGCCGTTGCCTACCGCGAAGAAAGCGAAGGGAGTGTGAATGCGTGCATTGAGGCTCGGTGATACCAAGGGCACCACCAAAACCCTCCACATGCAATCACCCTCAGAAAGTTGGGCTTCCGGCTCTCTCGCTCACCGAACGAAGCGCAGTAACAAATTGCTACTACTCAGACGTCGATTTTCTGCGAGAGCATGGTACTGCCCCGGACGGACCGGCCCGTGGCTGTAGACAGATAACTGTCGACAGTGTGGTCCTACCACTCCTGTATCACTTAGTTGTCTTAAAGATAGTCATGACCAAGAAAGGGGATGGTGAATTGTATTCTTACTTCATCACCACACGTAAAGTGCATCTACATTAATAATATAAAGGAGAAAAATTGTATTTTTGTCTGTGTGTGTGTTTATAATGAATAAACTCAAAAAATACTGTGCCGATTTCAAAAATTCTTTCACCAATGGAAAGCTATAATATCAGGCAGGTAATATAGGCTATATTTTATCCCAGTAAGTATTCTCACGGGAACTATGCAGGTAAGGCAACTAAAACCGAAGCAAAGCGGGGATGGGTTACTAGTTATAATATAAAAATGTATTATAGTGCTTCAAATATTATTATTACTACTGTACGTTATTATTTTTATATAAATCCACCAGCCTCATTTATTTGGAACAGGAACTCAGTAGCACAATTACTTTCCTTCCCATGCCATAAAAGACAAATAAGCAATATACACAATGTCCAATTTTCAGGGTACACTTCACCCCGTGCATGTTAAGAGTGATGTGTTAATAGGAGTAGTCGCTTTTGTGGATGTTGGATCAGAAGCTCAGGCCTTTCCACTGCGTGCTGCGTTGGCTGCACTCGGAGCCTCTGTACTTACAGCATGGAGTCCTCTAGTAACTCATGTTGTATGGACTGACAGTATGTATACTTTGCTATTGTACTTATAACATCATCTTATCAACTCATACACTTTCCACTGCTGGGCTTGAGCCCCTTCCACAATAGGAGGGAAATTTTGTAAACTACACCAAGGTGGTCAGACAGTATATATGGTAGGTAGGACAATAGTGGTAGAACCATACTGTCAACAGTTATCTGTCTACAGCCGCGGGCCGGTCCGTCCGGGGTAGTACCATACTCTCACAGAAAATCGACGTCTGAGTAGAAGCAATTTGTTACTGCGCTTCGTTCGGTGAGCGAGAGAGCCGGTAGCCCAACTTTCTGAGAGTGTTTGTGTGTGGAGGGTTTTGGTAGTGCCCTTTGTATCACCGAGCTTCAATGCACGCATTCAGGCAGCAACACTTACCATCAGATGTACTGTTTGCTCGTTTGCCACCGTTTGCAATAAAAAAAAAACTATTTTGAGTGATCTCCCCATAGATGTTACATATGTACATATTATTCTTTGGACATCCACAGGCAGATATGGGGTGGTGAATGTATTCTTAATCTGTCACCATATGGTGGCATACATAAGCTTAAAATCTATCCATCAACCTATCTACATCCATTTTTGAACGTAGAATTCCTTACGAAAGAAGAATAATATCTTAATCAACAAGCGTGGAGGAATAGTGGGTGTTAAGTTTCCCCTTTTGCTCCTTTATTTAGTTTTGATGACTTTCAAAGTGGAAGTTAATAGCAAGCTTAATTGTAATCCAGTTCCGACATGGGCCATACTTTTAACATAAGAATAAAATATATGCTATATTGTTTCATATTGTATATATCCATGTATGGTAAGAATACCATGGTCACCACCATTTTCTGTACCATGGGTGTTTGTAACAGATGACTAAGGGAATGAAACAGATATCACTGCAATAACAAGTAAACTCTATATAAAACCCTATACCAACCCGTCTAACCAGCATGGTATAGTCAATTACCCACCCATTGTGGAAGTACCTCCAGCCCAGCAGTAGTTCGGGCCAACCACAAAGGACAAGGAACTTAATACCGGTGGTCGGCCCAATAATGAGGGCGAAGAGCTACGGTGGGTTTTCCAGAAAGTATTGAAAAGAGAAAAACAAATTGACCCAAACTGTTATTTCAGGGTCTTACAAAAAGTGGGTTAAAGCTGAATATACAGGCTATGTGACATTAGTGTTATGAAATTTTCTGTGTGGTGATGCATTAAGAATACAATTCACCACTCCCTATCTTGTCCGTGGATGTCGTAAAAGATGACTAAGGGATTTAATATGCACATAAGATCTTAACAAGAAACGGAAAACTCGAAATGAAACCAACATGTCTGACCAGCATGGTATTGTAGGTTAAATTCCCTCTCATTGTGGAGGAGGCCCGAGCCCAACAGTGGGACATATGTGGGCTGCGATGATGTTACGAAATTCCTAGGCCAGTGCTTCATTCTCATTCTCCGGTGATTTCGACAGTAAAGGGTGATATATCGTAACCTGTGACCACATTATCTTTCAGATGGTAATAGGTCCATTCGAGCCAGGGCTCGAGCTTTGGCATGCAGGTTGGTGTCTCCATTATGGGTAGAGGCTTGCGCTGCTGCTACAGAGAAACTTAATGAAAAGATGTTCCCCTCAACATCGAGACTTTCTGATCTACCCTCACCTAGAACCTTAAGAGCTCTACTTGTAAGTACAAGTTTAGTGCACAGTTATACCCGAGTATTAGTAAAATACCCCCTCTGCTACCTGTGGGTGTCAGAAAAGACGACTAATGCATAGTTTACAATGGGATGGTATATGTGGGTGTCGTAAAAGAAGACCCAGAGATATAATTAGGGACATGATATCGAATGGAAAGCATCGATACTGTACTCATGAGTAGTATCGAAAGTAAAGTATCGTACTCATAAAAGTATCGATACTTCAAAGTATCGAGTACCGAGTACTTTCGTAGAACCTATGCCCATGATGAGCTTTTTTTAGTAAATGAATGTATGTGATTGATGAAAATCACGTTTTGGAAGGTTCATTAAGTTTGAACTAGATGGCGTTACCATAGATATGAGCCATAAAATCAATTTTAAAATGGATAATTTCTACCAATTTATTCGATAGCTGCCAAAAAGTACTCATTGAGTAAAAGTATCGAGTACAAGGGTATCGGTATCGAAAGGAAAGTACTTGGTACCTAAAAGCATCGATACTTTTTTCGTGTCCCTAGATATAATATGCACATAACATGTGCAGAGTGCAGAGTTTTTGGCGGGAATCTGTAAGTGTCATGTGGTGTTCTTGTATTATATTCAATATCTTAGTGTTTTAACGTGTTATATTAAATAATCTTGATGGCATGTTATGTAATATATAGCGACAGAACTGCTGAAGTGTAGTGAATATGATATAAAACTGCTATACATACCTTTGTATTTCCACCAAAATTCTCAGAAGATACCCTTAAGAGTGGCCATTACACTGTTGAGGGCGACACTTTGACTTACTGACAGACTATTACTGACATGAAGACACTGAGAACTTGAAAAGATAATTATAACTCGACACTGGCAAAAATGAATCGTATTTGTAGCTGATTGCCAAGACAAAAAAGAAGAAGAAGAACATAAGTGCAATAGAAGATACACTTAAAATAAATCTCCATTCAACTTGTCTGACCAGGGTGATGTAAGTCGATTTCTCTTCTATTGGTGAGGTGTATGCTGATATGTTGATGATTACTCTTTGTCCAAATAACCCTTGAAACTTAAAATAATCCTACAAGATTGTTATCCACTATTCATTTTCGATATATTTTCACTACAGAAGAAAGCTGAAAGAGAGAATATACCACTAGCAGACCTACTATCAGATAGCAAAGAAGAAGACAAAGTGCTAATGCCCAGACTACGGTTAAGAATATCATCTGGAACGGACACCAGTAGAGATAAAACTACGGATACATCTAATGACACTATTGGTGAGTAGCTACCGTTTCTTTGACTGGCTTTGTTCTTGACACGACCCCGGGCAAACCATTCAATGAGACCTTGGGAAATTGGGATGGGTGAGCAAGCATTTTCCCAAAAAAAAAAAAAAATATGATTTGCCAAACGTTCCGGTTGCCAGTTTAATTGGCGGTAAACAAAGGTTTATAACCAGTTCGTGTTACCAGTGATGACATACAGCACTGAACCGTGGTCTTTAAATGTCGGCCTCATAAATAGGCTCAAAATCGCACAACATGCTATGGAGAGGACTATGCTCGGTATCGAATGGATCTAACCAACATAGTCCGCAGAATTGGCACGTTGAAATGACAACGGGCAGGCCACACCCTCTTTGAACCGATAACCATTGGGGAAGAAAGATTCTCAAGTGGCGACTACGACTACTAGGTGGACTGACGGCATCTTGAAAGTCGCAGAGAACCATTGGATGCAAGTGGCACTGGTCCATTCCGAGTGGCATTCTCGTGGAAAGATTTTTGTCCAACAATGGATGTCTACGGGTTGAAGGATTGATGAATGGAAGGAGTCCATCACCCTAGAGGGTTTGGACAATGTGTGGTATAACCATAACCTAACAAAACAGATGAGTAGGTAGGTTAGCAAATGTAGTTGATGTTAAAATTTTACCAGGAAAGTGTTACTGCCTATTAACAATGTTAACCTGATTTCTATCACTCCTTTCCAGACATCGAATCTCGCGTCAATACAGCACCTAGACGTGGTGCCACCATTGAGCCTAGAAGACCCATAGCATCACCCATCACTCGACCCTCGCCCAAGTCCAAGAGGAAACTTTTCACGCATAAAGAAGCACCAGATATCAGCTCTGATGAGGATTCAGGTAAACTAATATTATATTACAGTATATTGTATTTATCTGGGGGCACGGCAGTACCCCCGCCAAGTCGAGCAAAAACGCAACATTGCCGTAACATATTTTTCTCGAAGCAACTCAGGCCATTTTCGACCCTCTATAACTTCGTTGTGAATAAAACTAGAAGCCTCAATTTTTGGTAACCCAACAAGCATTATTTACATACAGTATATTTCAAATTTCATTTGATTTGAACCAATAGTTTAAGAATTATAACTAGTCAAAATTTCATTATTTTGTCACTCACTGACTGACCAGTCATCAATATTAAAGAGGTACCTCACTAAACAATCTAATTTAATATAATATGTATTACTCATTAAACAAACTAATATAAATATGTATTACTTGTGAGGTACATTGTGTTTTCATGCGATTGCCAAGTCAATCTATTTATTTAAAACATCAAAGATTTTTAATATTGATATGGTCACTATAAGAAGTTGTTAGGTTAGCTCATTACGTAATAACTTAAGAGGAAAGGTCCCTTAAGCAGGGACTGAATGAATTAACCGACTTGGTATAACATGGATCTCACAACTTTTTATAGTAGAAGAACTCAGTTGCGAGGTTTGGCCTTTTTTACAAGTTTTGTTTTTGATGGTATTTATTATTCACGTGGTGACGGAGCGTGAATACAATTCACTTTTTAAATTTATTTTTTAATTATGTTTATAACAGTATCCCAGCTTGATGGTAACACCCAACCATCCTCTTTATTGAAATTTTTGTGCTTTTTGATTTCAATAGCCTCGCGTACCATTCTAGGCAGGTATTGGCGTTCTTTTGCGAGGATTTGTGGTTTAACAAACCTGATATTATGTCTGACGCGGTCCTGACCATGTTCACAGACTGCAGACTGTGGGTCAAAATTTAATAACTAATTTTCTGTATCGGTTAGATAATTATAAATCTCTGTAATAACGGTGACTTGTTGAACGTGTGACATCTTAATCCGCCCGCGACCATCAACGCTGCAAAGTGTTCGAAACGTCGGGCAATCAAAAATCAAATACAAACGCGATAAATCCATAAATTAGTTCTACACCAACATGTCTGACCAGTGTGGAATGATAGGTCAATTTCCCTCCCGCTGTGTCATCATCATCATTATCATTTCAGCCAATCGCCGTACACTGCTGAACGTAGGCCTACCTCATGTTACGCCACAAAGTGCGGTCCTGTGCCGCGTGCATCCAAGGACGCCCAGCAACTTTCACCAGGTCGTAGGTCCACCTAGTGGGTGGGGCGTCCTACACTGCGTTGTCCGATACGTAGTCGCCACTTGAAAACCTTTCCTTCGCGGTTTCCCCAGCAGTTGTCGGTTCTTCGAGCGATGTGGCCTGCCCATTGCCACTTCAGCGTGCTAATTCTTCGTGCTATATCGGTTAGAACCGTTCTTCTGCGGTTCCGCATTTCCCACTGTGTAGGAGGCTCGAACCCAACAGTGGGACATATATGAGCTGAGATGATGATGATAATGACAATGTGTGTCTTTACAACATACCCGTAATAATAATAAAAAAAATACTAGACAGGGTAAGTCTAGTACTTTTTTTATTATTATTACTACATATACAGGGTGTATCAGGTTATGGGACAACTGTTCGAGTATGTTGTAGTTTAACGATCACAGACCGTAATTAAAAAGTATATTACACAAAAAACTATAAAACATAATAGTTACAGTGATTTCAAAAATATGTGTCAAAGAGTCTACGCCTTAAATGTGACGTGTTGATGTTACGTAGGCGTCTGACTCGCCTCGCCCACTTTTATACCTAAATAATGTCGGTGTGGTAGGATGGTTTATAATAAACTCTTGTAGGTAAAAAGTAGAATAAGTATGTACTATTGATTTTGACTGCACAGATGGCGTAGTGTACTAAGATACTGTCCTACCGTGCCAGTGTCACGGGTTCGAATCTCACGCAGGACAACACTGCGATCAACAAATTGTTGTACTGAGTTTGGATGTAATTTCTGTCCGTTGATTCTATTTGTGAAGTCCCCTACAATACAAGGATTATTAACTTAAAAATAAAATAGAAGCTAGATATCTACCTATTTTTAATAAAAAGATGCTACCTACCTTTTTCGTGAAAGTTGCCGTAACGGTAAGTATCCCATATCGATAACCGGAGTAATCCAGATAGGTAATAGGTATGTGGTATTAACATTCCAAAATTAACAATTCCTAACATATCACACATTTTTAATACCGCACATCGCACCAACACACCGAACCGGGAAAAAGCTATATTTCAAATCACTTTAAATAGCGGACTTTTAATACGCGAAAAAGTTGTAAGGAGATAATAATGCTAACCGTCCATCTAGACCGGAGATCCCAGTCAAACTAAAGTAATTAAATAAAAACGAATAATTCAATTTTAAAAACCTATACTTTTATAGGCACTAAGGGCCTATCCGCACTGCGATATTTCTTAATTATTTTTTTTGCGGGTTGGGTTGCGGTCGGCTTGCTCCTCGTACCAATCCGTGCGAGGCGACAGAAGGGCGTAAGCACGCACACCCACAACCCACCCACGATGCAAGTCGCCTTCGTCGTTGGGCCGACCACCGGAGCAGGGTGACTTGACGTCAGTGGTCGGCCCGACAGAATATAGGGGATATTCAGAATACCCCCTATTTGGGGTATCCTCCCATCGACCGACATCTCCCCTCGGGGAGGACGTCGGTCTTTCCTCACGTGGTCGGCCTCTCAGCGGGTGACGTACTATACCCGGTCAGGTCACCTGCGGCCTCGTGCGGTATCCGCGTATGGCCCTGATCGCCATGACCCTCTGTGGTTGCCCCCAGAAGTGCCCTGAGTCGGACTGTCATGGACCATGAACGTGGTGCAATACGATTTATTTTCGCGCGAATATTCTGAGTAGTATGTATTAAGCATGGCTATGTCCGCACTGCGGAATAAATTTGACGCGTTTCACTCAGTCGTGCCACAAATAATCCTTTCATGGGTCTCAATGCTATAAGTGAGTAATCCAATGTTCATGACATCTTTTAATACGTTTTTTACGCCGCCTTAGTATTGGATTAATTAAAATTTTAGTTTGGTTGTCCATCCTGTTTCCGTATGGTGACGGAGTAAAAATACAATTCACCAGTCCCTATCTCGTCTGTGGATGTCGTAAAAGACGACTATGGGATATAATATGCGCATAACATCAGTGCAAGAGAAGGAAAACTCGAAATGAAATCCTATACCAACATGTCTGACCAGCATGGTATAGTAGGTCAAATTCCCTCCCAGTATGGAGGAGGGCCGAGACCAACAGTGGGACGTATATGGGCTGCGATGATGATGATGTCCATCTTGCGTCTCAGCTGAAAACCGAATTAATCTACCAAAAATCGTACGAAATTTTATTCACAGTGGTTACTAAGTGCAATTTCGATCGCGGAATATAAAACGCGAGAATAAAAAAAAATACCTCATTGTGAAGTGTCGCAGTGCGGACAGGCCCTAAGCGAGCGAACGTCGTTGGGCGGCTCTTTTGACACGGTAATATAATCTACCAGTAATCCAACTTCATACAAACGGACGAAACGCGAGCTATACCTACGCGCCTCGATCTCGGCATGCGCTCGGCATGTAGACAGTCGCGACTGTGCTGCAGTGACGAACGAACGGTGTGTTGTTTTTTTAACAATAACTGCGCGAATTTTTCACCAAAATACATAATTATACACATATTTAATATGACAAGTAGGGTATATTGTGCTGTTTTTGGTTGCATGAATTCGTCAATAACGAATCCAGAGACAACTTTTTTTAGATTACCTGGAAACTCTGAAAGGTAAGATTATAAAATAATTTTACTTACTATAGTAGGTAGGTACATAATGTGTGTCGTTTTAATTTCCTTTTATCTGCCGAAAAAAAGTTGTCTGGATTAATAAATAAAGTGATTGACACGAGTGAAATAGGTAGTTATAGGCGGTTCATGAATCATGTTACGGTAGGTACGCTTGTGTTAAAACTCATAATGTGTTTTGTTTTGTTAGTTTATATAATTCAAAGTAAAGACGTGGTATTTTATTATTAATCATATATGTTTATTGTACTATGTACTAAAAATAATTTGACCGTCTGTCTGTCACTAGATAATTTAAATTTATAGACCGATTTGTTATTTAAACATAAACATGTTTTTTTTTTATTAAAACTACCAATCAAAAATCAACACGCATTCTTATTGAACACTTCCTATTCAATTCACAAAGTATTTTATTTGTTTATATAAGAAAAGTATATACAAAACTAAATGGAAACACAAAGTAGGCAAATGTAATTAAAATGCTGGAGGCGGGCAGCCCTATCACATGTTTACGTTTAGGCATTTAATTCAAGATTACGGCCGAGATACATTACTGGATAAATGACTATACTGTGACCTTGTTCGTGGGCTTGCCCACATGCCTACATGTATACAGAGACGAAATTAATTTTCGTTAAAAAATTACAGTTTCAGTTTTATTGTTTTATTTTGCCTACAAGATATAGGTAATTATTTCATTTATTTCCCTTTTTCTTAATACTGTGTCGGTATTTCTTTCTATAGTTGTGGCCACGCCTCCTGGTCATTGCCACAGAAACAGCTGATGTTAAGGCGAAGTTTGTCTTGCTTATGCGAACGTAATCATTGATTTATTCAATTTCTAATGAACATTTAACAAAGTACGAATGTGTTGCACATTAAGTATCGCTGACTTTATATATTTCAATCAGATTTACACGAAAAAGCGATGATAAAATTGGAAACTTTACATATCTCTAATTCCTTAACGAATCGTTATTTTTCCTTCAAATTTTTTTATGGTGTCGTACTAACAATTGCCTAACTCCCATTTGACCAGTTGCCCCATAACCTGATACATCGTGTATATACTTAACTATTATTTTATTTACAGATACTACAGTTAAAACGAAACAAAATAGAAATAAACTAACTGAGAATGAGAGGCGTGACTTGGTACGTGCTGAACGCATGGCTAAGAAACTATTAACGGCTTGCAACACACAGAACACACAGCGTAGCAATAATAATATCGCATGCACACAAAATGGACTTAAACCTAAGATTGTGAGTAGTTATTATTTTTTAACACATTTTGATTAGTTTCACCTATATGTATGTAACGGAATCTTTGAACGTAATTTTGTCCCACTTTGAACGAACAGATTTCATTTAAACTTTGCACGCTCGTCAAAGGCCCATGACAATGCAATAATTCGATCAAAATAGCCGAATATCCTGAATAGATTCACCAGGATTTAAAAATTTCTAATCGTATCCTTTGCATAAGAGCAAGAGAGACAGCTAGTGTGCGAATGCGAACGCATGCGCAAAATTCAAAACTAGTAACTACTTGACTTGTAACTATAGTCACAAAATAAGATGCCCGTTTTGACATTTGTCTTAGCGATGTAATTAGTGATGAACCATACGACTCGGTACTCGATACTCACGATAAATCTATTCAAGTTTGCATGAGTATAAAATCGATTTGAATATGTATTGTAAAGTGCATTAGATTAATGTTCTGATTTGAAAATTTTACTTAAACTGTGATATTGTAGGTATTTTACAATGTTACGAAAGGTCAATTTTTTATCATTTAATATTTTTGTGACAATAACATCACTCAGTCACCAAAAAATCGAGAAAAAGTGAATCTTCAGTCAATAATTTTCTTCAGATGATGAGCCAAAATTGTCAGTTGAGCTATCGTCACCCGTATATATATTATTTCATTTGCATATTGTCAATATTGACGTCTCGAATTTTCAGTAAAAATCACTACACAGCTGGCAAAATTCAGTAATTAATTAGTTTAAATACTAGTGTTAAAATTAATAACACCGGCCAAGTACGAGTCCGCCTTAAAAAATATATCATGATCAATTTATTTTTTCCTTCACCGATTATTAATAGTCTGTGGACAATATGAAAAAAATAGTTATGCCACAGCACTTAGCCCAGTGGGCGGTACCCGTCAATGAAAAATGTTTAAAACACCTTTAAAACATTTCGATCGGTAAAAAATAGAAAACTTCTTGGGCGTGAACTGTCAAAACGGGCCTTTTATTTTGTGACAACTATAGTAACTACTTGACTTGTAACTAGTAAGCGTGTTTTTTAGATGTGAAACATTTATAAACAAGAGTAAACCTGATCGTTAGCGTGACGCAAAGCTATGCGTGGCGTGAAACTACGCGTAGCTCTCACAGTTTGAAATATGTTTGAATTTTTTATTCTTGTATTTTAATTAATATGCAAAAGAATCGTAATATTTTATTTATACTTCATGCCATATTAGTTCCTATCATAATCTGTTTTTTTATGCATATATACTTGTACAAAATAATTTAGATGTTTCACATTTACCAGGCTTACTGAGTGACAGCTCACTTTTTTATTAAACTATAATTTATTCTGGATGATGACAATAGAATACAATTCATCGACCTTATGTTGTTCGTAGGTATCGGAAAAGACAACTAAGGAATATATTGTGCATTTAGCAACTATGCAAGATAAGAAAAATTCGAAATAAAACAAGATGATTTGTATTTTTACTTTATCATCATTAATCATTATTTCAGCTCATATGTCCCACTGTTGGGCTCGAGCCTCCTCCACATTAGGAGGGTAATTGACTATACTATTATACCATGCTAGTCAGACAAGTTGGTATAGGGTTTTGTTTAGTTTTTCTTCTCTCCCTTAGTCGTCTTTTACGACATCCACGGGCAAGATAGGGAGTGATGGTTTGTATTCTTATTCCGTCACCATACGGATAACTCTTTCACCACACAGAAAATAAATGTTATATGTCTTATATCATTTAAAAAACAACACCATATAACAAGATATGGGGTAGTGAATTACTAAGTTACTAAAATGTTACTAAACGTGGTAGAACCACACTGTTCACAGTTTTCTGTAGGGATGTGAAAAAATAATCGATTTTTATAAAAAACGATTATTTTTTTCTAATAATCGATTTTTACAATCAATTATCAAAATTATAAATAATCGATTATTTATTATTCGAAATTCGATCGAAATTACTTAATCGATTATTTCACTGCCAGATTTCCTAAAAAAAAGGTCATCACGATACTGCGTGGCGCGTGCAGTGTTTCATGCTATATTAGAAAATAAAGCTCACATTGCCTAAAAAAAAATCATCATAATCCTGTTGGGAGAAAAAATTGATTATTTTATAATCAATTATTTATTTTTAATTAATCGATTATTTTATAATCTATTTATTTTAAAGAACAAAAAATCGATTATTTACCCTCCAAGTCACATCCCTAGTTTTCTGTCTACAGCCGTGGGCCAGTCCGTCCAGGGTAATACCACACTGAGCAGACGTCTGAGTAGTAACAATTTGTTACTGCCCTTCGTTCGGTGAGCGAGAGAGCCGGCAGCCCAACTTTCTGAGGGTGTTTGCGTGTGGTGAGTTTTGGGGACGCCTTTTCACCCGACCTCATTGCACGCATTCGCACTCCCTTTACTTCCTTCATGGTAGGCAGCGGGTTTGTAAAGGTCCATGAGCGGCAGCAACACTTACCATCAGGTGTACTGTTTGCTCGTTTGCCATTAACAGCAATAAAAAAAACATGGAATATATTTTCAGGTATTATCAGGCATGTCCCGGATGGAGAGGCAAGCAATCACAAAATGTATTCAAACCCTCGGCGGCATCATACAAAACAAGGTGAACAAACGTACTACCCATGTACTAATGGGTTCCTGTAACAGCAACTTGCCATGCACCAATCATCCATCCAACATAACTGGTGAGAATCCCCACTTTTTACTAAACACATATTGAACCATAGAAAAAAAACTACCATAAATTGGACTTGAACCCACATCTATTGGAAATCCATTTTAACTCCTTTACCATTTCAACTATTTTGCTAGATACGGATAATGTGGTTGTCAGTGTGGCGACGGAGTAAGAATACGAATCACCATCCCCCCTCTCTTGGCCGTGGGTGTCGTAAAAGACGACTAAGGGATAAAATATGTATATAATATCTTCAGTGTGTATATCTGTCAAGTAACATTATTATATATGTCTTAAGTGTTATCTAAAATTTAATGGGCGGTGTTGAAAACGGCCAGAAATTGTCTAAATATATAAATTCAATTTTCTTTAGGTATAACAGGCCATTGCGACCTGAGTAAGTCTTCATGTTGGACTGAAAGCCTGGACAAGCGAGCTAGAACGCTGAACTCCTTACTGGGAGCGGCAAGAGGAGCCAGGGTGTTGTACGCCAAGTGGGCAGTATTATCCGCGGAGAAAGGACACTGGCTTCATCATCATGGATACGAGGTGCAGCATTTGAAGAAAATTAGTCAAGTGAGTATAAAATCGTCTAAGAACCATTTGAAACTCGATTCCAATCCTAAATCCAATCGCAGCTCGAATTTGAGCAAAGGGCATAGCCGGATTAACATGGGAATTCTGCCCCCAAACTCAAAAACTCAAAAAAGCCATGGGGGCAGAATTCCCATGTTAATCCGGCTATGCCCTTTGGTACTCTTTAAAGCGACACTAGCGCACGATTGGAATCAAATTCGGTGGAGTTTTTTTTAAACTAAATTATTTCTACTCTCGTCGATTAAGTCAAATATTTGCTACCCCCGACGTGATTTTGACGTAGTTTAAAATCGTTAATATTGCACAATTTCAAAAAAGCGTCTTTGTAGTGATCGTATTCGGTAACGTTATTATAGTCCATAAAATATAGGATGATCTCTGTGACAGTTGTCCCTAGTGCTGTCACGTTTACGATAAAGTCCATAGTTTTCTATCGATAAAAATCTTTATTTTTATAATTGTGATTTTCTGTTATAATTAAAATACAATCAATGTAAATCTTTTTGAATTTATTTCAAACAAAAACTGTTTTTTGACTGTTTTAATTATTCAAAAGAAGTAAAGGTCTAGGTCACTATTATCGTCATCACTGGAGCGTTCCTGTTAGAACATTTATAATTTTTTGTCAAATAGGGATAGTCGTTAGATCAACCAATTACGACTGTTTTATAAATAAATATGTCTAGTTTATTGACAATAATGCGTATATAATATTATCATTTACTTGGAGACAAAAAGTAGTTTTTTAATGTTTAATTAATTCAATTTATGTGTTTTATAATGTAACTGTCTGTTTTAATTGTAAAAAATATGTTGAAAGTTTTATATAGGTACTGTATTGGGTTTATTTTATTTTATGAATCATTTAATAAAGATCGGTTATCGATTTACGTATATCGACTGTCCCATCTCTTTTTCATTTTCAGTCCAGTATGATCTTGTACGTGCGCAAGTGTAATTTATGTATAAAATATTTACTAGGTATTTCAGTACTTACGAGGTACATTTTAGGCATGAATATTAATATTTTTATATTTATAATATATTGCAAATCAGTTGCAATAAAACTAACACGAAAAGAACAAAAATATATTTGACACAAAATGAAATGGTAAACATGTCGCTCATTCGAACTTACTTCGTTGGTTTCGTTGACATCTGTCATAGAGATCAAGCTATATTTTATGGACTATATTTTAAAGTTCTAAAACATGGCGCATTTGGTGAAAATAACAACAGCAAATGCAAAGAATTCATTCTCGATTATGTTTAAGAGTACCAAATATAAGTCTGGTGAGATTGGAATTGAATCGGATTCGAAATTAGAATTGATTTCAAGAGTAGGCACACAGTTTAGTAATCACAAGAAGAGACTTTCCGTATGGTGATCGAATAAGAATACAAATCACCACCCCATTCTTGTCCATGGGTGTTGTAAAAGAGGACAGGGATATAAATTGCAAATACAGTGTAAACTCTTTATAACGTCACTCGATTTAATGACAAACTCCTTAAAACATCGAAATAACTTGATTTTGGTTGGTTTGTCATATTGTCGATACAATGATACACTCTATATAGCATCACATTCACTCGAAATAACGACGATAATACGGCATTATTTAGCATTGAGCAGTACTTTCTTAATTGCCAAAATTAGAAGAACTGCAGCTGTGTACGTTCTTTCCTTTATTGTTTTGTTATTTTATTATCTAGCATGTGTTTATCTCAACTGACCTACGAAATATTGTAAAAAAATTCTCTTTTGTTTTTTGTGTGATTGACTTGCACATATTTACTTCGGCCACTGGACTGTCGTTAGGTTGTTAAACGTTATCTTAATCATAGTTGTTTTTACGTTTGTAAAATTTGCACTATATTAGTAAATAAATATTAGAATAGTAAAATAATATCAATTTTTTTTTCACTCCAATTAACAATAACTCTATAACTTCAAAAAATTCACAGTCCCTTGAGTGTCGTTACATAGAGTTTACACTGTAATATGCAAGAAAACTTGAAATAAAGTCTTATACCAACCCGTTTGACCAGCGCGATATGGCGAACGTGGCCATTCGTCCCATTTTCTGTGACTGTCCCATCGTCCCCGCCCGTACAAAAATGATCAGTTTTTGCTGATAGCGACGTGTTTTTGTTTTTGTAGGTTAGTCCATAGTTTTACCTGCTTCTTTTTAAATAAAACTGCGGAATAAAAAAGTGGACTGAGGTCCGCCCGTGACTGTGAACGCTGCAAAGTGTTCGAAACGTCGGGCAATCAAAAATCAATTACAAACGCGATAAAATCCGTAGTTTTATTTAATATGTGTAATACTTGCGTAAACATCAGGAGTCTTTACTTATTCCTCCAAATTTTTGTTCCGCTTTGACTCAAGTGTCCCGTTTTGACGTAAAAAATATGGTCGCATTATGTCAAATTCTCTCAGACTAAAGAAGAGGCTCGAATTCAGCAGTATAGCGATTACATTCTGAGATGATGACTTACCTTAATCGTCTTCTTACGACATCCACAGGGTAAAAAATTGATTGTGAATTGTATCCTTACTTCAATAAGGCATACTATTGATTCATCACTATCATCAGAGCTCGAATACTTTTCACTGCTGGGCCTCGAGCCTTCTCCACAATAGGTGAAAATTGGCCGTCGCTTATCAGACAAGTTGGTATAAGATTTTATGTCAAATTTTGCTCCTCTTGCATAGATTTTATATGTATACTAGCAATCCGCCCTCGCTTCGCTTCGGTTTTAGGTTATAGTCGTTTTACCCGCGTAGTTCCCGTTCCCCTGGGAATACCGGGCTAAAATATAGCCTAGTTTACGCCCTGATATTATAGCTTTCCATTGGTGAAAAAATTTTGAAATCGGTCCAGCCGTTTTGAAGATTACCCGGAACAAACAGACAGACAGACAGACAAAAATTTTTTAATTGCTATTTTAGGCATAGGTGTCGGGCAAATAACCGTGTGAGCATGAAAAAAGCCTATTATTTTGACATTACAAACAGACACTCCAATTTTATTTATTGGTATAGCCTAGCTGACCCAACAGACGTTGTTCTGTTCAAATAAATTAAAAGAAATTCTTGAAATCCATAGCAGCGCCACCTACCGGGTCCAATAGTGAATCTAAACCATTCTCGAATCCCCTTGAACATACACAAAAAATTTCATCAGCATTGGTCCAGCCGTTTAGGAGACGTTCAGTGACATACACACGTACACAAGAAATGTATAATTATGTAAAGATAGCTGAGCCAACAGACGTTGTTCTGTTTAAATAAAATAACGCCACCTACCGGGCCCAATTGTAAATCTAAACCATTCTCGAATCCCCTTGAACACATACAAGTAATTTCATCAACATCGGTCCAGCCGTTTAGGAGGAGTTCAATGACATACACACTTACACAAGAAATTTATATATAAAGATTATATCCTTTTAATCGACACTAACGGACAAAATAGAAGGTGCAGATTCTTAATCTGTCTCCATACGGAAAATTAATAAATTGTATTATTCAGAAAAATACTATTGATTAAAATTGTACTGTTACAGAAAGCGCTCGTCGAACGAAGTGCATTGGATTTACTAAATCGCGATTACGCGTACGATGTATTCGACGGTATGCGAATTCGAGTCTCCGAAGACGCAGACCAGAGAGATGCAGCTATAGAGCTACTGACATTATGCGGTGCTGTTGTTCAAAATGGCGGCGCGGTTACACAAGATGGCGACGCTATTACACAAGATGGCGGCGCTGTTACTCAAAATGGCGGCGATGACGTCACAATAGGCAATAATGCCGGCGAAGTGAACTCTAAGTGGGTGTTTGACAGTGTTGCCGCAGCGAGAGTTAGGACTACCAGAAGATATTTAAATATAAATCATGAGCAATTAGAAAATCGTAGCAGATGATGTTGCCAACCATGTGGCGATGGCGATAAAAATGCAAATCGTCATCTCTTGCCCGTGGGAGTCGTATAAATCGGCTCAGAATCTCACCAGGAGAATACTCAGCAGCTCTATCCTGGACAACTCTCTCAGACCTCACTCAGATCGCCAACGCTAAACGTGGCGTTTACAACACAGTCACTCATTTATGGAGATTACATACAACAGTGTACGATGAAGGCTGTACGATGACAAAAATGATATTTTTAATGTGCCTAGTAATCGAACCGAAGACATTTGAACGAGAACGGATGACCAAATATTAAAGCCATAGTAGCATTAAAATTTTAAGTCCTGTACTTGACCGTGTAGTCAGATAATCAAAGTCACGCAGTCGAAGTTACTACAAAGATTTCCTCGCAGTTGTCATATGAGAATACTTAGATACACAAATAATAACCCTATGAGAGAAGGGAAACTCGAAATTAAACCCTATACCAACTTTAGATGAGTGTAATTTTTATTATACTTCAGCATAATTTCTAATGGTATAACGGAAACGGATGTATGAATTTAAGCGGCAACAGAAATGGAAGTGTCAATGGAAAAACTTCCATTTTGTTTTAGGTGTTTTTTTTTTATTTAATTTAATATTCGAATTTATGTAGTGGTAAGTTGTATTTTCACCACAAAGAAAATACAATTGTATTTTCCGTGTAGTGATGGAGGAAGAATACAATTAGTAGTGGGTCAATTTCCCCTGTGGAGAAGGCAAAAGCGTAATAGTGGTTATATGGTTTTATTTCAAGTTTACCTTCTCTTTCATAGATTTTATTTGCACATTATAGTTGTCACAAAATAAAAGGCCCGTTTTGACAGTTCACGCCCAAGAAGTGTCTATTTTTTACCGATCGAAATGTTTTGAAAGTAATTACATTTTTCATTGACGGGTACCGCCCACTGAGCTAAGTGCTGTGGCATAACGATTTTTTTCATATTGTCCACAGACTATTAATAATCGGTTAAGGAAAAATAAATCGATCAAGATATATTTTTTAAGGCGAACTCGTACTTGGCCGGTGTTATTAATTTGAATACTAGTATTTAGACCAACTAATTACAGAATTTCACCAGCTGTGTAGTTGATTTTTACTGAAAATTCGAGACGTCAATATTGACAATATGAAAATGAAATAATATATATATGGGTGACGATAGCTCAACTGACAATTTTGGCTCATCATCTTAAGAAAATGATTGACTGAAGATTCACTTTTTCTCGATATTTTTGTGATTGAGTGAATGTTATTGTAACAAAAATATTAAATGATAGAAAAATGACCATTCGTAACATTGTATCATTTCAAAATATCTACAATATCACAGTTTAAGTAAAATTTTCAAATCAAAACTTTAATCCAATGCACTTTACAATACATATTCTAATCGATTATATACTAATATAAACTTGATTCGATTTATCGTCAGTATCGAGTACTGAGTCGTATGGTGCATTACTAAAGGCATCGGTAAGACCGCAAGTGTCAAAACGGGCCTCTTATTTTGTGACAACTATATATCCCTTAGTTCTCTTTTCCGTGTGGTGACGGAGTAGGAACACAAACCTCTTGTCCGAAGATGTCCCAAAAGACAACTAAGGGATTAAATATACCTACTTGATAACTATGCAAGACGAGTAAATCTCGAAATAAAACGTTATACCAATACGTCTGTCCAGTGTAGTATAGTAGGTCAATTTCCCTCCTATTGTGGAGGAGGCCCTGAGCTCAACAGTGGCACTTGGCAGTGGAGCTGAAATGATGACGATGATGAAAATAATAACCTATTTTATGATTCCTACGAGTAGAAAATAGTCAATAATTCTTACTCGTATTTCTTACTCATTCTTTACATGGAAAGTAAATAAAACTAGCAGACCCTTATTAAGATAATTTATTTAATCAAATAAATAATTGTAAAAAAACTATTTACGGATTTTACAGTAAAGTGTTCGAAACGTCAGACAATCAAATACAAATCCGTAAAACATTTGTAAAAATTTTTCTTTTTTAAAAGTCATCAAATAAATAATATTAATTTATTATAAATATTTACGTTGTATATTCTAATTTATTAAAAAAGTGAATCTATGTTTTAATAAATGATATTTTTCAACTAATCCTGTTTTCTTTTTAGAAGCTGATTCCGCGACTACGTCCGCGTGGCATTAAAAATTAGTGATTGTAGCGAAATATTTTCATACTCGTAAATAATCATCATCGCCTTGCCCTTATCTATATATTAATACGTGAAGCAAAAAACTTTGTACCCCTTTTTACGAAAATTACGTTGATGGACAAGTATGAAATTTGGCACAATTGTATATAATGAGGAGAAGTGCATAAAACTGAAATTTCATATAATAATCGATTATAAATACATTAAATTCATTAAAAAAGGCATTACACACACTACAACGCAATCGCTACACACACACACACACACACACACACACACATATGCACGAACTTATACACTTTTGTTTACGGTTAAAATTGCCGGTCAAACCGAATGGCAAATAATTATGATGACAATGTCTAATAGGCATTTTTACTTAGTACTTTATAATGTTAGTTATTAGTGAAATACAGCTTGCTCAATTTACAATTATACATAAATAAAATTAAAAGAAAATTGTGTAGCAGAAAAATTAGTTAAAATGAATTATGGCCGATTTTCGACCAAACGCGACCACTAGTCTCTTAGTCTCAATTAATCAATGTGGCCTCTTCTTTCATACATATTGTAAGTTTTGGCTATTGTTATATGATCCTGGTCCTGATTTCAACCGTCCTTGGAAGGGTAATTGTTGACTTGACGGTATTAGTGGATTTGGCCCAGATCTATTGAATACTCTTAGTCGTCTTTTACGACAATCACGACCAGGGCCGAGACGCTAGGGACGCCGCCATCAAAATTATTTTTGTTATACTTACGCTTTGTAGTGGCGTATTGATAAATAAGTAGGAACAATATGCGCCTTGTAACATATATTGCGCTTATTGTATAAATCTACTAAGATAATATTCACGTTCGTAGTTTACGATTTGGGTTTTAGTTTACATTAATTACGAGCTAAGCGTTAAAAACAAAAGAACCGCCGGTGTTTATTTAAATAAGTTTATAATTGCAACCCGATGAGATGCGTGCGACGCAAGTGCTGTAACGAGACTCCGACTTTAAGGAACGGGAGAGCCAAAACAATTGAACAATTATTTAATCAAAGTGTGTGCGCATTGATTTTTTATAAGAATAAGTTCAAGTAATAAAAACATTATTTAGTTTGTGTTACGGATTGTTTTAGTCACGATGAGTGACAGTAAACAAGATAAAAAAAAATCGGTTGTCTGTAAAGTCGGTTTACTGACGATAGTTTTTTTTTTTTAAAGACACCTTCCTGCACTAAGGAAATTTATCCTTGTATTGCGGGGGACTTTACAAACATATAATTAACGGACACAAATTACATCCAGACTCAGAACAACAATTTGTGGATCGCCCAAAGTGTTGTCCCGCGCAGGATTCGAACCCGCGACACTGGCACTGTAAGTCGGTATCGTAACCACTACGCCATCTGTGCAGACGATAGTTGAACGTGACAACGTCATACGAAAATACTGATGGAATGGTTTCATTTTTCAAAAGAAAATTTTAATTTTATTTGTTTGATAGATATTTTGTATGGATCAAGCCTTAAATGGAACGCCTCAGAGCGAGGTAACGTCGCATACGTCATGTTTTTTCGTGTGTGCAGCCGACTCCATCGAATTATAAGATGTTGTCACGTCAAAAAGAAATTACCTCGTTACCAAAATTTTATAAGGATAAGTAAATAAGTAGAAGAACGTGATAAAAATACAACCGAAATAAGTAAATATTTTATGGCCCTACCGTCTACTTCCAAAGAAACATTAGAGACAGAAATCAGTGATTTTATCGATGGGGGTGTCATAAAATCTGATTAAAAAATGCTTCACGTACTGGTATGTGCTTTATATGTAATTTTCTATCCAATAAATATTAATGACTTTAGCCTGTTTACAATACTAAAAGAAACGGAAAACATTTTCTTTTTTATATTGTCTTTTTCTAATCTTCGAAACGCCTGCACCGATTCTGATGCGGTCGATAGGCGGCCTGTTATTTTATATAAGTAATCGCTACCGAAAATCATGAGTTTGATTCGCTTGAAAAAATAACCTTTGTGTTTAAATAAATATTACATACATATATGTATTTATTTATATGTAATATTAATTTATTTACAGGAAAAGTATTTTAGTTATGCACGTCTGTTGTTGTTCAGTATCCATAATACAAGCAATACTTAGTTTGGGACTAGACGACGGCGTTTCATTGTCGAGAATTATTCATTTATTTATTTTATGTATATCTATTATGTATACATAATTACGTCGTACGGTTTCATATGTATTCCTTGTAAATAAATACATATAAAACATGCCAATAAAGAAACGATTGATAAACGGCGTTGCTAATCGTTCCTTCCCCCTCGCACACTATGGCTGTCTTTACTTACACACGTCGGTACAGTACACAAATAAACAATCAATTTATCAGCTCTGTAAATTTACTGTTAAATTATTCTTTATTTTTATTTCCTGTTCATCTTTTCTTTTATTATTGAATTTCGTTGTTGTTTATTGTTATTATATTCATGATTTTTAATAAAGTCAATTTCTTATTTTTAAATTGTAATAATGCAATAGCATAAAGTTATTTATTTACGTACTAAACACCGACTAATAAGTGTCAATCGTACACGGACTCGGGCTTTATACGTTCCAGTATTGAACCGTCGCTATATTTGTGACTTCGATTAACACTTTTAGGTATTTTTAAAAACTTGCTTACTATTTATTATCAATAGTAAAAAATATCACCAATTTGGGAATGTTTTGCTGACGGTCTAATCTGTCATTAATTGTAGAGATTTGATACGGTTCTTGCCTGGCGCGGGTTATACTAAAAGTAACAAAATTATTTTATGTACTTATTTGTTACACTTGCTTAACCCTTACGGTTGCTGACATGAGTTGAGAGATCTAGAATAATTTATTACATATAAACGCAAAGCACCGGAATTACAAGTAATAAGTTCTTCTACATCAAGTCTGTGTTATACTTGCTCAACTCAGGTCTTCAACCATAACCGTATTAGTAAATTAACTTGACTAGAAGATGTCTTCAAACTCTTGGATTGGACCGGACTCGGCATCAACATCAACGGAGAATACATCACTCACCTTCGATTTGTAGGCGATATCGTCGTTATGGCAAAATCAATGGAGGACCTTGGCGCCATGCTCAACGATCTCAGCAGGGTATCCCAACTAGTGGGTTTAGGAATGAATAAGACGAAAGTCATGTCACATGTCCATGTCATTCCTTTTTTTTCTTTCTTTTTTTTCACGCTGTGGAAATGCATTTACGCACTATCCCCCGTCGGTTGAAACAGACGGGGGAGTGTGTGTGGGACTCGCCGGCCACAGAAGTGACCGAAATACCCACTAAAACCACAGCGGCCCCTTCCGCGCTTTTATACGAGGTGCCGGAGAGATCGTCTGATGACATTCTATCCCCGACACCCCAACGCTTGGCTGTCTGGCCACGTCCTGTCATCATTCAGGGCGGTGGATGGAGCAGCGCATAACGGCGTCTTCTCCTCCCTGGTCGCCGTCAGCGGAGCGAGTCTGCGGACGCAAGTGCCTCGCGTGCCCGCTCCGCGGCCTCCTTCCTTGTCATGACAGCCTCACAGAAGGAGGCCATCGACGACCAACAGCTGTCGCTGCCGAGCATCTTGGAGATGATGGTCGGCAACGACAGGTCCGCTGTTCCCATGTCCGTTGACAGGACGTGGCGCTGAGGCCCCCAGACGGGGCATACTTCTAGTGTGTGGCGTGCATCGTCGATTAGCGCGCCACACTTATGGCATCCTGGGGCCTCTTCTCTTTCAATTTTGTGCAGGTACTTACCGAAGACCCCATGTCCGGTAAGCACCTGCACCATCCTAAATGTAAGGCTGCCGTGCCTTCTCCTGAGCCAGCGGTGGAGATACGGCGCAACCGCTTCCACAGTCAACAAAATTATTAACATATACCCACTCAACAGATCCAATTGTAAGGTAAAAGTCCATAACTACTTATTAGGCCTCTCATACGTAGAAACAGAAAATTTTATCGAAATATTGAATTAGATGAACAAATCGTATAACTTAAAATAATAATTACTTCTATCTTATTAAAATAATTGTACTTATATATTCTCTTATAACACAAAGTCACATACGCACACACACCCACACACCCAAAGATCCTCCTAGAGTTGTACATGGATGGCACAAATATAAAATAAAAATAGGTTAATGCTTTGGCTTTGTACTAACATATTTAACTCACTTTTGAGGGGACAACTACACTCCGAGATACAGGTGCATACCTAGTTCGGGTGTAGAAGTCATTATTATGTATTGCGTCCATAATCGTCCGATATCTGATTTGCTATTTCGTCAACCCTATAATATATTACACACTTCTAATGCATGTTAACTTTAAGCTTTACTGTCAAATTATTGTGAAATAAATATTATTATTATAATATTGTGTCTCCCAGTTTCACGGCTATCTTCCATATTGTTTAAAATATTAAAAAAGGGAAGATACCCGGTCCTTTGAAAGGCTTACATGGGGATATGGATCCAACACGCAGAGGCCTTTGGAGAAATTTAATGTAAAATGGGATGGGACGTCTACCGATGACACTCCACGTCTGCACATAACACACGTGGACTGCCAACGGTAGGTGTAAAACTATTGTGTGTTAATGGTATCTAATACATGATTATGGGGTTGAAGGTTAGATGGACTGGATTAATGGTAAACTATTGATTTAAAACTGTCATCTGCCTTCAATACCTTTATCGTCTTGAACTTTGGCAGACGGTGACTCGCCAACTCACTGAATGGGCCCCTCCAAACGGTCGCCACAGACACGCAGGCCATACGGGCAACATTGGTGCAAGTGGCTTGGGGTGTCGAGCGGTGCGGCGCCGGTTTCACCATCGCAGTGGTTTCCCCGTAGTTATGCCCTTGAAAATGACACTTCCACCCCCGAGCATATAGCTTATTATTATTATTATTACAGTCCCCCGCCCTGCTACGGGGGACTCTAGATCCTCACTCCACCGCCGGATGACTTCCTCTTCCTGAACTCTGCCCAATCCCCTTGTGGAGACTTGCTCGCCGTTGACTCGCGCTGTGGCGCGGAACCGGTATATTTCTGCCAACGCTTCCGCCACCAGTGCCCAAGGCGAGTCGCCCGCCAGCAGTGTTGCCGCAGTCCAGGACACAGTACGGTAGCCCCTAATAGCCATCACCGAGTCCATGACATTCCTATTCCGGTCCTAGTTGGCAATGCGATTCTCGAAGCTGTCGTATTACGTTTACCTTGGACAAACAGTCCAGTTAGATAGGTCAAATTTCGAGAAGGAAGTCTGAAAACTCCGGTGTATGTTACGAATGATACCTTACGATACGGTGACGTGGTCCCTAAATGTGGGCCTTATAACAAAGTCAAAGTCGCTCAGCGTGGCTATGTACGAAATTTTTCGACTTTCACTAGGTCATCGGTCCACCTAGTCGGGGAGCGACACACTGCATTCACCGATACGTGTACGCAACTCGAGAACCTTTCTTCCCCAGTAGTGTTGCCCAAATGCAAGACCAAGACGAGACTTGGACTGGTCTTGGTCTTGGTCTTGCAACATCACATCTGGTCTCGTCTTGGTCTTGGTCTTGCGCACACGAGTCTTGGTCTTGGTCTTGGTCTTGCGCACCCGAGTCTTGGTATTGCAGCAAGAGTCTCGCAAAGTTTTGCAGTTAGAATAACGTAACAGTAATTTATCATGGCAATGAAAAATCCAACTAAATTAATCAAATATCCTATCCTATCTATCCATCTGCTAGCCTATAGTTCACTATTGAATACAATACTTACCACTGGAGAAAATTACTCTTCTATTCCCCTGGTGTTCCATTAGACAGCGTTACTACTCTTATGACAGGACTTTCGACCCTATTTTCTTAAGACGTCACCACACGAGGCAGTTGATACAATAAATTTTATGTCATTTTATAATCAATGCGATATTTTACAATTAATGCGATTGTTTATATTCCCCTTCAAGTTAAGTGGTATGTATCTATTGTATTTCCAGTTTAGTTACTGATAATCTGGATACTTGAAAAAACCTGTTGCTCTATTGCCTATATAAATACTTTGGCCGCTGGATCCATGTAGCTCTTAATATACTATTTATTCAAGAACATATAAAACTGATTTAAAATTTTATGGTTTTAATACTTGTAAAATGTATGATATTCGTCGTCATCGTCACAGCTCATAAAAGTGCCACTGCTGGGCTTAAGCTTCCTTCCAGTAAGAGGAAAATTTATCTACTATACCACGCTGGTCAGACATGTTGGTACAGGGTTTTCTTTCTAGTTTCACTTCTCTTGCACATATGTTATATACACAGGGTGTATCAGGTTATGGGACAACTGTTCATGTATGTTGTAGTTCAACAGTCATAGATCATAATTAGAATGTATATTACACAAAAACAATATAACGTAAAAGTTATAGTGATTACAAAAATGTGTGTCTAAGAGTTTATGCCTTAAATTTTATGCATTATGTAGGTATGTACAGAGAGGATATATGTAAGCATGTAAAATTTCGACAGTATAAATAGGTATTAGATTTGCGCGAACCTTTCAATGGTTACGTAGGTACAAAGGCGACTCATTAACGGTCATCGGCCGATCAGCTGATTTATGTTAAAGCGAAGTTTGTCTTGCTTATGCAAACGTAATTATTGATTTATTCAAATTCTAATGAACATTTAACAAAATACGAATATGTTGTAGATTAAGTATCATTCCTTTATACATTTTAATCAATTTACACGAAAAAACGATGACAAAATTGAGAACTTACATGTCTCTCAATTCATTAACGAATCGATATTTTTATTTAAATTTTTTTTCATGGGTTCCTAACACCATTGCCCGATCCGATTGATACGACATCCACGGGTAAGAGAGTGGTGAATTATATTCGTACTCTGTCTTTTTTTTTTGTGTGTAGCTGTTGGTCGCAGATGACCTTGACAGCTTAACGCGGTCAATGGGTGAGCGCTGATGGCTCTCAACCCGGTAAGTAAGTTAAGCGAACATCGCCCGAGGGCTCCCCCCTGTGGGGAACGGACCTCGGCTCGGGGCGTCGCTGAGAGCAAAGTGGGCGTGGCCAAGTTTAGGTTAATGACTTTTACGCGGCGGGGGTTTCGACCTCGACGGCGAGGCCGATACCGCGGAGTTTTATCTGTTATCGCTGCGCGAGCTGTGTAGGTCCTTTCTTGGGCGATCATAATAGCGTCATCTTCTTCTTCAAGAAGATGTCGAGGACGTCGGACCGCGGATATTTTTGAGGGGACGTAGTTTACCGCCCCAACCACTAGTGGATTGGGGTGAGTCGTGGCAGAGGCAAAATAGCGCTGGGAGCAACGCTTCATGTACTGCCTGATGGTGATCGTACTCTGTCCCTACATGGACATTTATATAGATTAATTGTAGGCATATTTCTATGTCCAACAGTGAACGTCGTTGGGCTAATGAATAAACGGATATATAAATATGTATAATGGGCAAGAGCACTCTCGTGATTACGGTATTTTTGTCCTTAAGCCTTTCCGAAGAGTAATTCTGAAAAGCCAACACCAACATTGGGAATCGATTGGCCAATAGATGGATATCTCAAGACTGATTTGACTTGCCGTGTAGTGACGGAGTAAGAATATAATTCATCACCCCCTATTTTACCCGTGACTGCGAACCCACGACTAAGGGCTATAATATATAACATCGGTGCAAGATAAGGAAAACTTGACATGTATGACCTGTAACAACACGGCCGATCACCGTGGCGATTCCCCTCCGGCCACGGCCGATTCTCCTTCTGTTATGTAGAAGACACGAGCTCAACCGTATATAAGCTGAAATGGTGATTTGAATTAAATGCAAGACCGCGAGACTCTTGCAGGCCCAGTCTTGGTCTTGCTCAAGTCTTGCAGGGCCAGTCTTGGTCTTGGTCTTGCAAAAATTAAGCGGTCTTGGTCTTGGTCTCGGTCTCGCATTTCTCACAAGACCAAGACCAAGACCGCAAGACCAAGACTTTTTTGGGCAACACTAGTTTGGGCAGTCCAGCTGGAGAGGCCTCGGTACGGTGGAGTGGTTGGAGCGGACACACGGGGTGCTTTCCTTTTGACTTATACCATACTTATACCATACTGGTCACACATGTTGGTATAGGGTTTCATTTCGAGTTTTCCTTCTCTTGCACAGATGTTATAAGCATATTGTATCCCATAGTCGTCTTTTACGACACCCACAGGCAAGATAGGGAGTGGTGGACTGTATTCTTACACCGTCACTACACGGAACGACAAAAACTAAAATCGTATGTACGATGAAAGAAGAATACTACGGCGGTCGTTATTAGGATAAGAGCTGGATGATGATGACTGTCTCGTAAAAGTCTTAAATATAAATCATACCGTAAAATGTTAATTTTGAAACATTTTTATTAACGTCTTATAAATCAATGAACGCCAGCTGCATGCAGGAAAAAGCATGACTCATTGTCACGTTCCGCCTAAGATGAGCGTGCAAGCGATAGAGAGGCACGATTGGCTTCAACGTTCGGTTTGTGACGCATCTATTTCTCTTTCACTCCATCATCCGATGCACCCGAGTAGAAGAGAGACAGCGGCAGCAACCTACACGTGAACTGTCTTGTCAACTGTTTATAAAGTGAAATGAAACGTTAATGTGGTTTTTATTGTTTATTACAACAACAAATGAGGCAAAAAAAAGAACATTTATTCACGTGTAGGTCGTCAATCATTCATTGTTGGTATTATACAAATAAGGATAATTCAGTGATAAGGAACACAATGTTGACAGTAGTCTGTCTACAGCCGCGGGCCGGTCCGTCCGCGGTAGTACCACACTGAGCAGAAAATCGACGTCCAAGTAGTAGCAATTTGTTACTGCGCTTCGTTCGATGAGCGAGAGAACCGGAAGTCCAACTTTTTGAGGATATTTGCGTGTAGTGGGTTTTAGTGATGCCTTTAGTATCACCGATAGGGATGCAACATCGCTCATAAAAAACTTCGATGTTAGGGTATCGATGTTTTCAAAAGTGAAACATCGATGTTAAAAATATCGATGTTTATGAACGATACATCGATGTTCATGAACGATATATCGATGTTAGGAAAACATCGAACATCAATGTTACTAAGTAAATAAAATTCGCCGGACAAATTTTGATGAGCTTTTTTTTTTAGGAAATTTGTCGGATATTTTAACAACAGCGGGTTGACATCGATGTTACAACGAAGAAATAAAATCCTCCGGGCAAATTTTGATGAGCTTATGATAAAACATCGTTCTTAACAACGATGTATCGTCGATGTATTGTTCATAAACATCGATGTTAAAACATCGATGTTTATGAACGATACATCGATGTTTGAAAATATCGATGTTTTTTTGCATCCCTAATCACCGAACCTCTTTGCACGCATTCACACTCCCTTGACTTTATTCACAATAGGCAGCGGCGTTGCAAAGGTCCATGAGCGGCAGCAACACTTACCATCAGGTGTACTGTTTGCTCGTTGGCCACCGTTTGCAATAAAAAAAATCATAAAGTTATGCAATTTTTCATCAATGTTTTCTTATGGACGTTATCATCGACTTTACAGACAACGAATTATTTTTGACGTGACAACGTCTTATAAATTGGTTTGCCGGGTGACACTTCAAGAAACTGCGTTACGCTCCGCTCACGTTATGCGCTCACAATGAGAGCGAGTGAGAGGCACGCGTCCCTTCCACTCGGGCATGGTAATTCAGTGCGAGATTCTTTGTATAAATTAATGTTTTAAATATAATTCTTTGTATAAATAAATGTTTTAAATTGTTACTATTGTTTCATCCTTCTTCCTACTATACGAATGAATATTCACATTAAAATTATTTTACCACTCAAAGTCGTTGTCACGTAAAACTTTCGCCCGTATACCGACTTTACAGGCAACCAATTTTTACGTATCCATTGACTTTGCTACAAAGTTTCTATGACATACTTAGTATTACATAAATATATTTTTATATTAGTCCTAAGCCGGATCCGATCCCGTCATTATGCGTACAAAAGAATAGGCACCCGTCATAGCTGTGACGATGTATATTCATTGGAAACCATTGAATAAACCTATTGTTTTTATTATAGAGTACAATGTTTATACATATTTTGATAAGGTTATATTGGAATAAGTTACAAATGTATGTGTAGCGTCGGAATAAGGAATACTCTTCGCCACTCCCTATCTTGGTCGTGAATTTCGTAAAGGATTACTGAGGGATATAATAAGCATGTAATATCAAGAAAAATAAAATTCGAAACAAAACCCTATGCCAACATGTCTGACCACTGACGACAAGTCACCCTGCTCCGGTGGTCGGCCCAACGACGAAGGCGACGTGGGTTCGGGTGGGTTATGGGCGCGCCGTCCTTTCGTCGCTCCGGACGGAATGGACCACGTGTGCGCTTACCATAGCACAACCATAAAAAAAAAGAAAACCAACATGTCTGACCAGTATGGTATAGTAAGGTCAGTTTTCCTCCCATTGTGGAGGAGGCTCGAGCCCAACAGTGGGACGTATGTGAGCTGAAATGAAGTTACATTTGTACTTGTGGTGATGGAGTAAGAATACTATTCACCATTCAGAATCTTGCCTCTGGATGTCGTAAAGTATGACTGAGGGATATAATACGCATGTAATATGCAGAGAAGGAAAACGTGAAATAAAATCCTATGCCATTCCGCTAGATCAGCATTATGTAGTAGATAAATTTCTCTCCCATTGTGTGGGAGGCTCGAGCCCAGCAGTGGGACGTATATGAACTGTGACGATGATGTTACATATGAAACTGAAAATATATAATGATTCCTGATGATTATGGCTGTATAATAGAAAGAAAGAAAAGTATTTATTTTGTGCCACAGAGGAGAGTCGTTAGGAACATACAGAAAAAAAACCTTACAATAAATGAAAAAAATCGGTTGTCTGTAAAATCGGTTTACTGACGATAGTTGAACGTGACAATGTCATAAGAAAATACTGATGGAATGGTTTCATTTTTTAAAAGGAAATTTTAATTTTATTTGTTTGATAGATATTTTGTAGGGTTCAAGCCTTAAATGGAACGCCAAAGAGCGAGGTAACGCCGCATACGTCATGTTTTTTCGTGTGTGCAGCCGACTCCATCGAATTATAAGACGTTGTCACATCAAAAACATAAAATCTATAAACTAAATAAGGAGACATAATAATTGTGATCGAATGAACGTCTCAGCTGCGGCAGAAAAAAGGATAACTGCTCAGCAATTGTTGTGATTCAATGTAACACCACAACGCTGATTTTCAGCAATGTCCCTTTTTTATTCTGCCGACGTCAGATATCAAAGTCACCAAGAGGTGGCGCATTAGAAAGAAAAATACATTATATACCAATTTTTTTTCTTTGGGGTGGGTTACGGTCAGCTCACCCGCTGCCTGGCCCCGTCCGATGCAACAGAGGGGCGACGCGCGGCCCCGTAACCCACCCGTAACACGTCGCCTTCGTCGTTGGGCCAACCATCGGTGCAGGGTGACTCGTCCTTAGTGGTCGGTCCGACGGAATACCCCTGAAGAGGTCACATTTATACCAATACTAGCGACTCGCCCTCGCTCCGCTTCCGTTCCAATCGCTTTTCGCTTACACTCCTCATTTTTAATCTGCAATATCTCCTAAATCTCTAATTTTATAGGGTTATCTGATAGAAAAATACCCTAAGTTACTTCAAATATAGGTAAAATATTTTCAAAATCAGTCCAGCCGTTTTGAAGTTTACCGGAAACAAAGAGGCAGACAAGAAATTAAAGTACAGTAAAACCCGTTTAAGACGATTTCGCAGGGACCCGACCAAAAACACGTCTTAGGCGGGAAAGCGTATTATGCGGTAAAGGGAAAAACGTGCCATTATTATTGATTATACTCTATTATTATTTTGAATACCTACGTATTGAACTTAACATTAAAAAAATACCTAAATAAAATGTTGTTTATTGTCTTTATTTAATATACTTACTACTAGATACATTTTTAAATATTAAAAAATAAAATACATTTAAAAATATAAAAAAAACGTTTTTTATTATTATTACGTTACTTAAAGTAATCACCTATTTTAGTTTGACAAAAAGATTTTGAGGCATTAGCAATTATAAGATTTTCAACGTAATTTAAATTTCGCAGTGCGTCTTCGCTTTGATTCAAAGAAATTACGTAGCGTCTTAAATCATTAACTGCTGATAATGCCTGGGCGTGTGACAAAATCGGAGTTGACTCATCTTCTTGGTCATTATCACTCTTAGGGTCCCTCGACAGTCGTCACTTCGTCTTCGTCAGTCGCTGGCCGCTGCCGCAAGAGGTATTATGTGTATATGAGTGGCACGTGTTGGCGTATTAAACAGAATGACGATCGTATTAAGCGTTAAGAAATGTATGAAAACGTGTCTCAAGTTGCTGGGACTGACGCAAAATGGCGTATTATGCGGGAAATCGTATTAAACGTGATCGTATTAAACTGGTTCTACTGTAGTTTTCAGGCTTAAATTACCGTGTGGCTTTCCGTGTGGCACTCCCTATCTTGCCCGAGGATGTCGTAAAAGACGACTATGGGATATAATATGCACACTGCACATATGAAAATGAAAACTTGAAATGAAATCCCTATACCAACATGTCTGACCAGTGTGGTATAGTAGGTCAAATTCCCTCCTATTGTGGAGGAGGCTCGAGGCTCGGCTCCCAACTGTGGGAATGATAGATATAAATTCGTCCCGGGTACTGCTTTTTATGCATAATGAAGTGAAACTTCTTTAGAAAACTGGTTTTTACGCATAATTTAGTCCTCCATATACCCTTAGTTCATCCTTCCGAGTGTCGCAAGTGACGACTAAGGGATATAATATGCATAAAATATCCATGCAAGAAAAGGAAAATTCGAAATTAAACCCCATACCAACCCGTCTGACCAGCATGGTATAGTAGATCATTTTCCATCATTCATTTCCATTATCGTGCAAATAACCGTGTGAGCATGAAAAAAACCACCATACCTACATTACAGAGAACTTTATTTATTTTTATATATGTATATACATACCTATTTGAGTATAATATGTTCTTATAAAATGAACGGCGCTTCATCTAAGTGACAGATTATTATCTCGTTCGTTCAACTCGTTTGAACAAATACGAAATACGTATGTATTTCAATAATCCGTGTGTTGAAATAAAAATACACAAGAATATAATTCATAACTGTCTTGCACGTGGATGTCGTAAGAGACGATTAAGGAACATAATATGTATATAACATCAGTGTAAAAGAAGGAAAACTCGAAATAAAACCTTTTTTTTTTATGGGTGGGCTATGGTAGGCGCACGCGCGGTCCAGTTCGTCCGGGGCGATATAAGGACGGCGCGCGGGCCCATAACCCACCCGTACCCACGTCACCTCGTTGTTGGGCCGACCACCGGAGCAGATGTGACTTGTCGTCAGTGGTCGGCCCGACGGAATACCCTTTCGGGTACCCTCACCTCTCGACGTCCTGGGACGTCGGTCGCCGTCGCGCGGTTAGCCACACTGCGGGTGACGGACAATTCCCCGGTCCGATCATCCGCGGCCTCGGCTAGGGCGGCATTAGGCGCAGATACTCGCGCCTGCGCCGCCCGAGTCACCGGCGGCGGAACGTGTCGCCGAATAGGATCTCTACTCGCACACGATCCGCCTCCTCCTTCCGTGAGATAACGGCCTCACAGATAGGCGACGACCGCGTCCCAGTTCCTGACGCTGACGAGCATCTCCCTGGCGATGGTCGGCAGCGCCAGGTCGGCACCGATAATCGTGACGAGTTCACGGCGCTCCCCCTCCCACGCAGCACACTCCTCGAGCGTGTGTTGTCGAAATAAAACCCTATACCAACATGTCTGACCAGCAAAGTATAGTAGGTCAATTTCCCCCCTATTGGGGAGGAGGCTCGGGCCCAACAGTGACGTGATGTATTTCAACTGCACTCCTCATAAACTATTTTACCGGGGAGAATAGGCTTTCTAAGTACTTTTCAAGACCTTTCGTGTCGAGTGACGCATTCGAGTTTGCACTTAAAATAATGTTTTGTGTTATCGAGATTGTTCTAGATATGTGTCAAAATGTGTGTCCATTATAATAATAACGGATAGAAGGATAGTGTCGGTACTTAAGCGATCAAAAACGTGACGCCATAAATACTACAGGCGCGCACGTATACTACTATAAAATTAGAGTTGCCTTGCGTACGCAGTGGTCTTGTACATTAAGTCACGATCCGGCATAGGGAGCCACTCTGGCTCCAATTTAAATGCCTCAGATTTTGTGCGCAGAGTTAGCTTCTATGAGTTATTATTCTGTGTGTATGTTAATTATATGTTTGTAAAGTCCCCCGCAATAAAAAGATTATTTCCTTAGAACAAGGTCTTAAAAAAAAATTGTGTCCATTAATTATAATTGATTAGGCGATTCATGGTAGAAATCCATTATTATTTTAAAATGGAAGAAAGGAAGAGAGACCCACGATTCCCATGGTAATATACAGCACACCACAAGGGATTGGAAGAAATACAGAATACGATCAAGGTGGAATAGGAGATAGGAATTCTTACTCACACGCGATGAGCAACCTCCAAAACGCGGATTTAGTAAGAAGAGAAGGAAACGGGTAGGGATGTGACCTGGAGGGAAAATAATCGATTTTTTGTTCGTTAAAATAAATCGACTTTAAAAAAATCGATTATTTAAAAAAATCGATTTTAAAATAATCGATTTTTCTGCCAACAGGATTGTGATGACCTTTTTTTTAGGAAATGTGAGCTTTATTTTGTAATATAGTATGAAAACACACCTGCCACACTCCTGATGACCTTTTTTTAGGAAATCTGGCCATGAATAATCGCTTAATTTCAAATAGTATTTATTATATGTCAAAAAAAAATATCGCTAACTTTAAGAGATATTGTGACATACACGAAATGAATAGGGGAAGTCCGGGCAAAGTGGACACCTTAATGTTTGATAGGCTATAGTTAGATAACCAATAGGCATATAAATAAAACAAATGTTCATTGAGAATAAACATTTATTAAAGTTTTTAATATAATTAACAAAAATTGCTTAATAGCAGTTCCTTAATTTTAATTGTCAATAATATTGCAACATATACCAGTATTCACTTTGCCCCATAGGTCGGGCAAAGTGGATAGGACGATAAGGCAAAGTGAACACAAATACTTAGCCTAATTTTAAACTAATCAGTGCAGATATAACAAAGAAATAAACCTTCCTAAGCATTCATAAATAATATTTTTGTGACTCCTTTGCTTACATTTTTCACATTGGACTCAATTTTAGTTATTTCTATGTAGTTCTTCCCCAAAATAATAGCATACACGCTGTTCTTCTTTGTTTTCCTTACCGTTATTCTTACTCTTATCTTTAACAATTATATTTTTGGTGGTTTTAGTATTTTGCTTTTTCTTTGTCGCAGTATTTAAGTATATATTCATATTTTTCATTGCTTGGCAAAGCAAATACTCTATCCACTTTACCCGTGTTCACTTTGCCTTACATCTATTCATTTCATTCAACCTAAGCTAAAATAAAATGAAGTGACGACAAAGTATTTGTTCTCTCAGAATTAATACCTGAAAATATGCACTTAATGGATATAATCGTACTAAACTATGTGTTTAACTTTTACATGAGTTATTAAAGTATTACGTACCTTGAAAAGTAATAAGAAAACTTAAATATTTGGTTTTTCCGATTTTTCTCTGGAACTTGACGCGATCTTGCGCCAGCTCTGTTTTCCCACGAATTCAGATGGGGGAGGGGGTGTAATGGCGCGAAGCGTGCGTGTGCCGACATATTCTTGACGAGAAATAAAGGGTATTCACTTTGCCTGGCCTATCCACTATGCCCGGGCTTCCCCTACTCGTAATAAGGACAGATTCGTTGTACACACTACTCGTCTCCAAAAAGTTAGCAAATCATTCATGGGGCAATGTATAGGTACGCTTTTACAATAGATTACCTAAAGATATCCGAGACCTGCCTATGAAAAAGTTTAAAAAAGCTATCAAGAATAGACTTTGTAAAAAAGCTTATTATAAAATCTCGGATTATGTAGATGATAATACAGATTGGTTGTGAGCAGCTCCTCATTCAGCAATTTCCTTGTTATTTTAAATATACTGTTTGTAAATGTACTTTTAACTTTTATTGTAAAGTGTAGCGTGTTTTGCCAAACGAATTTTTGTATTTTCAGCGTTTGTAACATATTGTGGTGTTGGTCATGCTCACATAGGGATCTACTTGCGGTAGCTGCGTGGAGCGGGTCTCTCCCTTCCCTCCATAGTGGTTGAGGGGAGTGATGGCTGCTCTAGTAGTTAACTCGTGATCGGGTGCCGCTTGTGGGATCTGGTCCAGCCATAATCGTTTGAATTATATTAAGTGTCTTGCGGTTCGAAGGGCATCACACTGGAGCTAGTTCTTACAAAACATGTACACAATTGTATATCTAGTAAGAAGAAAAAAAAAAATAAAAATAATAGACAAGCTCGCTGAGTTTCTTGCCGGATCTTCTCAGTAGCGGTCGCGTTCCGATCCGGTGGTAGTATATTTTTTTTTGGAAATTGTAAACCTGACAATATGTAAGTGCCCTCTCGGGGTTTATGCATAATAAATAATTTGAATTTGAGTAAAAAATCGATTAATAATCGATTTTTCTCATTTTCATAATCGATTATAAAAATCGATTATTACAAAAAAATTATCGATTAATAATCGATTTTTATAAAAATTGATTATTTTTCACATCCCTAGAAACGGGCGCATTTCAATCTGAACCGGCCTGAGAACGCATCGTTTAGAGGCGAAACACGGGTCGAATAAATATTCGAAGTTCTGCGGCAAATTACAAGTTGACATTCTGAAAGGTGCTCATGAGAGTAAGAAGACTGCCTCATACTACGTGACCTGTTGAGTGGGGGCTATGGATGGTCATGGAAAAGGGGGATGAAGGTTGAAAAGCTTAATTTCCTTATCTACGACTCGGTCAATTGGCGGTGAGATTACAGCAGATTATGATGCCGCACTCCGCCCTTAGTTTGGGCAAGATGTGAACAAAAAAAAAAATGGTGTTACAAGAAAAAAAAACACTCGTACATTATCATCATCGTCTCATATATGTCCCACTGATGCATAAACCTCCTTAGGGGATACCACGCTAGTCAGACGAATTGGTATAGGGTCTTATGTCAAATTTGCCTTCTCTTGCGTGGATGTTATGCGCAAATAAAAACTACGACAATTGTAAGCAATATTTAGAAGATAAAATCGAATACGAATTGACTGAAATTTAAACTGACATTTATAATTTAATAATATCATCAAATATATTTTCCGTGTGGTGACGGAGTAAGAATACAATTCACCACCCGTGGGTGATCGTACGAGACGACTAAGGGATATAAAACGCATATAACATCTATGCGAGAGAAGGAAAACTCGAAATAAAACCCTATACCAACACGTTTGACCAGCGTGGTATAGTAGGTCAATTACCCTTCCATTATGGAGGAGGCCCGAGCCCAACAGTGGGACGTATATGGGCTGAGATGATGATCAAATATATGGACATTAAAATTTTTATAAGTGTAACTAAATCTTAAATATTTTTTTTTATCTTTTTTATACAAATTATATTACTGACATTAAAATTATATTTTTGACATGTAATTAATATAAAATAGCATTATATTATATAACCATTTGTACGCCCCACGGGGCAGAATATGATGTACTCTATCGATTTGTAAACACCTGTATTAACCATATTTTAGCAAATTAAATGAATTGAATTGAATATTGTATCCCTTAATCATGTTTTACGGCAAGCAGGGTCAGGAAAGGCGATAGTGAATTGCAGTCTTACTCCGTCACCACATGGAACCACCACTCGTCCATATATGCTCTAAAAAGAGAAGAAAACGAAGAAAAATCCTACAGTTTTGTGACTTTTACGCGAATCTTATATTTGAAGTAAAACTATTTTAAGGATTTTATCGCTCTCAAATCTGATATGGCACGATAAACTGTCAACCGGCTATGATGTCATCAGAACAAGGTGCCCACATCGTCCTAAGCGGTTAAGAGACATCGAATCAGAGTGGGGATTGTTCTTTCTGATTTTCACCGCCACATTTTCAATTAAAAATTATTCAACCTTACACACATTGACCTTATACTGTGAATAAAGGCACGCTGACCAGATAGATTGGCTGTAATAACTTTACCTCTGCGTTTACCTAGGGCAGGGAATGAAAGCTGTCATTAGTGCATTTAAACAATAACATACCTAAATCGCGTTTATTTTTATAAAAAAAATCTGTTTGTTTTTGACGGGAACGTGCTGGCGTCTTGTATTATATTCAGTATCTTAGTGTTTCAACGTATAATATTATATTAAATAATTCTGGTGGCAATTTGTACAATGTAATACAGAGGAATTACTAGGGTTTAGTGAATCTGATATAAAAGTGCTTTATAAATGTATCCTTTTTTCACCAAGATACCATTTCCAGCTGATGGCGGCAATTTGACTGACGGACAATGACTAATATAAAGAAATTAAAAATGTAAAGAAAGCGATTATTTATAAAGAAAATACAAATTTTAATAAACATAAACCGACTTCAAAGCAATGTAATTGAGATGAACTAAATAAGCATTATTAATTATAACTAAAAAACTGTCTCTTACAGATTTGAATCAAAATTTATATGAGTAGGAGCAACCAAACAAAAAAAAAGAATCATTAAAATCGACTCGTAATAGGCGGAATAGTCGAGTAATATAAATACAAAAATAAAACAGTCGAATTGAGAACTTCTTCGTTTTTCGGAGTCAGTTAATAATTGTAACTCGACACTGGTAACAATGGGCTCGTAGTAGCAGCTGATTAGGGATACCCATATTACGGCATCCATTTTATACCATTGTCAACCCTTGCTCCTTTCGGTGACCATTCGTAGTACAAACTAAGACCCAATTTCGACCAAGTATTGTATTTTTGAAGAAAAACAAGTCACATACTATCGGCAAGTTCTCTTACAAATTCAAAAAAAAGAATAAGAATTATCTATATTCGATTTTTGAAGTGAAACTTCTTTAGAATCGTTGTGATTTCAAACTCTAAGAAACGACAAAACCGAGTCCATAGAGACACAAACACATAAATGTATAGGATTCTCTCGGAATGAGATATAGAATAAAGGAGTTTCACTTCTGATATGCGTACTTTGTACACACTCTTTTTTTTTTTAAGTCAACATTCCGTATTAAGGAAAAATTCCTGTGACACGCAAGACTTAATAAAATTTAGGGACACAAATTGTACCTAGACTCTAAAAAATCAACAAAGTACTATCGTCGAGTTGCATAGATATCGTACCTCTACACTCGCTATAGAAAATCAATACTTGGTACATGCCGTCCTGTGTCCCATTATGAAACAAATTCTAAAAAATATTATTGCTGCAACATCATAAAAAAACATGGCGGATAAACAGAGATAAAATTACGCAGTAGCGTCGTTATACTTTTCGCGCTAAACTTCCAACTAAATAATTATTATTATTACTTTAAAGCACGTGGTTACCAAACACATGTATATTGTGACTAACATTACGGTAGGGTAGGGGAGCAAGACCTTGACACAAAACCAGCCGACCGTTGTAACTTGTACCTCACTTTTAATAACAACGAACAAATTATCATAAACGTAACATCTTAACGGATTATCTCGTTACAAATTATACGCCTAATAAAATTTTCAAATGATTTGATTAATTATAGTTTAGTTTACTGTGTAAATTAATTTTTAAAACACTAATTAAATTACTTATCTAGTAATTTTATTTTTAAAACGCTAATTAGATAAGTGATTTTTTTTTTAAATTTCTCAACGAATGTGATAAGTTGTTATATTTAAATTTAGAATCGGTTTACGGCCGTTTTGTTTATTATATTTTGTGTTTTCGGTTTCAGTTTACCATTTTGTGAAATTATGATATTTTCATGTCATCTTCGAAGCTATTACATGAAAGAAGGGTACGCCTCACATTTTACCAAATAGGTACAATGACTTTTAGCGGCAACGAATAGTGTTTCAACAAGTTATATTAACTAATTTTAATGATAATTTATGTCACTTAATGCAGAGGACCTGCTGGAATGTAGTGACTATGATATAAAAACGCTTTACAAATTTTCGCTTTTCGCCATAAGGCCGGGAATCATTAACAATGTGGTCATAGCATTGTTTAAGGCAGCGATTTGACATGTCGGGTAATGAACAAAATAAATAAACTATGGAGTGTACTTATAAACTAAAGATGTGAAGAAATTGATAATTTTTGAAGAAATACGCAACTTTCAAATTAGTAGCTATTTGCCAATCCAAAAAAAGAAGAAATGATCTATGAAATTCATTTAAACTGACAAATGGTACTAATTTTTAAATATGTTCTAATTTTTAAATACAGTAAAACCCGTTTAAGACGATTTCGCAGGGACCCGACCAAAAACACGTCTTAGGCGGGAAAGCGTATTATGCGGGTAAGGGCAAAAACGTGCCATTATTATTTATTATATTCTACTATTACTTTGAATACCTACGTATTGAATTTAACATTTAAAAATTATCTACATAAAATGTTGTTTATTTTCTTTATTTAATATACTTACTACTAGATACATTTTTAAATATTAAAATATAAAAAAATATTAAAAATATAAAAATGTTGTTTATTATTATTACATTACTTAAAGTAATCACCTATTTTAGTTTGACAAAAAGATTTTCAGGCTTTAACAATTACAAGATTTTCAACATAACTTAATTTTCGCAATACATCTTCGCTTTGATTCAAAGAAGTTACATAGCGTCTTATATCATTAAATGCTGATAATGCCTGGGCGTGTGACAAAATCGGAGTTGACTCATCTTCTTCTTGGTCATTATCACTTAGGGTCGCTCGACAGTCGCTGGCCCTTGCCGCACGTGTTGGCATATTAAACGGGATGACGATCGTATTAAGCGTTAAGAAATGTATGAAAACATGTCTCAAGTTTCTAGGACTGACGCAAAATGGCGTATTATGCGGGAAAACGTGATTGTATTAAACGGGTTCTACTGTATGTGCTGTACTTTCGCGGTATCTGTAGGTACTTTATACGGCGCGTATTTTTATTTTCTACAAGAGCCACTTTCATTTTTTTTTTTTTTTTATTGCAAACGGTGGCAAACGAGCAAACAGTACACCTGATGGTAAGTGTTGCTGCCGCTCATGGACTTTTACAAGGCCGTTGCCTACCGCGAAGAAAGCGAAGGGAGTGTGAATGCGTGCATTGAGGCTCGGTGATACCAAGGGCACCACCAAAACCCTCCACACGCAATCACCCTCAGAAAGTTGGGCTTCCGGCTCTCTCGCTCACCGAACGAAGCGCAGTAACAAATTGCTACTACTCAGACGTCGATTTTCTGCGAGAGCATGGTACTGCCCCGGACGGACCGGCCCGCGGCTGTAGACAGATAACTGTCAACAGTGTGGTCCTACCACTCCTGAATTAACATTTACCGATTAATTAACATTTAACGACTGTACGATAGGCTACCCGCAAAGTAATATTTTCTAGAATTATGACAATATGTGGGGACATTTGAGGTCACTGATTACTTAACATCGGATCATGTGCACTATCAAGATGACAAAATATGCCGATTCCCAATACATAAAAAGAATAAGAACTGCATATCTTTATACGTATAATAAATTTCTTGTGTACGTGTGTATGTCACTGAACTCCTCCTAAACGGCTGGACCGATGATGATGAAATTTTTTGTGTGTTCAAGGGGATACGAGAATGGTTTAGGTTCACAATTTGACCCGGTAGGTGGTGCTATATTTTATTTGAACAGAACAACGTCTATTGTGTCAGCTAGTTATATATAAATTCTATTGCACTGGTTGACTTATAAATTTAATAACTTAGCCATACTTATCATCATCAGAGCATGCATAAAGCTCTTTTTTTTCGCTTAGCCACCATCCTCCAAGCCCGTACCGTACGATAAGTTCATTCCAAAACAATTTGTTCATATCATTTTTATTATTTTACCAATAAGCACAAAGTATCTTATGCTTACGTGAGGGGTCACTAGGTCATATATAAGCTCGTGGGAGCGCAGTTAGGCGTAACAATAGGGTGGCCGGTAAATATAATAGAAAAACAGAACAGAAAGGAACAGACAAATTAATATTATTAAATAATACTAAAAAAAACTAACCGTTTGGTGACCGAGTGAGAAGACAATGAAAATTTACTTTCCTATGGATATTGTTAGCATATATAAGAGACATTATTGCTGCATAAGGAAAACTCTAAATAAAACCCTATGCCAACACTTTGTTGCATAGATGTATGCTTATTATATTACCTTAATCGTCTTTGTCGATACTCACGGCAAGATAGGTTGTATTGAATTATTGTATACTTACTCTGTCACCACAAGGAAAATATAAATGTATCACCATCATTTACGGCGCTTATAGAGGCACCACCAGGCCATCAGCTAGAGATGACACCCCAAAGGGTGCTCGTCTGGACATGCCAGTGATAATAAGGTCAGGTACCGCTAACCCGCCTGATTGGCGCTTGGAGATATGCAACCGCCGAGCTATGGGCTCGTTCGTCGCCCCCCTCTGGTTGTCTCGGACGGATCAAACGGTCCGCGACTGCTGCCAATAAAACCTGTCCCACTGTTGGGCTCAGGTGTCCTCAATAAATAATAAATGTTCATAACAGCAGCGAATAATTAAATTGATTTAACAGTAAACTGTTAGTTATAATTCAATAAATTATTACGTGCACATAATAAATTGTTTTAAACCAGTTCAGTCTAGATTCATATATTATTTTTTATTAATAGACATTATGTTTCGTGTGGTGACGGATTAAGAATACAATTCACCACTCCCTATCTTACCTGTAGATGTCGTAAAAGACATCGCAGACAGACATAGATGTTATATGCGTATTATATCCCTTAGTCGTCTTTTACGATATCCGCGGGCAAGAAAGGGAGTGGTTAATTGTATTCTTACTCCGTCACCACACGGAACTACTACTACTTCTAATTAATCTGTATAATCCACGTAAAAAATATTTGAATTAACGAGAGCAAATAAATAATATTTATTTGTTCTCGTTGATTCAAATATTTTTTATCGAAAAGAATTACATTTTCTATCAACTCCTTGTATTATACAAAATAATGATAATTCCAGTGATAATAATTCAATTCAATTAAAAAAAGTATGCAATTTTTCATCCAATGTTTTCTTATGACGTCAAGTAAAATTATCGTCCGTAAACCGATTTTACAGACAGCCATTTTTTTTTAGGGCGGGCATTGGTGTACACGCACGCAGTCTATTCCGTCCGGGATGCCAAATAAAGTACGGCGCGCGGTCCCAGAACCCACCGTATTCCCCTTCCTTCGCCATTAGGCCGACCTCTGGTTCCTTGATCATGCTGCGTTTGGGCTATAATACATCTGTATTCGCGCTTTGTTTTAACTTTTATGCGATCTATATTTTCTTCTGTTTTCCTTTCCCCTTAATATAAGAAACACCCAACTTTGTGTTGTCTCCGCTAGTATGTATGTCCTGTAATTTTACAATCAATATTTGACAAAATTCCACTCGAACTATCAGGTTCGAAATAGCCACACTTGGTTTACGTGATAATACACGATTATTTAAATGCCGACATTTTTCTTCTAACGTTTTTTATTTTACTTTTTATATCTAAGGAGCGCACAAGTTTCTATTCCTAGTCACACGAATGAAGAAACAGCTTTTAAATTTATTTTAGCTACCTAACACTGATTTATTCCCTTTAATAATATTTTGGTGTTGTTTTGTTCAATAGACTTTAAATAAAACATATTTTACCATTTAATTTTTAATTTATTAAGTTGGCGTTGCAATAAATTTTACTTTGGAATCTTGCGACATGTTTAAGATGAATTATGAGGATTTATCAAAACATTTCTAATTTACATTTTCTGCATGTTAAAAGCATCCGAGAGACGTTTTAGCCTAGGCGAAGCAAAACCTACTTCCTACTAAAGCGCTTATTACACTACACGTTATTCAGGGCCCTGAATCACTAGGGGTGCTGTACAACAGCTAAATAGTGGAACCTGTGTCACCTTTAGCGAAATAACAGTTTCAGAAAACTGTTCCAAAATAAACAGCCTGTTGTGCTGTAATACGAGAAAAAAGGGGAAATAACCATTATTTAGGAATAATGTTTAGAAGTGGTTTTAGTGTTTGTTCCTAAAATGAAAACGATATATCATAAAAATTATCAACCATTCATTTTTAATACACTGTTCTTTGTAAATAAAACTACTTTTACGGATTATATCGCGTTTGTATTTGATTTATGATTGCCCGACGTTTCGAACACTTTGCAGCATTCATGGTCACGGGCGGACTAAGGTGTCTCACGTCCAACAAGTAATCGTTATTACAGACATTTATAATTATCTACCCGATACAGAAAATTAGTTATAAATTTATTAAAATTGACCTTGTTGACATTGTTCTTTATTAATTTAACTACCTTTCCACTATGGAGGGTAGAAGTAAGCAGAGCCATCTCAGTGTATTAAAAAGTATCCGTTGAAAGGGAGCAAATTGAAGTGGCGCTATAGCATCAAGTGGGATTCTAAGAAGAGCGCCACAAATTATTAGGGTAGGATACTAAACTGAAAAAGGAAAAAGAATCCGCTTTGTTACAGCACATTTTTTTAAATTATCATAATATATAGACAAACATGAGTATCATTAATTTGTCACAAGATTTAATATTCGTTGCAAGAAAATATTACGATAAAAAATAAATGCTCTGATTATACTGTATGTGTTTGTCTAATATTACTAGTTCCATTTGAATCATAATGATATGTTAACAAAAATATTATTCTATCAAAATGTGAATATCCAATCTAACGAACACAACAGGCAAACAGAAAACAGTTGTCAGCTGAGAACAGAACAGTTTTTTTCGCTTTCCTACAAATGTAATTGTTTATGCTAGAATAGAGAATAGCATGTTCCCTACTTTTATTCTTGCTAACAAAGGTGATCTGCGTAGGATAGAATAGAGAAAAGCATGTTCCGCGTTCAGATGTGTTTGGGTGGGTTGTTACGCCGATTTATAGACAACAGTTCCATGCTGTTATATTTCAAAACCGTATTTATTTTATTTAGGTATTTAACTGATTTGATATATACGCCTCTTATACCTTAGTATAACTTAGTTTTGCTGTAACCGTCTCAAGTGTTGCACGTCCGCTACAATGGCTCCTACATTGTCAAAACAAAAAATTGCTTTTGCTGTAGCCGCTGTAGTTTCAAGCATGAAAATTAAAAAAAAGAACAAGAGAATCTGGGTGAAGGAATATTTACAATTAAGACCAAGGCTTTCTAATATGCAGATACTTAGTGTTCTGGACCAATCAGATCTAAGAAATTACTTAAGAATAAGTGGTATTGAATTTGAAGAGCTATTAACTTTAGTAACTCCTTTTATACAAAAACAGGACACAATTTTAAGACAAAGTATAAGCCCTAGAGAAAGATTGATTGTCACATTGAGATTTTTAGCCATGTATTAGAAATGAATGGTTGATAACTTTTATGATTAAAATATATCGTTTTCATTTTAGGAACAAACACTGAAACCACTTCTAAACATTATTCCTAAATAATGGTTATTTCCCCTTTTTTCTCGTATTACAGCACAACAGGCTGTTTATTTTGGAACAGTTTTCTGAAACTGTTATTTCGCTAAAGGTGACACAGGTTCCACTATTTAGCTGTTGTACAGCACCCCTAGTGATTCAGGGCCCTGAATAACGTGTAGTGTAATAAGCGCTTAATACTTATTATAAACGTAAATGTTTTTTATTCACACGTAAACTATTGAACAGATTTGGAGAGAATACAACATAGGTAAATAGGGCATTTTCTCGTTTAGCATATCTACAAGATACTTTTTATCCCCGTAACATTTTCCCTAAGGAATTTTCCATTTCCTCAAATAATTCAATTTTACTTTTTTATTTAATCAAGCATATATCATAAAGTTTTGGATGAAAATCATGTCTTGGGCAATTTACTCTTAAAGCGAAGGATAGTAGAAGTAAACAAAAAATACGTAGCGCCCTCTCTATGCTGAGATAACGGTGTTTAAAAACGATCGAGATTTTTAGATTTAAATCCCCTACAAATAAATAATTAAATATACAATAATAGACATTAGGAATCATCATAATCTCAGCCCACATACGTCCCACTGTTGGGCTCGGGCCTCCTCCATTATGGGAGAGAAATTGACCTACTATGCCATGCTGGGCAAACGTCTGTGCATAGGGTTTTGTTTCGAGTTTGCCTGCTCTTGCATAGATGCTGTATGCATATTGTAATCCCTTAGTCGTATTTTATGACACCCACGGGTAAGAGAGGGGGTGGTGAATTGTATTCTTTCTCCGTCACCACAGACATTAGGAATAGCTAACCTTGAATAGCTAAGCTTATCTTGGATCCTGGCCTACAAAAGTTACAGTGGTGGGAATGGGTTAGACTCTGTCATGACTCACTCCAATCCACTAGTGGTTGGGGCGGTAAACTACGTCCCCTCAAAAATATCCGCGGTCCGACGTACTCGTCATCTTCTTGAAGAAGAGGATGACGCTATTACGATTGCCCAAGAAAGGGCTTATACCGCTCGCGCAGCCATAACGCAAAACTCCGCGGTATCGGCCTCGCCGTCGAGGTCGAAAACCGCACCGCGTAAATTCCAATTACGTCAATAACCTAAACGTGGCCACGCCCACTTTGCTCTCAGCGACGCCCTGAGCCGAGGTCCGTTCCCCACAGGGGAAGCCCTCGGGCGATGTTCGCTTAACTTACTTACCGGGTTGAGAGCCATCAGCGCTCACCCATTGACCGCGTTAAGCTGTCAAGGTCATCTGCGACCAACAGCTATACACACACACACACACACAAAAAAAGAAAAAAAAATGTGTTAGAATTAGTCGCATTATTTATCCCTAAACTCTAAGAAGCTAAATATTCTGGATAGAAAATAAACAAGCCTCCGTGCCGATCATTTTAAAACTAATAACAATATTCCGTGTGGTGACGGAGTAAGAATTTAATTCACCATTCCGTATCTTCTCGTGCATCCCGTAAAAAGCGACTAAGGGATATAAAATGCATATAACATCTATACAAGAGATAGAAAACTTGAAATAAAACCCTATAGCAATTTGTCTGACCAGTATGGTATAGTAGGTTAGTATCCCTCCTTTTATGATGGAGACTCGTGTCCAGCAGTAGGACATAGATCCAAGATAAATGCATCATAACAGTCAATCAACTAGGACCTCCAGAATTTAACAGAACATATTAAATTAGTTATTCGCTTCATTATTTAAATGATTAGACGCAAAGGTTGTGGTGATAGGACCACACTGTTGACAGTTGTCTGTCTACAGCCTCGGGCCGGCCCGTCCAGGGTAGTAGTACCACACTGAGCGGAAAATCGTCGCCTGTTTCTTTTTTTTTTGGGTGGGTTGCGGTCGGCGCGCTCCTCGCACCACTCCGTCCGGGGCGACAGAGGGGCGTAAGCACGCACACCCGCAACACACCCACGACGCACGTCGCCTTCGTCGTTGGGCCCACCACCGGAGCAGGGTTACTTGTCATCAGTGGTCGGCCCGACGGAATACGCCCTACTTGGGGTACCCTCCCATCGACCGACGTCCCCCCCCCTTGGGGAGGACATCGGTCTTTCCTCACGCGGTCGGCCTCTCAGCGGGTGACGGACTAATTCCCCAGTCACGTCACCCGCTGCCTCGGCTAGGGCGGCATGAGGCGCAGGTATTCGCGCCTACGCCACCCCAGTCGCCGGCGGCGGATCGCCTCATCGAGGCTGCGCTCCTCGCGCAGACGATTCGCTGCCTCAGAAAATCGTCGCCTGACTAGTAGCAATTTGTTATTGCGCTTCATTCGATGAGCAAGAGAGCCGGAAGCCTAACTTTTTAAGGGTGTTTGCGTGTGGTTGGTTTTAGTAATACCTTTAGTATCACCGAACCTCATTCACAATACCTCCACTTTCTTCGCGGTAGGCAGCGGCATTGCAAACGTCCATGAGCGGCAGCAACACTTACCATCAAGTGTACTGTTTGCTCGTTTGCAGTTTGTAAAAAAAAGGAACTCGTACCTACTTAGCAATCTTATGTTGCCATATGGTACATTTATTGCCCACATAAATCCCACTGTCTCGGGCCTCCTCCACAATGGGAGGGGAATTGACCTACTATACCGCGCTGGTCAGACGTGTTGGCATAGGATTTTATGTCGATTTTTCCTTCTCTTACAAGATTTTGCCTGCATATTATATCCCTTATTCGTCTCCTACGACGCCCATGGCAAGAAGGGTTGGTGAATTGCACAGCAATATTAATACTTATTAATTCTTCTTATTAAATCCTATTAATTTTTCTGTGGTGAATTGTATTCTTACTCCCTCACACACGCATTTGATTTTTGATTCACCGACGTTTCGGATTTTTCAGCGTACATGGTCATGGGAAGACTTGCGGGCGTCCTCCGAAAGAATAGTTTTATTTTAAATGTTTTATACTCACGGAAACATCTGAAGACTGTATTCATATCTCGACGTCGAAAGAGGAGCTGCAGTTGATATAAATTAGGTATACAATAAACAGTCGCTAGTTATATCAATTATTTATTTACAAACCAAACAATATTACAATAAAATTTTACGTTTTTTTTTACGTTAAATTACGTTTTTTTATGTAAAATTTTTAAAAGACAACCTTGGTCATAATCGATTTGGCGATCGATGGAGAATAATACGGTAAGTTATGGCTGCACGCCGTCCTTCCATCGTTAGAGGCGGACAAGGTACGTGGCGATAGGCGAGACGCTCCTTCAGACCTTTGCCTGTTAAGGAAGAAAGTTTAAATACGCGGGAATACAACAGCGTCCGAGTTCTTCTGCCGTGTAGTGCATAAACATGAATGAATTGAAATACTAATATGTACCTAGAACGGTATCTCGGCTACAAAGATGAAGAATATTGAGATGAATACGCGGCATGACGAGAATGAATAAAATAAGGAATGAAAATGTTAGAAAAATGTAAACTACTTACGTTCAACAGCGTGAATCTAGGGCACATCTCTAATCCGAAATGAAGTTGAATGACTCAACATCTTTTTTGAGAAAGGTTTAAATCATTACCAATATCATTTTTAAAAGACTTTCTCTTCAAAAAGAGTTAAATAAATGTATAAAAAAATAATAATGAAATTCGCTAAATAAAACTTAAAAAAATATAATCACAGAGTAAGTAAATAAATATTGGTCGCATTAAAGCGCGAGCAAGATTTATTGACTATATGATCTGTGACTAAAGCCTATTTACACAATACTATGAATGATATATTCTCAATTGCCTGTGAAATATGCTAAACGGTACATTAAATTATTTATTGATTCACATAGATACATAGATGACGCGTTATAATAATATACTTATTTAAAGGATTAAAATTATCCTACTTAATAGAAATTGTGTCCACTGCACTAAAACTCATAGTAAGTAATATTGAGAGGGAATTAAGGCTGCACATCAAGAGGGAATCACTGATATTCAACCCTACTCTAAAAGAAGGAGTCACTTAAACAGAAAAATATGTTTATCCTAAGACCAGGGTCACGCTATACACCCCTGTTCTGCTGTCGAAAGCCTGAGACAAAGGAACGGGTATAGGATTCGCTGGCGTAAGTGGCAACGCCGGAATATCAATTAAAAACCCACAATGACGCTAAACAGATTTCATCATCATCATCATTTCAGCTCATATACGTCCCGCTGCTAGGCTCAAGATTTGTAATCTTTAACAGCCAGGGGTAGGAAAGGAAGTGGTGAATTATATTCTTACTACGTCATCACATGAAAAATATATTAGCAGATTTAAATATTACTAGCATGCTGCCCTCGCTTCGCTTCGGTTACAGTCGCGTTACCCGCATAGTTCCTGTTCCCGTGGGAATACCGGGATAAAATATATATAGTCTAAGTGACTCTTTATATAGACAGTTACCTGGTAGTAAAATATTATCAAAATCGGTCTAACCGTTTTGAAAATTACCCCAAACAAACAGATAATAAAATTTTTAAACTGGTTTTTAGGCCTAGGTGTCGTGAAAATAACCGTGTGAGTATGAAAAAATTATTTGGACATTACAAACAGACACTTCAATTTTATTTATTTGTATAGATTTTTAGTCATGATTTATAATAATAATAATAATTTATAGTAGATTTATAGACTTTTAGTCATGACAAATGAAATTTTGGACCTGATTGTCATTGAGAGCTGTCGCTTATAAATTCAAACGTAACAGGGGCATAGAAAATGCGCCACCCACTGAGATAAACATACGCATAGGTTAGACAATACAGTTGGTCAACAAAAAGTCCCGTTAATGCATTAATTTTTAGAATGAAACTTTTTCTATCAACAGTCATATCGCTCTAGTCCATGCCTACTTATCTCACCGATTCCTAGAACTGTTACGTTCGACTGCAGTAACCTTCGTAACCTAATTAGAAAGGATGTCGATGACCTCAGGTCACATCACGCCGACGAAGTAAGCATAGGTTCATTGGCTAAGCCAACATACATATTGGATACTTCTTATCGCACCTTAGATTTATGTGGACTTATGAACTGCGAACGCTCCAATACCGGTTTAAAAAAATATACACTCATTTGCAAAAAAAACGGGCACCTAAGCAATGAACCATTTCAAATGTTAATATTTCTTTGTTTGATAATTATAGGTAGTTTTATCCACACAATTTGCTAAATTAATAAGAAAATAATCGTTTTCATCAGTATTTCATAAAATTTAGATACAATTTATGGGAAATAATGCTAAACCTCGCTAGTAGTGTATATTCGCTAGTAGTGCATATGCTCATGAAGTAAAAATAAAAAAGTTTTTTTGTTTGTTTTTCTTTAATAAAGTAAAAGCAGATAAATGTTTAGTATCGAGTGTGACCCCCTCTAGCTAAAATCACAGCTTGAATTCGTCTGGGCATGCTAGCGAGTATATCCCGGATACTTGCTTGCGGAATACGTTCCCACTCCGCAGTAATCACATTCTTCAGCTCTCTGATGGTCTGCGGAGCCGGGTGTACTGATCTCACACGCCGTTTCAGAACGTCCCAGACATGCTCTATGGGATTGAGGTCGGGACTTCGAGCTGGCCAATCCAAACGACGAATGCCGACCTCTTGCACATACGCATTAACATCGCGGGATCGGTGGGCGCGAGCATTGTCGTCCATAAAAATCGAGTCTTCACCTAGAGCGGCCAATGCGGGTTGTGCATGAGAAATTAGAACTTCCGTTATGTATCGATGCCCAGTCAGTGAGCCGTTTTCAATGAAGACTAACTCTGTACGATCCATTGAATTTATTCCTGCCCAAAACATAACAGAGCCCCCACCATAAGGTGTGATTTCTTCGAAACATGCCTCTGCAAAGCGTTCTCCTTGTCTTCTTAGCACTCGCCGACGTCGATCTTCACCGAACAGAGATATCCTGGCTTCATCAGAGAACAAAACCCTATTCCAATCGTCTTGAGTCCATGATTCACAATTTCTAGCGAACCTAAGCCTGTGAACTCTGTGCTCACGGAGTAATTTGGGGCCGCGGGCCGGGCGGTGACTGCGTATATTGGCAGCGAGAAGCCTCCTCCTGACCGTCCATAGACTAATATGCACATTTCTTACTTCTTGGAGGTTGTTCTTAAGATCCACATACGAAGATTTGCGATTTCTCAATGCGCGACTCACAAGAAAACGATCATCCCGTGGTACATGGTTTTCTTCCAGAACCAGGCCTTCTCTCGACGGAACCAGTCTCCTGATATCGCTGCCAGGTCCTTTGGACTGTCGAGCGACTAACATTTAGCCTCCTAGCCACGAAACATTGGCTGCAACCCTCTTCAAGCAGCGCGATAATTTTGGTAGCTTTTACCACTTTATCTACCATTTTTGATACAGCCAAACAGCATTAAATAAAGCTTTGACAGTCAAGGATATGAAATTAATCGATAAAAATTGAATAAAAGTTATGAAAGTCGATGTTAACTTCTGGAACTTCGCGCCAAAAATGTAGGATAAAAAGGGGTTTTCTGTAAAAATGAACATCAAATGAAAAATTGAATTTAGAACGTACTTTTTTAAATACCACAGCATTTTTAAAACCGGCCAGTAACGTGTACAAACGATTGAAACCTTTTTGGTATTGTATCTTTTTAAATATGAATGAAAATCAAAACTGCCCGTTTTTTTGCAAATGAGTTTATGATTAACTATAGTAGTGACTTTTAAATGTATATGGTGCGAAAGTATGAACTTTTAAATTTGAAAATGGAATTTTTGTGGTGGGAAAGAATGTAAGTTTTTTTTTATAGCAAAGGAATCCGTACGTGGCCAAATAAAATATGAGAATGTTTGCAAATATGCAACTGAAAATTTCGTTCTTTTAAATTATATTTTCGTCTCGTTCTTTTGAATTATATTAAATAGTTTAATATTGACCCTTAGTGTGAATAGTTATATACTAAATTACAAAAAAAATCGAGCAATATTGTTGAGTTAGTAAGTTACGAGATTGCATAAAAATCAAGTAAAAAATAAAAATGTTCACTTCGAAAAAACAACATTTTGTATCTAATTAAAGTAATTATGTATCACAAAGCATCTAAAGTTAATAAACAAATTCTTTACATAATACTTTTTTAATTATTAGTGTGTAGGCACTTCAAACCCAACTAGCGTATCGACATTATGTTTATAAATGTTTTAACACTTCAATTTAAAACTGTTAAGAGTTATGATTTCTCCACAGCTTCAATAAACTTTTTTTCTGGACAATACCTTTATCATTTTCTCAATTTTATGTAGTAGGACCATACTGTCGACAGTAGTCTTTCTACAGCCGATGGCTGATCCGTCCGCGGTAGTACCACACTAGGGATGATCGATGTTAGAAAAACATCGATGTTGACATCAATGTTAACATCGATATTCGATGTTTATCGAACACCTAACATCGATGTTAGGGAAATCATCGATGTTACAAAAGTATCGAACGTCGATGTTACGATATTTCTCGTGGCAAATTTTGATGAGCTTTTTTTTTTAGGACATCTGTCGAATATTCTGGACATCGATAGTAAAATTTCGTTCTGCTCCTAGTATCATCGATGTGTTTTCCTTTCAACATCGATGTTTTCCTTTCAACATCAATGTTTTCCTTTCAACATCGATGTTAAAAACAGTTAACATCGATGTTACGATGTTTTGCCTATAGCAACATCGATGTTAAAACATCGATGTTTTCCCTTTCAACATCGATGATCATCGATCATCCCTATACCACACCCGTATCGACGTCTGAGTTGTAGCAATTTGTTACGGCACTTCATTCGGTGAGTGAGAGAGCCGGCAGCCCAACTTTCTGAGGGTGTTTGCGTGTGGTGCGTTTTGGTGATGCCTTTAGAATCACTGAACCTCGTTGCATTCACACTCCCCTCATGATAGGCACCGGCCTAGCAAAGGTCCAAGAGCGGTAGTGTTACTTACCATCAGGTTTACTGTTTGCTCGTTTGCCGTCAAAAGTAATAAAAAAAGATTTTCTCCCCGTTGGGCTTAAATTTCCTCCAAAATAGGAGGGCAATTGACCTGCTATACCACGCTTGATATACGAGTTGGGGTTCCATTTAGAGTTTTTTACAGATATTACATGCCCCTCGTCTTTTACGGCACCCACGGGCAAAAGATGAGATGGTGACCTGTATTCTTACTCCATCACCACACAGAAAAATCTTTCAATAGTACATAGGTATTGTAAAAGTTTTTGGCAATAGTTGTATGGACGGCCTCCTGATGTCAACCCTCTTTGGGAATATATTTGACCAGATAGCAGCAGATGGATTTAACCCAGGTCGATGTAAAGCTCTTGGTTGTCTTTTACGACATCCTCGAGCAATATAAGGGTTGGTAGTATTAGCAGCTGTCACCACACAGCTTCAGGCTGTCGGCGCCATAGACCAGGTGTCATGTCCAATTCGTGATCTCTAATCCCTCACTCTTTCTCTGCGTGGTGATAGAGTAAGAATACAATTCCTCTCCTCGAAATAAAACTCTGTACCAACACGCCTGAATAGCGAGGTATAGCAGGTGAATTCCCCTCCCATTGCGGAGGAGGCACGAGTTTACCAGACGTATATGAGTTGTGATGATGATTTTCATTCAAGAATTTCTCTACTTGTAAAAAAAAATGTTAAGATCTAAATAAAATAGTAAAGAATTACATAGCCAGCACCAGCTCCAAAATCAGTTCATCCAATCGAAAGTTCTGAAGTAACAAACATAAACCAAAAAAAGAAAATATATTCGAATTGAGAATCTTCTTTTTTGAAGTTGAATTTGTTGTTGAAAAGTGACTGAATTAGACGATATATTGCGGCGATCCATTATTTTAAAATGGAAGGAATGAAGGGAGACTCACCACTTTCCCACGGTTAATTAATATACCGCACACCACAATGGAATGGAAGAAATACGGGATAGGATCAAGGTGGAATAGGAGATAAGGCAATCTTACTCTCACGTGATGAGCACCTTCCAGAACGACAAATTGCAATTCTTCTCAGAACTTTCAATACCTATTCGACACGTGTTTCGCCTCTAAACGAAGCATCCTCAGGACGGTACCAAACTTCCACCCGTGACCATGAACGTTGGAAAGTGTTCGAAACGTCAGGCAATCATAAATCAAATACATACGCGACAAAATCCGTAAAATAGTTTTATTCACAATAGATTCAAGATTAAACAAGTATATAAAAATAATATACGTCATATAAAAAAACTCATGGTAAATACGTAACTTTCCGTATGGTGACGGAGTAAGAATACAATTCACCATCCCCTCTCTTGCCCGTGGGTGTCGTAAAAACCTACTAAGGCATTATAGTATGCATATAACATTTATGCAAACTCGAAACAAAACCCTATACCTATAAGTCTAACTAGCGTGGTATATTAGATCAATTTCCCTTCTATTGTGGGTGAGACTCGAGCCCAACAGTGGGACGTATTAGAGCTGAAATAATGATGAAATATATAACGAAAGCAATAAAATCTGCATTTCATTTTATCAATTATGTAGGTTTCAAAGAACACGGAAATTGTATACGTCTGAAGCTAAAAACAGGCTCTCAGCGACCGTATTTACCGTTAAATCCGGTGTAGTTCAGATGAATCTAGTAATTTGACCTCTAATGATAAAAATGAAAGCTGATGTTGACGTAAGCACGATATTAAAACCTAAGGTTCATAGCTGAACAAGATATTGGGGACTTTTCAAAAAACATGACAGCGGTTTTATTTATTTTTTATTTTAAAAAGACAATACCCTACACTAAGGAAGTAATCCTTGTATTGCGGGGGACTTTACAAACATATACATAAGTAACGGACACAAATTACATCCAGACTCGGAACAACAATTTGTGAATCACACAAAGTGTTGTCCTGAGTGGGATTTGAACCCCCTGACACTGTCACTGTAGGTCGATATCTTAACCACTACGTCATCTGTAGAGTAAATTGAATCATCTTAGCTCATATACGTCCCAATGTTGGACCTCTAGCCTCCTACATAAGGAAGAATTCCTACTTAGGAAAAAATTGATCTACAATACCACGCTGGTCAGATGGGTTGGTACAGTTTTATTTGGTTATTGTTCTCTTGCATAGATGTTATATGCATATTTAATCTCTTAATAGTCTTTTACCACAAATTGTATTCTTATTCGGTCACCACGCGGCAAACAATATATCCTACTAAAATTATAAAGGCGAAAGTGTGTGAGTATGTAAGTATGTATGTTGCTCTTCCACGCAATAACTACAGAATGGATTTTGATGAAAATTCACAATTCAATTCAATCCTAATCATCAAATCATTTATTGTGTATAAACCCCGCGGGGGCACTTACATATTGTCATTTTTTTACATTTTAGCTTAAATTACTACCGGAACGGAAAGCGACCGCACTGCGAAGATCCGGTAAGAAACTCAGTGGGATTGTTTTCTTTTTAATTTTTTTAAATAAGATTACATACAACAACATGCCTATTAATAGCTTCAGTGTGATGCCTTTCGAGCCATGACATAGTTATTAAATATAATAAAAAAGTACCATGGCTGGACCAGAGCCGCAAGTGACACCCGATCACTAGTTAACCACTAGAGCAGCCATCACTCCTTTCAACCACAATGGAAAGAAAGGAGTGACCCGCTCATCGTAGCTACCGCAAGCAGACCCTTCAATAATACAGCTTACATATCAGAATAACACATAGCCTATAATTTATCCTGACATTCCCACGGGAAGGGGAACTATAAGAGTAAAGCCGCAGGGCGCTGCTAGTCACCTATATTTCAAGTAGTAGGACCACGCAGCTGTCAATTTTCTGCCTACAGCCATAAATGAATCCCGTCCAGATTCAGATGGACTGTTCACTCTCTCTTGCCAAACAAAGAGCAATAGTAAATTGCTACTGATCAAATGTCGTACTTCTGCCAGCATGCTGTCAGGGTACTACAGCCAATAAACTATGTTGTGTGGTGACAGCTACGAATATTACCAATTCTTACATTGCTGGTGCATGTCGTAAAAGACAAAGACAAGTCAGCGCACCCGCCGCCCGGCTCTGTCCGCGGTGACAGAGGGGCGGCACCGTAACCCACCCATAGCACGTCACCTTCGTCGTTGGCTCGACCACCGGAGCAGAGTTCTTTGTATTCAGTGGTCGAGCCGACGGCATACCCTGAGGGAGTACACTCTCCTCACGAAGTCCGTCGCGCGGTCAGCCTCTCTGCGGGTGACGAACTAAATCCCTGGTGCAGTCAACTGTGGCCTCGGCTAGGGCGGCATCAGGCGTAACAACATCTGATGCCGTCTGGTAAACAATTGCATTCTCAAGGAGGATTAAGTTAGTTGGTTAAAGGTTACCAATGACTTTTGTTTGTACGATGGAAGAGGAGCACATATTGATTTGAACAATTAATTGGGATAAGAAAATGATGATGATGACAGGAAACTGTGAGCAGCGTGTATCAACCACTAGAAGATGATAGAAGCAGTACTGTAAATTCTATCTAAGGGTGCAAATATCGAAACCAAAAACATCGATGTTTGAGAACAAACATCGATGTATCGAAACATCGATGTTTTTAGAGATCTATGCGATAGGCGATTTTTTTTTAAGTTAAATCAGGCATATTTTTTCATGAAACACCATCATTTGCGTGATGTGAGGAGTTTTGTTTTTAGCTATTTAGAAACAGTGTAGGGGAGGACGGGGTTCAAAGTGCCGACTTTTAGATAACAGGTATTAAGAACGTCGAAAAAACGTCTTAGATCAAATACTTTAGGTATATATGTATTCAACAATTATCCTATTTTCATAATATAGCATCATATTTCTTAAATTATTTATTAATTTTGAATCAGGATATTTTTTGTATGGGAAGTCGACAAGGAACAACCAACCCCGTCGTGGGGCTAATTGTTCTGTTGTTGAAGTAAGTTATTCCGATAACATTAGTACCTAGCTTTATTAATACGTATTAATTAAACACAAACACTTCAATCAAACATGTCCGTAATAATGATCAAAACACAATATTTATCAAATAAATCAACAAAGTCAAACTTTATAATTTCTTTTTAAATTAAATTGAGATCTATTAACTATCATTAGCCAGTGCTGGTCGGCTCAAAGGTTCTTATGGACAAAGATGCATTTATTTTCATGAAACGAGTGAACTAATCAGCAGCAACTGCTTGATTTTTATGGCATGAAGCTGGTATAGTAGGCATATAAAACTTTATAGCACACTGGTAGGCCAACCTCCTCTCTTCTTCCGGCAGCAAATCAAAATAAATCAACGACAATTTTAATAAGTATTAAAAACACCAGCCTTTAATATAACGAAATAACGTTATATAAGAAATTTCTAGTTCCCGTGCTACGGTTTTTGAGATTTTGACCTTCTTTATTAAGAGCATAAGCTGCCCTGCTGAAGTCTTGACCTGTTCCGTTTTTCTTTTTTAGCTTCTCATCTTAAAACAATTTTATACCCAAAATAATCACCTTCCTTGACAACGGAGTAATTGTACCGCGGCACAACCAACCCCAAGCCAGCGGCACTTGAGCCCCAAATTTCGTTTTTAAGTTTATCTTAAATTCTCAAAAAAATAAGTTACATTACGTCGTAAAAACGCAATCTCTATAGTTTTTCCAACAAATAAATGAAAGCCACACATTAATTGCTATAAAATTCTTCAAAACTGACCAAAAAGTTGCTACACCAAGTAAATATTTTACTTACGTGCCATAGATTTACGTCCAACCCACAACCATACTTGCTCGCCATCAAGATGTCACTAAAATGGTTGCCAAACGAGGGTTATGTTATGACGTTTTGCAACACACTACACTTATTGCTATCTCTTTTTTTGGCGAAGCTATTTGCATCGGAACAATTTACCCCTGGCACTTTGAACCCCGTCCTCCCCTACCTAAACTGCTACGCAGGCTCTGCTGAAAGTACCATACATTTTAAATCATGCAAGTAAAATATAGATGATAAAGCATCGTTAAACATCGATATATTGATGTTTTTCAATATTGAACATCGATGGTAAGCATCATTTACAAGGTAGATAAAATTAATAACTGTTGTTGTCACCAATTAAATGTATAATAAATATACATTAAGAAATTAATAAATAATGAGTTTTTTTGTATTATATAAAACTGAACAATAGAAAAGAAATACATAAAAATATAAGTGATGACGCTATTTTTAAAAGTTTAGATTTAAAAGTTTTAATATTTCGCTATAAATATCAATACTCTTAGAATAATAACGTGTAGAAGGTAAGTTAGCGCACAAAAAGTGAAGCAGTTCAATTGGAGCCTAATGGAGCTTATGCCGGGACCGTTCCGTAATGTACAAAGTCACTGTACTGCATGTACGTACGCAACTCTTAAAAAATAAATAGGTAATTATGACGGTTTGTGCATTCAAATGGTGTCATAACACATTTGAAAAACTTGAAAAGGTTTTTAACATTACTTTTAAAAGTATTTCGACGATTTATGTTAATAAAAACGAAATTTGATTTCATAATTTGAATAGTGGTGTGCGTGTGTACGTGTGTAATCGTCTGCGCGCATGTAGTTTTTTTAGATTCATGTTTCGAACGTTCGTAGTACCGACACTATCCTTCTATACGTTATTATTCTAAGATCAATACTATTATACATACTTATTATTGTAATGGCTACAAGCTCGTCTAATAAATTCTATTTTGTCTATCAAAGTTCTCGAATAAGGTACAGTAGAATTCATTTATAACGACTTCGCTTATAACGACTAACCGTTTTTAACGACGATAATGTTTACTCAAGTTAGGTTTCATAGTTAGGTACTGAGAAAATATAACCGTTTAGTGCGACTCCGGTTTAAACGACCAACTGCTTTTAGCGACCATTTTTTTATGATAATACATCCGGTCCACGCAATGTTTTGTTTATACAACCTACGCACCAATACTTTGGCGCCCCAACTTCATCCGGCCCCGCGCGCTTCACTTTTCCTTATTGGCGCGCGTAAATCACAGTTAGTGTTTGTCACTTGTCATGAAAAGTTCTTAAAGCTCGGCAAAATGAGTTCTGTGAAGCGAAAGTGTTTTACAATTGAAGAAAAAAGTGCAATATTACACCGATTAGAAGCCGGTGAATCAAATGCAACCAAACAAACTTTCTCAATTATAATACACGTGTACATATGTATTCGTAAGTTAGATGTGTACTTTTTTTTTTAATTGGGACTAATCCCACCATACATTTCCACCATTGTAACTCCTGTAAGCCAGGATCCACAATGGTCTCCATAAATGTCACCGAGGTTTGACCCTCAGGCAGTCCCGGGATATGATTTTAATTGTCTTGGGACCCGCAACAAATTTAATTAGAAAAGATTAAAGAGGAGGAGTTGGAAAGAGAGATTCCACTTCCCTCCTAGGCAAAGCGGGAAACAGAAAAACAAAATGACTAGTCAGCCAATAAGTAAAAAGGTGTACAGCTACGATAGCGCAGCAGTACGGCACCACGGATACGAAGAGCTTAACGGGCCCTATATGTGAGCGTTAAGATTGATTGCTACAGTAGGTATGGCAGAAACGCATGAACGCACGGAAATTTTCTCGAGTTGCTACAAGGTCCATAGTATACTACCCCACAGGTGACTTGCAAACTGTTTAACATAAGGTTACGCTCGTTTCGCCAGAGATCGCACTCCCAGAGAATGTGATGTGCTGATTGTTCATACTCGTGGTCAGATGTGGAACATTGACATAATGGTGATGGTACGAGTTTAAAAGAAAATAATTTACTTTTAAAGTTGCCATGGCCAGTTAAAAATTGGGCCACGAAGTGGTCAACCTCCAGCCACACCTTCTCCAGGCGCTCCCGGATGCATGGAAAAAATAGATAAAGATGACGACCTTTCGATGATGAGTCCCATCTTTCTTGCCATTCAGTTAAAAGTTCCTCATAGACAATGGATTGTGGTGCAAACAATCTAGCAATTTTATTTCGGTCGCGCGGTAGAAGGAAATCTGTATTCATAGTTTCCTTTGTGGTGTAATACATTGACGCTCGTCTCTGAATCTCCAAATCAACCGGAAGTACACCCGCGAGTACTGGTAAGGCCTCGGCACTAACCGTTCTACAGGCTTTACATAAGAATATTAGGGCCATACGTTGGCTCTGTAGTAATTTAAGGCGAGCCGCCCCTATGGTGGCCCTATCGGCCCATACAGGTGCAGCGTAACAAATACACCCTAAATATGTGGCCATGTATATGGTTTTAAATGTATTAAAACGAAGGCCCCAAGTAGATGTGGATAATCTAGTAAGCGCGTAGAAATTCCGTTTCGCTTTTTCGCCTACAGTTTTAATATGCTCAATAAATGAAAATTTTTTTTCTATGACTAGGCCGAGATAGCAAACTGATTCTTTCTTTTTGACTTAGATATGTACTTATGTACTTTTGAGCTTAGATATGTACTTATGTACTTAAGAAATAATCCTGCCGTTTTGTAAGTCATCCGGTTAGTACGACATAGTATCGCTGGTCCCTTACAGGTCGCTATATCCGGATTCTACTGTATATCAAAGAGACAATAAGCGTGAGTGGCCTTTTACAACGTAAACCTATTTGGCGTAACAGATATGAAGAATCGGCTAAATTATTAATAATTTAATTATATTCCTTAGTCGTCTTTCACGACATTCACGTGAATTATATTCTTACTCTGTTACACTGAAGTAAAGTACACGCCTAAATATACAGTTCTCATTCAGATTTGACAACTTTCATTAGCAATGATAGGATTTACAGTGATATGCATTCCTATCGTCTTCTAGTGGTAGGCAAACACCCCTGACAGTTTTCTGTCATCAACATAACGCTAATCTTGTCCCAAATTACTTGCTAGAATCAATATGTAGGGGAAGTCCGGGCATAGTGGATAGGCCAGGCAAAGTGAATACCCTTTATTTCTCGTCAAGAACATATCGGAATAAGCACACCTTGCGCAAAGGCGCAAGAGGGTGTAAATACACCCTCTCCCTCATCCGCATTCGTGGGCAAACAAAGCTAGCGCAAGATCGCATCGCGTTCCAGAGAAAAATCGAAAAAACCAAATATTTAAGTTTTCTTATTACTTTTCAAGGTACGTAATACTTTAATAACTCGTGTAAAAGTTAAACATATTGTTTAGTACGATTATGTTCTTTAAGTGCATATTTTCAGGTATTTATTCTGAGAGAACAAATACTTTGGCGTCACTTCATTTGGTTTTAGCTTAGGTTGAATGAAATGAGTAGATGTAGGGCAAACTGAACACGGGCAACGTGAATAGGGTATTCGCTTTGCCAAGCAATGAAAAACAGGAATATAAATTTAAATACTGCGACAAAGAAAAATCAAAATACTAAAACCATCAAAAATATAATTGTTAAAGATAAGAGTAGGAATAGCGGTAAGGAAAACAAAGAAGAACAGTGTGTATGCTATTATTTTGGGGAGAACTACATAGAGATAACTAAAATTGGATCCAATATGATAAATGCAAGCAATGGATTCACAAAAATATTATTTATGAATGCTTATGAAGGCTTATTTCTTTGTTATATCTGCATTGATTAGTTTAAAATTAGGCTAAGTATTTATGTTCACTCTGCCCTATCATCCTATTCACTTTGCCCGACCTATGGGGCAAAGTGGATACTGGTATATGTTGGAATATTATTGACAATTAAAATTAAGGGACTACTATTAAGCAATTTTTGTTAATTATATTAAAAACTTTAATAAAATTTATATGCCCATTGGTTATCTAACTATAGCCCATCAAACATTAAGGTGTCCGCTTTGCCCGGACTTCCCCTACTCCTTAGAATAATAACGTATAGAAGGTTGGTCCGCGCACAAAAAATGAAGCATTTAAATTGGAGCTTAATGGAGCTTACGCCGGACCGTTTCGTAGTGTACAAGGTCACTGTAGTGCACGTACTTACGCAACTCTTAAAAAATTAATAGGTAATTATGACGGTTTGTGAATTCAAATGGTGTCACAACACATTTGAGAAATCTAAAAAGTGTATTAACATTAGTTTTAAAAGTATTTTGACGATTCATTAATAGACCAGTGCCGAAGCCTTCAAAAATGGTAAAACGTGAAAAAAAAATAATAGTAGGATGAAACCCATTAGAAAAGGAGGGGAATATGATAAAAATGAAAGGAAAAATAAATTACGGGCGATCCGAGTTCGGGAAGTGGGAGGGGGTGGGTTTTTAAGGGTAAAAATGGTTTATCCCGATTTCCGCCAAAACTACAAGTCCTACGGAAAAAAGTTAAATGGCAAAGTTGTAGGTAATAAAAAGATCTACAACTTTTGTATTTACAATTTTTTCACATAACCTAAAAATTTAGGTGAAAAATTCAAATAACCAAGATTTTGGTTATTTATTTTTATCTTTTTCAAAAACAAATTTTTTGCTATGAAATTTGGTGAAACCTTACTTTATTATGTCCCAAACACACTGTAATTTATTTGATTTAAAATATTTATTTTTTCGCCTTATTTTAGCTTAATATCAAAAAAGCACCCTATTTTTCGATCGAAAATTCTCACGTCAAAATATCAGCTTTTTTCAAAAAGTCGGGGGCTTTTTGTTCGTTGGAATCTCTACTTTCTGATGGTGTAAAAAAAAATATACATTACTATAGTAAATGTTCTCGGAAAATGCAAAGAAAAAATTAATATTTGATAAGACATCTTCAACATTTTGAGAAAGTTGTAGAATTTTCTTTACATTATATGCATAGATGCCTATTTATTGCTATTTTAAGATAACTTTTATACCTGAGTTACCTACAGATAATTTTAGCCCATTAAAAGATATTACATAGAGAAGTGGGGAAGGGGCTATACGGGTCAAGGCCTTACTACCTACTAAAATCTTTGCATTTTCTGAGAACATTTACTATAGCAATGTATATTTTTTTACACCATCAAACAGTAGAGATTTCAGCGAACAAAAAGCCCCCCGATTTTTTAAAAAAAACTGATATTTTGACGAGAGAATTTTCGATCGAAAATTAGGGTACTTTTTTGATATTAAGTTAAAATAAGGCGTAAAAATAAATATTTTAAATCAAATAAATTACAATGTATTTGGGGCATAATAAGGTAAGGTTTCACCAAATTTCATAACATTTTTTTTTTTGAAAACGATAAAAATAAAAAACCAAATACTTGGTTATTTGAATTTTTCACCTAAATTTTGAGGTTATGTGAAAAAATTGTAAATACAAAAGTTGTAGATCTTTTTATTACCTACAACTTTGTCCTTTAACTTTTTTCCGTAAGACTTGTAGTTTTGGCGGAAATCGAGATAAACTATTTTTACCCTTTAAAACCCACCCCCTCTCACTTCCCGAAGTCGGATCGCCCGTAATTTATTTTTCCTTTCATTTTTATCATATTCCCCTCCTTTTCTAATGGGTTTCATCCTACTGTTATTTTTTTTTGGTTTCAAAAATTATCGACCCTGGTCTATAAACAAAATTTGATTTCATAATTTGTATAGTGGTGTGCGCGTCTACGTGTGTAATCGCCTGCGCGTATGTAGTATTTTTGGGTTCATATTTTTGATCGTTTAAGTACCGACACTATAATTCTATACGTTATTATTCTAAGATATACTCCTATTCCATCGTATTTTGTCACTGTGGTGCCGGACCATATTGACAAAATACGCTTATCACAAATATTCTATACAATAAATAAAACTTGAGTACGAATGAAGCGGAAAGATGATTTACTGAGCAAGTTGTGAACCGAACCGTCCGTATAACCGTTATGATTTAAATTGCAACAGCTGCCACGAGGCATTCACAAATTGCGGTACCTACATACTTTGGTAGTATTAAGATTTTATATGATTAACTTTTTCAACATTTATGAGATTTGAGAGTTCATCGTTTTAACATTAATTTTGTATTGAATTAGTAAAAAAAATAAGAACCATAATTTTTTTATACATAAAAAATAAGAACCATAATTTTTTTATATAACTCTTTCTTATCTTGCCCGTGGATGTTGTAAAAAACGACTTAAGGATATAAATATGTATATAACAGCTATGCAAGAGAAGGAAAACTCGATCATCATCATCATCGCAGCCCCGTCCCAGTTGTTGGGCTCTGGCCTCCTCCACAATGGGATGGAATTTGACTATACCATACTGATCAGACATGTTGGTATAGGGTTTCATTTCGAGTTTTCCTTCTCTTGCACAGATCTTATGTACATACTAGCAACCTGCCCTCGCTTCGCTTCGGTTTCAGTCTTTCCTGCGTAGTTCCCGTTCCCGTGGGAATACCGGGATAAAATATAGCCTAGGTTACTCCCTGATATTATAGCTTTCCATTTGTGAAAGAATTTTTGAAATCGGTCCAGCCGTTTTGAAGATTACCCGGAACAAACAGACAGACAAAAAAATATAAAGTGTATTTTAGGCATATGTATAGTGCAAATAACCGTGTGAGCATGAAAAAAGTCTATTATTTTGACATTACAAACAGACACTCCAATTTTATTTATTGGTAAAACGTCAAAATTTAAAAACTAATTTTCTGTATCGGGTAGATAATTATAAATATCTGTAATAACGATGACAAGTTCGACATCAGACATCTTAGTCCGCCCATGACCATGAATGCTGTAAATTGTTCGAAACGTCGGGCAATCAAAAATCAAATACAAACGCGATATAATCCGTAAAATAGTTTTATTTACAGTATAGGTAGAATCTCTACCTGAATACACAAACTGTAGGAGAGGCCCGAGCTTGGACAGTGGGGCTGCAATGATGAAAGAGAATAAATATGTTGTTTAAAAACGATAATTATTTAAAGAAATTTGCTAAAAAAAATAATCAAAAATATCTTTCAACGCAAAATATTGTAGTAAATCGTATTTTTAATAGTAAAATATTATCAAAATCATTCTAGCCGTTTTGAAGATTACCTCAAACAGAGACAAAAAATTTATAAACCTGTTTTTTAAGCATAGGTATCGTACAAATAACCATATCAACATGAAAAAAGCTTATTATTTTGACATTATAAACAGACTTCAACTTTATTTATTTGTATAGATTTCAAATGTAAAAATAGGATAAAAAGAAATTAAATGATTGTATTTCTTTAGTGCAGTCTTTCTTAAAGAAAAAACTTATCAAAACTTTTTTTACATAATATATGTAGAAATGTTTATGAACTGTATTTGGTAAAAAGTAGGTATGTTATCGATATGAAGTTTCGGATTTGAATCCTTATCCTTACTAATATTATAAACGCGAAAGTTTGCGAGTATGCGAAGAGGTTTGTTGCTCTTTCACGCAAAAACTACTGAATGGATTTTGATGAAACTTCACAATAATATAGCTTACATATTAGAATAACACATAGGATATAATTTATCCCGATATTCCCACGGGAAGAGGAACTGCGGGTGAAACCGCAGGGCGCTGCTAGTATGGTATGTATTTGCCCTTCAGAAAGGCTTATGTTTAGGGTCGGCAGGTTTATGAAAATCTGTCAAAAACCTGTATCATACAGACAGGGTGTCAAAATATCAGTTTCGCTTATATGTTGGTTTCGGATCTCCGATAATTTCGATTATGGTTACGGAGCTCCATAACATTCCAACTACAAGGAACATACTAAATAAAACTACGTATTTTATTGCGTTTGAGTTTGATTTTTGATTGCCCGACGTTTCGAACACTTTGCAGCGTTCATGATCACGGTCGGACTAAGATGTCTCACGTCCAACAAGTCACCGTTCTTACATTTATTATTTACAACTAGAAACCCGCCCTCGCTTTGCTTCGGTTTCAGTCGCCTTAACCGCATAGCTCCGAATATAGGGATAAATATAGCCTAAGTTACTCTTTATATAAACAGCTACATTTCAGGCATAGGTGTCATGCAAATAACCGTATCAACATGAAAAATCCTATTATTTTGACTTAAAACATTTTAATTTTATTTATTTGTATAGATGTGTAATACTCTCTGTAATACGGCTCGGCGTAAGTTACTACAGAGTCAACGATTAGCGCTGTGTAAGGCAATTTTTTTTTTTTATGGGTGGGCTTATGGTAAGCCCACGCGCGGTCCAGTCCGTCCGGGGCGATGAAAGGACGGCGCGCGGGCCCATAACCCACCCGTACCCACGTCACCTCGTTGTTGGGCCGACCACCGGAGCAGATGTGACTTGTCGTCAGTGGTCGGCCTGACGGAATACCCTTTCGGGTAACCTCACCTCTCGACGTCCTGGAACGTCGGTCGCCGTCGCGCGGTCAGCCTCTCTGCGGGTGACGGACAATTCCCCGGTCCGATCACCCGCGGCCTCGGCTAGGGCGGCATTAGGCGCAGATACTCGCGCCTGCGCCGCCCGAGTCGCCGGCGGCGGAACGTGTCGCCGAATAGGAGCTCTACTCGCACACGATCCGCCGCCTCCTTCCGTGAGATTATGGCCTCACAGAAAGCGGCGACCGCGTCCCAGTTCCTGACGCTGACGAGCATCTCCCTGGCGATGGTCGGCAGCGCCAGGTCGGCACCGATAATTGCGACGAGTTCACGGCGATCCCCCTCCCATGCAGCACACTCCTCGAGCGTGTGCTGCGCCGTGTCCTCGTCGCAACTGCAGTGGTGGCAGGACGGTGTGCTCTCCCTCCTGACAATCTTGTGCAGGTACTTCCCGAAGCAACCGTGCCCCGCCAGTACCTGCACCAGTCGGAAGGAAAGCACCCCGTGCGTCCGCTCCAACCACTCCATCAGCACCGACCGGACGGCCTCGACGGTCCTGACACCGTACCAAGGACTCTCCAGCTGGACTGCCCAACGGGCAATGACTTCTCGGCGGGCGTCGACCCGCCAGGCGGTGATCTCTTTGATGGAGACCATGCCGCCGCGGGCGCGTGTCTCCGACACCCGCCGATAAATGTCGGCGAGCATCTCCGCCTCCAGGTCCCACGGGGGAGTTCCGGCCAGGAGGCACGCTGCCTTCGTCGCCACCGTGCGGTAACCCCATATGGCCCTGATCGCCATGACCCTCTGTGGTCGCCACAGGAGAGCCCTAAGACGGACAATCAGGGACCCCGCCCACACCGGTGCGCCATACAGGGCCATCGACCGGATCACCCCCACGTACAGCTGTCGGCACGTAGCACTGGGTCCGCCCACATTCGGCATCAGCCGCGAAAGGGCGGACGCCGCGCCGACAAGCCGGGGAACAAGTCGATGGAGATGCTCCCGGAACCAAAAATGTCCGTCGAGCACCAGGCCCAAGTACTTCATGTGGGCCTGGATGCTGATGGTGACCGACTTCACGGTGATCGAAGCGCCGGCGGGAGGCCCGGCGGTACGGAGGCCATGGAACAAAAGGGCCTCCGTCTTTTCCAGGGCTACCCTCAACCCCGCTTCGATCCGCCTGACAATCTCCTCAGTGCCGAGAGTTGCCAGTCGTGCCGCCTCCTCTAGCGTCCCACCCCGGGCTGTGAAGAGTGTATCGTCGGCGTAGCAAATTACGCCCAGCCCGGGTGGGAGGCTTCCTCTCAACGCCCAGTCGTAGCCGATGTTCCACAGGGTCGGACCTAGAACCGACCCCTACGGGACACCGCACGTCATGTGCGTTCGCACAACGTCCCCTACTCGGTCAACGTAGAGGACGCTGCGCCCCTCCAAGTAGTCCGCCACCAGCCGCCTGAGGTACACGGGCATCCCGTGATACCTCAGCCCCTCCCTGATGCAGCTGAATGGCAGACTGTTGAAGGCGTTGGCGATGTCCAGGGACACCGCCAACAGGACTCCTCCGCCGGTGACGGCCTCCGCTACCACGGCCTTCAGGCGCAGCAGGGCCGCGATCGTCGAACGCCCTCTCCGAAAACCAAACTGGGCATCCGACAAATCGGGCCCGACCCCGACGAGGTGCCGCTCGATGCGGGCAGCCCACACCCTCTCCAGCAGCTTGCCCGCATCATCGAGCAGCACGATGGGCCTATAGGCCGAGGCCGACTCGGGAGACCGTCCCAGCTTCGGCAGGAGAACCAGCCTCCCCTCTTTCCAGCACTCAGGGAACTGCCCGGACGTCAAACAAGCGTCGAACAGTCCCCTGAGGCGTGGTCCCAGGTGTGTAAGGCATACCGAACAGGTAGCACCGAAGCCTTACCAGTACTTGCAGGTGTACTCCCGGACGACTTGGAGATACAAAAACGTGCGTCCATGTATTATGCCACTAGGGAAAACATGACTAACAATCTTCTTTTACCACGCGATCTAGACTTTTCGCGCCGCAATCCGTCGTTAACGATAAGCTCCTGACCGAATGGCAGGAAAGATGGGATTCGTCAACAAAAGGTCGCCATCTATATCTATTCTTTCCATCTGTTCGTGAACGTTTGGAGAGAACTTGGCTAGAAATTGACCACTATGTAGCCCAATTCCTCACAGGCCATGGGAATTTTAGAAGTAAATTATTCTATTTTAAACTAGTAGATTCACCATTTTGTCAATGTTCGACCTCAAACTCCGATTTGGAACAAACAGCTCATCACATCCTTTGCGAGTGCATTCTCTGGCGCAACGAGCGGGACCTCATGTTAGATAATATGCATGTCATGTCTGGGGTAATATACTATTCGGATCTTGTAGCAACTCGAGAAAATTGCCGTGCGTTTAGGCGCTTTTGCCATACCTATTACTGTAACCAAACCTAAAGCTCACAAATAGGTCCATTAAGCTTTGTCCAATCCGTGGTGCTGTACCGCTGCGTTTCACGTAGTTGTACAAATTCTTATTTACTGGCTTATTAGTCAACTTTGCTTCATGTCTCCCGCTTTGCATAGGAGGGAAGTGGAATCTTTCCAACTCCTCCTGTTTTCTTTTCTAATTAAATTTGTTGCGGGTCCCAAGACAATTAAAAGCGATTCCCGGGACTTCCTGAGGGTCAAACCTCAGTGTCTTATACGGAGACCACGGAGACTATTGTGGATCCTGGCTTACAGGAGTTACAATGGTGGGATTAGTCCCAATAAAAAAAAGTGTAATACTCGGGTACTGGTACTGGGTACTCTGGTACTGGTACTGGGTACTCTGATACTGGGTAATATACTATTCGGACGTTGTAGCAACTCGAGAAAATTGCCGTGCGTTTAGGCGCTTTTGCCATACCTATTACTGTAATCAAACCTAAAGCTCACAAATAGGTCCATTAAGCTTTGTCCAATCCGTGGTGCTGTACCAGTGCGTTTCACGTAATTGTACAAATTCTTATTTACTGGCTTATTAGCCAACTTTGCTTCATGTCCCCCGCTTTGCATAGGAGGGATGTGGCATCATTCCAACTCTTCCAGTTTTTCTTTTCTAATTAAATTTGTTGCGGGTCCCAAGACAATTAAAAGCGTTTCCCGGAACTTCCTGAGAGTCAAACCTTGGTGTCTTATACGGAGACCATTGTGGATGCTGGCTTACAAGAGTTACAGTGGTGGGATTAGTCCCATTTTATATTAAGAAGATGTGTAATACTCGCGTTAACATTAGAAATTATACAAAGAACCTACTTTTGTTGTTATCTATACCAATAAATAAAATTGGTGTGTCTGTTTGTAATGTCAAAATAATAGGCTTTTTTCATGCTCACACGGTTATTTGCACGACACCTATGCCTAAAATAGCAATTAAAAAATTTTTGTCTGTCTGTTTGTTCCGGGTAATCTTCAAAACGGCTGGACCGATTTCAAAAATTCTTTCACCAATGGAAAGCTATAATATCAGGGCGTAAACTAGGCTATATTTTATCCCGGTATTCCCATGGGAACGGGGACTACGCGGGTAAAACGACTATAACCTATAACCGAAGCGAAGCGAGGGCGGGTTGCTAGTATTTTATAAGTATACATATGTCGAGTAAATAATAGCATCATTAGTAATAACTGTACACAAAGGTAATAATTTACCGTAGTTTCGTACGCCATTTGATAAATAGCTATTTTACTTACACTTGACCTGTAATAGAATAAGAATAACTGTATATTTTGTTTTTACTAGGGTTTTAAGACTCTTCAGGTGTTAAGAACATCTTTTGTAAATATTAACTTCCCGGGGTAGACGTAAACATTAGTTTATTTATTTTTTTGTTTGGATCGCCCTTACGGGCAGGCTAAAGTCTTTTCGAGCATACTGCCTTGTCTTAATTATAAATAACTTTCTTCACATATTATTTACCACTTCTTCATTGTATAGCTTATTAATAGTCATTGTCCGTCAGTAAGTCACGTCGTTACCATTAATTAGGCGCTGAAAACCTAATTAAATGATTTCTCTGGGCATTTTGGTAGAATATGAAAATACAAGTAAACCACTCTTATATCACAACCACCACACTTCAGCACCTTAACTGTATTAAATTACATAAAATATCAGCAAAATTATTGAATATAATATAACACTATAAAACACAAAAAAATTAATATAATTGAGCTTAATTATGACATTTCCATATTCGCGCCGAAACTCAATATGTATTACCAAACTAATAAAGCGATTATTTTTTTTTATAAAACATCCTACACTAAGGAAACAATCCTTGTATTGAGCACAACTTTACAAACATAATGGTTAGAAATTACATCCAGACTCGAAAATAATTTTTGTATAGCATAAATTTATTGTCCAGCTTAGGAATAGAACCCATGACACTGTACTGTACACACTGTACTGTAGGTCGTTCTCTTAACCACTTTGCCATCTCTGCAGTCAATTTTATAATGGGGAACCTTAGAATAATAACGTATAGAAGGATAGTGTCCATACTTCGAATTTTCAAAATTTGAATCTAAAAATACTAATGGCGCGCAGACGATTACACACGTACACACGCACACCACTATACACATTATGAAATCAAATTTTGTTTTTATTAACATAAATCGTCGAAATACTTTTAAAAGTAATGTTAAAAACCTTTTTAAGTTTATCAAATGTGTTGACACCATTTGAATGCACAAATCGTCATAATTATCAGTTTATTTTTTAAGAGTTGCGTACGTTCGTGCAGTACAATAACTTCTACATTACGGAACGGTTCCGGCGTAAGCTCCATTAGGCTCCAATTGAAATGCCTCACTTTTTGTGCGTGAACTTACCTTCTATAGGTTATTATTCTAAGTGAGGAACTGATAAAATGAGCTTGCAATGACCAACATGCCAAGTAGGGCATTTACGTTTTATCTCCCTTGGGAGGTCCTATATAGGGTATCGATAGGCTGATGGATGGATAAAATTCTTCATTAGGACATTCAGAAAATATGCGACAGCATACATTTTTTTACTATTTCATGCGGTTAAATAACCGTTATTTTATATTAATAACTAACAACCCGTTATCGTTTCGCTTCGGTTTCAGTCGCTTTACCAGCGTAGTAGTTCTCGTACCCGTGGGAATACCAGGATAAAATATAGCCAAAGTTAGTCCTTATATAGACAGACACCTGGTACTAAAGTATTAACTAAACGGTCCAGCCGTTTTGAAGATTACCCAAAACAGCAACAGACATTTTTTTTAAAGGCACAAGTATCGTGCAAATAACCTTAGCGTGAAAAAAGCCATTATTTGACATTACAGACACTTCAATTTTATTTATTTGTATAGATGTATAGATTAGGTATACCTAATCTATACATCTATACAAATAAGTTCCAGTTCCAAATAAGTACCTAATCTACAAGTAAGTTCTACCCAAGTGAAAAAAAGCGTTTAAGAATTAATGATAAACATATAAAAACCGTTATTTTCTATTATTTTTCTGATTATTTGCTTGTCGCAAGTACCTATGTAGTTTCAAAAATTATTGCGATTATAGAAATACCTACCTACTTACTAGCCTATTTGAATTTTTACATATTTAATAGGTAGAGAGGCACTTAGATCCCGTACCGTATTATACAAAAATGTAGTAGTAAGTTTAATAATTTGCGAATAATAGGCCACAGCGTATCGTTGCCGAGTCTCTTTATTATTTACGAAATTATTAGGATACCTACATTTTGGAGAAACCCAATAATTAAAAACGCGGCGGAAATACTAAACGCATAGCCAATTAAATGCCCACTTCTCAACAACAAAGTAAAAACTGCAAATAATTTGAATAAACCATGAATGAAGAAATCAGCTGTTTCCAAACAATTTGACGTAGCCTAGTTAAACCCAATCTCTATAAAATGTCCTTCATTTTGGCGGTCTGCGACGAAACACAAGTATACCTACTTAACATAGCACATTACGATTTACGACGAAACCGGTCTGCCTGCATCGACCGGTGTCTACTATATCAATTCACTCACCTCGAAACGAAGTAACTTTCATACAATATGAATCACTTACAACAGGCTCGAGAGAAAAACTTTCTATAATCGAAAATATGCCGGTATAAAGTAGGTACATCATATTCGCTGAACACAGATTACTTGATATTTTATAGAAAAAAAAAAACACAAAGAACAGAAATATCTAGAGTAATGTAATACTAAAGCCGAACTAGTGTTGACAAAAGGCACTGGTTACTAAAAAAAAATGTATGAAGTTATATGTGCGGGTAGTTCGGTAGCCTTTAATACCTGGTCAAATATCCACCACGTGTCGAAAGTTCCTTGTTTCAGCATTGTCCACAAGAGGTGACCACAGGGAGGCCGGGATTGGTGCAATTTGATACAAGACACAACGTTTACACCGAATCACGTCCTAAGCGTGGCCACCGCAGTGAACGACCGACCGGCCGGTTAACGGGACTGCGCGCCGCGGATGCTGAGTGCCTGAATAGCGGTCTTCGACGGCCGGGCCCGCTTGGATAGGCCGGGACTGGTGCAATATCGCACATGAACCGAATATAGCGCCAGTCACCGCCCAGCCATACGGGCCTCCCGGACAAAGGATGCCGACGGCCGCTCCTGCGCCGCGCCCGATCCGCGTCCTTCGACGGTTCAACGCCTCAGCGTTGACGCGCTCTTCCATATATGTGAATGAATACTCCATCATTTATAACTTGAAAGTTTGTAGTCACGCACTCGGATATAAACGGAATGTTACGCGCGTATTTTACGAGAAAACTGTTGCGAACGTACGCACAACACGGCGATCAGCGACAGAATGGTGAGCGCCGCGGGGAGAGCGACGCACGCGCAGCTGTCGGTCGCGCCGTCTTCCCCCCCGCACTGCACTGCACCCCGCCGGCCCTTTATCGTTCTGGGAAGTGGTTCCTGAACTTCCCGACTGTGTTGTCAACGTGAAAATTTCTCATGGCTTAAGGGAAAATATCTCAATTAATTCGTAATATTTGAAAGTTGTAATCCTTGACACGTTGTACAATTGCTACGTGTCGGTGGCCGCAATGACGCATAACCAAGCTTTTCGCGCGGTTCGATTTAAAGTTCATTTGGTGTGGTCAAATTGCCGACAAACATCTTGTTTATTGCATTAATTTTATATAATACAAATAGAAAAAGATTTTCTACAAATTCCCATTATAACGTTTCGATAAACTGTCCCTCTGTTATAAAACTACCATTAAATAATTAAAGACTTCCGGCTTCCGAAACCAGAATCTGTTTATTTGCTTGTTTATAATATGAAATATTTTATTTTAAATAATTAATGGATATTATATTCAGTAAGCTATAGTCATCATTATTATTATGACACACAATAGTCAAAATTAACATAATTTACATACGAAATGCAGCAGATCAGACCTCTAATATCGAGAAAACGTTTTGCTCTAATTAACATATGTGATCTTATTTCCTCTCTAAAGCTAAGCATAAAACTTTTTATTTATTCACTTTCATCACTGCAATAATTATAATTTAATTAATTTACCTTTAACAGTCCTCTATTTCTAAACTTTTTCATACATCATCATCACCGTTCTTTAAAACTCAGCTTGAAAAAACTTTGGTTCAATCTGATCACATGCTTATCCATCCATCTATCTGCCCATAGACATCCTCTGTTGGACACAGGCCTCCCCTGTGTGGCCTCCTCGCCACGCTTGGTGATTGCAGTAGGTGTTATAAGTATTTCCCAGGTGATAGCTGCTGCCTATCTTGGTGAGACCCTTAGTCTATACTTACGACTCTCGTGGGTGAGTCAAGGAGGACGACAATTGTATTATATACCGTCGTCATACGTGTAGCTTATACTATGATTTAATTTTGATATGCTCCAATACAGATAGACTACGTCCGAACTATCCGAGGCAACGGCATGGAGACGTATAACATAACCCAATAGGGGTAATAACCACCCCATCACCATTTAGGCTGGCTACAGATTTCTTGTTTTCTGTGATGCTTATCCCATAACTGACTTTCCCATGACTGCTTTTTGAATTAAAAATGGTTATAATATTTTTCAGTCTTGTCACCCCAATATTCGACATTCAAACCGTCCATCCCGCGCTACCTGCGCTTCGCCACAATTGCCATAGATTACACATCAAAACAGAAGAACACATAAAAATGCCTAAGTTAACACCATGTTGAAGCCACGTGGTGAATGATAAAATACTTGTAGTATACGATGACGTCATTTTCGGTCAATGATCACTATCAGAATGACACTATGATTCGTTTTAATATTATATTTTTGAACATGGACATTAGTCCGCGATCTATATCGATAAAAAAATACCAGTTTTATGTTTTTAATGGCTCTGCTAACGCTCGAAATGGTTTCAAATTAAATCAAAACGCTAACCTCAGTTAACTGACAGGTTTTAATGATCTGCAACAACAGTTAGGTGTGCGAAATAGAATTACTGATAATAATTAATTAGCAAAAAACAGTAATTAAAAATGTGTTTCAATACACATCATACTAACTTGAGAGACAAAATTAATGGTCATCACCCATCACAAAAAAAAACAAATCCCTATAAATAAGAATGTATAAGTTTCAAAATAAGAAATTAATTATCCTGCCAACGTAATTTCGTTTTTTACCTTCTTTCCAGCCCATACACGTCCCACTGTTGGGCAAAGACCTTCTTCAAATGAAAGAATAAACTTACAAGGCTTCTCAGAAAGTCAGTATATGATTTAAGTTACTTGCTTTTGCAGCTATTTATTTAGTTATTTATTTTTTTATACTTTAATCAATTTTTACGATAATCTCAAGGAATGATAGTACCTATAATATGCATTCTGAGGCCAGGACTTCATCTACCGTGTCAATTTTAAGACACTTTTATGATATACGGAATATTTCCTATAAAAACAAATGAATTTTCTTTTTAGCCCAAGACCTATGTGTACCACTATATATTCAAAATATGAATTTACATTATATTCTCAAGTGTTAGCATATAAACTAATTAATTTGTTGTATAATTTGTACGCGATTATCAACTTCGAATCCTAAGTTGGACAAAAAGTCAAAAACAGCATTAACGCTGATATCAATAAGAGCAAATCAACGGACGGTCCACTAAAATTCTTACGGTGCTCTACTCAGAATGCGGAGAAAGCTTGCCCGGATATGATATCTCACATTGTCCTATTGTTGTCCTGGACAGGCAGGCAGTGATAAAATCACTTTTTTTATATGACTGTAGTTGTTAGGCGCATATGGCTGTGACAGGTTTACCCAGACTATTCAGCGAGCGCTGAGGGCTCTCCACCCGATAAGTTTAAGAAAATCACATCAATGATTCCTGAAATAAAACGGTTGACCAAAAAAATTGAGTAGAGATTTTCCTTGATTTAAAGGATTCGTAGGGAAATTAAAGTCTTGGAATTATACCTGATTAAAATGGCCGCCCCTTCGTGAAATTAAAATTACGTGGTGAGGTATGGGTATTTTAAATCTTTGATTATATGCGAAAAATGAGATTTTGGCGGGAATCTGAAAGTGTCATTCAGTGTTCTTGTATTATATTCAATATCTTAGTGTTTTAACGTGTTATATTAAATAATTTTGATGGCATTTTATGTAATATATAGTGGCAAAACTGCTGAGGTGTAGTAAATATAATATAAAACTGCTATACATACCTTTTTGTTTCCACCAAAATTCTCAGAAGATACCCCTAACAGTGGCCATTACACTGTTGGAGGCGACACTTTGACTTACTGACGGACCATTACCGACATGAAGAAATTGATAATTTGAAAAGAAAATTATAACTCGACACTGGCAAAAATGGCTTGTATTAATAGCTGATTGCCAAGACAAAAAGAAGAAGAATATGCGAAAAATTGCTATATAAAAAATAGTATTAAAATTGGAGCATTCTTAACAGGGCATATGCACCCGTGTTGAACACTATAAATGTATAATTACCCTTCTTTTAGAAAAGTTTATTTAAATTGCCGCCGTTTACATATAATATTCTTCGCAATACCTGTCCAATTAGAAGATCAAAGATAATTCTTCTGATAGTAATCAATAACGTGAATATTTAAATTTTAATTAATATTCGTTAGAATATTTACACGAGTAGCTGTAAGATTGAAGATAGAAACTTAAAATTTTCCGTGTAGTGACAAAGTAAGAATACAAATTCATCATACCCTATCTGGTCCATAGATGGCATAAAAGACGTCTAAGAGCCCCCGCAAATTGCAGACTTTCTATCGGCCGATAGTTTGGTCGGCGTTTGAATCAGTAGGGAGATATATGCAAGTGCGCAAATTGTAACGATTAGTAATCGGCCGATGAATCAGTTTGATGGGAATCCCGATTGCCTTCAAACTAAACTGTCAAACTATCGGCCGACCGCTTGATCAGTACAGCGCTCTTCCCCGTCCGCACACTTGCCGATTGTTTAGTCGGCCGAGCTTAACAAGTTCATTAAAGTTGGTTATAATCATTCGATAAAAGGGCAAAAAAATTCAGGTAATCAAGTAATTTGGAATACATTGTCTAAAATTTTTCACTAACTAATTTATCACTGCGGATGGGATGCACGCAATACTCTCGAAATCTCTTTTTGGCTTTCCTTCTCCGTTGTATAAGAGCAATGATAACATTTCTGGATAATACTGTATTTATTTTCATTGTGAAACCGTTCTCTTCAACAGTCTGTCACAAACTAGTATAATCGTTCGAGAAGAGTCGGCCAATTGTTGGGCTAGTCTGCGCACTCACATCCAACCCAATTGTTTTGTTGGCCCAGTGTGCGCCCTAACAGCCCAACCCGACCAAACTATCGGCCGATAGAAAGTCTGCAGTTTGCGAGGGCTCTAAGGGATATCTAAAGTGACCATATGTCCCATTTCGAACGGGACAGTCCCGTTTTCAAGTGGTCTGTCCCGTTATCCCGGTACAAAAATATTCCGTTTTACAAACAGAGCCTAATTGATCATTTATTATTCTGTCAGGGAGGTTTTTTTTCGTTTCAGTCCATGTTTCGGCCATCCATGTGCAGTCGAATGTTATTCCTAATAGTACCGCCTTAGTACTGACGTTTTTTGCTTGCAATCAAATGCGATACCACACTCTTTTTTTTTTGGTGGTGGCTTGCGGTCGACGCACTCCTCGCACCACTCCGTTCGGGGCGACAGAGGGGCGTAAGCACGCACACCCGCAATCCACCCGAACACCACGTCGCCTTCGTCGTTGGACCGACCACCGGAGCAGGGTTAGTTGTCGTCAGTGGTCGGCCCGACGGAATACCCCCTGAGGAGTACCTCCCCATCGATCGACGTCGCCCCCTCGGGGAGGACGTCGATCTTTCCTCGCGCGGTCGGCCTCTCGGCGGGTGACGGACTAACTCCCCGGTCCAGTCACTCGTGGCCTCGGCTAAGGGCGATACCACATTCTGGGAGAAAATCGCCGTAAGAGACATACCTAGTAGTAATATTTTTCAATAAAAAACAAAAAGCATCACTTTACACTAAGGAAATGATTCTTGTATTGCGGGTAACTTTACAAACATATAATTAACGAATTCCGTGTGGTGACGGAGTAAGAATACAAATCATCACTGCCTATATTATAAAGAAAGAAAGAAAGAAAAATAATTTATTAATTTTCTTTCATGTTGAATCAAGAGTAGGCCCCATAGGTCTGTGAAGGGCAGTTACTATTATCAGGTCTACTTGCTCTTCGGTTACCAAAGGCATTAAAAACAATATAAAATAACAAATCGACTTTAAATCAATATAGTGAACTAGTATTATTAACATTAACTCGAAATGGTCAAATCTTAGAATAATAACGTATAGAAGGATAGTGTCGGTACTTCGAAAGTTCGAAATATGAATCTTAAAATACTACATGCGCGCAGACGATTACACACGTATACACGCACACCACTATACAAATTATGAAATCAAATTTTGTTTTTATTAACATAAATCGTCGAAATACTTTTAAAAGTGATGTTAAAAACCTTTTTAAGTTTTTCAAATGTGTTATGACACTAATTTAATTACCTATTAATTTTTTAAGAGTTGCGTACGTACGTGTAGTACAGTACCTTGTACATTACGGAACGGTTCCGGCGTAAGCTCCATTAGGCTCCAATTGAAATGCTTCACTTTTGTGCGCAAACTTACCTTCTATACGTTATTATTCTAAGGGTCAATTAATTTTAAATGGAACCACATTGGCAGGCCACATTTCCAATAAAAATAAAACAATTTAGTTATTAAAATCAGCTCACCTAAAGAGAAGTATTGAGGTAATATCATCATCATTTCAGCTCATATACGTCCCACTGCTGGGCTCAAGCCTCCTCCACAGTAGGAAGAAATTTGACCTTACTATGCTGTTCAGACAGATTATTATAGACCTTTATTTAGAGGTTTCCATCTCTTTGGAGGTAACACATTAAAAAAAGTAAAAACAGAAGTTAAATATATTTTTATTTACAAAGGAACCTCCTTCTTTTTTTAAATCGATTAAAAAAGTAAAATACCTGCGTATCCTTCTAGAATTAAATCTATACTAATCTATAAAGCTAAAGAGTTTGTTTGAACGCGCTAATCTCAGGAACTATTGGTCCGATTTGAAAAATTCTTTCAGTGTTAGATAGCCCATTTATCGAGACAGGCTATAGGCTATATATCATCACGCTAAGATCAATAGGAGCGAGGCAACAATGAAGAATGTTTCAAAATAGTTTTTTTACTTTTGAGAGCTTCCCCTGCGTAAACGGTTAAATTTTCGCAAAAAACATGTGTGACAGCATCTTATTATTTAAAAATATCTTAACCTTTTAGTTAAATAACTATTCCACGCGGATAAAGTCGCGAGCAGCAGCTAGTAGATTGATAAGAAGTTACGTTATACCCGACATCAGCTTTATACTTGATTAATTAGGGAACATAACCAAATTCTGCCGTGTGGTGACGAAGTAAGAATACAATTAAGTCGGTTAAGATACGACCTACAGTGCCAGTGTCGTGGGTTTGAATCCCATGCAGGACAATACACTGTGCGATCCACAAATTGTTGTTCTGAGTCTGGATGTAATTTGTGTCCGTTAATTATATGTCTGTAAAGTTCCCCGCAATACAAGGATTATTTCCTTAGTGCAGGATTAGTTCCTTATTGTTGTCTTTAAATAAAAAATCATAATTTTTTTTGGGTTGGGTTACGGTCGGCGCACTCCTCACACCACTCCGTCTGGGGCGACAGAGGGGCGCAAGCACGCATACCCGTAACCCACCCGTGACACCTTCGTCGTTGGACCGACCACCGGAGCAGGGTGACTTGACGTCAGTGGTCGGCCCGACAGAATACCCCTTGAGGAGTACCCTCCCATCGACCAACGTCCCTCCCTCAGGGAGGACGTTGGTCTTTCCTCACGCGGTAGGCCTCTCGGCGGGTGACGGATTAACTCCCCGGTCCAGGCATCCGCGGCCTCATCATCACTTAGCCTGCCCGTCGGTGTCATATAACAGATGACGTAGGGATATAATGTGCTGATATAAACAATGCAAGAGAAGGAAAACATGAAATAAAACACTATGCTAACCACAGAAAAATTAATAAGATAGAACGGAGATGTGGGCGTGGCAAGCGTGCCACAATTGCGATCAAACGGTCTTAATATTGATGAAATTAGTTTTACCGGCTCTTAGTTGCGCTCATATAGTGACCTTGAACGAAGCTCCGACAAAAAAGAGAAATATGCCGTCTTGCACCGTTACAACGCGTCGAAAAGGAAGTCAGTTGCATAGTTAACAAGCACTAGCGTATATGTGCTTTTTTATATGTGAGTATACCTACGTTGCCTATAGAACTTACAATTAGTTATAGTTTGTGTACCAACTGCAGCTTCGAGATTGATGTGTGTGTTATGTTAGTGTGTGAAATTGTTGTAAGCATAGACCTTGCATATGTGTTAACATCAGCGGGAGGGGGAAATTCAGCTACGCTGGTTTTCGAACAAAATCAGCTGAATTGCCTTTCTAAAGTATTAATATTTCTGTGATGCTAACACTGACCGGCGTGTTATCATCATCACAGCTCATATACGTCCTACTGTTGGGCTCGAGCCTCCTCCTCAGTGAGATGAAAATTGATCCTGGCAACACGTCGTGGTATAGACCACGACGTGTTGCCATAGGGTTCTATTTCGAGTGTTCCTTCTCTTGCATAGATGTGTGATGTGTGTGTGATGTTATATTGCATATTATATTTCTTAGTCGTCTTTTACGACACCCACGGGCAAGAAAGGGGGTGGTGAGTTGTATTCTTACTCTGTCGCCACACGGCATATTATACATACATAGATTCACACCAAGAGGCGTGGCGAGGGAAAAGATCCCATAGGGGTAGGCAGAGACCACTTCCCTCCACCTGCTACTATCTTGACATACCACTTTCACCTCATCCACATTAATCTCCTCATGCATGTTCTTCGGTTTAGGGTACTTTTAACCTGGCATTTCTTAAGAACGTCCCTGATTTGATCGTGGAACTTCGTGGTCTTCCCCTTACAACACTTCCGTTCATATTCGCCCTTTAAATTTCAATCCTTACTAATATTATAAATGCGAAAGTAAGTTTGTTTGTTTGTTACGCTTTCACGTTTAAACCACCGAACTGATTTAAAAAATTCTTTCACCAATGGCAAGCTGTAATATTAGGGAGTAAAACAAGCTATATTTTATCCCGGTATTTTCACGTGAACGGGAACTACGCGGGTAAGACGACTGAAACCGAAGCGAAGCGAGGGCGGGTTACTAGTATTAAATAAAGCTCTATGTAAAGCTTTAGTCGTCTTTTACGACAACTACGAGCAATGTTAATGGTTGGTAGTATTCGTAGCTACTACCACATAGAATTATGTTTCTTCGTATAGTTACCAAATAATTCGTATAGTTAATTACAGTGTGTCCCAACCACTTATCTTCAAGTAGGAGTCGCAAAAGCCTTCTAGTAGAAAACTTCATTCCATCTGCGATCGCTAACCTATTTGTCATGAGGACTATTGCGCCTTTAGAAGTAATAATTATGTCCAACAAACAGATGTTAATGGCTGATTGATGAATGGATTATATTCAAAGAAAACTAGAAATTCTAAGAAAATTAACCCGTTATGATAAAAAAAACGGCCAAGTGCGAGTCGGAACCGCGCACGAAGGGTGCTGTATTATTATCTATAAAAAGGGCAAAAAAATTGCGTATGTTGTAAGGGAGACAAGACCCTAAAATATTTATTTTATTTTGGTTTAGTATTTTTTGTTATAGCGGCAACAGAAATACATAATTTGTAAAAATTTCAACTGTCTAGCTATCGGCGTTCTTGAGGTACAGCCTGGTGACAAACAGATGGACGGCCAGACAGCGAAGTCTTAGTAATAGAGTCCTGTTTTTACCCCTTGGGTACGGAACCCTAAAAATGTACGTAAAACATCGGTTTTTTCGGCAAATACAAAGAACGTATCGAGGTTCTTTGTATTTTCTTCATTAATCATCATCATAAATAATTCCAGCTCATATACGTCCCACTATTGGGCAAGAGCCTCTTCCACAATAGGAGGAAAATCGACCTAATATACCACACTGGTAAGACGGTATAGGGTTTAAAGATAAAGATAAAGATAAAATTGTTTTATTGACACTTAAATTTAGATATTACAGTAAGTCGAATGAAATATAAAGGTTTTATAAGAGTTTTAAAATAATAGCTAAACTTAACTGTAAATACAACACAAAGAAGAAAAACAAAATATGATAAGTGTCAATGAGGTTCCCATTCAGCAATAATGCTACAGTGCAATATGCTACACTGGTTTCATTTCGAGTTTTCCTTCTCTTGAACAGATGTTATATGCATAATATATCCGTAAGTCGTCTTTTACGACATCCGTTAATATCTTCATTAATATTTATTAGTGAAACAAATTATATGTAAAACTCGTTTATTTAAAGCTTACATCTTTTTTATCAGTCAATCTATACCAATAAATAAAATTGGAGTGTCTGTTTGTAATGTCATAATAAGAGGCTTTTTTCATGCTCACACGGTTATTTGCACGACACCTATGCCTAAAATAGCAATTAAAAAATTTTTGTCTCTCTGTCTGTTTGTTCCGGGTAATCTTCAAAATAGCTGGACCGATTTCAAAAATTCTTTCACCAATGGAAAGCTATAATATCAGGGCGTAAACTAGGCTATATTTTATCCCGATATTCCCACGGGAACGGGTACTACGCGGGTAAAACGACTATAACCTATAACCGAAGCGAAGCGAGGGCGGGTTGCTAGTAGCGAATAAATATTCGCGAATTACTAAGGCAATGATATAGACAAAGACACTTTAGCGGTTCGAACCTTTTCCCCAATAGGAGGGAAATTGACCTAGTTTACTATGATGGTCCGACATGTTAGTAAAGGTTTTTATTTCGAGTTCTTTATTTCTCTTGAATAAATGTTATGTACATATTATATCGTAGCCGAAGCCGCGGGTGACGTGACCGGGGAATTAGTCCGTCACCCGCCGAGAGGCAGACCGCGTGGGGAAAGACCGTCGTCCTCCCCAAGGGAGGGACGTCGGTCGATGGGAGGGAACCCCAAATAGGGGTTATTCCGTCGGGCCGACCACTGACGACAAGTAACCCTGCTCCGGTGGTCAGCCCAACGACGAAGGCGACGTGCACGTGGGTGGGTTGCGGGTGTGCGTGCTTACGCCCCTCTGTCGCCCCGGACAGAGTGGTGCGAGGAGCGCGCCGACCGCAACCCACGCCAAAAAAAAAACATGTACATATTATATCTCTTAGTCGTCTTTTACGACATCCACGGGTAAAGTGTTGAATTGTATTCTAACTCTGTCACCAGATCGACGGTCCCTACGTATATATAAAGACGTCAAAATGGCATTTTTTTATTGTATTCTTTAGGCTTTTTTTATTGTATTGTTTAGGTTCTTAATACTAATAATTTTAGATTTTTAATACATATGCAGTATGAAATGTGCGTATTGAAAATCTAAAGCCTTAAATAATACAATAAAAAAAAATGCCATTTATGTACGTAGGGACCGTCGTGACGTAAAGAATATATTTAAGGTAGCACACTTATCCGAGCCGAACGCGTCGAACGAGTCAAACGTAACGAATTTTAGACTTCTGTATATGAAATCTCATGAAACCTCGCACACTTCCCCGCATCGAATCGTCCGAATCTGGAAAACGATTTCTATACAAAATTCTAATATTCGTTTCGTTCGACTCGTTCGGCTCGGATAAGTGTGCGTTCACCTTTAATATAATTTCACGAAATGTCTTCCGTATTCTTGGCAATACTTTTATTATCATCACCATCATGTAAGTTAATAGAACTCTATATGCTGACCTGGTAGTCCTTCATAATAGAAATTAAAATTGAGCTATTGCTATCCCATGTTCTTCCGTGTGCTGACGGATTAGGAATACCATTCACCACCGTGGGTGTCGTAAAAGACGACTAAAGGATTTGATATGCAGATAACATCTATGCAAGAGAAGAAAAATTCGACATAGAACCCTATACCAACACTTCTGACCAGCGCGGTAGAGCAGGTTAATTTTCCACCTATTGTGGTAGAGGCTCGAGCCCAACAATGAAATTTATGTGGGCTGACAAAAGATGAGATTATACCACGCTGGTCAGACTTGTTTATGTAGAATTTTATTTCGGGATTTCCTTCTCTTACATACGTTATGTGCGCATAACATATGCAAGAGATGAATGAATGATGAATTTATGTGAATAAGCGAAATAAAAATCTATCAATTTCAAAGGTCCCTAAACTAAACCTTTCAAAGGTCAATTTCCCTACACCAAACCTGTCTGACCAGCGTGGTATAATATGTTAAATTCCCTTCAATTGTAAAGGTTTTAAGCGCAGCAGTGGGACATTTATGATCTGGTAAATATTTAGCATTTTGTAACTAATAGTTTTGAAATATTAAGCCATTTAAAAATATTTTGTAAGACGTTATTTAACAAACGGAAATAAAAATAGAATCCATAACTCACACCTATACAATACTGTAACCGAAATTTTTAAATGTAATAAACACTTTATTGACATAGTCTATGGTCTATTATATGCGTTGGCAACTCTCTATTCATTGAGACGGGCAACAATAGCCTTCTTAGGTTGCTTACAAAAATTTCGATCGCCTAAGACGCACATTTTTATGTTTTCTTAGAATCACTTCACGGCCGAGGCCGGCTTTAACAATGGTATTTACACATTATAAACATATTATCAACCTTATATCAATGGAATAAAGTTAAGTCTTACAATTTTAAAGTTATTTAGGTATTTGTCGCAAATAAGCTGTTTCCTTTTGTTTTAAAATGGACGATTTTGGCATTGAGATACTAGCGAAAAGTTAAGCTTCTTTTGTCCTAATAGAAAATATTATAAACAATAGCGTTAAAACTTACAAATATTAAACTTAGTAAAAAAACAATAACAGGTTTTTGAGTATTATTTTTATTTAAAATCACATGCCTTATCTGCCTTTGAGTGATTTCTAAGTACTAATAGACAATTAAGCATTAAATATTAAAGAAAATATTCAAATTCAAATTATTCATCATCATTTCGGCTCAATATGTTTCACCGCTGGGCTTATACCTTCTCCCCATTGGGAGGGAAATTGACCTACTATAATACCACGCTGGTTAGACGTGTTAGTATAGAGTTTTGTTTCGAGTTTTCCTTCTCTTGCATATATGTTATATGCATATTTTATTCTTTAGTCGTTTTTTACAACACGCACAAGTAATGATTTCTGATGTTTACGCAAGTATTGCACATTTTAAATAAAACTACGTTACGGATTTTATCGCGTTTTATTTGATTTTTGATTGCCCGACGTTTCGAACACTTTGCAGCGTTGATGGTCACGGGCGGACTAAGATGTCTCACGTCCAACAAGTCATCGTTATTACAGAAATTTTATAATTATCTACTCGATACAGAAAATTAGTTATTTAATATTGACCCACATTTTGATACAAATTTATTGCCAGTGTAAGAAAAAAATTATTCTATATGAAAAAATTATATTGTTTATGGTTAGTAATTATTTAACATTAAAATTAATAGTAATTATATTTAAAACCTAATCAACAACGACCCAGCACGTCTGACCAGCAGGTCAGACATGTTGGTATAGGGTTTTATTTCGAGTTTTCCTTCTCATGCACAGATATTATGTGCATATTATATCCCAGTCGTCTTTTACGACATCCAGAGTACTCCGAGGAACTATTTGACTTGGTACCACCGTCACCATTCTACCAACGTACCACTCGACATCGTAGCAGAATTCATCCATTTCACCTGGAAACGTTTTGGTCTTCAACTGTACGTTCCTAGCGATCATTTCTCCCATGCACGTGCAAGCTCTAGAATGAACTACCTGCTGCTGTGTTTCCCGAGCGCTATGACAGGTCCTTCTTTAAACGAGGTTTAAGAAGAGTATTTCCTTCACGGTAGGCAACGGCCTGGCTGTGCCCCTGGTATTGCAAAGGTCCATGTGCGGCAGAATCACTTACCATCAGGTGTGCTGCTTGCTTGTTTGCCACCGTTGGCAATAAAAAAAAAATCCACGGGTAAGATAGAGAGTGGTGAATTGTATTCTTACTCCGTCACCATACTCTTGCATAGATGTTATTTGCGAATTATGTTCCTTTGACATCTTTTACGACACCCATGGTCTTGATAGGGGGTTGTGAATTGTTTTCTTATTCGGTCACCACACGCAAAAGTAGTCAGTACAATCTATATCGTAGTTTTGCTTAATGTATAATTAACGTAACCATACATTCGCTTTAAACAGGATAGTCCCGTTCTCAAATTGTCTATCTCGTTGCATCCTTGGTCGTACAAAAATTTCCCGTTTTTGCAAACCAAAATATAACCGATGATTTGTTATACCTTATTTTTTTTTTGGGGGTGCCTTACGGTCGGCGCGCTCCACGTATCACTCCGTCCGGGGCGACAGAGGGGCGTAAGCACACACACGTCGCCTTCGTCGTTGGGTCGACCACCGGCGCAGAGTTCCTTGACTTCAGTGGCCGATTTGTTATACCTACTGATAGGAACGTGTACTTATTTTTTTTTTTGTTAAGTTCACATCATCATTTCAGCTCATATACGTCCCACTGTTCAGCTCGAGCGTCCTTCACAATAGGAGGGAAAAACCACGTTGGTCAGACGTGTTGTTATAGGGTTTCATATCAAGTTTTTCTTCTTTTTCATAGATTTTATATGCATATTTAAACCCTTAGTCATGTTTTACGACAGCCAAAGGAGGAGAGCAGTTCGTGAATTGTATTCCTACTCTGTCACCACACGAAGAGTCTTAAGTGTACAATTTACTGAATTCTACAAATACTTTTCGCATATCTATCATTGTTCTTTTTTAGCTTTTAATTTCATATCCCACCAAGTCCAGCAAAAGCGCAACACTGCCCTAATATCCGTTTCCCGAACCAGTTCAGGCCATTTACAACCCTCTATAACTTTGTTGCGAATAAAACTAGAAGCCTAAATTTTCAGTATCGTCGTAGGCATTGTATACACATGCAATTTGAATCAATAACTTAAGAATTATTACTAATCAAAGTTTCGTAATTTTGTCATTCGCTGACTGACTGACCGATCATCAATATTATTAAGGCACTTATAGCAGATTATCTATTTCTGCGTCTCGTTCTGAGACACCTTATTGAAGCGTCCCGTTTTAACGTAATAAAAACATGGTCACATTGTATATAAATGTAATTGAACTGTCTAGTTGCGTGGGTTAAATCGTAATACATAAAATTTCTGCCGGTGGTCTTTATATCAGCATTATGTTAGTCTAAACATCCTGTCGCTTGGTTCAGCTAAACTAAGCTGATACTGTATGTACTATGTCATCGAGTTTCATTCTTAAGGTGATAATTATTTTTATTAGAGTACAGCTTTTCTTTAACCTCGTTTGAAGATAAAATTTGACGGCACAGATGGCTGGTTAAAATATCGACCTACCGTGCCAGTGCCATGCGTTCGGAATCTACGCAGGCGAATACTTGGTGCGATCCACAAATTATTGTGCCGAGTCTGGATGTAATTTGTGTCTGTTGATTATATGTTTGTAAAGTACCTCGCAATACAAGGATTATTGAAACACCGCAGTTCATTCCTGAACCTACAAGTGCAAAAGAAATGAATCGTCGTATAATATTAAAATGACGGGTTTGTTTGGCTGTACGCGGTTATTCTCAGAAATTACTGATTCAAATGGTAAAATTCAGCGTCGCCCGTCGGATAGACCATTTATCGTCGAAGGCCGCTACATAACATCACGCTACGACCAACATGAGAGAAGAATAAATGATAAATGTTGCAAAAAGGGGAAAATTTATTCATTTTGAGAGTTGCCGTTGTATGCCCTGGTTGATATAGACGTCTTTTTTGCTTTGGCAGCAGGTCATGGTGCATCAAGCACTGTCCTATCCGTTCTGGATGACAGAGAGGGTGCCGATTGAGCTCATAGGCAGTAGAAAATAAAAAACGATGATTACAACCCAAAAAAAATTCCAAGTCCTAGCAGTAAACGATGGATGATGATGCATTAGAGGTGCTTACGATCCACTTTCTCTTATCGTCTCTTTCACTCTTCTAGTCAATATATGCTGCAATGGACGGTGTTAATATTAACTACAGCGGGCGTAGTGGCAAAAATACCTCAATTTCGCGCCAAGTATTATGGGTTTGATTCTTATCCAGGACAATGAGGCACAGATGACATAGTGGTTAAGATACTGACCTACAGTACCAGTGTCGAAGGTTCGAATCCCACGCAGGACAACACTTTATGTGATCCACAAATTGTTGTTCTGAGTCTGAGTCAGTAAAGGCTTTTAATTATTTTGAACCCCACAACAAATTAAATAAGAAAATTTAAACAGGCGGAATTGGAAAAGATTGTTTCGACTGCCCGCCTATGTAATGAGGGAGACGGTAAAACTGATTAGTTAACAAATAGGTAAGGAGGATACAGTTACGATAAACGTAGTCCCACAGCAGCATACTTATGGGAGAGCCTAACGGGGCCTGTAAATGAGTCTTAAGATTAATAATTACATTAATAGATATGGTGTCTGAAATGTTACTACACGGTCCGTATGATATTTCCACGCCCCATGAGCGACCATGGCTCATTTGATATTATTTTCTCAGAAGCATGCTTTTGGAATGTCCATATGATGATGGAATGAGAATACTATTATATCCCCTATCTTCCCCGTGGATGTCGTAAAAAACGAGAAAGTTATATAAAACACATATAGCATCTATGCAAGATAAGTAAAAATCGAAATAAAACCCTACACCAACAGTCAACACATCTCCGACCTGGCGCTGCCGACCATCGCCAGGGAGATGCTCGTCAGCGTCAGGAACTGGGACGCGGTCGCCGCCTTCTGGTGACGTGGTCCTCGAGGTGACGTGGGTACGGGGGGGTTATGGTCCCGCGCGTCGTCCTTTCATCGCCCCGGACGGACTGGACCGCGCGTGCGCTTACCATAGCCCAACCATAAAAAAAAAAACACCAACACATCTGACTAACGTAGCATAGTATGTCAATTTCACTCCTATCCAGGAGGAGGCTCGGGCCTAGAAGTAAAATGTACTTATATAAGCTGCAATTATGAAAATAATTACTGCTTGCCCATTCGCCGAAAAATTTTTCATACAATTTTCTACGTCTTCTGGGAGTAAGGCATGGTGAAATATTTTATCCTTTTTATTTTGGGGTGGGTTGGCGCGCTCCACGCACCGCTTCATCCGGGGCGACAGAGGGGCGTAAACACGCACACCCGCAACCCACCCACGATGCACGTCGCCTTCGTCGTTGGACCGACCACCGGAGCAGGGTTACTTGTCATCAGTGGTCGGTCCGACGGAATACCCCCTAGTGGGGTACCCTCCCATCGACCGACGTCTCCCCCTCGGGGAGGACGTCGGTCTTTCCTCACGCGATTAAGACAGACTAATTCCCCGGACTGAAATATTTTATCCTAAACCAGTCGCGTAGTATACGACTTTAGACGTTATTTTCAAATCGGCTAGCATAATGTTTGCGCTTGTTCACCATCTCATCTCAGCCCATATAAGTCCCACTGTTGGGCTCGGGCTTCCTCTACAATAGGCGGGAAATTTACCTACTATACCATACTGGTCAGACATGTTAGTATAGGGTTCTATTTGAAGTTTTTCTGCTCTTCCACCGGTGTTATACGTATATTATATCCCTTAGTCGTCTTTTACGACACCCATTGGTAAGAAAGGGGATGGTGAATTGTATTCTTACTCCGTCACCACACGCTTCTTACATTTCCTTCTTACATTGGTTGGGAGGACCTTGCGTCGATGAGACCGAAGTGGCGCAATAATGTCAAAAAAGGTGCAGCATCTTTCGAAGAAGCTAGGCTTAAACACCTGGACTATAAGCGCCACTTGCGGCAGACTCGATCAAAGCCCTCCTACCAATACACATATAACGATCAAGGCCAGCTCTACTGCGCACAAAGCGACCGAACATTTAAAACCAAGTTCGGCTTTGCAAGTCACCTTGCTTTTGCAAGTCGCCGTGCTTACCAAAGAAACACCATTTAGATTGAAGGGTCGCCGTCGTCGCACCCGACGAGGAGGACTATACATTATAGACTCTTATCAACTGTCACATGAACTTACTCTTTTCATACCCATATCTTCATTCACACATTCCATTTATCTTTTATGCGGTAGGAGTACACTGTCTATAGCCCTCTGTCTATAGCCCTCTGTCTATAACCCTCTGTCTATAACCGCGGACCTATACGCTCGCGGTAATACCACTTCTTTAAAAAATCTAAATCTTTCCATGTAGTGAGGGAGTAAAAATACAACTCACCACACCCTATCTTACCCGTGGGTGATCGTACGAGACGACTAAGGGATATAAAACGCATATAATATCTATGCGAGAGAAGGAAAACTCGAAATAAAACTCACGTTTGAAACACACGTCTGACCAGCGTGGTATAGTAGGTCAATTACCCTTCCATTATGGAGGGGGCCCGAGCCCAACAGTGGGACGTATATGGGCTGAGATGATGACGATGATGAAAAAATCTACGTCTGAATAGTAATTTGTTACTGCACTTGGTTCGGTGAGCGAGAGAGCCGGCGGTCCAAATTTCTAAGAGTGTTTGCGTGTGGTGGATATTAATGATTTTAGCATCACTAAATTCCCTTACTTTTATACTCTCTTAACTTTCATCACGATAGGCAGCGGCCTAGCAAAGGTCCATAGCGGCAGTATCATTTACCATCAGATGTGTGGTGACGAAATAAGAATATAATTCGCCATTCCCTATCTTGCCCGTGGATGTCGTAAAAGACGACTAAGGGATTTAATACGCATATAACATCTGTGCTAGAGACGGACCACTTGAAACAAAACCCTATACCAACCTGTTTGACCAGCATGGTATAGTAAAGTCAATTTCCCTCCCATTTTGGAGGGGGCTCGAGCCCAGCAGTGAGACGAATATGAGCCGAGATAATGATGATGATGATGTGTATCTCGTTTGTCACTAACAGTTGAGTTTTCCTTCTCTTGCATAGATGTTATATACATATATGTTATCTATATATATAAATTTCTTGTGTACGTATGTATGTCACTGAACTCCTCCTAAACGCCTGGACAAATGTTGATGAAATTTTTTGTGTGTGTTCAAGCGGATTCGAGAATGGTTTAGATTCATAATTGGACCCGGTAGGTGGCACTCCGATCGATTTCAAGGAGAATTCCTATTACTGTTTTTTTAGATTTAAACAGAACAACGTCTTTTGGGTCAGCTAGTATACATATAGGTACAGTAGAACCCCTTTAATAAGATCACGTTTAATACGATTGCCCGCATAATACGCCATTTTGCGTCGGTCCCAGCAACTTGAGACATGTTTTCATACATTTCTTAACGCTTAATACGATCGTCATCCCGTCTAATACGCCAACACGTGCCACTCAAATACACATATTACCCCTTGCGGCAGCGACCAGCGACTGTCGAGCGACCCTAAGTGATATTGACCAAGAAGATGAGTCAACTCCGATTTTGTCACACGCCCAGGCATTATCAGCAGTTAATGATTTAAGACGCTATGTAACTTCTTTGAATCAAAGCGAAGACTCACTGCAAAAATTAAATTACGTTGAAAATCTTATAATTGCTAATGCCTCAAAATCTTTTTGTCAAACTAAAATAGGTGATTACTTTAAGTAACGTAATAATAATAATAAACAACACGTTTTTTTTTTAAATTTTTTAATATTTAAAAATGTATCTAGTAGTAAGTATATTAAATAACGCAAATAAACATTTTATTTAGATAATTTTTAAATGTTAAATTCACTACGTAGGTATTCAAAATAATAATTTAATATAATAAATAATAATGGCACGTTTTTACCTTTCCCGCTTAATACGCTTTCCCGCCTAAGGGCTAGGCCGCACTACAGTGAAACCGCACCGGTTTTTAACCGCGTGAGTTTGTGGAACAGGAAAACGAATGCAAGCGGCCGCACCTGCGGTTTTTATCCGTGACTGATTTAATATCGTAGTGTGTGCGTCTCTCGAGCGGTTTTGCGGTCAACCGCTTGCGGATAAAAACCGTAGTGCGACCTCAGCCTAAGACGGGTTTTTGGTCAGGTCCCTGCGAAATCGTCTTAAGCGGGTTTTACTGTATGTTATATGCATATTGTATCTCTTAGTCGCCTTTTGCGACACCAACGAGCAAAAAAGAGGGGGGGGGGGGGTTAGTCAAATGTATTCTTACACAATACGGAGATATATATTTCCTCCTAAAGGTGTGAAACAAGGAGCGAGTTTGGTATTTTTCATCCTAAAACAAAAATAATATAAACAATATTTAACGAAGTCATCACAAATAATTGCTACTCGAACGAAGTCGCGAACAAAATTTAGTATAATATATCAATGATCTATAATCTATATCTATAATACGATAAAGTGTTTGTATCTCTCAACATTAATTCCGGTCTCCTTTCCGGCCCTGTGATACCTTGAACGAGTCGAACCACCTGGATAACGGTGACATAAGGAACGCACATAAACTCGGCCAATCACCAGTTGGGAGTCACATCTTATAGATTATTATTAATATTTTTATTGATCATAAATTGATTATTTGTTATTATAAATGAAAATTTAAGGTTTAAGATATTTATTCTCATAAGAACTTACATATTTATTTATAACTAGCAACCCGCCCTCGCTTCGTTTCGGTTTTAGTCGTTTTACCCGCGTAGTTCCCGTTCCCATGGGAATACCAGGATAAAATATAGCCTAGTTTACGCGCTGATATTATAGCTTTCCATTGGTGAAAGAATTTTTGAAATCGATCCAGCCGTTTTGAAGATTACCCGGAACAAACAGACAGACAAAAATTTTCAATCTGTATTTTAGGCATAGTTGTCGTGCAAATAACCGTGTGAGCATGAAAAAAAGCCTATTATTTTGACATTACAAACAGACACTCCAATTTTATTTATTGGTATAGACTAGTGGTCGCCGAGTGTTCGAAATTCGGCCATAATTCATTTAAATAAATTTTTATTCTACACAATTTTCACTGCAATTGTATATTGAGCAAGCTGTATTTCACTAATAACTAATATATAAATACAAATCTCTATTAGACATTGTCATCATAATTATGATTGTTTGTAGTATAGTAAGTCAATTTGCCTCCCACTGTGGAGGCTCGGTCCTAGCATTGGGGTGTATATATGTCCCTGATGCTGCTGCACTGATCATGATTACATTCCTAACCCATCAGGTGGGCCGCTAAATTGCTTGTTTAATACACTGGAATTTAAAATAACTTACAATTTAACTGCTGCAGCCGATGGCCTGCACAAAATTGCCTTATGGTATCAGAAAAAAAATTTAACGCTTCCAAAATTCTAAAGCCCGAAACTCCGATCAATCAATATGGTATACTACAGATGCGCCCCGGCTTCACTGCCTAGTGATATAAAGGAATGCTCGATTTCGAGTAATCTTGATTTTATACAAGAATTTATATTTATTTCTTGAGAAAAGAAGTACATATTTTGTAAATATAATTCTATGAAAAGGAATTATATATTAACTTAAGTGTTTTATACGTCATCTGTCAAAAAAAGAAATATAAGCACAGTATTTTTTGTTCACGCTGTGAAAATTCACTTACGCTATGGGACATAGCCTAAATAAATTTTCACAGCTTGAACAAAAAAAATTGGTGCGAGACGGGGAAGAATGTGAGAGAGACCGGCCAACGCGCTACCGAAATACCTACTAAAACCACAGCGGCCTCTTCCACGTTTTTACGGGGTGCCGGAGAGATCTGGATGACTTTCAACCCTCGTCAACCCTGGCTGTTTGGCCGTATCCTCTCATCATTCAAGGGCTGAAAAAAGGGACCATACAATTTGACAGCCAGTAGACATTGGTCATTGAATGGATTACTTGGAGTAACGTTTCAGTGGACAGTACAGCGCTGGCTTATCGTCTGGGCAGTTTCCTCGGTGTAGAACACCGAGGAAACTGCGAGCCTCTGCACCTTAGTGGTAGACCGTCCCGGCTTTGGTAGTGCTCCTGCCAAAGCTGGGACGGTCTCCGAAATTGGCTGCCGCTTACGGGCCCATGATACTGCTTGATGATACGGGGAAGCTATGGAAGAGAAGCCTGACTACCTGCATCACCCATCGTACCAGCACCTTAGCCGGTTGACCCGTCGGACTACCAATTCGATTTCAAGAAGAGGCGTCGGGTTGCGGTCTCGGTTTGCTGATGGCCGTGGTTGCTGTGTACCATCAATGCATTCATCGGCGGAGAGTTACTGATGGTCGTACCTTGAAACATTGCAACGCATTCAATAGTCTACCAATTAACGGCATTAGGGAGGCGCTCCAATATCATGGGGTGCGTCTATAGCGTGAATACAGCGTCTTCTACGCGGACCGAGTACGCTGTGTGAAAGCCTATATCATAAGGTGTTCTAGGGTGTTCTGTAAGTCACAGGGAACCGTTGGATGCAAGTGGCACAGGACCGAGTGCCATTCTTGTAGGGAAACCTAAGTCCAACAGTGCACGTCTATAGGCTGATGGATGATTGGACTGATTAAAAAAAATAAGCCATCGCTCAAGACGCCTGGCAGATGTGAAACATCGAAATTATTATGTACAAGCACATATGCATAAAAAAACAGATTACGACAGGAATTAATATAGCATAAAGTATCAATAAAAATAATATTACGATTTGTTTTCCAGAAAATTATGATTTTTATTCAATAAACATTTATTTTCATTAGTATACATTATAGGTAATAATTTAATTTGAGCTCACTAGATGGCGTTGTACAAAATTTTAAATCGCGCTATGGTTTCGTTACAAAAATGTAGATATATGTATCTGGATATTTATTTAATAGTTAATTAAGAGGGGACCGCAAAGCGTGGCGTTAAACGCCACGCGACGATCGGGTTCACCCTCGCCTATAGATGTTTCACATCAAAATGTAAAATAATGTCACCATTTTTTTTGAGCGTGGGCCATTGTCAGCTCGCTCACCGCCCAGCTCCATCCGGAGCGACAGAGGTGCGCCGCGCATACTCATGACCCACCAGTGGCACGTCGACTTCGTCGTTGGGCCGACCACCGTGCACAGTTCTTTATTTGTTATGTAGATCTAAATTTACTCAGAAATTAAACTTCTATCTCATAAGTTTATTCATGATATAAACTTTTGAATGAACCCATAAAATATTTGACAGTTTATATGGAAAAATAAAATATTTATTTTTATTACTTTCCTTGAGATTTCTTTATATTTTCTTATCTTTTAACTTTGCTTGAAGATTGCCTAGTCAAATACTGTTTTACTTAAAATAGTTCCAATGAAACATTAGTCTCTTTTTTTCGATTTATGTATTCATCATATCAGTCTATATACATATATATATCCTACTGTAGCTGTCTAAATAAGGAGTAACTTAGGCTATTTTTTCTCTCAGTAAAATACGGTATAGAAGTTTGCCCGCTCCGCTCTTAGGAGGTATTGCAGCATATTAAATCCGGATCCCGGGCAAAGGGGCTGGAACCGAAGCGAAGCAAGGGTAGGTCAAGAGTTATAAATAAAATTGAACACCGACTTATGCGAATTCTACTTACGTGATTATTGCTCTATGTAAACTTATTGCGTAAGTCTGGGATATTACTGTAAATATTTTATTATTGTAACAATGATTTCATTACAAAATAAGTATTCTAGGATTACGGGATGCGGGACAAACAAAGCAACATAGAATTTTATATATATAGATAGAAATATAAACAAATAAGCATCTCACAAAAGGTGCAAAGGTGCAGGGTCCGTCGCGTGCCGACCAGGTGCATTCACATCTGCCGTATACCCCCCCTAACACTGTCAACCCCCTCGTTCAATGGACATCCCGTCTTCATAACTATTTTTTTAGGTCAATTTTGTCACATGTTATAATTTCGATGTTTTCTAAAGACTTAGATCGTAACTGATTTAAAATATTGAGTTTCTACCGTATTCTATGCATAAGTGTCGAGTACTTGGTCATTATTTCAAACTATTAACTTCAATATATTATTTTTAGTAACTATGTTTTTTTGAAGTTGACTGCACAGATGGCGTAGTGGTTAAGATACCTACTGTGCCAGTGTCATGGGTTCGAATCCCACGCAGGGCAACACTTTGTGCGATCCACAAATTGTTATTTTGAGTTTGGATGTAATTTGTGTCCGTTAATTATATGTTTGTAAAGTTCCCCGCAACACTAGGCATAATTCCTTAGTGCAGGGTGTGGTGACAAAAAAATGATGTGAAAACTTCTTTTGGCGCACCGCAAACATTTTTCGTAGGATATAATGAGGCTGATCTGTCACCCTCCCAGGTGAAAGGCGCGATCGGGTGAACTCTGAATCGCCGAGAATACCCGAATGAGAAATATACGGTCAGATACTCTTTTTTTTTTATTTGTTTTTTTTATTGCCGATGGTGACAAACGAGCAGGCAGCACACCTGATGGTAAGTGATTCTGCCGCACATGGACCTTTGCAATACCAGGGGCACAGCCAGGCCGTTGCCTACCGTGAAGTAAATGCTCTTCTTAAACCTCGTTTAAAGAAGGACATGTCATAGCGCTCGGGAAACACAGCAGCAGGTAGTTCATTCCAGAGCCTTTTTTTTTTTTTTTTTTTTTGGGTGGGTCGCGGTCGGCGCGCCTCCGCACCGCTCCGTCCGGGGCGACAGAGGGGCTTAAGCACGCAACTCCCGCAACCCACCCGAAAACCACCTCGCCTTCGTCATTGGGCCGACCACCGGAGCAGGTTTACTTGTCGTCAGTGGTCGGCCCGACGGAATACCCCCTACGCGGGGTACCCTCCCATCGACCGACGTCCCCCCCTCGGGGAGGACGTCGGTCTTTCCTCACGCGGTCGGCCTCTCGGCGGGTGACGGACTAATCCCCGGTCACGTCACCCGCGGCCTCGGCTAAGGCGGCATGAGGCGCAGATAGTTGCGCCTGCGCCGCCCCAGTCGCCGGCGGCGGATCTCCTCATCGAGGCTGCGCTCCACGCGCAGACGATCCGCCGCCTCCTTCTGCGAGATCACTGTCTCGCAGAAGGCTGCGACCGCGTCCCAGTTCCCGACGCTGTCGACCATCGCCCTAGCGATGGCCGGCAGCGTCAGGTCGGCACCGATGATTGCGACGAGTTCACGGCGCTGCACTGCCCAAGCCGCGCAGGCCTCGAGCGTGTGGCGCGCCGTGTCCTCGTCGCAATCGCAGTGGTGGCAGGACGGTGTACTCTCCCTCCTTACGACCCTGTGCAGGTATTTGGCGAAGCTCCCGTGCCCCGTCAACACCTGCACTAGTCGGAAGGAGAGCAACCCGTGCCGCCTTTCCAACCACTGACTCAGCACCGGCCGGAAGGCCTCCACGGTTCGCACCCCGAACCGAGGCCTCTCCAGCCGGACTGCCCAACGGGCAATGACTTCTCGGCGGGCGTCGACGCGCCAGGCGGTGAGATCCCTTAACGAGATCACACCGCCCTCCCCGCGCACCCCCGACACCCGCCGGTACAACTCGGCGAGCATTTCCGCCTCCAGGTCCCACGGGGGAGTCCCGGCCAATAGGCACGCTGCCTCCGTCGCCACCGTGCGGTATCCGCGGATGGCCCTGACCGCCATGACCCTCTGTGGTCGCCACAGAAGGGCCCTAAGTCGGACGGTCAAGGACCCCGCCCACACCGGTGCGCCGAACAGGGCCATCGACCGGATGACCCCCGTGTACAGCCGTCGGCACGTAGCGCTCGGTCCGCCCACGTTCGGCATAAGCCACGATAGGGCGGACGCCGCGCCGACGAGCCGCGGAGCGAGCCTGCGGAAATGCTCCCGGAACCACCATTGCCCGTCGAGCACCAGGCCCAAGTACCTCATATGGGCCCGGATGCTGATGTCAACCGATCGGACGGTGATCGAGACGCCGATGGGAGGGCTCATAAGGCGCCCATGGAACAAGAGGGCCTCCGTCTTGTCCAGGGCGACCCTCAACCCCAGCGCCTCGATCCGCCTGACGACCTCTTCGGTGCCATAGGTCGCCAGGCTTACCGCCTCTTCTAGCGTCCCACCGCGGGCTGTGACGAGCGTGTCGTCGGCGTAACAAATCACGCCCAGCCCGGGCGGGAGGCTCCCCCGCAACGCCCAGTCGTAGCCGATGTTCCACAGGGTGGGTCCGAGGACCGACCCCTGTGGGACACCGCACGTCATGGGCGTTCGCACAACGTCCCCTGCTCGGTTGGTACAGAGGACGCTGCGCCCCACCAAATAGTCTGCCACTAGCCGCCTCAGGTAAGCTGGCACTCCGTGATACCGGAGCGCCTCCCTGATGCAGCTGAATGGCAGACTATTGAATGCGTTGGCGATATCTAGGGACACCGCCAACAGCACTCCCCCACCGGTGACGGCCTCAGTCGCCACGGCCCTCAGGCGCAACAGAGCCGCGATCGTCGAACGATCCCTCCTAAACCCAAACTGGGCGTCCGACAGATCGGGCCCCGTGCCGACGAGGTGCCGCTCGATGCGGGCAGCTACCACCCTCTCCAGCAGCTTGCCCGTGTCATCGAGCAGCACGATAGGCCTGTAGGCCGAAGGCGACCCCGGAGACCGTCCCGGCTTCGGCAGGAGCACTAGCCTTCCCTCCTTCCAGCACCCAGGGAACCGTCCGGACGCTAAACACGCGTCGAACAGCTCCCTGAGGCGGGGACCCAGGTGGTCAAGGACCAGGCCCAACACGCGGTTTGGAACACCGTCGGGCCCGGGGGCGGAGGACTTTGCGCACATGCGCGCCACCGCCACTCCCATCTCGGGTTCCGTGATGGGCGGAACACTGTCGTCGTCGGCCTCCCGGTCAGTGTCTGGCGGAGCCATGACCGGGGGCGTGTGTTCCACCCGCCGCGGGAACAGGTCCTCGACGACGCGAGTGAGAAGGCTGGGCTGGAGAGTCTCGGTGAGGGGAAGGCCCCGCGCGCGGAGCTTATTCAGCACCGCGCGATAGGGGCGTCCCCAGGGGTCACGATCGAGACCGTCCAGCATCTCCTGCCGACTGACGTCCTTGGCGGAGCGGACGGCCAGCCTGAAGGCCGACCGCGCATTGCGGTAGCCCTCATACAGCAAGGCCTCCCACTCCGCGTCGCGTTGGCGCCGCCGGCTGCGGGTGTAGGCCCTCCGGGCGCGAATGCACGCGGCCCGGAGATCCGCCAGCTCCCGGGACCACCAGTGGACTGCCCTCCTCGGGGGCGGACGCCGTACCCGAGGCATGGCCGCATCGCAGATCTGCGTCAACGCACTGCGGATGCGGCCAGCCTCGGCGTCCACCCCGTCCGACTGGTTGGCAGAGGACAGCCACGAGTAAACGATGGCTGTCTCCGCCAGCTGGTCCCGGTCTAAGTGACCCACAGCCCATCGCGGGAACGCAGGACGTCCATCCGCCCCGTGACCCCTGCTGGGCGTCGGGATTACCGGGGAGACCTCCATCCGGATATACCGTTGGTCCGACAAGGTCTCCACCTCCTCCACGACGACCTCGGGGCTAGCGAACGAAAGGTCCACTATCGACCCGCCCCGTTGTCGCACGCACGTATGCACCGAGCCCCTGTTCAGCAAACAGAGGCCCAGTGCCGCCGCCCACTCCTCGATCGCCCGTCCTCGGTCGTTCGTCCGGGGAGACCCCCACGCCACGGTCTTCGCGTTGAAGTCCCCCAAGACGAAGACCTGGCGCGATGCCATTCGCCGTAACGAGGCCTCCATGATGGTGAGGGAGGCCTCGAAATCGGTCACACTCCAGTTAGGGGAGAGATAGACTCCGAGGAGCGTAATCTCCCCCCAGTCCGCCGCGACGTATCCGACGCCCCTGTCCCTAAGGGTCAGAGGCGACGAAGGCCACGACGTGGAGGCGACGATTGCCACGGTGCCATCGGTGCTACCCAACCAGTTAGGCCGGTCGGGCACCACGTACGGCTCCGCGGCTACGGCTACTCCTATCAACCACTCCGCCATGGCTTGCAGGAACACGTTCTGCGCACCGGCGGTGTGGTTGAGGTTGGCCTGGAGGAGACGAATGGATACGGGGTCCATTAACGGTCCGTATCCATCGTCACCTCCTCCGCGCTGACGGGCGATCGGGCCGCGCTCGGAGCGGGGACTGGCCCGGTCGATGGGCCGTCCCGCCCCTTCGGGGCCGATGCCGGGGGTCTGCAGTCCCCAGAGCCCATGCGGTGTTTGGCAGGCCTATTGCCTGCCGCACACGCGGGGCAGTGGGGCACCGCAGAGCACGATGCTGCCTGGTGTCCGGTCTGACCGCAACGGAAACATAGCCCGCTGCAGTCAAAGCAGTTTTTGCATGTCGGTCGGGTATGCCCGACCGCCATGCATTTGTAACACCTCGCGGGCCGGGGCTCTAGCACGGTTACCCGCGCCGAGCTCCAGCCCACGAGGAGCCTGCCTGAGTCGGCCAATTGCTTGACCGACTCCACCGGACACTGCACCCAGGCAGCACAGACGCCGCCCGGACCAGTGCGGATGGTGCCAATCCGGACGGTGTCCGAGGCACATCCGGTACGCGCCATAATGGCCTCCCGGACGTCCTCCACCGTCACGGAATCGTCCAAGCCCGTCAGGCGCATCTCTGCGCACTTGACAGGCCTGGCGATTCGGACACCATCCTCCGGCCCGAACAGCCCCCTCAACATCGTGGCCAAACTATCGGCCGTCTTCGTGCCCTCGGCCCCAGGGAACTCGAGTATTCGAGCCCCTGTCCGGGCCTTGCGGGTCCTCGCCTCGACGCCCCCGATATCGGAGACGTCCAGCTCCCGCCGGGCGCGTTTTAGGACGGCCTCATAGTTGAGGCCCCTCTCAGCCGCCTCAGGCAGCACGGTGATGACCACCGCGGCCGTCTTCTTCCCCTTTCTGCTGGCTCCCGCCTGGGGAGCGGCGGCCACGGCGGCACTCTTGGCCGCCGCTCTCCACTTCTGGCCGCGTGCCTTCCTGCTCCGCTCAGCCACCTGCCAGCCCTGTTCGAGCCTGGCAGCAGCGCTGAGCGCAGCAGGAGCGGTCGCGGGTGCGCTGGCCGGCGCCTGTGGTGCAGCCGCTGGCGCCGGTACGCGCATCCACCATCACCCCTACTCGGGCTAGGATGACGCGTACCGCCGACTCCGACACGCCGTGCACCTCGTCGGGCGGCGGCTCCTCCCCCTTCCGAGGTCTCCCGCGGCCACGAGCCGGCGGAGGGCCATCGGCCATCTCCTTGGCCAACCCGCGGTTCTCCCGTCGCACCGCCGATAGCTCCGTCTCCAGCTTGCGGTTGCGTTCCCGCAAGCCGGAGACCTCCTCACTAAGGCGGGCGTTCGCGGCCTGGAGGGCCGCCACCTCGCCACCGCGGCCGGATCCGGTGTCCCCGGCCACGCCGCCACCACCGATCCTCGGCCTCTGCGCCCCCGGCGCATGGTCGGGACCTTGGGAGGAGGCATGATTATGGAACTCCCCTCCGAGTCGGTGTTGGAGCGGCCACCCTCTTGCAGGGGGCGCTTCCAGGGTCTCGGGGGGAGGGCCTCCTCCCTCTTCCTCGCACTTGGGGCTGGAGCTTGCGCCTTTGCATCCCTCTCCGTCCTCTTCCTCGGCGACGACGACGACGACGGCGACGACGGCAACAACGACGGCCTAACTGAACCCTCGACCGACGGCGCGCCTAACATCTGCCTACCTGCGGCGCATCCACCGCCCTCGTCCCTACTCCGGCCGACTTGCACCCAAGGGGTGCTGCTCTCATCGGCGGACGGCTCTGCGGCACTTCCGCCCACGTCCGTCAGCACCATCTCCGATGCCGCATCCGTCTCCTGACGCTCGGATGGCCCTGCGGCACTGCCGCCCTCATCCTGCGACGGCTCTGCGGCAGTGCCGCCCTCATCGCTCGACAGCTCGGAGCTTTCGCCTGCTATCCTTATGCACGGCTCTACGGCAATGCCGCCCTCGTGCTCGGACCCGCTGCTGCTGCCGCTCTCCTCATGCGGCGGCCCTGCAGTGGTCTCCATCCTCTCTTCCGACGGCTGGGCAGCAACGCCACCCCCGTCCCGCGACGGCCCTGCAGCAGCAATGCTGCCGCCCTCGTCGCGTGCGGCAATGGCTTCAGCCTTTATCCGCGCCCGCCGCGTCTTAGATGCAGTGGCGCTAATGCGGGCTCGTGCAGCGGCGGAACGCCTCGGCTTCGTCCTTCGGGTCTTCTGCCGCACCTGCACCTCCTCCTCGTTCCCCTTCCCCCCCTGAGCCACTTGGTGTTGAGCCGGGCTCTCGGCTTCTGAGGCAGTAGTTGTCCCCCACCCACGGGACTTGGGCGCGACTCCAAATGGACGTCGCGCGCAAGCACCGGCACAGCAAGGGACTCCCCGGCCTGGCCGGGACCCTCTGGTGAAGTTATACTCTGTCTTACTAATGCCATTTTTTGGGACGTTTTTGAGTCTTGCCTTGACTACCACTCTAACGACTGGACGCTCACGCGCTTCTTAACCCACCAGTCATACATCTTCTCGCCGAGTGGCCAAACTTAAGATTGGGGTAATTTTTTATAGGGGTTTTCTTCCCCGCGGTCTGAAGACCCCCGGTCCTGACCAGGGGGGTCAGGACCGGGGGCTCAGGATTACGGTTTGGGCCTTCCGGGTCTGGCCGCTCGCGAGCGACCGACCCGTCACGCCCCGGGCCGTGACGCAACCGTCCCTGGCGACGGAGTGCCATGAGGCACATCCGCCCCATTGGCCCCGGGTCAGATCCGCCGTACGCTCTGCCACCAGAGCCGCACGCGGAGACCCCCCCCCCTACCGGAATCTTGGCCGTCCAAATGGACGCATGACGTCCAAATGGACGTTACCAGGGAGCACCACGAGGAGGTGCTCCGGCCGCGCCCCCCTCATTCCAGAGCCTGCACGTACGTGGGAGAAATGATCGCTGGAAACCTACAGTTGAAGACTATATCGTTTCCAGGTGAAAAGGAAGGTGAACCCTGCTGCGGTGTCGAGTGGTGCGTTGGTAGAATGGTGACGGTGGTACCAAGTCAAACAGTTCCTCGGAGCACTCCCCGTGAAAGAGTCGGTAGAGCTCTTCACAGCTGTGTCGATATGTATACTATATCCAATTTATATCTAATAATTGTTATGTTATAAATTCGTGTGGTGACGGAGTAAGAATACAATTCACCACTCCCTATCTTGCCCGTGGATGTCGTAAAAGACGACTAAGAGATATAATACGCATATAACATCTATGCAAGAGAAGGAAAACTCAAAATAAAACCCTATACCATACCATATATATGTTTGACCAGCATGGTATAGTAAAGTCAATTTCTCTTCTACTGTGGGATAGGCTCGAACCCAACAGTGGGACGTATATGAGCTGAAATGATGATGAAACGATGAATTGTTATTATTATTAATACGTAATAATGATTATTTTATCAAACATTTGGTTTAAATTATTCGTAATTATAATTAGAATACGAAAATAAATTACATATATACGATTGGCCACGATTAATTACGATTCCACCCGCCGCGGGAACAGGTCCTCGACGACGCGAGTGAGAAGGCTGGGCTGGAGAGTCTCGGTGAGGGGAAGGCCCCGCGCGCGGAGCTTATTCAGCACCGCGCGATAGGGGCGTCCCCAGGGGTCACGATCGAGACCGTCCAGCATCTCCTGCCGACTGACGTCCTTGGCGGAGCGGACGGCCAGCCTGAAGGCCGACCGCGCATTGCGGTAGCCCTCATACAGCAAGGCCTCCCACTCCGCGTCGCGTTGGCGCCGCCGGCTGCGGGTGTAGGCCCTCCGGGCGCGAATGCACGCGGCCCGGAGATCCGCCAGCTCCCGGGACCACCAGTGGACTGCCCTCCTCGGGGGCGGACGCCGTACCCGAGGCATGGCCGCATCGCAGATCTGCGTCAACGCACTGCGGATGCGGCCAGCCTCGGCGTCCACCCCGTCCGACTGGTTGGCAGAGGACAGCCACGAGTAAACGATGGCTGTCTCCGCCAGCTGGTCCCGGTCTAAGTGACCCACAGCCCATCGCGGGAACGCAGGACGTCCATCCGCCCCGTGACCCCTGCTGGGCGTCGGGATTACCGGGGAGACCTCCATCCGGATATACCGTTGGTCCGACAAGGTCTCCACCTCCTCCACGACGACCTCGGGGCTAGCGAACGAAAGGTCCACTATCGACCCGCCCCGTTGTCGCACGCACGTATGCACCGAGCCCCTGTTCAGCAAACAGAGGCCCAGTGCCGCCGCCCACTCCTCGATCGCCCGTCCTCGGTCGTTCGTCCGGGGAGACCCCCACGCCACGGTCTTCGCGTTGAAGTCCCCCAAGACGAAGACCTGGCGCGATGCCATTCGCCGTAACGAGGCCTCCATGATGGTGAGGGAGGCCTCGAAATCGGTCACACTCCAGTTAGGGGAGAGATAGACTCCGAGGAGCGTAATCTCCCCCCAGTCCGCCGCGACGTATCCGACGCCCCTGTCCCTAAGGGTCAGAGGCGACGAAGGCCACGACGTGGAGGCGACGATTGCCACGGTGCCATCGGTGCTACCCAACCAGTTAGGCCGGTCGGGCACCACGTACGGCTCCGCGGCTACGGCTACTCCTATCAACCACTCCGCCATGGCTTGCAGGAACACGTTCTGCGCACCGGCGGTGTGGTTGAGGTTGGCCTGGAGGAGACGAATGGATACGGGGTCCATTAACGGTCCGTATCCATCGTCACCTCCTCCGCGCTGACGGGCGATCGGGCCGCGCTCGGAGCGGGGACTGGCCCGGTCGATGGGCCGTCCCGCCCCTTCGGGGCCGATGCCGGGGGTCTGCAGTCCCCAGAGCCCATGCGGTGTTTGGCAGGCCTATTGCCTGCCGCACACGCGGGGCAGTGGGGCACCGCAGAGCACGATGCTGCCTGGTGTCCGGTCTGACCGCAACGGAAACATAGCCCGCTGCAGTCAAAGCAGTTTTTGCATGTCGGTCGGGTATGCCCGACCGCCATGCATTTGTAACACCTCGCGGGCCGGGGCTCTAGCACGGTTACCCGCGCCGAGCTCCAGCCCACGAGGAGCCTGCCTGAGTCGGCCAATTGCTTGACCGACTCCACCGGACACTGCACCCAGGCAGCACAGACGCCGCCCTGACCAGTGCGGATGGTGCCAATCCGGACGGTGTCCGAGGCACATCCGGTACGCGCCATAATGGCCTCCCGGACGTCCTCCACCGTCACGGAATCGTCCAAGCCCGTCAGGCGCATCTCTGCGCACTTGACAGGCCTGGCGATTCGGACACCATCCTCCGGCCCGAACAGCCCCCTCAACATCGTGGCCAAACTATCGGCCGTCTTCGTGCCCTCGGCCCCAGGGAACTCGAGTATTCGAGCCCCTGTCCGGGCCTTGCGGGTCCTCGCCTCGACGCCCCCGATATCGGAGACGTCCAGCTCCCGCCGGGCGCGTTTTAGGACGGCCTCATAGTTGAGGCCCCTCTCAGCCGCCTCAGGCAGCACGGTGATGACCACCGCGGCCGTCTTCTTCCCCTTTCTGCTGGCTCCCGCCTGGGGAGCGGCGGCCACGGCGGCACTCTTGGCCGCCGCTCTCCACTTCTGGCCGCGTGCCTTCCTGCTCCGCTCAGCCACCTGCCAGCCCTGTTCGAGCCTGGCAGCAGCGCTGAGCGCAGCAGGAGCGGTCGCGGGTGCGCTGGCCGGCGCCTGTGGTGCAGCCGCTGGCGCCGGTACGCGCATCCACCATCACCCCTACTCGGGCTAGGATGACGCGTACCGCCGACTCCGACACGCCGTGCACCTCGTCGGGCGGCGGCTCCTCCCCCTTCCGAGGTCTCCCGCGGCCACGAGCCGGCGGAGGGCCATCGGCCATCTCCTTGGCCAACCCGCGGTTCTCCCGTCGCACCGCCGATAGCTCCGTCTCCAGCTTGCGGTTGCGTTCCCGCAAGCCGGAGACCTCCTCACTAAGGCGGGCGTTCGCGGCCTGGAGGGCCGCCACCTCGCCACCGCGGCCGGATCCGGTGTCCCCGGCCACGCCGCCACCACCGATCCTCGGCCTCTGCGCCCCCGGCGCATGGTCGGGACCTTGGGAGGAGGCATGATGATGGAACTCCCCTCCGAGTCGGTGTTGGAGCGGCCACCCTCTTGCAGGGGGCGCTTCCAGGGTCTCGGGGGGAGGGCCTCCTCCCTCTTCCTCGCACTTGGGGCTGGAGCTTGCGCCTTTGCATCCCTCTCCGTCCTCTTCCTCGGCGACGACGACGACGACGGCGACGACGGCAACAACGACGGCCTAACTGAACCCTCGACCGTCGGCGCGCCTAACATCTGCCTACCTGCGGCGCATCCACCGCCCTCGTCCCTACTCCGGCCGACTTGCACCCAAGGGGTGCTGCTCTCATCGGCGGACGGCTCTGCGGCACTTCCGCCCACGTCCGTCAGCACCATCTCCGATGCCGCATCCGTCTCCTGACGCTCGGATGGCCCTGCGGCACTGCCGCCCTCATCCTGCGACGGCTCTGCGGCAGTGCCGCCCTCATCGCTCGACAGCTCGGAGCTTTCGCCTGCTATCCTTATGCACGGCTCTACGGCAATGCCGCCCTCGTGCTCGGACCCGCTGCTGCTGCCGCTCTCCTCATGCGGCGGCCCTGCAGTGGTCTCCATCCTCTCTTCCGACGGCTGGGCAGCAACGCCACCCCCGTCCCGCGACGGCCCTGCAGCAGCAATGCTGCCGCCCTCGTCGCGTGCGGCAATGGCTTCAGCCTTTATCCGCGCCCGCCGCGTCTTAGATGCAGTGGCGCTAATGCGGGCTCGTGCAGCGGCGGAACGCCTCGGCTTCGTCCTTCGGGTCTTCTGCCGCACCTGCACCTCCTCCTCGTTCCCCTTCCCCCCCTGAGCCACTTGGTGTTGAGCCGGGCTCTCGGCTTCTGAGGCAGTAGTTGTCCCCCACCCACGGGACTTGGGCGCGACTCCAAATGGACGTCGCGCGCAAGCACCGGCACAGCAAGGGACTCCCCGGCCTGGCCGGGACCCTCTGGTGAAGTTATACTCTGTCTTACTAATGCCATTTTTTGGGACGTTTTTGAGTCTTGCCTTGACTACCACTCTAACGACTGGACGCTCACGCGCTTCTTAACCCACCAGTCATACATCTTCTCGCCGAGTGGCCAAACTTAAGATTGGGGTAATTTTTTATAGGGGTTTTCTTCCCCGCGGTCTGAAGACCCCCGGTCCTGACCAGGGGGGTCAGGACCGGGGGGTCAGGACCGGGGGCTCAGGATTACGGTTTGGGCCTTCCGGGTCTGGCCGCTCGCGAGCGACCGACCCGTCACGCCCCGGGCCGTGACGCAACCGTCCCTGGCGACGGAGTGCCATGAGGCACATCCGCCCCATTGGCCCCGGGTCAGATCCGCCGTACGCTCTGCCACCAGAGCCGCACGCGGAGACCCCCCCCCTACCGGAATCTTGGCCGTCCAAATGGACGCATGACGTCCAAATGGACGTTACCAGGGAGCACCACGAGGAGGTGCTCCGGCCGCGCCCCCCTCATTCCGAGAAATGATCGCTGGAAACCTACAGTTGAAGACTATATCGTTTCCAGGTGAAAAGGAAGGTGAACCCTGCTGCGGTGTCGAGTGGTGCGTTGGTAGAATGGTGACGGTGGTACCAAGTCAAACAGTTCCTCGGAGCACTCCCCGTGAAAGAGTCGGTAGAGCTCTTCACAGCTGTGTCGATATGTATACTATATCCAATTTATATCTAATAATTGTTATGTTATAAATTCGTGTGGTGACGGAGTAAGAATACAATTCACCACTCCCTATCTTGCCCGTGGATGTCGTAAAAGACGACTAAGAGATATAATACGCATATAACATCTATGCAAGAGAAGGAAAACTCAAAATAAAACCCTATACCATACCATATATATGTTTGACCAGCATGGTATAGTAAAGTCAATTTCTCTTCTACTGTGGGATAGGCTCGAACCCAACAGTGGGACGTATATGAGCTGAAATGATGATGAAACGATGAATTGTTATTATTATTAATACGTAATAATGATTATTTTATCAAACATTTGGTTTAAATTATTCGTAATTATAATTAGAATACGAAAATAAATTACATATATACGATTGGCCACGATTAATTACGATTGCCAATGAAGTTATTTTTTTCATGGCGATTATATTATCATTACATTTACATATTAGGCATATCATTATAATTTACAAGCGATGAAAGCTAATACAGATGTTTGAAATAGATTTAATATATTTAGAAAACCATAATTAAATCAGTAAAAGTTTAATCGCCATGGGAAAATAGAAATCATTCAAAGGGCACGTTCTATACATAACAAGATTTTTATTTTGTCAATTAACGAGACTGTATCTCACTTCACTCACTTCGGCTTATATACGTCCCACGAGGCTCGAGCTTCCTCTAAATTAGAAAACAAGTTGACCTATCATACCACGCTGATTAGACGGATTGGTATAGGGTTTTATTTTGAGCTTTCCTTCTCTTACATAGATGTTATATACATATTTAATCCCTTAGTCGTCTTTTACGACATCTAAAGACAAGAGAGAAGGGTGGTGAATTGTATTCTTACTCCGTCACCACACGGATAGACTGCAACTCATCATTTGCCTGCCCTCGTCCCACGCTAAGTGGGGTCGGCATAACATGTTTTTACCTTCCATAGCCTTCTATCAGCCGTCATATCTGCACTCAATACTTTCACACGCATATCCTCATTCACACAATCCATCCATTTCTTTTTAGGCCTGCCACGATTTTTACGTTCATCCACAAACATATTGACAACCCTCCTCGTCACGTGCCCTTCATCCCTCCTCATCACGTGTCCATACCAAGACAATCTCGCGCTCCTAATCTTCTCTATCACTGGTGCCACTTTCAGACTTCTCCTGATATACTCATTTCTTATTTTATCCAACCTTGTAACTCCACACATCCATCTGATAGACTGCTGACTGCTGGATAGACTGCAACTACTGTTACAATATGCCGTAAAATCAGGCTGAGGGAACATCCGCGCTAATTGTAAAATCTGGCTAGAAGAGGAGCACTTTTAGGAATCGGTACCAGTAGTAAAGGCGACGGCAAGTAAATACGGTAGATTATGGGGCCGCACGCCACTTATCTGTCGCCCCGGAGGAATTGGACGTGGAGAAAAAGAAAAGTGGAGCAGCATTCTCCTGAGAAACCTATAACAATAACTATGATTGCCATCCTGCTTGCCAGGCGTGGCGATTGTGCTATTATCATCTATTGTGGAGGCTTATGTTTAACCATGTAAATGTCTACGTCAACTGATGGACAAATTCTTATAATGCGGGAACTCCCACAGTACCTTTAACAACTTTTCATGGCTAGGTACGTAACACATGAGGTCCCCTCAGGTTCTATTTCTTAAATATTTTGGGTTGAGAACCCTCTGTACTCACCAGTAATTCGCTTAAGGAGGTAACAGCCCCCTGAGGGCAACATCCCTAGTACAAACAAAAAAAAAAACTTATAGACTCTTACTTAATAGGCAGAACGGCAGGCGAACCCCATAACCTACTGTACTGTACCTCTCTATTCCTATATGGGCGGACCACTGGTAGGCAAACGGCAGGCGAACCCCATAACCTACTGTACTGTACCTCTCTATTCCTATATGGGCGGACCACTGGTAGGCAGGCGCCAAATGCATGCCTTCGGTGGCTCGTCCGCCAAGTTATTTTTTGGGTAAATAAAAAACTAATGAATAAATAAATCCTTATGTCTTAGTTAATTTTACATCTATATAATTCATTTCAGCCCACACACGTCTCACCGCTGGGCTCTAACCTCCTCCACAATAGGAGGGAAATTCACCTTACGTGCACCATGCTGATCAGACAGTTTGATATAGAGTTTTATTTCGAATTTTCCTTTTCTGGCATGGATGTTATATGCATATTATAATCTCTTAGTCCTCTTTTACGACATCCACGGGCATGACACGGGGTGGTGTACCTGTATTCCTACTCCGTCACCACATGGACTTGAAATTCTCTACTCAAATAATTTAGTAAATTTTTATTTTTTTATTCTTTTGTTTTTCATTTAAAGTTTATGTATGCATGAACCTGCAAAGCGCAAACATTATCTATAATAGGCGAAATATTGACGAACTTATGAATGTATTCAATGCCTAGATAGGTAATTGATTTTGTTTCGGATTTTCCTTCTCCTGGGTGCTACTAAGTTGTGTCTTACAACAGTTACCGAAATAAAAATTGTGGTAAATTGTGGGGCTCTTAGTTCGTTTAATTATAATTAAAAAAAATGTGCAGGTTCGATTACCCATAGTAATATAATATGCAGATAACATCTATACAAGAGAATTTTGAAATTAAACTGTATATAAACCTGTCTGACCAGCATGTTACAGTAGGTTAATTTCAGGCATATGTGCAGGAGATTGCAGCCTAGCAATGGAATATATAAACTACGATGATCATGATAAAAGACAAGGCACGTATTAAAGAATAAAACCAAAATTAAATATAACACCTAGATTAGGAAGAATTATTGATATATTACGCAGAGATTTGTCTTACGTGTCTTTTTTGGCGGCAGGTCGTTTTGCGCACCTTCCGATCCGTCCGGGGCGATAGAAAGGGTTGGCGGAATGAGCTCATAGCTACGTACCTCTCTCAAGTGCCATGTAGACAGGCAACCGGTATCCGACCTTGTTATCAGTTGCCCGACTTATACCACTCTGCCATCCGCACAGTTAATATGTGAAGTATTTAAATACTTTTTTTAATGAGAGTGTTTTAGTTTATCTTTATTATTTACTAGCAACCCGCCCTCGCTTCGCTTCGGTTTCAGTGGCGTTACCCGCGTGGTTCCCAATCCCGTGGGCATATATAGTCTATATTACTCCCTGATATTATAGCTTTAACTTGGTGAAAGAATTTTTAAAATCGGTCCAGCTGTTTTGAAAATTACCCGGAACAAACAGACAGACAAAAAAAAATATAAAGTGATTTGTAGGCATATGTATAGTGCAAATAACCGTGTGAACATGAAAAAATCTATTATTTTGACATTACAAACAGACACTCCAATTTTATTTATTGGTATAGATTTAATATGCCATTTTTACTGGCCAGCCCGGCGGGATACACTTTCGGGTACCCTCCTTTTCTAACGCCCCTCTCTGAACATTAGTCACCCTCGAACGGTCAGCCTCTCTGCGAGTGACGGGCTATTCACCGTTTCAGTCACCCGCGGCGTTGGCTAGGGCGGCATCAAGGGCAGGTACTTGCGCCTGTGCCGCCCAAGTCGTTAGCGGCTGATCGTGTCGCCGTGGAGGAATTATTCACGCGCACGCTCCACCGCGTCTTATAGTGAAACCCGTAATCTTTGCACGACAGTCGAATCGGATCGCTTAACACAATATTATAGTATCATCGCGGCGCCGCCATACCTAATTTATTAACTAAAATTTTAATTACGTACAAATTACAGTAGTTAATTACTTATAATTAAACATTAATATTATATTACAAATATAAAATACAGTTATATTAGTGCGTCCCTGTGGCGACGGATTAAGAATATCATATGTCTTCACTTCTCATCATCCTGTGATAGCTTTTTTTTTATGGAGTATATTAGCTATCCTCCACAGTAAAACAGTAATAAATGTTAGCCGCATATGGCTTTGACAGCTTGACGTGAACTATGGGTGAGAGCTGAGGGCTCTCAACCTGGTGAAAGTAAACTAAACAACATTGACCAACGGCGCCCTCTACGGGGAATGGATGATTACTGGCGGCAAAGTGGACATGCCCACCTTAGTATTAATGACTTGTACGCGACGCGATTTCGCACCTCGACACCGAAGTCGGAACCACGGGTATTCACGTGTAATGGCCTCTTTTCTATTTGCTAACAATGGCAAACGAGCAAACAGTACACCTGATGGTAAGTGATACTGCCGCTCATGGACCTTTGCTAGGCCGCTGCTTACCGTGAAGTAAGTGAAGGGAGTGTGAATGCGTGCAATGAGGTTCGGTGATACTAAAGGCATCACCAAAACTAACCACACGCAACAACCCTCAGAAAGTTGGCCTTGCTTGGCTCGCGGGGCGTGTACGCTCTACGTTGAGCGAGCGTTGAACGATGTCTTCCACCTCGTCGAGAACGTGACGAGGACTTCGAATAGAATCCTGTGATAATTATAAAAATGGTATACGTGAATACCAGAAAAAAACATCATTGTACGAAGAAACTTATAAAGCTAACCGCGACCATTATAACCTGCGAATCTTGAGAGTAATTATATTATTCTCGTCTTTTAAATTCTATGTCTAACGGTGAAACATCCAAGACTGCTTCTGCTCACTATGTGATACTCTGTTAGTTGGTTTTTTGGACTTACCACGGCGATGTGAAATATGGCTGCAGAAAACATTTAGAATAAGCCTGCAAGAATTATTTTAAACGATAGGATCTAATCTAATTAAAATAATCTATGAAAGGAACCGTGTGGTGACGGAGTAAAAATATTATTCAGCACCCCATTTCTTGACCATGGGTGTTGTAAAAACCGACTAAGGGTTTTTAATATGTAGATAACATTAATACAAGAAAAGGAAAACTGGATATAAAACCCTATACCAACACATTTGACAACCGTGATATCTCATCTCGACTCATATACGTCTCATTGCTGGGCTTTTTTTTTTGGTTCTCATTGCTGGGCTCGAACCCCCTCCACAATAGGAGGGAACTTGACCTTATTATACCATGCTGACCAGACAGATTGGTATAGGATTTTATTTCGAGTTATCCTTCTCTTGCATTGATGTTATATGCGTATTATATCCCTTAGTTGTCTTTTACGACATCCACGGGCAAGATAGGGAGTGGTGAATTGTATTCTTACTCCGTCACCACATGGATACACACCACTGTTGTGTACGTAGTGTAAATTTCCCTCTTATTGTGAAGGGAGACAAGCCCTGCAGTGGGACGTATGAGTTGCAATAACGATAATGATGATGAAAGGAAAATGTCCATTTAAACTATCTAGGGATGTGAAAAAATAATCGAGTTTTATAATAATCGATTATTACAAAAAATTAATCGATTAATAATCGATTTTTACAATCTATTTTGAAAATAATAAAAATCGATTATTAATCGATTTTTTATTATTCGAGATACGATCGAAATTAATCGATTATTCACTGCCAGATTTACTGAAAAAAAAAAAAGTTCATCACAATTGTTTCATACTATATTAGAAAATAAAGCTCACATTTCCTAAAAAAAAAAGGTCAACATAATCCTGTTGCGAGAAATATCGATTATTTTAAAATCCATTATTTATTTTTAATTAATCGATTATTTTATAATCGATTTATTTTAAAGAACAATAAATCGATTATTTAAAAAAACGATTTTTTTCCCTCCAAGTCACATCCCTAAAACTATCGCAGTTGCGTATCCCAGGCTTATGCTCTGGTCAGTACCCAAAGCGCCAAACGGTTATCACAATAACACATGACAATAAAATAAAATCAAACTGAAACTCATCACAGTATGTTGGACGACAGGTCGACAATCTGCGCTCGCAGCTGCGGCGACAGCTGTGCGCGCGCGCATGGCGTAAGCACACACTCATATAATACACACGTATACACACCCACACACGTATATAAAATTATTAGGGTTGGCACATCTAGGTTAGATATACAGAGTGTATCAGGTTATGGGGCAACTGTTCGAGTATGTTGTAGTTCAACGGTCATAGATCATAATTAGAATGTATATTACACAAAAAACAATATAACATAAAAGTTATAGTGATTTCAAAAATGTGTGTCTAAGAGTCTACGCCTTAAATGTTACGTATTATGTAGGCATGTACAGAATGAATTGCGCAAACGCTTCAATGGTAACGTAGGTACAAACGCGGCTCGTCAACGGTCATCGGCCGATCAGCCGATTTAAAGCGAAGTTTGTCTTGCTTCATCATCATCATCATCATCATCATTTCAGCCTATCGCCGTCCACTGCTGGACGTAGGCCTCCCTCATGTTGCGCCACAATGAGCGGTCCTGTGCCGCCTGCATCCAACGACGCCCAGCGACTTTCACTAGGTCATCGGTCCACCTAGTGGGGGGGGGCGTCCTACACTGCGTCGTCCGATACGTGGTCGCCACTCGAGAACCTTTCTTCCCCAGCGGTTGTCGGTTCGTCGAGCGATGTGGCCTGCCTATTGCCACTTCAGCGTGCTAATTCTTCGTGCTATGTCGGTTACACCCGTTCTTCTGCGGATTTCCGTATTCCGGATTCTATCTCGCAGAGAAATCCCGAGCATAGCCCGCTCCATAGCACGCTGAGCAACTTTGAGCCTTGATATGAGGCCTACATTTAGGGACCACGTTTCCGTGCCGTAAGTCATCACTGGTAGGTAACACACACTGGTCAAAGACCTGTGTTTTTAGACACTGAGGTATGTTGGACGAGAAGATCCTCTTAAGTTTGCCTTGCTTATGCGAACGTAATCATTGATTTATACAATTTCTAATGAACATTTAAAAAAATACGAATGTGTTGCAGATTAAGTATCACTGGCTTTATACATTTCAATCAGAATTACACGAAAAAGCGATAGAAAAATTGAAAACTTTACATGTCTCTAATTCATTAACGAATCGATATTTTTCTTTCAAATTTTTCCATGGGTTCCAACCACAATTGCCTAACTCCCATTTGACCAGTTGCCCCATAACCTGATACACTCTGTATATAAATCATCATCATCACAGCTTATATATGTCCCACTGCTGGGCTCGATCCAGCTCCAAAATATGAGTAAAATTGACGTACTATACTATGGTCTGACGGGCTGATATAGGGTTTATTTCAAGACTCCCCCCTCTTATGCATACTCGTATATATTATATGCACATTTAATCCCTTAGTCGTCCTTTAAGACACCTACGGGCTAGATAAGGGGTGATGAATTGTATCCTTACTCCGTCACCACCAAGTATCTCTGATATACACTTCACGTATATATTTCTACTTAGGATACAATAACTCCTTAATCTTGACAAATCCAACATAATGATTTCTGATGTTTACGCGAGTATTATACATTTTAAATAAAACTACTTTACGGATTTTATCGCGTTTGTATTTGATTTTTGATTACCCGACGTTTCGAACACTTTACAGCGTTCATGATCACGGGTGGACTAAGATGTCTCACGTCCAACAAGTTATTGTTACTGCAGAAAATTTATAATTATCTACCCGATACAGAAATTAGTTATTAAATATTGACCCACATTTTGATACAAAGTTTATTGCCAGTGTAAGAAGAAAATGATTCTATATGAAAAAATTATATTGTTTATGGTTAGTAATAATTAAACATTAAAATTAATAGTAATTATATTTAAAAAACTAAGTAATAATCTAGTATACTACCACCGGATCGGAACACGGTCACACTGAGAAAGATCCGGCAAGAAAACTCAGGTAACATGATGCTAAATTAAAGTTAATTTTGAAGGCGGCTTACTTTATGTTACTAAAAGGTTTTAATTTATAAAATTATCTTTAGTTATTATTATTTAAAATTTTTTTTTTCTAATTTATTGTAAAGGGATCTGGCACTGCCAGATCCCTTTACAAGATGCAGGAGTATATAAACTTGACTGTGACTGTGGTCTCTCTTACATTGGACAAACAAAGAGATCCATAAGAACTCGGATCAAAGAACACATAGCCGATGTGAAGCACCGCCGGGACACTAGGTCTGCAGTCTGTGAACATAGTCAGGACCGCTCCCGCCATAACATCAGGTTTGACAAACCACAAATCCTCGCAAAAGAACACCGATACCTGCCTAGAATGGTACGCGAGGCTATTGAGATTAAAAAACACAAAAATTTCAATAGAGAGGATGGCTGGGTATTACCATCAAGCTGGGATCCTGTTATAAACATTATTAAAAACAAATCCAAAAAGACCACCACAAGACTGCAAGACACCGTGAGCTCATATTGTATAGATTTGACCCACAATAATAATAACTAAAGATAATTTTATAAATTAAAACCTTTTAGTAACATAAAGTAAGCCGCCTTCAAAATTAACTTTAATTTAGCATCATGTTACCTGAGTTTTCTTGCCGGATTTTTCTCAGTGTGACCGTGTTCCGATCCGGTGGTAGTATACTAGATTATTACTTAGTTTTTTAAATATAATTACTATTAATTTTAATGTTTAATTATTACTAACCATAAACAATATAATTTTTTCATATAGAATCATTTTCTTCTTACACTGGCAATAAACTTTGTATCAAAATGTGGGTCAATATTTAATAACTAATTTCTGTATCGGGTAGATAATTATAAATTTTCTGCAGTAACAATAACTTGTTGGACGTGAGACATCTTAGTCCACCCGTGATCATGAACGCTGTAAAGTGTTCGAAACGTCGGGTAATCAAAAATCAAATACAAACGCGATAAAATCCGTAAAGTAGTTTTATTTAAAATCCAACATAGTGTAAAAGAATAAGGAATCGTTGCATGGATGTAGAGTTCAAATTGTGAAGTCATAGATTCGAATCCCGGATATAATAAAACAGTTTCATTACGTTTTAACCCTTTGTCGATGAAATGAGAAATTCTTAATTGCACGGTAGAAATTTAGCTCTCTGGTGATATAATAAATAGCCAAAGACTCGTGCCCTTTAAAATTGCCTAGACTGCCATTTAGGTACATATTTTGTCTATTAATAATAGTTAACAAACAATGATAAAATATTAATGTAACATTTTTTTCTCGCTTAATTCATAATGAATTAAAATAGAACACAAAACAATCATACCAACAGAAGTGAAAACTTAAAACTATGCACAAACAGTTGTTATTTTTGGATATACAAATTAATTATTTGCTATTAATATGAATTCAAAAATTAAATTCTTTGCATTCATTTGGTTTTGACATCTATCAAATATAGCGATATTGACATAGCTACAGATATAGTGTTAGCGTTAACCTGTCACGTGAGTCATGCCGATAAAAGTGAAAACTTAAAACTGTGAATAAGCAATTGTAACTTTTGGATATTTGAATTAATTATTTGATCTTAAATTAAATTTTGTAAATTAAAACTTTTAGTACTATCTGGTTTTGATATTCATCAGTACAGATATAGTGACATTGACATAGCTTCGTTACGTGACCATACCGATAACGACACGACACATGAATTTATTCCGTCTAACCCTGTCTATAAAATTTTTAGAAGTTCTCTATTCAAAAATTTATTACGTGACAACCCTAACACGTCGTACCCATGGCAGCTTGATGCTATGATAGATCGCTTATTAATTATACATTTGTAAGGAGACGTGTTAATGCAGGGATCTATAAGATTTATAACCCCATATAACGGCCTAAAAGGATTCGAGGATGTCCCGGAGGATGTTCCCCCGGTTCCAACTGTTCCAGCGTAAACTTAACTGTATATTGCATATTTACAGTATTTTGCAGTCTTTCCAGATGTTTTCGTAGGACCTAGTATAACTTGCGCAGGCGCGAGTACCTGCGCCTGATGTCGCCCTAGTCGAGGTCGAGGGTGACTGGACCGGGGAATAGTTTGTCACCTGCAGAGAGGCTGACCGCGTGGCGATGCGCGTATGTGCTCACCATAGCCCATTAAAAACAAAGGACCTAGTGTAACTTCCATATTTAATTTGGCAGTTATTTTTTTTGGGAAGCCATGAGAATAAGGCTGTCTATCCACCACGTTCTCTTGGGTTTTGTAAAACTGCCTAAGGTTCCAGCCCAGAAAAGTAGTCTCGTTCAGCTCATATAAGTCCAGTTGGGCTCGAGTCTCCTCCAGAACATTACAAAAATTTACATAATAGCTGGACAAACTTTTGGGTTTAATTTCGAGTGTTTCTCCTCTTGCACATGAATATTATAATAATAATAACGGCACGGCGATCATTGTACCGATTTCGACCAACGGCCTAATAGCCAAGAGCCTCAACCAACATCTTAAGAGGCTCGCGTTGGGAGGTTGGATTATGGGTCTGATACAGAAGGTAGTATTGCTGGAAACAGCACGCATCGTGAGGAGGTTCCTCTCTTTGGAGTCCTAAACACCGACAGCTTGGTCCTTGAATTCACTGCCGGTGGGTAATTCCACTTTTTATATTTTTAAATATTGTATTTTTATATTATATTTCAAAATGTATTTAGCAGGTATAAGTTTAAAGCTAATAATAATAATTTTATTTCAGATATACAATCCATAATTTGTTAGTGTATTAGTAACATAAAGTGTTTATATATTATGTTATTTTGGGACTAATCCCACCACACATTCCCACCACTGTAACTCCTGTAAGCCAGGATCCACAATGGTCTCCGTATAAGACACTGAGGTTTGACCCTCAGGAAGTCCCGGGAAACGCTTTTAATTGTCTTGGGACCCGCAACAAATTTAATTAGAAAAGAAAAACACGAGGATTTGGAAAGATTCCACTTCCCCCCTATGCAAAGCGGGAGACATTAAGCAAAGTTGGATAATAAGCCAATTAATAAGAATTTGTACAGCTACGTGAAACGTAGCGATACAGCACCACGGATTGGACAGCTTAATGGACCTATTTGTGAGCTTTAGGTTTGGTTACAATAGTAGGTATGGCAAAAGCGCCTAAACGCACGGAAAATTTCTCGAGTTGCTACAAGATCCGAATAGTATATTACCCCAGACGTGACATGCATATTATCTAACATGAGGTTCCGCTCGTTGCGCCAGAGAATGCACTCCCAAAGGATGTGATGAGCTGTTTGTTCAAAATCGGAGTTCGAGTCGAACATTGACAAAATATAATTATGTTAACTAATGGTCGCTGAGTGGTCGAAATTCGACCATAATTCCTTCAAATTATTTTTTCTGCTACACATTTTTTTTTAATTATATATACATAGGTATATGTATAATTATATATTGGGCAAGATGTATTTCACTGATAACTAATATCCATACTAATATTATAAATGCGAAAGTACGGATGTTTGTTTGTTTGTAACGCTTTCACGCTTAAACCATCGAACCGATTTCAAAAATTCTTTCACCAATGGAAAGCTATAATATCAGGGAGTAACATTTTATCCCGGTATTCCCACAGGAACGGGAACTACGCGGGTTTAAGCGACTGAAACCGAAGCGAAGCGAGGGCGGGTTGCTAGTATAAATGTCTATTAAAAATTGTCATCATAATTATGATTGTTTGACATTTAGTTCGACCAGTCATTTTAACTGTCAACAAAGGTGTATATGTGTTTGTGTGCGTGTGTGTGTGTGTGTGTGTGTGTGTGTGTGTATGTATCGTTTGCACGGTAGTGTGCGTAACACCTTTTTTAATGAATTTAATGTACTTCTAATCTATTATTATATCAAATTTTGATTTCTGCACTTCTCCTCAATATATTCTTCAACTATGCGAAATTTCATATTTTTCCATCTACACAATTCTTGTAAAAAGAGGTACAAAGTTTTTGCTTCACGTATTAATATATAGATACAACAAGATATATTATGTTAGTATAATTAGTATTATAATTAGATACAATTTTATACATTATAACCCTACAACTAACTCTATCCAACGTCTTTGGATAGGACAATCCGGTCCTTCAGCAATAGTTTTCAGGATGCTATTGCGACTGGTCCGCAGACCCTGCAGCAGGGTAGCCGCTTTTTTACGCATAATTGCATGGAAGCCACCTACGCGTGCTTTGGCAAACATTGCCGAGGCACTGCAGCGCCACGGCAGTCGCAATAGCATTCTGAATTATATCCTTTAGTCGGTTTTTACGATACGCACGGACAAGAAAGGGGTTGGTGAATTGTATTCTTACTCCGTCACTACACGGCAAAAGAGCAGAAAAAGTACAGTATCCGTTACTATTCATATTATGTTATATGCATATTATATCCCTTAGTAACCACTAAGGTACTAAGGTTTATGATATCCACGGGCAAAAAAAGGGGTAGTGAATTGTATTCTTACTCCGTCACCAAACTGAGGATGTGTTTCATAATTAACACCTTAAAAGTCAAATCATTTCATCATCATTATCATTTCAGCCCCTACACGTCCCACTGTTGGACTCGAGCCTCCTCCACAATAGGAGGGAACTTGACCTTACTATACCATGCTGGTCAGACAGGTTGGTATAGAGTTTCATTTCGAGTTTTCCTTCTCTTGCATAGATATTATATGCGTATTATATCCCTTGGTAGTGTTTTACGACATCCACGGGCAAGATAGGGAGTGGTGAATTGTATTCTTACTCCGTTACCACACGGATAGATTCAAATCATTTATTATGTATAAACCCCGCGGGGGCACTTACATATTGTAATTGTTAACATTTTAACTTAAATTACTACCGGATCGGAACGCGAGAAGATCAGGTGAGAAACTCAGTGGGATTGTCTTCTTTTTAATTTATTTACTAGTTTTTTTTTAATAAAATTACATACAACAACATGCCTATTAATAGCTCCAGTGTGATGCCTTTCGAACCATGATATAGTTATTAAATATGTATAATGAAAAAGTACAATGGCTGGACCAGTGTGCGTACTCTTGAATCTCGATTCCAATGCTAAATCCAATCGCAGCTAGAATTTGAGCAAATTTAGTACTCTTGAGAGCGGCACTAGCGCACGATTGCAATCAAATTTGGTGCCTTTTTTTAAACTAAATGAATTCGACTCCCGACGTGATTTTGACGTAGTTTAAAATCTTTAATGTTGCACAATTTCAAGAAAGCGTCTTTGTGGTGATCGAGTTCGAAAACATTATTAAAGTAAGAAAATACGGCACATTTGGTGAAAATAACAACGGCAAACGCGAAGAATTCATTCTCGATTTTGTTCAAGAGTACCAAATATAAGTTTGATGAGATTGGAATTGAATCGGATTCGACTCTTGAAGTAGGCCCACAGATCCCGTAGGTAGGCACCCGATCACGAGTTAACCTCTAGAGCAGCTATACTCTAAGTGTGTTCCGCGGAACCCTAGGGTTCCGTGATACCTCTGTCGGGGTTCCGCAAGAATTTAGAAATAAAAAAATCAAAACACCTCTCTCTGGTCGCTCCGCGGCTGTGCGGACTCCGCGGCCGCGCGGAGACAAAACGCTATGAATGTTATTTATTTATTTATTTGTATTTGTATAAGCTTGTGTTACATTAGCTGGTACAATATCTCATAAGTTTGGTCTCAACAATTTTATACTTGTACAACGCGTTCGCTCTAAGTTTGCCGGTCTGTGGAATGCGCGTACCCTCCCCCACGTGACAACAAAACTTATAATGTGTCATAGTTTTACCCAAATATCTAACGTACACAATTTTTATTGTTACAATTAAATAAAAAATTTCGAACGTCATACACTCATACCTATCGCCAGCGGAAAACTTAAAACGAGCGGGTAGTATACTTGTAAGCGCTCAGTCTCTTTGATAAAAGCCGCCTCTGAATTAGACGCTATAGTTGTCAACTAGCGACTTTCGTCTCTAACTTCAAAGGATAAAGTCGATATTGTTTACAACGCTATTTTTAAATTTCTGTTTTTATTTTTGCTTTTTGTTTATCAAAGGTGCCGACTCGAGTATTTTCGAGAATATTTGAGATCGAGTCTAGGACTAAGTATAAAAGCGGCGATCGCGCGTTGGCGTCGTCAACCACCGATGAGGTCGAATCGTTAGTCAGGGGTCTTAAAACCAGAAAAGCCCCAGGTTCGGACGGAATCTCAAATAAAGTCATTAAATTATTCCCCGCCCACTTGATAGTCCTGTTGTGCTGCATCTTCAATGCAGCACTAAATAATAACATCTTTCCCGCGCAATGGAAAGAGGCCGTGGTAATAGGAATCCACAAACCCGGCAAGCGCCGTACCGAACCCAGTAGTTACCGCCCGATTAGTCTACTAAAAGGTCTAGGTAAGATCTACGAACGAATAGTTCTCAGTAGACTACGCACATTCGCCGAGGCTAACAACCTCGTTCCCGACGCACAGTTTGGTTTCCGAGCTAAACACAGCTGCGTACAACAAGTTCACCGCTTGGTAGAATACACAAGTAGTCAGTTCATCATGAACAGATATACGGGTGTATTATTCCTAGACGTAGCGAAAGCTTTCGACAAGGTTTGGCATGAAGGCCTAATCTACAAACTCTATCTCCTCAAGATCCCTCACTACTTAATTCTCATTATACATGACTACTTAAGTCATCGCAGCTTTCGCTACAGGGTGGAAGGGACGTTGTCGACCTCCCACCCTATCAAGGCCGGCGTCCCTCAGGGGTCGGTCCTCTCCCCATTTCTCTTCACGCTATACACTAGCGATATGCCCAAATTCAACCGGGTACATAAAGCGCTTTACGCTGATGACACCGCACTCTTTTGTGCTGGTAGATCCCCGACAACAGTAGCCAAGACTCTCCAAACAGCGGTTACCGCCCTAGCCAATTGGTTTAGGAAATGGAGATTAGAAATCAACCCCGAGAAGAGTCAGGCGGTCATGTTCACTAGACGAACTGCCCGTTCCTACTCTATCGACAGCATTCCCTCCCTTAAAATTTTCAACAAGCCGGTCACTTGGACCAGGCAGGCCAAATACTTGGGTGTGACCCTTGACGATCGACTCAGCTTCGCCCCTCACATAAAGCAAGTCCGCGCACGGGCAGCCTTTGTGATGGGCCGTCTCCACTGTCTACTCAACTCTAGGTCGCGTATGCCCCTGAGTAGCAAAATCCGACTATACACCACCTGCATACGGCCTATCATGACCTATGCCAGCGTGGTGTTCGCGCATGTTAAGCCACACAGGATCCACAGGCTACAGACACTTCAAAATCGTTTCATGCGCCGAGCTACGGGAGCACCGTGGTTCATACGAAACGTCGATCTCCACATCGACCTCGAACTGCCGACCATCAAGCAGTTTATGAAACGGTGCTCTCAGAGCTACTTTGACTCTGCCATGACACACCCCAACCAACTAGTGGTTGGGGCGGCTTCCTATAGACCCTCCAAAATCTCCTCCATCCGACGTCCTCGTCACGTCCTCGACGAAGAGGACGACAATATCACACTCGCTCAACAAAGAGCCTACACGGCCCGCGAGGCCTTAACAAATAAATATCCGCGGTTCCGCCCTCGCCGTCAAGGTGCGAAACCGCGCCGCGCAAAAGTCACTACTAAAAACGTGGGCACGCCCACTTTGCCTCCAGCGACGCTCAAAGCCGAGGTCCGTTCCCCACAGGGGGAGCCCTTGGGCGATGTCGCTTAGCATACTCTTCTCCGGGTTGAGAGCCCTCAGCGCTCACCCATAGTCCGCGTCAAGCTGTCAAGGCCATCTGCGGCCAACAGCTGTACACACAAAAAAAAAAAAAAAAAAAAAAAAAGTTGGCGTCGTCAGTTGATGATTAGCGTTCGGAGCGATAAGTTACTACCTACTTACAAGCTCGCTAGCGAGAAACTAGTGTTCATTGTTTTACTGCCTGCTGTATTCTGTTGTCTCAGTTTTATACATTTCTTCCCTGTAGGTTCTAAATTTAGTCTCTTATACGCAGTAACGATTGTGCATTATTTAAACCCCACTATCCTGACTTGTAACATTATAAATAAAGAAGAATGGAACGTTGGCTTAAAGGTGTTAAACGTGTTCCAACAACATCTTCTAATGACGCTGAATGTTCAAAAGCAATGCGCGCGGAGAATTTAGCAATCACCGATCCAGAAGATGATGCCACAAGTGCCACGACGTCAAGCTCGACGGTTTCAAAGACGAAAAAAAGGAAGTATGATGAATCTTATATCAGTTTCGGATTTGTTGATTCCAACGGCTCACCTCTCTGCATGCTCTGTAGTAAACTGCTTCCTAATAGTTCCATGGTACCTGCCAAATTGCGTCGACATTTAGAAACCGTACACCCCGAGACTAAAGACAAGAATAAAGAATTTTTTGTTCGCAAAAAAGATCAGTTATTAGAAAGTCAAAAAAATATGATGCATGTAACACAAACTACCAACGAAAAGGCCACGGAGGCATCATACTTAGTTAGCTATCGCATTGCACAAGCAGGTGAAGCGCACACTATCGCTGAGAAATTAATAAAACCATGTGTATTAGACATAACAAAATGTATGCTTGATGAAAAATCTGCAAAGCATCTTTCTACTGTTCCGCTATCAAACGATACTGTTTCACGACGAATCCATGATCTGGCAAGCTACGTCAAACAAGAACTAGTTACACGTCTACAAAATACACGATTCGCTTTGCAAATGGACGAGTCGACTGATGTCGCTGGTTTGGCTATCCTGCTGGTTATTGTGAGATATCCATATAAAAGTTCTTTTGAAGAAGACATGCTTATGTGTTCATCGCTGCTTACAAACACTACCGGGGAAGAAATTTTTAATAAAATAAATATATTTTTTGAAGAACATAATCTCAGTTGGAACAATTGCATTGACATTTGTACAGATGGGGCCAAGGCGATGACAGGTAAAACAGCAGGAGCAGTGTCACGAATGAAAAATAAAGCGCCTAATTGTAGTTCCAGTCATTGTATTCTGCATAGACAAGCACTTGCGATGAAGCAAATGCCGTCTAATCTAAAATTAGTTATGGATGAAGCGGTAAAAATAATTAATTTTATCAAATCACGACCACTACAATCCCGATTGTTCTCATTATTGTGTGAAGATTATGGCAGCAAACATAAAACACTGCTGCTCCATACAGAAGTGCGATGGCTGTCTCGGGGAAAAACTTTAACAAGGCTATTTGAACTTAGAGCCGAGTTACAAATGTTTCTTTCAGCAGATACTTCTTTTAATTTGAAGTACCGTTTGTATGATAAAACTTGGTTGTTCCGATTGTCTTTTATGGCGGATATCTTTCAAAAACTTAACGAATTAAATTTATCGTTGCAAGGTAAACAGACAACAGTGTTTCAGGCCTATAATAAAATAACTGCTTTTAAAAGAAAATTAGATTTTTGGATCATTTGCATTGGTAAGAAAGAAATAGAAAGTTTTACGTTACTCAGTGAGTTTGTTAGCGAAAACGACTCAGAAATGTTTGAAGATAATGTGTTTGAAGAATTGGTCCAATATCTCAGTTCGATGCGCGCATCTTTTGAAAAGTATTTTCCCGAAGAACACAATACAAAAATTAAAGTGAACTCCTGGATTCATAATCCTTTTTTACCCAACTTGGAAAAGCCTGAAAACATGTCAAATGAGATATATGAATCTCTTTTAGAAATGTCATCAGACACAAGTATGGAGTCATTGTTCAAAACGACGCCTCTTAATGATTTTTGGTGCAGAATCCAAGATGAATATGCAATGCTTGGCCAAATGGCTCTGGATATTCTTCTCCCGTTCCCAACTACATATTTGTGCGAAACAGGATTCTCTACCTACGCAGCCACGAAAACAAAATATCGCAATAGACTGGACGCCGAAGCTGATATGAGACTCCAACTTTCTTCCATCAAACCTGATATCAAGCAATTGATGAAAAATAAAAAACAGTTTCATACCTCCCACTAGTTAGATTTTTTCTTTTTTAATGTTTTCTATTATTGTCCTTACCAAGTGGTGAAGTAAATAATAATTAGTAACTGATACATTGTACTTTTATTATGCTGATTAATATAGAATACACTTATAAAAATAATTGTTTTATTGTAGGGTTCCATCAAGTATTTTGCTTCCCAAAAGGGTTCCGTCATTTATAAAGTTTGAGAACCACTGCTCTAGAGCAACAAATTGCCGCTTAAGTTAAACTGGTTTACCAACTAAATTTGGGGCAACGATCTGTAAAAATAAATAATGATGTCAACATTATTTATCCTTGCTCATCGGACGCATATTTCCTGGGAATGCTACGGCTATCAACCTTCGAGTCTGGATACAGATAGGTATCAAAATTACATTACACCGATATCGGACTAATTACGAATATCAATTTTTTGTCGATATCTTCGAGAATTTTGCATAGTTTCGGTTACAGATATTAAGTATTTAGTTAATTGTTAATAAGAGGGTCTTGGGACCCGCAACAATCTTAATTAGAAAAGAAAAACAGGAGGAGTTGGAAAGATTCCACTCCCCTCCTATGCATGACCGACAAAGACAGAAAAATTGTATCAAATTCCTTTACGGTTTTCGGTATAACGTATCTAATCTATACAAATAAATGAAATTGAAGTGTCTATTTGTAATATTAAAATTATACGTTATGCTCTTGTGGTTAGTTAAACGACACGTATTTTTATTTGGGGGATGGGTTACCGTCGGCGCACTCCTCGCACCATTCCGTCCGGGGCGACAGAGGGCGCAAGCACGCACACCCGTAACCCACCCGTGACACGTCGCCTTCGTCGTTGGACCGACCACCGGAGCAGGGTGACACGACGTCAGTGGTCGGTCCGACGGAATACCTCCTGAGGAATACCCTCTCCTCGACAGAGGTCCCCTCCCCCTCGGGAAGGACGTCGGTCTTTCTGCACGCAGTCGACCTCTCGGCGGTTGACGGACTAATTCCCCGATCCAGTCACCCGCGGCTTCAGCTAATTTAAATAATACCTATGGCTAAAATACTTTAAAACAGGCCCAGATTCCGGTTAATCTTCCAAACAACTGGACCGATTTTAATTATATTTTAATACCAGGTACCTGTCAATATAAGAAGTAACTTAGGCTATTTTCTCTCTCAAGAGACTCTTATAAAATTCTAACCTGAGGTCTTATAGTCTGCAATCGTGTAACATAGAAGATATTGCAGATCAAAAATATGGCGACAAGGCGACTGAAACCGAAGCGAAGCAAAGCTAGATAACTAGTATGTTCATACGTTAATAAACATTAAAGAAATGTGTAAATAAATCGACCTTGTAAATTCGCACCCCTGACATTGACGTGAATCATTACGAAGGGCTACCCATCAAGGTGAAACCGCTTTTATTATAAATATAACAGACATTTATCCAGTGAGTCCACAGCTGAGAGCGGGTAAAAAGAAATGTATAAGTTTGCTAATATTTAATTGTACACAAAGATGAAATTATACGTGCCTCTTTTATCCAGAAAAGGATGATTTTATATAAGCCAAAGACCTTCAATTTTACAACGCACATCTACACAATGAATAGATATTCATCCAGGTTAGACAAAAGATGGTATCCGCAAGGATAACCGACCGATTAGGCCACAGATTTCAAGGAATTAGTACTAGTGTTCGGGCACAATGGCTGTGATGAGAGAACACTTTGGGTTATGGGGCATCAGTCGCCCGGGAAGGAACAGTCGAAATGTGTCCCAGCCTGCCAAAAAAAGAGATAGGCTCCCTTAAATTGGGGATAATGCTATAATAATCATCACGTTTAGGGTTTGTTTCCCGAAAGAATGTTCCTGGTCTTTCTGCTGATGACATTCTATTTTTTAATCAGTTGTTAAATGAAAGCATCATATCTACTATAAAACAAATCCAATTATAATAAAATACGAAAAAATAATAAGCTTTCCGTTAAGTGACGGAGTAAGAATACAATTCATCATCATCATCATCATCTCAGCCCATATACGTCCCACTGTTGGGCTCGGGCCTCCTCTATAATGGAAGGGTAATTGACCTACTATACCACGCTGGTCAGACGTGTTGGTATAGGGTTTTATTTCGAGTTTGCCTTCTCTCGCATAGATGTTATATGCGTTTTATACACAATACAATTACCACTCTCTATCTTGCTTGGATGTCGTAAAAGACTACTAAGGGATATAATATGCAGATAACATCTTTGAAAAAGAAAGAAAACTTGAAATAAAACCATATACCAACCTACCTGACCAACGTGATATAAGTAAGTCAATTGCCCTCCTATTTTGGAGGAGACTGGAGTTGAACATTAATTTTTTTTATTGGGTGTGTGCAGCTGTTGGCCGCAGATAGCCTTGACAGCTTGACGCGGACTATGGGTGAGCGCTGAGGGCTCTCAACCCCGGAGAAAAGTATGCTAAGCGACATCGCCCAAGGGCTCCCCCTGTGGGGAACGGACCTCGGCTTGGGGCGTCACTGGAGGCAAAGTGGGCGTGCCCACGTTTTGATTCGTGACTTTTGCGCGTCATGGTTTCGCACCTCGACGGCGAGGGCGGAACCGCGGATATTTATGTGTTAAGGCCTCGCGGGCCGTGTAGGCTCTACGTTGAGCGAGTGTGATATTGTCGTCCACTTCGTCGAGGACGTCGGATGGAAGGAGCTGAACAGTGGGAAGTATCCAAGTTGAAATGACGATGATAATGAATAAATTAAATGAATCTTTTAATATTGAATAGTATAAAATATTTTCCCTGTGGTGACGGATTAAGAATACTATTTATCAATTCATCATTCCCGTGGATGTCGTAAAAGTCGACTAAGGGATATAATATGCATAAAACCAGTGATACATTTACGCCTAGGCTCGTGAGGCCCGGGCCTAGGCCGGTGATTTGAGGGGCGGCAAAATTTTCAAAATGCCAAAATTTCAGAGACGAAGAAAGCAAAGTCAGTCGCCTTTAAAAATGAGTTCAGATTAATTTTTATAAAAAAAAGGCCTGGCTTTGCCAGGAAAAAGAAATTTTTAAATTGATTAATATATGTAACGAAAATATTAATTTATTTGTCTAATGTTTATTTCGTATGTATATGTAATATTTATTAGTTATAATTGAAAATTATATTCTATCGAAATAAAGTTATTTTTTTTAAATAAAAATAATGGGTCAAAATTAATAAAATTTATTCTAATACTAGCAACCCGCCCTCGCTTCCCTTCGGTTTCAGTCGCCTTACCCGCGTAATTCCCGTGCCCGTGGAAATACCGGGATGAAATAAAGCCTATGTTACTCCCTACTACTAACGGTATCCCCAATAGGCATAATCCACGGTGATTTTCTAAATTTGAACTACTCCGTCCGCAGTCTTTTCGATGGACCAGGCTGCGGCTCAGCATCTGATCGGCTTTCTGAATTAAATATCAGTGGGAGAACTGCAGAAGGAAGGGGTGTTAATGTTGGCGGTTCATCATCAAAGTCATTTTCATTTATTATTCTGAGAGCCCCATTACGTTGCTGCAAGTCTCTCCAGAACAATGGAAGCACACTGCAGAACATTTCAGCCCTGCTTTTCCACATCCACACATCGCTCCACAGTTTCCTTTGCATTTGCAAAAGATCAATTTTAGAAGCTCAGGGGGTGCTGGAGGTTTAGAGCTCTGCACTGGCATCAATAATTTGCCACATTTTTTCCAGCCCCAGTCTTCAGGATCATTATTATTACCAAGCCACGACTGGACCTAATGGTAGACTCGGAAAGTATGAAAGCGAGCTGTGTCTTGTGTTGGAGGAAGTGAAGATAAGTTAAATGTACTTTTTGTCACTGCCTTGGCGAATTGTTTGTATCTTAGACCGTCAAGAGAATTATCCTCTTTATTACCACCGTATAAAGAGATAAAAAACGTTAAAATAAAATACATCCGCACGTAAAGAAATATGTAGCACAATTAGAAGATATAAGTTGAACGACAACTTCAACACAATATTATCAGCTATTCTTACAATAAGAGAGGTTAGAAATAATAAAAATAATAGCAGGCAGATGTTCTTTTGTTCCCTAATGGTCACTTGGGTATTTTCTACCTGGACAGTATTCTCGGTAACGGCCATCAGATTTAAAATTATTTTAAAATCAATAACTGTAAAATTCTGTAATGGAGTGGAAAAGAGTCAATAATTAATTATTAATAATATTGTAGAATTAATAATTGAAAAAATTATAATAACAAAATAAATAAAAAACAATAACTGATGACCTTAGAAAAATAACGTATAGAAGGATAGTGAATAGGATAGTGAATGTATAGATAGTAATACTACGAACGTTCGAAACTTGAATGTAAAAATACTAATGGCGCGCAGACGATTACACACATACGCGCGCACACCACTATACAAATTATGAAATCAAATTTTGTTTTTATTAACATAAATCGTCGAAATACTTTTAAAAGTAATATTAAAAACCTTTTTAAGTTTTTCAAATGTGTTGTGACACCATTTAAATGTCACAAACCGTCATAATTACCTATTTATTTTTTAAGAGTTGCGTAAGTACGTGCAATACAATGACTTGTACATTACGGGACGGTTCCGGCGTAAGCTCCATTAGGCTCCAATTGAAATGCCTCACTTTTTGTGCGCGAACTTACCTTCTATACGTTATTATTCTGAACTGATGACACAATATTAGTACACACGTATAATATACATATATATAGTGAAAAATAGTACTCACTTTGGAGCGCTGTAAAACCTTAGCTATTGACTTAATAAAAAATGTTGCGTATAAAAGTTGTTCCTTAAAAAACGATCTACAAAAATGGTCTGATATAATTTTTTCGTAAAATGATAAAAAAAGAAGTTATCAAAAAAATTTTTTTTCTCGAAATTCTGAACATTTTCGCTTATAACTTTTTTATTTATAGTTCTACGGCAAAAAATTACTGGACCAAAGTTGTAGAAAATTTAATTTGCAACAAAAAATGTTAACAATCTTTTTTTATCAGATAAATAGTTTTAAGAAATATATCGTAAAAACCATTTCAACCCCTATTTTCAAGATGGCGGCCGTAGGGCAAGGGTGGCAACCCCACAAACTTGGTTTTAGCTTTACACTGACCCCCATACACATCAACAAAATAAAATTGCGTCCTCTAAAAAACGCAAGGTAAGGCCTAAAAAATGTAACATTTCAATGGACTAATAAGCACCATACGCATATATTTTCTAACGTCATTCGCTAATTAGTTCAATATGAATGAAATCCTTTAAATAAATAACTAAATAAAACATTTTTCAAACTTTTTTTAATGACAGCTTGTTTTATAGCAAGATTTCTCATTGCTATAATTAAATTTGAATTTCTTAATATATTAACTTTTTTAATAATTAATATATCAAGCTTTTTTTTAAAATTAATATACACGTATTAACTTTGTTATTCTATATATTAATCCATATATCAGCCTGAAGAGGTCCACTGTTCGACATAAGCCTCCCCACGAGAATACCACTAGGAACGGTCCTGTACCATTAGTATCCAATGGATCCCTGAGACTTTCAACATGTTGTTAGTCCACCTAGCAGAGGGGTCGTATATATGTCACCGTATTATTGTACGAACCGTTAGTTTATAAAGTATCTAGTCAGATTATAAACTATCGATAGATTGTGAAAGGACACTAAAATTTACAATCTAACGCTTATATTTTCGTAAGTTTATAAACTGACTATGTTCAACCGTCAAATTGTGATTTTAATACTTTTAACCGTTAGTTCAAAAAGAAATGACCTAATCACAGCATTGTCTTACAATTTCTCGCCTGCGAATTTGTGAACCGTCCTCTGATTGGTTGGCGTTATAGATTGCACGTGTTCGTGTGCATAGAGTTACAAACAAAATTTTCAGCAATTAAAAAGCTCTTTGTCAGCAACTATTAACGTACATTATTAAATCCCACCAAAAATCTGTTTTTAATATCTTTAAATTGATGTAATGTAGTAAAAAAGTAATAAATTGTCCGTGTGGTGACGGAGTAAGAATACAATTCACCACTCCCTATCTTGCCCGTGGATGTCGTACAAGACGACTAAGGGATATAATATGCACATAAGATCTGTGCAAGAGAAGGAAAACTCGAAATGAAATCCTATACCAACATGTCTGACCAGCTAGGTATAGTAGGTCGAATTCCCTCCCATTGTGGAGGAGGCCCGAGCCCAACAGTGGGACGTATGTGGGCTGCGATGATGATGATGATGATGAATGTAGTAATGTCGCTAAAATAATAATGGCGGCGGGGCAGCGTGTGAAAACAATGATTCGTTGAACCAATCAGCGTGCACTTTGCGTTTTGTTCACAATTTGACAGTTGGACATGGTCAGTTTATAAACTTACGAAAATGTAAGCGTTAGATTGTAAATTTTTGTGTCCGTTCACAATCTATCGATAGTTTATAATCTCACTAGACAGTTTATAAACTGACGGTTCGTACAATAATACGGTGACATATACATATATTAATATGTGAGGCAAACACTCTGTACTCCTTTATACGACAATTTTAGGAAAGAACAAGTATGAAATTGAGAAGAAGAGCAGTAAACTAAAATTTGATATAATATTATATAACTTACATGGGGGTATGGATCCAACACGCAGAGGCCTTTGGAGAAATTTAATGTATAAATGGGATGAGACGTCTACCGATGATACTCCACGTCTGCACACAACTCACGTGGACTGCCAACGATAGGTGTAATATTGTGTGATGTTGGTATCTAATACATGGGGTTGGAGGTTAGATGGACTGGTTTAATGGAAAACTATTGATTTAAACCTGTCGTCTGCCTTCAATACCTTTATCGTCTTGAACTTTGGCAGACAGTGACTGGCTAACTCACTGAATGGGCACCAAACGGTCGCCACAGACACGCAGGCCATACGGGCAACAGGGGGACAACATTGGTGCAAGTGACTTGGGGTATCGAGTGGTGTGGCGCCGGTTTCACCATCGCAAGTCCCCGATAAACGGAGACCCGCAGTGGTCCCCGTAGTTATGCCCTTGGAAATAACACTTCCACCCCCGAGCATATGCGGGCGGTGCAGGTGCGAGTATCTGCGCCTAATGCCGCCCTAGCCGAGGCCGCGGGTGATCGGACCGGGGAATTGTCCGTCACCCGCAGAGAGGCTGACCGCGCGATGGCGACCGACGTCCCAGTACGTCGAGACGTGAGGTTACCCGAAAGGGTATTCCGTCGGGCCGACCACTGATGACAAGTCACATCTGCTCCGGTGGTCGGCCCAACAAACAACGAGGTGACGTGGGTATGGGTGGGTTATGGGCCCGCGCGCCGTCCTTTCATCGCCCCGGATGGACAGGACCGCGCGTGCGCTTACCATAGCCCACCCAAAAAAAAAAAAACCCCGAGCATATAGCCCTGCCGACCCCTCTCTGACCAGCCGTTTAAGGCAAGCCAAAGTTGAGAATCCTGCGGGCACTCTTCGGTTTCTACTCTAGCCAGTCAATAAAGGCGAACTGGATACGAGGCCCTGGCCGACTCTCTGGGGCACTCAGGATCGCAGTGTCACTACTCACATTCAGCACGCCACAAGCTGCCTTGCGGTTTATTGGCTTGTCTATAAATCTTGTGATACATGTTTTCTTTCATATCAAAAGAACTAAGGGAGCCATATAATGTTCCTCCGAGGATTGCGTTAGTATCATAGTGAGATAACAACTAAAAACGAATTAAATTAAAAAAAAAATTAAAAATTGAATGTATCTATACCAATAAATAAAATTGGAGTGTCTGTTTGTAATGTCAAAATAATAGGCTTTTTTCATGCTCACACGGTTATTTGCACGACACCTATGCCTAAAATAGCAATTAAAAAATTTTTGTCTGTCTGTCTGTTTGTTCCGGGTAATCTTCAAAACGGCTGGACCGATTTCTAAAATTCTTTCACCAATGGGAAGCTATAATATCAGGGCGTAAACTAGGCTATATTTTATTCCGGTATTCCCACAGGAACGGGCACTACGCGGGTAAAACGACTATAACCTATCACCGAAGCGAAGCGAGGGCGGGTTGCTAGTTATTAATATTTTAATAAAATCATAAATATGTATTACAATAAAATAGAAGGAAAACTTGACATAAGACCGTATATCAACACATCTGACCAGCGTCTGACTAGCTCCTATACGTCCCACTGTTGGGTTCGAGCCTCCTCCACAATAGGAGGGAAATTGTCCTTAATATCCACACAGAAGGAAATAGGAAAATTTTAGTGGTAAGACCACACTGTTGACCGTGGTCTGTCTACAGCCGCGAGCCGGTCCATCCGGGGTAGTACCACACTGAGCAGAAAATCGACGGCCGAGTAGTTGCAATTTTTTACTGCGTTTCGTTCGGTGAGCGAGAGAGACGGAAGCCCAACTTTCTGAAGGTGTTTGCGTGTGGTGGATTTTAGTGATGCCTTTAGTATCACCGAACCTCATTTCATTCACACTGCCTTCACTTCCTTCGCGGTAGGCAGCGGCCTTGCAAAGGTCCATGAGCGGCAGCAACACTTACCATCAGGTGTACTGTTTGCTTATTTGCCACCGTTTGCAATAAAAAAAATAAAAATCTACTATCCATCTTTCGAGATTTTACTGTTAATAGTAAGTATGGAGGCGGCATTCTAACCAAATCAAATTGGATATGAGATAATTTCTACACAAACTTTATTCGACCCAAAAATATGAAAACATTCTAGGATTCAATCAAATATCGGTCCTGATGGACCACTTGGAATAGATGGTAAGGGCAAATACTTCCTTCACCCCGACAGGGTGTAGTTCGATCATGGACTGCCATAAAACAAGACCAGATGTCGGATCAAATTAAGGCGCGCATTTGTCTGACACCAGATGGTTATGACAGGCGGGGCAAATGCCTTAACGTACTTTAATAGGTACGAATTTTCATATGGCATTTGTATTTGATTTTTGATTGCCCGACGTTTCGAACACTTTATAGCGTTCATAATCACGGGCAGATTGCGTCTGACAGTCTGCCCGTGACCATAAACGCTGTAAGCAATGTGTAATACTCATATGTAATAGGTACTAAGAATGCAAGCTGATGGTAAATGCCACTCATGAACTTACATAGCCACGTCGCTTGCTACCGTACCTGAGAAATACAGATTGGAAGGAATGGAAAGTGAGAAAAGGGGTTTGGGATTCTGACTCACTTTCTGAATTAAAATGAATGAGTATTTTTTTTTTCATTTAAAAATGTTAATTACGCTGTGTGGTAGCGGCTTCGAATACTACCAACCCTTGTTTTGCTCGTGGGTGTCGTAAAAGACGACTAAGAGCCCTAAATTGACCCGGACCAGCTCCATCTGGTACCATTTGGGTCAACGATTACATTCCCAAGGAGGGTTGACGTCAGGCAGGCGGCCGGTCATAAAAGTCATTGCCGAAACTTTTTGCAATATGTCAAAACAGATGACATATTGCGTCGACCCCAAGTAATTGGGATAAGAGCAAGATGATGATGATTTAAAAATGTTAATTAGCTGTATAGCCGTTACCAAACCAGTTAAGCTAAAAGTACTTTACGGATTTTATCGCGTTTGTATTTGATTGCCCGATGTTTCGAACACTGCAGCATCGGCTCAGTATCCGCCCATGACCATGAGCGCTGCAAAGTAAAAAAAAGCACGATGCGATAAAATCCATAAAGTAGTTTTATTTACAACTAGCAACCCGCCCTCGCTTCGCTTCGGTTTCAGTCGTCTTTCCTGCGTAGTTCCCGTTTCCGTGGGAATACCGAGATAAAATAAGTTTACTCCCTGATATTATAGCTTTCCATTGGTGAAAGAATTTTTGAAATCGGTCCAGCCGTTTTGAAGATTACCCGGAACAAACAGACAGTCAGACAGACAGATAGACAGACAGACAGACCAAAAAAATATAAAGTGTATTTTAGGCATATCTATAGTGCAAATAACCGTCTGAGCATGAAAAAAGTCCATTATTTTGATATTACAAACAGACACTCCAATTTTATTTATTGGTATAGAATAGATATGTTAGCTGAGCTAATCTAGATAAAACGCTTAAGTAGTCAGTTAATTAAATTAACCGGTTAAATTAGCTGTCAATTGGTTAGTTAGTTAATTAGCTAACTTTTAACGGCGACGGCGTAATCAGCTAAATTGTATAGCTTAAATATGCACTTTTATTTCATAGTGTTAAGTTATGGTGGCAATAGTTTTACGAACGGCAGTCTGCCTGATGTCAACTCTCCTTGAGAATATAATTATTTTTTATATAATATTTTGACCATATTCTTTAAAATTATTGTCTTCTTTGAACTAGTTTCAAATAACCAATTTTTTTTTGTGCATTTAATATAGCAAGAATTTTAATAAAACTTCGAGCGTATAAACTTTATGTAAAATGTATGAATCCTTCAATACGGAAGATACGCAGCAGTTACACAAATAAATAGATAATCATTTCAGCTCCATATGTCCCACTGTTGGGTTCGAACCTCCGCCCCGATAGGAGGGAAATTGATCTATTAAATCCACGCTGTTCAGACGTGTTGGTATAGTTTTGTTTCAAGTTTTCCATTGCAGATCTCAGCCCATACCCATCCCACTGTTGGGCTTGGACCTCTCCCACCGTAGGAGGAAAATTGACCTACTATACCACGCTCATGAAACGTGTTGCCATAGGGTTTTGTTTCGAGTTTTCTTTTCTTGCATAGATATTGTATGCATATTATGTCCCTTAGTCGGCTTTTACGACATCCACGGGCATGAGAGGGTTGGTGAATTGTATTCTTACTACATCACCACAGGCAAAACATTGTAGATATTGTATTTAAAATTTTAACAGTAGAGTAACAAACCATATACTAAAAGATCCCAGACATTTTTATGACCAACGACTAGATCCGCTTTAAAAAATCAATCAATTACGGTATTGAGCATGTAAAATTGCGCAAATAAATTGGTTATGTGCTGTTGCGGGCCGTAGTCGAGCGCAGCGCGAGGCGACCGCCCGGCGGACCGGTCCCATCGGTGTCGACCGTTACCCAACCACGTGCCGACAGATAAGCTCATAACTAAAACATCAACGGGAAATGAGGAAAAATTCCATAAGCTGATTTGAATTTACTGAGAGTGCAATGGTTTCTTTCCATGTGTCGAGAAACAATACAATTCATCTCGTTGTCTCAACTCCAATGCTAGGGCTCCTCATCAATAGTAAGGAAATGTGGTATAGTCAGGCATTTTGGTATAAGGTTTTATTTTGGGCTTTTCCTTTGTTGCAGATGTCATGTGTATACACTAATATTATAAAAAGAAAAGTTGTATTTTTATATGTTTGTTACGAATATATATAACGTTATGGTGCTGTGTGGTAGCGGCTTCGAATACTACCAACCCTTGCTTTGCTCGTGGGTGTCGTAAAAGACGACTAAGAGCCCTAGATTGACCCGGACCAACTCCATCTGGTACCATTTGGGTCAACGATTACATTCCCAAGGAGGGTTGACGTCAGGCAGGCGGCCGGTCATAAAAGTCATTGCCAAAACTTTTTGCAATATGTCAAAACAGATGACATATTGCGTCGACCCCAAGTAATTGGGATAAGAGCAAGATGATGATGATGATGATGATGATGATATATAACGTTATGGTCTTCTACTATACAAGTGCAAGCTCTGGAATGAACTACCTGCTGCTGTGTTTCTCGAGCTCTATGATATGTCCTTCTGAAAACGAGGATTAAGAAGAGTATTTTCTTCACGGTAGGCAATGGCCTGGCTGTGCCCCTGGTATTGCAAAGGTCCATGTGCGGCAGAATCACTTACCATCAAGTGTGCTACTTGCTCGTTTGCCACCGTTGGCAATAAAAAAAAGAATAAACTCAAAAACTACTGGACGGATTTCGATAATTCTTTCACCATTAGAATGCTACATTATCCCTGCGTAACATAGGCTATATTTTATCCCACGGGAACGAGAACTGCGCGGGAACTGAAACCGAAACGAAGCAAGGGCGGGTTGCTATGCTAGTATATTATATACTTATATTGTCTTTTGAGACATTGACAATTAACATTGGAAGTGATGCATTTGTATTCTTACTCCGTCACCACACGGAAGACACGATTTAACAGTCCCCTACCTTGTTCGTGGATGTCGTAAATGACAACTAAGGTTATAATATGCATTTAACATTTGTGCAAGGGAAGTAAAAATTATCTGAATAAAAATATTAACGGTAATTTCTTTTCAGTTCGTTTGCTGTGTGGTAGCGGCTTCGAATACTACCAACCCTTGCTTTGCTCGTGGGTGTCGTAAAAGACGACTAAGAGCCCTAGATTGACCCGGACCAACTCCATCTGGTACCATTTAGGTCAACGATTACATTCCCAAGGAGGGTTGACGTCAGGCAGGCCGCCGGTCATAAAAGTCATTGCCGAAACTTTTTGCAATATGTCAAAACAGATGACATATTGCGTCGACCCCAAGTAATTGGGATAAGAGCAAAATGATGATGAATTTCTTTTCAGTTCGTAGAAACTGAATCGATGATTTCGATGATATGACTAACTGAACAAATAAAATATTAAAAAAAAAAAAAAAAAAAAGAAAGAAGGGAGACCCACCACTTTCCCACGGTAATTAATATACCGCACACCACAATAAAAGGAATACGGGATAGGATTAAGGTGGACTAGATAAAAACGAAATCTTACTCTCACGGATACTTATTATCCCGTTAATATGTTAGCTGGGGATAACAGTTCCAATCTTAGTTTTTTACCCAATCAAGCATTATCTGTTGAACGGATATGGGCTACTCTAACCGGGGCAAAGACAGAAGCTAGTTACTAAAAATATTGTATACAATTTTGTTTATAAAATCTGTAAAATCTCGCAACTTCTCAATGGTTGTCAAGTCCGATACACACTAGTCTATTAGAATAATTCATTATAAAATAATTTGTTAAAATTGACGATATGTGAATGCCTGCGCGAGATTTATACATAACTAGCTGACCCAACAGACGTTTTGTTCAAATAAGCGCCACCTACCGAGTCTATTTGTGAATCAAAACCATTTTCGAATCCCCTGAATACACACAAAAATTTCACCAACATTTTTCCGTTTAGGAAGAGTTCAGTGACACACACGTATACAAGAAATATATATAAATATAATGAAGGTATATATTTTTTGAGATATTTTTTTGAGACATCACCCTGCACCAAGGCAATAATCATTGTATTGCGGGGAACTTTACAAACATACATATGTATAGTTAACGGACACAAATTACATACAGACTCAGAACAACAATTTGTGGATTGTACAAAGTGTTGCCCTGCGTGGGATTCGAACCTGCGACACTGGCACGGTAGGTTTGTATCTCAACCACTACGCTATCTGTGCAATCAAAATATTGCTGTGCTTCACGTAGTTGTACATCCCCTTATTTACTGGCTTATTAGCCTACCTTGCTTCATGTCCCCCGCTTTGCATAGGAGAGAAGTGGAATCTTTCCAACTCCTGATTTTTCTTTGCTAATTAAATTTGTTGCGGTTTCCAAGACAATTAAAAGCGTTTCCCAGGACTTCCTGAGGGTTAAACCTCGGTATCTCATACGGAGACCAATGTAGATCCTGGCTCACAGGAGTTACAGTGGTGGGAATGTGTCGTGGGAATAGTCCCAAAAAAAAAAAAAAAAAAAAAAAAAAGTCATACATAGGCCGATTTGTCTGCGGTAGTAGCACGCTCTCGCAGATAATCGGTCTCTGAGTAGTAGCAATTTGCCTGCCTGAGCCAGAAGCCCAAATTTATCTTTACGGGCAGTCTCCCAGTACCCTTGTTATTGCATGTACGACAGCTACCAGATGGACTTTGGTGGTAAACAAACAAGCATTTTGCAACCAAAGGCTATAAAAAGGATGAAAGATCTCCAGAAGTTCAGTAATGCATAAGGCATTTATCATAGGTGAGCACAGATAACCCAAAAGTTTTTAGAAGTTAACATTTTTATTAACGAATTAACGATAAACTTTGTTAATCGTTAATGAAAATGTTAACTTCGATAATCGTTAAAGCGTTAAATTTGCGAAAATTTAACGCAAGTTAAAGATAACCGTTAAAAGTTAATAATTTAAAACTTATACTACTTTTAGGCTGAGATAAATAGATAAATTCTACAACATGTAGTGGAATTATGTTGCCATGAATCTTTCCACACTTCTCCGTGTGGTGACGGATTAAGAATACAATTCACCACTCCCTATCTTGCCCGTGGATGTCGTAAAAGACGACTAAGGGATATAATATGCACATAAGATCTGTGCAAGAGAAGGAAAACTCGAAATAAAACCATAGGGTTTTATTTCAACCAACATGTCTTACCAGCACAGTATAGTAGGTTAAATGCCCTCCCATTGTGGAGGAGGCCCGAGCCCAACAGTGGGACGTATGGGGGCTGCGATGATGAATCTTTCCACATTACCTAGGGATACGCTGCTGCTGCATGCCGGTAGCCGCGATACCTAAAGATTCACCAATCCATCTACCATTGTCGCTGCGTATGCGTATCTACCACTTAATATTTATATCAAGTGTTAAAATGTAAATAAAAACCAATTGTTATAACTTGTATTACATTCGTATGTACCTAAGTTTATTATTATTATGTTAAACTTTCAAATTACATACTAAATGATTTTTAAGCGCCCATTGAGTTAATATCAGTAAGTTAGTTTTGTAATGCTCTTTGAATATTAATATTGATCATATATTAAGGTCATAGAGGTTGAACCTTTGCAAAACATAAGCATTATCTCCTTTGGGATCTTCTATAGTTTTCGCGATCCTTTAGAATCAAATTTTGAAGTAATTTTTTTATGGCCGAGCCTTAGAATTATAGGCTAGGCTTACGCTGGACCGTTCCGCAACTCTTAAAAAATAAATAGGTAATTATGACGGTTTGTGCATTCAAATGGTGTCACAACACATTTGAAATACATAAAAAGTAATATATTAATATTACTTTTAAAAGTATTTCGACGATTTATGTTAATAAAAACCAAATTTGATTTCATAATTTGTATAGTGGTATGCACGTGTACGTGTGTAATCGCCTGCGCGCATGTAGTATTTTTGGCTTCATGTTTTTGATCGCTCAAGTACCGACACTGTCCTTCTATACGTTATTATTGTAAGGGCTTTGAAATTCTGACCACAATCTCTTTATATGATGAAAAGTTCGCGAGAAAAAAAGCTGAACTGACGACTGAGTTAAGGTTGATATAACCATCAGCCAACATATCCCTCCACCTAAATGCCTTATTAAAGTTATTAAGAAGTTTGCATTATCTTTATATATATAGCTGACAGATTAGGTTGTGACGTCATAGCGCCATTAGAGCCGACTCACTACCCTAACATTGTCGACCACAGGCCAGACATATTAGATATAGTACTTCTCAAAAATATAAACCTACGTTTATGTTTAATAGAAGTACAACACGAACTAGATTCAGATCACCGTCCGGTGACTCTGGAATTCGCCCCCCGCTTACCCGGCCCCTCAGGCCACAATAACGTAACAACAAGGTTGACCACCGACTGGGCACGGCTAGGGAGAAATCTCAAGGCCACCTCATCGGCATACCTTGATAAGATTCCCAAGGACATAAAGTCCGAGGAAGAAACCTCCCTGGCGATCGATTTACTCACGGGTCACGTGCAGTCGGTAATTGACGACTGCTCGCGGCGGGTGCCGGATACGAGCGATCGTAGATGGCAACTGCCGAGTGACGTACGCGACCTACTGAGAAGAAAGAACGCCGCAACCCGCGCGTACGACCGATACCCCACGGAGGAGAACCGCAAACGCCTGCGGGCCCTCCAAAGGGAGGTCAAAACCGAAATTAACAATATGAGACAGAGCAGATGGGACGCCACTTTAGAAGAGCTGAAGCCCACGCACACAGCCTTCTGGCAGCTTTCCCGCTCACTCAAAAAAAGATGTAGTGTCCACACTCCCTCCCCTCAGTAGAATAAATCAACCGCCGGCATTCATGGATGACGAAAAGTCTGAATGTCTGGCAGAGAGCCTAGAGCTTCAGTGTACGCCGAGTACATTATACGAACAAGAAGCGACTCACTACAACACTATTAATTCGGAAGTGGCCAGTCGTACCACTTTATCGCGGTCGAATATAAACAACGACAATAATATGCCTATCCCAACAGTGAGCACCGACGAAGTCGAGTCGCTTATTAGGGGTCTCCACGCTAGGAAAGCCCCGGGTTCAGACGGTATTACAAATAGAGTAATTAAATTATTCCCAGCCCATTTAATAATATTACTGTGTTGTATTTTTAATGCAGCCCTCAAATATAACATCTTTCCTTCACAGTGGAAAGAGGCCGTGGTAATCGGAATCCACAAACCCGGCAAAAAACGTACCGAACCCAATAGTTATCGACCTATTAGCCTACTGAGAAGTTTAGGTAAATTATACGAACGATTAGTACTCAGTAGGCTACGCTCATACGCAGAGTTAAATAATCTTATACCGGACGCGCAATTTGGTTTTCGTGCTAAACACAGCTGTGTTCAGCAAGTACATAGACTAGTAGAATACACCAGTAGTCAGTTCATGAGGGGACGGTACACTGGTGTACTATTTCTAGATGTAGCGAAAGCTTTCGATAAAGTTTGGCATGAGGGCTTAATTTACAAATTATATTTATTAAAAATCCCCGAATACTTAATTCTAATAATACATGACTATTTGAGTCATCGCAGCTTTCGCTATAGGGTGGAAGGGACGTTGTCGACCTCCCATCCTCTCAAGGCCGGTGTTCCACAGGGCTCGGTCCTCGCCCCATTTTTGTTTACACTGTATACAAGTGATTTACCCAAGTTCACTCGTGTGCACACGGCGCTTTACGCCGACGATACCGCACTCTATTGTGCAGGTATGTCCCCGACAACCGTAGTCAATACACTCCAAAAAGCGGTTACCGCCCTTGCCAATTGGTATAGGAAATGGAGAATAGAAATTAATCCCGAGAAGAGCCAAGCGGTCATGTTCACTAAACGAACTGCCCGTCTGTGCTCTCCGGACAGCATCCCTCCTCTCACTCTCTTCGGCCGACCTGTCTCATGGAGCAGAGAGGCCAAGTACTTAGGTGTGACCCTTGATAGCCGACTCACTTTCCTGTCCCACTTGAAGCGGGTCCGCGCGCGCGCCGCCTTCGTGATGGGACGCCTTCACTGCTTATTAAACGCAAAGTCCAAACTATCACTCAAAAATAAAGTCCGATTATACACTACCTGCATACGGCCCATCATGACGTATGCCAGTGTAGTGTTCGCGCACGTTAGGCCAAACAGGATCCACAGGTTACAAACACTACAAAATAGATTCATGCGACGGGCAACGGGAGCACCGTGGTTCGTTCGTAATGTCGATCTACACATCGACCTCGAATTGCCGACCATCAGGCAGTATATGAAGCGTTGCTCCCAGCGCTATTTTGACTCTGCCACGACTCACCCCAATCCACTAGTGGTTGGGGCGGTAAACTACGTCCCATCAAAAATATCCGCGGTCCGACGACCCCGTCATCTCCTTGAAGAAGGGGATGATGCCATCACGATCGCCCAAGAAAGGGCCTACACAGCTCGCGCAGCGATAACACATAAAACTGCGCGGTATCGGCCTCGCCGACGAGGTCGAAAACCGCGCCGCGTAAAAATCATTAAGCTAAACGTGGCCACGCCCACTTTGCTTTCAGCGACGCCCCGAGCCGAGGTCCGTTCCCCACAGGGGGAGCCCTCGGGCGATGTTCGCTTAACTTACTTACCGGGTTGAGAGCCTGCCGCTCGCCCATTGCCCGCGTTAAGCTGTCAAGGTCATCTGCGACCAACAGCTAAATACACACAAAAAAAAAAAAAAAAATTATATATATATATATAAATTTCTTGTGTACGTGTGTCAGCGAAATCCTCCTAAACGGCTGGACCGATGTTGACGAAATTTTTTGTGTGTGTTTAATTTAGTTTCGGGAATGGTTTAGATTTACAATTGGACCTGGTAGATGGTGCTGCGATCGATTTCAAGAAGCATTTCGTTTACTGTTTTTTTTTAAAATTTAAACAGACCAACGTCTGTTGGGTGAGCTAGTCTCTATAAATTTCTTGTGTACGTGTGTCAGCGAACTCCTCCTAAACGGCTGGACCGATGTTGACGAAATTTTTTGTGTGTGTTTAATTTAGTTTCGGGAATGGTTTAGATTTACAATTGGACCTGGTAGATGGTGCTGCGATCGATTTCAAGAAGCATTTCGTTTACTGTTTTTTTTTAAAATTTAAACAGACCAACGTCTGTTGGGTCAGCTAGTCTCTATAAATTTCTTGTGTACGTGTGTATGTCACCGAACTCCGCCTAAACGACTGGACCGATGTTGATGAAATTTATTGTGTGGGTTCGAGGGTGTTCGAGAATGGTTTAGATTCAAAATTGGACCCGGTAGGTGGTGCCTTATTTTATTTGAACTGAACAAGGTCTGTTGGGTCAGCTAGTTTTTATATAAATTCACAACATATTCAATTAATTACCAATATCATTTTTTTTATAAAACTTTTGTTACTCTCATCATCACAGGCAACATACGTCCCACTGTTGGGCGCCGGCCTCCTTCACAATGAAAGAGAATTTGACCTATATACAATGCTGGTCAGACATGTTGGTATCGGGTTTCATTTCAAGTTTTCTTTCGTCTTGCATAGATGTGATGTGCATATTATATCCCTTAGTCGTCTTTTACGACACCCACGAATAAGATAGGGAGTGGTGAATTGTATTCTTGAGGGAGGTTGGAGGGACGTTGACTTACAATGGTCAGACGATTTGGTATAGTTTTTTTTCCTGGCATATTATATTCATAAATAATCCCTTAGTCGTGTTTAACGACATCCACGTGTAAGATTTTTCTTTTTTTTTTTATTGCAAATTGTGGCAAACGAGCAAACAGTACACCTGATGGTAAGTGTTGCTGCCGCTCATGGACCTTTACAGGGTCGCTCCCTACCGCGAAGAAAGTGAAGGGAGTGTGAATGCGTGCATTGAGGCTCGGTGATACCAAGGGCACCACCAAAACTCTCCACACACAAACACCCTCAGAAAGTTGGGCTGCCGGCTCTCTCGCTCACCGAACGAAGCGCAGTAACAAATCGCTACTACTCAGACGTCGATTTTCTGCGAGAGTGTGGTACTACCCCGGACGGACCGGCCCGCGGCTGTAGACAGATAACTGTCGACAGTGTGGTCCTACCACTCTTATATGATAACAAATTGTATTTTCACTGAAAGATCTGCTTGCGGTAGCTACGAGGAGCGATGGTTAAGGAGAGGGATGGCTGAGTGATAGGTGTGATGGATCGCCGCTTGCGCTTTGCGACAAATATGAGAATTGCTTTATATCGTGGTTCAAATCGCATCACACTGTCCAGCAGTGGACGGCGATAGGAATGATGATGATGATTCTTACTCCATCATCACACGGATATCCTCAACTTAATCTATACTAATATATGTATAAAGCTGAAGAGTTTATTTATTTGAACGCGCTAATTTCAGGAACTACTGGTTCGATTTGAAAAATTCATTCGCGGATTTATCGAGGAAGGCTTATAGGCTATATCGATTCAGGCAAGACCAACAGGCGCGGAACACCAATGACGAAAGTTTCAAAATCGTTTTTTTTTTGTCCTTTTGAGAACTTCCTCTGCGTAAATGGCTAAATTTTCGCAAATCATGTGTGACAGAATCGTACAATTAAAAAATATTTTCACCTACGTAAACAAAGTCTTAGGTTAAAGTTAGCGTTAGCCCAAAGTATCTATACCACGCGGACGAAATCGCGAGCAGAAGCTAGTCATATATAAATCAATAATTTTGTTATTACTTTCTTTTAGTTATGTATATTAAATATAACTGTTTGCACTCACAAAGTTATCACGGATTTCGAGTAGTTGAATTAGAACAAGTCGAATTGACCTACTGATTGTTAGTCGCGCAGACTCTAATTAAAGCTTTATTCGTTCATAACTGTAAATAAACCAAATCGAGTGTAAACATTAACGTCATCAAACCACTTGTAAGTAATAGTCATTTTATTTATCAAGTTTTTTAAATGCTGTATGGTTTTTTTTTTAGCTGTAGAGAGCTGCAGAGAGAGTAAGAATACGGGATAGGCAGCAGACTCAAGGTGAAATAAGATGACCGACGTCCTCGATGGGGGACGTCATGAGGGGAGGGTACCCCGCGATCAGGGTATTCACTATTCCGTCGGGCCGACCACTGAAGACAAGTTACTCTGCACCGGTGGTCGGCCCAACGACGAAGGCGACGTGCCAAAGGTGGGTTACAGCGCCGCGCGCCGCCTCTCTATCGCCGCGGACGGAGCCAGGCGGCGGGTGCACTCATCGTAGCTACCCAAACAAAATGAAATAAGATATAAGGAATTCTTGTCTTATCTATGTGATGAGCAACCTCCAGAACTCCAACTTGCATATATATCATTTGATACCGAACCGCCTTTAGATGGATGAAATTGTGTCCATAAAAAATTTACAAACATATAATTAACGGATACAAATTAAATCCAAACTCAGAACAACAATTTGTGTATCGCACAAAGTGTTGTCCTACGTGGGATTCGAATCCGCGAGACTGGCACGGTTCTGGGCTCTGACACCGGCTCGGTGACGCGGCACCACTTTCCTACGGCTAATTAACATACTCCTCAACACAGAGGAATGGAAGGAACACGGGATAGGATCTAGATGGACTAGGAGATAAGGAAATCTTCTTACTCTCACGTGATGGGCCTTTTGGCCCTCATGTATGCGCTTCTGATTGAAGAGAGGCGAGGGGAGAGAAGGAAGGAATGAGAGCATTTGAAGCTGAACTGTCTTGAGGATGCCCCGTTTACAGGCGAAACATGTGTCAAATCAATGCTCAGTTCTTCATCATTCTTCATCAATCATCATTGCAGACTATCACCGTCCACTGCTGGACGTAGGCTTCCCTCATGTTTCGTGCCAAAATGCAGTCCTGTGCCGCCTACATCCAACTACGCCCAGCAACTTTCACCAGGTCGTCAGTCCACCTAGTGGAAGAGCGTCCTACACTATCGTCCGATACGTAGTCGTCAATCGAGAACCTTTCCTCCCCAGCGATAGTCGCTTCATCGAGCGATGTTTCCTGCCCATTGCCACTTCAGCGTGCTAATTCTTCGTGCTATGTCGGTTACACCCATACATTGGTTAACCGTGGGAAAGTGGTGGGTCTTTCTTTCCTCCATTTTAAAATAGTAATGGATTGTTGCGATGTATCGCCTGATTCAATAAATTATCTCACAGTCGATTATAAATATTACAAAAATGAGAAATCCCGATAGAGAACTATTTATAACATAAAATATTTTTTATTTATTGATTTAATTAAAGAATTTCATTCAGAATGAACTAATTAGTGCAGGAAATACATGTCTATTATGGAATAAATTATAATCTTTTAATATATTATACTATAAATTATGTTAATCTATTCTCCGGCAAAATTTTAGATTATTATTTTGGCATTTATACTTATTGTATTTCATTATAAATGATTTGTTGACGACTTGATTTGATTTGTTTTATAGCAGAGAACGTGAAAATAACATCCATCCTTACTAATATTATAAATGCGAAAGTAAGGATGTTTGTTTGTTTGTTTGTTACGCTTTCACGCTTAAACCACCGAACTGATTTCAAAAATTCTTTCACCAATGGAAAGCTATAATATCAGGGAGTAACATAGGCTATATTTTATCTCGATATGCCCACGGGAACGGAAACTATGCTGCGGGTAAGGCGACTGAAACTGAAGCGAAGCGAAGGCGGGTTGCTAGTCTACACTAATATTATAAAGAGGAAAGATTTGTATTTTTGTATTTTTGTATGTAACGAATAAACTCAAAAAGTACTGGACCGATTTTAAAAATTCTTTCACCATTGGAAAGCTATAATATCAGGGAGTAACATAGGCTATATTTTATCCCGGTATTCCCACGGGAACGGGAACTACGCGCGTAAAGCGACTGAATCCGAAGCGAAGCGAGGGCGGATTGCTAGTACTTTATAAATGCGAAAGTAAGTTTCTTTGTTACGCTTTCACGCTTAAACCACTAAACCGATTCCAAAAATTCTTTCACCAATGGAAAGCTATAACATCAGGCAGTAACATGGGCTAAATTTTATACCGGTACTCCCACGGGGACGAAAACTACGCAGGTAAGACGACTGAAACCGAAGCGAAGAGAGGGCGGGTTGCTAGTAAGTATATAAGAATATATTAACAGGGAAGTTGACTTATCGACGCTGATCTGACAGGTTGGCATGGGGTTCTACTACGAGTTGTCCTCCTTTTGCTGTGGTCATCATCATGATCACAGCTCATATACGTCCCACTACAGGGCTTGAGCCTCCTCGACAATGGGAGGGAAATAGACCTACTATACCGCGCTGGCCCAACCGGTTGACATAGGGTTTTATTTCGAGATCTTTCTCTTGCATATATGTTATATGCATTATAACCGTTAGTCATCTTTTAGGACACCCACGGGCAAGAGAGGAGGTGGTGAATTGTACATTATTTGTTAATTTAAGTATCGATATTTAGATCACAGAAAAACATGTACAAATTCCAATTTAACTGGTCCTAATTAAATATGAAGAATTTTTGAAGCAACTTGACTATGACAGATGGAGAGACGAGTGATCGTTTAAGAATTCCAATTACCCCCCCTCCCATACTAGAAGAGGTCCAAATCCAAAAGTAGGACGTATATGGACTGAGATTCTGATGAGATGAAACAAATTTCATAAAACTGGGTTTATTTTGGGGAACATTAGGAAATTAAAAAAACTACTTCACGGAGTTGATCGCGTTTTGTATTTGATTTCTGATTGCCCAACATTTTGAACATTTTACAGCATTCATGGTCACGGACGGACCATAAAATCTATTATATCTATAATCTAAACAAACGCGATATTTATAATGTATAATGCTCGGATAAACAACAGAAATTAATAAATTAAAAAATACTGCTAACGGCATCATTTTTATGTTAAATGAAAAAGCTTACTTAAAGGTAGGTATTCAAATGTATAACATTCAGCTTTAGGTGCTTGCATGCTTCCACATTTTTCCCTACAAAGTGCGACGCTGTGCCTCCTGTATTCCAACGATGCCCAGCATCTTTCACCAGGGCGTCAGCCCACCTGATGTTCGCCTTAAACTGCGTCATCCGATACGTGGTCGCCACTGGAGAAACTTTATTTCTCAGGGGTTGTCGGTTCATCAAGCGAGGTAATCTTTTTTTAGATTAGTCTATGATATGGGCACACCTCTCCCAATAGATCCGGGGCGACAGAACGCCATTGTTCGTAAACTTGTGCGTTCAGATACTTTTTTTTTTGGGGTGGGCTACTTTCAGCGCACCCGCCACCCGGCACCGTCTGGGGCGACAGAGGGGCGGCCGCGTAACCCACCCGTGGCACGTCGCCTTCGTCGTTGGGCCGACTAACGGTGCAGGGTGACTTGTCGTCAGTGGTCGCCCCGACGGAATACCCCTTGAACAGTACCCTCTCCTCGACCGACGTTCCCCCGCTGTTTGGGAGCGTCGGTCGTCGTCGCGCGGTCGGCCTCTTCGCGGGTGGCGAACTAACTCCCCGGTCCAGTCACCCGCGGCCTCGACTAGGGTGCGTTCAGATTCTGAGGTATGTTGGATGAGACGATCCTCTCAAGTTTCTCGAACGCTGTCCAGACCAGTTGGATTAGTCGAGTGACCTCTTTTTCGAAATTAAATCTACCTCACTAAACTACTCGTCTCAGACACGAAATGATATTGTAAATTTTTCTGTGTGTGTATAGCTGTTAGCTGCAGATGGCTTTTACAGCTTTGCCCAGACTATGGGTGAACGCCGAGGGCTCCCAACCCTGTTCACATTGTCTATTTAATGGCAAATGTATATACAGTTTTTTTTTTATATTAAAATGAATAGTTATAAATCACTACAACTAGTTTTTAATACTTAAATTGAACCTTTTCTTCGGGTTTGCGTCTTTTGAACCGACTTTTTATTCAGTTTACGTAAACGATTTACATTATAAATAGTTGTAAATTGTTGCAATTATTTTTTAATAAATATTATTATGTCTTTCTTTAATTAACTTGGTTCTCTTTTGTGTTCTTTTTTGCGTCTTTTGAAAACAATTTTTACGAAGTTCAGGCATTCAGGTTTTTAATTTTTTATTATATTTTTCTTTCAAATGTAGTTCTATTATCTTTTTAAAACGTCTTTATTCTTAACTTGCAACAGCACACATCAATTTCAAACATGTTAAATTAAGCAAAACTAGATATTTAAACAATATTTTTAAATATTTTTGAACAAAAAAAAAAACTGTATGTCTTTAAAACTGGAATCACCATTTTATTTTTGGAACAATTGTTATTGTCGAATTGCACCTCCTTACTCCCCGGAAACCGATCATAAAAGAACATTTTTTTTTAACATAATTGTTCCAAGAAGGCTCAGGTACTCGCTCTTTGTACTCGGCTAGGTAAAAATATTAACAATTCGTTTCGGAGTTGCTTCGTCCTTTTAGGGTTCCGTGCCCAAAGGGTCGAAATGGGACCCTATTGCTAAGACTTCGTTGTTTGTCTGTCACCAGGCTGCAACTCAGGAACGGCGATAGCTAGACAGTTGATTTTTTTTACAAATTATGTATTTCTGTTGCCGCTATAACAATAAATACTAAAAACAAAATAAAATGAATATTTAAGGGGCCCCCCCATAGAACAAACCAGTTTTTTGTTTTTTTTTTATAGATAATGGTACGGAACCCTTTGTGCGCGACTCAGACTCGCACTTAGCCGATTTTTTGTATAGAATTTTATGATTTACGTTACTATTGCTATCAATAGAAGTCGGTCAGACAAAAGAAGAGAAAGTTTGTAAAGATCTTGCGGCCCGGCGGCTTACAAACTTGAAATAAAAACCACGTGCTAAATTCTTATAAAAATCCTAACTAATTTTGAAAACGAATTGAATTTTATAACGTTTTAACGCTTTAATTAGTCAACTGATTGTCTTGAAATTTTGCATATGTGTTGTTGGGAATAGAAATTAATTACTATACGTATGGTGAAGAAATAAGAATACAATTCACCACTCCCTGTCATACACAAGGATGTCGTAAAAGGCGACTGAGGGTATATCCCTCAGTCGCCTTAGTAAGCATATAACACCTATGCAAGAGAAAAAAACCAATACCAACCTGTCAGACCAACATGGTGTAGTAAGTTCAATATGCCTCGTATTGTGGAGGAGGCTCGAGCCCAGCAGTGGGATGTATATGAGCCGAGATGATGACGGATAACTATAAGGTTCTTTTCACCCAGGAAAAGTACTGTTTCCGAATGATACATTCACGGGAACGAGGCTACATACATAATTCTTGGATAGAAAATATCAATAATTTTGCGCATCTCTACATTCGATTGATTGTAAACTGCGTATAAAGGAAATTACACATTATACAAAGGAAATCATGAAGAAAGTGATTCCAATGATGCTTTCCGCACATAAACGTGGTGTTTAAATATCGCGTCAATTCTTAGTTAGGAATAGGAAACATAATGATATATATCATCATCATCTTGCTCTTATCCCAATTACTTGGGGTCGACGCAATATGTCATCTGTTTTGACATATTGCAAAAAGTTTCGGCAATGACTTTTATGACCGGCCACCTGCCTGACGTCAACCCTCCTTGGGAATGTAATCGTTGACCCAAATGGTACCAGATGGAGTTGGTCCGGGTCAATCTAGGGCTCTTAGTCGTCTTTTACGACACCCACGAGCAAAGCAAGGGTTGGTAGTATTCGAAGCCGCTACCACACAGCACAGGAAACATAATGATATACAAATGTGAAAATAGTGGATGTAAATAACGTAATTAGAAGTTCTATCCAATTTTTTATCAGCATACCGTCAGCGTATATAGGGCTAACTACGAATGCGAATAGTCCAATAATCCTTGGCTGATAATGCAATAATCATAGGTAGGTACAGTTAATCCAAAAGTTAACTTCGTTAATCGTTAATTCGTTAATAAAAATGCTAACTTCGATAATGGTTAAAGTATTAAATCTGCGAAAGTTTAACGTAAGTTAAAGTTAATCGTTAACCATTTAAAACTTATAGATATATTCTAGAGCACAGAAATATTAATACTGTATTTTGTTGTTATTTTTCTGTGTTCTACAGCATACAGGAATTATGTTCGCATGCATCTGTACCCACTAGCCAGGGATACACTACAGCCGGCAGTCCCGACACCATAATATTCACCAATACTTTACGACGCTTTTTGATATCACAACCAGGTGGAGGACGGGGTAGGGAGCGGCTTAGTCTCCTTTAGCGAGATGGCCGCCTGGCGGGACGACGTCCGCCGTAACGCCAATCAGTTGGCCGGCCGGTACTGATGGAGTGATTGGATCGGCGGCACGGAGCGCTTTAATTTCGATTGGTGCCAGTATTGACGGGGCATAGTAGCTTCGTTAAGTACCTGCACACGGTCATACGGAAGGAGAGCACACCGTCCTGCCACCATTGCCACTAGGACACGGTACAGTTCAAGCTCGAGATGTGTGCCGCATGGACAGAGCTATGCCTTGAACTCGTCGCAATCAGCGGTGCCGACCTCAAGCTGCCGTCTATCCTTAGGGCTCGACGGCGTCAGGAACTGCGACGCGTTCGTCGCCTTCCGTATGGCAGTTATATCACGGAAAGAGAGCGCTCGGGAGGAACTCCTCTACGACAGGATCCGCCGCCGACGATTTGGGCGGCGCAGGTATCGTGGAACTTACGAGCGTGGCGTGGCGCCTAATTAATACAAACAAAATGACTGCATGTCAGCAAAAGGAGAGGGTACCCCCTCAGGGTAAGCCGTCGGGCCGATCACGGAGGGCAAGGTACCGGCGGTCGGCCCAACAAGGAAGGCGACGTGCTACGGGTGGGTCATGGGGCCGCGCGCCGCCCCTCTGTTGCTCCGAACGGAGCTGGGCGGCGGATCCGCTGACCACAGCCTACAAAAACAGAAAAAGCATGCCAACAAACGACTAATGTACCGGACTAAAGTTAACGGAAGTTCAATTTAACGGAAGTTAACAAGAGCGTTAACATTTTTTGAAATTAACTTAACTGTTAATCCGTTAAGCAGATTGTTAACTTTGTTAATTAACGATTAACGGTTTAACAAGTTAATGCCCGCCTTTGGCAATAATCCTTGGTTGGTGTTATAAGTTATCTAATAGAGCCGTTAGATTCCGTGTGGTGCTGGAGTAAGAATGCTATTCACCATTTCCATAGTTGTCATAAAAGACTACTAAGGGATATAATATGCACATAACATCTGAGCAAATTCAAATTCAAATCATTTATTATGTATAAACCGCGCGGGGGCACATACATATTGACATTTTTTTACATTTTTCTTAAAGTTATAATTACCGCCGGATCGGAACGCGACCGCACTGAGAAGATCCGGCAAGAAACTCATTGTCTATTTTTTATTTATTTTTCTAATTTCTTTTAAATAAAATTACATCTTACAACATGCTTATTAATAGTTCCAGTGTCCTGTCATTCGAAATATTATATAATATAGTTCACATATATAATAATAATCACAAATGTAATGACAAAATTATGGTTGGACCAGATCCCGCAAGCGGTACCCGATCACGAGTTAACTACTAGAGCAGCCATCACTCCCCTCAACCATAATGGAGGGAAGGGAGTGACCCGCTCCTCATAGAAAAGATCGCAAAAGAAGGAAAACTCGAAATGAAACAATATACCAACATGCCTGACGAGCGTGGTATAGTAGGTCATATTCTCATTGCGAAGGAGGCCCGAGCCCAACAATAGGACGTATATGGGCTGCGACGACAAATAAAGCGATATTCACTTCTATGGAGCTACATAAAGAGGACTCATAAAAATCCCATAGGAGTGAAAGTGGCGATACCTTATATTCTTTATCCATCCCCACATAGGAAAGTACGGAAGAATAAGCGTGGTAAAATGGTTACGGATAAGTCACATAATGATGAAATGAAAACGACAATCGTAGCGTCACGGGGACAATAAAAAATAGAGTATTGCTTAATATAATTTTCCGTGTGGTGACGGAGTAAGAATACAATTCACCATCCTTGCCTTGGATCTCGTAAAAGACAACTCAGGGATATGATATATACATACCATTCATGCAAGAGAAGGAAAACTTGAAATAAAACCCTAATACCAACACGTCTGACCAGCTAGGTATAGTAGGTCAATTTCACTCCCACTGTGGAGGAGGCTCGAGCCCAACAGTGGGACGTATATGAACTATAACGAAGCTTAACACGATTGAATGAAATTGATTTAATTATTACCGTGTCATTCATTTCACCGTTACGATGACATTTCGATTAAAAACCTTGATCCTCTAGATATTAATAAAAATTATTGTAGAAAATTTTCTTTTAACTAACGGATATCACCGTTATCTTAAATGTAAAATATTCTATCACAAAAACTTGTCATTTATTTTAATCAATAAAAAATATGTCTATTCAAGTTTTTGTCATATGTAAAAAACTATATATTTGTAGTATTCGGTATACTATAACGTTTTGAAACACACAGGTCAATACTCTGTTAATCAGCTAATGCAAACTGCGTAGGCGCATTTTGGCGTTACGGTTCAATGCAAACAAGTTATGAAATTATTAGCGAGAGATTTTGTTTAATAAATCAATTTTAGATAATGAAGTAAATGGTCTTAAAATGTAAATAAATTAAATATTATTTGTGAGTTGATGACAGTATAACGTTTAAACTCATAATGACTTATGAAATAAAAGCCATTAAGACGAATTCTATCGTATTTTTTAATTTTGCTATTAATACGGACATTTCGAATTTTGATCTTACCTTTACAAACGTTCAAAAATAACGTCATAAAATCCGGCAAATTATTTTTTCGTGTATACACGCGTAATGTTTAATAAAATCATTATCATTATCAATTAAAAATGTCAGACTGAGATTGATTGCAAATAGTATTTCTTGCACTTTTGACGGGAATGTCAAAATGTCACGTAGAGCTTTTAAATTTTAATCCTTATTTTAATGTTTTACACTTTTATATTGAATAAATTTGTAGATATTTTATGTAATATTAAATGTAAATAAAATGCTGAAATGTAGTAAATATGATATAATAGTGAATTGCGTGCATTATTTTCCAAAATTACCATTTGGAATCTGATTTGGTCATCAGCATCTAATCAATGGTAACGACTATGACTAGAATACGAAGACCAAAGACGTGAAGAATAAATATTATAACTCGACACTTTAATTGTAAATTAAATTAATTGTATTTCTTTTACATCATATTAACAGTATATAGCTAAGTTGTTCCTACATATGTATGTGCAGAATACTTGGCTGTTTATGATTTCCGTAAGGGGGCGTCCATAAATTACGTGGGGTGTTTTTTAAATTTTCTGTCCCTTCCCTCCCCCCCTGGTGAGATGTCGTGAGATTTTATTCAACCCCGTCCCCCATTCCCCAATCTCACGTGAGATTTTCAAAATGTGGGTTTCTGACGTAAACGCGTTGGATTGTTATTGTAAAAAGAAAAAAAAAATGCGTCGTGCTTTTATTTACGACTAGTTAAGACTAGTAATCAATATTGCTGAGAGTTTAATTATAAGTGTAATAAAGCTGTGAAATGTAATAATGCTTAAGATTTAATCTTGTGTAATCTTGATGTACAATCTGGATTAAATGGACCAAAATAGTATATATTTTTTTTGTTTCAATCAGAAAAAAAAAATTGCGTGATATTTGCCGAGACCCCCCCTCTCTCCAACGTAAGATTAGATGAGATTTGACTCGACCCCCTCCCCCCCTTAAACATCTCACGTATTTTATGAACGCCCTCTAATCAGTTATCCATAAATAAATACCTATCTTTCTCTACAACAATATCTATCTACAACATTAAAATTACAAAATTAAAATAATAAATATAATTTTAAACAGGATATGTCTATACGTTTTTGTTATTCTAACATATCTGTATGTAAAATCTTTGGGAATAACAAGACATCTGCAATGCGAGTAAGCATGGTCGATTCACAAAAGCGAGATCTGGTTAGCATTTTTTGCTACCGAGGGTATCGCAAGACTCTTTATTCTATATCATTGATTGTCGTATTCATTCTGGGATAAGTAAACTTTTGTGTAGCAAACAAGGGTTACCCCTTAGAATAATAACGTATAGAAGGTAAGTTCACGCTCAAAAAGTGAGGCATTTCAATTGGAGCCTAATAGATCTTACGTCGGGACCGTTCCGTAATGTACAAGTCATTGTACTGCACGTACGTACGCAACTCATAAAAAATAAATTGATAATTATGACGGTTTGTGCATTCAAATGGTGCCACAACACATTTGAAAAACTTAAAAAGGTTTTTAACATTACTTTTAAAAGTATTTCGAAGATTTATGTTAATAAAAACAAAATTTGATTTCATAATTTATATAGTAGGTTGCGTGTGTACGTGTGTAATCGTCTGCGCGCCATTAGTATTTTTAGATTTTAAATTTTGAAAGTTCCAAGTACTGTAGTACACTATCCTTTCCTTCTATACGTTATTATTCTAAGATTTGTAGATTCAAATTTTGAAAGTTCGCAGTATTGACACTAGCCTTCTATACGTTATTATTCTAAGGGTTACCCATTCGAATACATAGTAGGCATATTTTTAAAAGATGACGCATATTTTTTTGAATTTGATATTGAAAATTAAAAAAATAAGTTATTTATGTAATGAAATGAAACAATGAATTTTAGAAATGATTTTATGGCTCTTTAATTGATTTATGAACTAAAAAAATACACAGAATTATACCTGTATATTAAATCTACGTCCAATTTCTTACGAGAATTAAATATAAAGAATTTTTCGATTATTAAGTTTCAAATGTCATTAAATTATAAATAAATAGAAAGTGGCAGTTATTAGTTATTCTTCGTGTGGTGACGGAGTAGGAATACAATTCACCACCGTTTTGCCCGTGGGTGTCGTAAAATACGACTAAGGCTGAGGCCGCACTACGGTTTTTATCCGCAAGCGGTTAACCGCAAAACCGCTCGAGACGATATTGAATCAGTCGCGGATAAAAACCGCAGGTGCGGCCGCTTGCATTCATTTGCCTGTTCCACAAACTCACGCGGTTAAAAACCGGTGCGGTTTCACCGTAGTGCGGCCTAGCTCTAAGGCATGTAAAGTGCAGATAATATCTACGCAAGAGAAGCAAAAATTCGACATAAAATACTATACCACCAAGTCTGACCAGCGTGGTGTAGTAGATCAACTTCACTTTTTTTGGGGGGTGGGTTACAGTCACGGCCCTCCTCGCACTTGGTGACGGTGGCTTGACGTCAGTGGTCAATTTTATGTTAATCTCTAAAAGAAGGTAAACTCCAAACCAACCCGCCTGTCCGGCGTGATATAATAGGTCAACTTCCTTCCTATTATGGAGAGTAAGAATACAATTCAACACCCCCTCTATACCCATGGGTGTCGTAAAAGACTACTAAGGGATATAATATGAAGATAACATATATGCTAGAGAAGAAAACTCTATGTTAAATCCTATATCAACACCCCCATAGGTCAATCTCCTCCTATTATGGAGGAGGTTAGAGCCCAGCAGTGGGACGTATATAAAGTTAAATAATGGTGACGAATTTCTAAAGATATTATAAAAGTACTAGTTGACCCAACAGACGTTGTTGTTCAAATAAAATAAATAAAAGAAAAAACCTTTTTTAAAAACAAGCTTTTATTATTTTTTAACAAAATGAATTAAAAAGTTAAAAATCCAGGTCCATCATCAAACCCTGGTTGCCATATAGTATCTAAATACTCGTCCAGACGAATCAAATGAGCCCAATCTCGATGGGGTTGCGTCGTTTTAATTACGGAGTTTCTATGGCCAGCTTCCAGGTCCATTATCAGGTCAGCTCTATGTCACAATAATATTGCATTGTCAACCGATTTATATACATGCATGCAAAATTTCAGCTCAATCAGAAACTGGAAAGTGAATCAAATTTAACTTGCAAGATTTGATTACAGACAACGGGACTGTTGAAACTAAATAAAAGCTTGTAAATAAAAGGAATTCTCCTTGAAATAAAAAAAAAATAAAGTTTAACAAATGAAAAATAGGTGTTGATCGTAGAAGGGTGAAAATTTAGGGTTGTATGTATTTTTGAATGATGTATCATAAAAAATAAAAACAAAAAAAATTGTCGGACCACCCATAACATTTAGGGGAATGAAAAATAGATGTTGACCGATTCGTAGACCTACCCGATATGCACACGAAATTTCATGAGAATAGGTCGAGCCATTTCGGAGGAGTTTAATTACAAACACCGTGACATGAGAATTTTATATATTAGATTTTCGTGACAGCCCTCGGTCCCCACAAGGTACTGAACTACGCAGGTGTGTTCGCTATTCAACAAGATCTTTTCTACATGGTTTCCTAAAGCACAGCTGCTAATCTCAGCCAGTTCTACTGAGAATGGCTTACGTAATATTTAAATCAGTCCTATCGTTCTTAATTTACTTATTGCTATTTAAGTTAAATGATATTTTTAAATGTAACAGTGGAATATTTAAATCCGGACCGGAGTTATGGCGGCAACGTTAAAGTTTCACATGACTGTCATATATTATGTATATAAACTCATTTGCAAAAAAAACGGGCGGTTTTGATTTTCATTCATATTTAAAAAGATACAATACCAAAAAGGTTTCAATCGTTTGTACACGTTACTGGCCGGTTTTAAAAATGCTGTGGTATTTAAAAAAGTACGTTCTAAATTCAATTTTTCATTTGATGTTCATTTTTACAGAAAACCCCTTTTTATCCTACATTTTTGGCGCGAAGTTCCAGAAGTTAACATCGACTTTCATAACTTTTATTCAATTTTTATCGATTAATTTCATATCCTTGACTGTCAAAGCTTTATTTAATGCTGTTTGGCTGTATCAAAAATGGTAGATAAAGTGGTAAAAGCTACCAAAATTATCGCGCTGCTTGAAGAGGGTTGCAGCCAATGTTTCGTGGCTAGGAGGCTAAATGTTAGTCGCTCGACAGTCCAAAGGACCTGGCAGCGATATCAGGAGACTGGTTCCGTCGAGAGAAGGCCTGGTTCTGGAAGAAAACCATGTACCCAACCACGGGATGATCGTTTTCTTGTGAGTCGCGCATTGAGAAATCGCAAATCTTCGTATGTGGATCTTAAGAACAACCTCCAAGAAGTAAGAAATGTGCATATTAGTCTATGGACGGTCAGGAGGAGGCTTCTCGCTGCCAATATACGCAGTCACCGCCCGGCCCGCGGCCCCAAATTACTCCGTGAGCACAGAGTTCACAGGCTTAGGTTCGCTAGAAATTGTGAATCATGGACTCAAGACGATTGGAATAGGGTTTTGTTCTCTGATGAAGCCAGGATATCTCTGTTCGGTGAAGATCGACGTCGGCGAGTGCTAAGAAGACAAGGAGAACGCTTTGCAGAGGCATGTTTCGAAGAAATCACACCTTATGGTGGGGGCTCTGTTATGTTTTGGGCAGGAATAAATTCAATGGATCGTACAGAGTTAGTCTTCATTGAAAACGGCTCACTGACTGGGCATCGATACATAACGGAAGTTCTAATTTCTCATGCACAACCCGCATTGGCCGCTCTAGGTGAAGACTCGATTTTTATGGACGACAATGCTCGCGCCCACCGATCCCGCGATGTTAATGCGTATGTGCAAGAGGTCGGCATTCGTCGTTTGGATTGGCCAGCTCGAAGTCCCGACCTCAATCCCATAGAGCATGTCTGGGACGTTCTGAAACGGCGTGTGAGATCAGTACACCCGGCTCCGCAGACCATCAGAGAGCTGAAGAATGTGATTACTGCGGAGTGGGAACGTATTCCGCAAGCAAGTATCCGGGATATACTCGCTAGCATGCCCAGACGAATTCAAGCTGTGATTTTAGCTAGAGGGGGTCACACTCGATACTAAACATTTATCTGCTTTTACTTTATTAAAGAAAAACAAACAAAAAAACTTTTTTATTTTTACTTCATGAGCATATGCACTACTAGCGAATATACACTACTAGCGAGGTTTAGCATTATTTCCCATAAATTGTATCTAAATTTTATGAAATACTGATGAAAACGATTATTTTCTTATTAATTTAGCAAATTGTGTGGATAAAACTACCTATAATTATCAAACAAAGAAATATTAACATTTGAAATCGTTCATTGCTTAGGTGCCCGTTTTTTTTGCAAATGAGTGTATATTTTGGCTTTAATTTTATGGCATGGTTACAAAGACCTTTATGCCTAGTCTTTATTTATAACTTATCACCATTTTCGTAAGTCAAACCGTCAAAAGTGCCATGGGGAAACCGCATTATAAATTATAATCGGTTCATTCGTTTAGGAGCAACGAATCAACGATACCACTAACAGTAACAGAACACTCAGACACCTCAAAGTTATAACAGCTCTTTTTGCGTCGGGTGGTTGACGTGTTAAGAGTCACATTATGTGTTAACATCCCTTACGAATAAACGCTAATTATTTTGAAATGTAGTTGTCATTTATGTTTTTACGTTCTACGTACCTAATATTAGTAAATATTGCGTTTTATCAGTATGTTCAAATATCAATATTTACTATTGAAATTCTCTTGAAAAAAATCGACTTTATATACGAATATTTTTTTTAACGATCGAAACCAATAGTCGCAACAATAAAAGCTCTATGTTCGCAGACATATACAATATAGGTAGCTAGTAAATTTTCCCTCCAAATAGCTACGTAAATGTTCCCCTCAAATGTACATACAAAATCTTACTAATATTTTAAGCGGGAGAGTTTATTATATCCTCAAAAAATAATATCTCGTCTAACGTGCTATTAACATGTGTTGAGGCGAGATGACATCAATGTTGTACACTTAAAATAATAACGTACAGAAGGAAAGTGTCAGTACTTCGAACGTTCGAAACTTGAATCTAAAAATACTAATGGCGCACAGACGATTACACACGTATACAGGCACACCACCATACACATTATGAAATCAAATTTTGTTTTTATTAACATAAATCGTCGAAATACTTTTAAAAGTAATGTTAAAAACCTTTTTAAGTTTTTCAAATGTGTTATGACACCATTTGAATGCACAAACCGTCATAATTACCTATTTATTTTTTAAGAGTTGCGTACGTACGTGCAGTACAATGACTTGTACATTACGGAACAGTTCCGGTGTAAGCTCCATTAGGCTCCAATTGAAATGCTTCACTTTTTGTGCGCGAACTTACCTTCTATACGTTATTATTCTAAGGTTGTACATACAGTTTTATGTATGAATGTTTAGGAGTAAGGGAAGACCTAGATGGACTACGTGAAGCATGATTATAGCATAAGATACAGAGATGACAAAATCTATATGGAAAACGAAGACATATTGCGTCGACCCCTAATAATTAGGAAAACAGCAGGATGAGAATTTTACAAAACCGGTTGAGGGAATTTAGAACATTTCCCGTTGCAATATAATGTGCCATTATCTTTTATTTTCTTGTGGGAAGGGAATACGAAAAGTGTGGACAGTAGTGGTTATACTAGAAGACCGTGGTGGCTCTAATAATAGACCACACTGCTGACAGATGACTGTCTACGACCGCGAGACCGTTCGTCCGGGGTAGTACCACACTGAGCAGAAAATCAACGTCCGATTAGTAGCAACTTGTTACTGCGCTTCGTTCGGTGAGCGAGAGAGCCGGCATCCCAACTTTCTGAGGGTGTTTGCTTGTGGTTGGTTTTAGTGATGCCTTTAGTATCACCGAATCTCATTGAACGCATTCACACTCCCTTCACTTTCTTCACGGTAGGCAACAACCTTGTAAATATCCATGAGCGATAGCAACGCTTACTATCAGGAGTACTGTTTACTCGTTTGCAATAATTAAAAAATAATAATATTTCCACTTTAGAACTTGTAATCTCTTGCTCCTAGAAATTGCTAAATCTTTCATTTAAATAAATCACTTATTTCTCTATCGTTATTTTTTTTTATTTGGTTTATATAATCAAGTCGTTAATGAATACCGAATAAAGCAAGGGGAGGTAACCTTCCGGAGCATTCATAGACTCGTTTAACGGCCATAACATTGTCGTGGCGTTTATTTTGTTTAGCCCCTCGAGTCCGAGTTTCAAGGACAGCAGCTCGCCAATCCAAGGTCACGTCAGGTGATGTTACACGTGTAATAACGGTCCCAAATTAATCATATTATTGGGGGTACTAGTCTTTTGTAGTTAAATAGTGCGAAATAAGTTCTTACTCACTTGAATTGTTGATATGCCTAAGGTCCTGTGTTATTCAAATACACGTATATATTTTTGTTAAATGCGTTTATCTTAGGATTGCGCCTCATGCCGCCTTAGCCGAGGCCGCGGGTGACGTGACCGGGGATTTTAGTCCGTCACCCGCCGAAAGGTCGACCGCGTGAGGAAAGACCGACGTCCTCCCCGAGGGGGGGACGTCGGTCGATGAGAGGGTACCCCAATAGGGGGTATTCCGTGGGCCGATCACTGATGTCAAGTAACCCTGCTCCGGTGGTCGGCCCAACGACGAAGGCGACATGGTTTTCGGGTGGGTTGCGGGAGTTGCGTGCTTAAGCCCCTCTGTCGGCCCGGACGGAGTGGTGCGGAGGCGCGCCGACCGCAGCCCACCTACAAAAAAGAAATCTTAGGTTATTCTTAAGGTAATCATACGCCCTGTTTTGAAGGGGAAAGTTCCGTTTTCATGTTGTCTGTACCGTTGTCCTGAGCCGTACAAAAATGTCTCGTTTTTGCAAGCAGAGCATACTTGATCCTTTGTTATAAGGACTGATAGCATTTTTGTCTTTTTAAAGCTGTAATTACCTTACCATAGTTATACTTATGCACGCGAGACTTGACGTGTCCTTATCTTTTTGCTTTTAATTTCATATTTTATCTATTTTTGCAAGTGTCCCGTTCTGACACCAAAAATAACGGAACCGATATTTGTAAGCATTCCGTTTTGATGTAAATAATACAGTACACAGTGGCAGTAACAACATCGATGTTGAAGGAAAACATCGATGTTGTTACAGGCAAAACATCGTAACTTCGATGTTAACGGAATCGATCATCGATGATAATTAACGCAATAAAACGTACCCGTTCTACTGACTTTCCTAAAAAAAAAGCTCAATTTCGCGCGCTTTTCTCAGCGCGAAATTGTGAATGAGAAAAGTACTGGTATTTAATCCTATATTATAAGCACAGACTCCAGAATTTCCTAAAAAAAACGTCATCAGAATTCTCGCCGGTGAATTTTAGCGATAATGGACGTTTTTGGAACATCGATGTCACTTTTTTTAACATCGATGTTGTCTAACATTGATGTTGTTCGGTTTTTGATTAATATCGAACATCGATGTTGGGCTTTCGATTAAGACATCGACGTTTTTCTAAGATCGATTATCCCTAATCTATGCAAGAGAAAGTTCGACATAATACCCTATGCCAACACGTCTGATTAGCGCGGTATAGGTCAATTTACCTCCCATAACGTTTGTGTTATGTCAGCCCAACAGTGAGACTTGTGTGGGCTGACATAATGATACAATCATTGTACCATCATCATCGCAACCAACATACGTCCCACTGTTGGGCTCGAGCCTTCTCCACAATGGGAAGGAATTTGACATACTATACCATGCTGGTCGGGCATGTCGGTATAGGGTTTCGTTTCGAGTTTACCCTCTCGCACGGATGGCATCTGCATATTATATACCTTAGTCGTCTTTTACGACATCCACGGACAAGATAGGAAGAAATAAGTAGGGAGTTATACCATATCCTGAGCAAATAAAAGTTCCTTAATAACAAATTTTAATGTTTGATTCGCCATTTTTAACCCCTGACGCAAAAGGAGTTACTTATATAAGTTTAACGTGTCTATGGCATCCTAGCTCATAGGAATAGGTCGATTATGAGTTTTTGTTATTTGAAAGCAGACGTTTCAGAAAGATGACAGTTCTTATTTCAGGCTTTTCAAGGTCAGAAACTCTTAGTTGTCATATTTATAATAGTCCTTATAAAATCGCTTCATAGGTTTTTCATCATTGCAGCCATATACGTCCCACTGTCGGGCTAGTCTCCTCTACAATGGAAGGGAATTTGACCTACTATACCATGCTGGTCAGACATGTAGGTATAGGGTTTCATTTCGAGTTTTCCTTCTCTTGCACAGATGTTATGTGCATATCCCACAGTCGTCTTTTACGACATCCACGGGCTAGATAGCAGGATGGCAGACGAAATCCTGCAGAGTGCACTATCTATTAGTAAAGCCATCAAGTTTGGGCTCATTGATTTCGTCTTAAGTCTTTTACGATATCAATGAGCAAAATAGGGGGTGGTGAATTGCATTTGTAATTCTACACCACACGGAAATTTTATATATTGCTAAAATAATACACTGTCTCGATAATGTTTACTCAAAGTCGCTCTAACAAGGAGACCCTCAGACGTGGGTCGGGGATTTCCATGATTTTTTGGGTGGGGTGGTAGATGGACCCGAGAGTATCACAACTACCAGATATTAGGGTCAACTGGGCCCTCATTAAAAAGATATTAAGGGTCAAAGTTGGATGTAACCGACATAGCACGAAGAATTAGCACGCTGAAGTGGCAATGGGTACGATACATCGCTCGACAAGCCGACAAACGCGGCGGAAGACTCGTGTAGCGACCACGTATTGAACGACGCAGTATAGAACGCCCCACCACAAGGTGGACCGACGACCTGGTGAAAGTTGCTGGGCATCGTTAGATTCAGAAGGCATAGGATCGCATTTTGTGGCAAAACATGAGGGGGCCCTCATTAAAAAGATATTAAGGGTCAAAGTTGGATGTAACCGACATAGCACGAAGAATTAGCACGCTGAAGTGGCAATGGGTACGATACATCGCTCGACAAGCCGACAAACGCGGCGGAAGACTCGTGTAGCGACCACGTATTGAACGACGCAGTATAGAACGCCCCACCACAAGGTGGACCGACGACCTGGTGAAAGTTGCTGGGCATCGTTAGATTCAGAAGGCATAGGATCGCATTTTGTGGCAAAACATGAGGGGGCCCTCATTAAAAAGATATTAAGGGTCAAAGTTGGATGTAACCGACATAGCACGAAGAATTAGCACGCTGAAGTGGCAATGGGTACGATACATCGCTCGACAAGCCGACAAACGCGGCGGAAGACTCGTGTAGCGACCACGTATTGAACGACGCAGTATAGAACGCCCCACCACAAGGTGGACCGACGACCTGGTGAAAGTTGCTGGGCATCGTTAGATTCAGAAGGCATAGGATCGCATTTTGTGGCAAAACATGAGGGGGCCCTCATTAAAAAGATATTAAGGGTCAAAGTTGGATGTAACCGACATAGCACGAAGAATTAGCACGCTGAAGTGGCAATGGGTACGATACATCGCTCGACAAGCCGACAAACGCGGCGGAAGACTCGTGTAGCGACCACGTATTGAACGACGCAGTATAGAACGCCCCACCACAAGGTGGACCGACGACCTGGTGAAAGTTGCTGGGCATCGTTAGATTCAGATGGCATAGGATCGCATTTTGTGGCAAAACATGAGCGAGTCCTATGTCTAGCACTGGACAGCGATTAACGATATCATTTTCTTTTTAAAAAGGTAATACTCTTATATCCTAATATTATAGAGGACTTTAGAAACAACGGACACAAATTACATTCAGACTCCGAACAAAAATTTGTGGTTCATATAATGTGTCGTCCTGCGTGGGATATGAACCATCCTCCCCTCCTCCACTGGCACAGTAGTTCGCCGTTTTAACCACTACACTATCTGCGTAGTCAAATATGAATGTCTTTTTCCGGGTAGCGAGCCCTCAGTGCGGGCTAAGGTGAAAGCCGTCTGCGGCTAACAGCTATACACAGAACAAAAAAAAATTTAATCTACTCGTCTTCCATGTGGTGACGGAGTAAGAATACAATTCGCCACTTCCTATCTTGCCCGTGGGTGTCGTAAAATACTAAGGGATATAATACGCACATAACATCTGTGCAAGAGAAGGAAAACTCGAAATGAAACCCTATAGCAACCTGTCTGACCAGCATGGTATAGTATGGTAAATGTCCCTTTTGTGGAGGAGGCTCGAGCCCAACAATGGGATGTATATGAGCTGAAATAAATTTGGACATTCCAAATCTTCTTGTTTTTGCAGAGTTAATAAAGCATGTAAAAATACAATAATTAAATATTGTCCAACAATAAAAAGCAATTGGTTTCCACCATTTATTTGAATTTTACTAAAAAAATTGAATAAAAAATATTGTATTTCATCAACATGTTATTTAGAAATGAATAATATACAGTTTGTAGAAAACATTGTCCCGTATTGATTCGCTCTAGTTTTATTATTATGGTATATTTATTGCGATGCGACAATGCCGGTTGTGTGTTGTCGGCGCCGCCCCATGTGCTGTTGGACTGGATACTGTCAAACTATCGATGGCGGACTGTGGGGGGTGTGATTATGCAATGGTGTGGGGGACGGCGCGGCTACTTGTCAGTCTCACTCGCTGCTCTTAATCTAATCTTCGTCTTCGCCGCTTTCAGACTCTGTAATATTAATTAAATAAATTTTAAATGATTATATTTTTACATACTTTATCAGTGTGGGTGATGGAATAATAATATAAATAATCACACCAGTCTTGTTTGTCGTAAAAGGCGACCAAGGGGTACAATACGTATATAAGATCTATGCAATAGAAGGCAAACGCGAAACAAAATCCTATACCAACCTATATGATCTGCATGGTATAGTAAGATCAATTTCCATCCTAATGTGGAGGAGGCTCGAGCCCAGCAGTGGGATTATACATCCCATCAGGATACTTCAAACGATTCCATAGATCCAGACCATTCAACCATTCCTCCTATGGGGATGAGATAGCTGAATATATATATATATATTTAAAGACATTCAGACTCTGATAATGACAAAAAGTCTCATCTTGCGTGGGAAGCAAACCCACCAAACTGGCACGGTTATCTTAATCACTACGCTATCTGCGCAGTCAATAATTGAATTGATTGATAATTAATACCGTTGTTTACTACGAGGCAAGCATAAAAAATTGTCAAGGGTATCATCACGAGAGTGGGACAGCCACTCTATTGGAAAATCTATAATAATTAATTAATCGCCAAGACTAATCGTAGAAAAGAAAGGAGCGAGAACTAACGGGTATGTTTATTTAAAGCTTTATCGGGTTGAATGAAAAGTAAACTAAAATTTACGACATATATGCTTCGCATGATACTTCGTCATTTCATTAACATTTCGGTTCATATACGTCCCACTGCTGGGCTCGAGCCTCCTCCACAATAGGAGGGAAGTTGACCTTACTATACCAAGCTGGTCAGAAAGGTTGGTATAGGGTTTTGTTTCGAGTTTTCCATCTCTTGCATGGATGTCATATGCGTAATATATCACTTGGTCATCATCTCTTACGACAGCCACGGGTAAGTGAGGGGATGTTAAATTGTATTCTTACTCCGCCATCACACGGAAAATGGTACTTACAAGTCTAAAAAGATAAATATACAACATACCTTCTTCGGCGATCTGCAACCACTCAACAAACTTCTTCATTTGATCGAGGAACATCATCTTTCCCTTGGTGGAGTTAGGCTCACGGTACCACTTGAGTATCACCTCCTCAGAGAGAACATTTGTCTTGTACAACATCACCACCAGTTTGCTGAACGCTCGCATAAAGTTCATGTTCTCATAACAATATTCTTGCACCTGCATACAATTGATTATTTCAAAATTATAATTTGGCAATATAAAAATACACATTTTATATAAATTATGAATGAGGTTTTGTAGATCTGTGAATATAGTTAATATTTATAGGTACAAACATATTTGTTTTGAGATGAAATGATGAAAATGAGGCCCCGAGCCTCTTCCACAATGGAAGGAAAATTGACCTACTATACCACTCTGATCAAACGCATTGGTATAGTATTTTATTTCGAGGTTTCCTTCTATTGCATGGATGTTATGACATCCACGGGCAAGAAATATGGTGCTGAACTGTATTCTTATTCTGTCACCACACATATGAGTAACTAATTATTATTAATTATGTGTGAAACAATATATATTTCGCACGTGGTAATGCTCTAAGAATACAATTCATCAACTCTTCCTTCACGTGGGCATTATAAAATATGCTTAATAAACAAATAATGTCAGTGTAAAAGAAGGACAACTCTAAAATAAAACTGTAACAAGTAATTTCAAATTTTTAAACACATGCAATACAAAGTTGCAATGAACAAGGGTAACCAAAATTAATTATATTCACAGATATGCTAATTAAATCAGACTGCCAGATCATCAAGGTACAGCAAGATAACACAATGAACATAAGAAATCCCAAATAACTTGGTCCTTCCGAGTCCATAATGTCTCCTCATTGTACTCAGACTCGTCATCAGGTATCATCATTTTATTCAGTCTCCTGAAACTTACTCTACATGTTAACTACCTATATACAATGAAATAGAATTACAATATTATTTAACCCGATCATACGTAATCTATTTTAATATAACACTTACAGGTTTTCTTTTACATAAAACTATCCATAATTACTAAGTTTTTTTGCAAAAATTATAACATCTATAATTTGCCATTTGGATTTGCCAATAGGTGGTGATATTGTTTATAAACCTAATTTTTAAGCTTTTTTAATATCAGCATGTAACGTTTCGTGTAAGTTTTAAATTATTTTTTAAAGTAATTTGAGGTTATTTTACAACATTACAGGACTGAAATATCTTCAAAATTATTGTCGGTTATAGGAAAGATTTAAATAAGCATAAAAACACCTAGTTCACAGACTATTTTTGGTAATGTAATTGCAATGTGTTATTATTAACCAAACTGAAAACAATTATAATTTTACCGTAGTATGCTCTTATTTTTCTTGTGTCAAGGTAGGCTTTGCCCGCATCCTGCAAATTCCGTCCAGGATGGAGGAATGGTGGCGCGACCCAGATTACTATAATGCAGAACATTTTACCTTAGTCAGTAAGGCGCTTTCAGCTTTGGCCGACTGAGCAAACGCAGCCAATAGTGGTGTAAAGTGACGCAAGTGTTTCGCCGCTTGCTCCGCCAACAATTCTTCCTTTTTATTCCATTCACCACGGGACATCACAGATTGCCAAATCTAACAACAATATCGCACATCAATCTCAACTCTTAAAACTATATATGTTATGGTTTGTGTTGTAAATATCAGAGTGCCAAATCGTCAATGTGTGACAAGTTAACGTTATGAACAGAAGAGGTCCTGAATAACTCAGTTCCTCTAAGCTCAAAACATTTGATTGTCATACTAAGACTCGTCATCGAGTATCATCATTTGAAGAGTAACCCAAGCAATACTAACTCATTCAGCCTTATTACAAAACGTAGACTAACTAAAGTACCGGTAATAAACCAGGTAAACCATATTCGAAACTAATATGTTATCTGAACGCAATTATGAAACTTTACATCCTAAACATTTCTAACCAGGATCCTGACAAATTTATAACATCAAATATAATAGCAAACTCTTCTAAAACGTGGCAATCTTGGTAGAAACCTTCTTAGAGCCTATGCCCAACAATAATCATCGGCAGTCTCATAGGTAGATTTAAAAACTCACAATGGCTACAACTTCATGCTCAGGTATGGAGTGTTTGGCGGCCATATCACGTAGTTCCTGTATGATGTCTTTCACTGGCTTCTCTTCTGTCAGCTCATCCATCAGCACCTGCGTCAGCTCGCGACGCGCCTCCTGCACAGATTAAATACATAATTATTTTAGAACTAGCCACTAGAAATACAACGAGCAATCTCTCATTGACTGTGAGGACTTTTTACTCTTTTGTATGGCTATCAGATGATCGTCTTCAGGAATGTATATACCGTGTGGCTTATTTAGAACAATCAGCAGGGGTAGGAGTATAAAACAGGTTACGAAACCATTGAAAATATAAAAGTAGCCATATAGAGTCCTAAAGATATAAAATACAATAGAAAACATTTTACCTAAACAAGTTGAATGTTAATTGCACAAAATATTTGCCATTTCGATCATATAATTAAATTAGAAGACACAATTCATGATATTAAAATGGAAATAATGTAAGTTTTATATTTAATTACGAATGGGTTTGATTCATGAATTGTATGTAAGGTTATTTTTAATCTAGGTATGCAGTTTTCTTGTCACTAAAATCGACAATTGTACATTATATTTCATGAGGCCTATGTGTAATAGTCAAGGTCGTTAAGTTGATGTATAGACTGAAGTAGAATAGATACTGTACCTGAGAGGCTTGCGCTCTATGTAGCCGCAACAGTTCGGCGAGTCCACGCGACGCGAACGATGACGCCAACACCTCCTCACTGCGACGGTTCAAAGGTAGGAACTCTAGCAACCTGCAACATGTATAATCAATATTATAATACATATTTAAAGACTGCACTACGGAATCAAGCCCTATATTGGGGAGGACTTCCAAGAACATAACAGACATAAATAATAAACACATACAATCTATTCTCTGTGTGGTGACAGAGTAAGAATACGATTCATCACCCCCTCTCTTGCCCGTGGGTGTCGTAAAAGATGACCAAGGGATATAATATGCATATAACATCTATGCAAAAGAAGGAAAGCACGAAATATATATACCAAAACGTCTGACCAGTGCGATATAGTTGGTCAATTTCCTTCCCATTGTGGAGGAGGCTCGAGCCTAGCAGTGGGACGTGTAAGAGCTGTGATGATGATGACACATTTTAATTTTCCATTAATCTTTATAAACATTCCTTTCTATGTAATTAGGGTATTGATTGTATAGTACCTGCTACGAATACCATCAACACTTACAATGCTTTTGGGTATTATAAAAGACGACGAAGAGCTCTAAATGGATCTGGGCCAATGCAATCTGATGCTGCCTGGTACTCTGGTCAACAATTGCATTCCCAAGTAGTGTCAACATCAAATAAATGGCTAGTCATAAAATTATTCCCAATAATTTTTGTAATATGTACTATGAAAGTACAGTACATATTAAGTAAACCACAAATAAGTCCTTTTCATAATGATTTCTGATGTTTACGCAACTGTAAACAAAACTACAGATTTTATCGCGTTTGTATTTGCTTTCTGATTGTCTAACATTTCGAACACTTTACAGCGTTCATGTTCACGGACCAACAGTCCGTCCCAAATAGTTTTATTTACAAATAAGTCCTTTTCATTAATCTGTAGCGGCATTAATGACTGCATCGCAATAGTACGACGAGCCAGTACAACGACGCTTTTGATATACCCTTAACTTTATATAACAAAACTAAAACAAGTCTTGTTACTGTTTACTATGTTAGGGTTGGATGACCTTAACTAAGGCAGCGGGAGGGCAAATTAGAGATTACTCAGACACCCACAGGACAGTCAGAAGTTAGCCAACTCTTGGTTGCTAGGGTCTCAACAGGGTAAGTGTTCAAAGGCGCACCATCGAAGTAATTGACTGCACAGATGGCGTAGTGATTAAAATAACGACCTACCGTGTCAGTGTCGTGAGTTCGAATCCCACGCAAAACCAGTTTGTGCGATCCACAAATTGTTGCTCTGAGCCTGGATGTAATTTCTGTCAGCGAATTATATTTGTAAGAGAAAAAAAACTCGAAATAAAACCCTATACCAAGCTGTTTGACCAGTATGGTATAATTCCCATTAGTGGAGGAGGCTCAAGCCCAACAGTGGGACGTATATGAGCTGATATGATGAAAATAATGAATTATGTTTGTAAAGTCCCCCGAAACACAAGGATTATTCCCTTAGCGCAGTCTTTCGTTGATCATTTTTAATCCTTATTGTTCTAATACCCCATAGATGAAGAATTACACAGAAATTTTTTGGTTAGTATGGTACCAACCTGCCTTCAAGTTGTCCTTTCTTGAGCGCGGTGACCAGTGAGGTGACGCCCCGCTCCTGTTTAACGGTGGCGAACACCTCCAGCACAAACTCAAGCGCCAGGTTGTCCTTGAGCAGGTGTTCGTTCACCAGCACCAGTAACACTGATGGCGGTACGCAGCCGTTTCCTGTAACAATTAAACAATATTACAGACGGCAGTCGTTACATATTTCATAACAAGTCCTAGCCTAGAATAAAAAAACAAAGCCTATGGCAGTAGCCACCCCCATGGCAATAAAAGTCCTATTCAGCCGGTTATGGGGTTGCACGCAGTCTCTTACACTGCCCTAGAAGATGGGTCTTTGTGGAGCAAAAAACGAAGGACTAGCATAAGGTCCTCCCGGTCGGAAGTAAATAATTGTTTGGTAGTTTCATTTTGTATGAGATACGTCGTTAAGTACCGTATGATGTCGGACTAAGAATGCAATTCACCACCCCCTCTCTTAGCCTTGGGTGTCGTAAAAGACGACTAAGTTATTAAATATGCATATAACATCAAGAGAAGGGAAACTCGCAATAAAACCCTATACTAACACGTCTGACCGTCGAGGAGGCTTAAACCCAATAGTGGGGCGTATATAAGTTGTAAGGATGTAAGACAAAAAAATGTCGTACGGCTTGTGATCAGACACCACAAGTAATGGTGTCCGAGGATGATCTGTACTTTTATATAGCACTACTTCGACACCGCGAAACGCATATAACGTTACACGGCTCTCTAATTGTGTGCATACTATATGAAAAAGTTCACGGCCGGCCGACCGGGATTTGAACCCACGACCACGTTATTGCACAACACAAGTATGTTAACCAATACGCTATACGTGTTCCTGTTTCATAAGTTCAATTGTACGTTCTCGTTTTAATAAAACTACAAAGATATAAAACAAAACCCATAATTATCATTTTTGTTAAATATGATTTTCCCTTTATATTTTTAAATTAATTGAAAAGGATAAAAATAACAGGGAATAATATTTTTAAATATTATTATTTTTTCGTTTGGTGATGGAGTAAGAATACAATTCACTACTGCCTTTCTTGCCCATGGGAGTCGTAAAATAGTACTAAAGGATATAAAATGTATAGAACTATGTAAGAGATGGAAAATTCAAAACGAAACCCTATATCAACACGTTTGATCAGCGTGATAAAGAAGATCATTTAGCCCTTATTCTGGATAAAGCTTGAGCCCAGCAGTGGGACTTATAAAAGCTAGGACGACAACGACTATTTTGTAAATAAAACTAATTTACGGATTTTATCGCGGTTAGTCAGCCCATGGCCATACGCGAGTGTCTGAAACGTCGGGAAATCAAAAATAAATACAAACGCGATAAAATCCGTAAAATAGTTTTATTTACAATGTGTAATACTCGCGTAAATATCAGAAGACGACGGATATTTTTACATTCAGACTCGAGAAAATTTGTAGATCGCACGAAGTAGGGTAAAAGTCAGTATTTTCCCCCGTGACACTCACTCAGAACGGTAGAATCAGTACCTTAATCATTACGCAGTATATGCAATTTCATAAATAATTTATTTAAATTTTTTATTAACTAGTGAGACGGCATGGATCGCCAAGATACCTGCCAAAGTTGGCTATAAGGTGTTACATTGAATTTCTCAACATTGTCTTGTTAAGAATCAAACTTACCAATCCACAGTGCTGTCATACGTGCAAGTTTAATGCGCTGTTGTGGCTCAAAACCCTTCAGGTAGACCAGCACCTATAACCAAGGATACATTGAATTAAAAAAATAAATATATTGGGTAGTGATTAAAACTATAAAAATATCATCCAAGGAGAAACTCTAGTTTGGGAGTCATTTGGAGGTAAAAGCCAAATTTGGCAAGCAGAAAGTTGGGCATTCTGAACAGAGCTAGGTGGTACTTCACACGGAGACAGTACAAGCTTGTCCTCATGTCGACATCCGTCTCACTGCTAGGCGCGAGCCTCCCCCATAATAGGAAGGAAATTGACCTACTATACAACGCTTGTCAAACGGATTGGTATAGTGTTATTCTGAATATTCCTCCTCTTGCATAGATGATACAGGCATATTTAATTACGCTCTCTTACAACACTTACGGGCGAGATAGAGGGATGGTAAATCGTATTATTACTCCATAACCACACGAGAACTTAGCTAACGAACAAAAATAAACAGATTCGAAACAATCGCTCTCTCGATCGATTTGATCAAGAACTGTCCCGAGTTGGAATCGAACCCACGAGACTGGAAATAGAAATTCGCTGTCTTGAACACTACGTCATATGTGTCATCACTTCGGCTCATATGGGCATTTTCATGAAAATGCACAAGGGCGTTTTCAGGCCTGTCCCTCTAAAACATTACCTTTTTTAAACAATTAATTCTATTTGAAACTAACACAAAATTTTACATTAGGTTTATTGTACATTTAAGTAATATTTTATAATATTATTTAAGCCAATTATAGTATAATTTTTCGATTAAAAAATAATATAACAACAGATTGCTATCATTTTATCGTGTCCCTTATATATTAGTTGTAATAATTTGCTCAGTGCCGTATTTTATTTTTCTGGTAGATAGTGTAGGGTCAATTTATTCAAAATATATATTAACTAGCCGTAAAATAAATTAAATAGAATTTGATTACCGTAGTGCGTTTTTAAAAATCCTAACACGTCGGTTTTGTTACCACATTTTCGCCGAAATACTACTCTTTTTGTAGATGTTTTATGTAATAATAACACTATTAGTTAATATATATTTTTAATAAATTGACCCTACACTTATCTACCAGAAAAATAAAATACGGCACTGAGCAAATTATTACAACTAATATGTAAATTCAGTGTTGAAATATCGTCTGGCTACAAAGGGACACGATAAAATGATAGCAATCTGTTGTTATATTATTTTTTATTCGAAAAATTATATTATAATTGGCTTAAATAATATTATAAAATATTACTTAAATGTACAATAAACCTAATGTAAAATTTCGTGCTGGTTTCAAATAGAATTAATTGTTTAAAAAAGGTAATGTTTTAGAGGTACAGGCCTGAAAACGCGCTTGTACATTTTTATGAAAATGCCCATATACGTCGCACTGTTGGGCTCGAGCATCTTCCACAATAAGAGGGAAATCGACCTACTATACCACGCTGGTCAGACTTGTTCATATAGGGTTTTGTTTCGAGTTTTCCTTCTCTTGGATAGATGTGTATATTTTATCTCTTAGTAGTCTTACGATATCCACGGGTAAGATAGGGAGTGGTGAATTGTATTCTCATTCCGTCACCACACGTCATATGTGTAGTTTTCAGGTAACTTCGTATTTGCAATTATGCTGTCTACTGGGGGTGATACTTCATAACTCATTTAGGAATATAGCCTCGCCCCACTTAATGGAGCCAGGTTATTGCTATTCAATAGGCATTATCAAACTTTGGAGCATGACAACATTGGGCAACTTGTTTGTCCACTGTTGAACATACTCCCCTCACAGAACGCTAAATGGTGCGATCAAAATCGCGAAGCCAAAAATACTACATGCGTGCAAGCGATTACACACACACACATAACGCAAACCAATATACAATAGAGTTGCCTTGCTTGTAAAATACAGTCACGATTCGGCGTAGGGAGCCATTTCTGGCTCCAATTTAAATGCCTCAAATATTGGCGTGAATTAAGCTTCTATGAGTTATTATTCTAAGGTTGGAGGGTTTATTGCCTTATAGCATATTACCACGCTACTCGATCACAGTATGTTTCCCAAGAGGGCACTAATAACCTCCTGGTGAGTTGCTTTATATGTTTCCCAAGAGGGTGCTTGATGGTTTTATCAAATTATATCTCACCTTCTTCATCTCTTCCTCAAACATCTTCTCGAGATATTTGTAACGCCTCATCAGCTTCACAAATACCTGAAGACAAAATTATCACATTTATACACATATAGGATACATATCAAAGAAATCCTTATAATGCGAAGTGCTCAGATAATAAACGAACGAAAGTTTTTTCAACATAATAGTTCAGGACTCTAGCCAAGTTTTTCATCATTTAGGTGGAAATAGCTCAACAGGTCAGCTCATATTAATTTTAAGTCATAAAATTCTAGTCCTAGACTAGACAAACCAATTACCCTTTTCCGGATCAAAATATATGCTACATCTTGAATCCAGGGATCACAATATGCTTTGCCAAGTAAACTAATTGATAAAATCTTTCCTTTATAAATGTAGCTATGATTTCAGGGCATGTGTCTCCTACTGCTGGGCTCAAGCCTCCTTCACAATGGAAGGGAAACTTTAAAGAGCAGTGTACCTAATTGTATTACGCATTTCTTGCGCTAAAAAGTTTTAAATTTTCCGATGATATAAGTTATAAAGTAACACTTAGTTGGGGTAGTTTTGGTTTTTTTTTTCACAAGATTAATTGACTTATACATAAAAAGTTACTTCTATCCGCGTGTATGCGACTGAACTCCTCATAAATGGCTGGACTGATTTTAATTATTCCTTTATGTGTTCTAGTGGATTCGAGACCGACTTAGATTAATAATTGGACCCGTTAGATACCGTAGCAATCGATTTCAAGAAATACTTTTTATTAGATTTGAACAGAACAGCGTCTGTTGGGTCAGCTAGTAAGATTTAAAACATTACCTGTTCGAAATTCCGCATGCTGTCCATGTCCTCGCTCGCGTTAAAGATGCAGGTGTTGGTCTTAGGGGTATCGCCGTCCATCGACACCCCACCGCCGGGGACTGAGGGTTGAACAGAATACTTGTTTAAGCTGTCACGTGAAACAATGACATTGTAAATATATGATTTAAAAATCAGATAATAGTTTTGTTTCATCAACCTTCAGGACTCTAGCCACATATCTCATCATTTCAAAATTAATAAAATAATAAAAATCCATGATATCAATAAAACTAATTACCATCATCGGCTCAGACCTTCTTCCACAATGACCGTAGATATTATCTGCATATCATATCTCTTACTTGTTTTATATCGTCATCATCATCATCCACAATGGGAGGGGCATTCACCTACTATACCGTGCTGGTCAGACATGTTGGTATAGGGTTTCATTTCGAGGTTTCTTTCTCTTGCACAGAACTTATGTGCATATTATATCCCTGTCTTCTTTTACGACATCCACATAAATCGTCAAGTCGTTTTATATGTCATCCACGAAATCAACCAAACCTACGACACTGATATTCTTCGCTATCTTAATCACTGGGTCGTTGGTGCAGTCTTTATCTACATTAGGGCGTTCAAAAAAAAAATTCTCAGAATCAGGCTCAAAAGTTTAGATGCCAAAATAGCCCTCTGAAAATATGAGCCCTTAATATTAATATTGTCCGCCTCGCACTTTTCGATTTCCCATAAGAAAAACAGGATTTTTTTCTGGTTTTTGTAACTAATGAACCATACATTGCTCTGCAATTCCTAATCTACACATATGACATATAGAACGATCAATTTTGGATAGCATAAAAATTATTTAGTATAGGAACCAAAAATACTCGAACAGGAATTCATTGCTTTTAAATATCTTTCTATGTATTCACATGGATGAAAAATAAGCTATTGGATACTTACGTAGTAAACCCCCAGCAATGAGAACATCGAATATGACTTCGCCATACCGCCTGTAGTCGAGTTTCGAGCCAGCCGCGTCTAAGAACTTGTACGCAGCGTCGAGGTCACCGCCAGCACGCTCGAGACCCTGCACGAGCGCGTCGCGGAATCCATTCGGATCGTATTTCTCTTTCTCATCTGCAATAGAAGAAAATGGAGAGTGAGACACGCAATATAACATACATGTGAAATATATTGCGTATTAATTATTACATCAGATGTAAATGAACGAGAAATTGTTTCTCAACAGTGTATTTCAGGACTCTAGCCGTGTTTTTCATCATTTAGAAATTATTTCATTTAAATTTGAAAATTCATCATATTCATCTCGGCCTAAGTACCACTGTTAGACTCGGGCCTCCAAGACACCGGAAGAGAAATTGACATACTATACGGATTAGAAGTTTCGGCATGGGGCTTATGTCGAGTTTGCCTCTCTTCTATACTAATACCATATATAAAGCGGAAGAGTTTGTTGTTGTGAGAGAGAAGAAAAATTCTTTCAGTATTAAATAACCCATTTATCGAGGAAGGCTATTAACACGCTACGACCAATAGAAGCGGAACAACAATGAAAAATGTTTCAGAATCGGGTTTCTTTTCCTTTTGCGAGCTTCCGCTGCGTTCACTACATAAACGGTTAGGTTTCGTAAAATCATGTATGACGGCATTGCAAAGTCGCGGGTTAAAGTTAGCATTAGCCCAAAGTAACTTCCACGCGGACGAAGTCGCTGGCATAAGCAAGTACATAGATATTATCTGACTATCATATGATTTAGTAATTTTTACGACACCTAAGAGTATGAGAGAGGGTGGTGAACTGTATTCTTACCCTGTCACTACACGAAAAAGAAGAATACGAAATGAGGAGATGGGAATATGTAATTAGGTACTAAATGTTAGTACATATTTCTGTTTTGTTCCAGAGTTGAACCTGTAAGAACAAAATTCACGAGCCCTTCGTTGCCCGAGGGTATCGTAAAAGATTCATAAAGCGGTACTTAAATAAATATTATAAATATGTCCAATTGTAAATAAATCTATTTTACGGATTTTATCTCGTTTAAATGTGATTTTGATTGCCCGACGTTCATAGTCACGGACGGACTAAGATGTCTCACGTTCACCAGTCATCGTTATTACAAATATGTATGTATTTATATCTACCCGCTACAGAACCCGACCATTTTGGTAAAAAAATATTGCCAGTACAAGAAAATGATTTTATATGAAAAAAAAAATTAGTAAATTAATAAATTGTCACAATAATTACTACAAATTTTGGTCAAACATCAGAAATCTCGTAAACATAAATAATTATATATGGCTAACTTTATCTACTTAAAATGCGCACAAAGATTTGAAAATCAAGCAGTGCGGTGAGAATTCCGTTTATCTTGATGACCTAGTTACCAGCTAGTTAAAGCCTAGACCACCTTGGTTATATTATATTATTCAATACGAGGTGAATACTAAAATATTGTTAGATATTATATAGATCGTTGGTAAAATTATGTAATACATTATTGTGTGATTGAAAGCATTTATAGTAAACTAGCGTGCGGCCCTTGCTTCGCTTCCATTTAAGTGCAACCATAACATCCTAAGATGTTATGGTACACAACTGTAGTCCCACGCAGTTAGACCCAAAAGCGGTGCACGAGAAATGTTGGGAGTTGACTTTCGCGACAGTAATGTTGACAATTCCCTGGTGATCTTCAAGCTGGTTTTTACGGCATGTAATCCTAATTCGACTGCACAGATGGCGCAGTGGCTAAGTTACCGACCTACAATTTAAGTGTCGAGGGTTCCCAGGCAAGACAACACTTTGTGCGATCCACAGATTGAGTCTGGATGTAAATTGTGTCCGTTATCTATGTCTGTGAAGTCCCTCGCAATGCAAGTGGTTGAGGGGAGTGATGACTGCTCTAGTAGTTAACTCGTGATCGGGTGCCGCTTGTGGGATCTGGTCCAGCCATAATCGTTTGAATTATATTAAGTGTCTTGCGGATCGAAAGGCATCACACTGGACCTAGTTCTTACAAAACATGCACCCAATTGTATATCTAGTAAGAGGGAAAAAAAAAAATTAAAAATAATAGACAAGCCCACTGAGTTTCTTGCCGGATCTTCTCAGTAGCGGTCGCGTTCCGATCCGGTGGTAGTATATTTTTTTGGAAATTGTAAACCTGACAATATGTAAGTGCCCTCTCGGGGTTTATGCATAATAAATAATTTGAATTTGAATGATGTTGTAAAAAAAACTCGATTTATAACAAGGGATTAAAAGATTCTATGGGTAGGTAGATAAGTTTTTTTATAGATTCGTCTACTTCTCAACCCATACACATACCACTTTTGAACTCTGGTTTCCTTCACAATAGGAATGTAGTTAACCACTATATGACAACATGCTAGGTGCAACGTGCTTTGCTAGTGGTAGGACCACACTGTTGATAGTTGTCTGTCTACAGTTACGGGCCGGTCCGTCTAGTAGTCCGGGATAGTACCATACTGAGCAGAAAATCGACGTCTGAATAGTAGCAATTTGTTACTGCGCTTCGTTCGGTGAGCGAGAGCACCGGAAGCCCAACTTTCTGAGGGTGTTTGCATGTGGTGGGTATTGATGCTGCCTTTAGTTTCACCGAACCTCATTGCACGCATTCATACTCCCTTTACTTCGTTCACGGTAGGCAGCGGCCTAGGAAAGGTCCATGAGCGACAGCTTTGCTCGTTTACCACCGTACGAAAAAAAAAGAATGCTAGTCAAACTATTTGGTATAGGGTTTTACGTCAAGCTTTCATCATATTCTCCAGAGTCATCTGATAACCCACAAAACAAAAGGAAGTGGTAGGTACTCCGTTATCAAAGAGAAAGTATCGAATATAAAATTAAATTATTTATGTTCAGATATACAATGCCTTAAATCACATTAACGACATACTATGTACAAATTGTAACTATCAACAGTTTCTTTACACACATCGCAGTAAAATATTATCAACCAAAACATATTCAACAAAAATAGATTAGACAAGGTTACATGTAGCGTGGGCGATCCCTTCTAAATTTAGCTGCATGTATGCGTGCTTTACGGGGTCAGGAGGTCGCCCGGATCAAACACCAGACATCACGGCTTTCATATAGTATAATTTATTACTTGTTTACAAAATAAACATTCTAATACGTTACGTGTCAGCGTAGTTATTATTGTATAGAATGACATAAAATTTGTTAATTTACTATAATTTATTGAATGACGTACGTAGTGTTTAGTTAAAGATAACACCTTTTTTTGTGGTAGGCTATGGTGTAAACACACCCAGTCCAATCTGTCCGGGGCCTTAAGCGAGCGAGCAAAGCTACCTATTCCCCCTAGGGCGCTTATGTGGAGATTGTTAAAATCTATAAAATTTGCGTTTTGATTCTGAAAATACTTATAAAATGACTGCTATAGGTTACAATACTATTTTCATCCCTTATCTTGGGAGTCAAAGAACGGCCAAGTTTCTCACAAAGAAAGTGGACAGCAGCTCTTTCCTGAGAAACGCAGGCGTCATTGCGATTGCCAACTTGCTTCCTAAGCGTGGCTATTACCATCTTATAAGCACTATCTCCTCATTTATGGAGACGTTCGGTCATTTTTTTTTTGGTGGGCACACGCCGTCCATTCCGTCCGGGGCGACCAAAGGACAGCGCGCGGGGCCCACAACCCACCGTAATTACTCTCTTTTGCCATTGGGCCGACTACCGGTACAGACCACAGTTCCTTGTCGTTCGTGGCCGGCCTTCGGTAGGGGGATCATGCCAGCATAATTGTCATGATTGGCCAACTGGTTGACGATCACAATAGTTGTATTAGTTTTTGTTTCGCTGCCTACCATGACGAAAGCGTGTAATGAGATTCGGCGATACTAAAGTCATCACCAAAACCCACCATACGCAAACACCCTCAAAAGGTTGGGCTTCTGCCTTCAAAGTTTCTTTCAAGTGCTGCTACTTATTCACTTGATGTCCTTTCAGCCGGCTTTAGCAACTACAATAGGAAAGTATAGGTGGTAATAAGTGTGGTTACCCATTAAATACGAAAATTCGTCACAATACAGAACCAAAACGACAACTATATACATTATTCAAAACGATCGTAAAATGCTCACAGAATTTTCTAGAAGCAGCCTCCTGCCAGTAGAAATTATGCCAGCGCAAATCATACATAATACATTATTAGTCAATGGCCTATCTACATACATACATTACAAACAGGCAAATTGTAATTTTAAAACAAGTCGACTCGTGTATCAAATCAATATGGCAATAGTCAGACATTACTACATTTAATTTTACACTTATCCGTACCGTATTTAGAGCCCTCAGCGCTCACCCATAGTCCGGGCAAAGCTATGAAAACCATCTATGACTAACAGCAATACACACAAAAAAAAGTACTCTGATCCGTGTTGTGACGGTGGAAGAATACAATTAATCACCTTCCATCTTGTCCGTAGGTATTATAAAAAATCAGCCAAGTGCGAGTCGGATTCGCGCACGAAGGGTTCCCTACCATTCATTGACTAGGTAAACAAGTGCTTCCCTATTGCCATAATCGATATTGAGCAAAAAAGGACAAAAAAAAATCGCGTTTGTTGTATGGGAGCCCCCCTTAAATATTTACTTTATTTTGTTTTTATTTGTTGTTATAGCAACAGAAATACATAATTTGTAAAAATTTCAACTGTCTAGCTATCGCAGTTCTTGATACAGCCTGGTGATAGACAGACGGACGGACAGACAGCTAAGTTATAATAATAGGGTTCCGTTTTTACCCTTTGAGTACGGAACCCTAAAAATACACTTATTCGTGTGGTGACGGTGTATGAATGCAATTGCCCCTTAACTTGTCCGTGGGTATTATAAGACTCATCCTCGTCCTGTTTTATCTCCATAATCCTTTTATATCCTCTTTTGTATAAATCAAGAACCACTATCATACCCATCGGTAAAGTGGTGACAGAGTATCAGATTTGTACTTCTCTTTCTTTGTTTCATCTTAACTCATAAATGTCTCAACTCTGGGCGCAAACCTCTTCCACAATCATCATCATCATTTCAGCTCATATGTTATTATGTTACAAATACATCTACTTATTTACTTCGCTTAAAAGCTAAACATTTATTTGACGGGTAACAAATTTGAAATTCAACATTTCTCGTCCCGGACACGACATTAACATACTTTTTTAGATCAAAGGCAAAATTGACAGCAAAGAATACAGTTTTTTTGCTCAATAGTTATACAAAAAAAAAACAATAAAATCACGATGGCATTGAAGTTTTGCACGTCGCAACACTTCCTTGTAACTAATCAAGTGATAACAACTGATAAATAGACAAAGTAAATATATTACACAACATGTGTTAGTTGCTATCTAAAAATATGTATTGTCTTTAATAACACGTGGATAACGAGTTAAGTAAAAATTACAATACATTTATATTTCCTAATATTTTAATACTAGCAGCGCCATGCGGTTTTACCCTTATAGTTCCACTTCCAGTGGGAATATCGAGATAAATTATAGCCTTTGTGTTATTCTGATATGTAAGCTATTTTATTGTGAAATTTTATCATAATCCATTCAGTAGTTTTTGCGTGAAAGAGCAACAAACATACAAACTTTCGCTTTCATAATATTAGTAGGATGGCTCCGTTTGGTGACCGAGTAAGAATACAAATCCCACAATCCCTATTCTGCCCTTGGGAATCGTAACAAAAGTGACTAAGGGATTAAATATGGATATAATATCTATGCAAGAAAAGGAAAAATCGAAATAAAACGCTATACCGTCTGACCAGCACGGTGTAGGTCAATTTTTCTCCTATTGTGGAGGCGCGAGCCCGGCAGTGGGACAAATGGTAACATGGTACTTTTCTTTCAGTGTAATGACAGTAAAATTCACCCCCCAATATTTTGTCCATGGATATCGTAAAAGACGGCCAAGGGATATATTTAGAGATAAGATAAACTCTATATAGCCTCACGACGATTGAGCGGTATGGTTGAAACCAATAGCCAATTTTTCCCCTATTATGGCAGATTTCTCCGTGTGGTGACGGAGTAAGAATTCACCATCTTGGCCGTGGATATCATAAAAGACAACTATGGGATATAATATGCACATAACATCTGTGCAAGAAAAAACTCGAAATGAAACCCTATACAAACATACCAGCATGGTATAGTAGGTCAAATTCCCTTCCACTGTGGAGGAGGCCCGAGCCCAACAGTGGGACGTATGTGGGCTGCGATGATGATAATGACAGATTTCTATGAGAGATTCTCTTTTATAGACGAAACTGTAAACCAGATGTGTCGCTGACGAGATTTTGCAGTACTGCCCGCGTTCTGACAAATTGCTATACAGCTGTCATATGAAAAGAATCCTGCATATCCTGCCAAACAAACTAGTCGGCGATTGTAGTTGATGTTAAAGACTGCAACGGTATAATGAGAGGCGGTGACAACTTGTATTCTTAATCAGCAAATATGTAAACATATTATTCATATAGTATACTTGAATCATAGAAGATCATTGCTACATGATAGTGAAACAGTCTAAGCCGGATATTTATTGTGAATAACCCAGTCACATAAAGCATTATTATTATATCTTTAATATGAAGTTTTCGTTCAACAAGCAAAGAGTAGATTAGTTCTAACAAGAGGACATTAGTGATTTAAAAGTACCTAATGTGTTTCAAACAGCGCTTGACAGTATTACGAACTTTTTTGTGTAAAAACCATCAAAACTGTCAGTTCTGGATTGGAAATCGACCCTCAGACCTTGCAATCGCATTTTATTTTCATTGCAAGCGGTGGCAAACGAGCAAACAGTACACCTGATGGTAAGTATTGCTCATGTACCTTTTTGCAAGGCGAAGAAAGTGAAAGGAGTGTGAATGCGTGCAATGAGGTTCGGTTCGGTAATACTAAAGGCTTCAGTTACGGATGTGAAAAAATAATCCATTTTTATAATAATCGATTATTAATAGATTTTTTGTAATAATCGATTTTTACAATCGATTATCATAATAATATAAAATCGATTATTATTATTATATTTATATTAAAATTAATCGATTATTTCACTGCCAGATATCCTAAAAAAAGGTCATCACAATACTGCATGCAGTGTTTCATACTATATTAGAAAATAAAGCTCACTTTTCCAAAAAAAAAGTCAATCCTGTTGGGAGAAAAATCGATTATTAATTTTTAATTAATCGATTATTTTCCCTCCAAGTCACATCCCTAGCTTCACTAAAGCTCGCCACACGCAAACACCCTCAGAAAGTTTGGCTTGCGGCTCTCTCGCTCACCTAAGCGCGGTAACAAAATGCTTACTACTCAGACGTCGATTTTCTGAGAGTGTGGTACTACCCCGGACGGAACGCCCCGCGGCCGCAGATAAACAAATGTCAATACTTCTACCACTTTTAAATACTTGCAAGCATATTTATTGTATACTAACAAACAACATATCCAATAATGAATCAACGTATCTATATTATATTACTTAATATCTTCCACAGGCAACGACTTAGAAAACGACAGCTTGAAAAACGCACCCTCATTGCGAGCAAAAAATATACAGTAAAGAAACTTTCTTAAAATAAACTTTTTTAAATTTGCCGCATTAAATATTCCCCGCTGAAGATGCTTTTGAAACGGGCGTTTTAATTAAAACTTAACTGCGATGTCAAAGGATGGGTCCTGTCAAAGGTTCAACTGAACCGTAAGGTACTAATAAAGAAAATGCGCTTGGTGAGATATAAAGTATTAAAATGAATTAATTATTGTTGAATGTATTAACGGCCTAGTGGCACATATGCGACTGTAGACCTGTAAGAACAGGGGTCGATCAATGGAAGTCAAAATTTTAATGAATTTTATTGTGGGCTCGGAGAAAATATTACAATTACTGTAAGTTTCAGCAAATAGTAAAATGCAAAACCCTATTTTCTGTATTCCTGCAGTTTCAATAACTTTGATTCTTCAATTAATAAAAACTCCAATTTTTAAAAGTAGTCCTTCGATCAATCAATTTTATTGATAAGAATGTGGTAGGACCATACTGTCGACAGTATTGTGTCTATAGCTGGGGGCCGGTCCGTCAGGGGTCATACTCTTGCAGAAAATCGACGTCCAAGCAGTAGAAATTTGTTACTGCACTTCGTTTGGTGAGCGAGAGCCAGCAAGCCAACTTTCCGAGGGTGTTGGCGTGTGGTTGTTTTGATGCCTTTAATATCACCGAACCTCATCGTAACCATTCTCGCTCCCTTCGCTCTCCTCACCATAGGCAGTGGCCTAGCAAAAGACCATGAGGATATCACTTACTATCAGGTGTGCTGTTTGCTAGTTTGTCACCAATAGCAATAAAAAAAACCTATTTCCACTATGTCCATTTTATCTTTAAGTCTCGAAATCATTATTCTTATAGTCCGTGCATAAGATACTCCTTTTTATGACGTAGTAAGAATATAATATTACCCTCACTACAATTCTCTCGGGTGCAGTAAAAAAACAACTAAGGAATCGTAAGCAGTTGAAATGACTTGCAAAATTTTACTCTAAACAAAACGCCTCGAGTTACTGCGTCCTCAAGTTAGCGTAGGAAATTTCTCGCTCGTTATAAATCCCGTGATCAACAGCATGGACCTAATCTATACCAATAAATAAAATTGGAGTGTCTGTTTGTAATGTCAAAATAATAGGTCTTTTTCATGCTCACATGGTTATTTGCACTATACATATGCCTAAAAAACACTTTATATTTTTTTGTCTGTCTGTTTGTTCCGAGTAATCTTCAAAACGGCTGGACCGATTTAAAAAAATCTTTCACCAATGGAAAGCTATAATATCGGAGTAAACTAGGCTATATTTTATCCCGGTATTGCCACGGGAACGGAAACTACGGGGATAAGGCGACAGAAACCGAAGCGAGCGCGGGTTGCTAGTATTGTATAAGCTGAAAATATAGGATAATTTTCCTTCAAAGTAGCGTCGAAAAAACGAAGCAATCGACACATTTCGCACATGAACTTTGAGCGACGAGTTATGTACCGTTAGTAAGCAACAACCGTTATAATACTGCTTATAGAATTCTATAGCCATTTATAGTTTGATGTAGTCTGTTTTGTTTGCATCTTCATAGAAGAAGATAGAAGATATTCATTATAGCAATATTTTAACTAAGCAGAAAATTGTAAAATTGTAACCCTGAAGTCAAGATAACGTAATCATCAACATCACAGCTCATATACGTCCCCCACTGCTGGCTTCAACAATGGGGTTGTTTAGTTTTCCTTCTCCTGCTATATGCATATTTTATCCCTTAGTAGTCTTTTACGACACCCAAGGGCAAAAGAGGGGTGGTGAATACTTTTCTTACTCCTTCAACACACGAATGGACCAAAGACTAGCATTTTAGCCGTATTTTAACTCTGCAAAATAATTTCTAAAATTGTAGTCCCTCAAGTAAACATACGTAATAACTTCCATGAATAACACTTAAAATGCAACTCCGTCTTAGGAAGTGCTTATCTTAAGAATCGTTAACTAATTTAATAAGATAAACAGAAAATGCAGAGGACAAAGCAGTCTTGACCGATCAGCAAAACAACTACAATGCACAACGGAATTTGAACTGTTGATTTGCCGAGTATGTAGAATCAATTGAGATCATTCAACTAAAAGTTTTGATTGTGAAATCCATCCGCGTAAGTAGTTTAATTTACATCTATTTAATTCTAATAGTGTGTATATTAACAGAACTATATGTATTTAGGTAAATTTAAGAATGGCTTTGACTTTGGTTGGTTATTTTCTAAATAATATTGCAATTGATAATATCTAGAACCTTAAATGGTATCGATGTGAAAATTAAAATACCTATATTGGTATCGTGTAAATACGCTGCTACGAATCGTGGAAGGAATACGAGGAAAATAATATATTTATGTAAACAGGAAATGAATACAAAAATGGCGTTGTTTCAATGGCAATGTAACATCTACAGTTGGAATGTTGACAATTTTTTTTGGTATAACTAACAATTAAACTAAACTACAAAAATGACTTGTTATACTAGCAATCCGCCCTCGCTTGGCTTCAGTTTCAATCGCCCTGCCCCCGACATTTTAAATCGCCACTATATTTTAAAATATTACGATACGCGCCTGTAGTCCTCGAGGCAAAATTTTATAGGAATTTCTTGTGAGGAATAATGGATATAAGTTACTCATATAGACAGGTACCCGATAGTAAAATTTTATTAAAATCGGTCCAGCCGTTTGAAAGGTAACCCGCAGTAAACGGGCAGACTGTCAAAAAATTTTTTCATGTAATTTATAAGCATTAACTGTACCTAAATAACACCAACAGCATACAGCTACTTCTTTTCATCCTCGTGTAAATAAATGAGTGTCGGGGCTCCGGCACTATGGGAATGAAATTAACCCTCTATACCGCACTGGTCAGACGTATTGGCATAGGGTTTTGCATAGAGCTTTCCTTCTCTTGCATAAAAATATTATATGCTTATTATATCTTAGTCGTCTTTTCAACACCCACGTGCAAGTTAAGCGGTGGTGGATTGTATTTTTATTATGTCACTATACGGCAAATGGACGTCACAGACTTAAATAAAAACAAGCTATCAAATTATTCACGAAGTTTTTTTTTTATTTATTATAACGACAGTCAAGTTGAAAACAAACGCACACTACGATAAGTTTTATTTACATATATGTTTAGCATAGATTATAATAGAGGTTGTTTTTATTTATAGAAGTATCATAAGCCCTTGGAATAAGTAAGACGAGATATCTATCACCTTACAAGTTATTGTAAATGACGTTCATTTTTATTAATTCTGTTGATGGCAAACAGCAAACCTGATGATAAGTGATTATGCAGCTCATGGACCTTTGCTATGGAGCTGCTTACCATGAAGAAAGTATAAATGCGTGGAATGGGGTTCGGAAATACTAAAGGCCAAACAAAACCCACCACAGGCAAACATCCTAAGAAAAATGACCTTCCAGCGAGGGATTCACAGAAGTGCAGTACCAAATTGCCACTACTCAGACGTCGAATTTCTGTGAGCGCATGGTACTTAGGGATGATCGATGTTAGAAAAACATCGATGTTGACATCGAAAGCCCAACATCGATGTTCGATGTTTATCGAACACCTAACATCGATGTTAGGTAAATCATCGATGTTACAAAAGTATCGAACATCGATGTTACGATATTTTCGTGGCAAATTTTGATGAGCTTTTTTTTTTAGGACATCTGTCGAATGTTACGGAAATCGTCCAGGTAAATTTCGATGAGCTTTTTTTTTTAGGACATCTGTCGAATATTCTTGACATCGATAGTAAAATTTCGTTCTGCTCCTAGTAACATCGATGTGTTTTCCTTTCAACATCGATGGTTACCTTTCAACATCGATGTTTTTCCTTTCAACATCGATGATTATCGATCATCCCTACATGGTACTACCGCGGATGGAGCAGCTTGCGACTATAGACCAGAAAACTCGACAGCGTGGAACTACATATATATATTTTTATATTACATATTTTTAATTTTCAAACAATATTCGTTTTAAAAGTCGTTTAATAAAACTTAATTTAAATAGAATTTTAAAGTTACTAGCGATCAGCTATAGATACATATTATGTGGAGTAAAGATAAAATTCATACTGTTTTAGCCATGGACTAGCAACCCGCCCTCGCTTCGATTCGGTTATAGGTTATAGTCGTTTTACCGGTGTAGTTCCCGTTCCCGTGGGAATACCGGGATAAAATATAGCCTAGTTTACGCCCTGATATTATAGCTTTCCATTGGTGAAAGAATTTTTGAAATTGGTCCAGCCGTTTTGAAGATTACCCGGAACAAACAGACAGACAGATAAAAATTTTTTAATTGCTATTTTAGGCATAGGTGTCGTGCAAATTCACTTCAATTTTACTTATTGGTATAGATATCGGAAAAAAACGGCTAAGCGCGAGTCGGAGTCGCGCTCGAAGAGTTCCATACCATTATTTATAAAAAAGGCCAAAAAAAATCGCGTTTGTTGTATGGGATATGTATTTGATTTAATTTTTTAGTATTTGTTGTTATAGCGGCACCCAGAAATAGGTACATAATTTGTAAAAATGTCAACTGTCTAGCTATCGCGGTTCTTGAGATACAGCCTGGTGACAAACAGACGGACGGACAGACGGTGAAGTCTTAGTAATAGGGTCCCGCTTTTACTCTTTGGGTACGTAACCCTAAAAACGCCTAAGGGACATAATATGCAAATAACATCGACAAGAGATGGAAAACTACATAAAATCTTTTACCAACACGTCTGACCAGCGTGACATGGCAGGACTTCCCTTCTATAGCGGAGGAGACTCGACCCAACAGTGGGACATATAATGAATAGACACGATTAAGCCGTATGGTCTTAAGCCTCAGCCCCATCTGTTAGTACTTCACGTCCTATGGGAGTCGTAAAATCCGACTAAAAGAGCAAGAGGTATTGGATGGTGATTAATTCAATATCCGCTCTCGGGGAAGCAAATGTTTGTATAATATTATTCATATCAGAAACAAACAATTTAATATGCGGAAGTTATTCCGTACATACATTAAAATCTATTTTCGGATCAAAACAGATTTCACAAACAATTTGTCAACCATTTAATTGTCGCCTCTTGTGAAACATTTTTATTTAGTTTTTTTGCATTTTTTTTAAGGTTTGAGTGTCCCAAGGCATTTATCATAATCGCAGCTCATTTAGTAGGAGTGAAATTAACGTACCATACCACGCTGTTCATCGAATTTTCCTTCGCTTATATGTTTTCTGCATATTATATTCAAATTCAAATAATTTATTATGCATAAGCCCGAGACGGCACTTACATATTGTCAAGTTAACAAAATTAAATTATCCAAAAAATACACTACCACCGGATCGGAACGTGACCACTACTGAGAAGATCAGACAAGAAACTCAGCGGGCTTGTCTATTATTTTTATTTACGTGATAAAAAATTGTGTAGATATAAAATGTCTTGCAAGTACTAGCTCCAGATTGATGCCCTTCGAACCACAAGATACGTTATATAATTATGACTGGACCAGATCTTTTATTTAACCCACAACCAAGATAGGTATGGTGTGGCGAAATGTATTCCAAGGCGATCATCATAAGAAAATGCAAATACTACGGAAGAGTAAGACTTGGCAACACATTACATTCTTAATCTGTCACCGTATAAGGAACAATTTATACTAAGATTCGTAGGATCGATAACACACAAATTCCGCTACATTCGGCAGGGAAGGTACTATCTTTGCCTTTAATCAAGCTATAAGATTTAATCTACTCCAAATTTCATTGTTGGATAACAAATACACCATACGATTTTTAGATATAAGTACATTCCATTTTAAAGGTCTAGTTTTACGTCACGATGGAATGATTTGCCACTGCCGATATCCAAGTTACAATATAATTTAACAGTCTCCAAAACAGGAGTGAAGAAATTTTACATATTTATCGAGTATCGTGGTCAAAATTTCCATCAGAACTTGGTAGCTAATATTAGCTTGGTTTTAGAAAAAAAAAAAGTAGTTTTGTTAAGAAAGTGCATAGTAAACATTTGAGAATATTGTGCTATCCGTTTAAATATAGGTATTTCTTGCCTTTTGTATGTATTGTAATGCAGATAAAGTGCTAAAGAATATTTAAAATGATACAACAGCGCTTAACGTGTATTTTCAAGTTCTGCTAGAACTACCAGAGATAATTTTCAGCAAGGCGCTATAGTTCTTTAAGTGTAACATCAGCTTAAGAAACAAATGCACTAGACACTGGTTTATACAATACCCAATGTATTATTTATTATACTACATTATCAACGTTAAACGCCGGCCTAATTTTTCAGTTCTCCATTTGGGTCATGTAGGACACCATGTGGCCGACATACAGTTGCTCCGTTGGAGCAGTGGGCAACACCATGTGCCCGCGAACCAGGGGCGACTTTAATCCAAAAGAAGGTCAAATTATTTTTCATCGGTGTTTACTACGTGATTCACATTTCAAAGCCCCAACGCAAAAATAATATTGTCATTCACATGGGTGTTAAGCTTGAGCATTATTATTTAGTGTCATATGTTATTAAAAGTGAAAAACCTGAACAAAATTTTGAAAAAATATGATGCTTTTTATGTTCAGCCTATAAAACAGTTTAAACTTTTAATTTAATGTGGGTCTCGAAATGTACGTTCCATATGGATATAAAACTCTGTAATAACGATAACTTGTTGAACGTGAGACCCTTTTCTCCGAAGTGTTCGAAACGTCGAGAAAAATCAAATACGCGATAAAATTCGAACTAATTTAATAGTGTCAAAAAAATTATTTTAGTTGAATTATACCGAATTATCTCAGGGAGTAGTACTTTGCACGCAGATTCGCTCGTGTTATAGTTCAACCATATCTCATTTTGTGTAGTTATGTAATAATCAAACCGAACATTAAAGATCAAAAACGGAAGTATATAATCCTAGCTCACGTAATTCCCACTGTTGGGCTTAGGCCTCTTTAATTACCCAGGCAATTACCCTACTCTACCACGCTGGTTTTATGTCAAGCTTTCCTTCTCTTCAATGTTATCTGTGTATATCCCTTGGTCGTCTATACCATACCATAAATAAAATTGGAGCGTCTATTTGTAATGTCAAAATAATAGGCTTTTTTCATGCTCACACGGTTATTTGCACGACACCTATGCCTAAAATACAGATTAAAAAATTTTTGTCTGTCTGTTTGTTCCGGGTAATCTTCAAAACGGCTGGACCGATTTCAAAAATTCTTTCACCAATGGAAAGCTATAATATCAGCGCGTAAACTAGGCTATATTTTATCCCGGTATTCCTACGGGAACTACGCGAGTAAAACGACTAAAACCGAAGCGAAGCGAGGGCGGGTTGCTAGTCTTTAAAATAAATATCAACTTGACATAAAACCTTATGCCAACACGTTTCACCAGTGTCGTATAGAAGGTCAATTTCTTCCCTTAGTGGACCAATTTCCAATTCCTTACTTTTCCATTGTGGAGGAACGAACCCAACAGTAGGGTTTATGTGGACTATGATGATGATGAAACTGAGCAAATGCATACAAAAAAAAAACCGGCTAAGTACGAAACGGTGTCGCGCACGAAGGGTTCCGTACTTTACCGTATTATCTATTATAAGGGGGAAAAATCGCGTGCGTTTGCTGTATGGGAGCCCTACTTAAATATATGTTTTATTTTGTTTTTAGTATTTGTTGTTAAAGTGGCAACAGAAATACATAATTTGTAAAAATTTCAACTATCTAACTATCGCGGTTCTTGAGATTATAGCCTGGTGACTGTCAGACGAACGGACAGACAGCGAAGTCTTAGTAATAGGGTCCTGTTTTACCCTTAGGGTACGGAACCCTAAAAAATGCCTTCTAATTACTATATATTTTACCAAATGCAAATATTAATTATCAGTTTTTTTTTGTCAACTACAAACTTCTGATGTTACATTAGCATATTAGAACATCACTGAATGGATTATTAGATATTGTTGGAAAAAAATAACGTAGTAACTATGGATGTAGCCATGAGTACCGCCAACCCTTAAATTGTTTGAGTTTTGTAATAGACCTAGTAGGAGTTTTATATCAACCTGGACCAACTTCACCTGGTCAACAAATACATTGCCAAGGACAATTGACATCGAACCGGTGACCAATAATAAAACTTTTGCAAAATGTATGATAGAAGAGATGTAGAAAACATATTGTGTTAACTTCTAAATAATAGAGATATGAATAGGTTGATAATGAATTAAATATAAACAAATATATTTCTAGTGAAATATACAGTTTATTTAAAATAATTTATTAATAACATTTAATTTATACTCTATACTAATATTATAAAGAGGAAAGATTTGTTTGTATTGAATAGGCTCCAAAACAACTAGACAGATTTCAAAAATTCTTTTGCCAATCGAAAGCTATAATATGAGGGAGTAACATAGACTATATTCTATCCCAGTATTCCCACAGGATTGAGACTACGCGGGTAAGGTGACTAAAACCGAAGCAAGGGTGGGTTGCTAGTCTTAAATGAATCCAATAAGCAACTAGAGTGGAATACAACCACCATGTAGATAATCCAGAATAAAAACTCAGTAGATTCGTCTAACTCTGACTTTTTTATTATACAACAGTAAGAATTAGCTTTGCAATTAATCACAATACAATCCTCCAATATAATGCAAAAAAGTTTGTCTAAATCCCACAAACAGCACTCGAACACAAGTTAACCATTATACCAGCCATCAAAATATTTAGCAATGCATTTAAAAAAAACTAATTTAATGCAGAATAGAAAGTTAAATTGTTAATGAGGTCACATATTGGATACTAGCAAATGTATTGTTAACCTGAAGGTCTAAATTGATACTACCGTTTAAAGAGGAAAAAATAACCACAATTATTCCAGTATTGATAGAAAAATGCAATAACATGTAATTGTTCAGTGGAGACGGGGTAAGAATACAATTCACCACGCTATATTGCCTGTGGTTGTTGTAAAAAGCGACTAGGGGATATAAGATATGCAAGAGAAGGAAAACTCAAAATGAAATACTATACCAACACATCTGACCAACTTGGATAGAGTAGGTCAATTACACTCCCATAATGCAGGAGGCCCAAGCCCAACAGTGGGACGTGTATGGGCTAATATGATGTCATTATTATCTCTCTTTATCATAATTGTTTGGAGTTGACTGAATATGTAGTCTTCTTTCATATTACACAGTGCAAAAGTTATTGGTTATAGTTTTATGACCACCTGCCTAACATCAACGCTTCCTAGGTATGTATTTGTTGACCTGATGGCAACAGATGGGGCTGTACGAGGTCCACGAAGAACTCTTATTCGTGCTTTCGTCGTCAATGTAATTATTGGTAATATTCATAACCAAAACCACACAGCTTAAGATTAATTAATGTGTATCCAAAGATCGAGCTTAAGTTGAATAGTGGAATTACAAAAAATTTATAATAAAAATTGTAAATTAAATAAACAATCATAACAATTATAACGGATTAGGAAATTATGCTACAAAATCAACAACAATATTGTTATTTAATCTTAAATCTTGTAAAACAGTAATCCATAAATATGATTTAAATTTCAGAAGTACCCTAAAATTTCAAAAACAAAGCTTTGATTGATACCTGTCACTAACGCAATGTATAAAAATTATTATTTTATTGTCAAGAAATCAGCAACAAAGAGGATGGATTGGAAGAACAACATTTGAAGAACCAAATCAAGGTACAGTCATCATTGACACGAATCGCAATTTAGAACTAAGTAAGGCTTAAGTTATAAAATTATGACGTACCTCTTTTTCTGGTCTTGATCCGTTGACCCGATAATACTGGTTTTTCTACCTTCTGACTCATACAATATATTGCTGAAAAAAAAACACGTGGCAATTAATAAAGGTCCATACCGTTAAGGTCATCGGCCGTAGTACGCCACGCAACCCCGGACACAGCCCTTCGCCCTACTGTTATGGCGTCTGCATTTGCTCGACTTACTACTAATGTAGCGGAGCCGCTGAATTTAAGTCCAAAAGGAATATTCCACAAACCAATATCGAGATCCAAGATCACCTAGCTGACTATGACTCGGCAACGGTTCCAAGAATTGCCGATTAAACACTTACAAAATCTGAGCAAGGTAACGTCGCGCTTTAGCTAGTATGCGTGCTAATACTTACATATTGACAGGTTATGTAGGAGCCTTTTACTCCTTTTGCGAGTTCACTAGGACTGCGCCTGTTCAGAAAAGAAAGAAACGCTGCGTCGGTCTCTATTCCCTTCAGCTAGAGACAACGTGAATGGACTATGGAGTCGCCGGATGTCCGGTCTAACTACAACAATTGATTCATATATGCCGATGAAATTTCTAACGTAGTTACCAATCCGATTAAATAAATATTTTAACGAATGAAATTACAACTTAATACAATTATATTCACGAAAATACTACAACTTCAGCACGTTTATGGCTTAACGGAGGCAGAAACACAACAAAAGAGAAAACAATAAAACATTACAATATGGAATAAAAACAGTGCAGTTTTGTTTTCAATAAGCGTAAAAATATTTTAAAAACGACACAAGAAATTTGATAATTTTTGTATCACTTTATTAAAAAAAACACAATTGAATGGAAATTATTTGACTAAAAATGGCAGGAAAAACAAAACACCATAGACACACATTTTAATCATAAGCTAATGTAGGCACAGGAAGTCATAATTGTGAGCCAGTACCTAGTAAATTGAATCTGTGAAATATAGGTAACATTTTTGCTATAATCAAATATAGTCAAGCATATGAAATGACATATGACATGACATATGTAATTGAATAAATAAATTGGTGGGATTTTTATGTAACTTTACTTAAATAATTTTTTGACGAGTGCTTTAATAATGGAATTGTAAATTGTATGAGCTATATAGTAATGGAAAAGTTGGAGTGCACGCCAGTGTTGCCAACTTTATTTTTTCGAAGATCGTACCACGGACTAAAAAAGATAGTATTTTGCCAAGAATTAAAGAATTATAATAGTACGCAATGAAATTTGCAAAAAAATTACCGAAATTCTCTGGACAAATTTTGATGAGCTGTTTTTTTTTCTTTGGGAAATTTGCGTATCGTCGATGTTTAATAAATGATACATCGATGTAATACTAAGTAATAAAAATCCTCCAAGACAATTCTGATGAGCTTTTTTTTTTTTTAGGAAATTTGTGTATCGTCGATGTTTTGATGTCAACATCGATGTTCATGACTCCGAGCAATTTCTGACGAGCTTTTTTTTTTTTTGGTAAGTTTGTCGCATATTACATTTTAACTACAGCAGGATGGATATCTAAATTATTTACTAAAAATAACACATATAACATTTCATTCAAAAGGTCGTATGTTTTGCGTACGATTTCTATCACTCGATCGTACATCGTACAAGAACCAAAAAGATCGTATAAATACGATTTAAATCGTATGGTTGGCAACGCTGGTGCACGCCTAATATTTTATGGACATGTAGTACTGACACTTAAGCCAAAAAGGGGATCAACCTTGAAATGAAAAATATCAAGTTATGTAAGATCGTACCTATCGTCATTATGGTGGTCTAAAATTTTTTCAAGGTTCATAAAATCTCGTGTCTGCGCCGCAAGTTATTCAAGGTCGTCACCCTTAAGTCAACTTTTAACTATTATCTCGGTTTCATTAGCTCCAAAGATATTAATATTTATTACTTAAATTGAAAAGCATAAAATAAGCAACAAAAGTTTTCAAAAATATTTCAACATTGCCCAACTGTTATTGAGATAGTAACGAGTCGACAGCGCTCAGCCATACCCACTGTAGTGTAGTACAACATGAATTTGAGTGTCCAATATCTTATACAAAATTATTAAATCATTGAAATGTCATCCAGCCGCCTCACTGACGTCAACCCATCTTGGGAATATAATTGTTCACAAGACGGCAGTGAATGCAGTTGACCTATATCTATGTACCTAAAGCTCTTGGTCATCTTTTAGGACACCTACGAGTATTGCAAGAAGGTAGTAGTATTTGTAGCCGCCACCACAAATATTAGTAATAATAAACAATTTGTATTAATTAGTAGTTATTTAATTATATTTAATATAATTTTAGATATTTCCAATATATTCATTTATATATCTACTTCATCATCATCTTTTGTCAGTGATAGGACCACACTGTCGACAGTTATATGTCTACAGCCGCGGGTCGGTCCGTCTGGGGTAGTACCACACTCTTGCAGAAAATCGACGTCTGAATAGTAGCAATTTGTTACTGCGCTTCGTTCGGTGAGCGAGAGAGCCGGAAGCCCAACTTTCTGAGGGTGTTTGCGCGTGGAGGGTTTTGGTGGTACTTTTGGTATCACCGAGCCTCAATCTACGCATTCACATTCCTTTCACTTTCTTCGCGGTAGACAGCGGCCTTTTAAAGGTCCAAGAGCGGCAGCAACCCTTACCGTCAGGTGTACTGTTTGCTCGTTTGCCACCGTTTGCAATAAAAAAAAAACTAGGAGTGTTAGCCTCAGATGGCTGTCACACCCTTACGCGGACTAGTGGTGAGCGCTAAGGGCTCTCAACCCAAATATTTGAGCAACGGGGCCCAAGGGCACTCCCTGTGGGATACGAACCTTGGCTTGGGGTGTTGCTGAGGGCAGTTTGGAAGGTCCCACTTTAAATTTATTTATTTTTACACGTTTTCGCTCACGTTCACGGTTTCGCACTTCGACGGCAAGGACGAAACCGTGGTCTTTTCTATGTTGCGGCTTCGCGGGCCGAATATGCTGTTTTCTGAGCTACCGTGATCTCGTCGTCAGGCTCGTCGAGAGTGAGTCTCGGCCGAGGGACCTTCGAGACGCAGGACGGGGTATAGTTAGTCGCAGTGACCACTAAGGGGTTGGGGTGTGTTGTGGCAGAATCAAAATATCTAAGAGCACACTGTTTCATATATTGCCTGATGGTCTGCAAGTGCAAGTCGATGTGGAGATCGGCATTGCGTATGAACCACGGTGCGCCCGTAGCCTTACACATGAACCTATTATCATCATCATCATTTCGGCTCATATATGTATATACAATTTCGAAGGGTATCACACTGGAGCTAATACCATATATGTTTTACGAAGCATAAAATTATGTATATTTAAAAGATTAAAGAAAAATTACTGCCCGCTGAGATTCTTCTCGGATCTTCTCAGTTTGTGGCCGCGTTCCGATCCGGTGGTAGATTATTGTATTGTGTTCAAACGTGTAATTTGACAATATGTAAGTGCCCTTAAGGGGCCTATGCAGAATAAATGATTTGATTTAGTACTCCACATGAGGACGAACTTGCGCTTTGTAAAGTACCAAACGCTGTCTCGGTGTGAAGTACCTCCTGGCTCTTTTTGGGACGGCAAACAACGATATTTCAACGCCGAGGATTCCAATACTGTCGAAAATTTGGAGAGTTACTCCTTGTAACTGAGGCGCCATGATAAACGGGTCCTTCTTTGCAGTGAACGCGCAAACTTGTGTCTTTGTGGGGTTGAACTGGACTAGGTTCTGTTCACCCCATTCCGAGGCCTGTCCTAGAGAGCGCTCGACTTCCGACACAAGTTGAACCCTTCTTTCCTGAGTACTCCGAGAGACATTCCGTTGCTCGGTATACCGCTCGTCACCCAGCACTGGTACGAGCGGTCAGATGACCGCTCGTACCAGTGCTGGGTGCATGCAGATCATAACAACGCATATTTTCGATGGAGAGCATGTCGTTGATATGTAGGATAAACAACGTCGGGGAGAGCACCGAGCCTTTGGTACACCAGCATTAAAGGTCATGGTATCGGTGTCGTGAAACCGAAGTAATATGAGAGTAAATACACATAAGATTGTAACAATAACAAAGAATATTAGGCCCACAAAAAGGCGCGCGCGCGCGGTGGCGCGGCGGCTGAGAGCGAAAGAGAGGAGGCAGTTGCGGAGTCGAGTGCCAGTCGTCGTGACAGTAACACGTGAGTAACATTTTATTGTTTATCCATTATATTCGATCGAATTATATTAGTCACTAGTATAGTTAAGTACCAGTGTTTATCAGAAGCTATTTCAATATAGTGGTACATCAGGTATTAGTGAGTGATACCAGTGCTGGATATATCTGAATTCGAGATTCAGATATATCAGCAGACCGAATTCAGACATATCGGAGACCAGAATCAGATATGTCTGAATATTAGAGCAGAAATCAGACCAGTGCTGGATATATCTGAATACGAGATTCAGATATATCAGCAGACCGACTTCAGGCATATCGGAGACTAGAATCAGATACGTCTGAATATCAGAGCAGAAATCAGACCAGTGTTGGTTATATCTGAATACGAGATTCAGATATATCAGCAGACCGAGTTCAGGCATATCGGAGACCAGAATCAGATATGTCCGAATATCAGACCAGATTCAGAACAATCAGTTGTAAGAGCTAGGCTCGGGATGGCTATAAGGGGAGGTAGGAGGCCATTTAAGGGGAGAGATCCCTGACCTGAGTGATCAGTGTTTCAGCGCCAGTATATTGAAATAGCTCAATAACTGAACCTATTGGCATGTATATAGTGTTATTGTTTAGATATCGGAGTTTAACACATAACATATTCGCCATGTACTGTATATTGTAGTACTTCGGCGACAATCGGAGTAGGAGCCATCTACGACGACTTTTATAATCCGACCATCCAGAAAGCTGGCGATCCAAATACAGAGTCCCTTGGGGATTTCATATGATGGTAGCTTCGATAGAAGTACTCTGTGCCAGACTATCGAACTAGGCATGGGTAACTCAACGATAATCCTTGCGTTAACTCAGTAACTCAGGCGCAGTAAACTGCGCCGGCTCATTGCGCTAACTCAAAATTGCGCCATGGCGCAACAAAATGTAAACACGACCGAGTGAGCTACGAATGAAATGTGCGCCATCTGCGCCACTGCAGGTATAACTCCATTTCTAACTCATTGCGTCATGGCGCAACACATGAAACAACCGAATGAGCTACTAAATGCGCACCTAGGTATAACTCAATTTTTAAAAGAGTTATTTACACTTCACAGAGTTGTTCGACCGACGAGTTTTTCGGCGGGAATATGGGAGTGTCATGTTACGCTCTTGAATGAATTATTGTTTTTAGTTTTATATTTTAAATAATTTTGCTGATATTTTATCTTTATTTACATTATATATATTTGTTGTGTACGTCACTGAAACTCCTCTTAAACGGCTGGACCGATGTTGATGAAATGTTTTGTGTATGTTCAAAGGGATACGAGAATGGTTTAGATTCACAACTGGACTCGGTAGGTGGCGCTGCTGTCGATTTCAAAGAGCATTCCTTTATTTTATTTGAACAGAACAACATCTGTATTGAGTCAGCTAATTTAATAGGTAATACAGTTGAAGTGTTGTGAATATCATATAATAGTGATTTACGTTAATATGTATAATAGTGTATTTGGTTTTCAGCACCCAATTAATGGTAACGACTTACTGACGGATGTTACTTATCTCTTACGCTAATAATAAATTATATGTAAAGAAAATGATGTGTAAGCTACGTAAGACAAGGCAGTAAGGTCGACTATAGCCTGCCTTATAGGCGCATAAATAAAAAAATTGTTCAGATTCGCCGGCGCTGCGACAATTGCGCCGTGCGCTAACACATTTTCTAGAAGTGAGTTGATACTTCCAGCGCAGTGAACTGAGTTGGCACAATTGCGCGGCGCAGCGCAGTGTTACACATGTCTATATCGAACGTCTTTGCGATGTATAGGCTATAGTTTAATTCACTACCCCTTTTCTTGCTCGTGGGTGTTATAAAAGACGAGAAAGATGTATTATAGCCTGACCAGTGTGGTGTAGTGTAGTAAGACAACTACAATCCCGTTGGGAGGAAACTCGAGCCCAGCAGTCAAACGTACATACTGTATATAAGCTGTGGTAATGAGGATAATCACTGGAGCTATAGAAAATAAGATAATCGTGAAATTATTTTTGTGACCTTTGACCTTGAATAACTTCAGCGCCAAAAGACTTTCGCGACAATTTTTAGAACACCAAAATGTAGGTGTTTACGAGTTTACGGATTACTATGTCGAATTTTGAGTTGAAACCTTTAATATGACTGTACTAAAAGCAAATTAATATTAAATAACAATATTTGGCTGTATGGATTCTATACCCTTTGCAAATCTAACACACGAACTACACAAAAAAAAATTACACTATTTAATTTGAGGTTATATAAATTTATAGATTTTAATAGTAATACATTTAATGTTTAAAATTATTATGTACATATAAATGGATAGATCTTAATTTAATAGCTGTTACAAAACCAAATATAAGTATTAATCGGCACATTAACATTCAATCGGTGAAATGGCGAATTCGATATTATCTAAGGTTCCGTATTTATTTAACTATTATATTTTCGTAGTACTTTAAAATAATCGTACAAAATATACTTCTCATATATCAGAATTGCCGCTTTTATAACAGCACGCCTTTGTCATGGAAGAGATAATCACTATATTCATATTTTGGCTTGTAATTTTACGTTCATATAAGTGGTGAAGTCTATTGCTGTTTTCAAGAATAGCTCTAAACTTTATTCTGATGTAAGAGTTTGTTTCTAGAACTTTATAGAAAACCTCAACAAAACTTAGTGTAATCCAAGATTTCATTGTCATATTTTTTATGTCATGGGTTTTTACAGATGAGCGTTTTGCGTATATCGCCAGTAACACTTTATCAGCCCTGTCGGACTACTACGACTAAACATTGGAATCCAAAATTTAAAAAGCTTCGAGCTCAGAAATATCTCAAAGTCGAATTGCCAGAATCTACTGAAGACCTGGATAAAATGCCACGAGAGAAAGTCCGACAGAAAATGAAGGAGAAAGGAATAATGCCGACAAGACCTTGGATGGAAAGGCCCTTTCATCTTTCAGCTACTGGTACTTATACAGAATATCCCTAAATTAAACGTCCAACTGAAAGTGGGTGATAGATGACTTTATGACAGCTATGAAAAAAATAAAAAAAATATCCATGTCACTTTTTTTTTTATGTGAGCATAGTACTAAAAACGGTGAAAAATCAGACCTTGTACGATATTTTCAAGTACTATAATGACAAATAGGTTAGTTTTGGCATCGGATATTTATTGTTGGAAGCACAGATAACTGCACTATTGATCACAAGTACAATTACATCTAGACATGTTACAATAACATTAAAAAAATATACATTTGTTATGGCTATTCCTTAATTTTTTCGAAGAAAACGTTAATCATTTGACTTTAACACACCACCCTATAAAAAAAATGTACCGTAAGCATAGTGGCAAGTAATTTCAAAAGTTGGCCACATTATTCATTATTCCAAAATGGTATAATACCTTCAAGATGTTATCGTAACTTTTAGAAAAATTAATGGTTTAGTGACAGACAACGAAGTTTATGAAAAATTATTAGGTATATTTTTTTGTTCTATTATTATTCTATATTGATGCATTGTATGACCATTTTCGAGAACTGGCTCTGGGAAATACCTGTAGTATGTACCTCTATGTTCACAAGTTTATATAGAAAAGCAAGTTCCTGTGGATGATACTGGCTACTTGTTTGTGTCTGTGCAAGTACTCGTCGTTAGTGAGATGTGAACAGCCAGAAATGGTATATCACTGACTCAGGGATATAATTAACATATAACATTTATGCAAGAGAAGGAAAACTCAAAATAAAACCCTATACCAACCCTGCTGATCAGCATGGTATAGTAAGGTAAAATTTCTCTCTGAAATTTTTTTTTATTCCAACCAGTGGCAAACGAGCAAACATAACACCTGATGGTAAGTGTTGCTGCTGCTCATGGACCTTTACAAGGCCGCTGCTTACCGCGAAGAAAGTGAAGGGAGTGTGAATGCATGCATTGAGGCTCGGTGATACCAAAGGCACTACCATGACCCTCCACACGCAAACACCCTCAGAAAGTTGGGAACGAAGAAGCACCGAACGAAGCGCAGTAACAAATTGCTACTACTCAGACGTCGATTTTCTGCGAGAGTATGATACTACCCCGGACGGACCGGCTCGCGGCTGTAGACAGATAACTGTCGACAGTGTGGTCCTGGACTAGGGAATATGGAGGAGGCTCGAGGCCAGTAGTAGGACGAATATTAGCTGAGATGATGGTGATGATGAGATTGTCAATCCTTAAATGAATGTTCTACATCTAAGTATCATATATTTTGTTTTATGTGTGGAGAAGCTATGGTCTAGTCACTGGCTTTGTGCAACAACGTCAACCGGAGGGCCAGTAATCCAGTATATTCCAAACACTGGACTGTCTAACAGGTGTAGACATTTCTTGAACAATATTTTCATTATTATATTGTTTCAGGTGGAGCCTTCGAGCCATACATACCACCAGAGGGTGATGGCAAAGCGTCAATCGTATCCACAACACGTGCCAAACAAGCTGTTGAATTACTCGAAAAAAAATCAAAGTCCATGATGGCAATACGAAAAATTAAATCGTTTGAGGAAGAATTTAAACAAAATGAATTTGCTCAGCAAGCACAAGATATTTATATTAAAGCTCACGAGGCTTTGGCAAACCATGATCGTAAGGCATTGCGTTTGTATGTCACTGAGAAGGCGTACCCTGAATTTAAGCATAATAGTTTTTTGAAAACTATTCATTGGAAATTTATTGAGTCTTTGGAACCTCCAAGAATAGTGCACGCTAGGTGTACAGATGTTATTACTAAGGAGAATATATTTGGACAGGTAATTTTTTAATTTTATCTACTGGGGAGGTCTTTTTGAAGTGAAACTTCTTGGCGCGCATGCGGGTCATATTTTTACGGAGTAAACGCAATTTAGTGACACGAAAATGTGGGATATTTATCCAAGAAGAGGGAGAGAGCGATTGAGATTGATTGACAGAGAGTGAGAAATTGCGAACATAGCACGAAGCAAATAGCCATGGCGCGAAAATAGGGAGCAAAGCGAGTGAGAAATCGAGTGAGAGAGTACTTCTTTTATTTATTATTTTTTATATAGACAAAAACACGTGGCGCCAAAAAAGTTTCACCAAAGGGGTGCTAATTTTTTTTATTTTTAATTTCTAATATTTTTTATGTTTTTGTTGTTTTCTTTTTATTATTGACAAAAATACGTGGCACCAAAGAAAGCTTTTTTTTAAAGCCACCACAGCCCGCTCTAAGATAATCCTACAAGGATTATATTAGAGCGGGCTTATGGGGAATTTTGCATATAACTAAGGTACTGCAGCTAGACTTAGAACAATGATTTGTGGATCACAAAACACACAGTGTTGTCCTGTGTGGAATTCGAATTCGGAGCACTGTGGGTCGGTATCTTAATCACTACGCCATCTCTGCAGTCAAACAACTAGGTCATCTGTGTAGTCAGTTAGAGATAACATAGTTTGTGTAGTGGTTTAAGTAGTAGCCACTTTTTTATCAGAGGATATTCTTTAATCTCTGTGCTGGATAGGAATGTGTAATGTAGAACTGTGTAGTTGATATCCACATCCATACCGCTACCAGCAGGCAGATCGATTGTCATTTTGGCAAATTCATCTAATTTAGAAGCCCCCACAGAAATATTAATACTTTAGAAAGGCCATTCTGCTGATTTTGTTCGAAAACCAGTGTGGCATAATTACTCCCTCCCGTTGATGTTAACACATATGCAAGGTCTATGCTTACAATAATTTCACACACTAACATAACACACACACACACACATCAATTTCGAAGTTGCAGTTGGTACACAAACTATATCGAAGTTCTGTAGGCAACGTATACTCACATATAAAAAAGCACATGTACGCTAGTGCTTGCCATGGTCGATATACTACACGATATTTATTTAGCCTGTTTTATCGAAACAAAAATATTAATGCCTTTAAATTAAGCACTTACTTGTGTGATGGGTTGAAGTTATTTGTAATGCAAGTCAGTAATTTAACAGTAAAATCATGCAAATGAAATACTCCTCACTACACTCTGAATATGTGACAGAAAATTTAAGTGCTATAATAAATTACGTAAGCGAGTAGCGATTTGTATATTATATTGTTCCCATATATGGTACACACCGGTACATAAGATACAATTAAAACATATTAATAAGAGACCACAGTCAAGTTTATAAACTCCTGCATCTTGTAGAGGGATCTGGCACTTGACAGGTGGTACGAATTGACTAATCCTCTTGAGTGGCTTAAAATAAGTTTTTATGGAAGCCCGTTTCAGGATGAAGCCACTCTCGTCAGTGACTCCTTTCACATAAGGTAGTACTGCAGGGACGCGCCCCAACTGTGGGCGCTTTCACACGGTCTCTACGACGGGGGCATGGACGTTTGTAATAACGCTGACTTGTTTGGACGTGAGACATCCTAGACCGCCCGTGACCCTGAATGCTGTAAAGTATTCGAAACGTCGAGCAATCCTAAATCAAATACAAACGCGATATAATCCGTATAAGTAGTTTTATTTACAATGCTCGCGTAAGCATCAGATATCATTCTTAAAATATGTTAAAATATTATTGTTTATTGAAATTCGGTTTATTTTTATTGGTGTTATTATTTAACTTAAAAAACAAAACAGTTATTTAATTTTTTTGATATACTGCTACTTGTTAATACATTTTTGTTTATTGTGAACAAAAATATACTAACATAATCCGTGTGGTGACGGAATAAGAATACCAATCACCACTCCGTATCTTAGCCGCGGATGTCCCATCCTAATATATTGAGACGACTAAGAGATATAGTAAGCATATAACATCTATGCAAGAGAAGAAAAACTCAAAAGAAAACCCTATACTAACCTGTCTGACTAATATAGTATAGTAAGGTAAATTTGCCTATTATTGCGGAGGAGGCTCGGGCACAGCAGTGGAACGTATATGAGCCGATATGATGACTATCTAACTAACAATTATTTTGTACAACAACTAAATACCTACTTAATTAAACATTTAGGTTGCCAATAAAAATGAAATACAATACTATTTGATGACTTTACCATTATTTTTAGTATTCTACAAAATGTTGTGAACAAATTGTGCTAGATTTAGTTGGTATTTAGTTAACTACCAGTTACCTTAATCCATAGTTTTCTAATACTTGGATTTCATGGGCATCTAAAATTAAAATGTATTTACCATAAAATATGAAACTTCATATAACATGTAAGATCTTCTGTTCAAAGATAACTTTATTAAAATATATATATATACACACACACAAACACACACACATATATATATATATAAATCGCTGAAGTGTTGTGGCGTCTTTTCAAAGTCGAATCCTGTAGCGTCCACCATTGTCAATAGAATTTCAATAGTTAATCGTGCGAATATTGTTTCATTGCTGTAATGTGAATTCCAATATCAACGAGAAATTTTATTTCAACACGAAAAGAAGATATTCAATTTGGAATAATTCTCGCTGGTTTGTCGCGTCCGTTCGCGATGGTAATCATGTGGCACTCTGTATATTTCTTAATTTTTAATACATTTCTCCGATTTTCCTAAATCCGTATAAATATATGGGTATATCGCGTCCGTATATTATTATGTATATTATCCTGTATTTATTTAATACATTTCATTAATTATATTACTTCCTACTACGTTTGAGACTATATTGATACCGAATATTTTTCTGTATGTACTCTATACATTATTTCGAGTTTGTCGCTTCCTCCTAAACTTATAGGTAGATCGATGACGTATACTTTATTTTATTCCAGCCTTCTTCAAGTAATTAGAAAATAAATATCTCGACATATTGAGAAACCCCTCCTTTTTTTGAAGTCGATTAAAATAAAATAATTATATAAACTTGGGAACAGACACGACAACAAATTTATCCCTATATAAAAATTATTATGTATGATAAACTAGGAACAAAAATTAAGGGACATAAAAAAAATTTAAATTTTGGGAGCTGTAACTCCAAGGAAAATAATCGTACAGCAAATAAAAAAGCAAATTGTAGCTCCAAGTATCTAGTTTTTATAAAATTTTTTTCATGTTTGAGTCTGGAGAAATTCCAAGGAAACAAAGAAAAAAAAATTTTCCAAATTTTTCTCGTCTAAAAAATGGTCTACGGACTTCAAAAAATTTTTCCATAATTCCACTCAAAAGCTCTTGTAGAAAATTTCAGAAATCTTGTAGAAAAGCGCCGCCGGCTTTCTTGTAGAAAACCGACGGCGCTCGGCTCATTAATGATCATGGTATCGGAGCAGGAGCCAACTACGACGAATTTTATACTTCTACTATTCAGAAAACTGGCGATCCAAGTACAGAGTCCCTTGGGAATTCCATATGATCGTTGCTTCGAAAGAAGTGACCTGTGCCAGATCCTATCGAACGCCTTTGCGATATCTATACTGAATGCTAGCCCCTCACCCTTGCCCTCCAAGACCTCTACCCAACGGTGTGTAAGATACACAAGAAGATCACCAGCCGATTGGCCACGACGTAAGCCGTATTGACGATCGCTGAGCAGCTGGTGATCCTCAAGGTACTGCCGAAGTTGATGCTTTATAATTTTCTCCATTATCGAGGAGAGCATGGATGTTATGGCAATTGGCCTGTAATTCGATGAGTCAGACCGGTCTCCTCTTTTATGAATCGGGTGGTCATGGGCTACCTTCCATGAAGACGGAACCCTATTAGTAACGTAGGCAAGTCGGTATATGCGCGTGAAGATGCAAGTCAATTCATGGGCGCACGTCTGTAGAATCATTGCATTGATGCTATCCGGTGCACACGACTTAGGGCCATCTAAAAGCCGCAGTTCTTGCCTGACCGTTCGATGCGTGATGCGGTGTTTAGGGATCGAGCTCTCATACCGAGGTATGGTAGGTGGTGGGGCTGCTCCAGCGTCCAAAATAGTTACAAACAAAGAATTGATCTAGAAGATCGGCCTTCTCCTTTGCGCTGTGGGCTAGGCAGCCATCGTGCTTCTGTAGTGAAGGGAGGTTGGGCAGACAGAATTTGCCTTGTGCAGCCTTGGTGAATGACTAGAATGCACGACTCTTAGCGGGATAGCTCTCCAATCACTCGCCAATTCTTGCAACACATTCCGCCTTGCCTCTAGTAATAGCTTTCTTACTAAATATAGAAACAACAATAAATTATCGTTTCACCTATTTTTTATTGCAAACGGTGGCAAACGAGCAAACAGTACACCTGATGGTAAGTGTTGCTGCCGCTCATGGACCTTTACCAGGCCGCTGCCTACCGCGAAGAAAGTGAAGGGAGTGTGAATGCGTGCATTGAGGCTCGGTGACACCAAAGGTACCACCAAAATCCTACACACGCAAACACCCTCAGAAAGTTGGGCTTCCGGCTCTCTCGCTCACCGAACGAAGCGCAGTAACAAATTGCTACTAATCGGATGTCGATTTTCTGCGAGAGTGTGGTACTACCCCGGACGGCCCGACCCGCGACTATAGACAGATAACTGTCAACAGTATGGTCCTACCACTGAGAGACCTCTTTGGCGTTCGGGTCCTGAAAGATTTGGGCCCTATTCCAGGCCTAATATGCAGATTGCTTATGGCGTGCAGTCTTCTTGCAGGTTTTGTTTAACCAAAGGTCGGTTGCAGCCACCGATGGATATTTTAGTGTTCCCGTATTGGGAATGACTATTATATCCCCATAATAACCGCAGCGCTAATGCAGTCCGCACAGTCGTCAGAGACCTCAGAAGCAAAGCAAAACCACTTCCATAGGTAGGATGCGTCAAACTCCATCCAATCTTCTGACTTACTTTGCCAGATTCTGCATGTCTCAGTCGCCGTAGAGGGACTAGGCCATACAACAGGGCCTCTGCTATGAACCAAGTAGTCGTCAGAAGAAAAAAAAGGAGACCCAGTAAAGAAGACTCAGTCTTTCAATATCTGGGACACGGGTGGGCGGTGTCACCAGTTGTGAGAGACCATAGGGCGTAGCCATATTGAAAAGATTTCGATCGCGGTGCTCAATGGTTCGGGATCCCAAACATTCTTTATGATGAGCGTTGAAGTCTCCAAGAATACAATCTCCGCGGATAGACACTGCTCCAATATTTCGTCAATCCCCCATTGAACGTTTTCCAAGAAATTAATTGACCCCGGATCACTGCCATGGGACCAGTAGAGGCACACGCGTAGATGCGGGTAAGCTGATAATCTAAGCGCAACCATAAGATCGATAGTTCACTGTGCTCGTGTACCCAAAGGCGGCAACAACAGATCTCGCTCCGAATGATCATGCCCCAGGCTTCACGACGGAAGATGTGCATCAACTCATAGCCGGGGTAATTTAGGTACAAAATGTTATCTGGGGTGTTTTCGTTAAAAAGAGCACGGCAGACCGATATTGCAAAAATCCACATTAAATGTGAATAAGGGGACCGCGGTGTAAAATCTTCTCTTTTTATTGTTCTTTACCATTAGGTTATATATAAGTGAAAGGGAATGTGAAATTGTGAATGTGTATAGCGGGGTTCGGTGATAGCAAAAGAGAAAAAGGGCGGGCATAGTGCATGGTTGAGAAGTGAGTTTTGTGTGGAGCTGATACGAAGCACGGGAGGGCTCCCGATGCTCCCCATATTTAGCCGCCGGGGTCCACTCCACTTTCCCACACCGGCACGATGATCACCCAACGGAATTTTAGGACTTTGGAAGAACCAATGTTGGGAGCGCCAATCCTGGGTTAGGGAGACCCTGCTGACCGGCAGGTGGGCGCAAGTGACCATTCCAGTCTCCCTGTACCACATATCAGCCCCTCACACTCAATGTTCCGACCAAGACCTCACCATCCCAAGTTTCAGGCATCACCAAAAACCCACCAGACAAAAACACACCCAGAAAGTTGGACATCCGGCTGTCTCACTTACCGAACAAAGCGCAGCAATAAATTACTTCTACTCAGACGTCGATTTTCTGCGAGAGTGTGGTACTACCCCTGTCGGACGGGGCCGTGACCTACCACTATGAAAAATTGTGTGTATATTAGTTATCATCTCAGCTCATAAAAGTCCCACTGCTGGGCCAAAGCCTCCTATAACTCATAACTCTATCATAGGAGGGAAATTGATCTACTATAACCCCGCTGGTCAGATAGTAGAGGTCAGAAGGTTGCTATAGTTTTATTTTGAGTTATACTGTCCTTGCGTTACATGCATATTATATCCCTCAGTCGTCTTTTATCATCCACGGGTAAGAGAGGAGTAGTGAATTATATTCTTACCGTCAACACACGAAAAATTTAATATTAGTTATAACCTATTTCTACCTATAATTGCTGACGACCATATATCTCCAAGTTGCCTATTGCACGATGACATTTTACCTATGTGACGCCATTAAATCACTAATTAGAATTGATCAAAACTTGTTATTTTATACACAGAAGCAACATGATACATATAAAGAAATATCGATAGACACATATACTAATATAGGACATAAAAAATATTAAAATAGCAAATAACAAGAATCACGCAGCAGCGCAACCCCGCCCCTCACTCCTGTAATCGCCTCGCTTCCCTTTACACGGTGCCAATTTGTGTGACGCAATTAAACTATTAATTAAAATCGATAAAAACTTAATTATTTATATACAGAAGCAACATTATCGACATGATGTCTGTAACCAAATTAGTGAATATACGCTAAAAATATACGCGATGCGGGGCGGCCTCCCACATTTGCGCGGAATAGTGTGGAACTAAAAAATACGGCAAAAAGCACTCTGGTGACAAAATAGAGTCCATGCCAATATTTCGCCCATGCATTGTATCACCCTTTTAGTGGCTTCTGGCAAAATTTGAGTGGTGGGCACTGTTGCGTCCATATAATTGGCGCAACAAGTCAGTTGGACGCAGCATCATCGGTAAAAACCGCCATGTATGACGCAGGATCATCTCGGGGATGTATATATATATATATATATATATATATATATATATATATATATTTAGTGATTGGTCCCGAACATAGATATTTTATTACTATTATTTTGTTATTTCTATTTTATTAAATGCTAAAGAGTGCTAATGAGCACTATGAAGTTTGTACAATAGATCATCATCATCATCGCAGCCCACATACGTCCCACTGTTGAGCTCGGGCCTCCTCCACAATGAGAGGGAATTTAACCTCTGGTCAGACATGTTGGTATAGGGTTTTATTTCAAGTTTGCTCTCTCTTGCACAGATGTTATGCGCATATTATATCCCATAGTCGTCTTTTACGACATCCACGGGCAAGATAGGGAGTGGTGAATTATATTCTTACTCCTTCACCACACGGAAAATATATAAGAATGTACTATAGATATACAAGATAAATTAAGTAGATAATGTATATCAGAATAATTGATTTTTAAATACCTATTTAAATATTGTTAATATAACTAAATAAAACGATTACTAAATTAAAAGTGTTAAAATATTTATTTATATGATAAAATTAACACATATTATTGAAATCGATAACTTATAGTATGTTGGACAACACTATCGATACGCGTGGATCAACGTCAATGTTTTGAATGAAAACGTATACTACCACGCTGGTAAGGCGGTTCTCAGTGATATCGCATTGAACGTAGTACATTGCGCGGTGGCTGGACTAATAAAAGGTGATATCCATGTATGGCAGACGATGCATAATGTTTGGCTCTTTTTGCGATTTAATAATTGATTGTTGTGAACGACATAACACTTTCATAAAATTACGAAATATCACTGAATTAATAAGTTTATGGACATAATGATGAAAAGAAATGCCTTCTTAGACTATAACTACGCAATTGTCTTCGTTTTCGACACGTTGTAACAGCGCAAGACGGCATATTTCTCTTTATTGTCGGAGCTTCGTTCAAGGTCACTATATGAGCGCAACTAAGAGCCGGTAAAACGAATTTCGTCAATATTAAGACCGTTTGATCGTAATTGTGGCACGCTTGCCCCGCCCACATGGCCGTTCTATCTTATTCATTTTTCTGTGGAAGCCCCAGACTTCCACGTAGAAGCGTGCACAGAGCACGAGCGCATCGCCGTCTCGGGCCTGCTTCTACTAGCGCTATTGAGAACCGGCGACCTGGTGAAAGTTGCTGGGCGCCGTTTGATGCAGGTGGCACAGGACCGCACTCTATGGCGAAACATGAGGGAGGCCTACGTCCAGCACTGAACAACGATAGGCTGAACGATAATGATAACACGACTATTTTAAGTCGCTATTAAAAGTCACAATTTAAATTTCAACGCTATGTGTGTGAACGGTGCAGTTTACTAAATCAAAAAATTAAAATATCCAAAAAAAACTATTGCATTAAATATAAATCTACTGCATTAAAAAAAATTAAAACAATCTATTGCATTAAAAAATTTAAAACATATCCATTGCAGGTAACAGTGAGATTTCACAATCGTCAACAGCTTGCCATATACGACCGCTTCGGTCGTCTTATTCACGGAAGCGAAATATTATCCAAGGATGTCTTAGAATATGTAGTATATGAAAAACATCTGTCGAATTTATATGGCACTTGGCGTATTCACGAGAAGATCATACCGGACTGGGCGCCGCCCAAGGAGCCATCCAGGTTGACCATGTTGATGCCGCCTCCAGAACCGGAGATAGTTCAAGTTGAGAGTGAAGAGCAAGTCGCTATAGCTGATAAATGATTGTAGTTTGGTTAATAAATGTGTAGTTTAATTGTTAAAAAGATTTTTAATTAGAAACTTCCATTGAAGGTGTTTTATTAAAAAAAAAACAAATAGAATTCGTTTAAATCGATCGCAGCGACATCTATCAAGTGCAATTGTTAATCGAAAACATTATGGGACTCACCTGAGCTCACAAAAATTTTCATCAAAATCGGCCCAGCCGTTTAGGCGTAGTTCAGTCACATGTATATCAGGTGTATCAGGTTATGGGACAACTGTTCGAGTATATTGTAGTTTAACGGTCATAGATCGTAATTAGAATGTACATTACACGAAAAACAATATAACATAAAAATTATAGTGATTTCAAAAAAATGTGTCTCGGAGTCTATGCCTTAAATGTTACGTATTATGTAGGCATGTACAGACAGAATACATGTAGGCATGTAAAGCTTCGACAGTATAATTTCATTCATTTATACCTAGAATTGCGCAAACGCTTCAATGACATGTAGGTACAACGGCAAGCGGTCAACGGCCACAGGCCGATCAGCTGTTTTAAAGCGAAGTTTGTCTTGCTTATGTGAACGTAATCATTGATTTATTCAATTTCTAATGAAAATTTAACAAAGTATGAATATGTTGCGTATTAAGTATCATTGACTTTATACATTTCAAACAGATTTACACGAAAAAGCGATGAAAAGATTGAAAACTGTACATGTCTCTAATTTCTTAACGAATCGATATTTTTCGTTCAAATTTTTTTCATGGGTTCCTACCACCATTGCCTAGCTCCCTTTTGACCAGTTGCCCCATAACCTGATACACCTGTATATAGGTACAGAGATTAGTAAATAATTTCTCTGAATAGTGTGTAGTCTATTTCTTGAACTCTTCAACTCTTTATGAGTGGGCAATCGATATCTTATTCTATGCCAGTTCCTCCGATGGAGTAAGAATACAGTTCACCACACCCTATCGTACTCGGAGGTTGCATTAGACGCAAATATAAGTTATACACCGTCGAATCTAATAGGCTGTTTTCCCGAAACGTACATACTCAGTTAATGATATAGAACCATACTATAGCATTTATTCAATAAAATAAAAACATAAATTCTTGTCATTTGCAATCCCGGACGTTTCCTTAAAATATCATTTTTGCATAACTGTAACATGTGGTTAAGGGCATCGACCGTAGGTACGGTAGCATGCTAACTGACTTATTAAAACGTAGACCAAGGTCGCGCATCTCGGGCGCATCACAAAGAAAGAAAGGGGTGCGGGCCGCGAGCGGGTGAAGTGCGACACCGAGCTCCGAGGTGTTATGCCTAAAATTATTTTCTTTTACCTATTATTGAGATTTAATACAAATGCTATGTCGTAGGCATGTTGGGAACAATACCCTTGCATGTCAGACAAAGTTAAGAATGTCTAATTATCAGATATTTTTTCTAAATGTATTATGTTTTTAGTTATGTGGGGATATTAAGAATGATTAACTGAGTACATACGTTTTAGGAAAACAGCCAATTAGATTCCACGGTGTATAATGTGCAGATAATATTTAAGAAAGGGAAATAAAACTGCCAATCAGGCCATGCCAGTATGCTGTAGTAGGTCAGTGTCAGCGGTACTGTTCTGGGAAAATTTATCAGTGGGATTGCTAATCTGCCTGACGAGTATTATCATCCTGGTATGAGTATTATTCCCTTGCAGGGTGGCATACGTTAATAATGGATTGTGCTGGCTGAACGGTACGGCGTACCATAGGGTTTTGCTTCTACGAAGCAATGTAGAACAAACCAGGGGACCGATGACTTGGTAAAAGTTGCTGGGAGCTGCTAAATGCGGGCGACACAGGATGGCACTTTACAGTGCAGCCTACTTTCAGTAGTAGACTGCGACAGACTGAATGATTAAAATGATTTGTTTCTAAATTGGTAAACTTCATGATTTATCCAATCCGATTAAAAATTGTATTTAATTATTTCATTGAAATTAAATAAGAACAAAATTTTGTAATTTAATATTAATTCCACAATGATATCGATCAAAGTAAGATTGCTTGTGTAATTTATAAGATCCATTCGTTTAGATATTTTATAAGCCCCGCCCAATCAGTGTAAGCGCCGCCTACTATGGTAAAGGTTACGCTTACAGAAAAATTAATAAGATATATAGTATTAATATTTCTGTGGTCACGCTGATATAGAATAATAATAATAATAATAATAAAATATTTATTTCACAAAAATAATACACAGGATATACATACAAATTTGAAACAGAAATGTGTAGAATCATTATTTATTTGGACACTGGTACCCAAAGTAAGATTTAACTTGTGGTATGGATACCAGGCCCTCGCAATATTTGCATATAATTTAACATTAACCTATATTACAATAAGAAATTTGTGTATAGTGAGTGTTTATGTGTGACGTGGGTGACTATATGTGGCGTGAGTATTTGTGGGTGAAGCAGATGATTAAGTGGGTATGAGAATTTAGGTGCAACGTGGGTGATTATGTGTGGCGCGAGAGTTTGAGTGAGGCGTGCGTCTTTGTGTGTGCCGTAAGTGTGGCGTATTTGATTATGGCATGAGTGTTTGTGTACGACGACGTGGGTGATTATGAGGGTCGTGAGTGTTTAGGTGTGACGTAGGTGATTATGTGTGGCGTGAGTGTTATTATTGAAATGGGTGGTTTTGGGTGGTATGAATATTTATGTGAGGGAGTTTGTATACCTGTTGGTGTTACAATGGGTGGATGTGTGTTTGCGCATTGATATGTGAGCAAGCCCAATATGCATACACAATATGCATAAACACATACACATATGTATTATAGTATACCTATTTTAAGTAAATTTTCAATCTGTGCATATGTTTTAGCCTGTAACCAAATAATGATTATTTTTTTGCATCGAGTCCTAGATAGGGGATATATATTTAGGCACTTATTGAGCAGATTGTATAAATGGGAGCTGAGTATGTTATAATGTCTGGCGGCCAAAGAAGTATTGAAGTGCTGGTTAGAACAGACTTTATAAGTACGACGTTTATGCAGACTATCAGGTGTGTAATGTAAAGAATGAATTTAAAGATTGAGAAGCGGTAATTATTTATATTCCCATTAGTAACGGCTGTCAGTATTAGCCATAAATGGCCGGCTCGTCCAGGGTTTCGATTTTATTTATTTTTATTTACATAATTACATAAAAATTACATAAACCATAATAAAGGAAAAGGAATGTTTTAATAATAGCAATAATAGTAGCAAAAAAATAATAGTAGCAATTTACTACTGGGTTTCGATGAGTGAGAGAATCGAAAACCTAAACCTTTACGATAGCGAACTGGTATTGCAGTGGTCTATAAGTTGTATTTACGCTTACCACTACGTAGGCTGGCTACACGTCCGCCACCAAAGATAACAAAAAATGTATTTGGATTTTTCGATAGCTCAGCGGCATATTGCATCTCTAGTACCACAGATCCTTTAAATGTATCTCGTATCAGGACATCTGCTGACTCTTGTCTCCAATTAAAAGAAATCTTAAGGTCCGATCTGGTGACCATGAGAATGGCTTACTATCCGTAGTTTTTCTATCCATTGCAGAAAAAACGTGTCAAATTTTGAAACAGGTAGAAATCTATCTTTTCTTTCATAATATATATTGCAGAAGTTATTGGCAAGAGTTTTATAACCGGCTGCCTTCCTTGGGAATGTAATTCTTGATCAGGCGGCATGGAGTTTGCTCAATTTCATGTAAAGCTCTTTGTCATCTATTACTCTCACGAGCAATGTAAGGGTTAGTAGCATTCGTAGTCGCTACCACACAGAGAAATTGTTACAGTAACTCAGCATCATCATCACGGCTCATAATACATCCAATGCTGAGCTCGAGCTTCCTCCACAATAGGAGGAAAAATGTCCATACAACACCATGATGGTCAGACAGGTTGGTATAAGGTTTTGTTTCGAGTGTTCCTTCGCTTGATGTTATATGCGTTCCTTAGTCGTCTTTTACGACATCTAAGTACAAGATAGGGAGTAGTGAATAGGTAGTACCTATTCTTATTCCAACACCACATTGTAAAGTGTGATAAAGGAATAGCAATGGAAACTCCTATTACACGGCAAATTATAGTAAGTGTAAAAATAATTATAAAATGTAAATATATGAAATAAAACAAACAAATAATTACAATTTTTTTTATTAAATAACATCTATACTCTCCGAGAATCATTCAATTTGTTTATAAATAAATTAATTACTGACTATTCAGCGACCAGTGTAAAAAATAAAATTACATCTTAACATGGCTGATCCGAACTTTAATTACAATTATATATATTGCTACTCCAATTATATTGTATATTCAATTACAGTATTTTGTGTATTTGTACTGCAAATATGGCAGTTTTTAAATTTCATTGTTTTTCTTTACATTCTTTTAAATAACATGTATTACAATTAAAAAAAATCAGCTTTAGTCTATAGATGAGTGATTTTTTTACAAATTTATGGATGGATGGTAAAAAACAAAACAAAAAGGATTACACCGTGACATAGAAAGAGATTACCACAGGTGAGATTAGAATTCATATTTTTTATTATCAACATCCTTTACAACTTGTCGGCTTTTTTTGTAAAATAAATGAAAAATAAGAACTGAGAATAATATAAAATAAAATATTACTGAGCTGCAATATTAAAAAGTTGATCTTCATAGTTCTTATTATCATCTATTCCTTTTCTTGTAAGTTGACTAAGAGATACAAGCAGATGACGTCACAACCTTTAAATAAAACCGTAAAACCAGCATGGTATCTTAGAGGCAATTCCGTCTTACTTATCGGGCATTCGTACCCAACTATGATTACGCCTTGGGAAAACAATTTATTAAAATTTTCAATTGTATATTAGAAAGTAAATTGAAAAAAAATCATTACAAAAACGTAAATGATAAAAATCTATTTACACTGTGAACTACGCGGAACAAATAGTTAGGCGTAAACTGATGTAACATTTGTAACATTGGATCCACCAACAAGCCCAAAAATATCATTTCTTAGAAATAAACCATGTAGAATGTTCTGTAGGATTCTTATTAGGTCTTCTGACCGCTCGGTTGTGAGGCCAAAAGGCCACAATTGACAGATGTGTTATATTTTATACACTATTTATATCTGATAGTAAGTATATATACAAATTACAAAAAAAACATTCTAAAACATACGTGATATGAACATGTTAGTGCAGTCTTATTTCTATGGAAGGCACCAAAAATTTAGTAACAAAATACTAATATAGTATATACAAAATTTCTTCTTCTTTCTCTTTTTAACCATCTGATGACGTAAGAATATTATTATCACCTTTTCTGTGAGTAAGAGAAGGAAATTTCAAAATAAAATCCAAAATCTATCCTTCTCTATTTGGTGATTTTTCTCTTCTTCTATGGAGGAGTTTTGACTCCAGCAGTGGGTCGTTTACAAGCTAAGAAGAAGAAATACAAAATTACATACACTTAATTGTATATGAAATATTTATAGTCCATCTTTATCTTTATATTTTATAAGGCACTGGTTAATTATTCAGATTTTTTAAATAATATTACTGTAATGTCATCACCGCATTGCGTTCCCGTCATAAAAACTTAAGTAAACTTTGATATATGCTTAAGCAAAATCTCATTGTAAATTAATTTAAGTATTTCTTTTAAATTATTCAAAGATCATACAAACGTTATTATTTAGTTATTTAAGGATTTTAATGTGAACTGAAAGTACATTTTTTTTTTCGAATAATCTTTGATTAATATTTTTTAAACAAGTTAAAATGCGGTTTTAATTTTAACAAAAAAATATACATTTTGTATTAAATATCATCAATATAATGGCGACATAGTAAAACCTTTTTATTATTCAGGTTTTTTTATATTTATAATGAGAAGACATATAATAATTTACAAAAATTTTGCATAAATAGGGAATTTAGTTTTCTGAATTCATATTATTTGATGACATACGTAGTTAAAGTTTCAAAATATATTATCAAGATGTCAATCAAAGCTCTTCATCTTCTGACATTTCGTTCCAAACGAGTCTTTATTTAAAGCTACACATCTTTCCGTAATATTTACACTGAACCAACTTCCAACTATCCGCTGCAGGAATAGACTTCGCTCTTGCCAAGCTTCAATTCCGACTTCCAATCGAAATTCATAGACTTCAAGTTTGAAGAACGACTTCGATTTTGAAGGGCGACTTCGAGCCGTCGAAGTCAATAGACTCAATTAGTTAATTGAGATGTTCTGAACGCCATATATTGCGTCCATGATTATCTCAGACGAGGGTTGGTGCTTGTCGATGTGTTGGTTTGGGCGGTAAGGGCGGCGGTGTGCGGGGAGATGCGACTGAGGTGGGCGGGGCCGCGGGCGACGGAGGGGGAGAGGAAGCATCGTTCTTCTGCGCTCGAAGTCGCTGCTGCGTTTCGCGGAGGTTTTCCAAGAAATCTGTTAAAGATAAAAATGTTTGGTTGATATAATATTTACTACTCGGTATTCTAAAATTTTATTCGTATGGAGATGGATTATGAATACAATTCACCACCGCCTCTCTTGCTTGTGGGTGTCGTAAAAGGCGACTAAGAGATACATGCATATAACATCTGTGCAAGAGAAGGGAAACTCGATATAAAACCCTATGCCAACACATCTGACCTGCGTGGCATACTCGAATCCAGCAGTGGAACGTATATGAGCCGACATGAGGATGATGATTCTAAAATTTACTTGGGCTTTAAAAATATAAAGGCATGGGAAGTCAACGACAAATTTCATTATTCCTTTCATTATTACACAAAATATGTAATGTTTGACTTGTAATTTGCAATTTGGAAAACAAATAGATTATATTTAAGTGCAGTAATAGGCATGCCGACAGAATAAGAATACAATTCACTAACTAGTTCATAGCCTATGGGTGTATATATACATAAATAATATAAATTATACTAACGAGGCGGATGATGGTGCAGATGCGGGCCAGGCTTCAGCGCGGTGAGGACCTTCGACCCTCGACTACTAGCGCCACCAACACTCTGAAACAAAACATATTCTCGATTAAAAAACTTTCGATTTTCTCGTCCAATATTCTGCAGTGTCTAAAAACAAAGGTTCATGTTTATAACCAGTGTGTGTTACTAGCGATTACCTACGGCACTGAAACGTGGTCTCTAAATGTCAGCCTCATAAAAGGCTCAAAGTCAACTCAACTTGCTATGCAGAGGGCTATGCTTGGTATTTCTCTACGTGATAAAAATCCGGAATACGGAAATCCGTAGAAGAACGGGTGTAACCGACATAGTCCGCAGAGTTAGCAAGTTGAATTGGTAATGGGCAGGCATCGCTCACCGAACCGACAACCGCCGGGGAAGAAAGGTTCTTGAGTGGCGACTATGAATCGGACGACGCAGTATAGGACGGTCCCCTTACTAGGTGGACTGAAAACATCTCGAAAGTCGCAGGGAAGCTCCAAGTGGCACAGACTGTTCTGAGTAACATTCTCGTAGGGGAGGGGAGTATGTCCATCAGTGGACATCTATAGGGTGTATCATCTATACGATGGATAATTACTAGAAAACCCATAAGAATTATTTGCACGATAATAGTAGATTACGTATATAACTGTAACCTAGCAACATGAGCAACAACCTTTTGATAAAACATATGTTCTCATCAATTGACATTGAGACGATCAATTGGTCAACTGGAAAAACAGAAATTTCGAAATATTACTTTTTATTTATTATTAATTTTCGTTGCCATCGTATTTGTAAATTGCATCACTACCCTATGAGTATCTTTGGCAAACACAATACATGCCTGTAATTTCGTCTATCTCTAGTAATATTATTTTCTTTCACGGGTTTTTACAATGTAATTATTAACTTTTGGGAGTAAATATTTGCTTTTAAAGTATTATTTTGTAATGGTAGACAAATATTAATATTGATGGGGATTTTACTGTGCAATTGTTTTTAAAGTGGATAATAATATTGATTTTGAAAGATTTTTGCTTGTATTAATGTTTGAAATAAGGAGTACTGTTATTATTCAGGGGATTTTTCATTGTGTAATATGAAATATGAGGTAAATATTGATTTTAACTATCGTCGCTTGTGTAATTAAAATGGACGTTAATGTACATTTTCATGTATCAATGCTACTATTTTTTAATATGGCGGCTTATGGCGTATCAATATTAGTTTTAAAGCTTGATAGCGTCCACAATGTTTATAGATGTACTAGCTGACCTAACAGACGTTGTTCTGTTCAAATCTAAAAAAAAAAACAGTACAAGGTATTCTCCTTGCAATCGATCGCAACGCCATCTACCGGTCTCAATTATTAATTTAAACCATTCTCATATCTATCGGAAAAGACACAAAAAAACAACATCATAATCAGTCCAACCGTTTAGGAGTTTAATTACAATCACACGAACAGATTTTTATATATAAAGATATTCGACTGGTAAAACCATGTCCTATTTAATTGTATTCCTACTTTGTCACCACACGGAAACTTCATTTAATGTTTTTTAGGTATGATCCCCCACGTGGCGAAAGGATAAGAGCCATGGGATTCGTCAAAATCAGGGTTTGACCAGGGGAATGGGCAACAGATCTCACCCAGGCAACATAACACTTCACTGTGATTATTAAATTGCGTGCTAAACATGACGTTTACGGCACTGTCCTTTCACTTGTGGGAGAGATCCAGGTTTAATAGTGGAAGGTGAAAGGTTGAAGGTTTTACCTGGGTGTCTTGGTCGCGTTGCGAGTCGTCCTGTAACCTAACGTCGCTCAGCGAGTCCGCGTCATCATCACGTTCTACTGAAGCACGCACTTCACCACTTTCAGTCATCTCAACTATCTGCAGACGTGCACCATCCAGTTCCTGTGTGATAAATATTTTTTTCATAATATGTACATTCTCCGTGTCGTAAAAGACGACTAAAGGAAATAATATGCATATAACGTCTATGTTAAACTCGAAAAAAAAAACCACTATGCCAATACGTCTGATCTGATGTGGGCTGAGATGATGATGATGTACATTTTTTAATAGAAAATAACAACATGTATTCATTTCAGCTTGAGCATCCTCCACATTAGAAGGTAAAATTGAGTTACTATACCACGCTGGTCAGACGGCTTGGAATCAAGACTAATTATTCAATATAATACAATCAAATACTAAAATATTGAATATAATTTAAAAGCCACATAACATTTTCACATTCCCGCCAAAACATTAGATTACTGAAGCAAAACTTCTTTAACCGCGACTCAGAGAGACTCATTCAGATCTTTGACTCGGACAGAAGTAACGTACTAGTCCCTAATATGTTAAATATTATTACCAATTGTATAATAAAAGTAAAACAAGATTTACTTCAACTGCGAGTAAACGTTACACGCACTGATTTTCATTCTTTCCCTTAGTGGAGGGTGTTACCATTAAAAAAGAAGTATTACCTGCATGAGTGTATCTGGATGTACTAGGTGTCCGTCGGCTGTGAGGGCGCGATGTGCGTGAGCTGGTGTATGGGGTGAGTATTTCGCGAGTACAGCACGTAGCACGTGCCTCAAACGACGAGCCGCACGACATCTAACCGCCAGACAAGCTCCGCCACCGCGTAACTCGAGTCTGACCACACAACGACGCTCCACGGCCGCTTCACGACCGCCCAACACCACCGAAGGTGTTGACGGTTCTATACGTTTACCCGCCTGTAATCACACCCAACATATATTAAATGATTAATACATCCATTTACATATCAAGAATTAGCACGCTGTGGCAATAGGCAGGCCACATCGCTCGACGAACCGACAACCGCTGGGGAAGAAAGGTTCTCGAGTGGCGACCACGTATTGGACGACGCAGTGTAGGATATCTCCCCACTAGGTGGACCGACGACCTGATGAAAGTAGCTGGGCGTCTTTGGATGCACGCGGCCCAGGACCGCACTTTGTGGCGTAACATGAGGGAGGCCTACGTCCAGCAGTGGACGGCGATAGACTGAAATGATGATGATGACATATCAATGTCAGGGAGATTTTTATTGAAGGGCACTAATCCTACCACATATTTCCACCACTGTAACTCCTGTAAACCAGGGTCCACAATGGTCTCCATATAAGACATCGAGGTTTGAGCCTCAGGCAGTCCTGGGCAACACTCTTAATAACGATACGAGAGTTTAAATGGTTGGCCGTAACCAGCTTCCATACCCGTGGGTCTCGTCAAAGACGATTAAGAGATATAATATGCATATAACAACTATGGAAGAGAAGAGAAACTCGAAATGAAACTCTCTACCAATACGTCTGACCAGTGTGGTATTTAATTTTCCTCTTATTATTTTTTCTTTCTTTCTTTTTTCTTACGTATCCTGGAGGAGGTTCGAGTTTAGCTGTGGGACTTTATGATGGTAATGATATGATGAAAAACGAAAAGAATAACTCGCTACGCCTAAGCAAACCCGTTTTTGATGGAGTCTTGTGGAGTCTATTGATCAATACGAGTGGTCTTTCTATGTGATGACGCATTAAGAATACAATTCACCACCCCCTCTCTTGCCTGTGAGCGTAGTAGGCGACTAAGGGATATAATGTGCATATAATATCTTTGCAAGGGAAGGAAAACATGAAACAAAACCCTATACCAATACGTCTGACCAGGGAGGTATAGTAGGTCTATTTCCCTCCCATAGTGGAGGAGGCCCGAGCCCAACAGTGGGGCGTATACGAGCTGAAATGATGATGAATAAGTTTTACATTGGCTGATGAGAAGAATAGCAAGATCTGAAGATATTTGCCGCCTTAAATCTTAACAATAACGCATACTTCAAAAATGTAAAACCAATTTCTCACCTGGTTACCATCTTTGAACAGTATATCATAATTTGTACAACGTAGGTTTCGCCTTTTTAGAAGTCTATCCACGAGCAGGCCGACGGTCACATCGGCGTCTACTCCCACCACGGAAGTGGCGCCATCTGGTAACAGCACCCGGCATAGAGAACACTGTCCTGGGACTGTCTGACTTGATTTCACCACCTGGGAACAACCAATCAAAAATTTTATTTATAATTATACTGTGCGTTCGTGTGTGACTGAATTCCTACTAAACGACTAAATCGATTTTGATGATTTTTTTATGTGTTCAGACAGATCCAAGAATGGTTTAGATGGATACTTGGACCCGATTTTTATTAGATTTGTACAGAACTGGTGATAAAGACCAAGAAGTAAGCTGACAAAACAACACGCCGACAACAGGAAAACTAGAAACAAATATCACACAACACCATGTATGCATGTAACTGACAGATTTGCCTGCCACTATCAATCGGCCGTACGTAGGTTAGATTACCGCATAGGACATTTCAGTTACTTCGGGCTCCATATTAGACTTAGTCCTCACCTTTCCAAAGGAGGATAGTGCTACAAACACCACCCTTGGCAGGGGAGCTGGCGGTCGCAGACGTGGTTATAAGTTGCCACGAAGTAAGGTGTATTGAGGAATGACAAAGCCCATCACCACATAGGAAATACAAGCATTTTTTTGGATGCACATTTAAATACTTGTCATGGAGAACTAATCCCATCACACATTCCCACTAATGTAAGCCAGGATCCACAATGGTCTCCGTATAAGACACTAAGGTTTGACCCTCAGGAAGTCTAAGGAACCGCTTTTAATTATCTTGGGACCCGCACCAAATTTAATTAGAAAAGAAAAACAGGAGGAGTCGTAAAGATTCCACTTCCCTCCTATGCAAAGCAGGAGACATGAAGCAAAGTAGGCTAAAAAGCCAATAAACAAGAGGATGTACAACTACGTGATGTCATCATGGACAACTACTGTCTTTTTGGTTTGGATCTTCATAGTCCAAAACGCTCATTCCAACTTCTTTATAGGGGCCTATGGTATGTTTTGATTCAACCCTCAATACCCGAGGCCCCTGGCTATCCTGCTGGTACCACATAAGGTCAAGACAATTGAGATCACGTCAAAAAATTCTTCATATCCTCACGGATGAAGAGCATACATAAATGAAATGATTATGAACAAATTGCCTACCTGACATGCAACCTCGTATGCAGTTGTATTAAAGTGGTTATCATATCCACTTACATCAGTGACTGGTGGTTGAGGGTCATTCGGTTGTGTTGAGTTGGTTCTCTCTCTGCCACCAGCCCTTATCTTCCACGGCAGTAATGAACTGCCACCGCTGCGACGACGTTCGGAGACATTTGAAGCTGACTTCTTTAACTGTTGGACATCGAATTACTTCAATACGTTACATCATCTCTGTACTCTTAACTACTTTGACTGGACACGATCAGCCATGGACTAAAAGAAAATCACCCATGGAATACTGCGAAGGGGTGTGAAGTTATTGGAGATACGTAAAAGAGAATGCATGCGTTCTCTGGGAAGGAGAGCTAGTGAAGAAGACTAAGAGATATGAGATGCAGATAACATCTATGCAAGAGAACGGAAACCTGGACATACCAATTACCCTACCATTGTGGCGGAGGCCCGAGCCCAACTGTGAGGCTTATGTGGGCTGAGAAAATGATGATAAGTTAGTATATTATGCGTAATTTACGCGTAAACATTATAAGTCAATTGGGACTGTTACAGAGTCTGCGACTATTTTAGGGTCTGAACATTCTCTGTCAAGTGAAGTCAGATGAATTACCTTGGTGGTATCAGCGTGCTGCAAGTCGTATGGCAGCGGCATACCCCGAAGGTCTGCCCGCGCGCATTCGGCGTGCTCGCCCGAGCGCAGGAAACGTGGGTAGCTGTCAAATTTTAGCATGTTGAAGATCTGCTTCTGAGCCTGAAATTATACAATTCACTTGTCAGTTTTGGTTTTTCGTCATTTATCAGCTTACACACGTCCATTCTTGAAAATCGACTTCGCATTTGATGTTATAAATTTTTCCGGGAGAGTTCTGCTACCGATAATCCCGGTGATCCCAGAGTTACTTTTTACGACACCCACAAGGAAGTAAATAGTGGTGGGGGATACATTGCATCCTTCTATGCAACACTCCGTAGACGTTCATTGTAGGACATTGGCGTCCCAATAAGAATACTAAGAACAGTCCTGTGCCACTTACATCCAACGTTTCCCTGCGATTTTTAACTTGTCATCAGTCCCCTAGTAGGAGGTTTTAGGCGACATCATTTTCAGAGTCATGGGCGCCACTCGAGTACTTTTCCTCTCCGACGGTTGTTGATTCAAAGCGAGATGTGGGCAGTACCAGTAGATTGCCCACATCGCTCTTCATCGGCGATCCACTTCAGCGTGCTAATTCTTAAGGTAAATTTTCAAATTTCCACCTGTTACAATGTTTTTACCTGTTGGAATAATTCAGGTGGCGGTGGATCTTGAGTGAGAAGTAGTGCCGTAGCTCGTTTGGCTGGAGCGTCTACGTTGACGAGGTCAGGAGCACCATCGGCCAGGTGCCGCTCCCATATATCGGCCGCTAAAGTTCTGCGACCCTCCACATCTGTGGTCGCGCTGTATTGTTCACACGACCACCAGAATCTATGACAAGCATTTATGAAGATTAACAACGAGAATACGAGAACGTTAACGTACTTCAAAACCTTTAGTAGGTATCTAATTATCTATACTCGGGAATATGAATCAGTTTGGTGACCATGTAAGAATACAATTCACCACTCCCACACTTGCCCGTGGCTGTCGTAAAAGACGACAAGGGATATATATTTATTAGCTTATAACATCTATGCAAGAGAGGGAAAATTCGACATAAAGCCCTATATACCAACACGTCTGACCAGCGCAGTATAGCCGGTATAGTAAGTCAATTTCTCTCCCATTGTGGAGGAGATTCGCGCCTAATAGTGGCACTTGTGTGGAATGAGAAGGAGAAGAAATAAAAACAGTTTTAAAGTATTTTTCTTTTTGTCTTTTATCAATTACGAAAAAAAATGTTCAAATTATTTGGATTGGATATAAAGTTATACTGTCCGTGGGCCAGACTTACCAATAGAGACTAGAATTGAGAACTATAAATATAATTTGGCCCTGATCTTCAATTAAACTCTTAACTCAACTTCGCGCCACATATTCGTGCATTTAAGTCAAATCACTGTGTCCAATTTGACGGAAACATTTGAAGATATCGCGCGAAGGCGCGTTAAGGGTTTATTTAATCGTAGTGAATTAAGAGTCCTGGAAGAAATGACGTCTAGTTAACATTATTTATAGCTACATACATCTAATTAAAGGTCCACGTCAAATATAAGCTTACTGTATAATTTATCTAAAAGAACGTTACCTGATATTCTCCGAGGCAAATTCCTTCGCGAGAAATTGTGCGAATGCGGCAGCCCCTGCAGGATCAGCCAGCAAATGCTCTAGACCAAGAGACCAGCGCGCCACGTTAGAAGATCCACCAGAGTTTGACATCTGAGTGGAGCCTTCGCTCATCTGCTAAAGAAATAAATATAATTTAAAATAAGATTTATGTACTACATGAATAATCCGGCTAGAAAGACCAAATTTTGAATTAGGATTTTATTAAATTTAATAATAAAAAATACTAATGGCTTTATTATATATATTGGATTAACTTATAATTTAAAAAATCTTCTTTTTTTATTTCAGGATACGTTTTGGACATAAATATTAACCTAATAAGGTTACAGCAGTAGAATTAGTTTGTAAAAAGCACAAAAAAAGTTAATGATAATAACAAGATAATATTGAAATTAATCATCATCATCACCAGTCAGTCTAAAGACATTCACGGTTGGGTATAGCCCTCTCTAAGGATAACGCTATAACCGCCACGCATGGAGGACGAGTTGGCGGGTATCAATTGTTGTATTCATATGCTGCTGCTAAACTCGAGCCTTCTCCTTAATAACAAGGAAATTGACCTAGTATACCACGCTATTCAGACCGTACAGGATTTTTTTTTCGAATATTCCTTCTCTTGCATTGCTAGTATAAGTATCCCTTATTCGTTTTTTACGACAGTCACGGGAAGGAAAGGGGGTGATGAATAGTCTTCTTGGTCTATCACCAAACGGCAAATAACAAACAACACGTATATACTTGGGCATAATTGCTATAATTAATCACGAATTGAGTGAAAAATAACACTTTACCGCAGAAAAATATTTTACTTAACAAACAATAAATGCACACGCCAATATATTTGCTGTTATGCAATTTAACAAAAAAGATGAATTCTGTAAAAATAACGTCGTACATACCTACTTAAAAATTCACATCATTTCAAGTTAACTAAATTTCTGTTCGTTATAGTATTTCACATACGAAAAAATATTACATTTACGGATTTTATCGCGTTTGTTTTCGATTTTTACTTTCCCCGAGGTTACGCACACTTTAAATCGTTTATGGTCACAAAAGGACTAACATGTTTCCATGTTTAACTGACCTATTGTACGAAGTATAAAATTATATATAGGTATATGTATTTAAAAGATAAAAAAAAAATGAGAGCCCGCTGAGTTTCTTGTCGGATCTTCTCAGCTTGTGGCCGCGTTCCGATCCGGTAGTAGATTATTGTATTGTATTCAAACGATGTGTAAATTTGACAATATGTAAGGGGCTTATGCAGAATAAATGATTTGATATCTAAATAATCCGTCCTATCTACCAATAGCACCAAACGAGTTCATTTGTCTGTGGCATCGTAGCTACCAAACGAATGAACCAATTTTGATCTTTTGTTTGGAAAGCGAATTAGTCGGGAGTATTGTTAGATACGTTTGATGAAAATCGATCCAAATCAGCCGCCGTTACAAAATGGCGGATTATATATTTAGGCACAACTCCCTCAAATCAAATGAATGGGGCTCCACTAGTAGAATACACTAAGAAATTCCAAATCCAAGATGGTCGGCAGTAAAAAATGACGAATTACAAAATGTAATTACAAAAAAAATAAAGTTGGTTTTGTTCGTAAAATCCAAAATTTCAATGTAACATTGTTGTTGTTTTATTAGCAAAACTTCTCTTACCTTATTATACATGGTGCGATGGTCTTGGTGCCTATAGGAGCTGCCAGCACCGCTCCCTGTCGTCCACCGGCGGAATGGCGACGACTGCTCGCTCTGTAACAAACAAAAAACATCATTAGCAACATATATATAGATACATTTACAAAGAAAATTAAAAAAAATATAATTTCGGTTTTTATTGCGTAATGTATCATTCAATATCAGTGCTTATATATATCTCATCATCTCAGCCCACATACGACCCTCAGACCTTGGGCTCAAACCTCCTCCGCTATGAGAGGAAAATTGACCTACTTTACCATGCTGATCAGTCGTGTTGGATAGGGGTTTGTTTTAACACAGGAGCTGGTACTTGCTAGATATGTTGTTTACAATTTCATACAAAAGAAGTTAGTTAAAAGAATAATAGACAAACTCGCTGAATTTCTTGCTGGTTCTTTCCAGTAGCTGTCGCGTACCAATCCGGTGGTAATTTATTGGATTAATTAAAGTTAAAATTGATAATAAGTGCCCTCCCGGATTTTATACATTATAAATGATTTTGAGTCATCATTTATCATTAGATAATCTGTGTGCTCATCTGCCGCTGAATACAATAAAATAAAAAATCTTCTTCTTCATCTTAGGCGATGTAAATAAAAAAAGATCTGTCAAAATAATTTGACGTGATTCTAATCTAAGTTGTTAGATCTATCAGTTGACCTGTCAAAATACCCTGTTATCAGCGTGTAAGTATACACACAAGTCCTATAAGAAGTCGAAATTCTACATTTTCTCGTAATGTTTATTAATATTTCATCTCGGCCCATATAAGGCCCAATGTTTAAGCGAAAATTTGTATATCAATAGAAATACGACAACTTGGATTACACAAATGGTATAATGTTTGCTACGAGTTCTTTATACTTTCAATGGAATCGATTATCCAGGCTAGATTTTGTTGCGATTGCTTTATTTGAACCTTATTTGAGAGTGTTAATCCTATGTATTTAGGGTCCTTTGAGTTAATAGAATTTATTTAGATGGTTGATTTCTCAAAAACGAAAAATAGAATTGATGTTTAATTGACGGATAAAAGATGACTGCATTTGGCAGAGATGTGGAGTGCCGAAAAGGTTGTGTGGCGTGTCGAGAATGTGAAGAACATTGGACAAAGCTCCAGACTTCAGACTTTTTGCACGATACATGATTCGAATCTATTACAATAGCAATAGAATATATATGCCACTGAACCGACGAATTAGATTTAAAAATAGAGATTTATTAATACCAATTGGTGTCATTGAAGTATAAATATAGTATGCCAGAAGTTTCTGTTGGATTCCACAAGCCGGGGCGTATTATTTTAACTATAACAGCTAACATTCCTAAAATAGTCGAAGTGCACCTGGCGTGTGTGGGGGTTAATTCACGGACAAGAATCAATAAATGAAACTGGGTTTAGACTTAGAAATAACGTTCACAAAATCACTTGTAATCACAATCATAATTTGGAAATTTTATTCTTCGGGAAACTTAAGAGGATCTTCTCGCCCAACATACCTCAGTGTCTGAAAACAGATCTACGACCAGTGTGTGTTACCAGTGATGACTTACGGCACGGAAACGTGGTCCCTAAATGTAGGCCTCATATCAAGACTCAAAGTCGCTCAGCGTGCTATGGAACGGGCTATGCTCGGGATTTCACTGCGAGATAGAATCCGGAATACGGAAATCCGCAGAAGAACGGGTGTAACCGACATAGCACGAAGAATCAGCAAGCTGAAGTGGCAATGGGCAGGCCACATCGCTCGACGAACCGACAACCGCTGGGGAAGAAAGGTTCTCGAGTGGCGACCACGCATTGGACGACGCAGTGTAGGTCGCCCCCCCACTAGGTGGACCGACGACCCAGTGAAAGTTGCTGGGCGTCGTTGGATGCAGACGGCACAGGACCGCACATTGTGGCGCAACATGAGGGAGGCCTACGTCCAGCAGTGGACGGCAATAGGCTGAAATGATGATGATGAATGATGATTCTTCTTGAGACTACAGCATACAACCCATAGTTGAGCTCGAGCTTCCTTCATACTAGGAGGGCAATTAAGTATACACCACACTGGTTTGACGAGTTGGTTTTATTTCGGATTTCCCTAGTTTAACATAGATATTAAATACATGTACTTCCCTTAATCAAATTTTACGATACCCACGGGTAAGATAGAGGTTGGTGAATAGTACTCTTACACACATAAGGTGTATATTAAGAGAAGGAAAACTCGAAATAAAACCCTATACCAACACGTCTGAACAGCGAGGTATAGTCGGTCAAGTTCTCTCCCATTGTGGAAGGACGCGCAGCCCAATAGTGGGACGTATATTAGCTAGAATGATGAAGGTGTACATGTATGGTAAAAAACTTAAAACTTAAACCACATTAATCACTTACGAAACACATACAAAAGAAATAATTATTGGGCTTTTAATTGTCAGTTCTTACAAACGGCGTGAGACTTGCTAATTATTTCGTCACAATTCTGTCGTGTACATATTGTTAAGATCCATTGTAGAAAAATGAACGGCAAATTTTAATTGTGTGCTCTCTACTTTCTTTATGAAGGTGAAAATCAAATACAAAAGAGCTTAAAACAACAAAAATTTAAACAAAAGAATCGTCGAAACAATATGTAATTATTAGAACAAAAGTTTTATGGTATCGTTGACCTATTGGAGTTTTACGTTTGGAGTTGGCAACACAGAATCGATCAAAATTGGCGGCGTAGGCGGACACATTTGCATCTGATATCGCCCTAATTGAGGCCGCAAGTATTTTTTTTATATTGCAAACGGTGGCAAACGGGCATACAGTACACCTGATGGTAAGTCTTGCTGCCGCTCATGGACCTTTGCAAGGCCGCTGCCTACTGTAAAGAAAGTGAAGGGAGTGTGAATGCCTGCAATGAGGTTCGGTGATACTAAGGGCATCACTAAAACCAACCACACGTAACCCTCAGAAAGTTGGTCAAATTGCTACTACTTGGACGTCGATTTTATGCAAGAGTGTGTTACTACCCCGGACGGACCGGCAGACGGGTGTTGACAGAAAACTGTAAACAGCGTGGTCCTACCAAGGGTGGTCAACTTTTTTTATTTATTTTTTTGGCTGGCTATGGTCACACCGTCCGTTACATCCGAGACGACAAAGCGGCGGCACACAGCCCATAACTCGTTGTATTTCCTTGCCATTGCTAATTAATTTACAAAATATTAATTTAGGATCAAACAATTGATTGGTAAAGCAAGAACAACAAGAACAAGTTTTCACTTCTGTCAGCAGTCCTCATTACTGCTTTATATTCTTTACTAGCAACCCGCCTTCGCTTCGCTTTTAGTCGTTTTACCCGCGTAGTTCCCGTTCCCGTGGGAATACCGGGATAAAATATAGCCTAGGTTACTCCCTGATACTATAGCTTTCCATTGGTGAAAGAATTTTTGAAATCAGTCCAGCCGTTTTGAAGATTACCCGGAACAAACAGACAGACAAACAAAAATTTTTTTAATCTGTATTTTAGGCATAGGTGACGTGCAAATAACCGTGTGAGCATGAAAAAAGCCTATTATTTTGACATTACAAACAGACACTCCAAATTTATTTATTGGTATAGATTTACACTTGTAACAGTACAAACATTAGAGTTACCTGTTTAACTACTCGTGTGTGATAACACTTCACAAATTCTTAAGGCAATCTCTCAGATAGACCGATTTCTTAGTCGATGGAAGAAATAATAATAATAATAGTTTTATTTCTCACCATAACATTTCATAGTATACAATAACACCTATTTTAAAGTTACAAAATTTATTATGGATCGCTGGTGCCTGTGGTAGGTAGAAGATCTATCTGTAATACATGTCATCAGGAGAATTTTAGAGAATTTTTGCAAATGCCCTGTATGTGTTTTTTTTTTGCAATGGAACACATAAATACTCTATTAAACTGAATTTACTTACGAAAGGTCCACAAATTCAGGTTTATTTCAACTTTATTTAGTATCACCATAACTTATTTTAAAAAGTTAAGCACAGCTCTTATACAAACTTTTACTATACACACTTAATATTATCGAAATAACATTAAATAAAAAAGAAAAAGGTCCAAAACAACACACGGCACAATTAATATTACCTCACTCAGATATAAAGTTGCACAATTAAAATAAACTATGTCATTTTTATATAACGCGTTAAAGACACAAGTGTATGTCACTATAATCAGGTGACCAGTACAGAAACATTGGGATATTCCGTCGCATTGAGCACAACAAATTGTTTGCACTGACAAAATTTTTTAAGGATGTCACAAACAAAAACAGTTCAAATATATTATGTTTCAGTCGACTTTAAATCTCCAATGAATTCTAAAATATTACGATACGCGACTGTAGTCCATGAGGCCCTGGATTAGATACCCGGACTGTGCAAAATTTTAACGGGTTTTCTTGAGAGGAAACACAGCCAAGTTACTTCTAAAACTAAATTGAAATACTGATCTCAATACGAAATCCGAAAATACGTAAACGAACGGCTGTAGCCGACATAGCAAAAACAAGTAGCAGCTGCAGCAGCTTAGCTGAAGTGGCCAGGGCACATCGCTCGACAAACCGACAACCACTGGGGAAGAAAGGTTCTCGAGTGGCGACTACGTATTGGACGACGCAGTGTAGCACTCCTGCCCACTTGATGGTCCGTCTACCTGGTGAAAGGTGGATGGTTGGACTGGGCGTCGTTGGATGCAATCGGCACAAGACTGTGCTTTGTGGCGAAACATGGCCTACGTTCAGCAGTAAACGACAATAGACTGAATGATTATTACGATTTTAAAAAGAACTAAAAAAAAAGACTGTAATGGTTTTAATGCCTTAAGACCAAAACCAATAGGAAGCACTTGTCTGGAATCCCTGTTTATAATTCTGAGTGGGGTGTGATTACCGACGGAAGGAAGCTAATGACCTTAACTGCATATGTAATGCCTCACTCTTGTAAGACATCCCCTGAGTATTAAGTGCTGCTTAGCCGAGTGCTTTTTAACTGTCTTAAAAAAAGGAGGTTGTCAATTAGACTGTATGTTTTTTGTATGTATATTACGCGATCATTCTGCCAATTACGAATTGATTTGTATTTTTTTTTTGTTTTGTAGTTGATACCTAATTCAGAGATCCATAGCACCTGTTCCGGATTCGATTTGATTATGTACGACAGGGCGTTGTCCAGAAGTAGAAATGGATGTGTGCATTAAGACGACATCAGAAGTGAATATTTCGTCAAGTCGAGGTTAATAATACATTTTAACGAATAAATATGTCTTACTATTTAATGTCTGATTTAATAAAGTTCAATAAATCAATTTAAATAATTAACATTTTTATATTCATATTATTTTGGGGATAATGCGGATTTTACCGTGTTCAGGACAAACCTCCCGTGCACGTAAGCCTTAAAAAGTATTCAAAACGCCAGCCAATTATAAAACAAACGCGAAAAATCCCTGAAATAGTTTTACTTAAAGTGTACATTCATATTCCTTATGTACCTCACTCGCTCCCTCAGTCGACGGTAGCCGACTTCATTCGAACGACTTACATAGCCGAGCGTGACAGCTCATTCTCATTCACTAGTCATTAAATAAAGTGCAAGGCTCACCTAAAGGAATTTCCACTAAAAAAGATTTTTTTTTTAATATATCAATAAAAAAAATATAACAAAAAAACCTTGATGCTTGTCTACCGCACAGCGCACGAAGCAAAGATAATTGTCATTGCACAGCAATCATTTTGATTGGACGCCGAGTGCGGGGGCGCGGTGATATCAATTGTGATCAATTTAGCTCTCCCCCTGAGTGGTACTTGCCACCCACGCGGTGAAGCCACTGTCGCGTGCTACCAATACTTTTGTCACATACCGATGAAATGCTTTTTATAACTCTGGAATTTTTTATAAGTTATATTTTTATTTCCGTGTGGTGACGGAGTAGGAATAGAATTTATCACAACCTATCCTGCTCGTGAGTGTCGTAAAAGACGATTAAGGAGTCTATACTAATATTACAAAGAAGAAAGATTTGTTTGTTTGTTTGTATTGAATAGGCTCCGAAACTACTGGGCCGATTTCAAAAATTCTTTCCCCAATGGAAAGCTACAATATCAGGGAGTAACATAGGCTATATTTTATCTTGGTATTCCCACAGGAACGGGCACTACGCGGGTAAGACGACTGAAACAGAAGCGAAGCGAGGTCGAGTTGCTAGCATGTAATATAGTATTTATGCAAGAGAAAGAAATCTCGATATTAAATTAATCCCTCTCACCAACATGGTGTAGATAACTCTCTCTCCTATTGTGGAGAAGATTTGCAAACAGATTTGCGATCGCAGCGGAACATATATGACTTAAGATGATGTACCGGATTTTATTTCGAGTTTTCCTTCTCTTAAATAATCATCACTATATTAAATCCCTTAGTCGTTGTACACCCACGGTTAAGAAAGGAGGTTGTGAATTGTAAGTATTCCTCCTCCATCCGTAATTAATCTATCTTTATATTTATATTTCTTGTGTACGTATGTTACCGAACTCCTCCTAAACGGGCCGACAACACAATTGGACCCGGTAGGTGGCACTGATGTCGATTTCAAGGAGAATTCCTTTTATTTCACTTGAAGAGAACAACGTCTATTGGGTCAGCTAGAATGAATGTAAAATTGTTTTTGAAAAATTTGCATTAACTTTATTAATTGATATTCACAGAATATATTTTAGAAGTTGTCAACCCTAAGTTTGCGATAAAGCGCGAGAAACCATGAATATTTGTTCACGTCGGAAATCTAGATAGAAACAATCTGACGGACAGTTTGTTTGCTATGTAGAAGCACGCCGTCGTGTCGCGACTGTACGACACTATACAGCGTGACCATGACTAAGAATATATCATGAGGAATCATATCATGGTAACGTGCTTTCAATGATCACTACAGGCATAGTAGATGTGTTGTTTTTGGCTGAATATCACGCAGTATTAATAATTATCAAAACTCTAATCTTATAACTAATACTGTAATAAATAGAAGATACGGATAAATTTTCGTGTGGTGACGGAGTAAGAATACAATTCACCACCCCCCTCTCTTGCCCCGTGGCAGCCGTAAAAAGCGAATTAGGAATTAAATAAGCATATAACATTTATGCAAGAGAAGGAAAACTCGAAATAAAACCCTATAGTAACATGTCTGACCAGCGTGGCATATTAGGTCAATTTCCCTCCTATTGTTGAGGAGGCTCGAGCCTAACGGAATTGATAAATTTATATAGAGGAATTACTAAAATTATTTAATTAATAAAAATCATCACATTTTCATCATCATCACAGCTTTTATACGTCCCACTGCTAGGCTCGAGCCTTTCCTGTAATGGGCGTGACATTATCTAACCTGCTGGTCAGATAGGTTGCTGTAGGGTTGTACTTGAAATTTTCCTTCACAGCCTCGTCACGGCTCATACATTCCATTGCTGGGTTCGAGCCTCCTTCACAATGGGAGGGAACTTGATTTACTAAAACACTCTGGTCAGACGGTTTGGCATAGCGTTCTATTACGAGTTTGCCTTTCGAAGCATAAATGTTATCTGTATATTATAATCTCTAAATCGTCTTTTAGGACATCCACGGGCAAGAAACGCGGTGGTGAATGCTATTCTTACTCCGTCACCACAGAGATGATTATTCCTTCAATTGTTTGTAAGTAGGTTATTAGAATATTACATCATCCTGTTTTATAAAATCCACAAGTAGGAAAAGAGGCAGCGAATTGTATTCTTGCAACCACACATCGGTAAGTTTTAAATTTTGTATATACTATTAACAATGCTGTCTTTAGTTTTATATGAAATACTCAGCATTAGGGTCAAGTCATAATAAATATTAAAAAACAAACCGACAAGGCGATAAGACACAAACGACTTCATTAAATTTAAAGATAAATAACGGGTTATTATAAAGAGAATTACATATTACTAATTGTAGCTGCGCTGAACCAAGGGTTATTACTACGGTCTGCCCAATACGTCATCATCATCACCATCATCCTGCTCTTATCACAATTACTTGGGGTCGACTCAATATGTACTCTACTTTCGTAGTACATATTGATATTGGCAATAGTTTTATGACCGGCTGCCTGAGGTTAAACCTCCTTGGGAACGCAATTGTTGACCTGACGGCGTCAAATGGAGTTGGCCCATGTCGATGAAAAGTTTCTATTCGTCTTTTATCTCTTAGTCGTCTTTTACGACACCCACGAGCAATGTTAGGGTTGGTAGTATTCGTAGCCGCTATCACATAGTAAGATTGTCTGATAAATGTTATGCTCATTCCAGCGCCCTTTTAAATGTTTCCTTAAGGATATCACAGAATAGTGGCTAATTCAATATCATATCGGTTCATATACGTACCACTGCTGGGCTCGAGCCTCCTCTGCAATAGGAGGGAAATTGACCTTACTATACTATGCTGGTCAGACTGATTGGTATAGCATTCTGTTTCGAGGTTCCCATTTCATGAATTGATGTTACGTGCGTATTATATTCCTTAGTCGTTTTTACAACATTCACGGTCAAGATAGGGAGTGGTGAATTGTATTCTTAATCCGTCACCACAAGGAAAATATAATTATAGACCATTTAACAGGTAAAGAGTAGATATTTGCACAGCTAGTAATTAAAATATCGAAATCACCAATAACTATACAATTAATTTTACTTCGATTTTATGCAAATTTATTAGAATTTAGTTTAATTAACAGGGAATAAGTGTATTTTCCGTAACCGTAAATATATTAAGGAAAATAGTTGAACTTGAAACACACTTTGCCTTAGACAAGGGTCTAATAATCATAATGAATATTTTATTAGGTAATTTTATTGTACTCTAACAAGCTTTTTTTTTTAAGGTCAAAGTCGTCATCATTTATTACGTGTGTACGTGACAGTTATTTACACACGTACACAAGAAGTTTATATATAAGATACTAGCAACCCGCCCTCACTTCGCTTCGGTTTCAGTCGTTTTACCCGCGTAGTTCCCATTCCCGTGGGAATACCAGGATAAAACATAGCCTATGCTACTCCCTGATATTATAGCTTTCCAGTGGTGAAAGAATTTTTGAAATCCGTTCAGTGGTTCAAGCGTGAAAGCGTAACAAACAAACAAACATCCCTACTTTCGCATTTATAATATTAGTAAGGATTACGTATAAACTATATATTGTCAATTTTAATGTCTTAAATGAAATTTATCCACATGCTCGTTAACATCACTGAGAAGATCCGGAAGGAAATTCAGCAGCTTTGTCTATTATTTATCAAATTTTATTTTACAGACTTATGTAAAATTGTATACAACAAGTTTCGTAAATATCAGCTCCAGTGTGCTTTGAAGAGTCAAATCACAATATAATTCACAATATATTTGTGAATTATAGCAGTATTATATGAAAATATCATCCCACAATCGACAAACGATCACTAGTTAACAAGTAGATCGGCCATCTCTCAACCACATTGCAGGCAAGGAAGAGATCCGCTTCACAAACATAAATATAATTGCACAATACGATTCAAAATCACATCATCGTTAAAAATGATACTTAAGAACATTATAGTCTGAATATAGAGTGTACAGATGTTACATTGCCCTTGAGTTTGATTAACAGACAGAGCAAATATTTGTGTGATACGCAGTTTTTGAGTATATTATATATCTGTCAATTATACCTCCTTTCTTACTCTGTCAGCAGGCAGCAGGTATTTACAGACCCACGGGCAAAAAAGAGGTGAATTGTATTTTCTTGTCCGTGCGTATCGTAAAATGCGGCTTTAAGTTTATAATACGCATACAACATCTGCCAGTAAAATAAGGAGAACCTGAAATAAAACCCTGTACCAATCCTACTGATTAGCGTAGATGAGCTCTGATGATGATGAATTATATCTCCAAGTAACAATCAGCTACTGTAGGACATAAGAGTCCCAAAGGGATAAAAATGTCATAATTGACAGATGTCAATTATGACATTTTGTTGGCGTAGTGGTTACCACCAAGCTACCGAGCCAAGTATCGTATGTTCTATGTCTAGGCACAAAATTTTGTGCGACCGATGAACTGTTAGTCAAATTCGTGAAAATCAAAATAAAGCCCTATATAAACACGTCTGACCAGCGTAGTATAGTAGGTCAATTTCTATCCCATAATGGAGGACAGTCGACCCCAATGTATATGCGCTGAAATGATTACACGGTAAACAGATTTACTAAAAGAAAATCTCACTTCTCCATATTTCGGTGGATTAAGAGCAAAATGGTACGTAATTCCGGCTTTGGTTAGTAGTGTTCTATTGGAGAACTTATAATACTGGATTCATAATCCGCATGCCAAGTATGGTAATTGCATTATTATCCTCCTTGAAAAGGCCAATATCCTATTATAGATATATAGACATTGAAATTGTTTGTTACGCTTTCACGCTTAAACCACCGAGCCGATTTCAAAAATTCCTTCACCAATGGAAAGCTGTAATATCAGGGAGTAATATAGGCTATATTCTATCCTGGTATTGCCACGGCAATTGGCACTACGCGGGTAAGGCTACTGAAACCAAAGCGAAGCAAGGGCGGGTCGCTAGTATTAAATAAGTAAGATAATCTATTTACCTCTTCGTTATCACTCGTATACCATACAACCATTTTCATCACCAAAATATACTATTTAATATAGCTGTCATAGAAAAAAAACACTTGTAAAATAAAAATATTCAGAATAGTCCTACATACACTTAATCACAGACACGTTAGACTATCATTAAAAAAATAATTTCGCATATATAAAACTGTTATTTGTAGAAAAATAATCTGAATTTCGCAAAATAATCAAAGAATTTTCGAAATGACTATGTCAACTGGTTAAAATCCGCAGCTGAATATTGTACAACGTTCACTCCCGTTCCCGGTCGATGTGTTACTGACTAGTATTGAGGACTGAGGACCTAACTCAGTCAGTCATCGTTACCAATGACACAATACAGAATTAAAATAACAATACCTATAACCAAACAAAACAGTTTCCGGTGGCAAATGATGTCCAAGTCATGAAAATATTGAGGTCAAAGAATTATGAAGAAAATGACTAATGAATTATCCTTGTAGTGACGGTTTAGGAATACTATGTGTCACCCCTTAATTTCACGTGAGAGTCATAAAAATAGCTGAGGATACGCTGGGAGAAAGGGAAACAGCATTTTCTTGGGATTCTTATAACAGCAATAACCATCGCTCACCTGCCTACAGTTGCGATTATAGCATATTCTTTTCTATGTAGAGTAGGAATGCAATTTTGACACCTTATCTTGCTGTGCATATAAAACATGTGCAAGGAAACTATTCCAAAACGTCTTCTAACCATCGTGGTGTAGTAGGTCTATTGCCCTCTCAATATGGAGGAGGCATGCGCCTAATAGATTCACAAAGATAAACGAAAATATAAAACTGAATTGTAAATAAAATTATTTTACGGATTTTATCGCGTATGTATTTGATTTTCGATTGCGCGACGTTTCGAACACTTTACAGCGTTCATGGTCACGGGCGGACATGGTCATAGCGTTCATGGACACCGCGCAAATATAAACGCGATAAAATCCGTAAAATAGTTTTATTTACAATGTAAATACTCGCGTAAACATCCGAAGTCATAAGAGTGATTTCTAAGGGGATTAAAAGGGAATGTGAACGTAATTTTATAAAATCGCTGACGCTTGTCCTTGACGGCACGCAAGCGCAGGAAAATGTCGCCGACAGAATGTTATGTTGGTAATCCGAATGAGGAGCCGTATAGCTTTATCGTTTCTGGCTATCAGCCACTCGGTATACAAAACAATACGTTAGCCATTGTGCTTCGACATAATAAAGGTTAATTTCATCGTTTCAGCGTATATACGTCCCACTACTGCGCTCGAACCTCCTTGATAATAGAAGGGAAATGGATCTTACTTAGAAGGTTATTTAGAGTATATCTTTTCTTGCATAGATATTATATGCGTGTTACATACCTTAGTCGTCTTTTACGAAACCCACAGGCAAGAAGATGGGGTGATATGTGGTGGTGAATTGTATTCTTACTCCCTCACCACACCGGAATTTATTTCATTTATTTTATAATAACAACCCGCCCTCGCTTCGCTTCGGTTTCAATCGCCTTAGCCTCGTAGTTCCCTTTCCCGTGGGAATACCAAGATAAAATATAGCCTACATTACTTCATGATATTATAGATTTCCATTGGTGAAAGAATTTTTGAAATCGGTTCCATGGTTTAAGCGTGAAAGCGTAACAAATAAACTTACTTTCGCATTTATAATATTAAGTAAGGATCGTGCTGTTTTTATTTTTTTTTTTATTTATTCAAATATGGATTTTCATTTTGTTAATTAAAAATTATTTATTTGTTTGTGATTTTCTTTTTGTAACGAGTCGCTATTATGATTTTATTTATTTATTGTCGCTTTGTTTTTATTTATTGCAATTATTTTGTTATAATTTAAAATTACATATATGCGTGTTATACATATACTTTATTCGTCTATTACGACACCCACGAGTAAAATAGGGTGTTGAATAGTATTCTTATTTCGATAGGAGGGAAATTGACCTACTATACCACGCGTATATATGTTCAGCATAAGATTATCAATTAAAAAAATTAAAAAACAAATAATTAGCGCCAGCATTTTTGTTCGTACAACCGTCTATTGTTACTTATGAACGATAGCTAAAGCCTCATATTCGCGGTTAGGGAATGCCATTCATTTAAAACGTCAGCCGTACTTAAATGATGCGATGAATTGCTATGACGTCAAATGTTTGACCACTTATGGTCAGCTGTTAAAGATATGTATGCTTATATATTTTTGGAATAAAACTTCTTTGGGCGAAACTATGGTGTATTTCAACGCATTGAAACGGGTTACGTATTTAATTTACACAAAGTAATTTCTCCGTGTGGTGATTAAGAATACAATTCAACACCCTCTTGCTCGTGAGTGTCGTAAAAGATGAATAAGGAATGTAATGTTTCCTTTTGTTTTTTTTTTCTATTATTTATTATTATAACTAGCAAGCCGCCCTCCGCTTCGCTTTGGTTTCAGTCACTTTATCCGCGTGGTGCCCATTCCCGTGGGACTATCGGTATAAAATATAGCCTATGTTACTCCCTGATATTATAGCTTTCTATTAGTGAAAGAAGTTTTGAAATGAGTTCGGTAGTTTAAGCGTGAAAGCGTAACAAACAAACGAACATACTTTCGCATTTATAATATTAGTAAGGAAGTAAGGATTTAATTAAAATTAAATGGATAAGGAGATCTATGTAACTTAGCGCTGACTTGTAACTTTGTTATTAATAAAGAATACTACTATTATACTATGCATATAATATTTATCGGAAAACTCGAAACAAAACTCTATATCAACACGCCTGACCAGCCTGGTATAGTAGGTCAATTTCCCTCTCATAGTGGCGGAGACCCGAACCCAGCAGTGGGACTTAAGTGGGCCGAGGTGGATCCAGTTTACGACCTTTGTCCAACAGTGGACGTCGATGGTCTGATGTATGAATGGACAGATTCACAAGCAAAATTACTATTCTAAACTGGCACATAAAAATCCAAGCCAGAAAATACATTAAGTTTAAAATTAAACTTGCAAAAATAATTTGGTGTATGTAGTTTTTATAGTCGATAAAAATGTCTGAAACAATTTTAGTATGGGTCGTCGTGTGCAGCACTGAACTGGCTACGTCAGTGGGTACCCATATTAGATACATACGTACAGGAGCATTAAACTAAATAGTTTCTTGAGATAAACGGTGTGATGTTGAGGAATATATTTTTATTGCAATGTATACAATTGAAGTTTGACGTCAGACTCTTGTGTAAGAACTTAGCTGTATAGCTTTGCCTATGTACGGTGGACTTTAATTTTACAGCTTTCATGTGATAATGAACTAAGAATTAATTCATCATCATTTCAGCTCGAATACATCCCACTGTTGGGTCACGTGAGAGTCATAAAAACAGCTAAGGATACGCTGGTAGAAAGGGAAACAGCATTTGCCTGGGATTCTTATAACAGCAATAACCATCGTTCACCGGCCTATCAAGCGTTGCGATTATGGCATATTGTTTTCTCATCATTGCAGCCCACATACGTCCCACTGTTGGGCTCGTGCCTCCTTCACAATAGGAGGGAAATTGACCTTACTGTACCATGCGGGTCAGACAAGTTGGTGTAGGGTTTTATTTCGAGTTGCCCTTCTCTGGCATAGATGTTATATACGTATTATATCCCTTAGTCGTCTTTTACGTCATCCAGGGGCAAGATTGGGAGTGGTGATTTGTATTCTTACTCCGTCACCATACGGACCAAAAATTATTTATATACGTTTGGCCCACAGTGCTGTTGTGGGCTGGTCCGTCCACTCTCGCAGAAATTTGACGTCTGAGTAGTAGCAATTTGTTATTGGACTTCGTTCGGTGAGGGAGAGACACAGAAGCTAAATTTTCTAAGGGCGTTTGCGTGTGGTGGAATTTGATGAGGCCTTTAGTATCACCGACGCTCTTTGCACACATTTACACTCTCTTCACTTTCTAGGTAGGCCTAGCAAAGGTCTACGAGCGGCAGTACCACTTACCAGCAGGTGTGTTGAAGAACATGGTCATAGGACAAAATCTTCACTGAAATTAACGGTTTTGAAATATTATACAATGCCATTCGTTTTGTCAGCGTGCTATAGTAGGACAGTTGTTGCCTTTAGCTGACAGAAGGTCATCATTTGAAAAAGAATAGCACACTGGTTATTTCATCATTTCAGCTCATAGAGCTCGAGCCTCCTCCGTAATAGAAGGGAATTTGACCTACTATACCACACTGGTCAGACGGGTTGGTATACTGGTTACTTTGTCCAACAATATTTCTGTTTCAATAATGTTTTAAACGCTTAAGTGGCAATAGGTGAACTGGATGGATGAACGAACAACCGCTGGGAAAGAAAGGTTCTTGAGTAGTAACTACGTATCGGACGACGCAGTGTAACACGCCCTCCCCTCTAGGTGGATCGGCGACCTGGTGAAGGTTGCTGGGCGTCGTTGGATGCATGGCGAAACATGAGGGCGGCCTACGTTCAGTCGTAGACGGATATGGCCTGAATGATTATGTTGAATATTTCAAATAATGTTTCCTTTCAATTTAGTTGTTTTTTGTACGTGCTAATCGAGTACTAACGCACGGATTCTAAAAAAATGTTTATTTTACATAATCTGTTTGTTGCGAAAGATATGAAACATTATGTGATTTGTTATCTATAAGTGAGAAGTAGTGACCATAAATATCAACAAAACGTAATTTTTTTTTGGGCTGTTAACATAAATGTCTTGAATATTGCCTGATAAGTCAAAGTAGTAGCTTTTTCACACGGTTATTTGCACGATACCCGAGTCTAAAAGCGAGTTTAATTTTTTCTGTTAGTTTGTTTTGGATTATCTTCAAAACGTCGGAAGGTCAACTTTCTGAGGATGTTTGCATGTGGTGGGTTTTGGTGATGCCTTTAGCTTTCACCGAACCTCACTGCACGCATTCACACTCCCTTCATTTTCTTCACGCAGTAACACTTACTATCAGGTGGACTGTTTGCTCGTTTATCATCGTTTGCAATAAAAAAAGCTGAACCGATTTTGATAATATTTTACTACCAGGCAACTATTTATATAAGGAGTAACTTCGCCTATCCTTCCTCTCAGAAAACCCTATGAAATTCCGATCCGGGACTTGAAACCAAGGCCGAGATATTGCAGATGTTATATGGAGGGGCAAAGCGGTTTGAACCGAAACGCAGCGAGTCGCTAGTTATTTAAATATAATCACTTTTAACGCCACATTATCATAAAAAAAGGCGTTGAACAATGAACTACAATTATCAACAATAACACTCAATAAATATGACAATAAAGAAATAAGTTAACATCACTTAAAAACATTGGTTATGCTCGAGATATTTCGCGGCAATTTGCCATGGTATATTTTCGGTTTGCCTAATGTCCAATATCCTTGGTGATACCGTTTTGTTGGTTTTTTTTAGGTGGTAAACGAGCAAACAATACACCTGATGGTAAGTGTTGGTGCCCCTCATGGACCTTTGCTAGGCCGCTACCTACCGCGAAGAAAGTGAAGAGACTGTGAATGCGTGCAATGAGGTTCGGTGATACTAAAGGCTACGACCAGTGTGTGTTACCAGTGATGACTTACGGCACGGAAACGTGCTCCCTAAATGTAGGCCTCATAACAAGGTTCAAAGTCGCTCAGCGTGCTATGGAGCGGGCTATGCTCGGGATTTCTCTGCGAGATAGAATCTGGAATACGGCAATCCGCAGAAGAAATGGTGTAACCGACATAGCACGAATTAGCACGCTGAAGTGGCAATGGGCAGACCACATCGCTCGACGAACCGACAACCGCTGGGGAAGAAAGGTTCTCGAATGGCGACCACGTATCGAACGACGCAGTGTAGGACGCCCCTCCACTAGGTGATCTAGTGAAAGTTGCTGGGCGTCGTTGGATGCAGGCGGCACAGGACCGCACATTGTGGCGCAACATGAGGGAGGCCTACGTCCAGCAGTGGACGGCTATAGGCTGAAATGATGATACTAAAGGCATCACTAAAACCCACCACACGTAAACACCCTCAGAAACTTGGGCTTCAGGCTCTCTCGTTTATCGAACGAAGCGCAGTAAGAAATTGCTCTTTACTCGGACGTCGATTTTCTGCTCAATGTGGTACTAACCCGGAAGGACCGGCCCGTGACTGTAGACAGACAACTATCAACAGTGTAGTCTTACTATTGTAACTGCTCACCTATAGAATTTATTCAAAATCTGCTGAACTATATGCTAAGTTTAGATTTTATCTTATCTCAGCCCACATATGTCCCACGGTTGGGATCGGGCCTCCTACATTTTCATTGGGGATTTGGGCTATACCACGCTGATGAAACGGGTTGTCATAGGGTTTTGTATCAAGTTTGCCTTCTATTGCATAAGTGTTAAATGTATGAATTATATTCTTATTCCATCGCTACACAAATATGGATTTCAATTTCTGGAAATTTATCCTCCACCTATCAATCTTTAGACTTTCACTGATGGATGTAGGCCTATCTAAGAAGAAGGGATGATGACTTAACGGGTTGAAGAGCAGTTCTGTCGTGTCTATTATAGTTATTAGTTATGATCGCGATCGCAGCCCACATACGTCCCACTGTTGGGCTCGGGCCTTCTCTACAATGGGAGGGAATTCAACCTAGTATACCATGCTCGTCAGACATATTGGTATAGGGTTTTATTTCGAGTTTTCCTTCTCGTGCAAAGATGTTATGGGCATATTTTATCCCATAGTCATCGTTTACGACATCCACGGGCACGATAGGGAGTGGTGAACTGTATTCTTAATCCGTCACCACACGGAATCTCATCACGTTATTAGTTATATTTTTTTTAAAAGACGACAAAAAGCAATTATTATTGTGATTTGGGAAAACTTGATAAAAATATTGCCCCGAGTGGGAGTCGTGACCCTTGGTACGATCGAACGGTTTTTTGAACCACTACGCCACTCGTGCAGTTCCTCAAATTCTATAGTTCTTTATGTGAGGTTAAAAATAGGAACTTTTCCACTGTAGACACGGTTACGTATTGCCAATTTTGGTAACGTCCAAGGACGTATTCTTTATTAGATTGAACTCCAGGCTGAGGTTAAAGCCTAGTCCTACTCAATAAACTCAAAAGAAAATTCGTTAGGTCATGAGAGACACGTCGTCTGTTAGGCGGAGTTAAACCGGACCTCATTAGGCATAGATAAACAAAAATACTATGGGTATATAATTAATGTATATTAATAATCGTGTGGTTAAGGACTAAGAATACAATTAACTACACCCTCTTGCCCATGGGTGTCGTAAAAAGGACTCGATCGAAGCAAGAGAAGGTAAATTCGATATAAAACTCTAATCTGACTAGCGTGGAATATAAGTCAATTCCTCTCCCATTATCAAGGAGGTCTGCGCTCAAAAGTGAGACATATAGGCTGACAAGATATTATTCATAAATATATATTTATATATTGTTATAACTCACAAATATTTGTTAAGTCTGCGTTTGTTAAGTTGTGTAGATTAGCGGTTTAACAAATCATCCGCGAGATAATACTGACAGTTTTATTAGGTAAAAATTCCTAAATGCTTATGTTAAATTAATTAAAATTAAATCCATATGCCACAATATCGCACTTATCTTTGCCAAACAACACTTCGAATATTATGAATATTATATAGTAGTAATACATAGTAATTCCAATTATAAAGAGAATCGATAAATGCACTCTATCGTACATATTTTGCCAAAAAAACACTTCGAATATTCATGTCACTAAAATATTTTAAAAATAAATGCCATATACCATATAAGTAATTCAAAGTCCGTATAAAGAAAATTGATAAATAATTATTGTAAGAAAATATTTAAAATATCACTCACGAGCCTCCTAAGCTTCGTCATGAATCTTTCACATACTTCAGTAGGCATCTTAACACTGCACAGATACCGATTTAAAAATAGCACAATTTGTATGAACAAAACGGTTGTTAGCCGTGAAATGGGCGCGCGCGTACGCCACGAGAGTTCCGCTAGCACTGAACAGTGAACAATTAAGAAAGACTATGTAGGTGTATTGTTTTATCAGTACTGTGTTGTCATAGATTGCGGAGGCCCGCGTCATTAACGTCTAAATATTCACGCCGGCAAGATATGTGGGAAATGAGAAAATTGTTAGACTACTTAGCGGTTTTATCCAATTTTTGACGTAAATTTAGGTTGGTAGACATCAAAGTTTATCTTAATCTGCTTTATCGAGTTAATATAGTGTTATAGATACTGGGTGAATACCGGTTAAATATACATAAACTACATAGTTTCAGTATGAATAAAATGAAAAGTTTAAATGTTGTATTAAAGCTATAAAATAGTTAAATAATTCCAGTCCATTTGAATAGTTGCATGAAGTTTCTTTTTATAAATTAATCTTATTATTTGACTACTTTTATTTGACAGTTTTTTAAACTGTTTCAAAAAAAGAATTTTTATTTCTCGTCAAGTAGTATAACACTTCGTTCGTAGTTATTTAATCTGTCTGGTGATAGACAAGTTATAAGATGTAAGCACATGAAGTGATTAAAGAGTATGACGACTAGAAATACCGTTCTAAATTCCCTCACACTACAGAGAAGACCAGGGAGTATTCGCTGAAAAGAATATTTTACACTTAACGTACGATAAACCGATTTTAGAAGCTGAATCAGTACCGTAAATCAAATTTTCCACACACAGAGTTATCTAAATTCATTATCAATGTCCTACTTTATTATTAAAGAATACATATTATTGTCTTGTTTATCGCATTAGTGCACCAGTTCAGAAAACATACGTGCGAAATACAATAATTATAATAGCATCATTTATGGATAATGCAAAGAATAGCCGTTTAGGAGACGCAGGTATGGGACCCATGAGAAGTTGGTGCTTACACTCCTCATACGTCCGAATGACCTTATCAAATTTTCAATGGTTTATTTACTCTACAAGTACTTGTAAAGGTCAACTAGAGCATGCATTTTTGTGTTAGATTAACTGTTATATTATACATGTATATTTGCCGTGTGCTGACGGACTTAGAATACAATTCACCACCCTCTATCTTACCCGTGGTTGTAGTAAAAGATTACTGAGGGAATAAATATTCATATGACATTTATGCAAGAGAAGGAAAATTCAAAACAAAACCCTATACCAATACGTCTGACCAGCGCGTAGGTCAATTTCCCTCCCATTGTGGAGGTGGCTCGAGTCCAACAGTGGGTCGTATATGAGGAGTGATGACGTTGATGATGACGCTGCAAAAATTATCCAAAGCTGAGCAATCATTAATACTAAATCTAGATTATTTCTACAAAGTAATTATTTCGTTTCACGCATAACGAATGCACAAGTAATTCCCAAACAGTTTTATATAAATACACAAGTCTATACGCGGGATTATGATTCATAAAGAAGAAATTCTGAGATTTTCTCGTTCAAGCTTATACTACTTCTGTATACGAGGACGCGCCTAAGGTCGAGTTTGCTTTGCGCGCATAAAATATAGCTCTGTTGAACGCCACGCGCTAACGCCGTGGTGATAATGTAAACAAATAAAGTTATTGGAAAACAAAGTACTTATGTTTTACGTAAAGCTTTTTTTAGGCGGTGGTTTTAGCACAATATATAATACGGAATTTTCTTCGCAGTACATATACCTCTCAGTATGGGATCTGGTGGGGTTTTTGGAAGCTGAATTAGTCAGAATTTTTTTGGACTATATTTCAAAGTAAAGAAAAAGCCAAAGAATTTAATATATTATATGAAATATGTCAATGATTAAAACGCTTTAAGAGTAACTTTTGTTTAAATAGTAAAGATAATAATGGTTGCTGCGAGCTATCCTTTAGATATACATATATGTTGTCGAGGACTTATTTATAGAACTTTGTAACAGAAACAACTTAGTAAAACATTACTTTTGTATATCTGTTACCATTCAGACTGTGTACACTTCTAAACTTGTCAAGACACAAAATTTAACTTCATGTAATTAGCGCGGTATAGTCAACTTTTGTCACATTGTGCATGAGTCCCGAACCTAACAGGGGGACTTACATGGACTGACATGATATATGCCTATCTTCATCAGAGATAATGTAACTATTTTTCAAATGACAAAATAATTTATTCAATAAGTGCAGCAGTTTCGAAGATTAACCCATACATACGAATAGAAATTTTGGCCTCTACAATATTAGTATAGTTGTATAATATCCGCGCAAACATCAGATATCATTATAATAATTTTCGACGAGCAAGCTGTGTAAATAAATGTCGAGATTACTTCGTTCAATTGAATGTACAAAATCTTTGAAATTTATATTAGTTATATAAATAAAAATATAGATAATCTGTAGATTAGGCATATCATAGAATCGTATATCAATATGAAAATGGAAAGTCTTAAAAAAAAACATAATCTGTTGTTAAGAGCCCTTCCTTCCTAAGGGATTATGGTTATCCAAGCATAAAGTTTTATTTAGAGTTTTCACTTCTTTGGCAGGGATGTAATGTGACCCGGGCTGGTCACCGATATCAAGGAATTGGTACCGGTAGTCAGCCCAATGATGATGGGAAAGTAGGTTATGTGTTTATAGGTCATCGTTCTATCGTCCCGGATGGATCAGGCGGGCTGTGTTCCAGCCGCCTACCACAAATAAGGGATGTAAATTGATTAATTCCCTTCCTTATCCCTGGAAGGGTTATGAATGGTTACACAATGCTTTCTTTGCATTTAATTTGAGATAGAACATCTTATACATTATAGATGTTCAGTCTGATAGGTAATAATTATTGTAACCTAATTATTTTTCTTGCTGATGTAATTGTTGTCAAGATGGCGTCATTATAGTCGTCTTTTACGACACCCAAGTAAGGGTCGGTAGTATTCGTAGCCACCGCATTACATCATATATTTTTTATCCGATTGCACAGATGGCGTAGTGGTTAAGATACCGACCTACCGTACCAATGTCATGGGTTCGCATCTCACGCAGGACAATACTGTGCGATCCGCAAATTGTTGTTCTGAGTCTGGATGTAATTTGTGTCCGTTAATTTACATGTTTGTAAAGTTCCCCGCAACAGAAGCATTGTTTCCTTAGCGCAGGGTGTTGTCATTTGTCGTCTTTTATAAGATCCACGGGCAAGATAGCGAGTGATGGATTCCTACGAAATATATACCTAGCAAATAAAAACAAAACAGTTTAGTCATTAAAATAATTAGAACGACATATTTACACGTTAAACAGTCAAATGTTGGCCAGGATATACATTGAGACTAGTTTATCTTGTAATAAAACAATAAATATTTGTATTACTAGCCTGTACAGTTTATCAAACAGTATTACCGGTAATAAACTCTTATCGCATTATTAATTTTTACAAGTGCCGCGCATCTTTATTGGTATTTATTTAGTACAATTTATAATGCATGCATATGGACAAAGATGTTGACATTATCAAATTATATGTTAATAATACATACATACATTTTACGTGTGGTGACGGTGTAAGAATACAATTCACCACTCCCTTTTCTATCCGTGGATGTCGTAAAAGACTACTAAGGGATATAATATGCATATTACGTCTATACAAGAGAAGGAAAGCTTGAAATAAAACCCTATACCAATGTGTCTGACCTGCGTGGTATAGTAGATCAATTTCCCTCCTGTTTAGAAGGAGACTCGAGCCCAGCAGTGGGACGTATATCAGCTGAAATGATGAATACATACATACATTTACACCTCTTTCCCATAGGGATAGGCAGAGACCGCTGCTCTTCGCCTTTCTCCACTTGCTAAGATCTTGACACAGTGACAGTGGTATGTCGCCTCCTCCACATTCATTAATCTCTTCATGAATGTTCTTCGATTTAGGCTACTTTTAACCGGGCTTTTCTTAAAAACGTCCTTGATTTGATCGTGAAACGTTCGCCTTGGTCTTCCCCTTCCAACACTTCCGTTCACATTCGCCTTATAAATTCTCCTTGTCAATCTCCTTTCATTCATTCTCTATACATGACCAAACCAATAAATAATAATTTAGTAAAATTAATAAAGAGATATTTATTTTTTTCTGATGAGTGTTAGTATAGATTGTTGCCTAAGTGTCCTATGAAGATGAAATTAGCAAAATAAACGAATGAAAGAAAACATGTTTTATTCGGCGCAAGACCACGCGCTAAAAATTCCCTGACTTATGAAGATTAAAAGTGAAGGTGGACATAGGATTTTTTAAATATTCAGACTAATGATAAAATTCACCTCGAATGGTGTATGGCCATCTGCGCAGTTTGAAGGTTGGAATTTCAAGTCAGCGACAATTTCGTCAATTATAATTGAAATAATTATTTGATGACAGTAATAGTTATCATCAAATAAAATATGGTTCAGCTTTAGTAGTTTTAGATAAAAAACATTTATCTATGTTGAGTCATACCAGAAACAATAGATATTAAGCTTCTTATAGATTACGTTTGAACTTCCGACAAATTTATTCAGCTCGCCTATTGTTAATATGGCGGCTTATTAAAATTCTGCATTCGTCTTATATATAAGCATTTTATACAGCTTCGCAATCAATTTACCGTGACATTTTATCAAGTGATAATAACAAATCATAATATTCGATATAATAGTTTTCTTCAAAGTAAAATATGTAATTTTTTTTAATTTTTATTCTTAAGTGTGGTGACAGAGTAAGAGTACAATTCTCCATCTTACCTGTGGATGTCGTAAAAAACGACTAAGGGATATAATATATATGCATGAGAAAGAAAACTCGAAATAAAACCCTGCATCAACCCTTCTGATCAGCGTCATATAGTTTTCGAACGGTAGCAAACGAGCAAACAGTACACCTGATGGTAAGTGTCGCTCATGAACCTTTGCAACGCCGCTGCCTACCGCAAAGAAACTGAAGGGAGTGCGAATGCGTCCAATGAGGTTCGGTGATACCAAAAGCACCACTAAAACCCTCCACATGCAAACACCCTCCGAAAGTTAGGCTTAGTTGGACTAGATCAATTTCACTCCCATCCAGAAATGAAAAAAAAAAAAAGATGATATGATGACGTACATATATAGTCTATAAGGTCAACGCTCACGTTGAACCGACCTTAAGCCATTGAGATAACGACAGAAGGATAACAGATTAGTTAAACACATAAAAATACACAACATCACACGTTTGATATCAGTTGAGGGACAAAACTGTAACAATGATACTGTATCTATTGCAATACATGAATACACATAATCCCTTTATATTTACGTCACGATAACAGACTATACTGAGATGTGAATTTATCTAAGTGGGTGCGACATTTTTCAGGATGATTATTATGCGAGGTAGTGACGGAGTAAGAATACAATTCACCACTCCCTTTCTTGCCCATGGGTGTCGTAAAAGACGACTAATGTATAATACGCAGATAAGAGATCCATGTAAGAGAAGGAACTCGTCCAACATAGCTCAGTGTCTGAAAACACAGATCTACCGACCAGTGTGTGTTACTAGAGATGACTTACGGCACAGAAACGTGGTGCCTAAATGTAGGCCTCATAACAAGGCTCAAAGTCGCTCAGCGTGCTATGGAACGGGCTATGCTCGGGATTTCTCTGTGAGATAGAATCCGAAATAGGGAAATCCGTAGAAGAACGGGTGTAACCGACATAGCACGAAGAATTAGCACGTTGTGGACCGATGACCTGGTGAAAGTTGTTGCGCGTTGTTGGATGCAGGCGGCACAGGACCTCACTTTGTGGCGTAACGTGAGGAAGGCCTACGTCCAGCAGTGGACGGCGATAGGCTGAAATGAGGAGAAGGAAAAATCGCAACCAACCCGCCTGAACAGCGAGGTTATAGTAGGCCAATTTTCTTCCTATTGTGGAGGAGGCTGGAACCCAGCAGGTAGGCAGGTATATATCCCGATATATACGAGTTGTGATGATGATGATTAAGCGAGGGGACAGTCCGGGAATCGGGTAGATCGCCACTCAGAGCGAGGCCGATGGCATAAGCGGTTAGTCTGTTGACGAAGGGTTGGAACTTGGAAAGTGTAACCTGCTTGATAGGTTATCAATGTCACGGAATAAGTATCTGTGGTCAACCTATTTGGCGTTGATGATGGGCCCGCACGCCGCCACTTTGACACGCTGTACGGTTTAAGGGTTGGACGGGATGTTTCCAAACATAGTCGGCGTATGAGTAGTAAGTAATTTAATGTATCGCTTCGTTCGATTAGCGAGAAAACGAGCTGGCTGTGCTCCTGGTTCGGAGGTCCGTGTGGTAAAGTTATAACTTACTCTTAGGTGGCTAATAACCCGTTGAATTTTTTTAACAGGACTTAGTCTGTGCGAGGGGGCAGTCGATATAAAGCTGACAACATTGAGGCCACCGGTATTACCAAGCTGGTATTAGGATGGTTGTAATTTTAGCTAGATGACAACGATAATGGTAACTTGTAATAAATTGTAATTATTAAATAAACAGATAGTGAAAGTAAACGAATATACGCCATCTTGTCGCCAAATATAGAAATAGTTTAGTACAAATAAACCGTATATATATAATTAGTTAACACAAGAAAAGATAACATGAGATTTTATATAGATTATTATTATCTTGTTCTATTAATAACATTTTGTGTGGTGACGGAGTAAGAATATAATTCACTACCCCCTCTCTTACTCGTGGGTATCGTAAAGGACAGCTAAGGGATTAATTATGCATATACTATCTATGTAAGTAAAATGAAAATGAAACCCTATACCAATCATCTGTCTAACCAGCGTGGTATAGTAGGTCTATTGTATTGGTCTAACAGTAGGACGTAGTGTGAGCTAAAATTATGAAAACATGATGATATCTTTATGCTACAAGGGTTTAAAAATATGTGTTATTCACAATTAGACATGCATCTTGATTTCATAACATAAACACGCCTGAAAAGCATGGCGATTCGTGGCAATCCTTACTAATATTATAATGCGAAAGTAAGTTTGTTTGTTCATTTGTTTGATACGCTTTCACGTTTAAACCACAGAACCAATTTCAAAGATTCTTTCACCAATGGAAAGCTATAATATCAGGGAGTAATATAGGCTATATTTTATCCCGGTATTCCCACGGGAACTGAAACTACGCCGGTAAGGCGACAGAAACCGAAGCGAGGGCGGGTTGCTAGTTATAACTTAAACACATATTCGTAGAAGTCCTACGTCCAACAGAGGACGTCAAATAATGGATGAAATTCCATATAGTATAGGATAGAAAGAAAATCTTTTATTGTCACACAAATTATGTAATATATAAATGAAAAATATGAAAAAAAAATGTTATGTAATTAATACTGATATTATTAGTGTTCTATGCGGTGACGGAGTAAGAGCAGTTCACCGCTCTCTATCTTGCCGGTGGATGTCGTAAAAGACGACTAAAGGATATATATAATACTAGCAACCCGCCCTCGCTTCGCTTCGGTTTCAGTCGCCTTACCCGCGTAGTTCCCGTTCCCGTGGGAATACCGGGATAAAATATAGCCTATGTTACTCCCTGATATTATAGTTTTCCATTGGTGAAAGAATTTTTGAAATCGGTTCAGTGGTTTAAGCGTGAAAGCGTTACAAACAAACAAACAAATAAACAAACAAACAAATAAACAAACAAACAAACATCCTTACTTTCGCATTTATAATATTAGTATGGATGCACATAACGTTTGTGTAATAACTGATAACATTTTGACAGTGTCGAGTCATATGGTCTCGTCTTCGCAACATTTTACATGATAATGTTTTAGGATTACATTATTCTACACTGGCAACCCTTCCTCGCTTCGCTTCGGTTTCAGTCGCCTTACCCGCGTAGTTCCCGTTCACGTGGGAAGACCGGGATAAAATATAGCCTATGATACTTCCTGATATTATAGCTTTCCATTGGCGAAAGAATTTTTGAAATCGGTTCGGTGGTTTAAACGTGAAAGCGTAACAAACAAACTTACTTTCGCATTTATATTATTAGAAAGGATATATATAATTCTCATATATACTGTATAAATAATAGTATTATTAGAATTCTAAATAATTCCGCAAGAAAACTGTCATATTTAATAAGAAAACAATAATGTCAACATATCAAACTATTCAGAAACGTTCAACCGCAAATACGCTTAAATATACAAACGCGTAGAAATAAATACACAAATGACAAACATAGCCGCAGTTATTTGTGAATGGAAGATTTATACTTAATGTACATATGTGTCAACGTACAGACAGACAAACAAAGTCAATAGTTAATATGAGAGCTAGAAGATAATACGTACGCCCAGACTGACTTTATAGAAAAGATTTGCACGTTGTAACCAATTTGAACTTACAAAAGGGCGGTTTAGATAACCCTCTCTAAGCAATTTGTCATTTTTGAAGAAAACTTCTTATGACATTGAAAATCCGATCCCGATTCTTTTGTAATGAAAAGTTTATAAGAAAAATAATTTAAGTGACTGCTAAATCGCGTATCATACGCCATGTGGGCTGGCCACCGGTACCCGTCCTCGCTATCAGTTGTCGAAGGCCATCGTACTGGAGCTAGTACTTGCCAGACATGTCGTATACAATTTTATATAAAAGAATTTAGTTAAAAAATAATTATAAAAATGATAGACGGGCCTGTCTCTTGTCGAATGGTCTTTGTAGTAGTCGCGTTCCAATCCGGTGGTAATTTTTGGATTAATTTAAGTTAAAATGTTAGAATTGACAATATGTATGCCCTCACGGGGTTTATACATAATAAATTATTTTGAGTTATCATTTATCATCAGATGTTCTGCTTGATCGTCTGCCACTGAAGGCAATAAGAAAAAGAGTTGATTGGATTTGAATTTCCTGTAATAGTTTCATTTTTATAGCGTGTTTTTACGACGCACACTGTCTAGTTTTGATTTAAAGTGGACATTTTATGGATTCGCGTTATAAATAAAACTATTATTACACCTATCACAGACGGACTACCAGTCCTGTGACCATGAACACTGTTCGAAACGTCGAGCAATCAAAAATGAAAACGCGATAAAATCCAAATAGTTTTAATTATAAAGAGTTATACTCTCGTAACCATTAGAGATCTTGATGGTTATAAAAGTTAAGGTTTAAAAAGAAGGCTTCATGCGTTTTGTTTCAGTCTTTTAATCATATGTCGAAAAATCGAACATGTTTTCAACGCTACACTGTTTCCCGAGTGCTATAGTATGGTCTTTATACGTCCTTCCGTAGGTATCTGTCTGAATATGTCTCTGAGTTGCTGACGTTTATGAGCGACAGTTATCAGTTACTATCAGTTTGCTCATTCACCAGCACAGGCAAAAAAATACACTTTTCACCAGAAAATTAACATATCCTTTTATTGGATATTTTTAAATCGCAATAACAGTTTTGTGTGTAAGTAAGACGACAATCGCTAATATTATCCGCATTAATAAAAAAAGAAAGGGTTTAATTTTTTTTTTAATATAAAATGATGTAACGTACCTCGTAATCACGTAACTTTTATAGCACGACCATCAAATTAAATGTAAGTCCAACAGTCAAACTATATACTTTCACTCACAAGTTTTGGGGTCCAAGACCCGACCGAAGTTACCGACGTTCAGTCAACGACTAGACAATGCCGAGTACCGCTTCGGTTCTCACACGGTAGACAATCAGGCAGCACAATAAAAATTATAAGGTATAATTGCAGTAAAAATGTGGAAAAAATACTGAATCTGTGAAGCGTGAATATTGAGGGGAATCATCACACGGGAAATAATTTTTACTAAAGTTGCCTTCGTATAGTTTGTTTTTTTAAACACGTGCAAGGTTTGGGTCCAAGATTCCTCCACAGAGGACATTGGTTTAATATGTACTAGTGGTCGCCGCGTGGTCGAAATTGGGCCATAATCAATTTTAATTAATTTTTCTCCTATACAATTTTTTAATTTTAATTATGTATAATTGTAAATTGAGCAAGCTGTATTTCACTAATAACTAATATTTAAGCACAAATCTCTATTAGACATTGTCATCATAATTATGATTGTTTGACATTCAGTTCGACCAGAGATTTTTTTAGCCGTAAACAAAAGTGTTTAAGCGTTGCTACGCAACGCACTCACACGAACGTGTGTGTGTGTTGCGATTGTGTTGTAGTGTGCGTAATGTCTTTTTTCATGAATTGAATGTGTTTCTAATCTATTATTATATGAAATTTAAATTTTATGCACTTCTCCTCAGTATTTACTTCAACTGTGTCAAATTTCATACTTGTCCATCCACGTAATTTTCGTAAAAAGGGGTACAAAGTTTTTGCTTCACGTATTTATATATAGATACATGTATAGTGATAGGGCCACATTGTCGACAGTCGCGAGCTGGTCCGTCCGGGGTAATATCATACCCTCGCAGAAAATCAACGTCTGAGTAGTAGCAATTTGTTACTGCACTTCGGAAACCCAACCTTCTGAGGGCTATTGCGTGTGGTGGGTTTTGGTGAGCCTTATTTGCCATTAACACTCCATTCAGTTTCTTCACGGTCTAGCTATGAGTGGCAGTATAGGAGTACTTTCCATTAGCCGTGCCATTTGCTCGTTTGCCAACAGTAATAAAATAATTTAGTAAAAAGGTGGATAAGTTTTTATACACTAAAAGTGATATATTATGGTGTTTGGTGGCGTTTATATTGCTAGTGGACGTCGTAAAAGACTGAGAGATATAGACCTGAGCCAGCTCCATCTTATGCTGTGACGATTGACGTCAGGCAGGCGGCTGGGCATAAAGCTATTGCTAAAACTTTTGCAATACGATGGAAGAGTAAGTCAGTACATATTGCGTCAACCTCACATAATTGGGACAAGAGCAGGATTGTAATCTTGAGGGCTTTTGTCAATATCATCATCACAGACCATATACGTTCTACTGCTGGATTCGAGCTTCCTCCACATTAGGAGTGAAATTGACCTACTATACCACGCTGGTCAAACGGGTTAGTATAGGATTTTATTTCAATTTTTCCTTCTCCTGCATAGTTGTTATATGCACGAGAGATCCCTTAGTTACCTTTTACAACACACGCTGGCAAGAGAGGGTACGATGAATTGTATTCTTGCTCTGTCACCACACGGAAAGGGGACTTTAGTAGTAATGAGTCATTTGCTTACGTCTTTTGTCGTCTCTTACGACCCTCGTGAGAATAGAATAATACATTAATTTTTTTTTTGGTTATAATGATATTTTGATTTAATTTTCAAGCTCTTAAATTGTGTTATGTAGTCAGGTCACCGCGATAAAGCAGGCAGCAGTAAACAGCCGCGCATTCCAATGTATTTATTCTGGCCTTGCGGTTCAAAACGTGGCCGCAAGCCGTGACGTTACACCTTTTGTTTTCTTTATTCGTGAAAGAATTAAAGGGTCGTTGTAATTTGACAATATAGTGTAAACGTCTAGTGCCGATATACGGATTATCGGATATCCGAAATGAAAATATAACTGAAACCGATATAAAAGTTTTGGATATATCGGTTTTCTATCTCCCAGCTGACCTGACTGCCTAAACATAAGCATTTCTAAAGGGAAATAATACAATGATTACCAGTATTAAACTAAACTAAAAAATCAATATCCATAACCGAAACCATCCGAAATTCTCGAATAATCCGAAATAACTACATATCCGTAACAGTAACCAGATCCGAAACTTCACTTCATAGGGCTGCTCGTAGTCCTTTCGTCACATCAGATGGAACGAACGGCGTGGACGACACAAACCATAGCCGCCCAAAAAAAAAAAAAAATAGGAAAGTGGATAGCAGCTTTTTCTTGGAAAACGTATACCATCTCACTGCGATCACCAACCCGCCTGGCAATTATGGTTTTAATGGCATTGTTCTCTCATTTATTGAGTCTTGAGAGATAATGATAGTGGATATGTACATACATGAAAAAAAATTAATGTATTCTTCCAAAATTGAACTTGGTCACCAATGTCACCCAAGATTTTATATAAAAATGGTATTAATTAATGGATTTTTTTTCTGCAACGTTAAATAATATTTCTTTGTGATCACGTTCTGTCATTACTGTCTGTCACGTGCTGTGTGGTAGCGGCTTCGAATACTACCAACCCTTGCTTTGCTCGTGGGTGTCGTAAAAGACGACTAAGAGCCCTAGATTGACTCGGACCAACTCCATCTGGTACCATTTGGGTCAACGATTACATTCCCAAGGAGGGTTGACGTCAGGCAGGCGGCCGGTCATAAATGTCATTGCCGAAACTTTTTGCAATATGTCAAAACAGATGACATATTCCGTGGACCCCAAGTAATTGGGATAAGAGCAAGATGATGATGATGATGATGTTCTGTCATTAACATTTTTACAGTTGATAAATAGATATTATATTTAAAATAGCACAGTACGATAGCCCATTATGTCCATACAAATGATTAAATACAGATATCCCACGATAAACGTGTAAAGCGAAATATTTATTCCGTCATACCATTTAAGTCTCAACATTAATTTTACCAGAGCGCTAAGCTTTTATTTATGTATTAAATTCAAATTCAAATACTTTATTATACATAAACCCCGCGGGGGCACTTACATATGGTCACTTTTTTACATTTTACCTTACATTACTACCGGATCGGAACGCGACCGCACTGATCCGGCAAGAAACTCAGTGGGCTGTCTTCTTTTTTATTCATTTACAATTTTTTTTTAATAAGATAATATACAACAACATGTCTATTAATAGCTCCAGTGTGATGCCTTTCGAACCATCATACAATACAGTTATTAAATATAACGAAAAAGTACCATGGCTGAACCAGATCCCGCAAGCGGCACCCGATCACGAGTTAACCACTAGAGCAGCCATCACTCCCCTCAACCACAATGGAGGGAAGGGAGTGACCCGCTCCTCGTAGCTACCGCAAGCAGACCCTTCAGTGTGCATGACCAATACCATGTGCCACAAACATAAAACACAGACTAAATAACAAATTCGTTTGGCAAAACACGCTACGCTTTACAATTATATTAACAGCAACAGAATAAACATGTATGTAACACCTTTTGAAATAATGAGAAAATGCCTGAATGAGGAGCTGCTCATAACCAGTCTGTATTATCATCAAGATAATCCGAGATTTTATAATAACCTTTTCTACAAAATCTACTCTTGATTGCTTTTTTAAACTTATTAACTGGCATATCTTAATTTTACTAAACTGTATAGTGAAACTAAGCAATAGGTTGTTTTGGATAAAAATGATAAAAAAAATCTATTAGTTTTGTATGTTCAGTCGTAGTACTTTTAACGGATTCAAGTTTGCTACGTAGCTACGGCTACAATTTTACTACGCATATTTTGCAGCATACACTTGCGAGTGAAGTTTGAGACTGTCTTCACAGACGGACTTGTATCAACCCCATTTTCTTTTAAAATACGACATACATGATTTTTAATAGGGTTTCACGACATTTTAATAATCATAGTATTTTGGTTTGCAATTTAAAAATAGAGTCCATTTAGGATATGTTAATATTAGATTTTATAAATAACTAGCAACCCGGCCTCGCTTCGCTTCGGTAATAGTCGTTTTACCCGCGTACTTTCCGTTCCCGTGGGAATACCGGGATAACATTTAGCCTAGTTTACGCCCTGATATTATAGCTTTCCATTGGTGAAAGAATTTTTGAAATCGGTTCAGCCGTTTTGAAGATTACCCGGAACAGACAGACAGACAGACAAAAAAAATATAAAGTGTATTTTAGGCATATGTATAGTGCAAATAATCGTGTGAGCATGAAAAAAGCCTATTATTTTGACATTACAAACAGACACTGCAATTTTATTTATTGGTATAGATTGAAATAAAGCAACAAAACATTTCCGTGTCGTGATGCGGTAAGAATACAATTCGCCACCCCTTGTCTGTGGGCGTCGTAAGAGACGACTAAGGGATTAAATATGCATATAACATCTATGTAAAAGATCGAAAACTCGAAATAAAACCTTATACCAACCAGTGTGAACAGCGTGGTATAATAGGTCAATTTCCCTCTTGTAGTGTAGGAGGCACGAGCCCACCAATGGAATGAACGTGAGCCGAGGTGATGAATAAGATCAACTTTCGTGGGGAAACCTCTAATCACTACATATTATAAAACAAAGTCGCTTTCTCTGTCCCCATGTCCCTATGTATGCTTAAATCTTTAAAACTACTCAACGGATTTTGATGCGGTTTTTTTAAATAGATAGAGTGATTAAAGAGGAAGGTTTATATGTATAATAACATCCATTAAATAGTGGAGAAATACTGTTATTTTTGAGGTTTCTAATGTGATGTCGTAAATAATTACATTTTTTTCGCTTACATTGCAAACGCAGGCTGAACCCTACGAGATTTATCAAAATAATGTATTAAGTATTGTACACATTGACAAGGTCTACAGAAAACTCCGCGATGGTATATGTCTATCTCTTATGGATATCCCACAATAACATTTTTTTTATTTACTTTTTACGACAAATAATGGCTAATTTTCGAAGCGATTTTAACCAATACAGCATTAATCCTTATCAGATTAAATACCTTAAATACATTGTTGATTTAATATAGATCTATATGGCCCTGTACAGCAGATGATTTAAATGAATATTTTCGAAGATATTACAGATTTAAAAATTGCGGGACGTAGCGTTTGCGTTTGCGAGGAAAATAACAATCTATACCAATAAATAAAATTAGAGTGTCTGTTTGTAATGTCAAAATAATAGGCTTTTTTCATGCTCACACGGTTATTTGCACGACACCAATGCCTAAAATACAGATTAAAAAATTTTTGTTTGTCTGTCTGTTTGTTCCGGGTAATCTTCAAAACGGCTGGACCGATTTCAAAAATTCTTTTACCAATGGAAAGCTATAATATCAGGGAGTAAACTAGGCTGGATTTAATCCCGATATTCTCACGGGAACGGGAATTACGCGGGTAAAACCACTAAAACCGAAGCGAAGCGAGGGCGGGTTGCTAGTTAGGTATATATGATTTTTTTTTATATTTCTTCGGGTTTGGTGTCCAAAACCGTTGTTCTTCGAGAACGGTCCGGTCGTCTTTCGAGTTAGCTAGTAAGTATATCACATGATATAGATATCATCATCATCATCGCACACACATCCCACTGTTGGGCTCAGGCCTCCTTCACAATGGGAAGGAATTTGATCTACAAAACCATGGCATGGTCAGACATGTTGGTACAGGATATCATTTCGAGTTTTTCTTGTCTTGCACAGATGTTACATGCGTGTTATATCCCATAGTCGTCTTTTACGACACCCACGGGTAAGATAGAAGGATGGTAAATTGTATTCTTCCTTTGTTGGCTCTTTGTCCTTTTCACCATACGTACCACTATAAGATATAGATATACTATGGTTCAATTGTTTAAAATGTCGTTATCAGACTTGGATTTGCGGTCAGGTAACAATAGCTTTTGACAATAGTGACGATATTTGAACAGCTGCAATAATGGCATAGTAAAGGTGTGTTAAGATACGTTTCTACGTGAAAAAATATATTTCAGATGATAAAGGGTAAAAGAAAAATATATTTTTTTGAACCAGTAAATTAAATACGTCCGTAACCGAATCGTAAATAATATAGTCCGTGTGGTGACGGAGTAAGAATACAATACACCACCCCCTATCTTACCCGTGGGTGATCGTACGAGACGACCAAGGGATATAAAACGCATATAACATCTATGCGAGAGAAGGAAAACTCTAAATAAAACCCTATACCAACACGTCTGACCAGCGTGGTTTAGTAGGTCAATTACCCTTCCATTATGGAGGAGGCCCGAGCCCAACAGTGGGACGTTTATGGGCTGAGATGATGATGAAATTAAATATTAGTAAATTGGCGTAGTACTCGTTCCCATGGGAATACGAATGAATAAAATACTTAGTTAATTGCGGATAATGTAGCTAACCATTGGTGAAAGAAATTTTATAAGCTGTTCAATCGTTGAGGTTGAATGTTCAAATGCAAGCAAGGTCAAAACAAATTAGCTTTATAAAAGACAAAGCATATCGAATATTAAATCAACAAAACAATAATGATTTCTGATGTTTACGCGAGTATTATACATTTTAAATAAAACTACTTCACGGATTTTATCGCGTTTGGATTTGATTTTTGATTACCCGACGTTTAGAACACTTTACAGCGTTCATGATCACGGGTGGACTAAGATGTCTCACGTCCAACAAGTCATCGTTACTGCAGAAAATTTATAATTATCTATCCGATACAGAAATTAGTTATTAAATATTGACCCACATTTTGATACAAAATTTATTGCCAGTGTAAGAAGAAAATGATTCTATATGAAAAAATTATATTGTTTATGGTTAGTAATAATTAAACATTAAAATTAATAGTAATTATATTTAAAAACTAACTAATAATCTAGTATACTACCACCGGATCGGAACACGGTTACTCTGAGAAAGATCCGGCAAGAAAACTCAGGTAACATGATGCTAAATTAAAGTTAATTTTGAAGGCGGCTTACTTTATGTTACTAAAAGGTTTTAAAGGTAAGAAACTAATAATAAAGTACTCCGATACATTACATCTAGACGTGAAAAATCTAATACCACTATGCGTCAAACCACCTAAATTATATGGGTTGCCCAAGATACACAAATCAAATGCACCACTGCGACCAATAGTAAGTCAGATCGACACGCCGACTTATAAATTAGCACAGAAGGTTGCAAAAGTCCTCAACCAACTCCGGGGACACACTAGTGCATTTGTGAAAGACTCTTACCATTTTGTCAGTGAAATTAAAGATCTACATCTCGCTGACAATGAAACTATGGTCAGTTTTGATGTTACATCACTCTTCACCTTTCTACCTGTGGAGGATTGCATCAAACCATATCTAAGAAGCTATCTGACAATAATATGCCATTGGGATATGCGGAACTGTTACGTCAATGCCTAACAACTGGCTATTTAATGTGGAATGATGACTTCTACAAGCAAGTAGATGGAGTGGTTATGGGCTCGCCGGTCTCCCCTGTCGTTGCCGATATATTCATGGAGGACTTCGAGGAGACGGCCTTATCAAGCTCACCTGTCACACCCAGGTTCTACAAGCGGTACGTAGATGACACTTTCACAATATTACCCACAGACAAAATAACCATATTCCTAAACCATCTTAACTCCATTAATCCAAAAATTCAATTCACTATGGAACTGGAGTCAAATAACTCTTTAGCCTTCTTAGACATTTTGGTTATACGTAACCCTAATAACACCATGAGTCATACAGTGTATCGTAAGGCAACACATACAGACAGATACTTGAACGGTGATTCTCATCATCCCCCTTCACAGTTAGCTACCGTGTATAAATCTTTGTTGCAGAGAGCACGAGGAATCTGTGACGATGAACACCTGGCTGGGGAGCTGCAGCATGTCAAGCAGGTGCTACGTGCAAACAAGCTGCCAGTTCCTCGCCCCCGTCGCAGAGACCGAGTGAAACCACCCACAGTTGAGCGCCTTCCTGCAATACTACCTTATGTCAAAGGAGTCACTGACAAGATTGGCTACATCCTGAAACGCTCTTCCATTAAAACTTATTTTAAGCCACTGAAGAGGATTAGCCAATTCTTACCACCTGTCAAGTGCCAGATCCCTTTACAAGATGCAGGAGTATATAAACTTGACTGTGACTGTGGTCTCTCTTACATTGGACAAACAAAGAGATCCATAAGAACTCGATGTGTAAGAAGAAAATGATTCTATATGAAAGAATTATATTGTTTATGGTTAGTAATAATTAAACATTAAAATTAATGGTAATTATATTTAAAAACTAACTAATAATCTAGTATACCACCACCGGATCGGAACACGGTCACACTGAGAAAAATCCGGCAAGAAAACTCAGGTAACATGATGCTAAATTAAAGTTAATTTTGAAAGCGGCTTACTTTATGTTACTAAAAGGTTTTAATTTATAAAATTATCTTTAGTTATTATTATTGTGGGTCAAATCTATACAATATGAGCTCACGGTGTCTTGCATTCTTGTATTTCTTTTTAATAATGTTTTTAACAGGATCCCAGCTTGATGGTAACACCCAGCCATCCTCTCTATTGAAATTTTTGTGTTTTTTTATCTCAATAGCCTCGCGTACCATTCTAGGCAGGTATCGGTGTTCTTTTGCGAGGATTTGTGGTTTATCAAACCTGATGTTATGGTGAGCGCGGTCCTGACTATGTTCACAGACTGCAGAAATAGTGTCCCGGCGGTGCTTCACATCGGCTATGTGTTCTTTGATCCGAGTTCTTATGGATCTCTTTGTTTGTCCAATGTAATGCCTCCACTACACGTCGGCAGATGCGTCCGCAGATGTCGTCAGATGCATCGGCAGATGGATCTCTGTGCGCCGTCCACACGTCTGCAGGCCGATCAGTCTGTATTGATTCTTGACGGACGCAACACGTACGCACGCGAAATGGATGTTGAGACTGTGGCTGCCGCAGCAATTTATTTATTTAGTACCATTAAGAATTATTTAAGTGTCCATCGCAGTAGAGTAATTAAAAAAAAAAAAATTTGACGCATCTGCCGACGTGTAGTGGGAGCATAAGAGAGACCACAGTCACAGTCGGGTCGTGAAAACACAAACGTCGGGTAATCAAAAATCAAATACAAACGCGATAAAAACTGTTACGTCAATGCCTAACAACTGGCTATTTAATGTGGAATGATGACTTCTACAAGCAAGTAGATGGAGTGGCTATGGGCTCGCCGGTCTCCCCTGTCGTTGCCGATATATTCATGGAGGACTTCGAGGAGACGGCCTTATCAAGCTCACCTGTCACACCCAGGTTCTACAAGCGGTACGTAGATGACACTTTCACAATATTACCCACAGACAAAATAACCATATTCCTAAACCATCTTAACTCCATTAATCCAAAAATTCAATTCACTATGGAACTGGAGTCAAATAACTCTTTAGCCTTCTTAGACATTTTGGTTATACGTAACCCTAATAACACCTTGAGTCATACAGTGTATCGTAAAGCAACACATACAGACAGATACTTGAACGGTGATTCTCATCATCCCCCTTCACAGTTAGCTACCGTGTGTAAATCTTTGTTGCAGAGAGCACGAGGAATCTGTGACGATGAACACCTGGCTGGGGAGCTGCAGCATGTCAAGCAGGTGCTACGTGCAAACAAGCTGCCAGTTCCTCGCCCCCGTCGCAGAGACCGAGTGAAACCACCCACAGTTGAGCGCCTTCCTGCAATACTACCTTATGTCAAAGGAGTCACTGACAAGATTGGCTACATCCTGAAACGCTCTTCCATTAAAACTTATTTTAAGCCACTGAAGAGGATTAGCCAATTCTTACCACCTGTCAAGTGCCAGATCCCTTTACAAGATGCAGGAGTATATAAACTTGACTGTGACTGTGGTCTCTCTTACATTGGACAAACAAAGAGATCCATAAGAACTCGGATCAAAGAACACATAGCCGATGTGAAGCACCGCCGGGACACTAGGTCTGCAGTCTGTGAACATAGCCAGGACCGCGCCCACCATAACATCAGGTTTGATAAACCACAAATCCTCGCAAAAGAACACCGATACCTGCCTAGAATGGTACGCGAGGCTATTGAGATTAAAAAACACAAAAATTTCAATAGAGAGGATGGCTGGGTTTTACCATCAAGCTGGGATCCTGTTATAAACATTATTAAAAACAAATCCAAAAAGACCACCACAAGACTGCAAGACACCGTGAGCTCATATTGTATAGATTTGACTCACAATAATAATAACTAAAGATAATTTTATAAATTAAAACCTTTTTAGTAACATAAAGTAAGCCGCCTTCAAAATTAACTTTAATTTAGCATCATGTTACCTGAGTTTTCTTACCGGATCTTTCTCAGTATAACCGTGTTCCGATCCGGTGGTAGTATACTAGATTATTAGTTAGTTTTTAAATATAATTACTATTAATTTTAATGTTTAATTATTACTAACCATAAACAATATAATTTTTTCATATAGAATCATTTTCTTCTTACACTGGCAATAAATTTTGTATCAAAATGTGGGTCAATATTTAATAACTAATTTCTGTATCGGGTAGATAATTATAAAATTTTCTGCAGTAACGATGACTTGTTGGACGTGAGACATCTTAGTCCACCCGTGATCATGAACGCTGTAAAGTGTTCGAAACGTCGGGTAATCAAAAATCAAATACAAACGCGATACTCGCGTAAACATCAGAAATCAGAAATAAATTATTTTTCTTTCTTTCTTTCTTTTCAAATCATAAATCGCTACTACTCAGTCGTTGATTTTCTGCGGGAGTGTATTACTACACCGGACGTACCGACCCGCGGCCGGTAACACATTAAAAGCAACTAACTGACACTTTAGATTATCAAGTCTTAAAAAAGTGTAAACGTTTACCGATAGATGGCGTATACAACGTCGCCCGTAAGGACGACAATACGAATGATAATTTGGTTGTCTTTCTCAGTTAACATGGTAACCCAATCGCTCATATAAACTATGTCTTATCAAGCCTCGTTAAGTAACGAACACTTGCGCACGCGCCGTAAAAACGACAACAATTACACTTGTTCAAACATCTACATAATAGATATATGTACCTACTATTATACCAATTATTGTACAGACAATATAACATACAAGTTAAACAACCCTAATACGTCACACTAAACGTAACAAAGAACTTTATTAAAATGTACTATTTTTCACAAATCATCATCATCTTGCTCTTATCCCAATTACTTGGGGTCGACGCAATATGTCATCTGTTTTGACATATTACAAAAAGTTTCGGCAATGACATTTATGACCGGCCGCCTGCCTGACGTCAACCCTCCTTGGGAATGTAATCGTTGACCCAAATGGTACCAGATGGAGTTGGTCCGGGTCAATCTAGGGCTCTTAGTCGTCTTTTACGACACCCACGAGCAAAGCAAGGGTTGGTAGTATTCGAAGCCGCTACCACAGAGCAATTTCACAAAACTAGTAAATAAAATAAAAAAAGATTTAAAAATAGTTTATAAATACATATATACCTATATATGTATTTAAGAATATATATTATATGTTGTGTGGTGAGGCAGAAAAATGCAATTCCCCATGCTCTATCTTGCCTGTGGGAGCCGTAAAAGATGACTGAAGGGCATGTCTATATAACATCCACGCAAACGTAAAAAGCAATCTATACCAATAAATAAAATTGGAGTGTCTGTTTGTAATGTCAAAATAATAGGCTTTTTTCATGCTCACATGGTTATTTGCACGACACCTATGCCTAAAAATAGCAATTAAAAATTTTTTGTCTGTCTGTCTGTTGTTCCAGGTAATCTTCAAAACGGCTGGACCGATTTCAAAAATTCTTTCACCAATGGAAAGCTATAATATCAGGGCGTAAACTAGGCTATATTTTATCCCGGTATTCCCACGGGAACGGGAACTACGCGGGTAAAACGACTATAACCTATAACCGAAGCGAAGCGAGGGCGGGTTGCTAGTTCGAAATAAAACCCTATACCAGCTTGTGTGAACAGCGTAACTAGATCACGCTATTAGGTCAACGTCTCATCAATTGTTGAGCCCAGCAGTTGTACGCTTATGAACTAAGAAAATGAAGATCAATATAGAATATTAAAGACCAAATTTTCAAAGAAAAGCCTGATTTTGATTAATTTTTGAAATAACATTAGCAGAATGTAATAATTTGTATGGCACATTTTTAAGTTAGAAGTGTTCCTAAAACGGGTAAAATAACAAAAGATATGAAGAGACAAGCAACAGTCATGCGGTATGACTCCAAAGTACTAGGCGGGCGGAGCTGAAATAAAATGGTTAAGCCAAACAGTGTGCCTACTCTGGAAATCCATTCTAATTTCGAATCCGATTCAATTCTAATCTCACCAAACTTATACTTGGTACTCTTGAACAAAATCGAGAATGAATTCTTCACGTTTGGCGTTATTATTTTCACCAAGTGTGCCATATTTTATTACTTTAAATTAATAACATTATCGAACTTGATCACTACAAAGATGTTTTCTTGCAATTGTGTAACATTAACGATTTTAAACTACGTCAAAATCGCGTCGGGAGTAGCAAATATTTGATTTAATCGACGAGTCGAATCATTTAGTTAAAAAATTTGCCACCGAATTTGATTCCAATCGTGCGCTAGTGTCGCTTTCAAGAGTACCAAATTTGCTCAAATTCGAGCTGCCATTGGATTTAGGATTGGAATAGAGATTCAAGAGTAGGCACGCAGAAGAAGGAGGTTTTTTTAGGTAAGTTATTTTATATTACAATATTCCTTTCATTATTTTTCATCCTACAGGCTAAAGTAATCGTTACAATGGCATATAAAACATCAAAATCTTTGCATCATTGTGTAAGATATTTGATAATTACAAAAAAAATTACAGCTTTGATATAATATAGTGATCTCTGATGTTTACGCGAGTATTGCACATTGTAAATAAAACTATTTTACAGATTGTATCGCGTTCCTATTTCATCTTTGATTGCCCGATGTTTCAAACACTTTAAATGGTCACGGGGCGGACAAAGACCTCTCATGTCCAACAAGTCATCTTTTTAACAGAAATTTGTAACTAACCGCTACAGAATTAATTATTAAATTTCTACCCACAGTTTAGTAAAAGTTTATAGCCAGTACAAAAAGAAAACAAGTCTATATGTAAAAAAAAAATACTATTTATGGTTAGTTTTTATTAAAAATTGAATGTGTTATAGATTTAAATTTATAAATTGTCACAATAAACATCTTCGAGATATAACATATGGATACATACAACACAAAAATAAATAACTCACGCAAATATTAAACCAGTTCATTGCAGAAATCAATATATACTAATACAAAACACGATTTTATTTCGGCACATCAAATTTAAACACCAAACACAGCTACGTCACACTTGTAAATGTACCGAGTAAATATTACGTTGACTCCATCAAAGATTTTTGTGGCCATATTGTATTCATAATAATAATATAAATACGCCTTTTAAGGATTCAGGATTGAGACGATTACGCACATCATAATGGCCTTTTTATGTACATAGTAGCAACCCGCCCTCGCTTCGCTTCGGTTTCAGTCGCCTTTTTTTTATGGGTGGGCTATGGTAAGCACGCGTGGACCACGCGTGCTTACCATCCGTCAGTCCGTTCGAGGCGATGAAAGGATGGCGCGCGGGCCCATAACCCACCCGTACCCACGTCACCTCGTTGTCGGGCCGACCACCGGAGCAGAGGTGACTTGTCGTCAGTGGTCAGCCCGACGGAATACCCTTTCGGGTACCCTCACCTCTCGACGTCCTGGGACGTCGGTCGCCGTCGCGCGGTCAGCCTCTCTATATTAGATTTTTTATGTCAATACTAGCAAGCCGTCCTCGCATCGCTTCGGTTTCAGTCGCCTTACCCGCGAAGTTCCCGTTCTCGTTAGAATACCGGGATAAAATATAGCCATGTTACTCCCTGATATAGCTTTCCATTGGTGAAATTTTTGAAATCGGTTGGCTGATTTAAGCGTGAAAACGTAACAAACAAACTTACTTTCGCATTTATAATATTAGTAAGGATGTAATTCTTGTCGTATTATCGTATGGCACGATACTAATAATTAACTTATACAGGCGACTTTATCTAATACTGAAATCAAATAATCTTTAACTATTATTGTAGATCATGTCTATATCATCTCAGCCCACATCAAACTGTTGGGTTCGGGCAAACTCCACAATGGGAAGGACACAAACTACTAGTGGTAGGAGCACACTGTCGACAGTTATCTGTCTACAGCCGCGGGCCGGTCCGTCCGGGGCAGTACCACGCTCTCGCAGAAAATCGACGTCTGAGTAGTAGCAATTTGTTACTGCGTTTCGTTCGGTGAACGAGATAGGTTTTTATGTCTAGTTTTCCTTCTCTTGCGTATATGTTATCTGCATGTCATATACCTTAGTCGTCTTTTACGACATTAACGAGGACAAGAGGGTGACGGAGTAAGAATACAATTCACCACTCCCTATCTTGCTCGTGGATGTCGTAAAAGACAACTATGAGATATAACATGCTCATAACATCTGTGCAAGACAAAGAAAACTCTAAATGAAACCCTATACCAATATGTCTGCGGGTGACCGGACCGGGGAATTTAGTCCGTCACCCGCAGAGAGGCTGACCGCGCGACGGCGACCGACGTCCCGGAACAGAGACGTCGAGAGGTGAGGGTACCCGAAAGGGTATTCCGTCGGGCCGACCACTGACGACAAGTTACTCTGCTGCGGTGGTCGGCCCAATAACGAGGCGAGGTGGGTACGGGTTATGGGCCCGCGCGCCATCCTTTCGTCGCCCCGGATGAAACGGACCGCGTGTGCGCTTACCATAGCCCACTCATAAAAAAAATACCAATATGTCTGACCAGCATGGTATAGTAGGTTAAATTCCCTTCTATTGTGGGGGAGGCCCAAGCCCAACAGTGGGACGTATGTGGGCTACGATAATCATGATTATGTCATTTACTTAGCGTCGACGCAATATGTATTCTTCTTCTGCCTCACACATTACAAAAATTAGCCATTATACAGAAATTAACCCTACATGGGAATCTAATTAAACACGGCATCAGCTGGAGCTGTTCCCCGTTGATGTTAAGTTCTTAGCCGTCTTTTACGACACCCACGAAGAAGGTAAGCGTCGCTAAATGTATATATGTGACGTAGATAACTCATCATCATCATTTCAACTGATGTACGCCCGTGGGCTCGAGCCTTCTCTTAAATAGGAGGGAAATTGACCTACTATACCACGCTGGTCAGACGAGTTGGTATATAGTTTTATTTCAAACTAGCAATCCGCCCTCGCTTCGCTTCGGTTATAGGTTATAGTCGTTTTACCCGCGTAGTTCCCGTTCCCGTGGGAATACCGGGATAAAATATAGCCTAGTTTACGCCCTGATATTATAGCTTTCCATTGGTGAAAGAATTTTTGAAATCGGTCCAGCCGTTTTGAAGATTACCTGGAACAAACAGACAGACAGACCGACAAAAATTTTTTAATTGCTATTTTAGGCATAGGTGTCGTGCAAATAACCGTGTGAGCACGAAATAAGCCTATTATTTTGTCATTACAAACAGACACTCCAATTTTATTTATTGGTATAGATATAGATTTTACTTCTCTTGCATAGACATAATATGCATATTATATCCCTTAGTCATCTTTTAAGACATCCACGGATAGGAAAGGGAGTGGTGAATTGTATTCTTACTCCGTCACCACATGGAAAAACTAGTAAGTACGTCGGTAATTTGTAAGAAAAATTTCTTTACATAAAATTTAACATATTACTCTAGTGTAATAGTAACATAGAAAAATTAGCAAGTCTGTACGTGCGTGACGGCCGATACCATGCCCCATCATGTATTGATATCATGATCATATAAAAATATTAATAAGCATGTCGTATTCGTGATTTTTCCACTATCCATACTAATATTATAAATGCGAAAGTAAGGATGTTTGTTTGTTTGTTTGTAACGCTTTCACGCTTAAACCACCGAACCGATTTCAAAAATTCTTTCACCAATGGAAAGCTATAATATCAGGGAGTAACATAGGCTATATTTTATCCCGGTATTCCCACAGGAACGGGAACTACGCGGCGGGTAAAGCGACTGGAAGCGAAGCGAGGGGGGTTACTAGTACATAATAAAAGCTAGGTTTATACATTACTAGCAACCCGTTCCCGCTTCGGTCTCAGTCGCCTTACCCACGTAGTTCCCGTTCTCGTGGAAATATTTATATTTTTTTTTATATAAATTATAGCTTTCTATTCGTAAAAGAATTTTTAAAATTGGTTCGGTGGTTTAAGCGTGAAAGCGTAACAAATAAACAAACCAACTTTCGCATTTATAATATCAGTAATGATAATAGAATTTATTGTGCATAAGTCCCTTAAGTGCATTTACATTGTAAGTAAAGCCGAAAGTCCAATTTTCTGAGGGAGTTTCCGATTGGTGGGTTTTAGTGATGTTTTTAGTCACTCAACTTCATTGCAACATTTCACACCCCCTTCTTCACGGTAGGCAGCGGGTTTGCAAAGGTCCATGAGCGGCAGCAACACTTAACATCAGGTGTACTGTTTGCTCGTTTGCTACCGATTGCAATAAAGAAAAACTGTTTTTACGGATTTAATCGTGTTTGTATTTGATTTTTGATTGTTCGACGATTCGAACACTTAACAGCGTCACGGGCGGATTAAGTAGCGCAACAAACGCGATAAAATTCGTAATAATAGATTTATTTACAATGTTTTCACATTGTAAATAAAACTATTTTTACGGCTTTTACTCGCGTAAACAAACATCACCATTTACATAATCTTTACACATCAAATTTGAAATAATCTAATAGTCTACCACCGCATCGGAACACGGCCATCTAAGAAGACCCGGCAAGAAACTCAGCAACGTCTTATTTTTTAAAATAATTAATTTTAAATAGTGTTTTATGTATACAATATTAGTTCCTAAATCCTATATTTTTTTTTTCAAATTCTAATACAAATAAAAAAAGGAAAGAAAATAAGGCTGGATGAGATCTCAAAAACAGCATACGACCACGAGTTAACTATTAGAGCAGTTATCACTCCCATCATCCATATTGGAGGGAAGAGAGGGTCGCTTCGCGTACCTACCGCAAGCAGAACCATTTTAGTAAGAATGTTAAAAAGGTCAATATGTGATATAGTGGAAGGTAGTCCACCTAGCAGTGGGAGGTAAATAAACTTTAATAATGATGATAGAATTGTTAGAAGTTTTCTGATGTTTACGCGAAGTATTACACATTGTAAATAATACTATTTTACGGATTTTATCCCGTTTGTATTTGATTTTGAATTGCACGACGTTTCAAACATTTTACAGCGTTCATTGGCGCCGTGCAATCAAAAATCAAATATAAAAGCGATAAAATCCGTAAAATAGTATTATTTACAAGACGTATTCTTATTTAATCAAAACAAGTATTTATTATTAATATATTACCAGGTTGTATTGCAATATGGTGCTAAAGACTGCACAGATGGCGTAGTGGTTAAGATAGCGACCTACATTGCCAGTGTCGGGGATTCGAATCCCACGCGAGATAACACTTTGTGCGATCCACAAATTGTTGTTCTGAGTCTGGATGTAATTTGTGTTCGTTAATTATATGTTTGTAAAGTCCCCCGCAATACAAGGATTATTTCCTTAGTGCAGGGTGTTGTCTTTAAAAAAAAAAGAATCTTAAGATAACGGAGAAGGTAACCATATAATCAAAATGTATTAAAACAGAACACAATACGTACAGTATAACTTACCGCTAGTCAACCAATTGGTAACGTATAGCTAGCTGCACTGACATTTAGCAAGTTAAATCTATATTACATTCGTGAGAGAATTGCAATGACAATGGTAACTGTATTTTAAGAATCTACCTAGCTGTGTTTTCGATTATATAGATTACTTGTATTATAGTCATAACTGTTCATATTCCGTGTGGTTAAGAATAAAATTCACCACTCCCTATCTTGAACGAGGATGTCGTAAACGACGACTAAGGGATATAATATGCACAAAAGATCTGTGCAAGGGATTGAAATCTCAAAATGAAACCCTATACCTACGTATCTGAGCAGCATGGTAGGTCAAATTCCCTCCCATTGCGGAGAAGGCCTGAGCCCAACAGTGGGATGTGTGTAGGCTGTAATGACGATGACAGTCATACCGTTGAAGTATTAATAACAAAGTGATTTCTGATGTTTATGCGAGTATTATACATTTTAAATAAAACTACTTTACGGATTTTATCGCGTTTGTATTTGATTTTTGATTACCCGACGTTTCGAACACTTTACAGCGTTCATGGTCACGGGTGAACTAAGATGTCTCACGTCCCACATTGATCCACAATAATAATAACTAAAGATAATTTTATAAATTAAAACCTTTTAGTAACATAAAGTAAGTCGCCTTCAAAATTAATATTAATTTAGCATCACCTGAGTTTTTTTGCCGGATCTTTCTCAGTGTGACCGTGTTCCGATCCGGTGGTAGTATACTAGATTGTTAGGTTTTAAATATAATTACTATTAATTTTAATGTTAAATAATTACTAACCATAAACAATATAATTTTTTCATATAGAATCATTTTCTTCTTACACTGGCAAATAAATTTTGTATCAAAATGTGGGTCAATATTTAATAACTAATTTCTGTATCGGGTAGATAATTATAAATTTTTTGCAGTAACGATGACTTGTTGGACGTGAGACATCTTAGTCCACCCGTGACCATGAACGCTTAAAGTGTTCGAAACGTTGGGTAATCAAAAATCAAATACAAACGCGATAAAATCCGTAGTTTTATTTAAAATATTAATAACAAAATTATTAATACTTCACTCGTAATATTTGATTGCACAGATGGCGTGGTGGTTAAGATAATCTTATCGTTCCAGTGTCGTGGGTTAAAATCCCACGTAACCATCATTTACCTTTTTTTTTAAAGACAACACCCTGCACTAAGGAAATAATCTTTGTGTTGCGTGGGAGTTTACAAACATATAATTATCGGATACAAATTACATCCAGACTCAGAACAACAATTTGTGGATCGCACAATGTCGCACGTTTAATCCAATACCGTCACTAAACGAAATTATTCGAAAAAACTGTTTTTAATACCATCTATTTGCTGAGCACTGGATTTATATATTGCTTCGAGTTCTATATTTTAATTCCACTTTTAATTTTTTTCGAAAATGTGTACGCCACTAATATTTAAAATTATTCATATCCACTAATTAATCCCGAGAGGGGGACGTCGGTCGATGGGAGGGTACCCCAATAGGGGGTATTCCGTCGGGCCGACCACTGACGACAAGTTAACGCTGCTCCAGTGGTCGGCCCAACGACGAAGGCGACGTGGTTTTCGGGTGGGTCGCGGGAGTTGCGTGCTTAAGCCCCTCTGTCGCCCCGGACGGAGTGGTGCGGAGGCGCGCCGACCGCGGCCCACCCACAAAAAAAAAAAATCCACTAATTAATAAGAATTAAAATGAAAAATTAAATGTGTTTTAATAGGAATAATAGTCTATACTAATATTATAAAGAGGAAAGATTTGATTGTTTGTTTGTATTGAATAGGCTCCGAAACAACTGGACCGACTTCAAAAATTCTTTCACCAATGGCAAGCTATACTATCAGGGAGTAACATAGGCTATATTTTATCCCGGTATTGCCACGGGAACGGGAACTACGCGGGTAAGACACTGAAACCGAAGCGAAGCGAGGGCAGGTTGCTAGTTGTTAATAAAATAAAAATAAAGACAATTATTCCGGAAACGTATATATACTCTTATTTATATTGTTGTTGTTAATGTTTGTCATAAATCTTTAAATAGCTCTCCTGTATAATTTGCTTATTTATGATAGTGACGGTATTGGAATAAAGGTGCGGTGTTGTCCTGGATGGGATGCAAACCTATGATACTGGCACAATGGGTGGTTATCTTACTACTGGTCGTTATCTTAAGCGCTACGCTATCTGTGCAAATATTACGAATAATGTATTAATAATTTTGCTATTAACACCTCCACGGTATGACTATAATAGAAGTAATTCATGTAAACGAAAGCATAGCTGGTAGATGATCCTGCGTGGGATTTGAACCCACGACACTGGTACTATAGGTCGGTATCTTAACCACTACGCCAGCTGTGAAATATGGTACTATCACTTAAATGGCAAGGGTTTTATGACAAGTTTTGTCTTGCATAGATGGTATATGCGTATTATACCCCTTAGTCGGCTTTTACGACGCCCACAGGCAAGATAGGGGTGCTGATATATGAGCCTATTATATCAATAAAGATATTACCGCACATAAAATTGTATAGCTAACTTTTTTCACATCTATAATACAATGACAAACATTATTTATAAGATAGCCATACATGTAATCTTTTGTCTATTCAAACAAGATTATTATCAACAATCGGTCCGGCAACAGTGACGCAAATAAAGACTCCCGAGTCACATGACCGTTCACATAGTGACGAACAAACACATTCAAGCCCTTACAACCCAATTTGGACAAATCGAAGATTGCAATGATCGATCGAAAAAATTATTGTATTGGTAAGATCTATTTAATCATCATCATTTAAGCCCATACACGTCCCACTATTGGGCTCAGGCTTCCTACACTATGTGAAGGAAATTTAGTTACTATACCATGCTGGACAGACATGTTGGTATAGGGTTTCATTTCGAGATTTCCTTCTCTTATGTGCATATTATATGCCATAGTCGTCTTTTTACATCCTCAGGCAAGATAGGGAGTGGTGAATTGTATTCTTACTCCGTCACCACACACCTATAGGAAAATTTAGATGTAATCATCACCATCACAACTTATGTATGTCTCACTGTTAGGTCGAGCCTCCTCCATAATTTATTTTTCTTTCCAGGATCCAGTAAACTTTCTTCTAGCCTGGTACTTACGAGTACCGGTGCCCACTCGTAACTCTCTAACTCCCTTTCTTTCCTAGTCCTCAGGCCACGTCATTCCAACGAAACCACTCCTATATGGATCATAATAATATGGATGAATCGGAGTGACCAACGCCGCGGCCGCTGTTTCCTTTACATCTCTGTGTATTATAATAATACTAACATCATGATTGGTTGCACCGGTCTCGGCGTGGATCACAACCTAATCAATCATTGCCCATTTCGCAGCTCGTCAAGCCCTGGGGATGGAAGGGGTCTCATCCGGCTCGGGTTGACCGGCATCGGGTGTGATGAGTAGTGGGGATGACGGTCAATTAAACCCCAGGACGCGTGGTTTTTAAGCCACGGAGACAGAAGCCACAATCAGAGAGCACCTGCCCTGGAACTGCCTATCCTATCCCCTACAGGAGAGCGAGCAAAAATAGTGTAAATACTGGTTTTATATTATATAATCGTCAGAATAAAAAAAAGCTATAATCTAGCATTAGATCGGATTATCATTAAAATATTATCTTCAAAGAAAAATACAAGTATGTATACGGTCGGTCATGAGCAGATGGCATCAATAAACAACCGCATACATTAAATTTATCTCACATAACGTCTGATATTTTCTTAATAAGTACTTAGTAACAGATATATTAAATTTTTGATATAAATAAATACTACGAATTGTGTTGCTAACTGTTGTATGATATCATAAAAAAATAATTAAAAATAATAGACAAGCACGCTGAGTTTCTGGCCGGATCTTCTCAGTAGCAGTCGCGTTTCGATCTGGTCGTAGTTTATTTTATTTGGATAATTTAATTTTGTAAACTTGACAATATGTAAGTGCCCTCTCGGGGTTTATATATAATAAATGATCCTATGTCTCCTGGGCGTCGTTGGATGCAGGCGGGATAGAAGCGCACTTTGTAACGTAAAATGAGGGAGGCCTACATTCAGTAGTGGACGGCAATGGGCTGAATGGTGTTTTATGACGATCAAGATAAGACATGATCATCATTCGCCAAAAAAAAAGAGCGTGTGTACAAAATACGCATGGCATAAGTGAAACTTCTTTATCCTTTATCCCTTTATTCTTTATCGTTTATCTCATTCTCTCGCCGGCTGAATCCTATACATTTTCGTGTTTGTGTTTCTATGGACTCCCTTTTTCGTTTCATCGAGTTTGAAATCACAACGATTCTAAAGAAGTTTCACTTCAAAAAATTATAATCAAGATAGAATATAATCTTTCTTTCCCTCGTTGTAAGAGATTACAACAAATAAAAGTAGATACATATCAAAACGATAACCGCTTATAATGGATACATGACATGAATAGAATAGATCAAACATTCATTAGCTCTGGCTGGGCTGATATTGATAATATTTTACTACTAGGTAATTGTCTACATAAGGATTCACTTGGCTATTTTCCTTCACGAAAATCGCCAGAAAATTTTGACCGATCCGGGACTCGGAACACGAGGCAAAAGCAACTATGTAACGCAAACGTAGTCTCTTTGCGGGGATCACGGCAGAATAATAAAAATCTACATTTACGACATTGAAACTGACTATTGACCACTTTAGTCTAGGTCTAGATTTAAACAATCAAGTCCAATCTACAGTAGAATTATTTAATCTAATATCATCCAAACATTGCCTTCAAAAGTCTCAAGATCTGACCTTCTCTGATAGGATATCGTTATGTCCATCTATGAAGTATTCCGTATAGAAACAACCTTATCGCATTGATTGCAAATCTATTTTAATAATACCATGACAGGCTTATTGTCGATATATTATTATTTCCGTCAATTCAATCACAACAAATGGAAAAATTCAATATAACTAACAAATATATTTTATAAATGATAGTAATCTGTATGTTCCAGAAGATATGTACTTAAGTTGAAAACATGCTATGATTTCTGATTAATTCTGATGTTTATGCGAATATTACACGTGTGAAATAATATTTATATGCATTTTATCGCGTTTGCACTTGATTTTTACGTATCCAACACTTTTAAGGGTCCTATTACAATAGTATATTTTCATTTATTTATTTTAAAACTTTTGCACAAACAAAGGTACAAGGCGGACTTAATGCCTTAGGCATTCTCTACCAGTCGACCTAGGGTGGTGTAGAAATAATTCAAGGCAGGTGCAATACAGATAGTTGAAGATCAGAATTTATATAATTACCAAATGATACAAATATGAATACATATATACTACTAGCAACCCGCCCTCGCTTCGCTTCGGTTTCAGTCGCTTTACCCGCGGCGTAGTTCCCGTTCCTGTGGGTATAACGGGATAAAATATAGCCTATGTTACTCCCTGATATTATAGCTTTCCATTGGTGAAAGAATTTTTGAAATCGGTTCGGGGGTTTAAGCGTGAAAGCGTTACAAACAAACGAACATCCTTACTTTCGCATTTATAATATTAGTATGGATATAAATATATACATATATATTGAGTTGACTCCGCCAGAAAATCTAGGTAAAGTCGTTTAACTTTAGCCTTGAAACTCTCACGACTAGCAGCCATTCTGATGTCTAGAGGTAATGCATTAATAGCCTGGATATCAAAGGAGGAATGCACCAGACTAGAAGAGTGAGAGGGACAGTGAAGAAGAAGATTTTTGGAGGAACGAAGAGTGCGGTCATGAGTGGTGAAAAGTAATTGAAACTTTGGTTTTAAATAGGAAGGGGCATTAGGTGAATTAAAAATTGAATAGAGTAAAGAAAGAGATCGCAAGCTCCGTCTTTGTCTAATTGGTAACCAATGGAGCCGAGAGCGAAATGTGGTTACATGGTCGTATTCGCGAAGGTTAAAGACGAATCGAATGAAATTGTTGAGAAGTCGGTCCAGCTTATTGAGCAGATCTGCATTCAAGTCAAGGTAGCACACATCAGCATAATCCATGATAGGAAGGACTAAGGTTTGAACCAGCGATGTTTTGGTTGTGACTGGGAGAAAGTTTTTCAAACGGTATAGAGAACGGAGTTTTCCTGTAACCTTCTTAGATACGTTAGTGACCTGCGTTTGTCACTCCATCGTCGAGTCTAGAAAAAGGCCGAGATTTTTCACTTGATTACTATAAGGTATCACGCTTCCATTATAGATAATTTCTGGTAGATTATATGCGGTAGTTTTACTAGATGTGTTGGCGACTCTGTTTTTTGGAATATTTCATGTATTTAATCTTTTAAGTAACTTATCATCATCTCAGCCCATACAGGTCCCACTCTTGTGTTCGGACTTCCTCCACTATGGAATAAAAATTGACCTACTATACCTCGCTGGTCAGTTTGTTTTGTGTTTACCTTCTCTTACATAGATATTACACGCATATTTATTCCCTTAGCCGTCTTTTACGACATCCACGGGCAAGATAGGGAGTGGTGAACTGTATTCTTACTCCGTCACCACACGGAATTTGAAGCAACTATAGCATATTAAAAACTATTGTCAAGTATTGTCGTCTGTGGTGTGATGGAGTAAGAATACGATTCATCATCACATTTCTTGCCCGTGAATGTCGTAAAAGACGACTAAGGGATATAATATGCATCTAACATCTATGCTATCTCGTAATAGAAACACGTTGAACCAGCGTGGTATTACTATACCACGCTGGTTCAACGTGTTCGAGCCTCCTCCACAATGGGAGGGCAATTGACCTACTGGTCAATTGCCCTCCCATTGTGGAGGAGGCTCGAGCCCAACAGTGAGATGTAAATGAGCTGTGATGATGATTGCAGTAGAAGTAAAAATTAAATACATACGCAATGCATAAAATACCTTTATAAAATGCGTAAAGCCGTGTTCATATTTTATTTAGACTAGACTGACAATCAAATCAAAACATTTAAGAAGAGCGTTCGTCTCCATCTCTTAAACAAGTTGGCAGAATCATCACAACTGATATAATGTCCTTATAATTATGTATACATATATATATATATATATATATATATATACTGTATATATGTGTACGTATATATTTTTATATCTTAATATATATCATATCTATGTATTTGCGTATATATTTATCTATGCAAAATGTATTTTCTTTTTCATTTTAGAATAATATAGCAATCTCGGAACATGCACCTATCTTTTTCATCTCTGCATCACCTATGGTTGACTGGTAGAGAATGCCTTTGCCATTAAGTCCGCCATTGTACTTGTTGCATAAAGATTAATAAATAAAAAAATAGTTTGTTGGGGTTCTAGTTGAGATGTAAATGAATATTTGTTCAGCATTGAACTAAGTAAGAAACGCAGAATAGGACGGTTTCTACCAGCGGGTTTAGTGCTTATTTGCGTATAAGTATTCGTAAGCTTATCGAGACAAATTTGTATGAATTCGGAGTAGTGCTCCCATTGTCTTAGACAGATTTTCTGCGACAACATCGTAGCCGCAGAAAACGTTGGATGTAGGCACGAGATCGAACTAAGTGGTATTTAATTCTTGTAAGGTCATCAGGTACACGGACATCAATTCATGAATAGATGAAAAGAAAAATGGTATTACACTTCCTTTTCATATCACAAGAGTCACCTTATAGTTCTAATCTCTATATGCATCAAATCTTACGGATAAACTTACATCACGATTCGGTCACCGAACCACATACTTAGACGGCCACTGTCCGTCATCGTATAAATATCGTTACTGTTTATCTGCAGACATGTTTTTAGACACGTTTTTATCCATGCGGTAACGGAATTAAAATGCATGGCGCTATCTCGTGGGTGTTACACGAGAAAATGTTAAAGGGATTTACGGACGTCATTATTATCTTATCATAGTCCATATACGTTCCACTGTTGAGCTCGAGCCTCCTCCACAATGGGAGTCGAATTGACCTACTATACCACGCTGTGCAGTCGTGTTGGAATAGGGTTTTGTTTCCAGTTTTCCAGAAGGAAAACTGGAACTATGAAAGAGAACTTACATAGATGTTATATGCTTATTATATCCCTTAGTCGTCTTTTACGACATCCACTAGCAAGATTGGGAGTAGTGAATTGTATTCTTACTCCGTCACTACACGGACTGAACCACTATGAGAGGGAAATTGAACGACTAAATGACGCCGGTTAAACAGTATGATTACCTACAATAGTTGATCTTTTCAACTAATCGGGATCGTAGTTAGCAAGAGCGTATATGTACTGTATAATAACTAGACTACTCCTTCGGACACAACGATTTAAAACTATGAATGTAACCTCTGTATTTTAAGAAACCGTTCTTAAAATACTTATTTTACATCATCAGGTAGAATCCCTAACGTTTATATTATTCATAGTTTAATAATAACAATTAGTGGTAACGTCTCAAGTAAATTTAATAAACAACAAACATTTAATTACATAAATACAATGTTTCGATAAATATATCATTGTTATTAACTTGCATTACGATTAACTAAACACAATGATCAGCTTCAGCTTACGTCAATGGTGAGACGACCATTTATATCAGTACGTCATTCGCCCGATGACCGAAGTGTATCTTCTATATTCAAGTTATTCACAACTACTTAATCCTTACTTAATATTATAAATGCGAAAGTATGTTTGTTTGTTACGCTTTCACGCTTAAACCACTGAACTGATTTCAAAAATTCTTTCACCAATCGAAAGCTATAATATCAGGGAGTAACATAGGCTATATTTTATCCCGGTATTCCCACAGGAACGAGAACTATACGGTTAAGGCGACTGAAACCGAAGCGAAGCGAGGGCAGGTTGCTAGTTGATTATAAATGCGAAAGTAAGTTTTTTTGTTACGTTTTCACATTTGAACCACCTAATCGATATAAAAAATTCTTTCACCAATGGAAAGCTGTAATATCAGGGAGTAACATAGGCTATATTTTATCCCGGTATTCCCACGGGAACGGAAACTACGCGGGTAAGACGACTGAAACCGAAGTGAAGCGAGGGCGGGTTGTTAGTCTTTTCATAATTTGAGTAAAAATATATGGTTAATTGTATTTAATCTCTGCTTCTTCTTAAAATATAAAACTTCCGCTGATGTGTAAAAGGCTCACCGGATGAGGAGTATTAATCTAAATACATCCTGGTTAGACTGGTTAGCATAGGGTGTTATATTTCAAGGCTTTCCATTAGTTAACTATGTTTAGGAGAATTTGGATTTAAATAAATGTAAAATAAATATGAATTGCGTTGAATTGTGCATGATACTGATGTAAAATTAGTGTTTTAATTTTTTTAATAACATACATTAAACTTTACATAAAAACTATTATTTCTAGTTCTACCTATAAACTACAATGAATGGTTGAAACTTAAGAGAATAGAATAGATGGATAGAAATAAAATTATATCAAAGAATAGGATTTCAAACTATAATGGTCACTATTACTCACGTTATTATTGAGAATGGGATTAATGCGATGTATTTACACGAGTTTCCAATATTTCAGCGCCGTTGAAGGATAGATCACAGAAGAACATCATCGTTTTTATTTAATTAGAATTTCGCGAATATAAAAAACATATTTACGATATTTGAAATAAAACGCATGGTGACGGAGAAGAATATAGTTCACCATCCCTTCTCTTGCCCGTGAGTGTCGTAAAGGGCGACTAAGGGATATCTTGTGCATATAATAATAATGAAAAAGAGAAGGAAAATTCGATATAAAACCCTATACCATGCCGGCCAGCGTGGTATATTAGATAAATTTCCCTCCCAGTGTGAAGGAGGCTCGAGTCTAGATGTAGGACGTATATATGAGCTATGATGATGATGATATAAAATTATTTTTACGGATTTTATCGTTTATCAGCGAGAGTACTTCCCCTGGCCATGAATTCTATTCTATTTCCAATATGTAATACTCGTGTAAATATAAAAGTTTACGCTGATTGCAATAAAATAACGTATGTCGTGTGAGCTAGTTATGTACAATATTAATATTTCATAATCAATATTATGAACACAGTCAAGGTGTTAATCTGCAAGTAAATAAATAAACGTATAATCTTATCATATAACACGGCATTCATTCAAGGATTAACAAGATAAAACTGCTGCCCAACATTTGACAAATTACAAGCTCATCAATATTTACTATAACTGCGACGAATGAATATAATCAAACCATATTATTTGTCCCCGTAATTAAATCAAATAAAATTAAAAATACTAACCAATCAAAAACTAAAAACTTAATAAATATAAATAACTAGCTGACCCAATAGACGTTGTTCTGTTCAAATAAAATGAAATCGACAGCATCGCCATCTATCGGGTCCAATTGTGAATCTAAACCATTCTCGAATTCCCTTGAACACACAAAAAAAAATTCATCAACGTCGGTCCAGCCGTTTAGGTGGAGGTCAGTGACATACACAAGAAATATATATATATAAAGAAGATATGGGTAAAATTTGGCTGTATGGGCTCCATTCCCTTTGCTTACCTGAATAGACGCATACATACTAGGTCGTACGATATATCAATCTCAGGTGTGCAATCTCAGGTGCCATAGATTACCTTGCAATGTTAAATGCCTTTTATAAAGTTGACGAATTTATGAATACATTAATGTTTAATTTGTTTTTTTATTATAATTAGTTTTGTGCGTAACGGCATATTTGTACGTGATTTTCAACCCCTCGCAAACGTTGGTTTAATTTGAAACTTTGCACACTTGTCAAGGAGCGATGATATTACAATAATTTATATAGTTATATCTTTAGGAGATTAACGATATTTTTTTATATTTGGTGCTAAGATTTTGAGGCGATTCCATAGATGTCGCTATCCCTATTTTTGGTTTCGCCCTGTTTACTACACTTATCTATAAAAGTGTGTTTATTTTAAATTAACTATTTTATTTAAAGTTATTTTATAAATGTTAAATCATTATTATGTATTACCTATATATAACATTTAAGTATATTGAAAAGGTTTTGACTTATAATTACTATTACTACTTAATGTGTTTCTTAGAATTTAATAAATATTTATGTAAGATAGCTAATTTATCGTTAAAGTCATAGTATGTAAAGCTGCGACAAATAATGTGTTAGCAAATAGGCCAATATTTGAATTGATACATCTTGCATTAAGAGTTTGGAACAGACGCCGTTGTACGGCAACTGATGGGATAACAGAAATAGTGATTATAAGTCCGATTCCCAGACGGAATATTTTTTCGCGAAAACCAAAAAATGTTGTTCTTAGTCTAAAATTGTAAGTAACCACTAGACAAAGAAATTATTCCTGCGCGCCTAGAGTTATTAAAATAAACCATTTCTTCAGTTTGAATTACCGTAATGAACCTAATAATTTTTTACATAGCGCTTAAATCATTTAAAAAAAGGCTTTGCAGCTAGATGAATATCACACCTGTTTCGACGCCAATTTCATTTTAGGAGGGTACAACTCCTGCAGTCGTTGGCAGAGGTGAGCTGCGCTGTTCGCCAACCGAGCCATGCTATCTCCTCAGCTACCAAAACTTCAAAATAGACCACGTGTCGATAACACTAAAACCCGATTAAGTTGTCACAGAGAGATGAACTATCGCTCCATCGTCACTAAAAATATCACAAGCACTCAAATAAGTCTACGACTTTTACACAAAGATAAAAAAAAGATAAATGTTTACTTTTTTTTTAATACAACGATTTATTATTCGCGTATTTATTACATTGTTCTGGTATGGTGTACGCGTGCGTAATGGCCGCGGTCAGACGTACGAATGCTCGGACGGATTGTCGATATACAGCTGACGGCTACTGACGTGTTTATGCGTTTTGTTTGTATGAGTAACCGTCTCGTTATGAATACTACCGAAACTTAATAGTAGGACCACACTGTTAACAGTTGTTTGTCTACAGCCACGGGCCAGTCCGTCCGGGGTAGTACCACACCGAGCAGAAAATCGACGTCCGAGTAGTAGCAATTTGTTACTGCGCTTCGTTCGGTGAGCGAGAGATTCGGAAGCTCAACTTTCTGAGGGTGTTTGCATGTGGTGGGTTTTAGTGATGCCTTTAGTATCACCGAACCTCATTGCACGCATTCACACACCCTTTACTTTCTTCGCGGTAGGCAGCGGCCTCGCAAAGGTCCACGAGCGGCAGCAATACTTACCATCAGGTGTACTGTTTGTTCTTTTGCCACCGTTTGCAATGAAAAAAAAAACAAAATGAGACTTATATTGATATACTAGCAACCCATCCTCGCTTCGCTTCGGTTTTAGTCGTTTTACCCGCACAGTTCCCGTTCCCGTGGGAATACCAGGATAAAAAAAAGCCTAGTTTACGCGCTGATATTATAGCTTTCCACTGGTGAAAGAATTTTTGAAATTGGTCCAGCCGTTTTGAAGATTACCCGGAACAAAGAGACAGACAGACAAAAAAATTTTAATCTGTAGTTTAGGCATAGGTGTCGTGCAAATAACCGTGTGAGCACGAAAAAAGCCTATTATTTTGACATTACAAACAGACACTTCAATTTTATTTATTGTATTGATGATGATATATATATATATAGGTGTAGTAAAAGACTGATAAGAGTTTTACATATACCTTTTCCTTTGTGGTAGGCTCTGGTCTGGATACACTTCGCCCAATCTGTACGGGGCGAGGGATGGCCCCATTATCTACCGTATTCGTTTACTACTGGTACCGATTCCTTGATTTACATAGATCTTTGTATGGATGCTTTACATAGATATGAGCCAACTTCTAAAGGCGTCTAGTCAATAGTTGCATTCCCAAGGAGGGTTGCCGTCAAGAGGCCAGTCATAAAATTATTGCCAATAACTTTTGCAATATATACTATGAAAGAAGAGTACATATTGAGTCGACTCGAAGTAATTGGGATAAGAGCAGGGCGATGATGATGAGTAGCACCGTCTTAAGCTATATTGGATTCCTTGGTCACACAGAAATTTCAACATCATCATTATCATTCAGTCCTTTGCCGTCTACTACTGGACGTAAACCTCTCTCAACATTCGCCACAAAGTGTGAGTATTTGAGGCCCGCGTCCAATGACTCCCGGCAACTTCCATCAAGTAGTCGGTCCACCAGGAGCGGCATTCTACAGAGCTTCATCCGATACATGGTCGCCACTTGAGAAACTTATTTCGCGATATGCCCTACTCATTGCTACTACAGGGCAATAATTCTTTCGAGTTTTTGCTCCCGTCGACAGCTTGGGACATCTACCGGTTAAAATATAAAAAAAATATAAACCTGACAAAGCCATCCATTTCGCATCCCTAGTGATGGTACATCACTACATGCAAATACATTGACGAGAGATAAGAGCCACGAGGTTGATGTCATTTAAGCTAGGCTAATCCTCATCTGCATAAGATTTACAGATAAGGACCCACCCACGTGTTGAGGTGCAAGATAACTTTAAAGATGCATAAACGATGTACTGATCTTATAGCTTTTTTTTTTTTTTTTTTTAGTGGGCCGCGGTCGGCGTGCCTCCGCACCACTCCGTCCGGGGCTTAAGCACGCAACTCCCGCAACCCACCCGAACACCACGTCGCCTTCGTCGTTGGGCCGACCACTGGAGCAGGGTTACTTGTCATCAGTGGCCGGCCCGACGGAATACCCCCTACCCGGGGTACACTCCCATCGACTGACGTCCCCCCTCGGGGAGGACATCGGTCTTTCCTCACGCGGTCAGCCTCTCGGCGGGTGACGGACTAATCCCCGGTCACGTCACCCGCGGTCTCGGCTAGGGCGACATTGCACGCAGATAATCCCGCCTGCGCCGCCCCAGTCGCTGACGGCGGGTCGCTTCGTCGAGGCTGTGCTCCTCGCGTTCGCGACCCGCCGCCTCCTTCTGCGAGATAACTGCCTCGCAGAAGGATGCGACCGCGTCCCAGTTCCTGATGCTGCCGAGCATCTCCCTAGCGATGGTCGGCAGCGTCAGGTCGGCACCGATGATTGCGACGAGTTCACGACGCGGCTCTGCCCAAGCGGCACAGACCTCGAGCGTATGCTGCGCCGTGTCCTCGTCGCAATCGCAGTGGTGGCAGGACGGAGTTCTCTCCCTCCTAGCGACCCTGTACAGGTACTTGCCGAAGCAACCATGCCCCGTCAAGACCTGTACGAGTCGGAAGGAGAGCACCCCATGCCGCCTTTCCAACCACTGCATCAGCACCGGCCGGAAGGCCTCCACGGTCCAAACACCGTATCGAGGCCTCTCCAGCCGGTCTGCCCAACGGGCGATGACGTCCCGGCGGGCGTCGACGCGCCAGGCGGTGAGCTCCTTCAAGGAAACCACACCGCCCCCCCCGCGCACCCCCGACACCCGCCGATACAAGTCGGCGAGCATTTCCGCCTCACTGATCTTATAGCTAGTGGTTTTTGGCCCACAGTCGTCTTTTACGACATCCACGGGTAAGTTAGGGAGTGGTGAATTGTATTCTTACTCCGTCACCACACGGAAAAATTGTATTCTTACTCCGTCACCACACGGTGAATGACTATACATACAAATAAATAAAATTGAAGTGGTTGTTTGTAATGTCAAAATGGGTTTTTTCATGCTAACAGGGTTTTTTTTAAAAGCTTTTAACTTTAACTTTTAAATTGCCCTGTTAGTATGGGACAAATCTTGTGAGTTAAATTAGAAATACTTCCTGTCGTTAGATTAGGTTAAAATTTGGTTTACTTACGTAACTTGGGTGGCAATGCAATAATTTGGTACCATGAAGCTGGTCTCAAGATGGCGTCAGAAGGTGGTCATAGGAACTCCTAAACTAGATAAGATAAAACCGTCGAGTTTGGACTCGTTTGAATAGTCTTGACAAGCACTTTTTTTCGTTTTAGAGCCTTTAAATAAAAGCTTGTTTTTAAAAATCTTTTTAATTAATATTTTTTATATTTAAATAAAAGATAATCTGCTGCAATAAGGGAAATAACCCTTGTATTGTGGGGGACTTTACTAAACATATAATTAAGGGACAGAAATCATATCCAGACGAAGAACAACAATTTGTGGCTCGCACAAAGTATTGTCCTATGTGGCATTCGAACCCACTACACTGACACGATAGGTTGGTATCTTAACCACTACGCTATCAGTGCAGTTACTCAGTTATTTGCAAGATACCTATGCCTAATAACTAGTTTATTTTTTTTTTGTTTATTTGCTTCGGGTAATTTTTAAAACGGTTGGACATGAGCGGAAAAGATATAATATAATTTATCACCAGTTAACCTCTCGCCCTTATTTTTGGGGGGTTGGGTGAGTTACGGTCGGCGCACTCCTCGCACCACTCTTTCCGGGGCGACAGAGGGGCGTAAGCACGCACACCCGTAACCCACCCGTGACACGTCGCCTTCGTCATTGGGCCGACCACCGGAGCAGGGTGACTTGACGTCAGTGGTCGCCCCGACGGAATACCCCCTGAGGAGTACCCTCTCCTCGACCTACGTCCCCCCCTCGGGGAGGACTCAGCCTCTCGGCGGGTGACGGACTAATTCTCCCTCCGGCCACCCGCGGCCAAAACTTCTCGCTCTAAAAAATGTTTTTTATTTTGGTTCTTCCACTTGGGTAGACAAATGGAGTATCGCTCATACTGCCAAATCATGTGAAATTTTCTCCATAAAATATAAAACAGAACTCTGTTTCGTCATGCACGTAACCTTTTAGCAGCTTATCCATGAGTAACTCAAGTCGTTACCATTAATTAAGCGTTGGCTATCAACCATGAACTGTAAAATACGTAAAGCGCTGTTATATGATATTCACTGCATTTTAGCACATCCTATGCATTACATCACATAAAATAGTCAAAAAGTCTATATCACAAAATACTAAAATATTGAAAATAATTGAAAAGGCCGCATGAAGTTTTCATATATCCACCAAAATTGCTCATTTTCTTGAACAATATATAGTACGACAAGAGAATCTATGACGTATTTTATCATTATCTGACAGATAACTTGCTACCAGCTTAAATAGGATTTTCTGAAATAGGTCTCATAGAGAGATCAACATCGAAGATAATCATAGTTTGTTGCCAATAAAGTAATTTTGCTATATAATAAAATAACATGTTTTGTAATTTTCACCGTTCCAAATGTACATGAGCAAATATTGAACTAAGATATTTGTCTTTATTAATAGTCGTGGGGTGCCGCTTGTGGGTTCTAAAACAGCTAGTGGACATAACGTTTTCTTTCTCGGAAGATATCACACAGAATTTTTAAATCAATTAAGATTACAGTAGGTAAGTCACTGTTGGGCTTGGTCCTCCGCCGCAATGAGAGAGACTCGACTTACTATGCCAAGGTGGTCAGACCTGTTGGCATTTTATGCCTCTGTAAGAAAAGGAAAATTCAACTAAGGGATATAATGTGCAGATAAATGAATATCACACTCAAATATGTTTCCTTATTTTCTCCTTTCTGGTGGGAATATTAAAAACCGACTAACTGTGCTCCAAGAGAAAATGCAGCCACTATTTCATGGCAAATTCACAACACTAACCTCGATCGTCAACCTGCTGGCCAAGAGTGGCGATTGTTACATTATTTCGCCTAAGTAGGGAGATTTATATCCAACTGTGGATGTCAACAGGCTAGTGGATGGATGGATAAATGGATTCAACTATTCGAGGGAACTCCAAAAACACTTAGACTGTGAAATTCAAACAAAATTTATTTAGTAAAGCGTAAATTTTGAGCACTTACATTCGGAACACAATGTACGTCTATCTTCACAACTAAGAGATTTAAATTCCCGACTGCTTTTATGTTGAAATAGGATAGTTCGTAACGCTAATAATATTACGAGTATCAAGATCCATAGGGAGTGCTTATTATATAATGGCTACATCATCGTTTATATAAATATTTAAACGTATTATATATATGTTTATTGTTACATTTTTCTACTAAGGCACTAAAATATTAATGTCTGGTAAAAATAATAAAAACATTAATTTTACTTAAAAAAATTAAATTCTTAAATAAAGTTTCTTGAAAAGGATCGTAACGCCACCGATCGGTTCCTAATGCATTACTTCAGTGTTTTAAAACCATAAAGATGTTTGATGGATAGTTTCTTATGAAACCGGTTTAGCACACATCGGTTGAATGGTTTCAGTCTAAAATCGACATTCGAGTTTTCCTTCTTTTTCATAGATGTTATAAGCGTATTATATCTCTTGGTTGACCTTTACGACATCCACAAGCACGATAGGGTAAGTGAATTGTATTCTTATTCCGTCACTACACGGACAATGAGATTGTAAATCTATACCAATAAATAAAATTGGAGTGTCTGTTTGTAATGTCAAAATAATAGGCCTTTTTCATGCTCACATCGTTATTTGCACTATAACCTATGCCTAAAAATCACTTTATATTTTTTTTGTCTGTCTGTCTGTTTGTTCCGGGTAATCTTCAAAACGGCTGGACCGATTTCAAAAATTCTTTCACCAATGGAAAGCTATAAAATCAGGGCGTAAACTAGGCTATATTTTATCCCGGTATTCCCACGGGAACGGGAACTACGCGGGTAAAACCACTATAACCGAAGCGAAGCGAGGGGGGTTGCTTATCCTAAATAAAATTTTATACCAATCCGTCTGACCAGCGTGGTAGTAGATCAATTTCTCTTCCGCTGTGGATGTTCGAGCTCAACAGAAGGACGTATATTATTTCAACGTGCCTAATATTTATCAAGCCAAAACCATTATGAATTGGTTAGTAAAAAGCAGAACAATAATTAGATTTAGAAAAATAGGTACATACGCACATAGCTTCCAAGCGTGCTTCCCAGAGGAGTAGGCAGAGATTACGTATTGCCTCAAGCGACGATCCCGACATACTTCAATCGCTTCACTCACACTCATCATCATAGTCTTCATACATTCTCTACGGTTACGCATACTCTTAACAGGACCTTTCACCAGCACATCTCGAATTTGATCCAGAAACGTACGGCGTGGTCATCTCTTATAACCGTCCCACTCACACTTGCTCTGCATACTCGCTTCGTCAATCTCTCTTCACACAATCTTTTTACATGTCCAAACCATCTCAATATAACATTTTTGTAATAATTTCTTATCTTTACACGAGTATTATACATCTATATCAATAAATAAAATTGGAGTGTCTGTTTGTAATGTCAAAATAATAGGCATTTTCATGCTCACACGGTTATTTGCACTATACTACTATACCTAAAAAATCACTTTATATTTTTTTGTCTGTCTGTCTGCTTGTTCCGGGTAATCTTCAAAACGGCTGGATCAATTTAAAAAATTCTTTCACCAATGGAAAGCTATAATATCAGGGAGTAAACTAGGCTATATTTTATCCCGGTATTCCCACGGGAACGGGCACTACGGGGATAAGGCGACAGAAACCGAAGCGAAGCGAGGGCGGGTTGCTAGTTGTAAATAAAATTATTTTACGGATTTTATGGCGTTTTTATTTGATTTTTGATTGCCAGACGTTTCGAAGTATAGCGTTCAGTTCTTATCAGTCCACCTGTGACCATTAACGCTGTGAAATATTCGAAACGACAGGCAATTAAAAATCAAATACAAACGTGATGAAATCCGTAAAATATTTTTCTTTCAAAATTGCTTTTTTTGTTCTTAGTCACTTCTTCGTTCACACCAGAGCGCTCGCTTATCTATTCCTAATTTTATCTTTCAGTCTTACATTAAGCACCATGAATCGAAATCAATAACAATTCAATAAAAGGCGCCATAATACTCGCAAATGGATATATTGACACTGAGCGAACGAAAAAAAAAACATCCCAAAATTACATTACGAAGTTGAATGAACGTTTGATAGTTCGTGTGGGAACGAAACGGTATAACCAAATCTATATATATTTTTTGCAAAAAACACTTTAAGTCGTCACCCAACGGACCAACGGATGTATTAAAATAGATTGAGGACGTCGAATGACTTACGACTTTATAACCCATTTAAGTCAAGATTATCCCGGTTGAGCGTAAAATGTTTTTTAATAGTTTATCAGCAGGCTATAATATAGATATCTAGTTTAATCGCAGGATATAAAAGTGGACGACATTATTGAAGATTATTAATCGCTGCTGCTAACAACTATAGTGTGTAATTTTTCTACACGATGACAGATTAAGTGTAATAAATGCCATTAAAACATGCCGGAAGATAATAAATAATAGTTCAAAATAACTATAAAAACACGCTTTAAGGTGGTTTTCTATACAAATAAAATTGAAGTGTCTGTTTGTAATATTTAAAGTAATATGTTTTTGACATGCTCACACGACTCTTTACACGGTTTTTTTTTTTTTTTTTTTTGTGTTTGCACAGCTGTTGGCCGCAGATGGCCTTGACAGCTTGACGCGGACTATGGGTGAGCGCTGAGGGCTCTCAACCCGGAGAAGAGTATGCTAAGCGACATCGCCCAAGGGCTCCCCCTGTGGGGAACGGACCTCGGCTTGGGGCGTCGCTGGAGGCAAAGTGGGCGTGCCCACGTTTTTAGTAGTGACTTTTGCGCGGCGCGGTTTCGCACCTCGACGGCGAGGGCGGAACCGCGGATATTTATTTGTTAAGGCCTCGCGGGCCGTGTAGGCTCTTTGTTGAGCGAGTGTGATATTGTCGTCCTCTTCGTCGAGGACGTGACGAGGACGTCGGATGGATCTTTACACGGTAGGTTTTTATCCAGCAATGGACCTGGCAGATGGCCAGATCGATGAATGGAAGAAAGAAAGGAATCGAAGTCGTATTTAATTTAATAAAGTAACAATTGGCTGTTAATTTTCCACTGTTACAATGTCAATATATTTCTAGTGAATAAAAAGCAAACTAAAATATGGCGGGTAGTTATGACTTGCAACATTTGGCAAAGCATATATGTATAAACGTGTTAACATAACTACAGAATACATAGTAACACTAAGATACATACCTCAGTGTCTGAAAATATAGGTCTACGACCAGTGTGTGTCACCAGTGATGACTTACGGTACGGAAACGTAGCCTTAGGGACTATGTTGGCGTCATGAACAAACTCAGTCGCTCAGCGTGCTATGGAGCGAGCTATGCTCGGGATTCCTCTGCGCGATAGAATCCGAAATACGGAAATCCGTAGGAGAACGGGTGTAATCGTCAATTTCGTTCGAAAAGAATCTAATTATTACTTAGTCGCGACTAAAGAAGTTCAATTAAAAATATAGGGCCAGATTCCACAAGCAGAGTAAGTTATTACCCTACTCTTATTTGCCTATAAGAATAGCACAATCTGGGGCAGTTATCATCAGAAAATGGACAGCAACCTTCTCCGGAAAATTTGTAACACCAAATTACCAACGTCCACCCCATTAGTAAACGTAGCCAGTATCATCTTAAAACGAGATTTTAAATTCAATTCATTTATATCCAATAACTAGCTGACCAAAAGACGTTTTACGGTTCAAATCTAAAAAAAAAAATATTAAAAGAAAATCTCCATGAAATCGATCACCACGCCACCTAACGGTTCAACCAGGTCGGGTCGTACCAGCTCAGAAACCTTCGTGGGCTCATGCACAACACTTTACTGAAGATCATCACATGATCAAATGCATAGTTTACGATTCTATAAAGGACATATAGAAAACATTCGTTTTTATATATATCGATGAATGGATTGAATTGGATTGCTATGTGGTAGCGAATACGAATACTACCAATCTTAATATTACTTATGGGCGTCGTAAAAGATGACTAAGAGCTTTAGAATGACCTGGGCCAACGCCGTCCGATGCTGTCAGTTCAACAATGACATTTACAAAGACGTTAGGCACAAACGGCTTGACTGTACAGATGGCATAGTTGTTAAGATACCGAACTAGAGTGACAGTATCGGGGGTTCGAATCTCACGCGGGACAACACTTTGGGCGAGCCACAAATTGTTGTTCTGAGTCTGGATGTAATATGTGTCCGTTAATTATATGTTTGTAAAGTCCCCCGCAATACAAGGATTATTTTCTTAGTGCAGGGTGTTGTCTTTCCAAAAAAAAAGGTAGGCGGTCCGTCGTATGACTATTGTCAAAATTTTTACAATATGTACTAGGGAAGAAGTATGCATATTGAGTCGACCCCAAATAATAAGATAACAAAATAAGAATAAAATTGGTGTTACTCTTACAGATTTTATATGCATGAGAAGGCAAACTTGGAAGTAAAACCCTATGCGAACCTCGCTAGCTTGGTGTTGTAGACTAAATAAAATATATTACGGGAGGAGGGAATTAGCCAACAGAAAGAGGTCTAGGAGCCGAGAAGAAGGTGAATAATGTTATAAGTTAAAAAAAAAACAATATAAGTTGGTACAATGACGCGTTCTTATCATAAACCGTATTGCGTTTTCTAAGATAGAAATAGATATTCACCTGTAGCACGATATTACTGCGTAAACATTCGTGACCGACGATTTACGATTATCTTGAACAATTTCTAAGCGCACCGGCTTATGTAAACTATTCGGTGCTGAGAATAAACGTATATATGTACCTATTTATTTTATAGAAGCAGGTGTACTTGGTTGGTTAGTACAGGGTTTTATTTCAGAGACGGTATCCGAAAAGGTATCCCACGCGGCTGGCCGTGGACGTCACGGTTCAGTGGCCGGCCTAATGGTGAAGGGCAGGGAATACGGTGGGTTATGATACCGCCCGCCGCCCTTTCGCCATCCCGGACGGAACTGACGGCGGGCGTCCACAAAAAAAGGTGTATTTATTTGATATTTATATGATTTTAAATAAGGCGGAACAGATATAATAGAGAAATCATTGGAACTAAGAGGAGCGGTGGCTGTGGAGGCGGAAGAGTGATGGCTACTCTAGTAGATAATACGGGCTCAAGTGCCGCTTATGGGATCTGGTTGAGCCGTAATTATTCTGTATTTTTTTATCATCATCATTAACATCACAGTCCACGTACGTCCCACTGTTGGCACGGGCCTCCTCGACAATGGGAGGAAATTTGACCTATTATACCATGCTGGTCAGATATGTTGGTATAGGGTTTCATTTCGAGTTTTCCTTGTCTTGCATAGATGTTATATGCATATTAAAGCTCTTAGCCGTAAAAACTATGTTTAGGAATTTTTTTATCTTGTTATCGTTCAGTGAGGACAGTCCTCCCATGATCGTAAACGCTGTAAAGTTTTCGAAATGTCGAGATATCAAAAATCAAAACAACATAGTTTAATTTAATAAGTATTTTCATATCTTTAGTTTCATCATATTATTCATTATCTATCAGTGCTGGCCACATTGTTCATGGCATCTTCAGGGCATTTTGATGGAAATTGAATACATTTGCCGCTGTGACTAATCATTTTGATTCATCATAAATAACGTTTAAATATATAAATACCATTAATGTATATATGTAAATATAAATATTATTATGAATCAGTAATTATTATTATAATTTGCCATGTGTTGAAGGAGTAAGCATACAAATCATCACTCCATCTTGCACATAGTCGTAAAAGACAACTAAGGGATACAATATGTATATAAGATCTGTACAAGAGAAGAAAAACTCGAAATAAAACCCTATACCAACCGTCGTCGTCGTGCTCTTCAATTTTCTGAAGGTCGTGTCTAACACTGTTCGTGAGCTTCGGCAGTACTCCTTACTAGGCTCCTCCACGAGTTCCTGTCCTCAGCCAAACGGAGAGCGGTGGTGATGGGCAGTATAGTATAGTATACCAACCCATATGACCAGTATTGTTTCGTAGATCAATTTCCCTTCTATTATTATGGAGGAGACTCGAGCCCAACAATGGGACGTATATGAGCCGTAATATGATAAATCATTTTATAAAAAATTAATCACAACTCATATACGTCCCTGTTGGGCTTGAGCCTCCTCCATAATGGAAGAGGAATTGATTTACCATACCACGTTGGTCAGAAGTATTGGTATAGGGTTTTATTTCAAGTTTTCCTTTTCTTATAATAAATCATAACTCGGTAAATATGAATAATAATAATGTTTCTGAACGAGGTCATCACAACAGTTTAGCGGAGGATAATCTTTGTCGCAACACTCGGATACGAATAGTGTAAATTGACAAGTCGTGATGATCTCCTAAAAGTTTCACGTTTCGACCTTTGTCCGGCCTCGATACGTGACGAAAACCATCCGGAGTAATGGAGTAAACGCTTTTAATCGGAAACACTCAAGAACTATTGATACGTTTAAATTAGAGCATAGCTTTTAGAGAACTGTTTGGAATTAATGTCATATACACATAAACATTTTTCCGTGTGGTGACGAAGTAAGAATACAATTCACCACTCCCTAACTTGATATATGCACATAACATCTGTGCAAGAGAAGGAAAACTCGAAAAATGAAACCCTATACCAACATGTCTGACCAGCATATTATAGTAGGTCAAATTCCCTCCCAATATGGAGGAGGGCCGAGCCCAACAGTGGGACGTATGTGGGCTGCGATGATGATAATGATAATGACACATAAAATAATGTTATTTTAGTTTTTATTAATGTTTTGCTTTTATATAGGTTATTGTTTTATGTTGTTGGTTAGGTTGAATTAGTTATGTAATTGTACCACGCAAGTCACTTGAGGTTGAACTGAAAATCAGCGCCGTGTTGTGCCCTCACAACGCAGCATCATGCTGAGTGTACGCCTCGTTGACACGCTCACGACACATGCAATTGCCAACTTTTTTTATTTTTTTATTTAAGCATAATCTGTGTTTAGGAGTGTTGCTATTGTTGTTGTGTCGAGACCGTGAAAATAAAAGCTTTTTCTTTCTTTCTTTCTTTTTTAGACTTTTTCCGTGTGGTAACGGAGTAAGAATACAATTCCCCATCTTGCCTCTGCGTGTCATATAAGATGATTACTTGTCTTTTTAATATATGCAAGACAAGGAACACTCAAGATAGAACCCTATGCCAACTCGTCTGAACAGCGTGGTATAGAAGGTCAATTTCCCCTTCTATTATGGAGAAAGCTCGAGACGAGCAGTGGGACGTATGTGAGCTCAGATGACGAGTTTCAGACTCCTACATCATAAGCATTTTGAATTAAATTGCTATTATTTCATTGCTTTATGAAAAATATTTGGACTGCTTTTTTGTGGCGCTGTAAAAATGAAGACCGAACAAAATTCAAGTATAATCTATCGTATAGATCACGCCAAAAATACCTACCGTCATTCTAATTTAAAAGTTAAATGAAACTACAGCTTTTACGACTATGTTGATTGAAAAACGGATTTGAACTTCTGAGGACTACATAATTGTGTAGCGAACACTTCAAAGTGAATAGGAGTAGTCTTGTTTGAGGAAGAGGTTAAAGAGGCGTTGACACATCTATCATTTGAAATATTATAATTTAACATTCCAACATTCTTGCTAATATTATAAATGCGAAAGTAAGTTTGTACGCTTTCACGCTTAAACCACAGAACCGATTTCAAAAATTCTTTTACCAATTGAAAGCTATGATATCAGGGAGTAACGTAGACTATATTTTATCCCAGTATTCCCACAGGAACGGAAACTACGCGGGTTAGAGCGACTGAAACCGAAGCGAAGCGAGGGCGGGTTGCTAGTAGGTAATTATATGTTTGAAGTGAGAACTTTTGTGGCAGGTTTGGATGCGGAGTAAATTCATGTAAGTCGTCCTCGACATGGTCACGCGACTTGTTAATGATGACACTATATCTCTATACTCCACAATGAAAAAGAAATTTACCTAATATACCGCGCTGGTCAGACGTGCTGGTATAAGGTTTAATGTCGAGTTTTTCTTTTCTTGATATTCTTACTCCGTTACCACACGGAACCTTGTCCGTCCCTGTTTATAATACATATACACATATACACATCAACAACCCTAGTAGTCGTGATCGCGCTAAATTGACACTGCTATACTAATTCGTTGTTTGTATTGTTTAGAAATTCAAACGGCAAATTTTCGGACTACGTAATCAGAAACCTCAAAAATAATAAAGCACAGCTTAAAAAAATAACGCCAATGTGTTATATTAACGTCGTCATCATCATTTCAGCTCATATACGTTCTAAGTTATAGTGGTAGGATCATGCTGTTGACAGTTGTTTGTCTACAGCCACGGGCCAGTCCGTCTGGGGTAGTGCGTCACTGAGCAGAAAATCAACGTCCGAGTAGTAGCAATTTGTTACTGCGCTTCGTTCGGTGAGCGAGAGAGCCGGCAGCCCAACTTTCTGAGGGTTTTAGCGGGTAGGTTTTAGTGATGCTTTTAGTATCATTGAACCTAATTGCACGCATTCACACTCCCTTCACTTTCTTCACGTTAGGCAGCGACCTTGCAAAGATCCATAAGGGACAGCAACATTTACCATCAGGTGTACTGTTTCTAGTGTCCCTTCATTTGCAATAAAAAAAAAACTCCGGCTAAGCTCTGCTACAACTTAAAAGAAAACGACCACGCTCAAATGAATAATGAAACACATTTCTAGTATTAGATAAGACAGGTCGCATTATACTGAAGGATATACCAGTTAAATAACAGCAGTTTACAAACAACGGACGAAATGTACACACATATATGTCACATAAATATTTGTACTTTGTGAAGATCGAACACACGTGTGTGTGTGTGTGTGTGTGTGTGTGTACATAGCATTTATCATCATAGTCTTTGTTTTAAATATAGCCAAGTTTATTTCTTCAGTTTACTTTTGAACGATAACATTCATCACGCTGCGGAAAATACTCATTTAACTGAAATGTCGAGCGAATTTCAAAACATCAAATTTAGTTTCAGTCAACAGCGGAACTTTACTTGCCATTCTGATATTATTTATCATAATATAAATTCTATGAATCATTTAATTATTTATGTTGCTTTGAGTTAAACCATACGAATTATTTTCCTTATTAGTAACACCTCGTTTTATTCTGTACTATATTAAAAACAAAATTATTTAAAAAGAAGTTTTCAATAAAACTATTTTTACGGATTTTATCGCGTTTGTACTTGATTTTTGATTGCCCAACGTTTCGAACACTTTTTACCACGGGTCACGGGTGGACCAAGACGTCTTACGTCAACCAATTAATTGTTATTACTGAGATTTATAATCGCTACAGAATTAATTATTAAATTTTTATCCACATTGTGATACAAATTTATTACCAGTACTAAAAAAAAATGATTCTTTAAGAAAAAATGATATTGTTTTTGATTATTAGGTTATTATAAAACATTAAATTTGTTTTATTTATTATGTAATACTCGTGTAAACATCAGAAATCAATCTTTTAATATCTAAATATATTCTTCAAGAATCACAATTTATCCCAAACAAAGTATCGAGCTAAGTGCAGTCATCGGTACGTTTTGCTATATTAATATGAAAAATTCAAGTGATTTACAATCGCAAAAATAATAGATAAATTAAAACTGATAAAACAAGCATCTAAAGAAATTGAATGAAATGTTTACACGAGGCAAGATCACATTGGACGTTTTCAGATAACATTGATGCCGGGGAAAAACCAAATTAAGAACTATTCTTAACAAATCAGCATGCATGAAAAATTTGATAAATGACAATGAATTAAAAGAAATATACAAGAAAATAAATAGCAAGTGGAAAATATATAACTTATCTTACAGGGTGGATAGTACCAAGTTGAACTTATTTTGATTTCCCGCGCCCGGGTAGCGCCCGCGTCTAAAATTTTGCAGGATCTCATACAGCACTTATTTTTCCAGACTATGTCTGATCAGAAAACTACGTTAAAAATATGTTTAATCTCAGCTAATATACACCTCATTACTGAGCTTTCCGATACGTAATCTCGACTCGACCACTCGACAACCTTTATTCCCCAGCGATTGTTGGTACGTTGAGTGATTTGAAAAATACAGTGATATTCATCATTTAAACACTAGGAATAAAGATAATCTTGTTATCCATACTACTCGCCTTCAGAGAATTAGTAAGTCTTTCATGGGGTAATGTATACGATTTTATAATAAACTACCTAGATATATCCAAGATATGCCAATGAATAAGTTTAAAAAGGCTATCAAGAGTAGACTTTGTAGAAAAGGCTACTATAAAATTTCGGATTATTTAGAGGATAATACGGAATGGTTATGAGCAGCTCCTCTTTCAGCAATTTTGTTTTTGTAATGGTCAGCTTTATGGCCCGTTTCTTGTAAGAATTCGTTTTTTTTATCGTGTTGTTAGTCTTGGGTTTGTCTTTGTACAGCGTAGCGTGTTTTGCCTGACGAATTTAGGTTTTGGTCTTTTTAGAATACCTATCATAGTTAGTAACTTATGGTTTGGTCATGCTCACTGAACAAGGTTCTGCTTGCGGTAGCTATGTGGGGCGGGTCACTCCCTTTCCTCCAACGTGGTTGATGGGAGTGATGGCTGCTCTAGTAGTTATTTCGTGATCGGGTGCTGCTTGTGGAATCTGGTCCAACCATGATTTTTATTTTTTTTTTTTTATATATTCACGCCTTTTTCCCATAGGGGTAGGCAGAGTCCACTGCCCTCCACCTGCTACGATCTTTGACATATTCAGCGTAGCAGAGCGGTTCTCTGTGGGCCACTTTTCGCCCCCGACGGAAACGAGACGTGACGTGTCGCGAACCACATCGCCGCCATTCGTACAGTTTTTTTTAATTTTTGAAACTCATTGCGTTTCCGCGAGAAATACATACACATATAATTAACGGACACAAATTACATCCAGACTCAGAACAACAATTTGTGGATCGCACAAAGTGTTGTCCTGCGTGGGATTCGAACCCCCGACACTGGCGCTGTAGGTCACTAGCATTAACCACTACGCCATCTGTGCAGTCAACCAGTGCAACCATGATTTCCTTTTCTTTTTTTATTTTTTATTTGAACTAAATTAAAAATATACAAAGTTATATCCTATCTCGAAGGGCATTACACTGGAGCTAAGACTATATGTTGTATACGTAATTGTATTCAAAAGATGGTAAAAAAATGACAGCCCGCTGAGTTTTTTGCCGGATCCTCTCAGCTTGTGGCCGCGTTCCGATCCGGTGGTAGATATCGTATTATATTCAAACGATGTAGAAATTTGACAATATGTAAGTGCCCTCAAGGGGTCTATGCAGAATAAATGATTTGATTTGATATATGACCTGCCCATTGTCCATTCAGCAAACTAATTCTTCGTGCCGTATCCGTTAAAACCGTCCTTCTACGGATATTCGAATTTTGCTACTCACTACTGAGCTAACCTTCTCCATATTAGAAGGCAAAGTGACTATATCACGCTGATCAGACCGTTTGGTATATAGTTTCATTTCGGTTTTCTTTCTCTTGATTAGATGTGTTCTGCATACTATATCCCTTGGTCGGCTTCTTCGTTACCCACACACAAAATAGGGGTGAATTGTATTTTTACTCAGTTACCACACGTATATAACAAACTAGCTTAGACTTTGTTCACGTAGAAGGTAAAAACGATTCTGTCACACATAATTTTGCCGAAACTTAAACCGTTTACGCAGCGAAAGCTCTCAAAAGGAAAAAAAAGGATTTTGAAACATTCTTCATTAGTGCACAGTTCCTATTGGTCTTAGCGTGATGATAAATAGCCTATAGACTTCCTCTATAAATGGACTATCTAGAACTGAAAGAATTTTTCAAATCGGACCAGTAATTTCTGAGATTAGCGCGTTCAAACAAACCAACTCTTCAGCTTTATATATTATTATAGAGTATAGATACGCTTATCGTTCTGGAAAACCGTCGAAATTACTATTTGTATTTGTCATTTCTCAAGGGGAAATGTTATTTGTGGGATTTACGACATTGAGAATAGCAAACGATCGGCGCAATTTTAAAACCTATAAGCAACAAAATGATTTAACAGATTCAAAGCATTTACGTTCAAAGGAAGTCGGCGGCGTCTGGTTATTGTCAAACATCAACTGTGTCTTTGACATTATTTATATTGAGAGACATTTACAACTCATAAATATATGATATTTGTCGGTGCCTGCGATTGCCTTCGTGTTACTTTAGTTTACACACTGTACAGTGTTTACCTATATGGTTATATAAACACGTGTAGCTCCACGTTTTATAAAAATACTTTTTTTTTAATACTTGGTTTTGTGTTCATTTCGGTTTGTATAGGTTCCACCGCTGGGCTTGAATCTCCTCCACAATGCGAGCCGATATTAAGCTCGTCAGGCGGGTTAGTATTTTTTTTTTATGGCTGGGCTATGGTAAGCGTACGCACGGTCCAGTTCATCCGGGGCGATGAAAGGATGGCGCGCGGGCCCATAACCCACCCGTACCCACGTCACCTCGTTGTTGGGCCGACCACCGGAGCAGATGTGACTTGTCGTCAGTGGTCGGCCCGACGGAATACTCTTTCGGGTAACCTCACCTCTCGACGTCCTGGGACGTCGATCGCCGTCGCGTGGTCAGCCTCTCTGCGGGTGACGGACAATTCCCCGGTCCGATCACCCGCAGGCGAGTTAGTATAAACCTTGATTACGAGTTATCAATCTCTAGCACAGATGTTTTGCATATTATGTAACTTAGTCGACTTTTACGACTCTCATGAGCAAGATGGTGGTGAATTGTATTCTTACTCCGACGAAACCTTATTCCACACGTCTGACCAGTGTGGAATAGTAGGTCAATTCCCCGCTCACTGCGAAGGAAGCATACGCCCAACAGTAGCACTAAATCTGCTGAGATGATGATGAAAAATCATCATCGTTTTCTTTCTAGTTTAAAAGCATAGAGTAGTACAAATATCTCGATGTTTAAAAGTAATATAAAAAAAGGAAAAACATGTTGATTTTCTAGTCGGTTCTTCTCAATGAAATCCGCGTACTAATGCGCCGTACTTTGTTAGATAAACTTGAGATATTATAGATAGTATTGGATAATTTTAAGAAATTCCCCGTATGATGACGATAGTGTAGTGTTGTGTGGCGGCGGCTAGGAATACTACCAAACCTTACACTACTCATGGTTGTCGTAAAAGACGACTTAGAGCTTTACATCGACCGGGGTGATTTCTGTCTGATACCGTCTGGTCCATCATTACATTCGAAAGGAAAGTTTATTTACATCAGGTTGGTAGTAAAACTATTGGCAATAAGTTTTGCTATAATATATACATATGTCGCAACGTCACTACCTCTGGCGCCATATCTTTTAATAGTTTTTAAGAATCAATCTGTTCGCGACAAGTGTAAAATACCGTGATAGTGCTTAAAAAACGAACTGTAACATAATAGTGAATTTTGAGAAAAAGTAATCACTATACTTTTTTAGAAAGTTTAGAAAAAGTATAGTGATAAGAATACCGTGAAAATTAACTAACTCAAAGTGTATCGCCAGATAGGAGTGCGTAACGAATATCGACCAATCAGGGCGCTCCAAATACATAGCGAAATTCGTAAGATGTAAACATTACGAATTAATGTGTACAGTGCTAAATAAACAATGTGAGTAATGAACATTAAAGTAGATTAATTATACGTTATATTGTAGTAAAAATTGTGTTAAAATAGCCTATAACTGTTTGTTTTTCTTAATTTATGTAAAAACATAATTGTACTTAGTTACGTTGTAATTTTTGTTGTTTATAGTGTCAAATTTGCAATAAACATAAATATTCTTGGTATTTTATTGAAATATACGCTAGGACCTATCGAACGCAGTAAGAACCAACACCCTAGGTATTATAACTTGCGAGATATAGCCTAATAAAGATAGAAAAACAATGCTGATAGTATAAAATAATAGTTTTTAGTGCTTGTATAAAGCCTATTTTACTACCTAGGGTCGCGGCCACTACTGAAACAGATAGATGTATCTTAGATAAATAGAATAGTATATAGAATGTAAGCATATCTGTAATAGTCTTAGCGTTATAGTTAATTGTTCAATAAAATCATAGCACAAATCGGACGAATGCGACAACCGTTTACGCTAACAGCCTCGCGGCTGTCGTTACGGTAACACCTCAAGGTGCCTAAGCCTCTCGTTCGATGAACACATCGTAGCATAGACTACCGAAGACACCTAGCGGCGCGCGATGGAAGCTTGAAACCATAGTATGAATATGAAGAAATAGTATGAAGAAATAGCGAACTTCAAGCATTAACATTCAGGGGCTAGGCAGCAACGGTGTAATATTCGTCCGATGTGCAAGTTACTTCAAAATCGATCGTTTTATTTCTTTACTGAAGCCCGCCAGTAGGGAACCGAACCCGAAGATACCGTTTACACATACAGTCCATATAAACCACTGAACCAGCGACCAACCGGGACGTCAGCCGACTACAACACATTTGTCTGAAGGCCCGTCCCGCACACAATCGATTACGGAAACGTCAAGTATAGCAATATAACAATACTTGGGTGTTTTTGATACAACGTTGGCAATGATTTTTGATGTTTGTCGTTTGACCGTTAACGTTTGAAATATTATCGAGCTTTCTTTATTGAGAGCGGTCCGTTGAATACTCAGTTGGGAACGAGACACGAGAACGATCGGTCGTTGTTGCTGCCGTGTTGTATCAAATTCACCGCGTTTCTCTAATGTGTAATTTAGCTGTCCGCATACGTAATCATTAGTCGTAATAGAAAATTGTGTTAACGTTAATTATTGAATATAGTTTAAAAGTAGCCATCCTAAGTGTTATTTTATTCCATCACGATGTGTGACCAATCTGATAGTGATACAGCACGACACCCAACTCTCGATACATATATATATATATATATATATATATGATCGAAGAGGAGTACAATTGGGATAAGAGGATGATGATGGTAATGGTTTAAGAATAATCACCACCACTTATTTCCTAAATATGAGAATCGAAAAAATAGACCGTAGAACTCTTTTGAGATACTTATTAATTGAGATCAATTGCGATGGCCAACCTGCGATTAATTGCGATCGTCAACCTGCCAGATAAGGTTGGCGATTATTGCATCTCCTCTGGAGAAACCTATGTCCAACCGCGGATAGATGGAAACAGTCTAATGAAATATTTAAAAAAATTGGCCTATGTGACGATGCTTAGTTAGACCTTGCCTAACGTTAAAGCAAATGTGCTATTGTCTATGTCCAATGACGTCATATATTAGTCGCGGTACTTTGTACGCAGTAATTAGGTTAAGGGCGAGCGTCATCAATTATGGGCACCCATAGACAATGGTGAATAAATTCTGCGACCTTTGTTATTTGAAGACATAAAAGGTGATGCGTTTGTCGGTATCATTTTGGTTTATGATTTATTGGTGGCATAATTTGACTTAAAAAAAAGAACAAAATTTTCTTGTAAAACTATTTTACGTATTTTATCCCGTTTGTATTTGATTTTTTGATTGCCCGACGTTTGGAATACATTACAGCATTCATGGTGGGCGGACTATGAATGCTGAAGAAAATGAAGCTGAATAAAAAATTTCTTGTGGTGACGGATTAAGAATACAATTCACCCTCCTCTCTTGCTAAATATGCATAGGAGGGAAAGTTCCAAACGAAACCCTATACCAATCCGTCTGACCAGCATTCCCTACCAGTCAATCACATGTTCTCCGTGTGATGAAGTAATAAGAATACAATTCACCACCCCCTATCTTGCCCGTGGATGTCGTAGAAGACGACTAAGGGATATAACACGCATTTAACATCTATGGAAGAGAACGAAATCTCGAAATAAAACCCTATATCAACCTGTCTGACCAACATGGTATAGTAAGATCAATTCCCCTCATAATGTGGAGGAGGCTCGAGCCCAGCAGTGGGACGTATATGAGCTGAAACGATAATTGGCACTTTATACTCGTAATATTAAGTGTGCCTTGTTGTCTAAAATAAAAGAAAAATGCTGTGTTGTTTTAACAGCAATGCAGAGAAGATCAGTGTCTAAAAGACACAGACATACATATATTCACGCCTCTTTCCCACAGGGGTAGGCAGAGACCACTTCCCTCCACTTGCTACGATCTTGACATACCACTTTCGCCTCCTTCACATTCATTAATCTCTTCATGCCTGGCCTTTCTTAAGAACGTCCCCGATTTGATCATGAAACGTCCGCCTTGGTCTTCCCCTTCTAACACTTCCGCTCAGATTCGCCTTATAAATTCTTGTTGCTAATCTCCTTTCATTCATTCTCTCTACATGACCAAACCAACTTAACATACCTTTCTTAATCCTTGTCACTACATCGTATGAATGTTCATACCACGACGTTCCTTGATTACACTGTTCTTAATTCTATCACTCAATTTCACACCAATCATGCTCCTCAGCGCTCTCGTTTCCACAGGATTTATTCTACTTTCGTGCTGCTTCTGCCATACCCAGCTCTCACTTCCATACGTTAGGGTTGGTACAAGGTCTCCCCTATGCACAGCCAGGCGAGCCTTCTTAGACAGGCTGCCCCTAAATGTGCGCAAAGCACCATTCACCATATTTCCCTTACACACTCTTCTTTCAACATCTTTATCACATTTACTATCTGGCAATTTAGTCAAAAATGTCAGTACAAATAAATCAATATAATATGATAGTGTTGATGATTTAATGTTTATTGCCTACACGCCATTGATTATGGTGCGTGAACGTGCGTCATGACATTGTGATGTATGAAGAATACTAATGATGAAGGGTAAAGGTACTTTTACAGGATAGAAATTGATTGTTAACATATTTATTAAGTTATTAAGTTCCGTGTGGTGACCGGACTAAGAATACAATTCACCACTCCCTATCTTACCCGTGGATGTCGTAAAAGACGACTAAGGGATATAATATGCATATAACATCTGTGTAAGAGAAGGAAATCTTGAAATAAAACCCTATACCAACATGTCTGACCAACATGGTATAGTAGGTCAAATTCCCTCCCATTGAGGAGGGGAAAAAAAGCCAAATAAAAAATAAGCCAATTCCGTCGAGTTTCTTGCCGGACCTTATCAATGGATGTCGCGTTCTGATCCGGTGGCAGATTATCAAATAAAAACATTTACTATTTTCGTACTCAAAACGTAACTCGTCGTGTTACTTGCACACGGATAATCGTGCACCAACGCCTGTCGTTAAACGTTAAGCAAACATACATACATCGTTGTTTATGACAAGGTTTTATTTTTGGCCGCATAATACTCCCTATAATAGAACTTGCATAGCTCGTAGGTGTCGTAAAAGACGACTAAACGCTTTAAATCGGCCTAAATTAACTGCCATCTTATGATATCTCATGAACAATTACATTCCCAAAGAGAGTTGACGTCATCCAGGCGGCCGGTCATAAAACTATCGCCAAAACCTTTTGCAATGTCATAATTTCAGCTCATATACGTCCCACTGTTGGGCTCGAGCCTCCTGCGCAATAGGAAGGAAATTAACTATACTATATACCATGCTGGTCAGACAGGTTGGTATAGGGTTTTGTTTCGAGTTTTCCTTCTCTTACATAGTTGTTATAGGCGTATTATAACCCCTTAGTCATCTTTTACGACATCCACGGGTAAGATGGGGAGTGGTGAATATTCTTATTCCATCACCACAAGGAATATTTATGCAATATCTATGATGGAAATAGAGTACACATTCCGTCGAGCTCAAGTAAATGATAAAAGCAAGATAATGATGATACATATACCTATATTTCCTCCATGTGGTGACGGAGTATGAATACAGTCTTGTCCGTGGGGGTCGTAAAGGACAGCTAAGGAATATGATATGTGGATAACATTTATGCAAGAGAAGGGAAACTTTACATAAAACTCAACACATCTGATCCGCATTGTCCTCTTATTGTGGAGGAAGTCCAAGCCCAACAGTGGGACTTATGTAGGCTGAGATTATGAGATGATAACGGAGGTGACGGAGTAAGAATACAATTCGCCACTCTGTCTTGCCCGTGGATGTCGTAAAAGACGACTAAAGGATATAACATCTATACAAGAGAAAAAAAATTCGAAACAAAACCCTATACCAACACGTATGTGGCGTTGAGAGGAAGCCTCCCACCCGGGCTGGGCGTAATTTGCTACGCCGACGATACACTCGTCACAGCCCGGGGTGGGACGCTAGAGGAGAAGGCACGCCTGGCAACTCTCGGCACCGAGGAGATTGTCAGGCGGATCGAAGCGCTGGGGTTGAGGGTAGCCCTGGAAAAGACGGAGGCCCTTTTGTTCCATGGCCTCCGGACCGCCGGGCCTCCCGTCAGCGCTTCGATCACCGTGAAGTCGGTCACTATCAGCATCCAGGCCCACATGAAGTAGTACTTGGGCCTGGTGCTCGACGGGCATTTTTGGTTCCGGGAGCATCTCCATCGACTTGCTCCCCGGCTCGTCGGCGCGGCGTCTGCCCTTTCGCGGCTGATGCCGAATGTGGGCGGACCCAGTGCTACGTGCCGACAGCTGTACGTGGGGGTGATCCGGTTGATGGCCCTATACGGCGCACCGGTGTGGGCGGGGTCCCTGACCGTCCGTCTTAGGGCCCTCCTGTGGCGACCACAGAGGGTCATGGCGATTAGGGCCATACGGGGTTACCGCACGGTGGCGACGGAGGCAGCGTGCCTCCTGGCCGGAACCCCCGCGTGGGACCTGGAGGCGGAGATGATCGCCGACATTTATCGGCGGGTGTCGGAGACGCGCGCCCGCGGCGGCATGGTCTCCATCACCAGATCACCGCCTGGCGGGTCGACGCCCGCCGAGAAGTCATTGCCCGTTGGGTAGTCCGGCTGGAGAGTCCTCGGTACGGTGTCAGGACCGTCGAGGCCCTCCGGCCGGTGCTGATGGAGTGGTTGGAGCGGATGCACGGGGTGCTTTCCTTCCGACTTGTGCAGGTGCTGACGGGGTACGGTTGCTTCGGGAAGTACCTGTACAAGATTGTCAGGAGGGAGAGCACACCGTCCTGCCACCACTGCAGTTGCGACGAGGACACGGCGCAGCACACGCTCGAGGAGTGTGCTGCATGGGAGGGGGATCGCCGTGAACTCGTCACAATTATCGGTGCCGACCTGGAGCTGCCGACCATCGCCAGGGACATGCTCGTCAGCGTCAGGAACTGGGACGCGGTCGCCGCCTTCTGTGAGGCCGTAATCTAACGGAAGGAGGCGGCGGATCGTGTGCGAGTAGAGTTCCTATTCGGTGACACGTTCCGCCGCCGGCGACTCGGGCGGCGCAGGCGCGAGTATCTGCGCCTAATGCCGCCCTAGCCGAGGCTGCGGGTGATCGGACCGGGGAATTGTCCGTCACCCGCAGAGAGGCTGACCGCGCGACGGCGACCGACGTCCCAGGACGTCGAGAGGTGAGGTTACCCGAAAGGGTATTCCGTCAGGCCGCCACTGACGACAAGTCACATCTGCGCCGGTGGTCGGCCCAACAACGAGGTGACGTGGGTACGGGTGGGTTATGGGCCCGCGCGCCGTCCTTTCATCGCTCCGGACGGACTGGACCGCGCGTGCGCTTACCATAGCCCTCCCATAAATACCAACACGTCTGACCAGCGTGGTATAGTAGGTCAATATTCCTTCTATTATGGAGGAGGCTCGAGCCCAGCAGTGAGACACATGAGCTAAGATGATGACGCCGATAATGCATAACTCCATTACCACTCACAAAGCAAGCTACAATAATATAAATGCAAATTAACAGTTAAAATTAATTTTAATAGCGTCATATAACATAAAATTGTCTTCAGTCCAAAGTTAATGATGAGAAAGCTTCATAATTGCCAATTGAAACATAAATGTATTGACACTAACTGTTGGACGGTTGTGGTTCATGTGTTGGAATACCTATGGGGAGAATTCTGATTACATATTAATCTGTATTAGTTCTTTGCGAGTGACCGATAAGAAGAAAATATTTTTAAAGTGAAACTTTTATTACATCGCCTCAAACTTTTTCGTCCATCGCATGTCGCGTGACGGTCGGGCGCGGATTAGGGGTAAAGTAGAAGGCGCTCGTCAGAGCCGAGTCGAATATGGTGGCGCATATGGTTCGCATCAGCTGACCGTGTATCTGTATTGTATAGAATATTACTCATTTGTGCCAGTGCTCAACGCTATTTGTTTGTTTTTATTTATCAGTGTTTAATGTAAATGTTGCTATTTTTTAGCATTTAAATGTCTACAATGCGAAAAGAGGTTTCACTTTTACCGTGGTTTCATAAAACCACACAGTAATTTTTTTTGTATCTTAATGAAATTGCACAATTCTAATTCATGCTGACTAAAGCCCGCGAGAGCACATATATATTGTCAATTTTAACTTAAGCAAGCGTACCTGGCAGAGTTCGTCTCGCCCGTAATAGAAAGCCGTAATGGGGCTAAATCCTTCTATGTGGTAACGGAGTAAGAATACAATTCACCCTATCTTGCCCGTGGATGTCGTAAAAGACGACTAATGGTTATAATGCACATTTAACATCTATGCAAGAGAACGAAATCTCGAAATAAAACCCCATACGAACCTGTCTGACCGGCATGGTATAGTAAGGTCAATTTCCCTCCTATTGTGGAGGGGGCTCGAGCTCAACAATGGGACGTACTAGCTGAAATGATGAATGTGGCTAAAATCCGGCCGGCCTAATGTGGGTAAATATGAGATTTTAAATTAAACATTCACGTTTTATATTTCTGTGTGGTGACAGAGTAAGAATACAATTCCGTATGCCAAATATATGACGAAAGATTATTGCTGGACCACATTCCACAAGCTGCACCCGATCACGAGTTATTAAGGCAGCTAACATTCCCCTCAACTACAATGAAGAGAATGGAGATATCCGCTTCAAGCAGTAACCGCAAGCAGACCATTCTGTGAGCATGACCATATGCGGCATATGCTACAAATTCAAACTCAAACAAAAATAAAAATTCGTTAGACAAAATACGCTATGCATTACAATTATGTATATAATCGAATACATTATTGTTAAGGTATTCGCGTATCGTAACGATTGTCATAGATTCGATTATCACGCAAGGCAATTTTTCAGCCGTCGAGAAATGATTGTTTTCGATCTGAATATACTTTTGTTTCCGTTATGTTGGTAAAGGTCTTTGCCACACAAGAATTCTTCAGTGTACAAAAAAATATATATATAATCTGTTTAAAATGATCACTATATTATTTCTCTGTCTTTCAAATGATATTAGAGACGGAGATAAATAAACACCCTGTGGTAACAAACTATGAACAGAACCTGCGCTATCGTAGGGTGGTCAAAAGGCGTATCGAACAGGTGCAACGGCTCACCTGTGTGGACATTGCAACGGAATTCTCGATACCTGCTTGAATATTTTAAAACTACATTTGTTGAATTATCTATTATAAAATAATACTATATCCCTCTTTTTATTCATTACTCGTCACAACTCATATACGTCCCACTGCTGGGCTCGAGTCACCTCCGCAAAGGAAGGGAATTACAATTACTATTAATAATAATACAAAAAATGACAATTGTTTGCCTACAATGTAAAAATCATTAAGATTTGTCCAGATTGCAATAATATTCTGCATTTTTTTTTTGGGGTGGGTTGCAGTCGGCGCGCTCCTCGCACCACTCCGTCCGGGGCGACAGAGGGGCGTAAGCACGCAACACCCGCAACCCACCCGAACACCACGTTCCACCGGAGCAGGGTTACTTGTCATCAGTGGTCGGCCCGACGGAATACCCCCTATTTGGGGTATCCTCCCATCGACCGACGTCCCCCTTTCAGGGAGGAGAGGCATGAGGCGCAGGTATTCGCGCCTACGCCGCCCCAGTCACCGGCGGCGGATCGCCTCATCGAGGCTGCGCTCCTCGCGCAGGCGATCCGCCGCCTCCTTCTGCGAGATCACTGCCTCGTAGAAGGCTGCGACCGCGTCCCAGTTCCTGACGCTGTCGACCATCGCCCTGGCGATAGTCGGCAGCGTCAGGTCGGCACCGATGATTGCGACGAGTTCACGAATAATATTCTGCATAGCCGAAGCAACGACAATCATACAGAGAAAAACAAACCACTTAAACATAATTTGTGTTCACAAATGGCGTTGTGACTTAAGGAGTAATCTGCCACGCAAAGTGTCATTATATGTACGATCCACAAATGAATGTCCTAAGTCTAGGTGTAATTTCTGGCTTTTAATCGTCTGCCCGTTTGTGAAATCAACCGCGCAGGAATTTCTTCGCTAGTGAAAGAAAATTGTCGAATTTTATTAGATTTTTACTTTTAATTCTCAGTATGACCGCGTCCCAATTCGGTGGCACATTAGATTTCATAGATTTAAATTAATAAATTGTCATAATATAATAATTACCACAAATTTAATGTTAAATAGAAATTAACCACAAACAGTATATTTTCTTTTGCGTTTTGTACTGGCAATGCGTTTATATGAAAAAATGTATATTGTATACATACATACTCACGCCTCTTTCCTATAGGGGTAGGCAGAGACCACTTCCTTCCACTTGCTTAAGATTGTAATCTTAACATACCACTTTCGCTTCCTCCACATTCATTAATCTCCTCATACATTTTTTTCGGTTCAGGGTACTTCTAACCTGGCCTTTCTTAGAAACGTATAACGTACTGTTATTTAATATGTTTTGCACCCTTTCTCGCACACTCTTTATTACATACTTTGCATTTGTCCATCGTAAGCTATCCACTCCGTTCCTTTCACACTTCAGTCTCATCCTAACATCTACGCTAGACAGCCGTCTTAACCAAATAATTAAATTTTATTTTTTAAAAACCCTTTTTGCTCGAGGCTCATGCTCGGCATTTCGTATTTCAATATTTGTTAACTAATACTCCATTAGGTAGGTGGATATTAATCTCTGTAATAACGATGACTTGTTGTACGTGAGACATCTTAGTCCTCCCGTGACCATGAACGCTATAAATTGTTGGAAACACCAGGCAATAAAAATAAAACATAAACGCGATAAAAACCGTAAGAGTAATCTCTGTAATACTCGCATAAACACAGAATAATTATAAAAATAAAACCGATATTTAAATTGCACGTGCGTATAAATTGTGGGTAAAATTTATATCATAATTACTGTACCCTTAAGCTTGCTAATTAAGATAATTTAATTACTTGGGGATGACTCAATATGTACTTTTCCTTCATAGTTTTTATCATCTTGCTCTTATCCCAATTACTTGGGGTCGACGCAATATGTCATCTGTTTTGACATATTGCAAAAAGTTTCGGCAATGACTTTTATGACCGGCCGCCTGCCTGACGTCAACCCTCCTTGGGAATGTAATCGTTGACCCAAATGGTACCAGATGGAGTTGGACCGGGTCAATCTAGGGCTCTTAGTCGTCTTTTACGACACCCACGAGCAAAGCAAGGGTTGGTAGTATTCGAAGCCGCTACCACACAGCACATACTTTTCCTTCATAGTAAATATTGCAAAAGTTATTGCAAATTGTTTTATATATTATTTTTTTATTAAAAAAAAAACGAAACAGCGTGCGCTAAGGTCAATATCCTTGGATTGCGGGGGACTTTCATCATCATCTTGCTCTTATCCCAACTACCTGGGGTCGACGCAATATGTCATCTATTTTGACATATTGCAAAAAGTTTCGACAATGACTTTTATGAACGGCCGCCTTCCTGACGTCAACCCTCCTTGGGAATGTAATCGTTGACCCAAATGTTACCAGATGGAGTTGGTCCGGGTCAATCTAGGATTCTTAGTCGTCTTTTACGACACCCACGAGCAAAACAAGGGTTGGTAGTATTCGAAGCCGCTACCACACAGCCACAAAACAGGACTTTACAAACATATAATTAACGGACACGAATTACATCCAGACTTAGAACAACAATTTGTGGATCGCACAATGTGTCGTCCCGCGCAGGATTCGAACTCACGATACTGGCACGGTAGTTCGGTATCTTAACCACCACGCCATCTGTACAGTCAGTTATGACCGGCCGCCTGTCTGATGTTAACCCTCCTTGGGGATGTAATTGTTAACAGACGGCATCAGATAGAGTTGGCTCAAGTGGATATAATGCTATAATCTTAATCGTCTTTTACGACACCCTCGAACAATGTAAGTGTTGATATTATTCGTAATGCCACTCCACAAGTGTAGTACGTAATATTTATATGTTGTTATTAATTAACCTAAAAAAAATTTGCTGTCTCTAAAGTCAGTTTACGGACGATAATTTAACGTGATAAGAAAACATTGATCAAAAATTGCATACTTACTTTAATGAACTGAATTGAATTATTATCACTGAATGATAATTTAAAGAAGGAGTTAATAGAATTTTTGCCGCAATTGTTGTTGCAATAAACATTAGAAACCACATTAACTTTTCACTTCACTTTATAAACAGTTGACAGAAGAGTTTAAGTGTAAGTTGTGTGCTACCGTTGTCTCTCTTCTACTCTAACGCATCGGCTAATGGAGTGGAAGGTAGAGGTGTCATATGCCGAGCGCTTAGATCGATTGTGCCTCTTTATCACTTGATCTGCGCGCTCCCTTGCAGGCTCGGCTCAGGCGGCACGTGACAATGAGTCATGCCTTTTCTCGCGTGCAGCAACAACACCAAACAATAGGCTCAGGCGGCACGTGACAATGAGTCATGCCTTTTCTCGCGTGCAGCAACAACACCAAACAATAACCTTTATTTGTTTTAAATTAATATTTTATTATGTTTACGCGAGCATTATACATTGTAAATAAAACTATTTTACGGATTTTATCACGTTTGTATTTGATTTTTGATTGCCCGACTTTGCAGCGTTCATGGTCAAGGACGGACTAAGATGTCCCACGTCCAACACGTCATCGTTATTACGGAGATTTATAATTATCTAAGCGCTACAGAAATTCGTTTCAACTTTTATAGATCACTCAGTTTTGTAGCAGTCAGGATGTTGATGATATTATGTTAGTTTCATCATCATCATAATGAAACACGTTCCCCCCTAACCGCCACAAAGCAGTATGTTCTATAAAAAGCTAAAATAAATAATGTTGATCACGATAAACACAATGTTTGTACGGCCCAAAGTGTTGTATGAACAATGATGATGGCGTATGATCGATATGCTCCCGTCAAGAAGATGGATCTATTGCGTTAATATTCCATATAAATGCGTTACTTTACGCGCAATAAGCTGGTGGGTGGAAACTAGTACATCTGATAGTTTTAATGGTGCCCAAGTTTGGAATAAATTTATTTTTACTAGAGTCCTGTGACTTTCTTTGTGGTAGGACCACACTGTCGACTGGTGGCAAATGAGTTAGCAACATACTCGATGGTAAGTAATGGTCACGGATCTTTGCTAGGCCGCTGCCTTCCGTGAAGAAACTGAAGGGAGTGTGAATGCGTGTAATGAGGTTTTGTGATACTAGATGCATCACCAAAACCAACTACACTCTCAGAAATTTGGGATTCCCGCTCTCTCTTTCTGAACGAAGTGCAGTAACAAATTGTTACTACTCAAACGTCGATTTTCTGCGAGTGTGTGGTTACTATCCCGGATGGACTGGACCGCGGCTGTAGACAATGTAGTCCTATCATCTATACCAATAAATAAAATTTTTGCAATTAAAAAATTTTTGTCTGTCTGTCTGTCTGTTTCTTCCGGGTAATCTTCAAAACGGCTGGACCGATTTCAAAATTCTTTCACCAATGGAAAGCTATAATATCAGGGCGTAAACTAGGCTATATTTTATCCCGGTATTCCCACGGGAACGGGAACTACGCGGGTAAAACGACTATAACCTATAACCGAAGCGAAGCGAGGGCGGATTGCTAGTCTATACCAATAAATAAAATTGGAGTCTGTTTGTAATGTCAAAATAATAGGCTTTTTTCATGCTCACACGGTTATTTGCACGACACCTATGCCTAAAATAGCAATTAAAAAATTTTTGTCTGTCTGTCTGTCTGTTTGTTCCGGGTAATCTTCAAAACGGCTGGACCGATTTCAAAAATTCTTTCACCAATGGAAAGCTATAATATCAGGGCGTAAACTAGGCTATATTTTATCACGGTATTCCCACTGGGACGGGAACTACGCGGGTAAAACGACTAAAACCAAAGCGAAGCGAGGACGGGTTGCTAGTTTATATTATAAATGCGAAAGTAAGTTTGTTTCTTTCTGTGTTAAGCTTAAGATAAGGATAATGATTACGTAAACGATCCGATTTCACGTAAAAGAAATATGATCACGATAGCCAGACATAGGATCATATACCGCCTCGGCTAGAAGCGTATTTAGGAGTGCGAGAATTATACAGACTAGGGAAGAGTTGAAAATTTACAAGTATACAGTAAGGAATATAATGCTTTATATAATTACTTCGTAAATTTATTAGATGAGATATATGTATTGCCTTCGGGAATTTCCATGTGGTGACAGAGTAAGAATACAATTCACCACAAGAAAGAAAGAAAAAAAATGAAAGAAAAATAATTTATTTCTCCTACGGGAGGAACACGTACAATAGCATAGAATAAAAAGTAGAATAACATAAAAAATAATAGATAATAAAAGAGAATACACAGTGAAAATAACAAAATTAGAGTCCCCTTCGGAAAAGAGGGAAAGGATCGCTGCTCAGCATAATGTTGACGTATCCACTCTATAAAATGAATACCACAACGCTGTTATTCTGCAGCGTCCTCTAACGATCGTCAGCAATGTCCAGGCAGCAGAGTATAGAAGATACTGTCAAAGCATGGCTATCCCTTTGCAAAATAATAATTTATCACAATAATAACTAAAATAATAATAATCTAACCTAAAAACATGTATAAAGATAATATTAAAATAAAAGATAAGACCGTCTTAAAATTAAAAAGTAAAATAAAATTACGTAGGTAAATGAACCATAGAAAAAAAGAAAGATGTATTTTTTTAATCTGTGGCAACATTTGTGAGTTTGTGCTATCTGTGAGCGAAGCGTCTGTATGTCAAAGAGGATTAGATTTTTGGCGGGCAAACCATTGGCGCGTCTTTTTGAATTATAAAATTTTATTAAATTGCAAACGACTTTAAACTTAATTGTTCATCACAAATAATACGCTCCTTGGTTTTATAACTGATAAATATTACACATAAGATGAATGAATCCAGCGGCGGTAAGGATTTGAAAAGAAAATTTCATACCACGGATGAGGCTGTAGAACCTGCCACGAAAATGTCTCTTAAATTCATCAATACTAAGAGAGGTTTATTTAAGGATTGTCATCATATTTACGCTGAAGAAAGGCAAGAATATCCAATATTATTATCTCATGATGCCGATGATACTAATACTAGGACAAAAATTGATATATTCAAAACCAATTATATACTCAAGAATAAGGTAACAGGTATTGATTTTGTGAAACAAACAAGTAATTATTTTCTTAAAGTATATTTCAAAAACAAGAAAGATGCTAACACCTTTTTATTAAATAAAACTTTACTGAAACAAAATAATTGGACAGCTAAAATTCCCTATGATCAGATTGAATCCCAAGGAATAATAACAGCCCCTGTGGATATCACTGAACAAGATCTTCTGTGCAATCTTGAAGCTCGCTGCCAGGTTATAGGTGTAAAACGTTTTCTTAAGAAACAACTAGATGGCAGTCTCCAACCACTGCGAACAATTCTTATAACATTCTTATCTACAACAAGACCCGATCACGTAACGTATGATAACATATGGTTTGACGTTCGAGAGTATGTAAGACCACTTTTACAATGCTTTAATTGTTATAAGTTTAATCATGGTAGTGGTAGCTGCAAAAATATTCAAATATGTTCTATATGTTCACAAAATCATAATTTCAGAGATTGTCCCAATAAAAATAATGTGAAATGTTCCAACTGCAGTGGCCCCCATGTAGCTATATCCAATGCCTGTCCAGTAAAATCATCTAAAATAGCTGAAATTAAAAATAGAATTGCAGGCAATTTTACTTATGCTACAGTTGCTAGTAAAAACCCTAAAACAAATTTTCCACCTTTACCAAATTTAAACTTTTCTAATAGATTACCACTATCTGTCCCTCAAAGCAAATCTTCTCCACAGAGAAGAGCTAATATAACAGAAATTCTTAATTCGGATATTATTTTAAATGCCATTACAAAAACAATAATAGACATTATGCAAAAGAAGGAAGAGGAGGGTTTTAACATTTCTTCCAAAACAATAAAGGAGTCCTTGATAGCTAACTTTGTATAATGTTTTATTCACAGCTTAATATATTGCACTGGAATGCTAGAAGTATCGTCTCTAAATTAGATTTACTCACCAACTACATTAATACTTTTGATACAGAGATAGATATAGTTCTATTAAATGAAACTTGGTTGGATGATACTAAATCACTTAAAATAAAGGGTTACAATATATTTAGAGCCGACTCAGAGAGACCTCATGGGGGTGTAGCTATTGCTGTTAAAAATAAATTTCAAGTAAATATTATTAACACTTTTTCTTCCTATAACTGTCAAAACATATTGCTAACATTACTTCTGAATGATCTTTCGATTGATATATTATGTGTTTATTGCCCACCTGGTAAATTTAATTTAAAATTATTACAGGACATCTATTCCAAAATTCTATCCAGAAATTTTATTATTATTGGGGACTTTAATGCCCATCATGTTTCTTGGGGATCTAATAAAAATGACAAAAGAGGTAATATAATACACTCCTTTATGGAAAGTCATAATATAGTGTGCTTAAATGATCATAATCCCACTACATTAGCTCCCTTTGGAAAAAGTTCTAGTGTGTTAGATTTAGCTTTTGTATCAACCCCATTAAATTCCAGCTGTAAATTTGCTATAGCTGATGATCCTATGAGTAGTGACCACTTTCCTATCCATGTAGATTTGTTATATCCAAATCGATACCCTAAATATGATAAGCCTAACCAAATAAAATCATCCTATTCTATACCACCTATTAACTATAATAAAATTGACTGGGCTGTGTTTAAAGACAAATGTGACATTACCTTTTCAACATTCCATTCTACAGGTGATGCTTCAGTTAATTATAATAATTTTATTGAAAAATTGAACCAGATTTTATCTTCCTTTGCAGTTAAGAGGCCTTTTCTTAATAGCAGTCATAGTAAAATACAGAAAAAATCTGTGTGGTGGAATGATATCTGTAAAAAAGCTGTTTCTCAAGCTCGTCTTGCACTGTCTTTATATAAAAAATTTCCTAATGTTGAAAATTATTTGATATATAAAAAGTTTGATGGCCGAAAGAAACAAATAATATCAGAACAAAAACGTTCAAGTTGGCAAGCACTATGCACTTCATTCAATCGCTGTACTCCTTCTAAAGTTATATGGGATTATATTCGTAAATTTAAGTTTTCTAAGAATATTTCAAACAATATTAATTTTTTTCAAGATAATAACAATGCCCTACAATATTTAGATAAAGTATGTTCCATGAACTATAATAGTGCCTTCAATTACCTTAAATATTTTAATAACTCTGGTCACAGCTCAGCTAAGTGGTTAGAAGATCCTTTCAGTATTAGTGAATTTACTGCTGCTCTGGTAAATAAAAAAAATACATCTCCTGGTCCTGACAAAATTCCTTACTTAGTAATTAAAAACCTTCCCCTTAGTTCTCAATTACTATTATTAAATATTTTTAATCAATTGTGGTATTCTAAGAAAATTCCTGATGCCTGGAAAGAGCAGTATGTAGTACCTATTCCTAAGCCTAATAAAAACCTTAATAATCTAGACTCCTACAGACCTATCTCTTTAACATCATGTTTTTCTAAGCTTTTTGAGTCAATGCTAAAATCAAGAATAGAGTGGTTTGTAGAGAAGAACCTTTTAATACCAAATAACCAATATGGTTTTCGCAGAGGGAAAAGTACTATAGATAGCTTAAGTTGTTTAATTGGCGATATTATGAATGGTTTTCAAACCAATAGGTATACAATAGCTGTGTTTTTTGATATAAAAGGCGCTTTTGATAATATTGACCATAAATTCCTCATTAAAAGTTTGTGCAAGCTAGGATTTCCTGGAGCTGTACTTCAGTGGCTTTTTACTTTTCTACATGGACGTAGGGTGAATTTGAGAGTGAAAAACCAATTTTATGGCCCTAACATTTCTTATAAAGGTACTCCTCAAGGTTCTGTAATTTCCCCGTTAATTTTCATTTTAAGTTTGGTGAAATTAATGGAGAAGATACCTAAATCTGTCAGATATCTTCTTTATGCAGATGATCTAGCTGTATATATTCAGACATCTAATATAATTAAGGGTGAATCCATAATGAATGACTTTCTTATAATTTTATACACTGTTCTAAGTACTAAATTGAAACTGGACATTAATACTAATAAAAGTGTTGTCATGGTTTTCTCCAGAAGTGGTGAATTTAGGCCTAAATTACAATATAATGGCAATTTTTTACAAGTAAATACCTCCTATAAATATCTGGGGATCTTTCTAGACTGTAAATTATCTTGGTCTGAACATATAAGTTATTTATGCAAAAGGTCTGAGCAGGTATTAAATATTATGAGATCATTAACAGGGTTAAAATGGGGTTCTGATCCAAAAATTTTAAAACAACTATACCAAGCAACAATACGCAGTTATTTTGACTATGGTTGCATGTTTTACTTTAATGCTGCTAGTCATTTACTCAAGAAGTTAGAAGTCACTCAAAATAGAGCACTCCGTATAATTTTGGGGGCTATGTCCTCTTCTCCAATTAACTCTTTAGAAGTTGAAGCTGCCGTAGTGCCTTTAACTGTGAGAAGGTCTTATGTGGTAGATAAATACTGCCTTAAGCTAATTAGCCGGGACAATGAAGTGGTTTCAAGTTGGTTAGAGAACTTTATTTACCCTGATTATAATAAAACTCCATTAAGGGCAACAACCTCTTTAAGTGAATCTATTTCATATCTAAATTATGAATTTCAAGACATAGTTTATTGGACTAAAATACTTCCATGTTATTCTCTGCAGTATAATGATATTATTTTTGAAATTCCTATTACTTTAAATAAATACAATGATAAAGCAGATTTTGTAAAGTTCTTAGATAGCAAAAGTCATTTCAGTGCAATATATACAGATGGATCAAAAACCAAAAATAGGACTGGTTTCGCTTTTTACATTCCTACTCTAAATATAGGTAAAAAATATCACTGTCATAATTTATTTTCCATTTTTTCAACAGAAGCACTTGCTATCATACACGCTCTAGAGTATATTATAGGTAATGTTAAACAATTGAATGATAACTTTATAATATTGACAGATTCTACGAGTATATTACAAGCAATTATTAACAAAACTTTATCAGCTTCTTTCAATTATTTAATATACAAGATAAGGTATTATGTCTGTGCTTTACAAAAGCTCAATATTTCAATTGAGTTTGCCTGGGTCCCAGGCCATTCTGGCATCTATGGTAATGAAGTCGCTGATAGTCTGGCTAAATCATCATCAAACAGCATCTCTTGTGATTGCAAGGTTCCGTATACCGATTTAATTCCGTCACTAAAACAAAATATGATAAAACGCTGGTGTATGGTTTTAAATCATACTCGAACTACTAAAGGTAAATGGTTAGAAGAAATTGAACCCATACCTTCAACAAAAGCGTGGTTTGAAAAAGATTCCAAGTTCCTGGGCAGACATTTTATTACCACTATTTCTAGATTACGTATTGGCCACTGCAGAATTCCTTCTCATTTGTTTAGAATTAATGTAGTTCATAATACATCCTGTTCATATTGTTACTATGCCGTTGGTGATTTGCAAATATATTTTTTAATTGTCCGAATTTTAAACTGAACCGGTTACTATTAATCTGTCAATGTCAAGACACTATAGGACATGTTCCAAACACTGTACAAACCTTACTAAAATTTCCATCACTGTATATTGCTTTGTATAATTTTATTGTAAGCACAATTGGAAATGTATGATATATTAGATAATTTAAGATTATTATTGTATCGTATAATGTAAATATTACTGTTCCGAATCTTATGTAGTTTTTAAGTTTCTGTTAGGCTGATGGTTCTGCCAAAGCCTTTAATAAATTAAAAAAAAAAAATAAAAAATCTGTATGTCAAGTGTATTGTTATTGTGTAGTTGTGATTAATGCGTCGCCAAATTGTAGATACAATATTTAGTAAAAGTTCAAGCAAATCAAATGTGAATTTTGAATATGTATAGTGACTCATATTCACGCAATGTAACCAATTGTTAACAAGCTGAATTAGGTACAGGGTTGAGTTTGAGAATTTTGAGAACTATTTGTGGCAGCACACTGCTGGATGCATCAAATCACTACTACCAAGCTAAGGATATAAGAGGTACGCTTAAAATATATATAATTCTGCATTTATTAAACTGTAATTATTTGTACATTTATAAACTGAATTTATTTATTTATATATACACTCATTTGCAAAAAAAACGGGCACCTAAGCAATGAACCATTTCAAATGTTAATATTTCTTTGTTTGATAATTATAGGTAGTTTTATCCACACAATTTGCTAAATTAATAAGAAAATAATCGTTTTCATCAGTATTTCATAAAATTTAGATACAATTTATGGGAAATAATGCTAAATCTCGCTAGTAGTGTATATTCGCTAGTAGTGCATATGCTCATGAAGTAAAAATAAAAAAGTTTTTTTGTTTGTTTTTCTTTAATAAAGTAAAAGCAGATAAATGTTTAGTATCGAGTGTGACCCCCTCTAGCTAAAATCACAGCTTGAATTCGTCTGGGCATGCTAGCGAGTATATCCCGGATACTTGCTTGCGGAATACGTTCCCACTCCGCAGTAATCACATTCTTCAGCTCTCTGATGGTCTGCGGAGCCGGGTGTACTGATCTCACACGCCGTTTCAGAACGTCCCAGACATGCTCTATGGGATTGAGGTCGGGACTTCGAGCTGGCCAATCCAAACGACGAATGCCGACCTCTTGCACATACGCATTAACATCGCGGGATCGGTGGGCGCGAGCATTGTCGTCCATAAAAATCGAGTCTTCACCTAGAGCGGCCAATGCGGGTTGTGCATGAGAAATTAGAACTTCCGTTATGTATCGATGCCCAGTCAGTGAGCCGTTTTCAATGAAGACTAACTCTGTACGATCCATTGAATTTATTCCTGCCCAAAACATAACAGAGCCCCCACCATAAGGTGTGATTTCTTCGAAACATGCCTCTGCAAAGCGTTCTCCTTGTCTTCTTAGCACTCGCCGACGTCGATCTTCACCGAACAGAGATATCCTGGCTTCATCAGAGAACAAAACCCTATTCCAATCGTCTTGAGTCCATGATTCACAATTTCTAGCGAACCTAAGCCTGTGAACTCTGTGCTCACGGAGTAATTTGGGGCCGCGGGCCGGGCGGTGACTGCGTATATTGGCAGCGAGAAGCCTCCTCCTGACCGTCCATAGACTAATATGCACATTTCTTACTTCTTGGAGGTTGTTCTTAAGATCCACATACGAAGATTTGCGATTTCTCAATGCGCGACTCACAAGAAAACGATCATCCCGTGGTTGGGTACATGGTTTTCTTCCAGAACCAGGCCTTCTCTCGACGGAACCAGTCTCCTGATATCGCTGCCAGGTCCTTTGGACTGTCGAGCGACTAACATTTAGCCTCCTAGCCACGAAACATTGGCTGCAACCCTCTTCAAGCAGCGCGATAATTTTGGTAGCTTTTACCACTTTATCTACCATTTTTGATACAGCCAAACAGGATTAAATAAAGCTTTGACAGTCAAGGATATGAAATTAATCGATAAAAATTGAATAAAAGTTATGAAAGTCGATGTTAACTTCTGGAACTTCGCGCCAAAAATGTAGGATAAAAAGGGGTTTTCTGTAAAAATGAACATCAAATGAAAAATTGAATTTAGAACGTACTTTTTTAAATACCACAGCATTTTTAAAACCGGCCAGTAACGTGTACAAACGATTGAAACCTTTTTGGTATTGTATCTTTTTAAATATGAATGAAAATCAAAACCGCCCGTTTTTTTTGCAAATGAGTTTATATATATATATATACTTACATACACACACAAATTTACATACATACAAGTGAATAAGAATAATACAAATTAGGAAGAGAAGAAAAAAATAAAAATAAATGAAGGAATGATTTTTAAACTTGAATCAGGTTATTTTTAAAGTTTTGTTTTGTTTTTAGCTAGCGTAGTGGAGGAGATAATATGTTCCAACAGTGTGTTGCTGCATATTTAAATCTTCCCCTGAAGGCAGCGGTCCTATATTTTGGCACTATAAGAGGATGCACGGCAGAACGAATTGGGTATTTACATTGGTCCACCTTCCAATATAGTTTATAATACAGGTATTTAGGGCTTTGAGTGGCAATAATACTATAAACAAAACTAGCAAAGTGAATCTTCCTCCTCGCAATCATCTTCAATATATTGTGTTTATTTAAATAAGGGGTAACATGGTTTCTTCTTGGTATCCTGAAGCAGAAGCGTGCACAGGCATTTTGAATCCTCTGTATCAGGCCCTCTGTTCTACTTAATATGCATGGTCCATATACAATATCACAATAGTTCAGCTTGGATAAGATGAGACTATTGGATAATTGGACTCTTAAGCGTTCACTGATATAGTCACGTATTCCATACAAGACCTTTAATCTGTAGAAACAGCTCTTGAGCACATTGTTAATATGTTTTTCAAAACGAAGGCCTGTATCTATTAATAGCCGTAGGTTAAGTGCTTCTTCCACCCTACAAATTTCCTCACCTAGTACAAAAATTTTAGGGTTTTCAGAGAGGGTTGCATCAATCTGGTTTTTACTACCTAGTATCATAAATTTAGTTTTCTTCGGGTTTAAAACAAGTGTATTTTGTTCTGTCCATGCAAGTATCCTTTTCAGATCCTCACTAACCCGTTTTATTGCCGCATTTGTGTCCTTGGGCTTACCAATTGCTTACACATCCTATCTTATCCGTGGGTGTCGTAAAAGATGACTAAGGGATATAATATCCAACAGAAAATAAGGTATGGTGACGGATTAGGTGTGGCGACGTACTAAGATTACATTGCACCACACCTGTTTTGTTGTCGTCACGATGTCTAAGGGATATAATATGCAGATATAGATAGATGTTCTATGCAAGAGATATAACTCGAAATAAAAACTTATACCAACACGTCTGACCAGCGTAGTGTTTTCGAGGCCCGAGCTTAGCACTGAGAGGTACTCTCAGAGTGGTAGGACTACACTGTCGACAGTTATCTGTCTACAGCCGCGGGCCGGTCCGTCCGGGGTAGAACCACGCTCTCGCAGAAAATCGACGTCTGAGTAGTAGCAATTTGTTACTGCGCTTCGTTCGGTGAGCGAGAGAGCCGGAAGCCTAATTTTCTGAGGGTGTTTGTGTGTGGAGGGTTTTGGTGGTGCCCTTGGTATCACCGAGCCTCAATGCACGCATTCACACTCCCTTCACTTTCTTCACGGTAGGCAGCGACCCTGTAAAGGTCCATGAGCGGCAGCAACACTTACCACCAGGTGTACTGTTTGCTCGTTTGCCACCGTTTGCAATAATAAAAAAACATGGGCTATGATGACAATGATGACACCTAGAGATTGTATGCATAGTAGTCTGTCACCCGCAGAGGCCAAACGCGTGAGGCGACGCGACGTTCCGGCTACACTGATAATTGTCGGGGCGTCGAAGGGCACCCGAAAGGTAATCCGCCGGGTTGGCCACGGAAACGATACCAGTGGTCATCGCAATGAGGATAGGGAGGGAATACAGTAGGTTAGGGGACCGCACGCCGGCCTTCCATAGCCCTTGACAGATTGAGGGAAGTGTGTTCAAACCATAACCTACCCAAACAAAAGGTACTGTGGGCATGCACGAATACGGACATGAACGTAAGCACACACGCACATATATGCACATATGGTTCTACTATATGTGCATATATGTGCGTGTGTGCAACAAACGTTTTGATGGCACATATTTACAAACGCTGACACACCTTTGCATCTTGTAAAAACTTGAAGGTAAACATAACACGACGCATATATATTTTGCATATGATTCAGAGGACGTCTCAATGAAATTTGTTTATTTTTTTAAGGAGGGCGTTGGTTTGTTGGTTTATCTGTTAGCAGTCCTTTCAAGGCCGACTGTTGCTGAATATGTGCGAGGTTCTAATCACCAATCAAGGGTAAGAAACCGAAAGAGATTTGTGAATACGTAAAGTAACAATAAGCCCAACTTTCTGAGGGTGATTGCGTGTGGAGGGTTTTGGTAGTGCCCTTGGTATCACCGAGCCTCAATGCACGCATTCACACTCCCTTCGCTTTCTTCGCGGTAGGCAACGGCCTTGTAAAGGTCCATGAGCGGCAGCAACACTTACCATCAGATGTACTGTTTGCTCGTTTGCCACCGTTTGCAATAAAAAAAAAATCTTATTTCATAATATGTATTAATGAGGCCACAACTTAGCGAGTAAACTAAAGCGATACATATAAAAAAAGCACTAGTAGTGGACCTTGCCATGTGGTGAAATAGTAAGAATATAACTCATCACACCCTCTCTTACTTTTGGGTGCCGGAAAAAATTACTTAAGGGATTATAATATGCAAATAACACACACAAAAGAAAAGTCGAAAAAAGAACCCTATACCAACCCGTCTGACTAGCGTGGTGCATAGTTCAATTGTCTGGTCTATCTTAGTAATAGGATGTAAATGAGTATAGATGAACAGCTCCGACCTTATAGAACCCTTAGCAATGTTTTACGCCACCTATGGACAAGAAAGGCTGTGGTGAATTGTATTCTTAGTCCGTCTCCACACTAAAAAAAATAGCAGTCTTATGCCACTTGAAATAAAAGGCCAATATGGCAAAAGAAATATATTAAAATCATAAAATAAAAATGTTATTGTATCCTCGTATGTAATTATGAAAAACTAATAAAACTAGCAATAAAACAAGCAACGCGTGTATATAAACAACAATAATACGCGATAAACATTAAACAAATAAGTATTTCTATGAAATGTTTCCACTAAACGAAATCACGACCTTTTTACTATCTCACAATTGCGTAAAATCATTCAATCAAAATAAACACAAAAAACTGGAAATGATTCGATTCTAGATAGCCGCCAATGTCGTGCAATATCCGGCAAGTAAATCAGGGTTGTCAAAAATTTTAATAAAATATTGTGCTGATAAAGTTTAATATTTACAGCACATGTATATAAGAGAAGGAAAACTCGAAATTAAACCCTATGCCAACATGTCTAATCAGCGTGGTATATTAGGTCAATTTGCCTCTTATAATGGAGGAGGCCTAAGCTCAATAGTGGGACGTATATGGGCTGAGAAAATGATGAGATAACCTATCCCACTGCTGGGAAATAGCTTTACACAATAGTAGAGCAATTCTCCTACTGTAAAACTTTACTTAAACGCATATACCAGTTAAGGGAGTTCCTTCTTCTTGCGCAAAACAAATTGAAAATACTTATGATGAAATCCTTTGTTTGAGTCGTGTTATTGTTACAATGAATATTAAATCAATAAGACTTATATTTACTATACGCATAAAACTTTAGTCTACATTAACTTAAGAAATGATTGTCGCTCGACCCAAAGATTATGATTACACAAAAAATATCTCATCAACATTTCAGCTCGAATACGTGCCATTGTTAAGTTCGAGCTTCATCCACAATATGAGATAATTTCACTTACGGATTAATACCTATAGAACTTATTTCCATTATTCCTTTTCTTGCACAGATGTTAGATGTATATTAAATCTGTTAGTCGTATTTTCCTACACCCATGGAGTAAATAGAGCATGGTGAATTGTATTCTTACTCCGTCACCATAAAAGATTTTTATCTATTAAATATTTTAGTTGAAATTTAGTTTGATTTACAAAATGCTGCGCAATAAACACTCTTCGCAATTTAGCAATAACAATTATTTCTTAGAGAATATTTATGTTATTAAACATACATATGTTCAATAAATTTCATCTATCAAATTTGGGTCAACCCTATTAAGATACGTACAGACATAGGCCACATTTTATTCGCTAAGAATAAACATTCGCATCCTTGTACTGTATGAGTCACCGAGATATGTTATTATAACATAGCTCTCTAAATTATAATAATATTTATTATAACTTTCCTGGGAATACTTGTCTGGTGTATAGGAAAGAGTAATAAGTTTCACATCAAAGGCTAGACCAAGATGTTCTAGGAACCGTCATAATAAGTAGACTAACAGGATTAGGCAGCATCTCAGCTGTATTTCTAAGATAGCAGAGGTTATGAGCGGTCGTTGTCATGTTGATTTTATTTCCGACTTTCTATGGCCATAAATGAATTTCGTTAATACGTTTGCTACGGGAAAACACACATGCGTGTTTTTGATAACACACTAATATGCGGCGATTACACGCCAGGCGTGTATGCTGCCGCACACGATTGCGTGTGGCGGCTCGCCGCATCGTAATGTACCTACCTGTATGCGATATATAACAGTAGTCGAAGTGTTAAGTTATATTTTTTATTGAAAACTTCTATTTTTCTTCTATCTTACCCGTGGATGTCGTAAAAGACTACTATGGGATATAATATGCACATAACATCTGTGCAAGAGAAGGAAAACTCAAAATGAAACCCTATATCAATTTGACTGACTAGCGTGGTATAATAGGTCAAATTCCCTCCCATTGTGGAGTAGGCCAAAGCCCAACAGTGGGACGTATGTGGGCTGCGACGATGATGATGAACTTCTATAGACATGTTTGGATGGAGAGTATAGCAGCAGCTTCATAGCAAGTGCAAATTAATATAGTTTGTCATCGGCATGTCCACGTGATGTGTTAACGCTATTACTATATATTTAGCTATGTCAATGTTACTTTATCTCTGCCGATAAATATCAAAACTAAATAAATATAAAAATGTTTATTTGTATTGAACAATTAACTTGAATGTGCCAAAATAACAAATGTTTTAAGTTTTCACTTCTGTTGGCGGACCTCATCATTTGTGTTCTATTTTTATTTATTAAACTTGGTATAAAAGGCACAATGGTGTAATTCCCTTTTTTTGGGGTAGGTTATGGTCAGTGCACCCGCCGTTGACTCCATCCGGGACAACGAAGGGGCGGCGGGCGGCCCCATAACCCACCGTAGCTCCTCGCTATCATCGTTGGGCCGACCACCGGCACCGAGTTCCTTGTCCTCTGTGGTCAGCCCGATGAAATACCCTGTGGGGTACCCTCTCCTTTAGACGTCCCTTTCCCGGAACGTCGATCGTCGTCGCACAATCAGCTTCTCTGCGGGTGACGGACTAATCCCCGATCCGATCACCCGCATGGTGTAATTTCCTACTAGTCTATTATAGGTGACACAGAGATGGTAAAAATTAAGTACAAATTAAGTTCTAGTAATTTATTTATCAGATGTACGAACACTCTTCAATGTGTGGCTGGTGGGGAACCATTTATAGGATTGTCCAACGTGGCAATCTTGTGTGTACGCTTAAATCGAACACCAGCAGTTGTTATCCTGAAGGAATTTATCCTTTAGAAGGTATATACAAGCATACAAAAAACTTTTAAACTATAGCCATATCTAGATCGTATATATTGTACCGCATGGTAACAGAATCTATCGCTCATGAGACGAGTTAGTACGAGAGAGATTGACAGAGCTAGGACGCAACGCCATCTGCCTACTCGTTCTATTTAATAAAATCTATTTATTTAAATACTACATACCGCAATACATTTCTGCTATTACTCCAACTTATTTAATAAGCAATAGATTACCTGAAAACATAAAGAAAACAGTTTTATTAATACTTGTTTCGTTTTCAAACTTAACACAAATTTCTTATAACTTAATAAAAATCTTTTTTTGATTAGAAAAAAATATTGATATCGTGAATCAACATTCAGACAACATTGCTATTTGTTGTTCAGTCGTCGACGGGGAGGGTATCTGAAAGCTGGTAATGGTAGACAGCTCAGCTAAAACTAGATAGCAAAACATATAGCACGATGAAGGCGTAAGAGTAAAATATGTCGCCAGTTCGCCACACCTTACTTTCTAGTCGGATACTTAAAAACCAGCTAAGGGGAGCACTAGCGTCCCTAGCCGAGGCCGCGGGTGACGTGGCCGTGGAGTTAGTCCGTCACCCGCCAAGAGGCCGACCGCATGAGGAAAGACCGACGTCCTCCCCGAGGGGAGGACTCCATCGACGTCAGTCGATGGGAGGGTAACCCAAATAGGGGGTATTCCGTCGGGCTGACCACTGATGACAAGTAACCCTGCTCCGGTGGTCGGCTCAACGACGAAGGCGACGACGTGGTGTTCGGGTGGGTTGCGTATGTGCGTGCTTACGCCTCTCTGTCGCCCCGGACGGAGTAGTGCGAGGAGTGCGCAGAACGCAGCCCACCCCAAAAAAAAAAAGGAAGCACTAGCGTAGTGATCAGCAGCACATTTTTGAGAAACACTGAGTGCATCAGCCCTTTTACGAGGTGTGATGATTATGACATTAACCTCCTTTTGTGACGAGATCTACGTCTAAAAGCGGGCATGAAAAGGATGATTAAGGAATACAAATTCAATAAATGTATAATTTGCCTATAAGCGACAACCCTACTTTCATTAAAGCTGGCTGTTCACGTGACGACGCTGCGACGAATCGTGACCGTGACATTAATAAGTGCCCGTAACATTTTGTCGCGTACCTACGCGTTCAACGCACCTAAACGAGGCCCTGGCGAGGTTTCACGAACATCCGCTTGGAAAACTGTACCCGTATTTGTATTACTAAATAATTAGATATATGGTGTGATAGTAAAAGAGTATATAGTATTACCAGATTCCCATCAAAACACCTTGCAATTAAGGCAGAAAATATGTCCACCCGTGACCACGAAGGGTGTAATACGTTCCAAACGTCGGGTAATTAATCATAAATCAAATACAAACGCGATAAAGTCCATAAAAAATAATTTTATTGAAAATGAGACCCTTGGCAGTTTATGATGATACCATAGACTATTTAGGCAATAATGGATAATACATTCGGTTTCTATTTCTAGTCCGAGGTTTAGAAATCACAGAAAAAGAAAGTGCGTTTCAGACATTTTTAGATAATCCGATAAATTGCGATTACTGGCTCGTCACTGAGAAAATACGTTTGGACGTCTGTCTATCTATCTGTCTGTCGATGAAGTCTACATCAGCTGCTGTCAAAGTATAAAAAAAGTCCAGCTAAAAAAAAAAACACAACAAGATACACTGGAAACCGTAGTCTGTGCGTACGAGACGTCTGTTTTAATGTCAAATAATCTACCACCCGATCGGCACGCAGCCACCAGCTGAGAAGATCCGGCAAGAAACTCAGCGGGCTGTTATTTTTTTATATCTTTTAAATATATATTATAATTTTATACTTCGTACAACATAATACCATATGCTCCTGTGAGATGCCCTTCGAAATTGTATACATGTAGAAATTTTCAAAATTTAATACAAAACAAAAAAGAAAAGAAAGAAAATATGGTTGGACCCGAACCCACAAGCAGCATATCATACATAATACGATATTTGTCTTCGCAAGTTATGTTCGGTACATTTGTGATATTAATAATTATATTAATTATCTAGTGCATTCTCATTATTAAATTATAAATCAAAAGTATTTTATTTTGTAACAAAATGCCATTGCAACGTTATGTCATTACATAACGTTACAATTGTCTGATATTTTTGGCACATCACTGCAAAAAAAAAGACCCTTTGACTAAACCTTGTAACAGCGCATTACATATTTTAGAAAATATATTTTTTTTATTTATTAAACACTTTTAGCGACAAATTATATCATTTTAAGTTTGCATAGTTAAATAGTTTTTAATGCTATCACTCGCTGATAGTTTAAATAAGCGATAATATTTGTGTCGTAAATTGTTCAGTACTTGATAGTTACGTCGTCCATCCGATCACAATTTGTGAGAAATGCATTTTCTCAACGGCCGGATCAAGAAGATTTTTTTTTCGCAGCTATACTTCTTTTGGCGCGTTAGGGCATAATGACGAGAGCAAATTTTTACGACGCTCGCGCACATAATCACGAAAAAGCGACACCCTGAAGTTAGCTAGTCAATAATTTAGAAGATGCGCGCGGACTCTGTCACAAATGTCAACTAGATTAATGTGTTACAATAAAAATTTTAATACCTTTTTTCTATTAAAGTATCGTGTTTTCTACAAACGTAGGATAACGCGAAAGATAATATTTAGGGAAAGATGTTTATCTTGTTACGTGCGTACTGCGTACATGTACCTACACACGCACTTTTTAAAGACAGATTTTGTTTCCAAGTTAAATAAATAGATGGCGGTTGGAGACAACTGATATAAATAAACGGCCTGTTTAGTAATCAATGTAGCATAGAACAAATTTTCCTTTGTCTTAGTCATCTCGACAACGGATGAGAAATTTGCCTAGTATATTTAGCCCACACAAGCCCTTTGATCTGACAAGTTGACATAGGGTCTCTTGTTCTTAACCTCCTAACCATTGTGTCGTGTTCTTCGGCGTCTTATGATCACAGATATTTTTATCATTTATTTTTACAAAAAAATATGTGTCTAATTAAAAATAAAACAGCCGACCAATAATTACTTGTCAAAAATTTACAATTGTCTACGGTTATTATCGATATTGCGTTGTTTAATTAATTTTAAAATATAGTTGGCAACACTGGAGTGATGAGTTTTCCTTGTTTTCAGTTTCCTGTAGCCTATATTTTAAATAATAACGAGTCTACTTTTAGAGCGACACATGAACGTACCGGATGTCCAAACGCTAATTCGTTACGCATGCTAGCTTCAAATAATTGTGAACGACGGCTTCATGAAATGCTTTTGCAATGAACACGACTAATGTTGTCTAGTTATATTCCAAAATAACTATAAATTATTAGATACTAACAAACCGCCCTCGCTTCGCTTTTAATCGCCTTACCCGCGTAATTCCTTACTTTCGCATTTATAACATTAGTAAAGAAGCTTGTTCGGCTACAGCTAATATTGTATTTATCTTATATCTTTAATCTTATATCTTTAAACGAGCAATTCTTGTATATATATATATATATATATATATATATATATATATATATATTCAGGATATCGGAAACGGGACCAACGATTTTGATGAAACTTGGCATACTAGATGTTTCGAGGCCAAAAAATCGATCTAGCTAGGTTTTATTTATAGAAAATGTTGTTTTATCAGTGTTTTTACCAAAACAATATAATGACATTAAATTTTAAAAGAATATGAATTCAAATTTTGCCGTCAACGTCATGAGTTACGATAGCTCAGTTGGGAAGTAGTCCAGTTTCCTTTTAGTATTGTTTTGGCATTGAAACGGCGTCGGATCGAATTTCGGTGTTATTATTATTCTCTTTTTGTAATTTTTTATATTTTTTCATTATTCAATTTTTATTTTTTATTAATACATATCTAAATAAATTCGACAAAATACAATAAAAAAATTCCGAGCGAAGCTCGGTCAACCAGATATTAAATACTATAATCGATATTCGTAATGGGCATAGGGAGCATACGCGCCAGGTGTGTCGTAGATGGCTGACGTCCGACAGCTGACGAATGTACAGGCGTTTAGTAGTTCCCGTCCATTGGGTCTGTTTTAACCTTGGCATATTAGGGACATCCTTACTAATATTATAAATGCGAAAGTAAGAATGTTTGTTTATTACGCTTTCACGCTTAAACCACAGAACTGATTTCAAAAATTCTATCACCAATGGAAAGCCATAATATCAGGGAGTAACATAGGCTATATTTTATCTCGGTATTCCCACGGGAACGGGCAATACGCGGATAAAACGACTGAAACCGAAGCAAAGCGAGGGCGGGCTGCTTAGTAAATAATATTCCTCTTAAATAACGATACGCAACAAAATATACTATAATTATTTCTGATGTTTACGCGAGTATTTTTATAGTATTACATTATTATGAATGTTATGGCGATCCTGATTACTGGCCCTCCCCTTTGCTTGTTTGTTACGCTCTCACGCTTAAACCACTGAACCGTTTTCAAAATTTCGTTCACCAATGGGAAGCTATAATAACAGGGAGTAGCATGGGCTATATTTTATCCCGGTATTCCTACGGGAACGGGATTTACGCGGGAAAGGCGACTCAAACCGAAGCGAAGCGAGGGCGGGTTGCTAGTTAAAAATAAAAATGCAATAACATCGGTAAACTTAGTTATATTAGATACTAGCAACTAGGGATGTGAAGAAATAATCGATTTTTATATTAATCGATTATTTTTTTTTGTAAAAGTAATAAAAATCGATTTAAAAATATAGAAAATAAATATCACTGTCAGATTTCCTAAAAAAAGTCACCACAATCCTGTCGGGAGAAAAACTTTAATAAAGAACGACTAATAGTAAAACAACTCGATTATAAAAATAATCGATTAATTAATCGATATTTTTGCAAATCGATTTATTTTAAAGAAAGAAAAGTCGATTATTTATTAATCGATTTTCCCTTCCAAGGCACAACCCCATTAGCAACCAGCCTTCGCTTCGGTTTCAGTCGCCTTACCCACGTTGTTCCTGTGGGAATACCGGGATAAAATATAGCCTGTGTTACTCCTTGATATTATAGCTTTTCATTGGTGAAAGAATTTTTGAAATCGATTCGGTTGCTTAAGCGTGAAAGCGTAACAAACAAACAAACTTACTTTCGCATTTATAATATTAGTAAGGATATATTACAATTAATCTTTATTAAAAGAACAGTTGATTCTTAACTTTATTAAAGTGAATAAGAACAACAGAGGAGGCAGACCCGAAATAACACCTTATGATCTAACTAGTGTGGTATAGTAGGTCAAATTAGCTCTCATTGTGGATGAGGTTCAAACCTAGCAGTGAGACCTATATGGGCTGCGATGATGATGAGAATATCGTTGCTAAATTATAATAATATAGGTATTAAATCGTCTAGTAATTGTGCAAGGTGTTCACAAGCGTCTCCCAGTTTCTTTAGTCCCGCTTGCCGTCCATAATTTTTCATGGTGGCCAAGCTGTTTTAACATACACTAGTATATAGTTGATCCAAAATATAAACCTATAAACTGGACTCTCGTTGGCCCCAGTAGTGTAACCAACCAAATTGTCTCATTATCTAATGACGATTTATTGGATGGCAATGATAATTAATTAATAATGTCGCAATCATCGAGTCTAGTAAACAGTTTAGCGATAGCAGTTTTTATTATAAGTTTCCCCACGAGAGTGCTGGTGTACGACAACTATAGCCGATTTTTATGAAGCTTTTTACTTAGACAAGAAAGTCTGGTCTACTTCTGAACGTGTTAGAATACAGTTTCGTTTGAGTATATGGGGATGAGAGAGATTTGGCGGTTTTTTCTTTTCTTTTTTTACAGTGCACTAAGTTAAAACCTTATATTGCAGGGGACTTCAAAAACATATTATTAACGGACAAACATTACAGCCAGACTCAGAACAACAATTTGTAGATCGAATAAAGTGTTGTCCTGCGTGGGATTCGAACCCGCGACACTGGCACTATAGGTCGGTATATAATAATTCAAATCATTTATTATGCATAGACCCCGAGAGGGCACTTACATATTGTCAATTTTACAAAATAAAATTAAATTATCCAATAAAAATAAACTACCATCAGATCGGAACGCGACCGCTACTGAGAAGATCCGGCAAGAAACTCAGCGGGCTTGTCTATTATTTTAATTTTTTTTTTCTTCTTACTAGATATAAATTTGTGTACATGTTTTGCAAGACCTAGCTCCAGTGTGATGCCCTTCGAACTGCAAGATACTTAATATAATTCAAATGATTATGGCTGGACCAGATCCCACAAGCGGCACCCGATCACGAGTTAACTACTAGAGCAGCCATCACTCCCCTCAACCACTATGGAGGGAAGGGAGAGACCCGCCCCACGCCGCTACCGCAAGTAGATCCTTCAGTGAGCATGACCAAGACCATATAAATGATTATGGCTGGACCAGATCCCACAAGCGGCACCCGATCACGAGTTAACTACTAGAGCAGCCATCACTCCCCTCAACCACTATGGAGGGAAGGGAGAGACCCGCCCCACGCCGCTACCGCAAGTAGATCCTTCAGTGAGCATGACCAAGGCCATATGTTACAAACATGTTAGAAACGACGAAAATGCAAAATTTCGTTAGGCAAAACACGCTACGCTTTACAATATTAGAGTTATTAATAATACAATAACTACTACAATATCTGTGCAGTAAGAATGACAAACATCTAAATAGTGTTGATCATAATGATTTCTGATATTTATGTGGGTATTACACATTACAAATATAATTGTTTTTATGGATTTTATCGCATTTGTATTTGATTTTTGATTGTCCGACGTTTCGAACACTCAGCGGTCGTGGTTACGGTTGGACTATCTCTCACGTCCAATAAGTCAATGTTATTACAGAAATTTATATCTACCCGCAACAGAATTAGTTATTAAATTTTGACGCACATTTTGATACAATTACTGCCTAGTTTTAATAACAGTTTTTAAAATAGCATAGTTTTTATCATGTTTAACTTTGTTTTTCGGCCTTTTCTCAGTACAACGATACCATTTTAACCTTAATCGGTATCTTATCAAAGCGCAAGTACCTGCTTTGCAGTGAGTGGGAGGTATGTTGTATTTTTTTTTGTGTTGTATGTAACAAGAAATTTCCAAGCAATTGTCTGATAGAGGCCAAGACCTTATCTTCTTTTGCACCTTTTGATTCTACTAAACTCATGCTGACCAGGCAAGTTGGGTGATGTTATCTGTTCATTTTCCTTGTCAATGTTTCACTAACCTCACCACATCGGCTAAGAAATCACCAAGAGAATGGACAAGGGCATGCTTTCAGAAAAACTTTATTGCTATAGCTATCTTTACTAAAACTATAAATCCTTACTATTATTATAAATGCGAAGGTAAAATTGTTTGTTTGATTGTTTGTTCTTGGTTTGTTACGCTTTCAAGCTTAAACCACCGAACCGATTTCAAAAATTCTTTCAAGCTATAAGATCAGGGAGTAACATAGGCTATATTTTATCCGATATTCTCACGGCGGGTAAGGCGACTGAAATCGAAGCCAAGCGAGGGCGGGTTGCTAGTTTTTTATAAAAAAGCATTGCAATTATTGGGTCTCGCGTGTGGGGACAGCTATGTCCATCACTGAACGGCTTTATGTTGATAAAAGAAAAATACATGCAGCTAAGACACGTCGGCATAAGATTTGATTTCTAATTAGTCGTCTCCTGCTCATTATCATTACCTAGCTCTTATCCCAATTACTTGGATTCGACTCAATATGTACTCTTCTTTTATAGTATAATATGGCAAAAGCTGTTGGCAATAGTTATAACTAAATACGCATTTTTATTTTAAAATGGAAGGAAGAAAGGGAGACCCACCACTTCCGGACGGTAATCATTATACCTCACACCACAATAGAAGGAGTACGGGATAGGATTAAGGTTTTGATAGGCGTCACACAGCTGAAGATAATAAGGTAGGAATGTGAAAAAATAATAGATTTTTATATTAATCGATAATTTTCTTGTAACAATCGATTTTAATGATCGATTATTTAAATAATAAAATTAATTGATTATTTTAGTATGTACTTTTTTGTTTAAATTTAAAGTTTTCTATTATATAGAAAATAAAATCATTGTCAGAATTCCTAAAAAAAAGTCATCACGATACTGCCAGGAAAAGTGCTCGATCGAATGTCAGTGTCTCATACTATATTAGAAAATAAAGCTGACAGATTTCCTAAAAATAGGCCATCATAATCCTGTTGGGAGGAAAATATTAAAAAAGAACTACGAATAGTAAAAAAATTAATAACAATTAATCGATTTTTTGCAAATCGATTTATTTTAAAGAAAAAAGAAACGATTAATAAATAATCGATTTTTTCCGTCCAAGTCACATCCCTAATATAAGGAGTAACTTAGGCTATATTTTATCTCGTTATATCCACGGGAACGGGAACTACGACTGCGACTGAAACCGAAGCGAAGTGAGGGTAACCCTCACTTCGCTAGTTGTAAATAAAATTATTTTATGGATTTTATTGCGTTTGTATTTTATTTTCAGTCCAGTTCACCAGCGACCATGAACTCTGCAAATTGTTGAAAACGTCGCGCAATAAAATCAAATACAAACGCGATAACATCCGTCAAATAGTTTTATTTACAGACACTTCAATTTTATTTATTTGTCTAGACATATCTAATACTACACAGAAGGCAAAACAAACAATTAGTCTATACGCTTGAGTCATATAATTGTTGGTACAGAACCATTAGTGGACCGATTCATATTGGGCCACGCTCGATTGCTTTCTTATACCATCTAAGGCTTCGTCAAAACAAAACACTGAATAGGTGATTCAGAACCAGTTTTATGAGATATATTCTTTCCCTTATTTATATTATTCCGTCTGCTAAGTATTGGCGGTCTTCATAAAAAATCCTTTTTCCGTGTGGTGACGAAATAAGAATACAAGCCATCACTCCATATCTTGCTCGTGGATGTCGTAAAAGACGACTAAGGTATATAATACGCATATAACATTTGTGCAAGAAAAGGAAAACTCGAAATAAAACTCTATACCAACCTGTTTTTGCTACGCCGACGATACACTCGTCACAGCACGGGGTGGGACGCTAGAGGAGGCGGCACGCCTGGCAACTCTCGGCACCGAGGAGATTGTCGGGCGGATCGAAGCGCTGGGGTTGAGGGTAGCCCTGGAAAAGACGGAGGCCCTTTTGTTCCATGGCCTCCGTACCGCCGGGCCTCCCGCCGGCGCTTCCATCACCGTGAAGTCAGTCATCATCAGCATCCAGGCCCACATGAAGTACTTGGGCCTGGTGCTCGACGGGCATTTTTGGTTCCGGGAGCATCTTCATCGACTTGTTCACCGGCTTGTCGGCGCGGCGTCCGCCCTTTCGCGGCTTATGCCGAATGTGGGCGGACCCAGTGCTACGTTCCGACAGCTGTACATGGGGGTGATCCGGTCGATCGCCCTGTATGGCGCACCGGTGTGGGCGGGGTCCCTGACCGTCCATCTTAGGGCCCTCCTGTGGCGATCACAGAGGGTCATGGCGATCAGGGCCATACGGGGTTACCGCACGGTGGCGACAGAGGCAGCGTGCCTCCTGGCCGGAACTCCCCCGTGGGATCTGGAGGCGGAGATGCTCGCCGACATTTATCGGCGGGTGTCGGAGACGCGCGCCTGCGGCGACATGGTCTCCATCAAAGAGATCACCGCCTGGCGGGTCGACGCCCGCCAAGAAGTCATTGCCCGTTGGGCAGTCCGGCTGGAGAGTCCTCGGTACGGTGTCAGGACCGTCGAGGTTCTCCAGCCGGTGCTGATGGAGTGGTTGGAGCGGACGCACGGGGTGCTTTCCTTCCGACTGGTGCAGGTGCTGACGGGGCATGGTTGCTTCGGGAAGTACCTGCACAAGATTGTCAGGAGGGAGAGCACACCGTCCTGCCACCACTGCAGTTGCGATGAGGACACGGCACAGCACACGCTCGAGGAGTGTGCTGCATGGGAGGGGGATCGCCGTGAACTCGTCGCAATTATCGGTGCCGACCTGGCGCTGCCGACCATCGCCAGGGAGATGCTCGTCAGCGTCAGGAACTGGGACGCGGTCGCCGCCTTCTGTGAGGCCATAATCTCACGGAAGGAGGCGGCGGATCGTGTGCGAGTAGAGCTCCTATTCGGCGACACGTTCCGCCGCCGGCGTCTCGGGCGGCGCAGGCGCGAGTATCTGCGCCTAATGCCGCCCTAGCCGAAGCCGCGGGTTATCGGACCGGGGAATTGTTCGTCACCCGCAGAGAGGCTGACCGCGCGATGGCGACCGACGTCCCAGTACGTCGAGAGGTGAGGTTACCGGAAGGGGATAAGGGTCGGCCGTCGGGCCGACCACTGATGACAAGTCACATTTGCTCCGGCGGTCAGCCCAACAACGAGGTGACGTGGGTACGGGTGGGTTATGGGCCCGCGCGCCGTCCTTTCATCGTCCCGGACGGACTGGACCGCACGTGCGCTTACCATAGTCCACCCATAAAACAAAAGAAAAAAATAAAAAATACCAACCTGTTTTACCAGCATGGTATAGGAAGATCAATTTTTCTTCTATTGTGGAGGAGGCTCGAGCCCAGCAATGGGACGTATATAAGTCGAGATGATGATGATCAAAAATTGTATAAAGAGTTGGACGTCTTCGTCATTACCACATTTCAGTCCTTTCTATCTTTGGCAGATTATGTTCTAGAAACACTGCCTGGACCGCCCGGCGTACCGGTCTACATGTATACCTACTTATAACCAACCGGATTACGACTCCATCGCGGTTGGCTTGACCATTGACACATTTTTGCCCTAAAGAAGTAATGATATAATCTTATTAGTACAATAAATACATGAATGAACGTTTGTCATCCATCGCCATTTTTGTTATCCCAGCAGTTGTAATACAACGGCGACTGCGACGAACTTTTGGTACTTGATGTCTAATGTTTATTAATTGTTGTACGATGGTCTACCATTTAAAGACACAGCACGGCTCTTATTTGTTGCAGCATTATATACTATAGCCGAAAACCTTTCTTAATAAGTATTTTATCTCACATAATAAATTTTATAAAGAAAGCTATAAAAGCCGTAAAGCTTTTATGGTTTGTTTTTAATTTTTGATTGCCCGACGTTTCGAACAATTTACAGCTTTCTTGGTCATGGGCGCAGTACAAATGCGTTAAAATCCGCAAAAATTTTTAAAAAGTTATCTTTAAAAGTTACCTTTATAAAATGTAATAATACCCCCATAAACATTAAAAATCATCACACAATATTTTTTTTTTGGCATTTGGTATTCGAGATTTGCGAGTTCGAATAAACTCTTCAATTTTATAATCTTTATATGTATAATCTTTATATGTATAATCTTTATATGTATAATAAATAAATTTATAATCTTTATATGTATAATAAATAATAATTATATGTATAAATCTTCTGTTTGTTTGTAACTGAACTCCTAAACGGCTGGACCGATTTCGATGATTTTTTGGCTGTTCTAATTGATATGAGAATGGTTTACATTAATAATTGGACCCGGTAAGTATGTGGCGCTGCAATCGATTTCAAAGAGAATTATCTATACCAATAAATAAAATTGAAGTGTCTGTTTGTAATGTTAAAATAATATGCTTTTTTCATGCTCACACGGTTATTTGCACGACACCTATGCCTAAAATACAGATTTAAAAAAAATTCTCTGTCTGTCTGTTTGTTCCGGGTAATCTTCAAAACGGCTGGACCGATTTCAAAAATTCTTTCATCAATGGAAAGCTATATATAATATAAGCGCGTAAACTAGGCTATATTTTATCCTGTTATTCCCACGGGAACGCGCACTACGCGGGTAAAACGACTAAAACCGAAGCGAAGCGAGGGCGGGTTGCTAGTTTTTACTATTTTATTAGACTTGAACAGAACAACGTCTGTTGGGTCAGCTGGTAGTTAATATACATAGATTAAAAGAATACTACAAGCAGAGAGAATACCTAAGACAGGCTCCGACCACCCTTTTTTTTTTGGGGTGAGCTGCGGTCGGCGCGCTCCTCGCACCACTCCGTCCGGGGCGACAGAGGGGCGTAAGCACGCACACCCGCAACCCACCCGAACACACGTCGCCTTCGTCGTTGGGCCGACCACCGGAGTAAGGTTACTTGTCATCAGTGGTCGGCCCGATGGAATACCTCCTATAGACTCCTACCGCTTCAATTTTATCGTTTAAAAGTTGTAAATTTTAACATTAATAATATTTTTAATTTTCTTACTTTATATGGAATTGATTGAACTGCTTGATTACTGCTGTGTTGTAGCGGCCACGAATATTACCCTTATATTGTTTGTGGTTGTCATAATAGATGACAAAGAGATTTACATCGATCTGGGCTAACTCCATCTGGGCAACAATTACATTTCCAAGGCCGGTCATGGAACCTATTGCCGATAACTTTAGCATTATAATGGAAGAGAGGTACCTGTGGCGTCGACCCCAAGTAATTGGGATAACAGCAGGATGACGATAATTTGAACTCAGACGACATCGAACCATTCCAAATGGTATTATAGGGACGTCAAAAAGATCCCAGCAATTAATAGTCAGCTGTATTAATAACTAGCAACCCGCCCTCGCTTCGCTTCGGTTTTAGTCGTTTTACCCGCGTAGTTCCCGTTCCCGTGGGAATACCGAATAAAATATAGCCTAGTTTACGCCCTGATATTATAGCCTTCCATTGGTGAAAAAATTTTTGAAATCGGTCCAGCCGTTTTGAAGATTACCCGGAACAAATAGACAGATAGACAGACAATAATTTTTTAATCTGTATTTTAGGCATAGGTGTCGTGCAAATTACCGTGTGAGCATGAAAAAAACCTATTATTTTGACATTAGAGACAGACACTAAAAATTTTATTTATTGGTATAGATATATATAGCTTTAGTTATATACCAATAAATAAAATTCGAGTGTCTGTCTCTTATTCGTTATTTGCACTATACCTATGCCTAAAAATCACTTTATATTTTTTTTGTCTGTCTATCTGTCTGTTTGTTCTGGGTAATCTTCAAAACGGCTGGACCGATTTCAAAAATTCTTTCACCAATGGAAAACTATAATATCATGGAGTAAACTAGCCTATATTTTATCCCGGTATTCCCACGGGAACAGGAACTACGGGGATAAGGCGACAGAAACCGAAGCGAAGGGAGGGCGGGTTGCCAGTATCAAACAAAATTCCCCGTATGGCGACGGGCTAAGAAAACTATTGTCTCCACCATTTGATTGCCTGCGGGAGTAAAAATTGCTTAAGGGTATCTCAAAGGTGAGCACCGGTGTGGGCGGGGTCCCTGACCGTCCGTCTTAGGGCCCTCCTGTGGCGACCACAGAGGGTCATGGCGATCAGGGCCATACGGGGTTACCGCACGGTGGCGACAGAGGCAGCGTGCCTCCTGGCCGGAACTCCCCCGTGGGATCTGGAGGCGGAGATGCTCGCCGACATTTATCGGCGGGTGTCGGAGACGCGCGCCCGCGGCGGCATGGTCTCCATCAAAGAGATCACCGCCTGGCGGGTCGACGCCCGCCGAGAAGTCATTGCCCGTTGGGCAGTCCGGCTGGAGAGTCCTCGGTACGGTGTCAGGACCGTCGAGGCTCTCCGGCCGGTGCTGATGGAGTGGTTGGAGCGGACGCACGGGGTGCTTTCCTTCCGACTGGTGCAGGTGCTGACGGGGCACGGTTGCTTCGGGAAGTACCTGCACAAGATTGTCAGGAGGGAGAGCACACCGTCCTGCCACCACTGCCGTTGCGACGAGGACACGGCGCAGCACACGCTCGAGGAGTGTGCTGCATGGGAGGGGGATCGCCGTGAACTCGTCGCAATTATCGGTGCCCACCTGGCGCTGCCGACCATCGCCAGGGAGATGCTCGTCAGCGTCAGGAACTGGGACGCGGTCGCCGCCTTCTGTGAGGCCGTTATCTCACGGAAGGAGGCGGCGGATCGTGTGCGAGTAGAGCTCCTATTCGGCGACACGTTCCGCCGCCGGCGACTCGGGCGGCGCAGGCGCGAATATCTGCGCCTAATGCCGCCCTAGCCGAGGCCGCGGGTGATCGGACCGGGGAATTGTCCGTCACCCGCAGGGAGGCTGACCGCGCAATGGCAACCGACGTCCCAGTACGTCGAGAGGTGAGAGGTTACCCGAAAGGGTATTCCGTCGGGCCGACCACTGATGACAAGTCACATCTGCTCCGGTGGTCGGCCCAACAACGAGGTGACGTGGGTACGGGTGGGTTATGGGCCCGCGCGCCGTCCTTTCATCGCCCCGGAAGGACAGGACCGCGCGTGCGCTTACCATAGCCCACCCATAAAAAAAAAAAAAAAAAAAAAAGGGTATCTCAAAGGTAAAGCAACAGCTCTCTGCTCTGCTTTGCAAACTTATAACAATGACTGTGATCGCCAACTCGCCTGTCAAGCGTGGTGATAATGGCATTCAAATTCAAACGAGCGGGTGAACGAGGAAGTCCACGTCCAAAGGTGGACAGCAAAAAGCTAAATGATAGAATAGAATAGCATTTATTCTCACATAATAAGAATTATAATACATATTTTATAGTTAATTTTTATGATGATGAGGAAAGCTGTAATCGGTCGTCAAATATTGTGACGCATTCCAAATTTCGGGACAATAAAACTTTCCATAGGGTGATGGAATAAGAATACAAATCGCAATCTCCTCTCCTGCACGTGAGTGTTGTAAAAGACGTCTAAGGGATTATTTATGCAAGAGAAGGAAAACTCCAAATAAAATCCTATAGCGTCTGAACAGCGTGGTACAGTCGAACAATTTCCCTCCTATTGTGGAGGAGGACCGCAAAAGTGTAACGTATATGAGCTGAAATGAAAACTTAAACGCGAAATTTGTAAAAATACTTTTATTTAATAAAATACCATATTAAGAACAGTGTCGCTACGTCGCCGCTAAATATAACATTACAAAGAAACGCCACGTTGTCCATTTACATGTACACACAAAACCCATAATATTGACTAAGCATTCAATTAGAACTGTGAATAATACTCATTGAGTCAGAAAGGCGACACGATTCTGTGTTATATACGTACGTAAGCTAACAAATAACATTGCAATATGTAATTTTAGTACATATTGAAATTATCGTGAGATTGACACGTATTATCAGTGCGTATTATAAAACAAAGTCGCTTCCCGCGGTCTGTCTGTTCCTATGTATGCGTAGATCTTTAAAACTACGCAACGGATTTTGATGCGTTTTTTTTAATAGATAGAGTGATCCAAGAGAAAGGTTTATATGTATAATCTATACCAATAAATAAAATTGGAGTGTCTGTTTGTAATGTCAAAATAATAGGCTTTTTTCTTGCTCACTATGCCTCAAATACAGATTAAAAAATTTTTGTCTGTCTGTCTGTTTGTTCCGGGTAATCTTCAAAGCGGCTGGGCCGATTTCAAAAATTCTTTCACCAATGGAAAGCTATAATATCAGGGAGTAAACTAGGCTATATTTTATCCCGGTATTCCCACGGGAACGTACACTAAGCGGGTAAAACGACTGAAACCGAAGCGAAGCGAGGGCGGGTTGCTAGTACATAATATGTCGCTCTTTTAAGAGTAACCTCTAAAGAAAACATATTTGTATTTTTTTATTGCCAGCGGTGGCAAACGAGCAAGCAGCACACCTGATATTAAGTGATTCTGCCGCACATGGACCTTTACAATACCAGGGGCACAGGCAGGCCGTTTCCTACCGTGAAGAAAATACTCTTCTTAAACTTCGTTTAAAGAAGGACATGTCATAGCGCTCTGGAAACACAGCAGCAGGTAGTTCATTCCAGAGCTTGCACGTACTGTCTATTGTATTGTCTAATGACTCCGTCACCGTACAGAATTCTACAAAAAAATTAATTTAATCGGCTTATACAACTCCCACGGGTCAGAAGAGGTGATGACACATTGAATTCTTACCCGGTCACCACGTGGGTAGGCTAATATTTACAGTTCCAAAATTACAAATCTTCGTTGGTTTAGTGAAATTTAATGGTGTGGAGATCGAATTACATATCGAATTAAAACTGTTAATGTGTAGCTAAGGCAAGCATGAATGAGAAATTCTTAAACCGTTTCCGGTAATAAATAGCAAATAGGTACATTACCCTTTACGTTACAGTTATATTGGCTGATAGGTGTGAAACTGAGTGATAGAATTAAAAAAAAAGAGTGATTGGGGAACGTTGTGGTGTGAATGTAGATGTAGTGACAAGGATTGAGAAAGGTATGTTAAGTTGGTTCGGCCATGTAGAGAGAATGAATGAAAGGAGACTAACAAGGAGAATTTATAAGGTGAATGTGAACTGTAGTGTTGGAAGGGGAAGACCGAGGCGAACGTTTCACAATCAAATCGGGGAAGTTCTTAAGAAAGGCCAGGTTAGGAGTACCCTGAACCGAAAAACATGTATGAGGAGATTAATGAGTGTGGACGAGGCGAAAGTGGTATGTCAATATCGTGGCAAGTGGAAGGAAGTGGTCGCGGGTGACGTTACCGGGGAGTTAGTCCGTCACCCGCCAAGGGGCCGACCGCGTGAGGAAAGACCGGCGTCCTCCCCGGTGGGGGAGCGTCGGTCGACGGGAGGGTACCCCAAATAGGGGTATTCCGTCGGGCCGATCACTGATGACAAGTAACCCTGCTCCGGTGGTCGGTCCAACGACGAAGGCGACGTGGCGTTCGGGTGTGCGTGCTTACGCCCCTCTATCGGCCCGGACGGGGTGGTGCGAGGAGCGCGCCGACCGCAGCCCACCCCAAAAAAAAAAGGTGGAAGGAAGTGGTCTCTGGTTACCCCTATGGGATAGAGGCGTGATTACCTTGGTAGGCAAGGCAAGCAATAATCTAGTCTAACCCCATATAAACCGACTGGGGCGGTGGATAGCCTCAAAATCTATCGCATAAGCTCCTCCTCTCAATCGCTATTGGGTTAACAACCATCAGTATCGATTTCTCGAGTTATAGAGTTGGTGCGTGGATGCTCCACAACGATAGCAACTGGAGAACTGTCAACACCAACAATTACGATGTGGAAACTTCGTAATTTCACGATAAGGGGTTCCAGAGAGTATATGAGTGGAAGTCCTTTGCGCTATGATTTAACTGGCCACTGGTACAAGACCTCGAAAACTATAGATATTGCTTCAACTGAACAAACCAGGGACAATCCGCCACCCATAATAAGATGATGTCAACTACCGCGTAGTTGACATCATCAAATTCGCCGAAATATCGTTCAGGTACCCGAAAGTAATTCGCTGGAAGGGTCATCAATGTCATAGTTCACAGAACGAAAAAAAGATTACGATTTGAACATACGTCATCTGACCATTCGCAGTGAGAGCATTATGATCTGGGTGTGCACGATCTCTAACCTTTTCAATGGTCCACTGGTACCGTATGTAAAATAAAACTGGCTAAGTGCGAGTCGGAATTGCGCACGAAGGGTTCCGTACCATTATCTATAAAAATTGCGTTTGTTGTATGTGAGTCCCCCTTAGGTGTTTATTTTATTTTTAGTATTTGTTGTTGAAGCGGTACCTAAGAGAAATACACAATTTATAAAAATTTCATCTGCTATTGCGGTTCTTGAGATACAGCCTGGTGACAGACAGACGGACGGACAGACAGCGAAGACAGCGAAACTTTGGGTACAGAACCCTAAAACCAATTGTCTCATAGACGGTTTAACAATTTGCTTGAAAGACTTAAGTCTCCAATGTTCATCGCGATGCCTTAACAATAAGCTTATGGCCATTTAGAATTCTCCTTATTTTGGGGTAGCATTATAACATACCTTATCCGTATAATGACGGATACTCTCGGATAGATCTTATCGATAGTCGTCTTTCTACAGCCGCGGACCGGTCCATCTGGGGTAGTACCACACTCTCGCAGACAATTGACGTCTAAGTAATAGCAATATATTACTGCACTTCGTAAGAGCGAGTGAGTCGGAAGACTTTCTGAGGGTGTTTGCGTGTGGAGGGTTTTGGTTACGCCGTTAGTATCACCGAATTTCATTGCACGCATTCACACTCCCTCCACTTTATTTACGGTAGACAGAGGTCTAGCAAAAGCTCATGAGCGTCAATAACACGTACTAACAGGTGTGCTGTTTGCTCGTTTACCACCAACAGTAGTAAAAAAATTACGGACAGTAAGAATAACATGATTACCTACCTTTCCTTTCCCATGGGTGATTGTTAAAACGACTAAGAAACGTAAGCAGATAATGAGCGTGCTAAAACAAAACTATACCATAGTTGGCCAGTTCCTCTGCCGAGGAGGCTCAACTTTGTCAATGGAATATATGTATGAGCTGAAGTGGTGACAATTATAAAAATTGAAGGAAGCCATTAATTTTCTTAGTTCCTCGCACTAAATTAGCAGAAGCACTTATAATTCCTACTTAACATCTAAACCACTGCACTATCATTGCAACAACCGTCATTCAAAAATGAACATTCATATCACAAAATACTTTCAAACATACTCTATATAAGTTCCAACGTACAACAAACCTGCAACTGTTAGAACCAAACAGTCAAATAATAATAAAAAAAGAACATCACGAAACGTATGACAAATAAAACGTACCGTTTTCTTTGATGGCGGCTTGCGCGCGCGCAACGACATATAGGCACGATCCATTGCTGCCACAGCTCCATTTGTACCGCACAACATCACATACAACACTTAGAAATAACCGTCACACTATTATCAAAACCAGCAAGTCTTAAATACTTTTAATTCACAAATATTCATAGATCACTTGATTTCATAACGTAAACATTTTCGTATTTAAAACAAAAACGCGTTTTGTATGCGCATGAGTTACATTCGGCGCGTGAGTCGACACTGCGCCTGCGCCGGCTTACGACATGTCCCCCGCACACCCGCCTCTATTTTCGGAGCCCTGTGGTATCCCCCCATAAAACGCATTGTAAATTAGTTCAGTACTCCAATTAAAAGGATATCCGGTAGGCTGTTCGTGTCTAGAAAGCATATCATACAAATAAGGTGTTCATTTGCAATACAATTTATGCAGTCGCTTTATCAGTTTTGATGACGGAAATTGGTTTAGGAAATAAAATTGATTCCATCTACTTAGTCTGGCCATAAATACTGCTACAATTAAAAATAAACAAAACATTACATTTGAATTTGGAATCTGTCATTTTTATATGATTGTTCATTGTGTTTTCTCATTTTGGCGCCAATACATTATACAATATTTTCTATATTTTTGATAGTCTTGTGCATTCACTTCCGAAGTTAAGTGAAGATTTAAATCAAGTAAATGATAAAATTTACTTAATAGTACCTAATTGGTGTGTGGCTATGAATACTGCCAAACCCTTACATTGCTCATGGGTATCGTAAAAGACGCCAAAAAGTTTTACATAGACCTGGGCCAATTCCACCTGATACCGGCTGGTCGTTACAAACCCAAGGAGGGTTGAAGTCAGACAAAGCTGCCAGATTTTTTTTTAAATAACTTTTCAAAAGCTTTTTCAATATGTATTTTTTTTTTCAAAAACTTTTTCAATATGTACTATGAAAGAAGAGTACCTACATATTCAGTACGACCCCAAGTAATTTGTTTTTTTATTGTCCATGTTGGCAAACGCGCAAGCAGCACACCAGATGGTAAGTGATACTGCACATGGATCTTTGCAATACCAGGGGTTGCCTAACGTGAAGAATATACTCTTCTTAAACTTCGTCTAAAGAAGGACATGTCATAGCGCTCGGGAAACTCAGCAGCAGGTAGTTCATTCTAGAGCTTGGACGCACGTAGTTATTAGGATAAGAGCAGAATAATCATTCATCATTATCGCAGCCCACATACGGCCCGCTGATGGGCTCGGGCCTCCTCCACAGTGGTAGGGAATTCGACCTACTATATCATGCTGGTCAGACATGTTGGTACGGGATTTCATTTCGAGTTTTCCTAGTCTTACACAGATGTTATGTGCATATGACATCCCATAGTCTTTTTTACGACATCCATGGGCAAGATAGGGAGTGGTGATTGTATTCTTACTCCGTCATCACACGGATAATCATTATATAGTTATTTTTTCTGTACAAAAATCAACGATACAGTATTAACTTTTATTCAAATTCACGTTACTGTGGGTTAATATCAAGAAATGTGGGTGGAACCAAACGTGATCACATAAAAAAAAAAACAAATTAAAATAATTTAGTAGCATATGTTATATCTAAATATGCAAAAACCAAATAAGAATGTCAGACTAAGCGATTAGGACGTGTTAAAAATAAATCAAATAACTGCCGACAGCAAATAACTAACAAACTATTAATGTCTGAGAAATACATTACTACGTCTGCTAGAAGTGCTTCAAGAATTTTTATGATCGGTCAGTCAGTCAGTGAGCGAGTGACAAAATTACGAAACTTTGACTAGTAATAATTCTTATACTATCGGTTCAAATTAAATGAAATTTGAAATATACCGTGTATATACAATGCCTGTATGATTGCTGAAAATTTAGGCTTCTAGATTAATTCAAATCGAAATTATAGGGGCTCGAAAATAGCCTGAATTTTTTCGAGAGAAGGATATTACGGCAGTGTTGCACTTTTGCTCGACTTGGCTACTACTGCCATGCCCCCAGATTATTGTATTTATAGTCCTGAGAAATATAAGATTATTATCTGCGTTGTCTGTATGGTGACGGAGTAAAAATACAATTCACCACCCCACTTTCTTGCCCGTTGGTGTGGTAAAAGACAACCAAGGAATATGATATGCATATAATCTACAATTTTTACCAAAAAAAAACCGACTTCAAACGGTAAACTAATAAGATTTTAAGAATTCTACCAATTTCTCAAGGATACCATCATCAGATCCTGACCTGATGACTATGGGACCACCTGGGAAGTATACCCTATCAAACAAAAAAGAATTTTGCAAATCGGTCCAGGCGTCTTTGAGTAATCGGTGAACATACATAAAAAAAAAAGATTCCGACGAATTGAGAACTTTCTCCTTTATTGAAGTCGGTTAATAACATCTATGCAAGAGATGGAAAACTTAAAATAAAACCTTATACCAACACGTCTAACCAGTACGGTATACAAAGTCAATTTCTCTCATATTCTGGAGAAGGCTCGCGCCCAGCTGGGTATGATATGATACGTCCCACTACTGGGGCTACAACCCACTGTTGTGCTCGAGTCTCCTCAACATTGAGAAGGAAATTGATCTACTATACCACGCTAGTCAGGCAGGTTGGTATAGGCTTTTATTTCGAGTTTCCTTTCTCTTGCACAGCTGTTATATCTACAAGATATCCCCTAGTCGCCTTTTACGACACCCACGGACATGAGAGAGGGCGGTGAATTGTATTCTTACTCCGTCCTACAAAATTTGGCAGTCACGTAATTAACATATTAATTCAAATAAGTTTGGTTTATCTCAAAATTGTATCACGCAATCAAATAGAAGATGGTATTAATTTGGAGTTGGGCGCAGAGTAAGTTTATTTTATGCTTATTATTGCTTTATTATTATTGATTAGTACTATGTTATACCTACGTATAACAAAGTAGTAATCAATAAAAAAACATCGATAAAAAGGGTAACAAAGAAATGACATTCTTAAAGGGTTAGGATTAAGAACAAGCGATACGCTATCGCATTCTACGGCAACTTCAAACGAATTTTAGATGAATGATAGCATGGATGGGGGAGTGGTTTAAACTGTCGCTAAGCAATCCACATGAAGTATTTTCAAAGCGCCTACACTTTGATATAAATTCCTTAGACACACGGTCATTCAAAAAACAGTTGATTAATCAACTCTAACTGATGTTATAAATGTGAAAATAAGTCTGTTTGTTTGTTACGCTTTCACGCCTAAACCACTAAAACGATTTTACAAGTTCTTGGAACGCCAATGAAAAGGTACATTATCAGCGATAAACATGGGCTATACTTTATTCCTGTACTCCCACTGAAACGAAACTGGAACTACGCATAAAACGCGGTAATTTTAACGGTTTTAAAAATTCTTTCAAGGTGGACTATATTTTAGTAACGTATTTCCACAGGAATGGGCTCTACTCGAGTGAAATCAAGAGAATCTGCGAGTAGAGAACACATTCATTTCTAGCATTAAGAATAAAATTATTTGATGATGAAATCATGAATCACGTTTGGGCGTACAACTTTTTTTTTGTTATAAAGACTACAACATGCACTAAGGAAATAATCCTTGTATTTCGGGAAACTTTACAAACATATAACTAACTCTAGCAACCGCCCTCGCTTCGCTTCGGTTTCAGTGTTACTCGCGTAGTTCCCGTAGGAATAGCGGGATAAAATATAGCCTAAGTTACTCCCTGATATTATAGCTTTCCATTGGTGAAAGAATTTTTGAAATCGGTTCGGTGGTTTAAGCGTGAAAGCGTAACAAACAAACAAACAAACATCCTTACTTTCGCATTTATAATATTAGTATGGATAGACACGAATTATACTCTATTATCTTATTAGAATTATGTGTGAATGCTAGTCATACGTTCCATTGTTGGGCTCCGGCCTCCTCCAATATGGAAGGGAAATTGACTATACCACGGCGATCAGACATGTTGGCATAGGATTTTGTTTCGAGTTTTCCCTCCCTTGCATTTTTGTTGTATGCGTATTATATCTCTTAGTCCTCTTATACGACACCCACAGGCAAGAGTGATTAATTGTATTCTTACTTCATCACCACCCGGGAATGAAATTTAAAAAAAAAAGAGTGCGTGTACAAAGTACGGATATCAGAAGTGAAACTGCTTTATCCTTTATCCTCTATTCTTTATCTCACGCCGGCTGAATTTACGTGTTTCGAGTTTGAAATCACAACGATTCTAAAGAAGTTTCACTTCAAAAATATATATTGCTAGTACATGTTCACAAAACCTCAACGGTCTAGTTTATGTCTCGGACAGTTAAGCTGTTCAGCGATACGTGAAGTCAATAGGCGTGACGACGGTATAAAAGAACCGATGCATTAATGATTTTAGGGGAAAATACATATCAAAAAAATTTAATACGCTAGTTTAGATTTATCTAAATAATTGAGATTATTAAGATTTTCAATAAATTAAATCATTAAAATACTGCATTCGGCCATTTTGGCTGAAACACCAATCACAGTGTATTACGTCACGTTAAGGTAAACTACTCTGTTTGTTGTTCTCAGTACTACTGATTACGCATTTGGATTGATTTTTTATTTGTTTACGTGTGATTTACCGACTCCATTCGATTATTACAATGGAATCAAGCTTTGTTAAAGCAAACAGCTCAAATTTGCCCAGGATTGATGTTGGGTGATTTCCTCGCTACAAATAAAGAATTTTGCTCGCCTGAGTTTAGAAACGTAAAAACTTCTTTGTAAGTAAATTTTTGTTTATCTTTACTACCATGTCTCTAGTAACCTAATCTCTAGTACGAACTAAGATATAATCTAACTCGTTTTGAACTGATGTGAGTTTATTTTATTTTCATAGCTTATTTTTACATTAAACTTGTCATTGTTTATTCTTGAGGTTAGCTCCCTCACAGCTTTGCGAGCTTTAACCACTTAACTCTTATTATTTTCTTGTTAGGAACATGTACAAATACTTTGTTGGGGGTTTTTATTGATGTATTTTTGCACTGAGTTACTGCACACCACTTATAAACTTTGGAATTCATTTTTATCACAAGAATTAATTTAATATTTTGCTTACTTTCTTCGCTACACATAGACACAAGGACGTGTTTACCTTAACGTGACGTAACAGCCCACGCCATGACACCGGCGAGCTGTTTTCGCGCAATATTTAAAAAATATTGGATAAATTGTTTTAAACTTCTTTAAACATAAATTTATTACCGAAATATAGGTTTTTTCGTAAATAGTAAGTGTGTGAAAAGGATTTCAAAATCTTTCGTCACGCCTATTACCAGGTATTGTCTTGACTAACAATCGGTACAGACATTTTCGGTGTTCAATTGAGCAGAGACGTTCACATTAAAACTATATAAAATTGTATGATAGTTTCTAACATGATTTCTTGAACTAAACAAAATTTACAGATGGGGGATCTGGAGAAATCCTAACCTAAACCTGTTACCAAACCTTTTCTAATCACGTCACACAAGGACGCCGCTTTAAAATGAATAGATCGCCATAGTATATTATTACTGTGTCAGCTACCTACGCAACATCGTTTTTATTGATAGGAGAGAAGGGGAGAGAGAGAAGAGTGGAGGGAGGGCAAAGAGACGTAGGAAGCTCTCTAAAGTAATATTTTTTGACGGTTTTTGCAACATTTTTATTGATGCTTCGCTTTAAACTCTTCACTACAATTTACTACCCTCACTTTATTTGCCACAGGAGACGACTAAAGGATATAATAGATCGCGTCGATATAAAATATTACAGGAAAACTGTCAATCGCTCTGACCAGCAGGATACGGTAGGCCAATTTCCCTGTCATAACGATGGTCGCTCGCGATGTATATGGGTCGAGAAGAAGATATTATTATTATCTATAGCAGATCATCATTTTCCACGAGGTGACGGAGTAAGAATACAGTTCATCACCCCCTTTCATGCCCGTGGGTGTCGTAAAAGACAACTAAGGGATTATAATATGCAGATAACATCTATGTCAGAGAAGGAAAAATTGAAATGAAACTAGCGCCGTGTGGTATAGTAAGTTAATTTTCCTCCAATCATAGTGGAGGCTCGAGCCCAACAATGGGACGTATATGAGCTGTAATCATGATGATATTTTCGGTTATTGGCTAAAGGTATGTTAGAATTATTATTCTATTGATGATTTGTAATAAATCTACATTTATAATCGGACATAACGCTGCTTAGTATGTACAATAGTATAATGTTACTTCAACGGTTGTAGAAACTGTCCATTATTATAATAAGGATATCATAAAACTTAAAGCAAGACGTATAGAGTCCCTTGAGTTACCAAGTAAAAAAGATGCAATGAAACCGTTCACAAAATGTAAATGTTAGCTTATAGAAAGGTGGGCAAGTTTTTTTTCTTTGTACATCAGGTCAGATACGGTACCTCTGATAAAAACTCTTAGAAGTGCTCAAAAACCTTTTTACTTGGTAATTTAAATAAAAATAACGGTCAAACAAAATAAATGACGTCCCATTTAGTAGGTTATTTAAGTTTATTCTACGGCATGCCACTATTTTACTGGCATCCATTTCCTCTATATGGCATTATTATCCGTGAAGGTTCTAATATATTTCTATGTATCGTTACGACTTTGCTGGTATCTTCCGTGTGGTGACGAAGTAAGAATACAATCACCACTCCCTCTCTTACCCGTGGGCGTCGTAAAATACGACTAAGGGATATAATATTCATATAACGACATCCAAAAGTAACGGAAGGGTTGGTAGTATTAATACGGTTATGAATCACTACAATACAGCTTCAATATTATTTAATACTAGCAACCCGCCCTCGCTTCGCTTCGGTTTCAGTCGTCTTTCCTGCGTAGTGCCCGTTCCCGTGGGAATACCGGGATAAAATATAGCCTTTTTTTTTTGGGGTGGGTTGCGGTCGGCGCGCTCCTCGCACCACTCCGTCCGGGGCGACAGAGGGGCGTAAGCACGCAACTCCCGCAACCCACCCACGATGCACGTCGCCTTCGTGTTTGGGCCGACCACCGGAGCAGGTCAAATGACTGGCCGTTATGTCAAACAACTAATAATCACGTAAAATTAATATTGTTGTAAGGTTTTCTCAAATTTTCTAATGTTTTGCTCAATTTTCTTATTTTTTACTTTCATAAGAACATTCTCCTGACAATATTAAACAACGAAAAAAGAATTAGCGAAATTGTTCCATTCGTTCACGCGTGATGCGATGACTAAGGGAAATAGAGGTTCATTTTTATATATATATATAGATTATTGGATTTTTGCAAACAAATTTGACAGTTGACTGCACAGATGGCCAGTGTCGCGGGTTCGAATCACACGCAGAACAACGCTGCGCGATTCGCAGGTTGTTGTTCTGAGTCTGGATGTAATTTGTGTCCTTTAGTTATATTTTTGCTAAGTCCCTCGCACCACAAGGATTATTTCCTTAGTGCAGGGTTGTTTGTTACCTTTATAAAAAAAAATAATAAAATTATAACTTTGCCACTACACGAACGAAACCATTAAAGTCATTATTCTTTTAAAATATTTGCATATCTATCAAAGTTTATATAATAAAACTATTATCTACTATGTATTCAATATATAAATACCGCTACAACTGACAATTCATTCATAATGCGATGACGCCATTTGGCCCCGCCCTTATACGTTGAACCACATTCTATCATTAATACGTGTTCTAGCAACAATGTCACTTTCTTATTTCTTTTAATATATTGTTTAAGCAAGATATTTTCTTTGATTTTTAAAGTGAAACTTCTTTAAAATCGTTGTGAATTCAAACTCGATGAAACGAAAAAGCGAGTCCATAGAAACACAAGCACGTAAATGGCGAAAGAATAAGATAAAGGAGTTTCACTTCTGATACGCGTACTTTGTACATACACTCTTATTTTAAAGACAACACCCTGCCCTAAGGAAATAATATGTATTGGGAGGATTTTACAAATATAATTTAATGGACACAAATTACAACCAGATTAAGAACAACAATTTGTGGATCACACAAAGCATCGTTCTGCGTGGGAATCGAACCCACGACACTGTCATTGTAGGTCACTATCTTGACCACTACACCATCTGTGCTGTCATCATTATTTCAGCTCATATAAGTCCCACTGTTCTGCCGTGCTAAAGATAAGAGCGACACGTGCATGACAGCATGTTCCGAAAAAATGGCATCTAAAGTTTTAAAAATTATTTCTTCTATTACACATATAAAAATAATGTTTTTACTTTAAATTTGATGTATTTTTACCGTAGTTAAAAGGTTGTATTTTGTATTCATGCAATTTAAGAACTTCAAGTAATAAATTGATAAAAAAAGATATAAAAGTGCGATATGACAAGGAAATGCGACGTATGTTTTAAAACAAATACAATAAGCGTCGTAACAGATAATACGCTTATACTATGGAACTTATATTACTACGCTTTTGACAGCGAAAAATAAGTACTGAGTAGTTATGTAATGATAAGCATAACCGCCGTAACGTTGACATTTAGGGTTCTTATGGTAAGAAACTCACAGTTCCCTTATTATAATCGCCGTAAGTGGCGATTAAAGCACTTATATTAAGAAAAAAGACTCATCAATAATAGGGATTGCATTAATATCAGAACAGCGTTAACCGGTTACTGCGTTTGTGTTAAGTACTACATGATTAATAATCTGGCTCTTTAGAAGGCTACAGCAGTATCCAGCACTTGCGGCTGAGATATTGAGGAAATTATTTTTCTTTTTATAGTTCCTGCGCTTATATATATCAAAAATGTAATCATACAAGCATTTTTGAAGTTATACTTCTTTAGGCGCGTTATGAAAAAATGATGAGAGTGAAATTTTAATTATGTGACACAAAATTAACAGTATGAAGTTGTCTGCTTAACCGCTCATTAAGTCTCGAAAAAAAGCTATCAACAAAATAGAAATTGAACCTCGATATTAGTCGCGCATGTTGGTACGCTCGTCACCTCTGATCACTGTTTTTTTTTTCTTTTTTTTTATTATAATTTTTTTTCTTTTTTTTTTAAATTTTTTATTTTTTTTTTCTTTTTTTTATTATTTTTTTTTTCATTTTTTTTTATTTAGATTATTCTCTAAATTTGGTTTTTAATAATTATATATATATATATATATTTTAATGATGCCAAAGAAGTATAACTTCTCACGCGCGTACATAAGTACACGCACCCATTTTTTTTTTATAAACTGTCAAGGACAAAGTTATAGAACTCGATACGGCGATTCCGAATATGTAATTAACCCAATTTGATAAAAAATGTTGGATAAGGCGGTTATAATAAGCACGGCAGCGTTGGGTTCGAGTCTCCTTTACAATGTAGAGGGAAATTGACCTAACTATACTCTGCTTGTCAGACAAGTTGGTACAGGGTTATGTTTCGAGTTTCCCTTCTCTTGCGTAGGCGTTATAGGCGTATCATATCCATCAGTCGTCTTTTACGACATCTACAGGCAAGTTAGGGAGTGGTGATTTGTATTCTTATTCCGTCACCACACGGATAATTTTCTTCTATATGCTATCCACAAGTTATTATTCTTATGACGTTTAAAAACCGTAAAAAAATCTAACTAATCAAAAATGTATAACAGAGTTAATTTAATTAAATATAACATACATACGCCAGTTTATTTTTGGTTGAATTTGTTTTCTAATATATATTTTAGTTCTCGCGTCCATTTATTTAGACATTCCTATGCGAAGCATGCCAAAGCACAACACGATTAGTACCGAAATAGTACAAACGCACGAAACAAACGCGTCTTTGAATACGAAAAACATACATCTTTATATATATATATATATATATATATATATATATATAAATCATCTGTTCGTGTCTTTGTAATTAAACGCCTTCTAAACGGCTGGGCCGATTTTGATGATTTTTTATTTGTGACTGCTGCGATTGATTTCAAGGAGAATTCCTTTTACTATTTTTTAGATTTGAACAGAACAACGTCTGTTAGCTCAGTTAGTATAATATACAATCAAACATATTTTTGTTATTTTTAACTTAGTTCAATAGCTATTTAGTTACGACTGCATTCATGTGGACTGCAGTCCGTGTGACGATGAAGTAAAAAAAAAGTGAGCCGTCGCTCAGGACGCCTGACAGATGTGAAACATCGAAACTATTTTGTACGAGTAGAGACACGGTATCGAATATAAAGTATCGATACTGAACTTATGAATAGTATCGAAAGATAAGTAACGTACTGTTTAAAGTATCGAGTACTTTTATTTACTTTATCTTTAGGTATCGAGTACTTTTCTTTCGATACCGATGCTTTTGTATTCGATATTTTAGTCAATAAGTACTTTTTGGTAGGTATCGTATCGAATAAATTATCCATTTTAAAATTGACTTTACGACTCATACGCTTGAAATAATTTGCGATTTATAAACCAGAAATAGCGGCATCTATCGAGCAAACGACCAACTCTAAGCTACAATATATTTTATAAAGAACTCTCTAATCCTGTAATGATAATAAGACAAGCTGTTTAAAGTGAGTCAAAATCCAATTCTTAAGGAGTTGGTGACATACAAACAAATAAATACATAGCTGAAACTAATAAAAGCCTATAAAAAATGAAATGCTTTCATCCGTTCACAGACATTCTTTTCGCACGAAGAGTGTGATTTAGGAAACAGAAATGGCGGCATTTATCGAGCTAACGACCAACTCTCAGCTTCAATATATTTCATAAAGAAATTTTTAATCCTGTAATGATAATAAGACAAGCTATCTAAATAATTTTAACGTCATTGGTCCTCCTTAAATTTTTAATTTTTAAATGAAATTTGACTGTTTAAAGTGAGTCAAAATCCAATTCCTATGAAGTCGGTAATATACAAAGAAATAAATATATATACACCTGAAACTAATAAAAGCCTATAAAAAACGGGTTTCGTAGCTGAAAGTGAACTAAATACCATACCTACTGGTATATTTATATTACTAAGTTAGAGAATTTTACATTAATTTATAAAACAAGTATATATGCATAAAAGAACATTAGATTACGACAGGAACTAATACGATATAACTAAGGCATAAAGTATTAATAAAATATCGCGATTTTTTTCCAAAAAATTATGATTTTTATTCAATAAACATTTATTTTCATTAATATACATTATAAGTAACAATTTACTTTGAGTTCACTAGATGGCGTTGTACAACATTTTAAATCGCACCATGGTTTCGTTACAAAAATTTAAGTATATGCATCCAAATATTTATTTAATAAATAATTATTAGAGGACCGCGAGGCGTGGCGTTAAACGCCACGCGACGATCACGGTCACCCTCGCCTATAGATGTTTCACATCAAAAAAATAGCACCCCCCCAACTTGCCCGTATGCCTTAGCCCGTAGCTGTCGTAAAAGAGATATAATATGCATATAATTATGTAAGAGATGAAAAACTCGAATGAAACCCTAACAATCGTCGCTCTGATTTAGGCAAGAGAAGGAAAACTAAATGAAACCCTGTACCAACCTGACTGAGCAGCCTGACCATCATCATCTCAGCACACATAAATCCCACTATTGGGTTCGGGTCTTCTCCACAATGGAAGGTAAATTGACCTACTATATAGTGCTGGTCAGACTTGTTGGTATAGGATTTTATGTCGAGTTTTCCTTTTCTCTTGTATAGATGTTATTGTCATATCATACCCTCGGTCATCTTTTACCACACCCATGGAGAAGGGTGGTGAATTGTATTCTTACTCCGTCACCACACACATGGTGACGGAGTAAGAGGAAGTCAAGCCCAGCAGTCAGACGTAAATGAACTGTCATGATGATAAACTTATATCTTTAAACGAGCAATTCTTGTAAATATATATATTTTCAGGATCTCGGAAACGGCTCCAACGATTTTGTTGAAACTTAGCATACTAGAGGATTCGGGCCAAAAAATCGATCTAGCTAGGTTTTATGTATAGAAAATGTTGTTTTGTCAGTGTTTTTGGCAGACAGTATAATGACATTAAATTTTAAAAGAATATGAATTCAAATTTTGCCATCAATGTCATGAGTTACGATAGCTCAGTGGCGAAGTAGTCAGGTTTCATTTTATTTTTGACATCGGCGACAAACGGCGTCGGATCGAATCTCGGTGTTATTATTATTCTCTTTTTGTAATTTTTATATAATTTTCATTATTTATTTTTTATTAATATATATCTAAATAAATGCTACAAAAATACTCCGAGCGAAGATCGGTCAACCTGATATTGATTATGTTAATCGGTCATAAAATGACATCTTGGCAACGTTATAACAACTGAATCACTTATTAATCAAATGATACAAGTATGCAAGTAATATAATCGTTATACAGTTGCGCAAGCGCAAGTCGACACACGACATCAAATTAGGTCACCGTTCATTCATTCATTAATGAATGAGAACTAATTGGTAAGTTCAATAGTTCATTTATTGAAACACAATGCTCTATATTCAATGTAAGAAATTGACTTTGATTTAAATAAGAGCATTTTGGGACTTTTGGCAGGAATGTAGAAGTGTCACGTGATGTTCTTATTATTATCTATACCAATAAATAAAATTGGGAGTGTCTGTTTGTAATGTCAAAATAATAGGCTTTTTTCATGCTCACATGGTTATTTGCACTATACATATGCCTAAAATACACTTTACATTTCTTTTGTCTGTCTGTCTGTTTGTTCCGAGTAATCTTCAAAACGGCTGAACCGATTTCAAAAATTCTTTCACCAATGGAAAGCTCCCACGGGAACAGGAACTATGCAGGAAAGATAACTAAAACCGAAGCGAAGCGAAGGCGGGTTGCTAATATTGAACATGTTAGTGTTTTAACGTGTTATATTAACTAATTTTAACAGCATTTTATATATATCATTTTGTGTATGTTGACGTATATATATAGATAAGAAAAACATAAATATTATGTGTCGTGACGGAGAAAGAATACAATTCACCACTCCCTATCTTGCAAGTGGATGTCGTAAAAGACGACTAAGGGATATAATATGCATATAACATTTACGCAAGGAAAAGAAAACTCGAAGCAAAACCCTATACCAATCTGTCTGACCAACATGGTATAGGAAGGTCAATTTTCCTCTTATTGCGGGGAGGCACGAGCCCAGCAGTGGAATGCATATGAGCCGAAATTAATTAATGAAAAACATAACGCCTAAATAATTACTCTCAACACATGGAAAATAATTCTAGGATAATACGTTGTTTTGCTTGAACCGTCCATACGAGACACATTTGCGGGCACAACAATTTCCTCAGTTACGACAATCGTCCAATTAGGGCACGTTAATAAACTTTAATCGTCCGTAATTAAATAGCACTCTCTAAAACATGGTTGCTACTACGATATTTCGATCCTTTACATTTAAACTCCGGAGATAACGTGGCGAGTAAATAATTATTTTACATTTACTCCTTATGGTGTCAGGATAAGAATACTCGTGGGTGTGGTAATAACTAACTTAGGAATCACCAGCATTTTGAGCAGTATTCATCTAAGAAATCTATAACAAACTGTGATCGCTAATCTCTCTGTCAAGCGTAACGGTTATGCCATTATTACCTATAGTCACAGTGGACGTCGTTAAGTTTATGGATGGAGGAATCGATAATTAAGAGAGAGGCAGTGAATTGTATCCTTACTCTATCACCACATTGATTCCAAAAGTTACTTTATTCAAAGGATGGTTAAAAACGACACCTGTATAGTTTTGAAATAGTATAATCATTTTCAAAATTAGAAATATTAATATTCGTGCAGCAAAATGCAAACGATTCTCACTTAATTATCACCACAATCAAAACTAATCGAAAGGAGACGGCGATGGTAACGCCATGGACCGGACTGAAACCGACGCGGTATCTGGAGTTCTGAGACGCTCCCCAGTTTCAAGCCTAATAACCATGACGATAAACTATGTATGTTTTATTATAAACTTCCTTAAGACATGTATCAGCGAAACCCAATAATGACTGACTGCAAATCTAAAAGTACTAACCTCACTCCTCATTGAAAACAATTTTTCGTGGAATTTATAAATAATTGTTCTAAGTCTGTATTTCAATGTGGTGACGGAGAAGAATACAATTCACCTTTATAATGAATACATTCTCTTGCCCTTGGATGTCGTAAAAGAAGACTAAGGGATATGTTATGTAGATAATAACCTTAATGAAACTCGACATAGAACTCTACAACTCTCCCGTTATGGAGGCTCGAGACTTATGTAGTTAGATGATGATAATTATGGACCTTCTACTAAAGATTCAGGGTGACGGACGGACTCTAGAAACTATCGCATGTGCCCAATCCGTCTATTAAGCGGGTATTCGGTACCTCTACCTTGATTTCAGGATTCCAACCAGCGGATTAACATTTGGATTCGATTTCATTACGCATGAACGACATATCACTGGTTCAACCCGCTGCTTCAGGTAGTATAACGTCTGGATTAGAAATAGGAAATAGGCACGGTGAGTAATCCTATGTTTATATCAATAGATCAACGGGGCAGAAAGATTGACAACGATAAACCAAATTCAAACAAACATTTCATGTGACGTAAGAAAAAAAGAAGCATTACACTAAACATTAATGTAAAAAAGTGCTGTAAACAGGAAGCAATCACAGATTTAAAAAAATCAATCAAGTCATTGAAAAAAAAGAAGCAAATTGTCTCTATGGCCGGATGTGAACGATTGGTTATGCGGGGCATGACTGATTCCTTTAAATTGTAATTGTATTGATTTAGACAATTGGTACATTGTTGTCGAGTCGAATTCCTGTTCATTTGGATCAGATTAACTTTGATATTACGTTAATGATGATTGTGGTGCCAAGACCGCGGATGACTGGACCATAGTCCGTCAACCGCAGAGAGGCTGATAGCGTAAGGGCAACGCTTCGCGGTGCGTTGGGATGGGAAGATATCGTGCCCGGCTGGGCACAGAAGTCAAGGATACGGTACCAGTGGTCGGCGCAATGGCAAAGGGGCGGAAATACGGCAGGTTTCCGTCCTTTCGTCACCCCGGACTCGACGGACGGCAAACACCCGTATTTTATGACGCCCAAGGGAAAGACTGATTGTGGTGAATTGTATTTTTACTCCGTCACCACACAACAACCACAATACATACTGACAAAATAGTAGAAGAAAAAAAAAATATTAAATATAAGTAGAATAAAATAAACGTAACCAAGCAAGTAATAAAATAAAACAACATCTTGTACCTACTTCCTCTTCTTTGGCTATAATTTATGCACTAGAGCAGGGATTCCCAAAATGTGTTCCGCGGAATCTAGGGGTTCTGTAGAATGGTTATCAAAGTTAAATAGCTTTTCATTTTAGTAATTTAGCTGCAAAATAATACCACAGTGGTAGGACCACTCTGTCGACAGTTATCTGTCTACAGCCGCGGGCCGGTCCGTCCGGGGCAGTACCACGCTCTCGCAGAAAATTCGACGTCTGAGTAGTAGCAATTTGTTACTGCGCTTCGTTCGGTGAGCGAGAGAGCCGGAAGCCCAACTTTCTGAGGGTGTTTGTGTGTGGAGGGTTTTGGTGGTGCACTTGGTATCACCAAGCCTCAATGCACGCATTCACACTCCCTTCACTTTCTTCGCGGTAGGCAGCGACCCTGTAAAGGTCCATGAGCGGCAGCAACACTTACCATCAGGTGTACTGTTTGCTGGTTTGCCATCGTTTACAAAAAAAAAAAAACCAGGGTCACAAACATTACTTTGAAATAGCGCTAATTTTTTGACGAGAAGACCTCGTCACTATTATGTAATTTTTTCATCATTTCGGCTCATACACGCCCCACTGTTGAGCTCGAGCCTCCTTCACAATAGGAGGGAAATTGACCTCACTATACCATGCTGGTCAAATAGACCCTAAAGGTCTTGATGCGAGTTTTCCATCTCTTGCATAGATACCATATGCGTAAAAGACGACGACGGAAAGTAGGTGGATATTATGCAAGTAGATTAGATAATTAGGGGGCGTTCATAAAATACGTGAGATGTTTAAGGTGGGGAGGGGGTCGAGTCAAATCTCATCTAATTTTACGTTGGAGAGAGGAGGGGTCTCGGCAAATATCACGCAATTTTTTTTCTGATTGAAACAAAAAAAAATTATACTATTTTGGCCCATTTAATCCAGATTGTACATGCCTAAGATTTAATCTTAAGCGTAATCGTAATACGATTAAGATCATTCACTAATTCGTTCGAAAGAAAATATTTCTTTTCTTTTTACAATAACAATCCAACGCGTTTACGTAAGAAACCCACATTTTGAAAAATCTCACGTGAGATTGGGGGATGGGGGAGTGGGTTGAATAAAATCTCACGACATCTCACCAGGGGGGGAGGGAGGTACAGAAAATTTAAAAAAACACCTCACGTAATTTATGGACGCCCCCTTACCAAGAATTCAGAGCAAGTTTATAGCACAGCAGCGCACGTACCCAGAAGCAATGCGCGACGTTGCGCGGCAGTGTTCCTCCCCCCGGTCAGATTTATTATCATTAAATATGGGGTGCCAAAAATGAAAGATATTAGGTTAGTGTTCCGTTATCTTTAAATTTAGAAACCCCTGCCTTAGAGTATTAGCCACGTATCCTCGACAAGTGAAACTAACTAACCTAACATAGTGTTCAGACGAATTGATACGTAAACGAAATGAGAAATATAGAATATCATAGTTGTATGAATAGAATGCATCAATTAGCACAAATGATAATTCCCTTGATGAATAACTTTCATCAGATGAGTGAATAATTGACCGTTGGATATTCCAATACTAAATTAGTGCACATCTGAATCATTGCGTATATTCCCAATGGAAGGATAAATATAGAACTGACTATGCGTTCAAGTATCGATTGATGTAGCTGTGAGCACAATAAGCAGGTTTTTACGCAACCCAATTCAGGAATAGATCATATATTTTCATCTTTTTTTAAATGCGGTTAATATCACTATTGTAACTCCTGTAAGTCAGGATTCAAAATGGTGTCTATAAATGACAGAATTTTTGGTCCTCAGAAAGTTCTGGGCAATGCTTTTAATTGTCTAGGGAGTCAGGCCAAATTTAATTACAAAAGAAAAACAGGAGTTGCAAAAATTTCTGTAAAGCGGGCGACTTGAAGCAAAATTAGCTAAGCCAATAAATAAGAGAATATAGCGACACAATAAAAAGTGCCCTACGGATATAACGATGCTTAAGAGGGCATATATGTGAGCTTTAAGATTGCGATAGTAGAAACGCCTGAATGCACGGGAATATGCACTATAACTATTCTAAATGTAATTTGTACACTTTTTAAAGTTCAAATAACTGTAACTATAGCCCAACGTACAATCAATAGACAGCTAAGCAGAAGTTTCTGGTACGATTTCCATAGATTGCGCGTATGATTTATCTAAATTATGTGAGTATTGAACTGTAAATGATTACGTATTTATTGCTTGCATGGAAGGAAAAGGTTGTAAGAAATGCCGCATATCTAACATTGTTTAAAACCGACCGCAGAAACCTAAGGGAGCACTTTAAAGTCTGATACGCCGACTTATGTGCGAGCGAAAAACAATTACATCGCGTGGGACTAGAATAAGACCCACATCTATTGGAAATCCGTTCCAACCGTCTTACCAATTGGCCTAGTGTGGGTAGGAATGATAAACAAATTGTATTCTTCTCACGGGAGACATTTTACACCCCATTTATCAAGAAAATTTAAACATTGTTCCGACTTAAATCTGTTACTGGAAAAATCTAAGTAAAATTTCGATGAGGTAAAGGCGCGTTGGATGCAGGCGGCACAGGACCACACTTTGTAATGAAAAATAAGGGAGATCTACGTCCAGCAGTGGACGGCGATAGTCTGAATGATGATGATGCTTAGAGGTGTAAAAATACAATTCATCGTTACGTATTATGCCTGCAGAAATCGTAAAAGTTGACTAAGTGACATAATATGCATATAACATCTATACAAAAAAAGGAATACTCGAAAGTAAACCCTACCCAAACACGTTTGACCAGTCTATTATGTCGATTTACCTCCTATTATTTGCCGCGTGGTGACGGAGTAAGAATACAATTCACCACTCTCTATCTTGCCCGTGGTTGTCGTAAAAGACGGCTAAGGGATATAATATGCATATAACATCTATACAAAAGAAGGAATACTAAAAAGAAAACCCTATACCAACCTGTCTGAACAGCATGGTATAATAAATTTTACTGTGAAGGAGGCTCGAGCCCAACAATGGGATATATATGAGCTGAAATGATGACCTATTGTGGAGGAAGTTCAAGCCCAGTTATGGCACGTATATGAGTTGAAAATTTATTATGACTGAATAATCTTTCGGCATCCCGGTAGGAGACATCGACGGGAGAGGGTACTCCCTTGGGGTATTCCGTCGGGTCGACCACTGAAGTGAAGGAACTCTGCACCGGTGGTCGGCCCAACGACGAAGGTGACGTGCTATATGGGTGGGTTGTCTGTCGCCCCGGACGGAGTTGGGCGATAAGTGCGCCGACCATAACGCAGCCCCAAAAAAAATTACTGAATAATCTTAGTATCAAACAGCTTTTAAAAAAATACGAAACAGGTTGCATCATAAATTCAAGACGTCGGTAAAATTCTATGTTTAGTTTGCGTCTAACAGTCACCAATTAACGCCTACATTCATATATGCATTATAGTACAACATCGCACGTTATGGGGGGAGAGGCGGTCATCGACCCATTAACAAGGGTAACGAGATCGCGTCATCGTGCGATACGGACGTATCTCAATTGTTTTGATGGTGTACTATAATTAAAGCGATAGCGTTGTCTAGCCTATGAAGTACACACGGCCGACTGTAGCGCTGTTCCCACGGTGTGGTTGTTAAAAATTCTTATGAGTTAAGGAGAGTGATGGCTGTTCTTGTAGTTTCATTCGTGACTAGGTGTATGTATGGTCTGACTTAGATTGGAGAGGTGATTTATTTAGATCGAAGGGCAATAGATTAAGGCAAGAGAAAAGGGTATGTCTTAGAATAATAACTCATAAGAGCTCAATTCGTGCACAAAATTTGAGGCATTTAAATTGGAGCCAGAAATGGCTTCCTACGCCGGATCGTGACGTAATGTCCAAGGCCACTGCGTACAAGGCAATTCTATTGTATAGCATCCATCCATCAGCCTACGGACGTCCACTGCTGGACATAGGCCTCCCCACGAGAATGCCACTGCGAACGGTCCTGCGCCACTTGCATCCAATGGTTCCCTGCGACTTTGAGAATGTCGTCAGTCCACCTAGTGGGAGGTCGTCCTACGCTGCGCCGTCCGATTCGTGGTCGCCACTCAAGAATCTTTCTTCCCCAACGGTTATCGGTTCGACGAGCGATGTGGCCTGCCCATTGCCATTTCAACGTGCTAATTCTGCTATGTCGGTTACACCCGTTCTTCTACGGATTGCCGTGTTCCGGATTTTATCACGTAGAGAAATACCGAGCATAGCACTCTCCACAGCACGCTGAGCGACTTTGAGCTTTTTTATGAGGCCGTCATTTAGAGACCACGTTTCAGTGCCGTAAGTCATCGCTGGTAACACACACTGGTTATAAACCTTTGTTTTCAGACACTGCGGAATATTGGACGAGAAGATCCTCTTAAGTTTCGCAAACGCTGCCCAGCCGAGTTGGATTCGTCGGCTGACCTCTTTCTTGAAATTTTATAGTATGCGTGTACGTATGTAATCGCTTGCACGCATGTAGTATTTTTGTCTTCACGTTTTTGATCGCTTAAGTACCTGCACTATCCTTCTATACTTTATTTTTCTAAGGGGTATGTATTCAAACATAGAGAAGAGTCTAAGATTAGATACGTAGTCATAAGCTGCGTGGTTATGAAACTAGAATAAAAAGTATCATCATCCCCTAGCTTACTCCAGATGTCATATGAAACGCCTAAGGGATGCATGTATCTCTATCTCTACAAGAGAAATAATGGAGGTCGATAAATAGATAGCTGAATGAAAACTATTGAAAAAAATTATGTACTCTAATGAAAAATATATGCATTTTTCTTTTATTCTTGCTAACGGTGGCAAACGAGCAAACAGTACACCTGATGGTAAGTGTTGCTGCCCTGACCTTTGTAAGTCCGCTGCCTACCGCGAAGAAAGTGAAGGGAGTGTGAATGCGTGCAATTAGGTTCGACGATACTAAAGGCATCACTAAAACGCACCCGCAAACACCCTCAGAAAGTTGGGCTTCCGGCTCTCTCGCTCACCGAACGAAGCGCAGTAACAAATTGCTACTACTCAGACGTCGATTTTCTGCGAGAGCGTGGTACCTACTGCCCCGGACGGACCGGCCCACGGCTGTAGACAGATAACTGTCGACAGTGTGGTCCTACCACTCCAAATTTAAAAGCAAACTATTTTTACGGATTCTTCCTTATTTCATTTTTCCTTTCCTGACTTTTGTTCACAGCCCTACCGTGAGATTTTAAAACTCACATACAACCGCAATAGTATTTGTACAGTTTGTACGTATATACGTTTACCATATTGATTCCCTGCGTAGGTAACATAGCTACTTTACATACGAGGCCGTTCCCACGGCTGAGTCAACGCCCCCGCCAGTACCACAATTGTTATGATACAGTGTAATCACTCGGGAGACTGTTGAGACAACATTAGATTGATGATACAGCGGAAATACGCCATACACATTTGTAACGATAAACAAATTTTAGTAATTGAATAAAAGAAAGAAATATGAATCATCCATCATTATCTTGGCTCATATACGTCCAACGCCTGGGCTTAAGCTTCCTCCACTAGGAGGAAAATTAACCGTACTATATATACCATAATACGGTCAATTTCCCTCCTAGTTTCCGTGTGGTGATGGAGTAAGAATACAATTCATTACTCCCTATCTTGCCCGTGGATGTCGTAAAAGACGACTATGGGATATAATATGTACATAACATCTGTGCAAGACAATGAAAACTCGAAATGAAAGCCTATACCAACACGTCTGACCAGCATGGTATAGTATGTCAAATTTCCTCCCATTGTGGAGGAGGTCCGAGCCCAACAGTGGAACGTATGTGGGCTGCGATGATAATGACGATGATACATGCTGGTAAGACAGGGCCTTCGAGCCTTCTCCATCATAGGAGGGAAACTGACCTACAATACCACATCAGACCGCCCGTTTACTGGTGGTGACGGAGCAAAAATACAATACACTACTCCCTATTTTGTCCATTGATGTCGTAAAAGACGACTAAGGAATATAATATGCATAAAACATTTGTCCAATAGTCGAAATAAAACCCTATACCAACACGTCTGACCAGCATGATATAGTGGGTCAATTTCCCTCCTATTACGAGACGGCTCCAGTCCAGCAGTGGAACATGTATGAGCTAAAATGACGACCACGTCGTCGGTCAGACGAGTTATCATAGGCTTTCATGCCAAGCTTTCCTTCACTTGCATAAATGTTATATGCATATTGCATCCCTTAGTCGCCTTTTAAAATACCGACGAGCAAGATAGATGGCGGTGAATTCGATTTTTACTCCGTTAACACTTGCCGATTCAAAATAAATACATCATCATCATCATTTCAGCCTATAGTCGTCCACTGCTGGACGTAGGCCTCCCTCATGTTGCGCCACAATGTGCGGTCCTGTGCCGCCTGCACCCAACGACGCCCAGCAACTTTCACTAGGTCATCGGTCCACCTAGTGGAGGGGGCGTCCGATACGTGGTTGCCACTCGAGAACCTTTCTTCCCCAGCGGTTGTCGGTTCGTCGAGCGATGTGGCCTGCCCATTGCCACTTCAGCGTGCTAATTCTTCGTGCTATGTCGGTTATACCCGTTCTTTTGCGGATTTCCGTATTCCGGATTCTATCTCGCAGAGAAATCCCGAGCATAGCCCGCTCCATAGTACGCTGAGCGACTTTGAGCCTTGATATAAGGCCTACATTTAGGGACCATGTTTCCGTGCCGTAAGTCATCACTGGTAACACACACTGGTCGTAGACCTCTGTTTTCAGACACTGAGGTATGTTGGACGAGAAGATCCTCTTAAGTTGCCCGAACGCTGCCCAACCGAGTTGGATTCGTCGGCTGATCTCTTTCTCGAAATTGGATCTACCTAACTGGACTGTTTGTCCGAGGTAAACATAGTGATCGACAACTTCGAGAATCGCATTGCCAACTAGGACCGGTACAGGAATGACATGGGCATTTGACATGACTTTCGTCTTGTACATGTTCATTCGTAAACCCACTAGTTGGGATACCCTGCTGAGATCATTGAGTATTGTGCCAAGGTCCTCCATGGATTCTGCCATAACGACTATATCGTCCGCAAATCGAAGGTGAGTGATGTATTCGCCGTTAATGTTGATGCCGAGTCTAGTCCAGTCTAAGAGCTTGAAGACATCTTCCAGTGCAGTGGTGAACAGTTTCGGAGAGATGACATCTCCCTGTCTCACGCCTTTTTGCAACTGGATCGGTTTCGTACTCTTATCCCGGATACGGACTGACATTGTGGCGTTCCTATACAAACACTTCAGCACTTCGATATAGTGATAGTCGATTTGGCACCGCTAAAGGGACTGCAGCACCGCCCAAGTTTCGACTGAATCAAAGGCTTTCTCATAGTCCACAAACGCTAAGCACAGGGGCCGATTATATTCCTCGGTCTTTTGTATAATCTGCCGAAGCGTGAGGATATGGTCTATGGTGCTATAGCCTTTTCGGAAGCCGGCTTGTTCGGGCGGCTGGAAGTCATCGAGCTTGCGCGAGAGTCGATTGGTAATGACCCTCGAGAATAACTTATAAACATGGCTCAGGAGTGAGATGGGTCTGTAGTTCTTTAGAAGAGCTTTGTCACCCTTCTTGAAGAACAGCACCACCACACTCCTGGTCCATGACTCTGGAACGTCGCCCCCGAGGATAACGGAATTAAATAGCTTCTGAAGAGCTATTAAGACTGGCTTGCCGCCCGCCTTCAGAAGCTCTGCCGTAATTCCGTCATCTCCCGGTGCTTTACTGTTACGTAGTTGTTTGAGAGCCATTCTGATCTCGTACAAGCTGATGTCCGGGATTTCTTCGGTATAGTGCCGAGTTAGCTTGGATCTGGGATCTTGGACCAAGCCAACAACAGGATTTCGGGATGATTTGTATAACTGTCCATAGAACCTTTCGACCTCTCCCAAGATCTCACTTTGGGATAAAATGACAGTGCCATCGTCGGTCTTCAGCTTAGTCATTTGGCTTTGCCCAATAGACAGATCTTGTGCAAACACTTTCGAGCCACGACTCCGCTCTATCGCTTCTTTGATACGGAGCGTATTAAATTGGTAAATATCGCGACGCACAGACCTGGAGATCTGCCTATTTAGCTGCCTATGTTTGGACCAATCGGCTGAAGACTCCGTCATCTCTTTTCTCCGCTCCATGAGCTCGAGAGTCTGGTCAGAAAGTTTTTTAGGTCTATTAACGCGGTGAGCCTTGAAATATACACTTGAAATAAATACATACATACATATATTCACGCCTCTTTCCCATAGGGGTAGGCAGAGACCACTTCCCTCCATTTGCTACGATCTTGACATACCACTTTCGCCTCCTCCACATTCATTAATCTCTTCATGCATATTCTTCGGTTTAGGGTACTTCTAACTTGGCCTTTCTTAAGAACGTCCACGATTTGATCATGGAACGTCCGTCTTGGTCTTCCACTTCTAACACTTCCATTCAGATTCGCCTTATAAATTCTTCTTGTTAATCTACTTTCATTCATTCTCTACATAACCAAACCAACTTAACATACCTTTCTCAATCCTTGTCACTACATCTACATTTATACCACAACATTCCCTGATTACACTATTATTAATTCTATCACTCAATTTCACATCAATTATGCTCCTCAGCGCTCTCATTTCCACAGCATACGTTAGGGTTGGTACAAGGACTTCCGCACAGCCAGGCGAGGCTTCTTAGACAGGCTCTGGCTGCCCATAAAGGTGCTCAAAGCACCATTCACCAAATTTCCTTTACACACTCTTCTTTCAATATCATTAGCAAAATATCGGAATAAAAATAAAAAATGATCTTTTAAACGAACGTATCATAAAACTTGTCCAATTATTCGGATGTTACTGGATACCCAGTATACATTCCACATCCATATTCGAGATGCATTGCGTGTATCGTTAATGCGCGCAGTTAATTAATACAGCAAGGAGTAAATGAGCACTTTGTATGGATGAAGTGTATATGACTTGTAATTATTTCAAACTAGCCACTAGTTGCAGGAGACTACTGTTCTTATATTTAACCTCACGCAATTTCGCACGGGTATAGGCAGGAGTATAAAACTCGCATTTCGGCAAACTATTTCCAAAATTGTTGCAGGTCAGAAGGCTGTGACTGCTTGAGGGTCAGACCTCAGTGATATCTACGAAGATCATTGTGGATCTAGAGTTACAGGCGTCACAATGGTTGGAATCTGGTGGGCTTAGAATAATAACGTATAGAAGGTAAGTTCGCGCACAAAAAGTGAAGCATTTCAATTAGAGCCTAATGGAGCTTACGTCGGAACCGTTCCGTAATATACAAGTCATTGTACTGCACGTACGTACGCAACTCTTAAAACATAAATAGGTAATTATGACGGTTTGTGCATTCAAATGGTGTCACAACACATTTGAAAAACTTAAAAGGTTTTTAACATTACTTTTAAAAGTATTTCGACGATTTATGTTAATGAAAACAAAATTTGATTTCATAATTTATATAGTGGTTTGCGTGTGTACGTGTGTAATCGTCTTTGCGCCATTAGTATTTTTAGATTCAAATTTCGAAAGTTGGAAGTACTGACACTATCCTTCTATACGTTATTATTCTAAGCTGGTGGGATTAGTCCCAGTAAAAAGCACATTTTTAAAGTGTAACGAATATATTTTAAAATAGCAACCCGCCCTCGCTTCGCTTCGGTTATAGTCGTTTTACCCGCGTAGTTCCCGTTCCCGTGGGAATCATCATCATCATCATCAGTAATATGTGAAGGTTCCCGTGTGGTGACAGAGTAAGAATACAATTCACCACTACCTATCTTGCCCGTGGGTGTCGTAAAAGACAACTAAGGGATATAATATGTACGTAAGAGAAGGAAAACTCAAAACCCTACACCAAGCCATTTGACCAGGAGGCTCAAGCCCAGCAGTGGGATGTATATGAGCTGTGAAGAAGAAGAAAAATAAGATAGGGCGGGCGAAGTTGCGTGAATAGTCTAACTAATATATATCTTTATATATAAATTTCTTGTGTACGTGTGTATGTCACTGAACTCCTCCTAAATGGCTGGACCGATGCTGATGAAATTTTTCGCGCATGTTCAAGGGGATTCGAGGACGGCTTAGATTCACAATTGGACCCGGTACGTGGCACTTATTTGAAGAGAACAACGTCTGTTGGGTCAGCTGGGATTATCTATACCAGCTATACTCTAAGTGTGTTCCGCGGAACCCTAGGGTTCCGTGATACCTCTGTCGGGGTTCCGCAAGAATTTAGAAATAAAAAAATCAAAACACCTCTCTCTGGTCGCTCCGCGGCTGTGCGGACTCCGCGGCCGCGCGGAGACAAAACGCTATGAATGTTATTTATTTATTTATTTGTATTTGTATAAGCTTGTGTTACATTAGCTGGTACAATATCTCATAAGTTTGGTCTCAACAATTTTATACTTGTACAACGCGTTCGCTCTAAGTTTGCCGGTCTGTGGAATGCGCGTACCCTCCCCCACGTGACAACAAAACTTATAATGTGTCATAGTTTTACCCAAATATCTAACGTACACAATTTTTATTGTTACAATTAAATAAAAAATTTCGAACGTCATACACTCATACCTATCGCCAGCGGCAAACTTAAAACGAGCGGGTAGTATACTTGTAAGCGCTCAGTCTCTTTGATAAAAGCCGCCTCTGAATTAGACGCTATAGTTGTCAACTAGCGACTTTCGTCTCTAACTTCAAAGGATAAAGTCGATATTGTTTACAACGCTATTTTTAAATTTCTGTTTTTATTTTTGCTTTTTGTTTATCAAAGGTGCCGACTCGAGTATTTTCGAGAATATTTGAGATCGAGTCTAGGACTAAGTATAAAAGCGGCGATCGCGCGTTGGCGTCGTCAGTTGATGATTAGCGTTCGGAGCGATAAGTTACTACCTACTTACAAGCTCGCTAGCGAGAAACTAGTGTTCATTGTTTTACTGCCTGCTGTATTCTGTTGTCTCAGTTTTATACATTTCTTCCCTGTAGGTTCTAAATTTAGTCTCTTATACGCAGTAACGATTGTGCATTATTTAAACCCCACTATCCTGACTTGTAACATTATAAATAAAGAAGAATGGAACGTTGGCTTAAAGGTGTTAAACGTGTTCCAACAACATCTTCTAATGACGCTGAATGTTCAAAAGCAATGCGCGCGGAGAATTTAGCAATCACCGATCCAGAAGATGATGCCACGAGTGCCACGACGTCAAGCTCGACGGTTTCAAAGACGAAAAAAAGGAAGTATGATGAATCTTATATCAGTTTCGGATTTGTTGATTCCAACGGCTCACCTCTCTGCATGCTCTGTAGTAAACTGCTTCCTAATAGTTCCATGGCACCTGCCAAATTGCGTCGACATTTAGAAACCGTACACCCCGAGACTAAAGACAAGAATAAAGAATTTTTTGTTCGCAAAAAAGATCAGTTATTAGAAAGTCAAAAAAATATGATGCATGTAACACAAACTACCAACGAAAAGGCCACGGAGGCATCATACTTAGTTAGCTATCGCATTGCACAAGCAGGTGAAGCGCACACTATCGCTGAGAAATTAATAAAACCATGTGTATTAGACATAACAAAATGTATGCTTGATGAAAAATCTGCAAAGCATCTTTCTACTGTTCCGCTATCAAACGATACTGTTTCACGACGAATCCATGATCTGGCAAGCTACGTCAAACAAGAACTAGTTACACGTCTACAAAATACACGATTCGCTTTGCAAATGGACGAGTCGACTGATGTCGCTGGTTTGGCTATCCTGCTGGTTATTGTGAGATATCCATATAAAAGTTCTTTTGAAGAAGACATGCTTATGTGTTCATCGCTGCTTACAAACACTACCGGGGAAGAAATTTTTAATAAAATAAATATATTTTTTGAAGAACATAATCTCAGTTGGAACAATTGCATTGACATTTGTACAGATGGGGCCAAGGCGATGACAGGTAAAACAGCAGGAGCAGTGTCACGAATGAAAAATAAAGCGCCTAATTGTAGTTCCAGTCATTGTATTCTGCATAGACAAGCACTTGCGATGAAGCAAATGCCGTCTAATCTAAAATTAGTTATGGATGAAGCGGTAAAAATAATTAATTTTATCAAATCACGACCACTACAATCCCGATTGTTCTCATTATTGTGTGAAGATTATGGCAGCAAACATAAAACACTGCTGCTCCATACAGAAGTGCGATGGCTGTCTCGGGGAAAAACTTTAACAAGGCTATTTGAACTTAGAGCCGAGTTACAAATGTTTCTTTCAGCAGATACTTCTTTTAATTTGAAGGACCGTTTGTATGATAAAACTTGGTTGTTCCGATTGTCTTTTATGGCGGATATCTTTCAAAAACTTAACGAATTAAATTTATCGTTGCAAGGTAAACAGACAACAGTGTTTCAGGCCTATAATAAAATAACTGCTTTTAAAAGAAAATTAGATTTTTGGATCATTTGCATTGGTAAGAAAGAAATAGAAAGTTTTACGTTACTCAGTGAGTTTGTTAGCGAAAACGACTCAGAAATGTTTGAAGATAATGTGTTTGAAGAATTGGTCCAATATCTCAGTTCGATGCGCGCATCTTTTGAAAAGTATTTTCCCGAAGAACACAATACAAAAATTAAAGTGAACTCCTGGATTCATAATCCTTTTTTACCCAACTTGGAAAAGCCTGAAAACATGTCAAATGAGATATATGAATCTCTTTTAGAAATGTCATCAGACACAAGTATGGAGTCATTGTTCAAAACGACGCCTCTTAATGATTTTTGGTGCAGAATCCAAGATGAATATGCAATGCTTGGCCAAATGGCTCTGGATATTCTTCTCCCGTTCCCAACTACATATTTGTGCGAAACAGGATTCTCTACCTACGCAGCCACGAAAACAAAATATCGCAATAGACTGGACGCCGAAGCTGATATGAGACTCCAACTTTCTTCCATCAAACCTGATATCAAGCAATTGATGAAAAATAAAAAACAGTTTCATACCTCCCACTAGTTAGATTTTTTCTTTTTTAATGTTTTCTATTATTGTCCTTACCAAGTGGTGAAGTAAATAATAATTAGTAACTGATACATTGTACTTTTATTATGCTGATTAATATAGAATACACTTATAAAAATAATTGTTTTATTGTAGGGTTCCATCAAGTATTTTGCTTCCCAAAAGGGTTCCGTCATTTAAAAAGTTTGAGAACCACTGATCTATACCAATAAATAAAATTGGAGTGTCTGTTTGTAATGTCAAAATAATAGGCTTTTTTCATGCTCACAGGGTTATTTGAACGACACTTTTGTTTAAAATAGCTATTAAAAAATTTTTGTCTGTCTGTCTGTTTGTCTGTTTGTTCCGGGTAATCTTCGAAACGGCTGGACCGATTTCAAAAATTCTTTCGCCAATGGAAAGCTATAATATCAGGGCGTAAACTAGGCTATATTTTATCCTGGTATTCCCACGGGAACGGGATCTACGCGGGTAAAACGACTAAAACCGAAGCGAAGCGAGGGCGGGTTACTAGTATAAAATATAAGAATAATATTATACATATGTTGTAATGAACAGTTCCCACGCAAATTATCGCGTAATTATCATTTTGTGTCGACACTTCATATTATTAACAGCTCATGTTACTCAAATCGTTTATTATGCATAAACCCCGCGGGGGATCTTTTTTACCTTACCTTAAATTACCACCCAATCGGCACGCAACCGCACTGAGAAGATCCGACAAGAAACTCGGCGGGATTGTCAATACTTATTTACTAATTTAATTTAAATAAAATTACATACAACAACATGGCTATTAAAAGCTTGCTAGTTAATGAAAAAGATTATGGCTGGATCAGATTTCGCAATTGGTACCCGATCACGAGTTAACTACTGGAGCAGCCATCACTGCCCTTAATCATAATGGAGGAAAGGGAGTGACGCGACCCTCGTAGGTAGCCCCTATAGGTTCTAAACTGTAATTACAGTTGGAATTTTTTCGACAAGTCAATGTTCGTTTTGCCTAATGTAATACGAGTTAGGTACAAACCAAGTTAACCGTAGTTCGGAAAACCAAGTTCGCCCCGAACTTATTCTTCGGCATGTCTAACTAAATTTCTAGACGGGAAGGTTGCCATTTTTTATTGCCTTTATTAACTTCATTTTAGATCATTTACACTATTCCGCTGCTGTACCCGAGTCGCCTCCACAATAGGAGGGCAATTGACCTTACTATACCACGCTGGTCAAATGAGTTGTTATAGGGTTTTATGACGAATTTAATTCTAATTAGCGACAGAATGCGTTTTTGTGGCGAGCGAGCAATACACTTAATAATCAATATAAAAAACATAAATTCGATATATTCAACGCTAATACGGATGCGATAAAACGGACACTCAGTCTCGATTTTTTCACAACACATCAATAGGCTAATTTAATGTTCTCCTTTGTATTGTTTTATGTGAAGCATAGTAGTGTAGACCTGTTATTGGCTTTATGTATCTTAAATATGTTTTTCTAGATTTTTATTACTTTTAAGCTGTTGGTCTCCCGATAAATAAATAAATTTTCATTCTCTTACATAGATGTTATGCGTATTTACGATCATCATTTACGACACCCACGGGCAATTTGGTAAATAGTATTCTTACTCCGTCACCACAAGGAAAATGTTGTATGTTTACCTACATGTTAATTATCTGTTAGTTTCAGTGTGATTTTGGGTAATTTTTTGTCCAAGAATCTTCTTATAGCAAGTTATTTCAAACCAATAAACATTTGTTAAAACAAGGTGCAGTATATTTTAAATTTTTCTAGTTACTGTCTATAAATAAAGACCGCAGATTTTAAGGAATAATAACCGAGGACTTTATATTATCATTCATCATTTCGACTCATATACGTCCCACGGCTGGGCTCAAGCTGCCTCCGTAACAGGAGGGATATTGACCACGCTGGTCAAACGGGTTGGTATAGTTTTATTTCGAGTTTTCATTCTCTTGCATAGACGTTATTTGCATATAGACCCTTAGTCGCCTTTTACGACATCCACGGGTAAGGGAGTGGTGAATTGTATTCTTACTGCGTCACCATACGGACATAATCTTAATATATATAAATTACGTGTCACGTTGTTTGTCCGCGATGGACTCCTAAACTACTTAACCGATTTTAATCAAATTTGCACACCGTGTGCAGTTTGATCCAACTTGAAAGATAGGATAGCTTACATCTTAATTTATAGTCGCAATATTATTTTATTGCAAATTATTTGTCTATTATTTGACATTCACAATTATTTGTTAACTCCAAACGATTTTAACAGATGGCGATATCTGTTGACTGGATTGAGTAATTAATCAATAGATGGCGCGCCTATGTCAAACCTACAAACGTGTCATATACGATTTTAACTTGCTTTTTTACATAGATGCCATTTGTAAAAAAATATGACGACCTCCATGACAGATGTTCTCCTACAGTTCCACTTCAATAGTTTAATAAAATGTAATATAACAAAAACATTAGCCACAGCAACGCGTGGCCGGGTCTGCTAGTTATATTATAAATATAGTTAATAATTAATCTGTATTTCAATGCAGATGTACATTCTGATACAGAGCAATAATTTATAGGATGTACAAAGTATCGTCGTAAGTGGTTATTGAGCACCGCTTTAAATACTTATTCATCTTGTGGTGACGAAATAAGAATACATTTTGTTATAAACGTCAAAAAATGTGTATTAAGTACCTAATAGCGCCCTCTGTTGAATGTAATGTTTAACCTGTCATTTGAAACAATAAAACAGTTGCTTACTGTAGTTCGTTGCTATCACGTCGTTTTTACATTTCACCAATTTTTCCCTTCCCGTGAATATCATAAAGGATAAGATATACGCCGATAACAAGACTTGCATATGCACTAAAGTCATTGATTTAAAATATGCCAAATGACTAATAAGTACATCGATTATTTATTTAGAAGTATTGAAATGAAAACACAAAACTGACTCACATTGGCATCCGTTTGAAAATAACAAGTGATTGTTTGGTTGGACGTAACTATACACAGTTTATTTTGAAAACACGAAATACACAACTCTTATTAGCACAAAACTAGTTTTCAAACAATATTTACTTTTGTAACGTCAAATTCTTTCGACTGTTCAAACATTTAACAGAAAAAAGTACGAAGCATCCATTGATCTGCATTTGATTGCCATCGTTGAATGTTTTGCACAACACATAAAATTACAATGCACTATCACAATCGTAGAAAATCACTTTTCACAGCACTAAAACGGTCACAGTTCGTCAAACAATAGTAATAAAGTTGTATAATAACTGCAGATAATTACTCAAGCAAATTATGTAATTAAAAAACAAAACTACAATTACGATTTTAAAATAATAACATTCTAAAAATGTCTTCACGTGTATTAGGACTTAATGTAAAGAAACATTATCATTAAGTCTCACTATATTGACATTTGATGATCAAAACCAGTAAGACAGTTTTTAGTAAGTGGGGGAGAGGCGAGCTACTTATCGCGAATAGTACTACTACGCCCAGAATGTAAAAAAATCGACTAACGTATCGTACTTAAAGGCACAGAAAACTAACCTAACTTTTCGTAGTAGATGCCACAACATTATACCCTTTTCCTCGTTTGAGGAGAGGGCGGCACTGTTTATATTTATTTTTGTGTCCTCTTGTTAATGTTATTATAATATTGTAATTGTATTTCAAACACTTGTGATGTGTCCCTCACGTTAAGTACTAATAAATTACTTTTTCCTTATTTATCAGCAAATTGTTCAAAATTCTAGTTATCCTGTTACAATTTTCGAGTTTAATAAACCCAATGAAATACAACGTACAAAGGTTGAACGTAATCAACAAAAAAAAATAACTATTTCATCAGAATAAAAACTATACAAAAATATTCTATATAACGTAGACAATAATTTCAGAGGTATTTCATTAAATAAATACAAAAATAATTAATGTATGACTATAAGATCACACTGTTTATGTAGAAATACGAAAATAGGTCTGTATATTCTCGAGAACTGTCCGCAAATACTGACAAACAATGGCGTAACGCAATCAGTACTCGATAGAGGTGAGTCAGTTCGACATACCGTAGAAACCGCATCACGTCTAAAGTTTGTCATGTAGGTACTATTAGAGAAACATTGTCGCAATGGAATTAATTAGTTATATTTTTTGCTTAGGGATCGTCCATTAACTATGTGATGTATTTTTCTGACATTCACGCGAATATTACACATCTATATCAATAAATAAAATTGAAGTGTCTGTTTGTAATGTCAAAATACTAGGCTTTTTTCATGCTCACACGGTTATTTGCACGACACCTATGCCTAAAATAGCAATTAAAAAATTTTTGTCTGTCTGTCTATTTGTTCCGGGTAATCTTCAAAACGGCTGGACCGATTTCAAAAATTCTTTCACCAATGGAAAGCTATAATATCAGGGCGTAAACTAGGCTATATTTTATCGAGATAAAATATAGCCTAGTTATATACCCTAGGTATATACCCTAGGTAAATACCGGGGTATTTACCCGGCGGGTTGCTAGTTATATATACAACTATTTTACGGATTTTATCGCGTTTGTATTTGATTTTTGATTGCCCGAAGTTTCGAATACCTTACAGCCGGGTAGGTCAGCAGGTAAAATAGATTTTTTTTTTAAATGATGTATTTTTAACAATTTTATAACCGTTCCATTTCCTTAATGATACGCAGTGAGTTTTAAGATGAATCTCTTACCTTATACTATTAAAATCATGACGATTTTTATTGTATACTAGCAACTCGCCCTCGCTTCGGTTATAGTCATTTTACCCGCGTAGTTCCCGTTCCCGTGGGAATACCGGGATAAAATATAGCCTAGTTTACGCCCTGATATTATAGCTTTCCATTGGTGAAAGGATTTTTTAAATCGGCCCAGCCGTTTTGAAGATTACCCGGAACAAACAGACAGACAGATAAAAATTTTTTAATCTGTATTTTAGGCATAGGTGTCGTGCAAATAACCGTGTGAGCATGAAAAAAGCCTATTATTTTGACATTACAAACAGACACTCCAATTTTATTTATAGACTAGCAATCCGCCCTCGCTTCGCTTCGGTTATAGGTTATAGTCGTTTTACCCGCGTAGTTCCCGTTCCCGTGGGAATACCGGGATAAAATATAGCCTTGTTTACGCCCTGATATTATAGCTTTCCATTGGTGAAAGAATTATTAAAATAGGTCCAGCCGTTTTGAAGATTACCCGGAACAAACAGACAGCCAAAAAAAATATAAAGTGATTTTTAGGCATAGGTGTCGTGTAAATAACCGTGTGAGCATGAAAAAAGCCTATTATTTTGACATTACAAACAGACACTCCAATTTTATTTATTGGTATAGATATAGATTAAGTTTAGTGCATTAGGTATAGTTGTACTATAGGAGTGTCATGGTTGCTTAGCGACCTACAAGTACAAGTATTTCCAGTTTGCTTGCTGACCGTAGTGTTTGAGTGGAGTACCAAAGCGCAGTACCAAATTGCCAACACTGTAACGTCGATTCTCTCCAAGAGTATGAATACCGACCTGGTGAAAATTGCTGGGCGTTGTTGGATGCAGACGGCACAAGACCGCACTCTTTGGCGTAACATGAGGGAGATGTACGTCCAGCAGTGGACGGCGGTAGGCTGAAATGATGATGATGAATACTATATCGGTCAAATCAATCCACTTATGACTACAGGCAGTGAGGCACTAGCAACAGAAACCCCTCTTCTTAAACTTTCCAATTTTATACTTCGTTATTAAGATATGATTGTGAATGGATGTAAGAAGGAGACCCAAAAAGAGATGGATGGATTGTGTGAATGAGGATATGCGTGTGAATGTAGATATGACGGCTGATAGACGGCTATGGAAGGTAAGATCATGTTGCGCCGACCCCACTTAGCGTACGATGAGGGCAGGCAAATGGAATGATTAAAAGATGAGACAAAACTTAATAAATTTACTACAGTTTCTATTATGAAACCCTTGTTGTTAACAGATTGTCTTAGCACAGGTTGTCTCTTTCACTCTAAAGTGTTAGATGTATATTAGTCTCGCTCGCACACATGCACCGTTGCAGGGGCTTTGCCCTCGGCACGTGCGATACAGATTTCTAGCGGTGTTATACCGATATTACGAACTTGATGCTAAACATTGTATTGTTATCTTCAATAGTCTACTCGACTACGATAGTACCCACACTTGCAGAAAATCATCGCATAAATAAGAGCAATTTGCTCTTATGCTTTGTTTAGTGAACGAGGCTATCAAGCCGCACAAAAAAAAGTAACAGGATCTGTTACTTTTTTTTGGGCGGCTAACATTGACTACAGGACGGCGACATTATTTACACGAAACCTATGCCTAAAAACTAGTCTGCTTGTTCCGGTTAATCTTCAAAACGGCTGCGCCGATTTCGATAATATTTTATTACCAGGTAGCTGTCTATACATATAAGGAGTTAAATTATTTTTCCTCTCATAAAAACCTTATGAAATTTTGCTCGGTCCAGGACTCGAACCTGAGGAACTAAGGATGAAGGAGGAAAAAGGAAGGAGAACTAAGATATGAATCTTAGTAGATATTGCCGATTTAAAATGCGGGGCCAAAGCATCTAAAACAGAAGCACAGCAGGAGTGTTAGTTAGTTAATAATTAATATTTAATACATTTCTGGTCTTATTTATCGCAACGTTCACATATCGATAGATTATTTATAAAAAACTAGGAAAAAATGTATGCCACACGTGGCATTCGAATCCACACCTATTGGAAATACTTTCGAATCGTAGGTAGTATGAACTAGACAAGCGCGGACTTGCGTGTGACAACCTAATTCTCCCGTATTTTACATACCTACCATCTATCGAACAACGATTTATCTCAGTAATTTACACATACAAGGTTATTCTTATAATCAAAATAAATGAACTTCTTAACTTTCAACTTTACAATAAGTCAATAATATCTAATTGACTTGTATAATTATCGGCAATTATCGAACAAATGCAAGCAAAACCGTTACATTAATTAGGTCGTTTCACTTAACAGCCAATATGGTGTGTAATTCAGTTTTATTAAACAACTAGCAACCCGCCCTCGCTTCGCTTCCGTTATAGGTTATAGTCGTTTTACCCGCGTAGTTCCCGTTCCCGTGGGAATACCGGGATAAAATATAGCCTAGTTTACGCTCTGATATTATAGCTTTCCATTGGTGAAATAATTTTTGAAATCGGTCCAGCCGTTTTGATGATTACCCGGCACAAACAAACAGACAGACAGACAGACAAAAATTTTTAATTGCTATTTTAGGCATAGGTGTCGTGCAAATAACCGTGTGAGCATGAAAAAAGCTTATTATTTTGACATTACAAACAGACACTCCAATTTTATTTATTGGTATAGAAAAGATGTGCGTCCATAGTATAGACCAGTGATGGGAAAAGTACGGCCCGCGGGCCAATCTCGGCCCGCGAAAGTATTTAATCCGGCCCGCCGTGAGTCCAGCCATCATAAATATTCTAGTCAGCATTTTGGCGCGTAAAATAAAATGTGAGGTTTATAATTGAAAAGCTTTCATTATCTCATAATTAATTTGCCATAATTATAATTATCTCGGCAGTCTGTTACAGGTATTAATTAGTTTATTTATTGGAAAATTCCATTCTATTCGCCTATCGGTGACGTTAAACTAGCCGCGTAGTTCATGTGTTAGGAAATACGGGATGCAAAGCGTGGTGAAATGTGAGGCGCGGGCGGCGGGGACGAGTGAAATTAGTTGCTTTAATATAAAATGTATTTTTTCTATAATTCTGGCCCTCCTCTAGAATTTCTTAAAGTTTGTGGCCCGCCATTAAAAAAGTTTGCCAACCACTGGTATAGACAGTCCAAAAAACAGGGAACGGGTACTGTCTTGTGATATTAATACCAACTGTGATCAACAATCCGTTGCCAATCATTTTAGTATCCAAAATGGACGTTGATAAGTTGATAAATAAACGAATGGTTAGTATTAGCCTTATCCTTGGCTCATGAGTCCAACGTCCCATTGCGGCACGAGCCTCCTCTTCAATAGCAGGGAAATTCACCTCATTATATAACGGTAGTTTTCCAATTACAGAGCACAATGCGACTCAGTGGTTCATAATGCCGAATTATGCTGATGCTTAATTGGAACGTGAATTAGTTTTCAAATGCACCAGCAGAATGCGCTAAGTACAGTGTTGCAAAAAAAAATTTCATAGATTTCATTATCGTAATTATGAACAAATAAGATTGTGTTGTCTTTTTCATCTTGATAAATATGTTCTTTTCCTCGAAAACATTGATAATTGCCTGCTTCATTAAATGATTCGATCAAGCCATTGCAATGTTTACAAAAGTATATTCCTGTAAAATAAATTTGTTTATAGATTCGAATTCTAAAATGAAATTCACATTTTAAATGTGGAATATAAAAAAAAGTCAATGTTTGTACCTTCATCCATACTTATATTTATTTTTTTAACTGTGATTATTTCGAAAAAAACTACAACGAAACGAAAGCTTTAAAATTTTTTTCAACAGTAAATAATATTACTAACGATAATATATAAATAAAACATTTCGATCAATGCCAACTTAAACTGTTAATTTTCTGTCACTGAGTTGGTATCGATTGTACGATACGTGATACGCGCATTACTTTTGAGAATTGTGCGAAGCGTTGCTGTAGTGGAAACATTCACCGTTAAGCATTATGCCGCATAATGCGCTCTAGTGCTGTAATTAGAAAACTACCCATGCTGGTCAGAAACGTTGCTATAGGGTTACATTTTGAGTTTGCCCTTCTCTTACATAGATGTTATATGCTGATTAAATCCCCCTTAGTTGTCTTTTACGACATCCACGGACAAGGAGGTGGTGAATTGTATTTTTACTCCATCACCATACGGAAAGAGGACATTAATAAGTAGACAAAGGAACAAATGGTTAGTATTAACCTACTTTTTTTTTTGTGGGTGGGCTGCGATCGGCGCGCCTCCGCACCACTCCGTCCGGGGCGACAGAGGGGCTTAAGCACGCAACTCCCGCAACCCACCCGAAAACCACCTCGCCTTCGTCGTTAGGCCGACCACCGGAGAAGGTTTACTTGTCGTCAGTGGTCGGCCCGACGGAATACCCCCTACGTGGGGTACCCTCCCATCGACCGACGTCCCCCCCTCGGGGAGGACGTCGGTCTTTCCTCACGCGCTCGGCCTCTCGGCGGGTGACGGACTAATCCCCGGTCACGTCACCTGCGGCCTCGGCTAGGGCGGCATGAGGCACAGGTAGTTGCGCCTGCGCCGCCCCATTCGCCGGCGGCGGATCTCCTCATCGAGGCTGCGCTCCTCGCGCAGACGATCCGCCGCCTCCTGCTGCGAGATCACTGTCTCGCAGAAGGCTGCGACCGCGTCCCAATTCCCGACGCTGTCGACCATCGCCCTAGCGATGGCCGGCAGCGTCAGGTCGGCACCGATGATTGCGACGAGTTCAGTATTAACCTACTACTGAACAAATCGCACTTTCTAGAATGAGAGGGTTCGTTAAGCGTAGCGGTTTGAGAATATCCAACAGTGATCTTTGGTAAGCTAATAAATGAATATATGGCTTTGATTTTTAGAGATAAAATCATTAACGTCATTACTACTCATATACGTCCCACAGCTGGGCTCGAACTTCCTCCACAATGGGAGGGAAATTGATCTACTATACCATGGTCAGAGGTGTTGATGTTTCAAACACTATAAAGGGTTGATCCGCGTTAATCTATACCAATAAATAAAATTGGAGTGTCTGTTTGTAATGTCAAAATAATAGGCTTTTTTCATGCTCACACGGTTATTTGCACGACACCTATGCCTAAAATACAGATTAAAAATTTTTTGTCTGTCTGTCTGTTTGTTCCGGGTAATCTTCAAAACGGCTGGACCGATTTCAAAAATTCTTTCCCAAATGGAAAGCTATAATATCAGGGCGTAAACTAGGCTATAGTTTATCTCGGTATTCCCACGGCAATGGGAACTACGCGGGTAAAACGGCTAAAACCGAAGCGAAGCGAGGGCGGGTTGCTAGTATATCCCTAAAATCCTATAGGGTTTAATTTCAAGCTTTGCTTTCCTTGCATAGATGTTAAATGCAAATTTAATGCCTTCTCGTCTTTTACAACACCTACGGGCAAGATAGTTGGTGAATTGTATTCTTAACCCGTCAGTCACCACATGGAAAAAAAATACCAAATAACAATAAAATATTTGCAGAAATCCCTTCTATGGAATATCAGTTGCGTAAACAAGCTTAAACAAGTTGTAACGTGTTTTGTCAATTGAACTTAAATCATTGATTTTCCTCCAGCTTTATTTTTGTAGCTAAATATGATTATATATATTACATACTAGCAATCCGCCCTCGCTTTGCTTCGGTTTCAGTCGCTTTACCTGCGTAGTTCCCGTTCCGGTGGGAATAACGGGATAAAATATAGCCTATGTTACTCCCTGATAGCTTTCCACCGGTGAAAGAATGTTTGAAATCAGTTATATTACATTTAACAGTCTTATACTAATATTGCGTCCCTGTGTGGTGACGGAGTAAGAATACAGTTCACCATCGCCTTTCTTATTCGTGGGTGTCGTAAAAGACGACTAAGGTATACATCATGCACATAACATACATATATGGCCATTTTCATAAAAAAAGCACAAGGGCGTTTTCAGGCCTGTCCCTCTAAAACATTACCTTATTTAAACAATTAATTCTATTTGAAACTAGCACAAAATTTTATATTAGGTTTATTGTACATTTAAATAATATTTTATAATATTATTTAAGCCAATTATTTTACGTCTAGTTAATATATATTTTTAATAAATTGACCCCTACACTTATCTACCAGAAAAATAAAATACGGCACTGAGCAAATTATTACAACTAATATGTAAATTCAGTGTTGAAATATCGTCTGGCTACAAAGGGACACGATAAAATGATAGCAATCTGTTGTTATATTATTTTTTAATCGAAAAATTATACTATAATTGGCTTAAATAATATTATAAAATATTACTTAAATCTATACCAATAAATAAAATTGGAGTGTCTGTTTGTAATGTCCAAATAATAGGCTTTTTTCATGCTCACACGGTTATTTGCACGACACCTATGCCTAAAATAGCAATTAAAAAATGTTTGTCTGTCTGTTTGTTCCGGGTAATCTTCAAAACGGCTGGACCGATTTCAAAAATTCTTTCACCAATGGAAAGCTATAATATCAGGGCGTAAACTAGGCTATATTTTATCCCGGTATTCCCACGGGAACGGGAGCTACGCGGGTAAAACGACTATAACCTATAACGGAAGCGAAGCGAGGGCGGGTTGCTAGTGTACAATAAACCTAATGTAAAATTTTGTGCTAGTTTCAAATAGAATTAATTGTTTAAAAAAGGTAATGTTTTAGAGGGACAGGCCTGAAAACGCCCTTGTACATTTTTATGAAAATGCCCATATGCAAAAGAAGGAAAACTCGTAATGAAAAGACTATACCAACCCGTCTCACACTGTTGGCCACGGGCATCAAGGAAATCGGTACCAGTAGTAACAAAAAGAAAACAGAGTGTGTGTACAAAGTACGCATGTCAGAAGTGAAAATTCTTTATATCCTGTATCCTTTATCTCATTCTCTCGCCGGCTGAATCTTATACATTTAGGTGTTTGTGACTCTATGGACTCGCTTTTTCGTTTCATCGAGTTTGAAATCACAATTATGGTATGGTAGCTACGTGGAGCGGGTCTCTCCCTTTCCTCTATTTTGGTTGAGGGGAGTGATGGCTGCTCTAGTAGTTAACTCGTGATCGGGTGCCGCTTGTGAGATCTGATCCAGCCATAATCGTTTAAATTATATTAAGTGTCTTGCGGTTCGAAGTGCATCACACTGGAGCTAGTTCTTACAAAACATGTACACAATTGTATAACTAGTAAGAAGAAAAAAAAAATTAAAAACAATGACAAGCCCGCTGAGTTTCTTGCCGGATCTTCTCAATAGCGGTCGCGTTCCGATCCGGTGGTAGTATTTTTTTTTTTGACGTGACAACGTCTTATAAATTGGTTTGCCGGGTGACACTTCAAGAAACTGCGTTACGCTCCGCTCACGTTATGCGCTCACAATGAGAGCGAGTGAGAGGCACGCGTCCCTTCCACTCGGGCATGGTTAGCCCGCCTAAGAGCGAGAGAGACAGACATAAAAAGTGAAAGGCACGCGTCCCTTCCACTCGAGCACAGTTAGCTCGCCTAAGAGCGAGAGAGACAGAGCGAGAGAGAGAGAGAGTGAGAGAGATAATTCTTTAAATATAATTCTTTGTATAAATAAATGTTTTAAATTGTTACTATTATTTCATCCTTCTTCCTACTATACGAATGAATATTCACATTAAAATTATTTTACCACTCAAAGTCGTTGTCACGTAAAACTTTCGCCCGTATACCGACTTTACAGGCAACCAATTTTTTTTGGAAATTGTAAACCTGACAATATGTAAGTGCCCTCTCGGGGTTTATGCATAATAAATAATTTGAATTATTCTAAAGTTTCACTTCAAAAATATCAAACCGACTGATCAGGGTGACATAATATGTCAATTTCGTTCCTATTGTGGATGAGGCTCGAGGCCGGCAGTGAGAAGTACGTGGGCTGAAATGATGATAGTAGTAATATTTATAAAGATTCTTAAACCATTTGACCGTATTAAATAATTCGCGACGACCTAGATATCTCGCTACCAATTACCTAAATTATACTAACAAAATGAAACGTTTAACACAATATTTTTGGTACATTCAGTCGTTTCCAAATAAATTAAAATAGGTTTACAACTATCATTCTGTTTCAGGTCAATTTTTGATCTCGGCCTTTGAAGTTTTTGACACGGATTTATGTATTTTCCGTGTGGTGACGGAGTAAGAATACAATTCACCACCCCCTATCTTACCCGTGGGTGATCGTACGAGACGACTAAGGGATATAAAACGCATATAACATCTATGTGAGAGAAGGAAAACTCGAAATAAAACCCTATACCAACACGTCTGACCAGCGTGGTATAGTAGGTCAATTACCCTTCCATTATGGAGGAGGCCCGAGCCCAACAGTGGGACGTATATGGGCTGAGATGATGATATGTATTTGCAATTTAGCCTAAATAAAACTTATTGAAGTAAAAACTTCTATAGGCAAGATTGTATGGGGGGTAAATTTGTGTAAATAGTCATCGAAATGGTCACGTGACGTTTTCCTCTTCTTGTTTAATGGCAATAAGCTACAATAATAGGAGCTATTGGTGCCAGTGGCAAGTTATAATATTGATTATTCACGTTTTTAGTCTGCGTATTTTAATCAGTTGCTGCCATGGATTTGGAGCTGACAACCAAATCATGTTTCCTCTGAGAATTTTGGCTGAATGTGAAAATGCACGCAATTCGCTGTTATATTCATTACATTTCAGTATTTTATCTGCATTATATATAAATAAAATAGCAAAATTATTCAATATATACTATAACAACAACACTAAAATAATGAATTAATTAAAAGCATGACGTTTAAACATTCTCGTCAAAAAGCCCACGTGACGTGTTTACGTTGACAATATATTATAGATATCAAAAACAGATAAATGTAAAAATTTTTAATATACAGGTTTTAATTTAAGATCAAATAATTATTAAATATCTAAAAATAACAAATGTTTATTCAAAGTTTTAAATTTTCACTTCTGCCAGCAGTCCCCATGACTGCTTATTGATTTTTTGTTATTCTTATTCATAATTTTCTGTGTGATGATGATGTAGGAATATAATTCACCATACCCTCTTGCCCGTGCATGTTATAATAAACGTGAGATTGTAATATGCATGTCACGTCTATGCAAGGCAAGGAAAACTCGGAATAAAACCCTATGAGGCTCGAGCTCAACAGTCGGATGTATATGAGCCGAGATGATGAATATAATAGTAAGACATGGCAACAAAATGTATTCTTGTCGCCACGCGAGAATACATTTAATAAAGTATGTATTCCACAGAAGTGGTTCATTTGTAAATCACATTCTAGTCTATTGAAGTTCTTCAGTGCAAAACGTTCATAAATACACATAAAATGTTCACATATATTAACAAAGGAAGTTATTTGTGAATCATAAAGGGTGATGTGGTTATATTGGCACCCGTTTCATAAACATTGAAGTACAGACAAATACCAGGTCACCCCAGTTCTTTATTGCCCGCGACTTTCCGTGTGGTGACGGAGTAAGAATACAATTCATCACTCTCTATCCTGCACGTGGATGACGTAAAAGTAAACTGCACATAACATCTGTGCAAGAAAGGGCAAACTCGAAATGAAACCCTATACCAACATGCCTGACCAGCATGGTATAGTAGGTCAAATTCCCTCCCATTGTGGAGCAGGCCCGAGGCCAACAGTGGGACGTATATGGGTTGCAATGATGATGATGACGAGGAGACGTATTCGAAATAGTAACTCGGTTTCCGCATCACTGAAGTCAAGTACGGGGTTTAGGTGGTTCACCATATCCAGATCCAAAATTATGAAAACGAAATAAAATCCTATACCAACCCGTCTGACCAGCGTATAGTTGACATGTGATGGTATATGTATCTAAATTACCGTACAGCATATCTCGTGTATCCATTTTCTAAATTACCTGTAAAAAAAAGAAAATCTATTAAATTTTAATTGCAATAAAAATTATCAATATGCCTACTATTGAAATAGAATAAAAAAAATATTTGCCAAGAATATGATACAAAGATTTATGTTATTACAAAAATAGAAGCCTGACATGACTAAGCCTGCATGTGAATTATTGAGTAGAACAAATGTTTCTAAAAAATTAAATAGCTTAATTTAAATTTTGTGCAACAATAAATCATTTCATGTTTAAAATAAAGATGATAATCGGCTGATTAGTCGGCACAGCCGATCACGGTTTCGGGAATAGTTTTGAAATTTCCGTGACGGTTCGTTTACCTACAGCAGATTCATGACAACGGGTTATGGGTCTGTAATATTGGTATTGTTCACTAAAGTCAAAAAATTGGACAATAGTGAAAGAGAAGTGTGATGTCATAATATGATAATTTCTCGTGGTGGTCAGAAAAAAACCAGCAAATACTACAAGTATAAGGAACCATATTAAATCAAAATCCTCCTATATACTCATACATTTTATTGAGAAATACATACAAAATAAGCAGCCGGATAGTCCTCTAGTATATAAGCACTTTTCAACAAGTCAAGTCTTGAGTTTGAATTTATTAATCGGTATTTCCCTGATAAGTTGTGGAAAATGATTATAATTTTTTATTTACGTCATTAAGTGTTTTTTATTCACGTGTGTGTGTGATAACTCAAAACAAAACCCTATGCCAATCTGTCCGACCAGCATGGTATAGTAAGGTAAATTTCTTTCCTATTGTTATTTTCACCGTCGGAGTGTCGCCCTCATGCGGCGACCGAACTAAAATCCTCGGTGCGATCGTCCGCTGCCTCGGGTAGGGCGGCACTAGCCGCAGGTACTCACGCTAGCGCCACCCACAGCGCCGGCGGTGCAGCGTGTCCCCGCAGAGGCGATCCACTCAGACCCTAATCGTAGCCTCGTAGCGAGACGACTGCCTCGCAAAAGATGGCGACCACGTCCCAGTATACAAATACCCCCACGGGTTTTTTATCTATATGATATATACATACATAGAGAAATTACTATTTCTGTTATAGATAACGAAACTGTTAGTTTCGCTATCTATAACACCAAAACTGGTTCCATTAGAAAGGGATGGTTTCAGACAACTAAATCAATGCATTGGAACCCGGTAGTTGGTACTGCAATCTATTGTATCAGCCAGCGCATAATAAAATGATTATGAATTTAAATTTGACTGTGCACCCACGTGGCTATAACTGCTTTTAAAATTAGTTTTAACTCTAAAAAATATATAACAACAATAAAGTTATTTATGGTCGACGCATTAGACCGTTCGCGTCACTCATTCAAGTCTACATCAAGATGGATGCTTAAGATATTTATGGTACACCACAACCGCTATTACGCAATATCGATATTTTCGCTGATGGTATCGATATTTTAAGATGAGAGATGATTACATGTTGTGAATATGAAAGTGTTGACTTGAAATTGTTGGATGATAATAAATCAAGACATTAGATATTCTACTTATAATATGGACATATAATGAGAAGGTATGAAAGGAATTATTACGTCAATAGGAATTGAGGTAAGAATGGTGTTAAAACAAAGATAAATCGAGTGTGGTGACGGAGTAAGAATACAATTCATCACTCCCTATCTTTCCCGTGGATGTCGTAAAAGACGACTATGGGATATAATATGCACACATCTGTGCAAGAGAAGGAAAACTCTAAATGAAACCCTATACCAACAAGTCTGATCAGCACGATAGTAGGTCAAATTCCCTCCCATTGTGGAGGAGGAGCCCAACAGTGGGACGCATGTGGGCTGTGATGATGATGAAAGAAATATTTATTGTGAATATTGTAAAAATTCGTGACATTTAACATCAGAATGTTGAAGTAAAAAGAAAATTGTTTCAGTAATAGTTCACGCCATCCGCCATCCGTGTAGTGACGTTATAAGAATACAATTCACCACTCCCTATTTTACCCGTGGATGTCGTAAAAGACGACTAAGGGATGTCATCATCTCAGCTCATATACGTCCCACTGTAGGGCTCGAGCTTCCTCTACAATAGGAGGGACATTGACCTCACTATGCAAGAGAAGCAAAACTAGCAATAAAACCCTATATCAATATGTCTGACCGGCATGGCAGAGTAGGGTCCTCCTATTGTGGAGGAGGCTCGAGGCCAATAATGGGTTGCATATGAGCCGAGATGATGATTATGATGATAGTTAAAATAAAAAAAAGATCTAATGTTACATATCCAAACTAATTTCAAACATGTAAAGATGGAATTTATAGTGCTTATATTGATATTTTACGTATTTAGTTTATAGTTACTGTAAGGTAACGCGCAAAAGATTGTGAGTGAGTAAAAATGTTTATTTATTATATACGCACCGTAATTTGTTGATATTGTTGATAAATTGAGTAAACTAAATTATTTATAGTCGAATATAATAGTTATATAATCGCTTTAGGAAGGTCTTTCACATACTATTATTCCAATAGATGGTAAACCGTGGCTCGAAAACCATATGTGACTCTTTGATTTCTTGCTACGACTTCCATTCGGTGATATCTACGACTCTTCTACGAAATGCTTAGTGCAAGCACGAACGATAAATGTATTAGGGATGTTATGGATCTCCTTAACCGTAACCGAAATAAAAACATAACTGAAACCTATATAAAAATTTTGGATATCATCTGATAGGATCGGTGACTAGGGATTGCAATCCGGAAAACCGGATCCGGTTATCCGGCATCATTAAACGTTTACCAGATCCCATACCAATGTACCGGATCCAGTGCTAGCAATTTGTGGTAAAATAATAGAGCTGTGGAACTCATTATCACATAATTGTGCCCTTCATTGATCGCAGCCCACATACGTCCCACTGTTGGGCTCGGGCCTCCTCCACAATGGGAGGGAATTTGACCTACTATACCATGCTGGTCAGACATGTTGGTATAGGGTTTCATTTCGAGTTTTCCTTCTCTTGCACAGATGTTATGTGCACATTATATCCCATAGTCGTCTTATACGACATCCACGGGCAAGATAGGGAGTGGTGAATTGTATTCTTACTCCGTCACCACACGTCATTAGACAGATTCATTAAATCATGAATAATGATGGTGTCTGTCATAAATATAAGACTTGTTTGTTAGCATTCTTACTACTTTAATAATTATTGTGTAATTAAAATGTGTGTAGGATTCACACTCCCTTCTTTTTCTTCACGGTATCGACCTATCAAATGTCCATGAGTGACAGTATCAATTACAATCAGGTGTGCTGTTTGCTCGTTTGGCACCAAAACCAATAAAAAAAACGAGAAAGAATCAGATATAATTACGAATGAACATAAATGTCGAAAAAAAGCAACAATGCCGACCGTTTTCATGAACGAAATAATCTCATGATGGTAAAAGTTTGAAACAATAGAAAGTATCAATGTCTGTTAAATTATTACGACTGACAACACACAAATAATATATTTACAGCAAATTGTCATGCGATATTAAAGCAACGAAAGCGTACAATGAAACGTTAGACAATACATAGAAAGAAACATGAGCAAAATAATCTCGTCGTCTATTCATCCATCCATATTATCAGCATCATTACAACTTGTATACATCCTAGCGCTGGACTCGAGTCTACTCCACTATAAAAGTCATATTAACCTACTATACCACGCTAATCAAACGTATTGGTATAGGATTTCATGAAGAGGTTTTGATCGCTTGCATAGATGTTATATCATCCACAGGATATGGCAGCGTAAATTGTATTCTTACCCCGTCACCACAAGGACAATCCATTTATATATCCATATCTCCAAGGTTCAATAACACAATCTCTAAGATTAGTAATCGTGTTGTTGATCGCTTTTGGTGCTATAAGTGTTATCCCCAATCGAAAGGTGGCAAAACAAAGTATGCTCTGACAACATTTGAAGCTGTGTACCGTCATGCTTGAGTGGTTTATTAGCGAACAATGGTTATAAATAGACGGTCGTGAATGAGTTGAGGACCTACGGGTTGAGAGCCCTCAGCGCTCACCCACCAGTCCGGGTAAAGTTGTCACAGCCATCTGAGGCTAACAACTAAGTCACACAAAAAAAAAAACAAAAAAGAGTTGAGGACATTCGGTGGTCACACATGGCAGTCAACAGAAGAAAGGAAGAAGTATAAAATTTGGATATTACAAGTACTTATTAAGTTTATGTTCCTAAGTGTGTATTTATGAAGATGTAATTGTGGAGATATAGGTGTAACGGATTGTATATAATGATAGACGTATTACTTATATAAGTTTCCTGGTAACGTTGCTATTTATTTTGCTGGTGGTCTCTTAGCCAATTTTTACGGTTCTCATAAGAAAAAGGTTAATAAGTGCTTTTTTCACAAGAAAGACACATTGCGCTAAGAAAAATATAATGTTTATATTGTGCTGGAACAATGACAGAAGTAAGTCTTAGTAACCGTCACTTTACACTTAAATCGAAATCAACGAATAGAAAACAGATGTCATATATATATCTACATATATAAAACATAAAAATAATTTCCACCTACATCCGTTATAGACTTCAAACCCAACCAACAAATGAACCCTCAAACAAGTTTTTATTGAGTAAATTACGCAAAAACGGTTTTATACCACTAAAACAGTGCCTAATGCCCATTCAGTCTTTCCATGACGTAAATTTTAGACTATTTATTTCAGTTTAAAAATTCACTAAACCAAAGCGTAATGAGGTCCGGTTGCTAGTAGATAATAAAACGTAAAATTAAAGAACAATAAAACCAGTACAAGACCGCATAACAAAAAAATCTACAAACCGAGAATAAACGGGCAATATATCATATGTGTGTACATCGCTGAAATAACATTAGGATCACCATAATGTAAAATAATTTGCCAGGACAAAGTGGGTCTGGACGCATGCTGAGACAGTTGCGCGATCTAACTCCCTAGCCACAGTTTTGGGTAAAAGCCAAGGCAATATAAATATATAGACTTACATGTCATTTAAATTTAGGGGGTAGTTAGTAAAAATTCGATACCTAAGTGTTAAATAACACTTTATTTGGTAGGCTATAGTCTGGACACATATCGCCCGAAACGTCTGCAGTAAAGGTACGGCGCTAATGGCTGCCGGTACCGATGTCTTGATATCAATGGCAAAATATTATATATTACATATTTAAATAATTACTGCACAGATGGCGTAGTGGTTAATGCTAGTGACCTACAGCGCCAGTGTCGGGGGTTCGAATCCCACGCAGGACAACACTTTGTGCGATCCACAAATTGTTGTTCTGAGTCTGGATGTAATTTGTGTCCGTTAATTATATGTGTATGTATTTCTCGCGGAAACGCAATGAGTTTCAAAAATTAAAAAAAAAAAACTGTACGAATGGCGGCGATGTGGTTCGCGACACGTCACGTCTCGTTTCCGTCGAGGGCGAAAAGTGGCCCACAGAGAACCGCTTTGCTACGCTGAATATGTCAAAGATCGTAGCAGGTGGAGGGCAGTGGACTCTGCCTACCCCCTATGGGAAAAAGGCGTGAATATATGTAATGTAATGTAAATAATTATGTTATTTGTCATTTCAAATATCTTAAGGTGTTATCTAAAATTTTGGTCTCACTGCTGAAAATGAATACTTACCAATGTGGTGCAGCATATTCAGTTTTGTTTTTTTTTAGGGGGAAAGACATTGCCTCCTTTTATCTTGGGGGAGTTATTATATTAACAGACTCAAATAACACTCAAGCTCTGAACGATCATTTCTAAAACGCATGAAGCGGTCCAGTCCTACGTGAGGACCTAGCAAACACGATCCGTAGAGTAGATCAATTGAAGAGGAATTTCAATTTGAGTCAACATTTCAGCTTATATCTTTTAGCGAGCAATTCAATATTTTTTATAATTTCAGAATCTCGGAGAGTTTCAACGATTATAATGAGATTTAGTATACGTGAGGTTTCAGAGACGATAAATCAGTCTAGCTAGATCTCTAAAATATATCTTCATGTAATGACATGAGAATATGACTGTAAATTTAGCCAATGTCATCTAGAATAAAAGCTTAGTTGGGAATTTCCCAGCAAGCAGTCGTTTAATCTAGACAATCACGATACAATTCTTTGTTTTTATTATTATTCAATATTTCATCTATACCAATAAATAAAATTTGAGTGTCTGTTTGTAATGTCAAAATAATAGGCTTTTTCCATGCTCACATGGTTATTTGTACGACACCTATGCCTAAAATAGCAATTAAAAAATTTTTGTCTGCCTGTTTGTTCCGGGTACTCTTCAAAACGGTTGCACCGATTTCAAAAATTCTTACACCAATGGAAAGCTATAATATCAGGGCGTAAACTAGGCTATATTTTATCCCGGTATTCCCACGGGAACGGGAACTACGCGGGTAAAACGACTATAACCTATAACCGAAGCGAAGCGGCGGGCGGGTTGCTAGTCTAGAATAAAAGCTTAAGTTGGGAATTTCCCTATCTATCGGACGCCCAGTTTGGGTTTAGGAGGGGTCGTTCGACGATCGCGGCTCTGTTGCGCCTGAGGGCCGTGGCGACTGAGGCCGTCACCGGTGGGGGAGTGCTGTTGGCGGTGTCCCTAGACATCGCCAACGCATTCAATAGTCTGCCATTCAGCTGCATCAGGGAGGCGCTCCGGTATCACGGAGTGCCAGCTTACCTGAGGCGGCTAGTGGCAGACTATTTGGTGGGGCGCAGCGTCCTCTGTACCAACCGAGCAGGGGACGTTGTGCGAACGCCCATGACGTGCGGTGTCCCACAGGGTTCGGTCCTCGGACCCACCCTGTGGAACATCGGCTACGACTGGGCGTTGCGGGGGAGCCTCCCGCCCGGGCTGGGCGTGATTTGTTACGCCGACGACACGCTCGTCACAGCCCGCGGTGGCACGCTAGAAGAGGCGGTAAGCCTGGCGACCTATGGCACCGAAGAGGTCGTCAGGCGGATCGAGGCGCTGGGGTTGAGAGTCGCCCTGGACAAGACGGAAGCCCTCTTGTTCCATGGGCGCCTTATGAGCCCTCCCATCGGCGTCTCGATCATCGTCCACTCGGTTGACATCAGCATCCGGGCTCATATGAGGTACTTGGGCCTGGTGCTCGACGGGCAATGGTGGTTCCGGGAGCATTTCCGCAGGCTCGCTCCGCGGCTCGTTGGCGCGGCGTCCGCCCTATCATGGCTTATGCCGAACGTGGGCGGACCGAGCGCTACGTGCCGACGGCTGTACACGGGGGTCATCCGGTCGATGGCCCTGTACGGCGCACCGGTGTGGGCGGGGTCCTTGACCGTCCGACTTAGGGCCCTTCTGTGGCGACCACAGAGGATCATGGCGGTCAGGGCCATCCGCGGATACCGCACGGTGGCGACGGAAGCAGCGTGCCTAAGGGAGCTCACCGCCTGGCGCGTCGACGCCCGTCGAGACGTCATTGCCCGTTGGGCAGTCCGGCTGGAGAGGCCTCGGTTCGGGGTGCGAACCGTGGAGGCCTTCCGGCCGGTGCTGATGCAGTGGTTGGAAAGGCGGCACGGGGTGCTCTCCTTCCGACTAGTGCAGGTGTTGACGGGGCACGGGAGCTTCGCCAAATACCTGCACAGGGTCGTAAGGAGGGAGAGTACACCGTCCTGCCACCACTGCGACGAGGACACGGCGCGCCACACACTCGAGGCCTGCGCGACTTGGGCAGTGCAGCGCCGTGAACTCGTCGCAATCATCGGTGCCGACCTGACGCTGCCGGCCATCGCTAGGGCGATGGTCGACAGCGTCGGGAATTGGGACGCGGTCGCAGCCTTCTGCGAGACAGTGATCTCGCAGAAGGAGGCGGCGGCTGCGTCTGCGCGTGGAGCGCAGCCTCGATGAGGAGATCCGACGCCGGCGACTGGGGCGGCGCAGGCGCAACTACCTGCGCCTCATGCCGCCCTAGCCGAGGCCGCGGGTGACGTGACTGGGTATTAGTCCGTCACCCGCCGAGAGGCCGACCGCGTGAGGAAAGACCGACGTCCACCCCGAGGGGGGGACGTTGGTCGATGGGAGGGTGCCCCGGGTAGGGGGTATTCCGTCGGGCCGACCACTGATGACATACTTGGGTTACTACCCTGCGCCAGTGGTCGGCCCAACGACGAAGGCAACGTGGTGTTCGGGTGGGTTGCGGCTGTTGCGTGCTTAAGCCTCTCTGTCGCCCCGGACGGAGTGGTGCGGAGGGGCGCCGACCGCAGCCCACCCCAAAAAAAAAAAAAGAATTGATGTATTGATGTTGGGTGATTTCCTCGCTACAAATAAAGAATTTTGCTCGCCTGAGTTTAGAAACGTAAAAACTTCTTTGTAAGTAAATTTTTGTTTATCTTTACTACCATGTCTCTAGTAACCTAATCTCTAGTACCAACTTAGATATAATCTAACTCGTTTTGAACTGATGTGAGTTTATTTTATTTTCATAGCTTATTTTTACATTAAACTTGTCATTGTTTATTCTTGAGGTTAGCTCCCTCACAGCTTTGCGAGCTTTAACCACTTAACTCTTATTATTTTCTTGTTAGGAACATGTACAAATACTTTGTTGGGGTTTTTATTGATGTATTTTTGCACTGAGGTACTGCACACCACTTATAAACTTTGGAATTCATTTTTATCACAAGAGTCGTTTAATCTAGACAATCACGATACAATTCTTTGTTTTTTTTATTATTCAATATTTCATTAATAAAATTTTATAATTTACTATATAAATGCCGTATTAAGCGGTCATCTACGTACATCTTATAAAACCATTAACAATTGGTTGCCCTATTATAAAGCCGAGGTCACATTCAGTTTACTGCGCACTCGTTTCAGTACAACGGCAGGTACCCATCAAGTAAACAATACGTAACCATGATGTAATAAAATATGTAATATTGTATATGCAGATGTCAAATTTTATCCCTATGCGACGGGTGAAGAATACAATGTCCATTATTTTCTCGTTGTAGTCGTAAAAACTGGCTTAAAGACCGCCAGAGGAAAGTGCAGCAGCAATCTTCTGAGAGACTCATTGCACTTATCAACTGAACTGACTGCACAGATGGCGTAGTGGTTAAGATACAGTGTCAGTGCCAGTGGTGTTCGAATCCCACACAGGCCAATACTTTGTCACGTGAGGAAAGACCGACGTCCTCCCCGAGGTGGGACGTCAGTCGATGGGAGGATACTCCTCAAGAGGTATTCCGTCGGGCCGACCACTGACGTCAAGTCACTGCTCCGGTGGTCGGCCCAACGACGAAGATGACGTGTCACGGGTGGGTTACGGGTGTGTGCGCTTACGCCTCTCTGTCGCCCCGGACGAAGTGGTGCGAGGAGCGCTCCGACCGTAATCATCATCATCATCATCTCAGCCCACATACGTCCCACTGTTGGGCTCGGGCCTCCTCCACAATGGAAGGGTAATTGACCTACTATACCACGCTGGTCAGACGTGTTGGTATAGGGTTTTATTACGAGTTTTCCTTCTCTCGCACAGATGTTATATGCGTTTTATATCCCTTAGTCGTCTCGTACGATCACCCACGGGTAAGATAGGGGGTGGTGAATTGTATTCTTACTCCGTCACCACACGGAAAGTGACCCGACCGTAATACGCCCCCAAAAAAATAAAAACAGGCCAACATCTTGTGCGATACACAAATTGTTGTTCCCAGTATGGATGTAATTTGTGTCCGCTAATTATATGTTTGTAAAGTCACCCGAAATACAAGGATTATATCCTTAGTGCAGGGAGTTGCCTTTTAAAAAAAATATGATAAGAGCAGGATGATGATGACATATTCAATAAAACATAACCTAAACAATGTTTCTTCATCATTATTTCGGCATTGACCTTCTATAACACGCTGGTCGTATTGATTAATAGGATTTTAATGATATCTGATGTTTACGCGAGCACTACATATTGTAAATAAAACTACTTTTATATCGCGTTTGTATTTGATTTATGATTGCCCGACGTTTCGAATGCCCGACATATAGAATCATTTTCTTCCCGTACTGGCAATAAATTTGTATCAAAAATGTGGGTCATAACTTAATAACTAATTTTCTGTAGCGGGTAGATAATTATAAAAATCTGTAATAACGTTGACTTGTTTGGACGTCAGACATCTTAGTCCGCCCATGATCATGAATGCTGTAAAAAGTATTCGAAACGTCGGGCAATTATAAATACAAACGCGATATAATCCGTAATAGGATTTTGTTTCGAGTTTTTCTTTTCTTGCAGTGATATTATTTGCTTCTGTCCATTAGACGTCTTTTACTATCATATAAGTTCCACTGTTGGGCTCTGGCCTCCTCCACAGTGGGAAGGAATTTATTTTACTATACCCCTCTGGTCAGATGTGTTGGCATAAGATTGTATGCCGAGATTTCGTTCTCTTGCATAGATATTATATGCATATCATAACCCTTAGTCGTCCTTTACGACACCCACTGATATTATGCTCGGCTGGTGAACTGTATTCTTACTCCGTCACCACACGGAAATACTTCTACTTATCACCCACGAAGAAGAAGGATATTATATTTTATCTCTATAATACAGCGCTTTTTATAAACTAGCAACCCGCCCTCGCTTCGCTTTCAGTCACCTAACCTGCGTAGTTCCCGATCCCGTGGAAATACCGGGATAAAATATAGCCTAGGTTACTCCCTAATATTATAGCTTTCCATTGGTGAAAGAATTTTTTAAATCGGTCCAGCCGTTTTGAAAATTACCCGGAACAAACAGACAGACAGACAAAAAAAATATAAATTGATTTTTAGGCATATGTACGAGTATAGTGCAAATAACCGTGTGAGCATGAAAAAGGTGTATTATTTTGACATTACAAACAGACACTCCAATTTTATTTATTGGTATAGATTACATTTTTAAAAATATTATTTACAAAAATTAACATATTATTACGAAATAGATTAATTTGCTCAACGTTGTCGTGCCGCCATGTTTAACAACTCTATTTAACACTTATCGGCTACAAGACATGTCGTTACAAACAGGAAAATCAGACCATTACAGCGGCAGAAATACGCTTACATTTAACTAAGTTATGCTTTGCTATTGGTAGTAGGGGCCAAGGGTTGCGTTATTTACACTATTGCCTCAATCTACGATAGGTTTTGGTCGCTGTATTTTGCGGTTCCATCTTGAAAAAATCATTTTCTATAAACGTTTTCTGTAAATCTATACTCTAGACTAATATATAAAGTGGAAGAGTTTGTTTGTTTGCACGCGCCAATCTCATGAACCGAGTCCGATTTAAAAAATTCTTTCAGTGTTAGATAGCCCATTTATCGAGGAAGGCTCTAGGTTGTATATCATCACGCTAAGACTAATAGGAGCGGAGCAACAATGAAAAATGTTTCAGAATCGATTTTTTTTCCTTTTGAGAGCTACCGCTGCGTGCACCACATAAACGGTTTGGTTTCGCAAAAATCATGTGACAGAATTGTATTATTTAAAAATATTTTCACCTTCTACGTAAGCCCAAAGTAACCGTTCCACGCGGACGAAGTCGCGGGAACGCTAGTTATTTATAATTGTAGATAGATGTCTCATTTATGAATCATCTCAGCCGATATGTGTCCCAATGTTTGGGATCGGGTCTCCTCCACAATAGAAGGGAAATTAACTTCCCAAGCTACTTAAAAGTTTTATGTAAGGTTTTATTTCGATTTTTTTTTCTTTTGTATAGATGTTATATGCATATTATATTCCTTAGAGGTTTTAGTCGCAGATAGCCTCCATGCTCATTTGCTACTGAAGGCAATAAAAGATTCTCTACGAATTATTTTTCTTAATAGAATCAATTTGGAAAGCTTTCGACTAGTCACGTAGACTAGTTTCTCATCATGTCAGCTCAAGTCTATTCCACAATGGAAGGGGAATTGACTTACTATAGCATGGTGGTCAGAAGTGTTGGCATAGAGTTTTATTTCTCTAGATTCATATATATTAAGGGTTCAAACCCACAACTCAATAGGCCTGCAAATCCTAGCAAAGAAATTAGATTATCTAATTACAAAACATAACAGCAGTAATAAAACAATACCAAACGGTGATGCACATTCGAGTAACAGAGGTCGTTAACGATATCCCGTCAACGACAATTACGTCACCAGACACTTGGGTCAATTTCAGGGTAAGCTATTAAATGCTCCAGTGATTCATGTCAAGGTTATTAACAATGGTAAACATACCGCGTGATGGTGGAGTAAGGATACAATACATAATCGCTTCCTTGCCTGTAGCGTAAAAGACATACTAAGGGATACAGTAAACGAAGAGCGAACATTCATAATATAAGATTTAGAAACAAAAATTTTGTAAACAATATTCCGTAAGGGAAGAATATTTATTAATTACTAGCTGACCCGACAGACATTGTCATGTCGTAACTATGAATACCAATTGGTAAACTTAATAAAATAAAATATCCAATAGCAACAATTTGGTGTCAAATTTAATAGATTTCCACGTTATAATTAAATGCAGTTCGCTAAGGGTTAAAAGCAACATTTCTATGCTGTTGATTACAATTCAATCGCTTCCTTTTAGCTTCATTCTGCGTTTGATGTGCTCTTACATGTCTTTAACTTGCAGCATTGCATATTCTTCGACTTAGTTTATATGTTTGATTGCTTGCATTTTTAAAAACAATCTACTAAAATTAATAAATATTCTATTATATTATTTTTTACGCATTCTGCCAATAGCTGACATTTATTTTAAACGACTGGGCTATGTCAAACAACTGATAATCATGTAAAATTAATATTGTTGTTAAGTTTTCTTAAATTTCCTAATGTTCTGCTCAACTTTCTTATTTTTTTCTTTCATAAGATCCTTCTCCGGACAATAATAAACACAATGAAAAAAGAATTATCGAAATTGTTCCATCCGTTCACGCGTGATGCGATGACCAAGGGAAATAGAAATTCATTTATATATATATATATATATATATATATAGATTTTCCAATTGCAAAACACAAAAAACTATAAAATTAAAGCAAAGTATAATGCAGAATAGGCAAAACTGGAAAAATCATAAAGTTCAGTAGGATTTGCCATGCGAGGGCGACATTTATTTATCTGAATGGGTTGACAATACAATTTGTCGTCACCACATAATTTTTCCTAGCGGTATTTAAAAAAACTGGAATGGGTAAAAAAGGGTATGAGAAGCCTAATCCAAAGAAATGCGGTCGCATGGCTAACTTGTCACGCATGGCGGTAATGGCATTTTCCCATCGGTAGAGGTGGATTTCGTGTGATGATCAGTGTGGTATATTAGGTCAGTGTTCCTTCTATTGTGGAGAAGGCTCAAGCCTAACAGTGGGACGTATTATGAGCTGAAATGATGATGAATGATGAGGAGAAGGAAAACTCCTATACCATCCTAAACAAACCTGTCAGCCAAGCATGGTATAGTAAGGTCAATTTCCCTCCTATTCTGGAGGAGGCTCGAGCATAGCAGTGGGATATATATGAGCTGAGATGAGGCTCTGAAAAGAAGCCATACTCAAAATAAGTAAGATTCAATATTGATGTTGTTTATAATACTGGATTACCGCCTATATTCCTAAATAAGGAAGACGGAGGACCAAAACCCATATACGAGTACATAGCAAAACTCTGAAGTCATCTCACACCAAATACGCTATCTAATAGGAAAATGGCGTCTGCTACCCGTGCAACGCTAATTTAAATTGTTATTTAAACAAGTTTGAAATTAATGAGCACTATTTACCTGGTCGTTTATAGTAAACAAGGTATTAACCTCTATTCTATAATCTATACCAATAAATAAAATTGGAGTGTCTGTTTGTAATGTCAAAATAATAGGCTTTTTTCATGCTCACACGGTTATTTGCACGACACCTATGCCTAAAATACAGATTAAAATTTTTTTGTCTGTCTGTCTGTTTGTTCCGGGTAATCTTCAAAACGGCTGGACCGATTTCAAAAATTCTTTCACCAATGGAAAGCTATAATATCAGGAAGTAACCTAGGCTATATTTTATCCCGGTATTCCCACGGTAACGGGAACTACGCGGGTAAAACGACTAAAACCGAAGCGAGGGCGGATTTCCAGTAACAATATAAAGCTGGTGCTTTCAGTGTGGTGACGGAGTAAGAATACAGTTCACCATCTCCTCTTGCCAGTGGATGTCGTAATATACGAGGGGCTTACCCTCTCGTTTATTACGACGGCTGTCATAAACAGATAACACCAATGCTGGAAATGGAATACTCGAAATAAATCTCTATGCCCATACGTCTAGGGGTACTACGCCAGAAACCTCCGCGTGGTGTACCCTGGGCACGAGCGACAATTTCTTGGACTGCTCTCTGGAATTGTCGCTCGTGGCAAATATCTGGCCCGAGGGGGGGCCCAGTTTGTGGGATGCCCCAAATTCGCTCCATGCCCTCTAATTGTAGAGGGTATTGGACGCGAAAATTCGACGGGCTCAGTCACTCATTCGTTTGAGGACTGAGCAGGCATTTGCCAACCGCGACAAATCGTAGACCTGATTCTTGCTTCGGGACATTTGTCTTGAGGCCTAGATTCAGGAGCGAGGGTCTTGGCTTAACCGCCTGGACCGCGAGGAAGAAAACCTCTATAAAACAATCACCCAGAATCCTAAGTTCTGGCGCGCGGCGAGAGGATGCATGGCTGATGGGTTGTTCAGTCGTTAGCGCGCCCCCAGCCAGGGTACCTGCGGACCCCCTGTTTTGGGATACAAATGTACGCTTGCCCGGGTATCGGGATCTCTGCCCGGGTCGACCTTTATTTCTCCCATACTCGTGGGAATCGAATGGATTCTTCGTACAATTTGGATGTAGATAGGAGGGGTGAGACGCCCAAAACCACCGACAGCGGGGAACCTATTAGTTCTCACGTTATAGCCCGGCCAAGCTACGGCAAAACTGGCCCAGAGGAGAGGGATGCCTCGTCCGACTGCAGCTCGGCTGCTAGTTCGGCACTTGAGGCCACAAGATCAGGCAAGGGGCCGGCAACACTCGAGGCCCCTAAAAAGAGAAAGAAGAGGAAGAACATGGGGACAGGAAAGGCTACGAGCGTAAAGAGGCGCGAGTTGGCCAGGCAGGAGCGGCTGGCTAGGGAGGCCGCTGCAGCCGCTCCGAGTGCTGACGAGGGCGGCAGTACTGCCGCAGGGCCGTCAGACACCGACATGTCGGCTGCTGAGACTGTCGGTGGGTCATCCCAGTCTCCAGCATCGGTCCTCGCGGCAGCCTTAGAGGTTGGGGAGGAGGCCCTCCCCTCGATGGTGCGGAAGCGCCCCCTGAATATGGGTGGCACATCAGGATCCGCCTCCGAGGGGAGTGGCGCTATCATGCCTCCTCCCAAGGTTCCAGCCTCTCGTAGGGGGCGAGGGGCTGCAATGGTGGCGGCGAGGTCAGCGGCTCCGGCGTCGATCAGCCATACGCGGGGGACTGATGCCCAAAAGCGGGCGAATGAGGCGGCTGCCGCAAGAATGATGAGGGTGTTAGCGGACATACCTCCCACCGGCGCGACAGCTACTGAGCCCGCTGTAGGTATCGACCCCCCACCAACTAACGTGGCAACCCTGCAGGCCGAAAATACCCGCCTTAGTGGCGAGGTTTCGGGCCTGCAGGAGAAGAACAAGGCCCTACAAAAGGAGCTGTCGGCGGTGCAGAAGGCGAACCGCGAGTTGGCCAAACAAATGGCCGACTTGCGGCGCCAGGTCGCGCAGCTGGCGAGGACCGTGCCGCCGACAACTGCCGGCCCTGCCGACGCCCCCGTCATCCCCGCTGCGCCAACTCGCGCTGCGGCGAGTTCTCAGAGGGCCCAGCCAGCCGAAGTGGTCCCGCTGCCCGCGGTGGATGGCGTGCCGGACCAAACCATGCGCGCCGTAGTGGAGGTTGTTGGCAAAATGCTTGACGCGCGCATGGCGGCTCTGGAGCAGAGACTGTCCCTGCCTCCGGAGCCCCGTCTCCGGCCGCCGCTTGCTGCGGACAGGCCGAAGGCTGCGGCGTCAGCTACTACCGCGCTACCCTGCCAGGGCGGGCGCGTGGGAAGCTACGCTGCGGCCGTTGCTGGGCCGAAAACCAAAGGACCCGCCGCGAAGAAGAAGGTGGCACCGGCTCTTGCCAAGGACGGACCTAAGCCGCCGCCGGCAACTGCATCGTCGGCGGCGGCCACCGTAGCCGCGACCGCGACTGCTGCGCCTAGCGACCCCGTTGCCCCCGAAGAGGGTTGGCAGACGGCTGAGCGCAGCCGAAAAAGTCGCGGCCAGAAGAGGAGAGCGGAGGCCAAAAGCGCCGCCAATGCCTCCGCTCCCAAGGCAGGAGCCGAAAGCAAGAGGTCGCGCAGGAGGCTCCGGCCGCCGAAGTCAGCCGCGGTGGTGATCACCGTGCTGCCTGAGGCCGCCGAAAACGGCCTCAGCTATGAGGCCGTCTTACGTCGCGCCCGGCGGGAGCTTGACGTCTCCGATTTAGGAGGCGTCGAAGCCAGGACCCGCAAGGCCCGGACAGGGGCTCGGATTCTAGAGTTCCCTGGGGCCGAGGGCGCCAAGACGGCCGATAGCATGGCGGCCAAGTTGAGGGGTCTGTTCGCAGAGGAGGATGGCGTCAAAATCGCCAGACCCGTAAAGTGCGCAGAACTACGCGTCGCGGGTCTGGACGACTCCGTGACGGTGGATGACATCCGGGAGGCCATCGTCTCGAAAACCGGGTGTCCCGTGGACACCGTCCGAATTGGCGCCATCCGCCCTGGTCCGGGCGGCGTCGGTGCTGCCTGGGTGCAGTGCCCGGTGGAGTCGGCCAAGCAATTGGCCGGCTCAGGCAGGCTCCTCGTGGGCTGGAGCTCGGCGCGGGTGACCGTGCTGGAGTCCCGGCCTGCAAGGTGCTACAAGTGCATGGCGGTCGGACACACTCGGCCGACATGCACTAACTGCTTTGACTGCAGCGACCTTTGTTTCCGCTGCGGTCAACCCGGGCATAAGGCGGCATCGTGCGCCGCCACTCCCCACTGCCCCGCGTGTGCGGCGGGCAATAGGCCCGCCAAGCACCGCATGGGGGGCAGGGAGTGCAGACCCCCGGCTTCGGCCCCAAAGGGGCGGAGCGGCCCGACGACCCCAGCCGCTCCTGCCCCTAGCGCGACCCGATCGCCCGCCAGCGTGGAGGAGGTAATGGATACGGCCCACTAATGGCGGCCGAATCTTACCACCTCCTGCAGGCCAACCTCAACCACGCCGCCGAGGCACAGGATGTTTTCCTGCAAGCCATGGCGGAGTGGTTGATCGGTGCAGCCGTAGCCGCGGAGCCGTACGTGGTGCCTGACCGGCCCAATTGGCTGGGCAGCAGTGACGGCTCTGTGGCAATCGTCGCCTCCACGTCGTGGCATTTCCCGCCCTTGCTGCTCAAGGACAGGGGCGATGGGTATGTCGCGGCGGAATGGGGAGAGGTTACGCTATTTGGTGTTTACTTCTCCCCTAACAGGAGCGCGACGGATTTCGGGGCCTTCCTCACCATCCTGGGGGCCTCGATACGGCGACTGGCACCGCGCCAGGTCTTCGTCATGGGGAACTACAACGCCAAGTCCACGGCGTGGGGGTCCCCCAGGACGAATGACCGCGGGCGGGCGGTCGAAGAGTGGGCGGCGGCACTGGGCCTCTGTTTGCTGAACAGGGGCTCGGTGCAAACGTGCGTGCGGCAGCAGGGCGGGTCGATAGTGGACTTGTCGTTCGCTAGCCCTAATGTCGCAGCACGTGTGAGGAGCTGGTGCGTCCAGGAGGAGGTTGAGACCCTATCCGACCACCGATACATCCGGATAGAGGTCTCCCGGACCCTCCTGGGGCCCAGCAGGGGTCACATGGCGGACGGAGCTCCCGCGTTTCCGCGGTGGGCTGTGGGTCGATTGGATCGGGACCTGTTGGCGGAGGCAGCCATCGTTCAGTCGTGGCTGTCCTCACCGCCCCAGGCGGACGGGGTGGATGCCGAGGCTGGCCGCATCCGCTGTGCGTTAACGCAGATCTGCGATGCGGCCATGCCCCGTGTGCGGCGTCTGCCCCCGAAGAGTGCGGTCCCCTGGTGGTCCCGAGAATTGGCGGACCTTCGGGCCGCGTGCATACGTGCCCGGAGGGCCTACACCCGCAGCCGAGCGCGTCACCGCGACGCTGAGCGGGAGGTCCAGCTGTACGAGGCTTACCGCAGTGCGCGGTCTGCCTTCAGGCTGGCCGTCCGTACCGCCAAGGACGTTAGTCGGCGGGAGATGCTGGACAGTCTCGAGCGTGACCCCTGGGGTCGCCCCTACCTCGCGGCGCTGAACAAGCTCCGCGGGCGGGGCCCCCCCCTCACCGAGACTCTCCAGCCCAGCCTCCTCACCAGAGTTGTCGAGGACCTCTTTCCACGGCGGGTGGAGCACACGCCCCCGGTCATGGCTTCGCCGGACAGCGACCGGGAGGCCGACGATGAAAGTGCTCCGCCCATCACGGAGCCGGAAATGGGGGCGGCGGTGGCGCGTATGCGAGTCAAATCCACCGCCCCAGGGCCCGACGGTATTCCGAACCGTGTGCTGGCCCTGGTCCTCGAGCATCTGGGACCACGCCTCAGGGGACTGTTCGACGCCTGTTTGACGTCCGGGCAGTTCCCTGGGTGCTGGAAAGAGGGGAGGCTGGTTCTCCTGCCGAAGCCGGGACGGTCTCCCGAGTCGGCCTCGGCCTACAGGCCCATCGTGCTGCTCGATGATGCGGGCAAGCTGCTGGAGAGGGTGTTGGCTGCCCGCATCGAGCGGCACCTTGTCGGGGTTGGGCCCGATCTGTCCGACGCCCAGTTTGGTTTTCGGAGGGGGCGTTCGACGATCGCGGCCCTGCTGCGCCTGAAGGCCGTGGTAGCGGAGGCCGTCACCGGCGGAGGAGTCCTATTGGCGGTGTCCCTGGACATCGCTAACGCCTTCAACAGTCTGCCATTCAGCTGCATCAGGGAGGGGCTAAGGTACCACGGGGTGCCCGTGTACCTCAGGCGGCTGGTGGCAGACTACTTGGAGGGGCGCAGTGTCCTCTACGTTGACCGAGTAGGGGACGTTGTGCGAACGCCCATGACGTGCGGTGTCCCACAGGGGTCGGTTCTGGGTCCGACCCTGTGGAACATCGGCTACGACTGGGCGTTGAGAGGAAGCCTCCCACCCGGGCTGGGCGTAATTTGCTACGCCGACGATACACTCGTCACAGCCCGGGGTGGGACGCTCGAGGAGGCGGCACGCCTGGCAACTCTCGGCACCGAGGAGATTGTCAGGCGGATCGAAGCGCTGGGGTTGAGGGTAGCCCTGGAAAAGACGGAGGCCCTTTTGTTCCATGGCCTCCGTACCGCCGGGCCTCCCGCCGGCGCTTCGATCACCGTGAATTCGGTCACCATCAGCATCCAGGCCCACATGAAGTACTTGGGCCTGGTGCTCGACGGGCATTTTTGGTTCCGGGAGCATCTCCATCGACTTGTTCCCCGGCTTGTCGGCGCGGCGTCCGCCCTTTCGCGGCTGATGCCGAATGTGGGCGGACCCAGTGCTACGTGCCGACAGCTGTACGTGGGGGTGATCCGGTCGATGGCCCTGTACGGCGCACCGGTGTGGGCGGGGTCCCTGACCGTCCGTCTTAGGGCCCTCCTGTGGCGACCACAGAGGGTCATGGCGATCAGGGCCATACGGGGTTACCGCACGGTGGCGACGGAGGCAGCGTGCCTCCTGGCCGGAACCCCCCCGTGGGACCTGGAGGCGGAGATGCTCGCCGACATTTATCGGCGGGTGTCGGAGACGCGCGCCCGCGGCAGCATGGTCTCCATCAATGAGATCACCGCCTGGCGGGTCGACGCCCGCCGAGAAGTAATTGCCCGTTGGGCAGTCCGGCTGGAGAGTCCTCGGTACGGTGTCAGGACTGTCGAGGCCCTCCGGCCGGTGCTGATGGAGTGGTTGGAGCGGACGCACGGGGTGCTTTCCTTCCGACTGGTGCAGGTGCTGACGGGGCACGGTTGCTTCGGGAAGTACCTGCACAAGATTGTCAGGAGGGAGAGCACACCGTCCTGCCACCACTGCAGTTGCGACGAGGACACGGCGCAGCACACGCTCGAGGAGTGTGCTGCATGGGAGGGGGATCGCCGTGAACTCGTCGCAATTATCGGTGCCGACCTGGCGCTGCCGACCATCGCCAGGGAGATGCTCGTCAGCGTCAGGAACTGGGACGCGGTCGCCGCCTTCTGTGAGGCCGTAATCTCACGGAAGGAGGCGGCGGATCGTGTGCGAGTAGAGCTGCTATTCGGCGACACGTTCCGCCGCCGGCGACTCGGGCGGCGCAGGCGCGAGTATCTGCGCCTAATGCCGCCCTAGCCGAGGCCGCGGGTGATCGGACCGGGGAATTGTCCGTCACCCGCGGAGAGGCTGACCGCGCGACGGCGACCGACGTCCCAGTACGTCGAGAGGTGAGGATACCCGAAAGGGTATTCCGTCGGGCCGACCACTGACGACAAGTCACATCTGCTCCGGTGGTCGGCCCAACAACGAGGTGACGTGGGTACGGGTGGGTTATGGGCCCGCGCGCCGTCCTTTCATCGCCCCGGACGGATTGGACCTGGAGGCGGAGATGCTCGCCGACATTTATCGGCGGGTGTCGGAGACGCGCGCCCGCGGCAGCATGGTCTCCATCAATGAGATCACCGCCTGGCGGGTCGACGCCCGCCGAGAAGTAATTGCCCGTTGGGCAGTCCGGCTGGAGAGTCCTCGGTACGGTGTCAGGACTGTCGAGGCCCTCCGGCCGGTGCTGATGGAGTGGTTGGAGCGGACGCACGGGGTGCTTTCCTTCCGACTGGTGCAGGTGCTGACGGGGCACGGTTGCTTCGGGAAGTACCTGCACAAGATTGTCAGGAGGGAGAGCACACCGTCCTGCCACCACTGCAGTTGCGACGAGGACACGGCGCAGCACACGCTCGAGGAGTGTGCTGCATGGGAGGGGGATCGCCGTGAACTCGTCGCAATTATCGGTGCCGACCTGGCGCTGCCGACCATCGCCAGGGAGATGCTCGTCAGCGTCAGGAACTGGGACGCGGTCGCCGCCTTCTGTGAGGCCGTAATCTCACGGAAGGAGGCGGCGGATCGTGTGCGAGTAGAGCTGCTATTCGGCGACACGTTCCGCCGCCGGCGACTCGGGCGGCGCAGGCGCGAGTATCTGCGCCTAATGCCGCCCTAGCCGAGGCCGCGGGTGATCGGACCGGGGAATTGTCCGTCACCCGCGGAGAGGCTGACCGCGCGACGGCGACCGACGTCCCAGTACGTCGAGAGGTGAGGATACCCGAAAGGGTATTCCGTCGGGCCGACCACTGACGACAAGTCACATCTGCTCCGGTGGTCGGCCCAACAACGAGGTGACGTGGGTACGGGTGGGTTATGGGCCCGCGCGCCGTCCTTTCATCGCCCCGGACGGATTGGACCGCGCGTGCGCTTACCATAGCCCACCCATAAAAAAAAAAAAAAAAAAAAAAAAAAAAAAAAAAAAAAAAAAAAAAAAAAAAAAAATGCCCATACGTCTAACCAGTGTGGTATAGTAGGTTAAACTTCTTCTCGTAAAAGAGGAGGCCCAAGCCCAACAGTCCGTACATATACATATGTGAGCTGAGATGATGATAAAGCTGAAGAGTTTGAAAGAAAGAAAGAAATTTTATTTTGTAAACCTCACACAATATAGACATCAACGAAAGAAATAAGAACTACTAACTAAAAAAAAGGAGTCGAATATGTGAGGCAAAAATATGATGCCCATCTCAGCTTATGGTACAGTAAATATGATACTACACCGCTGATATTCTGATGGACCCGTACAATCAAGTCGCGGAAGCAACAATATATCCAAAACAAATATATTTCAAAAAAGTTAAACAGTAATATTTGAAATAGTAACATTAAATTAAGAATGAAATAAATTAATACTATACTATATCATATTCTAGTTAGTAAAAAATATCATAATTATCACATAGAATAGCTTAAGTAAAAGAAACAAATTATTTAATAAAGACATAGAATATAAAATAAAATAAACATTAATAGTATAAAGAAGAAACCGAAAGTACATAAATCTTGTGGTTAGCTAGAATGAGTCCTTGATGAAATAGAACGAGAAATAACTACAGTAAATTTGTGGTCTGTATACAGAATATTAACGTATCAATTTTTGATTTTCAAGTAGGATTAGCTTAAGTCTTTTTAGGAAAACCCTTGTAGTTTTTGAATGCAATAAAGGGGGTTGAAGTACATTCCAGCAACGACTTGCTGCAAACCTAAAGCTACCGCGGAAGGCAGTAGTTCGATGTTTCTGAGTATTCATCAGGTATGTTGATGCTCTAGTTACGTAACCATTATTTTTTCGAGACCAGCTTATCTTCTCATAAAGATATATACGTTTTTTTATGAGAAACAATACCGAACAAAAGCGTAGCTAGATGGAGATGCCTACGTGCTGACATTTTCATAAGGTTACCTGCGTTCAAAAAAGGTGTGGTATGTGCATGGCGAGGAATATCACAGCAATAACGGGCGCAAGCATTTTGCACTCGCTGTATTAGTTTTTCCTTCCTAGCTAATAAGCACGTACCATAAACACTGTCAGCATAATTCATTTTCGATAAAATTAGTGATTCACAAAGGGTGATACGTAAATCGATACTAAGGTAAGGGCGAATTCGGTATAGAAGTTTAAGACGGTAAAAGCAATTTTTGTTTGTTTGGTTGAACGCGTTTATCTCAGAAACTACTGTTTCGAATTGAAAAACCTTTAGTACTGGATACACTATTTATCGAAGAAGGTTATAGCCTATATAAGATCACGCTCTGACCTATATAAGATTGAAGCATCATTGAAAAATGTTGCAAAAACTGGAGACAATTTATTCGTTTTGAGTTGTTTCTTTGCGTGCGCTGCTGCGAGTTACAAATGCCTACGATCCACTCTCTTTCTTACGTGACCCGAAGAAGCTCCGCGTGGCAGCTAGTAGAAATATAAAGTTGAAGTCTGTTTGTCTAAACGTGTTAACGCTAGATTAAAAAAAAAAACATATATATTGCGTCATCATAGTTCATATATCCCCACTATTGGGCTCGAGCCTCCTGCATTCCCGCCATTGGGAGGGAAATTGACCTACGCACATATATCCACCACGGTTGTCACGTACGCACGTTGGTTTTATTTCGAGTTTTCTTTCCATTGCGTTGTTATGTACACAAGATACCCACGGACAAGAAGAGGGTGATGAATTGTATTCTTACTCCATCACCACACGGAAATGTATATTGCATCACCCAGTAATTAGGATCAGGGCAGGATAGTGATTATTAATTATGGTATGAATAAAATCGGATCATCAATATAGTTCGTGTTCTTCACGTTGACAATGTCATCAAGTATGCGACAAAATGTCCTTTATATCAATTATACCGCTTCTATGAACATCAATTAGTTTAAAACGGAATATATATGACCTTAATAACATATAACACTGTTGAGGATATGTTTTTGTTTATTATTGTTGCAATAATTAATATTAGCGTCGCGACGGAATGACAAGTGTGTGACTGTACAAGGAAAAGAGACAGAAAAGTAAAAAAAAAATGATCAGATAATATCAAGAGTGTTGGAGGAGCATTATTGATAAGAAAAGAGCCTACCTGTCAGGCTGTCACAATATGCTGATCCTCAATTGGGCAATTCGATGTGATACTTTTACACTTATGTACATACTAGCAGCGCCTTGTTGTTTTACCCGCATAGTTACCCTTCCCGTGGGAATATCGGGTTAAATTATAACCTGTGTTATTCTGATATGTAAGCTGTATTATTGTAAAATTTTATCAAAATCCATTCAGTAGTTTTTGCGTAGGAGGCCAAGGACTTGGTACCAGTCGGCCCAGTGGCGAACGGGAGGCAATATAGTAAGTTATGATACTGCGGCCGGCGAAAAAAAAATTTTTCAGTCTTTTACTATTTTACATAGGCTAAATTACAAGACAGAATTTATTTAATATACCATGCTAGTCAAATGTGTAACAAGTATATTGCGAAAGAACATTATCGGATATAAACATATAACAATCACACGCAAAAGAATATCCCAAAATGAAACCCCAAGCCAAACGCGTCTGACCAACACAGGCTAATTTTCCATCCATAATGCATTAAGCTTGTCCCCAACAATAAGATTTGAGGTTGAATGGGACAATGGGATTCATAGATAAAATAGAAGAATAGAGCACGAAGACATCAGGATTCAGTATAGATTTTAACATCATAGATCTGCTCTAGATCTGTTGGAGATTTGCGTATTGGATGAGTTCAAGGTTGAGGCCACCATTCTTCCACGAACTTCCAATTTGTTTACACAATAACATTCTACGTTGCTTTCAATTACGACACGAATAAAAAAATACCTTTAATACACTTGCGAAGGCGTATTTATAACAGAGTTTAAATATTGTTTTTATTTCTATTGGTGTCAAACGAACAACAGCATGGTAATGATATGATCTCGCCTTTGCTAAGCCGCTGCCTACCATGAAGAAAGTGAGTCGAGTGCGAATGCGTGCAATGAAGTTTGTTGATACTAAAGGCACTAAGCAAACACCCTCAGAAAGTAGGGCTGCCGGCTCTCTCGTTCACCGAACGAAGTGCAGTAATAAATTGCTACTCAAACGTCGATTTTCTGCGAAAGTGTGATGTAAACCCGAACCGACTGGCCCGCGGCTGTAGACAGACAACTGTCGAAAGTGTGCTCCTACTTCATAAGATTTTCCTAATAGTCTTCTATCTAAAGCTATAAATCTATCGGCTTGTCAAAAATCTATATCATCCTTGCAGAAAATCTACGTTTGAGTAATAGCAATTTGCTACTGCGCGGCAACCGACAGTCAGGATGGACTTGCCGGATTCGAAATATAAAAAGGTTTGATGAGATTATTAAAAAAATCGTGTTTTTATTATTTAATATACGTTGCAAAAGAACTAAATGCTATTACAAATATTTACACTTGAATTACATACACCATTCAAATTAACCAATGTCCATTCTTTTTACAATAAAATCACAAAATATGCTAAATGAACAAGTGCTTATTACCGATGGGTTTATTTCGTATCGTGAGCATGTATGTGGTCACGAGTAGTTACCACCAACTAACCGCGGTGAGTGTCGTAATATCTTACTTAGAACTGTATATCAAATTAGGTTAATTCCAACAAGTGCTGTCTAGTCAACTATTACATACCTATGAAGGTTCCCTCGGTTAGACCAGTGATGGGCAAAGTACGGCCCGCGGGCTAACTCCGGCCCGCGAAAGTATTTAATCCGGCCCGCCGAGAGTCCATCCATCCTAAATATTCTAGTCAGCATTTTGGTGCGAAAAATAAAATCTGACGTTTATAATTGAAAATCTCCGAATTTTTAATGAAAACTCCAATTCGTCAGGAGTGTCTTGAGCTTTCATTATCTTATGCTTGCCATAATTATAATTATCTCGGCAGTCTGTCACAGGTATTAGTTTATTTATTGCAAAAATTCCATTCTATTAACCTATCAGATAGTTCATGTGTTGGGGGATATACGCGGCGCAAAGCGTGGTGAAATGTGAGGCGCAGGCGGCGGGTACGAGAACGGAAAAACTCAATCAGAAACCGATTGACTGATGAACATCTTTTCGCACTGCTGAAAGTTGCTTCGTCACAGATGGAACCTGCTTTTGAAAATATTATGGTAAATCAAAAACAATTCCATATGTCTCATAAGCCTAACATGGCGTAAAAGTAAAAGGTATTTTGTTTATTAAAATGGTTTAATACAAAATTGCATTTTTCTATAATTCTGGCCCTCCTCTAGAATTTCTTAATTTTGTGGCCCGCTGTTAAAAAAGTTTGCCCGCCACTGGGTTAGACGATCGACGGCAAAACCTAAGCAGTAACTATTCGTTATCTATAAAGGGACTTGTAAGATGTCAAATAATATAATGTGGTTATTATAATAAAATTCTGTATAGTGACGGAGTAAGAAGACAATTCACCACCTATTTTCTAGCCCATGAGTGTCGTAAAAGTCAACTAATGGATATAATATGCAAATAACATCTATGCAAGAGATGGTAAACTGTACATAGATCTGTCGTGTCTGTCGTTGTACGTCAAAGTAGGATGGAAATCCGTCGGAAATTTCCGTCCTACTTTAGAGGAGGCCCGAGCCCAGTGTTACGAGGTATATGTTCTGGTGATGATAATCTTCACCCATTAAATTCCAGTGGAGTATTAGAAATTATATAAAGAATTAAGATAGGCGGTTGGCGAATTGTATTCTACGTTACCACACAGCACAGTGCTCAGGGTATTATTAAATGGGCAGTCCGGCTGGTTGGGCAGTTCGGCTGGAGAGGCCTCGGTTCGGGGTGCGAATCGTGGAGGCCTTCCGGCCGGTGCTGATGCAGTGGTTGGAAATGCGGCACGGGGTGCTCTCCTTCCGACTAGTGCAGGTGTTGACGGGGCATGGGAGTGTCGCCAAATACCTGCACAAGGTCGTAAGGAGGGAGAGTACACCGCCCTGCCACCACTGCGATTGCGATGAGGACACGGCGCAGCATACGCTCGAGGCCTATACCGCTTGGGCCACGCAGCGCCGTGAACTCGTCGCAATCATCGGTGCCGACCTGACGCTGCCGGCCATCGCTAGGACGATGGTCGACAGCGTCGGGAATTGGGACGCGGTCGCAGCCTTCTGCGAGACAGTGATCTCGCAGAAGGAGGCGGCGGATCGCCTGCGCGAGCAGCGCAGCCTCGATGAGGAGATCCGCCGCCGGCGAATGGGCGGCGCAGGCGCAACTACCTGCGCCTCATGCCGCCCTAGCCGAGGCCGCGGGTGACGTGACCGGGGATTAGTCCGTCACCCGCCGAGAGGCCGACCGCGTGAGGAAAGACCGACGTCCTCCCCGAGGGGGGGACGTCGGTCGATGGGAGGGTACCCCAAGTAGGGGGTATTCCGTCGGGCCGATCACTGACGACAAGTTAACTCTGCTCCGGTGGTCGGCCCAACGACGAAGGCGACGTGGTTTTCGGGTGGGTTGCGGGCGTTGCGTGCTTAAGCCCCTCTGTCGCCGCGGACGGAGTGGTGCGGAGGCGCGCCGACCGCAGCCCACCCACAAAAAAAGAAGGGTATTATTAAATATGGTTTGGTTACACTACTTGTTTTTCAGACCGTATAAGCTCCCACTCTTGCCCGTGGGTGCTTTAAAAGACGACTAAGGGATTACAATATCGAGATATCGAGACAAAAGAAGGAAAGCTCGAAATAAAATCCTATGGAAATCCGCCTGAACAGCGTGGTATAGTTGGTCAATTTTCTTCCCATTGTGCAGGAGGCCTGTGCCCAGCAGTAGGACGTATAAAGCCGTGATGATGATAAGCTTCATTATTAGGCAAGAGTATCTAGTACCTCAATATTACACAAACGCTACGGTAGTATTCGCGAAGGTGTTTTTTTTATTGCTATTGGTGGCAAACGAGCAAATAGCACACCTGATAGTGATACTGCCGCTCATGAAACCTTGCTGCCACTGCGTATAGTTGCGTACCTTGAAGAGAATGAATACTCGAAATAAAACCCTTTACGAACCCGTCTGATTAACGTAGTATATTATTTTTTTTTTATTGCAAACGGTGGCAAACGAGCAAACAGTACACCTTATGGTAAGTGTTGCTGCCGCTCATGGACCTTTACAGGATCGCTGCCTACCGCGAAGAAAGTGAAGAGAGTGTGAATACGTGCAGCGAGTTTCGATGATATTAAAACTCATCCATACACCCTCAGAAAGTTGGACTGCCGGTTCTCTCGCTCACCGAACGAAGTGCAGTAACAGATTGCTAATATGCCGACAGTGTGGTGCTATCACTATATTTTTTTGTTTTAATAGTAGTATTTTATAATCTTTTGCCTTAGTATAAAAATATTTTGAATTACGTAGACGTAACATATCTGTATCAGCGATAACACCGCCAATTATAGAATTCTTCACAAGATTGTCACATAATTTATCTACCTTCAGTCGTTGCGTACAATAAATATTTTATCTATCTATTATCTATCTACGTATTCAATATCAAGTTGTCAGCTTGACCCTCTAACGTACGAAACATCGCAAAATGCAGAGGTTTTCATCACAATCACAGCTCACATACGTCCCACTGTTGGGCTCGAGCCTTCTCCACAATAAGAGGGAGATTGACCTACTATTTGGAGTGGTAGGACCACACTGTCGACAGTTATCTGTCTACAGCCGCGGGCCGGTCCGTCCGGGGTAGTACCACACTCTCGCAGAAAATCGACGTCTGAGTAGTAGCAATGTGTTACTGCGCTTCGTTCGGTGAGCGAGAGAGCCGGAAGCCCAACTTTCTCAGGGTGTTTGCACTTTATATTTTTGTCTGTACTTTATGTCTGTCTGTTTGTTCCGGGTAATCTTCAGAACGGCTGGATTAAAAATTCTTTCACCAATGGAAAGCTATAATATCAGGGAGTAAACTAGGCTATATTTTATCCCAGTATTCTCACGGGAACTACGGGGATAAGGCGACAGAAACCGAAGCGAAGCGAGGGCGGGTTGCTATTTGTAAATAATACTACTTTACGGATTTTATTGCGTTTGTTTTTGATTTTTGATTACCCGACGTTTCGAATAATTTGCAGCGGAGTCCGCCTATGACCAAACTCGTAGTTTTATTTACAGAACGAATAGATTTCAATTGCACAGAAGAAAGTATAAATACTTTTATAAAAAACTATCAGGTTTCGGCTATTCGGCTATCCGTGTGTTGACGGAGTAAGAGTTCATCAACACAATTCATCACCCTCTTTCTTGCTCGTGGGTGTCGTAAAAGACGACTAAGGGATATTGCATATAACGTCTATGCAAGAGAAGGAAAACGTCTGACCAACGAGGTATTGTATGTCAATTCCCTAAAGATTATAGAGGAGGGTCGAGCCCAAGAGTGGGACATATATGAGCTATAGTGAATCGTTCATCATCATCTTCTAGTCATTTGTCATCCACTGCTGGACGTAGATCTCCCCAGAATAAGAGTTATGTTGCCGTAATCGCCATGCTTGACAGGCGGTATGGCAATCGTAGTGAGGTGTATATATTGCGCAGGAGAGAGCTGCTGTCCAATCTCTTAAGGCAACCCTCATTTAAAGAGGCAAGTCATAGCGCTCAGGAAACGCTGCAGCAGGTAGTTCATTCCAGAACATACACGTACATGAGAAAAATGATCGTTGGAAACGTAAACGTGAAGATTATAACGTTTCCAAGTGAAATGGATGAACCCTGCTACGATGTCGAAAAAAACGTAGGATCGTTTGTAGAAAAAACGGCACTAATAATAGAAATAAAAAGGTATTTAATACATTGAAAGTTTTATTATAACGCCTTATATAGCTGAAATTTGTGACGGTATGTGCGCGCGTATCGTGCAAAAAAAATGTCTAGCTAACTTTGGGGTGTCGACTTTTCGTCACAGTGTGCCAGAACAAGTAGGTATAACTTCATAAACATAGAATAAAACGTGAATCAAAGAATCCGTATGGGATGTGAACTTAAATAATTCGACGCGTGGGCAGCCATCTGAAGCAAAGCCTCATACATGCAAGCAATTACAACAAGCAATTAAAATCTATAATCGTAAAGAATAATTTCGTCGATTTTAAATGCATCGCGTGTTCTCAAACTATTACACACTAGATGAGAATAATGAAAGCTTGTTGAATATCATCACGCTAATATTGGACATCGTCTGGAGATATTTTGGTTTGACAACACTTGCAGAGATATGTATAGAAACCACTAAGGAGCTTAACATCTTAGTAGTTTCTTCAAATTATCATCATCTCATCACCGCGGCTCATACGTCCCACTGGTTCAAGCCTCCTCCACAATAGGAGGGTAATTGTCCTTACTATATCATGCTGGTCAGACAGGTTTTTTTTTATGGTTGGACTATGATAAGCGCGCACGCGGTCCATTCCATCCGGGGCGACGAAAGGACGGCGCGCGGGCCCATAACCCACCCATACCCACGTCGCCTTCGTCGTTGGACCGACCACCGGAGCAGGGTGACTTGTCGTCAGTGGTCGGCCCGACGGAATACCCTTTCGGGTACCCTCACTTCTCGACGTCCCTGTCACGGGACGTCGGTCGCCGTCGCGCGGTCAGCGATAGCCACTGGCAAGATATGGAGAAGTGAATTGAATTCTTATTCCGTTAACACACGGATAGATCATCAAAATCACCTTGTTCTAATCCCAAGTAATTGTGGTCGACTCAATATGTACTCTTATTTCATAGTACATATTGCAGGTCGCATAATCGGTCGCTTGCCTAACTTCATTCTTCCTTAAGAATACAATGGTTGATCAGACGGCATCAGATGGTGTTGCCCCAGATCTATGTTAAGCTCTTACTCGTCTTTTACGACACCCGTGAGTATTGTAATGGTTGATAGTATTTGTGATAGCCGCTAGCACACATCTTATTAGAATATTAACGTGAAAGATACGTGGAGCGGATCTCTTTATTACCTTTAAGGCGGTTTCACTTGGCTACTCTATTAGTTTAATCGGCCTATCCATAATCTTTTGCATATTTGAGAATTATATTGTCGTATTTAGAAATGCATTACACAAGAGTTAATACAAAACATACAATTTTTTTTTTATAAATGGAATGAGCAAAAAAATGTGTTAAGCCCGCTGAGTGCCTTGCCGGATCTTCTCAATGGCAGTCGTGTTTCCATCCGGTGGTATTTAATTGAATTAATTTGTAATGTTAAAATTGACAACACAAAAGTGTCTCTGAGGAGTTTATACATAGTAAATGAATTTAGAGGTGACATACTTATATATTGCCGTGAAGAATACAATTCACTACCTCCTCCCATCTTCACCTCCTGCCCATCGATGTCGTAAAAGACGACTAAGGGATATATGCAGATAACATCAATGCCAGAGAAGGTACACTCAAAATGGAAACACGTCCGACCAGCGTGATATAGTAGATCAAATTCCCTCTCATAAAGGAGGAGGCCCGACCCCAACAGTGGGAGCCGAGATGATAATGGTACCTATTTGTACTCTTTATCCGTCACCACACGGAGGGTATCAAATAAATATACTTACACCTACAATTAAAAAATGACGTTGGTTACATTAATAATAACATTGCTTTTGCGTCTTAAATTACATAATACGCTAACATCTTCATCCCAGCCCATATACATCCCACTGTTGGGTTCTGGCCTCCTCCGCTATGTGAAGATAATTGTCCTACTACTACGCTGGTCAGACGTGTTGCTCTAGGGTTTTGTTATATACACTAACACTTTATTAAATTTAAAATTGTACGTAAACACGAAGACCATCGCTTCCTTTTCTACGACTGAGGAATCACTGCAAGAAAATCTCTAACTCAAAACCCATAAACCTAATTGGCCAATTGACTCCAAAATTTTAACTAAGACATAACAAGGGTTAATCGATCTAATTACTCTTAATATGTAACTCTGATTTTTAAATTGCCCTATGTTTCACCTAAAGTTTGAGTGAAGTTGATAAAACGTGCAAGAGTTCTCTCATTTGTATTGCTTTTCATTTTATTACTACTAACATAGAAATCTTTGAAAAAAACATTCGGACCTTTTCATTTTTTTAACCGACGTTTTTAACCGACTTCAAAAAAGGAGTAGTTTTCTCAATTCGACCATATAAATGCTTTTTTATGTTTGTTCGCGGATAACTTCGTCGTTTATGAACCGATTTTGATGATTCTTTTTTTGTTGGAAAGAAGATATTTCAAAAGTGGTCCAATGATAAGGAAATCAGGGTTTGATGATGGCAGACCAGAGAAATCGAGGGGAACTTTCAAAAATCGCAGGGGCGACTAGTGCGTTTGCAAGTTTTTTCATTTAGTAATTTATTTGCTTTTTAGTTTACTGTTTGAAGTCGGGTTTTTCTTTGTTAAAATTAATTTATCGTTCTATGCACAAGGAAAACGATATGATTTGAAACGAATGGGCAAAGCTATGATTTGTATTTGAAAAGCTGAATGTATTGGTGAAATTAATTTATAATACTTATAAAGCTTAACTGCCACCTTGGATGGTAATGGTAGCCGTCTAGTGGCATATGCCACTAGCATTTAGCAATCAAATACATATGTATTTGATTGCTAATTATGAGAAGGCAGGAATATGGTGTTAAGACCATAAACACTAATAACATCAAAAACATAAAACTCACCATTAAATTATCCATAGAATTATATCCGCATATCACGTATCCCATAACTCTATTCGCCATCTTTAACCACCAAAACACTTCAAGACCACCACGTGACAGTATCAACACAAATCACTGGCGGGAAAGAGAAATCACAAATCCCAACTATATGTAAACACTGAACACATACAAATATCAATCTTCCGCAGTTCACATAAGGTTTAAGGTCATATTGTTAATAGTGTAGCACTAGGTACTTTTTTTTTCATTAGCGCGTGTGTCATCTTCAGCGGTTGGCGAATGACTGATTGTTTTTGAATGGTGTGAAGCGCGGTTGCTGGACTATGTGGGAACGGATCATGTAAATAAAATCGTATAACAATCAACTCAAACGCATGGCTGTATTGCTGTTGGATGATTTTTTTAAATTGTGGTTTTGTAACGGACCGAGACACCGATTTCATGCCAATGATTGCGCATAGAGCGATCTAATATAAGTTCAAGCGTTAAAGACAACTATATTAAAATTAAATAGAATTTGAGCTCGTTTAAGATTATTATCTGAACTTGGTCGTAGGGGTCATTAAAATCATTTAAATGTTACACTTAATGCCGTCCTAACCGAAGTTCGTCACTCGCAAAGAGGCTGACCGCGCGAGGGCAGCACCCCGGGAGGAGCGTTGTGGAGGGACGTTTTTCGAAAGGGTATCCCTCCGGACTGGCCGCGGACGTCAAGGATTCGGTACCCGTGGTCTAGCCTAACGGCGAAGGGGGTGATATACAGTGGGTTATGGGACCGTGCGCCGTCTTTTCATCGCCCGAGACGAAATGGACGGCATGCGTCCAGACCAAATCCCACCAAAACAACGCTTGTGACGGAACAAGAATATAGTTGTCACCACCTCATGTTTGTCTATGATAATCGGAAAACACGGCACGGGGATCACCAGGGAGACTTATAAGACCAAATGCTATCGTCAACCGGCCTGTCAAGCGAGGCGATTATAGGATTGTCACTTTGGTGAACCTATGTCAATTGCAAATCTTTGAAAATAAAAGACTTCCAAGGGAACAGAATCAGACCATCAATGTCTTAAAAGTCGTCCAAATTCGCCAGTGGTTTAAAATTGGCAATGCTCGACAGTATTCAACGTCAAAGCTGTTCTAAATAGCAAAGCAAGTTTTCTTCGATTATTTGGGTCCTTTTTATGTTTTGGTTGGTAATCGCACTCAAGACATTCGGCATGATGAGCCGCTACGTAGACTAACGACTATACTATCTGTGCTGTCTCATTCTCTACTGTAAGAGCCATCTTCTAAGCATATAAGTTACTTTTTTGGACAATGTTTTCACTAAGAAAATCTACCTCGTATTAAAGGGGACTTCACAAAATATTCACGGGCCCAAATTACATCCAGACTCAATTCATTTATTTCAGCTCATAAATATCTCACAGCTTTTTTTTTTTGGGGTGGATTGCGGTCGGCGCACTGCTCGCACCACTCCGTCCGGGGCGACAGAGGGGCTACAAATACTACCAATCCTTCGCTTATGAGTGTTGTAAAGTATTAAGAACTTTAGATCGATGTGGGCCAACTCTGATGTCATCTGGTCAACAATTATATTTCAAGGGAGGTGTGACGTTAGGCAGGCGGCCCGTCATAAAACTACTGAAAAATGCTTTAGCAATATGTACTATGTAGAAGAGTACATAACAAAACGAACCCAAGTAATTGAGATAAGAGCAGGATAATGGCGATAAAGTGTTCGAAACGTTGGGCAATCCAAAATCAAATACAAACGCGATAAAATCCGTAAAATAGTTTTATTTACAACTCGCGGAAACGTCAGAAATAATGACGATAACATTGTTCTTAGAAATCGCAAAAGTTGACTTATATCAGTTTTGTTTAAATAGTGGTTACTGGTTAGTAATTATAATAACAAAAAATAAATACAACTAAAACCCAACTACGTAAAATTTTCACAAAAAAAGTGATTTAAATAATACCAAACAAGAGAATCATCATCATCGCAGCCCACATACGTCCCACTGTTGGGCTCGGGCTCATCCACTATGGGAGGGAATTTGACCTTACTATACCATGCTGGTCAGACATGTTGGTATAGGGTTTCATTTCGAGTTTTCCTTCTCTTGCACAGATGTTATGTGATTATTATATCCCATAATTGTCTTTTACGACATCCACGGGCAAGATAGGGAGTGGTGAATTGTATTCTTACTCCGTCACCACACGGAAATACAAGAGAATACTTTAATGTTATCAAAACCGAGACACAATAATACTCAAGGTAGAATCGTTGTGATTTCAAACTCGATGAAACGAAAAAGCGAGTCCATAGAGCCATAAACACGTATTATTATTATTATTATAATTTATAGAATTCAGCCGGCGAAAGAATGAGATAAATGAAAAAGGATAAAGAAGTTTCACTTCGACCATGCGTACTTTGTACACACGCTTTTTTACGCCTATATTTTCAAATTTTTCCGGACAGGATAAGACAAATGTGTATTTAAAATCAGCATAACAAGACCTTTCTCTTCATACCCACATTAGTGTATTTAGAAGAGGAAAGAAATCATGAGCAAATGTTTGATATTTGGCAGCCACCATGTTGGATTTTTAAGACGTCATACCAGCGGACAATTAAGACGTTTTAGACGATACTTCACTTGTCAAATTATGATAAATAGTTTAGAAGTTGCGAGAGAACAAATAAACATTTACACCGGCAGAGACTGTCAAAAACATAACCTTCTTTTCCTTTTGTCACGCAAAATAATATTAAAATTAAAAAAAATATATATTAAAATTAAAAAATGAAACACGCCCAACATATATGCAATATGCATATACATGTATGCAATAGAAGGCAAAGTAAAGACTAGAAGTCTCAGCGAGCTCATAACAAGTTACTATTCTGGTATTCCCCTAACCCTAACTTAGACAAACAAAACAAAATTTTATACTGTTCATTCAGGAAGGTTCACTCTTGAATTTATGCCCCTAATTACTAACGAGCTTGGCTATTCTCCTGATGGTGATATATCATCATCACTCGATTTTTATTCCAATTACTTGGGGTAAACACACTATGTATTCTTCTTTTAAAATACACTAGCTGACCCAACAAACGTTGTTCTGTTTAAATCTAAAAAAATAGTAAAAGGAATTCTCCTTGAAATGGATCGCAGCGCCACCTACCGGATCCATTTGTGAACTAAACCATTCTCAAATCCCCTTAAGCACACACAACAAAATTCGTCAACATTGGTCCAGCCGTTTAGGTATTGAAAAAGTTTCGGTAATAGTTTTATTACGGGCTGCCTAACGTCAAACCTGCTTGGGAACGTAATTCTTAATCAGACGGTATCAGCTGGAGTTGGTAATAGTATATAAGATCTTATTCTTTCTTTACGACATCCAAGCGTTGGCAGTATTCGAAGCTTACTAAAGCTACTAAACAGCACTTCTGGATTATACATCAGCTAATAGTAAAACTCCCATGGGTATGTACAGTAATACCCCGACCTACGCTCCTTTTTTTTTTGGGGTGGGCAGCGGTCGGCGCACTCCTCGCACCACTCCGTCCGGGGCGACAGAGGGGCGTAAGTACGCACACCCGCAACCCACCCGAACATCACGTCGCCGTCGTCATTGGGCCGACCGCCGGAGCAGGGTTACTTGTCATCAGTGGTCGGCCCGGCGGAATATCCCCTTCTTGGGGTACCCTCCCATCGATCGACGTCCCCCCTCTCGGGGAGGACGTCGGTCTTTCCTCACGCGGATGCGGTTTTCTCTTGGAGTGTTCAGGCCTTAGATTTATTTTTTACTCATAAAATTTTAATTATTTTTTATAGAATACTTTCGACTATATTCTTAAAAATTATTGTCTTTTTGAACTAGTTTCAAATAACCAATTTTTTGTATATTTAATATAAGCAAAATTAAATCCCGGCTTACGCGAATTCGACTTACGCGGTTATCGCTCGGGCCACCCTATCGCGTAAGTCTGGGATATTACTGTATGTTACCATTACCACAAGGGGAATATATCAAGAGGAGTAGTAGTATTATTCAAATTGCACTAAACATTCAAATAAAAATATAATGAAGCAATTAAATTCGACACAGTTCAGATAACCTGACTCGCCATTTTGACCTGTGATACGACCGAAAATGGGCCAATATTAATGAGCCTGTCGAATGAGGAAGTTAAGATTAATTAAATGAAATAATTATGTTTTAGTTTTTTGCTGATGATATGGAGATGATAATAGGATTACTATAGTATAGGATCCCGCTATACAACGACCTTCACCGAGATGCTTATTTGATGAAATTTATTTTTTATGTAATTTAATATGTCAATAAATATATTGCATATGGGTTGCCTAACAAATTTTAGTCCAGAGTATGATTAATTAATAATTTAAAAAAAAAATTTTTTTTGAACATTGCACCGGTTTGATTATTAGACAAATTCTATACCAATCGAAAGTATGAAGCCCATAGAATATGCAAACATTAGATTGCCTATTCTTCTCCAATCACAACTCTCGGGTAGCCAGGTATAAACAGATAAATCGATACTAGCATTTTGCACCGGTCTGATTGACGTTTGCATTTTCTATGGGCTTCATACCATTCATCGATTGGTATAGAATTTGTCTAATAATCAAACCGGTGCAATGTACCTACATAAAAAAAAAAAAAAAATTTATCATACTCTGGACTAAAATTTGTTAGGCAACCCATATGCAATATATTTATTGACATATTAAATTACATAAAAAATAAGTTTCATCAAATAAGCATCTCGGTGAAGGTCGTTGTATAGCGGGATCTTAGACCACTACAATATACGACGTTTTCTGATTGTTGATGGTAGCATACGAGCAAGCAGAACATCTGATGGTAAGTAATTTGCCGCAAATGGCTCTTTATAATGTACAGGAGCATAGCCAGGCCACTGCTAACCGTGAAGAATGTTCTCGGGAAACACAGCAGCAGGTAGTTCATTCCAGATCTTGCACGTACATGGAGGCAATGATTGCTGGAAACGTTCAGTTAAAGACCATAACGTTTCCAGGTGAAATGGATAAACCGTGCTACGGTGTCGAGTAGTAGGTACGTTGGGCAAAAGGGTGATATTATATACTCTTTAAAACATCGAGCATTCCAACATCAATGCCGCTTGATATCATAACAAAAATGTTGTCATAGGTCGTTTATTTCTTTTTTTATTACCTTTTATTAGCAAATAGCGCCCTTTCTCGTGTGAACATCGGGATAAAATATGACCTATATTAGTTGCTGATAATGGAGCTTTCTATTGGTGAATGAATTATTAAAATCGATTTAGTGGTTTGGGCGTGAAAGTGTAACAAACAAACTTACTTACGCATTTATATTATTACATTATTATATGTATAGATATGGCAGCAGGCAGGCAAAAACCCCTATGATGCTACGCTTACTCTCGCTCGAAAACCTTGATAACATCAACAATAGCAGCAGGCCACTTCTGCAGTTTTTTTTTTAATTCAAAAACTAATTATATATATATATCAGGGGTGGCGAACCTTTACATATCCACGTGCCTAAACATTTTTTTCATGAGGTCTTAGACGTGCCATAAAATAATTTGGACTTTGTTATCATTGGCAAAATGATAATAGTTAATACAATCAACTCAAAACTCTTTATTTACCTACTACAAAAATTGAATCAAAGTAATAATAAAATATAATAATCATGGTATTATAAAACTTGACAATTTTTTCGTAGTGCAGAATGCATTTTGTAAACATTAACGTGCCCAAAACATTGTGTAGCGTGCCATCGATGGCACGCGTGCCATTGGTTCGCCATCCCTGATATATATAATAGACTACTATTCTGGTGAAATAATAAATCTTTATTTAACTTTATTAGCGGTGTAAGGTGTATTTTTTAAAAAGTACCCTCGGATCATCCTAGTATTATGATCACCCACGCGAAAGAACGGGTTGGTAATCAATGTTTTCTTAGCTCCTTACCACATGGCCCGATCACTGACGACAAGGAACTCTGCACCGGTGGTCGGCCCAACGACGAAGGCGACGTGCTACGGGAGGGTCGTGGGGCAGCGCGGCGCCCCTTCGTCGCCCCGGACAGAGCCGGACGGCGAGTGCGCAGACATGGCCCACATGATTTAATTAATTGAACTAAGCGATACACGGCGGAAATTCAAAACTATTTTGAAGGACAGCAGAAATATTGATAAAACGTGAAAAACTCGTGGGTCTCTCGTTCTTTACTTCATTTTCAAATACTTGTGATTTGTTTATGTTATAAATGCAAAAATATTTTAGTACAAGCATCTAGTTCTCCAAAAGTCTTGAATAGTCTCACTGTTTTCCAAAAAACGGCCTGTCCGTGCTGTTCATAATATACGACCAAGAATTTAATTTTTCGAGTAATTGAAGGATACAAATATTCTAACTGTATAAACAAAAAAATTAAAAGTATTATAAATAAAACTATTTTAATAAAGCTACTTTACGAATTTTATCGCGTTTGTATTTGATTTTTGATTGCCCAACGTTTTGATCACTCTGCAGCATTCGTGATCACGGGCTGGCTAAGATGTCTCAAGTCCAACAAGTCATTGTTATTACAGAGATTTATGATGTGACAATGAACACTGCAAAATGTTCGAAACGTCGGGCAATCAAAACATGAGTGAAAGGACGAGTAAAATTAAATCAAAGCTTGAAACAGATTAATCACATCAATTATTTATGTTATTACTGACAACCCTAGCTATAGGTGTAGTAACTGAAATTTGGACGTCGTATCTAGGGCAGAATGAGACAGGCGACTGAATCGACTATGACTAAAACAGGATTAATGTTAGAATTTGTGTATAATTCAACCATATTAGTTATTTTTTCTAACTAATTTTAACGTTACTTTCAGTCGTATCATGGAGTTGAGTTCGAAACCTACGTACGTGAAAAAATAAGACAAGTCATCGAAGACAAGTACAAAATATAGTTCATAAGTTAACGCCGGTGTACCAAAATACAACGGGTTAAGGCTGAGGCCTTAGCTCGCTGTATGTCTGTGTGTGTGTGCCCTTCCATAAAAGTTACGGGTAATACTTTTAATTAAAACCTGGCACAAAATAAATTAAACAAGGCGCTGGAAACACTACGCTTCTTTCCTTTTTCTTTCCGTTTTACATAATTTTCAATTCACATTTAAGTTTCTTTTTTTTTAATAACAGTTAATACAATGAAAAATGTTTCAAAGTATGCAACATTTTTATAGACAATAATTACTTAGTATTAAAAAAGTAGTTACTTATTAAAAACTTACAAGATATATTGTTTTTGCAGTGAACATGATAATACCAACTGCGATCGTTAAACCATTTGATAATCGTGGCGAATCTAGTGAGATCTTTCTCCAATATTGGACGCTGATTATCTTTATCTGAAGGTTGGTTTTAGCAGTTGTCCGCGTAGAAGACAGCAGAAGAAGATCAACAATTAGGCATATATTTATGAAGAATAAGAGCAACAGAGGGGCTCACGAAAAAAATAGAATGACTTCTTCGCTGTCACTTTCCTTGTGGTAACAGAATTAAGTATATAGTTCCCCAACACTTGAGTTGGGTGTCGTCAACGATGACTATATGAATAAAGACGTCCACGGCCCTATAGCAACGCGTCTAAACATGGCTTATAGGTCAATTTTTTGAGGCGGCGGATCGCCTGCGCGAGGAGCGCAGCCTTGATGAGGCGATCCGCCGCCGGCGACTGGGGCGGCGTAGGCGCGAGTACTTGCGCCTCATGCCGCCCTAGCCGAGGCCGCGGGTGACGTGATCGGGGAATTAGTCCGTCACCCGCTGAGAGGCCGACCGCGTGAGGAAAGACCGACGTCCTCCCCGAGGGAGGGACGTCGGTCGATGGGAGGGTACCCTGAATAGGGGGTATTCCGTCGGGCCGACCACTGATGACAATTAACCCTGCTCCGGTGGTCGGCCCAACGACGAAGGCGACGTGCACGTGGGTGGGTTGCGGGTGTGCGTGCTTACGCCCCTCTGTCGCCCCGCACAGAGTGGTGCGAGGAGCGCGCCGACCGCAACCCACCACCCAAAAAAAAAGGTCAATTTTGCTTCGTAATGTGGAAGAAGCTTGTAACTAGCAATGGGACTAATACTAGTTGAGATGATAATCCTTCGCAGTTGCTTACCTGTAATCTATTTATTTTATTTAGCACACCTACTTATTTTATTTTCGAGTGGTAGGACAACACTGTCGACAGTTATCTGTCTACAGCCGCGGGCCGGTCCGTCCGGGGCAGTACCACGCTCTCGCATAAAATCGACGTCTGAGTAGTAGCGATTTGTTACTGCGCTTCGTTCGGTGAGCGAGAGAGTCGGAAGCCCAACTTTCCGAGGGTGTTTGCGTGTGGAGGGTTTTGGTGGTGCCCTTGGTATCACCGAGCCTCAATGCACGCATTCACACTCCCTTCACTTTCTTCGCGGTAGGCAGCGACCCTGTAAAGGTCCATGAGCGGCAGCAACACTTACCATCAAGTGTACTGTTTGCTCGTTTGCCACCGTTTGCAATAAAAAAAAAACCCAACACCCGAGAAGTTTCTTATACTCGTTCCAACCATTTATTTTACTTTTGGCAGGTTGAATTCTGATCAATTAGTGTTGTACCAATGTATTACGGATACTATGTTTTGTAATAATCGATTTTAGTCAGGAAGAACTTTTAATCGATTTAACACGGATATTTTATTTTTGCTTAAATACATATTTCATATTATTTAAAAACTTCACTTCTGTAAATATATTTGTTATTTGGGCACATTAATTTTTGCATACCCACTAATTTAGTCCTCCCAAAATATGTTACTTTGTACTTTGCAAAATAAAAAATAACTACTTTATGAAGCATTTTTCCATTAAGCGGGGTCCGCTGCTCCAAACTTTACTTAGAGACAATGGCGCCCTCGTCTGCGGTAGTAAATCACTAATTTTCTCATCCAGCCTACCCCTTTTTTTTTAAGCCGAATTGGCAACACTGAACGGCGCGCCGGCGACGCCATTTTGTTGTGTTGTCTGTCACTCGCAACAAGACTCCCGTGCTAGTCACATTTCTATTCGCTGAGTGATCTTTCATATTTTTCATACGCTGTGTTGAGTATTTATATCCCACCGTATTGATTTCATTGTTCTTACTTTGATTGAGTTGAGCGTATCGTTCCTCCCAGTAAGATTTTACTTGCAAAATGCCGAAAGGTATGGTGCTTAAAGGACAATCCAGAGAGTTAGTGCTGCGGCTTCGTGAATTTTTTGAAAAGGAAAGCCGCAATGGCGGATTCCTTATACCAGTAACCCAAGTTAGAGACCGTGTTGCAGCAGCATTAGGTATTAGTGCTCCAACGGTGGCTAAAATCACTAAAGAAGCCTATGGTAGTAGTGGTATTGAACAGAACAAGCTATCTACGCCTAAGAAAAAACGTCAGCCCCGTAAAGTGACAGCAATTGACAGTTTTGATACTGATGCTATTCGTCGTCATATATACAATTATTACACAGATTCCTACTTTGAAAAAATTAGTAGCGTCTCTACGAAATTGTGGCTTGTTTCGTGGTCAAAAATCTTTTTTGTCAAAGGTGCTGCACCAAATCGGGTTCTTGTATAAGAAATCCGACAAAAGAAAAATTTTAATGGAACGTCGTGATATAGCCTTGTCTCGCTATGAATTTTTAAGACAAGCGAAGAAAATAGAAGACTGGTCGAATGTCGTTTTCACAGATGAAACTTGGCTCAATGCCAATCATTCCATACCAAAAGGTTGGACTGACGATACTGCTGCTTCTACTTCTGCAGTGCCAATGGGGAAAGGTGAACGCCTCATCATTTGCCATGCGGGAACTACAAAGGGATTTGTACCAGACGCTCTGTTAGCGTTCAAATAAAAAAAAACAGGAGACTATCATGAGGAGATGAATGCGGACGTGTATGAAAAGTGGTTCAGAGAAATGCTTACATCACTTGAAGAGCCATCAACAATATTTATTGATAATGCACCCTATCACTCTCGCCAAATTAATAAAATGCCAACACAGGCCAACAAAAAACACGAGATTATAAACTGGCTTCGTGATAATGGGGAAGATGTGGACGAATCTCTACTAAAAGTAGAATTACTTAAAATATTAAAAAGTAAAAAGCAGCCAAAACGATATGTCATCGACGAAATGGCAGCAGAATATGGGCATGTTGTAATCAGAATTCCTCCGTACCACTGTCAATATAATCCAATTGAAATGATCTGGGCACAAGTCAAAGGACACGCCGCAAGAAACAATACAACTCCTCCTTTCACAGCAAATAAAATGCTTGAACTTTTAAAAAACGCATGTGCTAGTGTGACGCCTGAAAACTGGGCGAGTGTCGTCAACAAGACAAAAAATATAATATTCTCTGATTGGGATCGGGAAATTGAATTTGATAACATACCTACACAAGAGTTAATAATAAACACTGCAGATGATTCAAGCGACGATTCGAGTTTGTATGAAGAATCCGACGATTCGTTATAATAAAATAATATTAAAATATTTTGGTTGTTTTATTTCATGTTATAGGTATGATGAGAAGATTTTTATATCTCCCTGATACAATTTTAACGTGTTGTCTATTACAACAATTCAAAACTCAGTTGTCAGCTGACTTAACTGCAAATAAGTGTAATCGATTATTTGCGATTCATTAGTTTGCACCGAATACTTTTGATCCTGTCACTAGATGCGATAGAACGTAACTTTTTTTATAACGGAAATGAATTATCACTTAAATTTTATGAATAGAGCTATTTACGGCATATTAATGTATTTAGTGGGTAATAATTAAGATATATAAATATTATTGGGCAGTTTATATATTTCTCTGTTCACTCGTTTCAAAGTTAATAATTGCGTATAATGAAACAGTTACATCCTAAAGCATGTGTCAAAAGTAAAATAAATGGTTGGAACGAGTATAATTCGCAGAAAATCAACGTCTGAGTAGTAGTAGCAATTTGTTACTGCACTTCGTATGGTTAGCAAGAGTCTGGCGTAGTTTTGTGATGCTTTTATGTCACCGAACCTAATTACACGCATTCACACTCCCTTCACGTTCTTCACGGTAGGCAGCGGCCTAGCTGAGATCCATGCGCGGCATAATAACTTACCATCAGGTGTGCCATTTGCTCTGCCATTCAGCTGCATCAGGGAGGCGCTCCGGTATCACGGGGTGCCAGTTTACCTGAGGCGGCTAGTGGCAGACTATTTGGAGGGGCGCAGCGTCCTCTGCACCGACCGAGCAGGGGACGTTGTGCGGACGCCCATGACGTGCGGTGTCCCACAGGGGTCGGTCCTCGGACCCACCCTGTGGAACATCGGCTACGACTGGGCGTTGAGGGGGAGCCTCCCGCCCGGGCTGGGCGTGATTTGTTACGCCGACGACACGCTCGTCACAGCCCGCGGTGGGACGCTAGAAGAGGCGGTAAGCCTGGCGACCTCGGGTACCGAGGAGGTCGTCAGACGGATCGAGGCGCTGGGGTTGAGGGTCGCCCTGGACAAGACGGAGGCCCTCTTGTTCCATGGGCGCACTATGAGCCCTCCCATCGGCGTCTCGATCACCGTCCACTCGGTCGACATCAGCATCCGGGCCCATATGAGGTACTTGGGCCTGGTGCTCGACGGGCGATGGTGGTTCCGGGAGCATTTCCGTAGGCTCGCTCCGCGGCTCGTCGGCACGGCGTCCGCCCTATCGTGGCTTATGCCGAACGTGGGCGGACCGAGCGCTGCGTGCCGACGGCTGTACGCGGGGGTCATCCGGTCGATGGCCCTGTACGGCGCACCGGTGTGGGCGGGGTCCATGACCGCCCGACTTAGGGCCCTTCTGTGGCGACCACAGAGGGTCATGGCGGTCAGGGCCATCCGCGGATACCGCACGGTGGCGACGGAGGCAGCGTGCCTGTTGGCCGGGACTCCCCCGTGGGACCTGGAGGCGGAGATGCTCGCCGGACTATATCGGCGGGTGACGGGGGTGCGAGCGGAGGGCGGTGTGGTCTCGTTAAGGGATCTCACCGCCTGGCGCGTCGACGCCCGCCGAGACGTCATCGCCCGTTGGGCAGTCCGGCTGGAGAGGCCTCGGTTCGGGGTGCGAACCGTGGAGGCCTTCCGGCCGGTGCTGATGCAGTGGTTAGAGAGGCGGCACGGGTTGCTCTCCTTCCGACTGGTGCAGGTTTTGACGGGGCATGGGTGCTTCGCCAAATACCTGCACAAGGTCGTTAGGAGGGAGAGTACACCGTCCTGCCACCACTGCGATTGCGACGAGGACACGGCGCGCCATACGCTCGAGGCCTGCGGGGCTTGGGCAGTGCAGCGCTGTGAACTCGTCGCAATCATCGGTACGGACCTGACGCTGCCGGCTATCGCTAGGGCGATGGTCGACGGCGTCAGGAATTGGGACGCGGTCGCAGCCTTCTGCGAGACAGTGATCTCGCGGAAGGAGGTGGCGGATCGCCTGCGTGAGGAGCGCAGCCTCGATGAGGAGGTCCGCCGCCGGCGACTGGGGCGGCGCAGGCGCAACTATCTGCGCCTCATGCCGCCTTAGCCGAGGCCGCGGGTGACGTGACCGGGGATTAGTCCGTCACCCGCCGAGAGGCCGACCGCGTGAGGAAAGACCGACGTCCCCCCCGAGGGGGGGACGTCGGTCGATGGGAGGGTACCCCAATAGGGGGTATTCCGTCGGGCCGACCACTGACGACAAGTTAACGCTGCTCCAGTGGTCGGCCCAACGACGAAGGCGACGTGGGCTTCGGGTGGGTCGCGGGAGTTGCGTGCTCAAGCCCCTCTGTCGCCCCGGACGGAGTGGTGCGGAGGCGCGCCGACCGCGGCCCACCCACAAAAAAAAAAAAAAAAAGGTGTGCCATTTGCTTGTTTACCACCAACAGCAAAACTTAAATATTTATGGAATACATCTGCCACATAAACTGGTAGATTCAAAAATGCGCCGACTTAAACTTCGTAAAGATCAGATAAAACGATGTATATTTTATTAATAACAACTTTTTAAAACTAACTTACTAAGTGATATAATAACAAGCGGGAAACTAGAAATACCCACGCTCTCGCACTTTACGATAACACGACAATAACATAGACAAATACCTGCAGGACGTATATAATCTGTGGGAAAGATAAAATTGTGAAAAAAAAATACGACAATCAAGTGTCAAAATTGACATATTTGCAAACACGTGACTATGTAACGTCTAGACAAAAGAATCATAAAACTTAACAAAATACTCTCGAAAATAAACTAGAAACTTTACGAGCGTCGCGTCGTGAGAAACTCACGTGTTTCATCATGTTCTACAATATTAAAAACAATAAAAGTATATATTGTAAGTCTGTAATATGATATTATAACAATGATAAGTGAAAATCTCTATTGAGATTTTTAATTTACAGAATAAGGTAAATAAAAATAATTATAAGAAAAGATTTCGTCTCGGCTCAAATACGTCCTATTGCTGCTCTAGAGCTTCCTCCGCAATAGGAGGTAAATTGACCTACTATCTATGCTGGTCAAACGTATTTATTTTTAATTGCACACAATGGCAAACGGGCAAGCAGTACACGTGATGGTAAGTGTTCCTGCCGCTAATGGACCTATACTAGGCCGCTGCCTATCGTGAAGAAAGTGAAGGGAGTGTGACCGAGCGCAACGAGAATCGATGAAACTAAAGATATCCCCAAAACCCAGCACACGTAAGCACTCTCAGAAAGTTGGACTTCCGACTTTCTCGGTCACCGAACGAAACGCATTGATAAATTGCTATTACACAGACATCGATTTTCTGCTCAGTGTGGTACTACCCCAGAGGGGGCCAACCCGCGGCTATAGACAAACAACTGTGAACAGTGCGGTCCTACCACTATTGAATTATAGATATTAATCATTTGTTAATATGTGACATAAAAATATAGACATAAAAATACTTCATAAAAAAGTTTTGTCTCAGCTCAAACACGTCCCATTGCTACCCTAGAGCTTCTTGCCCAATTAGTAGGACAATTGATCTACCATCGGTGTTGGTCAGACATGTTGGTATAGGGTTATATTTACGCGTATTATAATCGCTTAGTCGTCTTTTACGACATCCACGGATAAGATAGAGTGGTGAATTGTATTCTCACTTCGTCGCCGCACGGAAAAAAGTTTAAAACAAATTATGAAATAGAATAATTTAAACCATAGCTGAGAGGTCAGTAATCAATAATATCCATCATTATTATAGCTCATATATGTTTTACTGTTCGAGCCTCCTCCACAAGGGAAGTAAAATTGATCTATTATACCACGCTACTCAGACATATAGGGCTTTATTTCGAGTTTTCCTTCTCTTGCATGGATGTTTTACATACTATAATCCCTTACATACTACAATCGAACACAAGGGATGGTTTAGAGAAATTAGCGGAAACATGCCTCAATGATATATTCGATTGGGGTACACGAAACCGGCTTGCCTTCGCACCACAAAAAACATATCATCTTTTATTAAAAGGACATTTACAATCGGCGCCGCGTATAAAATTCAATAATATGACTGTCAAAAAGAAAGAATCAGTTTGCTATCTCGGCCTAGTCTTAGAAAAAATTTTTCATTTATTGAGCACATTAAAACTGTAGGCGAAAAAGCGAAACGGAATTTCTACGCGCTTACTAGAATATCCACATCTACTTGGGGCCTTCGTTTTAATACACTTAAAACCATATACATGGCCACATATTTGGGGTGTATTTGTTACGCTGCACCTGTATGGGCCGATAGGGCCACCATAGGGGCGGCTCGCCTTAAATTACTACAGAGCCAACGATTGGCCCTAATATTCTTATGTAAAGCCTATAGAACGGTTAGTACCGAGGCCTTACCAGTACTCGCGGGTGTACTTCCGGTTGATTTGGAGATTCAGAGACGAGCGTCAATGTATTATACCACAAAGGAAACTATGAATACAGATTTCCTTCAACCGCGCGACCGAAATAAAATTGCTAGATTGTTTGCACCACAATCCATTGTCTATGAGGAACTTTTAACTGAATGGCAAGAAAGATGGGATTCATCATCGAAAGGTCGTCATCTTTATCTATTTTTTCCATGCATCCGGGAGCGCCTGGAGAAGGTGTGGCTAGAGGTTGACCACTTCGTGGCCCAATTTTTAACTGGCCATGGCAACTTTAAAAGTAAATTATTTTCTTTTAAACTCGTACCATCACCATTATGTCAATGTTCCACATCTGACCACGTGTATGAACAATCAGCACATCACATTCTCTAGGAGTGCGATCTCTGGCAAAACGAGCGTAACCTTATGTTAAACAGTTTGCAAGTCACCTGTGGGGTAGTATACTATATGGACCTTGTAGCAACTCGAGAAATTTTCCGTGCGTTCATGTGTTTCTGCCATACCTACTGTAGCAATCAATCTTAACGCTCACATATAGGCCCCGTTAAGCTCTTCCGTATCCGTGGTGCCGTACTGCTGCGCTATCGTAGCTGTACACCTTTTTACTTATTGGCTGACTAGTCATTTTGTTTTTCTGTTTCCCGCTTTGCCTAGGAGGGAAGTGGAATCTCTCTTTCCAACTCCTCCTCTTTAATCTTTTCTAATTAAATTTGTTGCGGGTCCCAAGACAATTAAAATCATATCCCGGGACTGCCTGAGGGTCAAACCTCGGTGTCATTTATGGAGATCATTGTGGATCCTGGCTTACAGGAGTTACAATGGTGGGAATGTGTGGTGGGATTAGTCCCAAAAAAAAAAATACTATAATCCCTAAGTCATCTTTTACGACAGCCATGGATAAGATATGGGGTGATGAATTGTATTCTTACTCTGTCACCACACAGAGGTTCTAGCATATAACCGTTTTTGGTTATCAAACGCGGTAGTGATTTTATAAATCCAATTGGCGGTTTCTGAGATTATCGCGTTCAAACAAACAAATAAACTCTTCAAATATATAAAAGATTTGAGGACAAGTTAATAATAGAACTAGATAACAGTGATTATTATTAGATATGTACTATTTTCGCACGAACGGATTATCTGATCGGAAAATTTCCTTATCAATTGGCACATCACTTTTTGCGTTTAAATCGTTATCAGATCAAAATATTTTCCAATTACATGAATCATGTGTTTTAGCCAACTTCAAAATAAGAGGAGGTTCTCAATTCCACTGTATTTTTTTTGTGTTTGTTACCTTAGACCTTTCGACTGGGCGATTTTGAAGAATCTTTATTTATTTGAAAGCTGGTGCTACCCGTGTGGACCCATTTCAATTTGGTCCAGTTGAAGTCTGTTTTTTCTGTTATTATTTTATCACCATAAAATGTTCTTTATGGCCATTGCAAGTGCCTCTTTTGGTCTAGTTAATATTTTTATTATATTTGTGAATTATGTTACATCGTTCTTTGAAATGCAACTTATTGGACATAATACTAACAAAACATGTTTACAATATTGTATAACATAAATCTGTAAAAAAACAGAAAATTCCACTGAATTTCTTGCCGGCTCTTCGAAAAGACGACTAATGTCTATAATAGATATATATAAAAATATATTTACACGCGAAGGAAACATCGAAATAAAACCTTATACTAACCCGCCTAATTAGCATGGTATAGTAGGTCAATTTCTCTTTTATTGGGGAAGAAGGTCAGGCTTGGAAGTTTTCTTTTTTCTTTTGTATTGCAAACGGTGAAAAACGAGCAAACAGTTGTAAGCAAACAAACCTGATGGTAAGTGTTGCTGACGCTCATGGACCTTTACAGGGTCGCTGCCTACCGCGAAGAAAGTGAAGGGAGTGTGAATGCGTGCATTGAGGCTCGGTGATACCAAGGACACGACCAAAACCCTCCACACCTAAACACCCTCAGAAAGTTGGACTCTTTCGCTCACCGAACGAAGCGCAGTAACAAATTGCTACTACTCAGACGTCGATTTTCGGGATGTATATAACTTGAGATGATAGTGGTAGGCTCTAAATATAACGCTCCTGCTAATAGAAGGGCAGCAGTGATCGTAAGTGACAAATCGGGTTAAATATATAGCCGTAGAGTTTGTTTTAATGCGCTTATCTCAGATACTGTCGCTTACCAAGTACCTGCGCCTGATGCAGGCCTAGTCGAGGCCGCGCATGACTGCACCGGGAAATAGCCCGTCACCCGCTGAGAGGCTAATCATGTGAGGGCAAAGGCCCTAGAGTTGCGTTGAGGAGCAACGGCACCCGAAACCGTATCCCGAAGGGCTCGCCATGGAGAACAAGGCGCTCGATACTAGTGGTCGAACCAATGGTGAAGGGGTGGGCATATGGTGGGTCATGTGGCCGCGCGCCACCATTTCGACGCCCTAATGGCGTGTTAGCTGACCATAGCCCATCAAAAAAAGGTACTGGCTGTATAGATTTAAAAACGCTATACCGAGTTAGTCTATTTATCAAGAAAGGCTATAAAACACATTTCTACTGCTAATAGTCGTCGAGCGGTGAACGTAAATTTTAGCAAATCGATAAATAATAATAATGAGTGTGTGTACAAAGTAAGTACGCAAATCAGAAGTGAAACTATTTTATCCTTCATGCTTTATCCTTTATCTCATTCTCTCGCCGGCTGAATCCTATACATTTACGTGTTTGTTTCTATGGACTCGCTTTTTCGTTACATCGAGTTTGAAATTACAACGATTCTAAAGAAGTTTCACTTCAATAATGCGTTACAAAGCAATCGGCGTTGTCAAAACCATTCAATCCACTCCAATTATTTTTTGAAACACTCGAAATATTATAGGCGTTAATTTTTTTTAAATAATCTCCACAATATAAAGCCAATTATTATACACATAAAATGTTTGATGACTTTACTATACGCTACGAATAAAATCACCATGTTTATGTAAGACGTATCCATTTCAGCGGTCGTCAGGAATCAGGTCAGTACGACGGCCTCGATATATCGTCTCGGAATCAATCAGACGGTCCATCTATTATGTATTTATTCTGATATGTTCAATCGTTATAGTATTTGAATGTTCAGATAGGGCTGAATGTATGGAAGCAAATATAAACTCGTGGTTCTTTAGTTTTGGATATTTGCCATGGATTTTATTTTACTTTACATATATATGGAGAGGTAAGATACCATGAATGCAAGGTTAAAAAAAAGGAACATTTTCTTTAAAATACTTTAAGAAAATCATCATATTTTCCGTGTAGTGACGGAGAAAGAATACAATTTAGCACTCCCTTTCCTGCCCGTGGCTGTAGTAAAAGACGACTAAGGGATTACAATATGCAAATGTAGGGTTTTATTTCGAGTTTTCCCTCTCTTGCATAGATATTATATCCTTTATTCGCAATTTAAGTCATCCACGGGCAGGAGAGGAGTGGTGAATTGTATTCCTACTCCGTCATCACACAGACCATATATGGTATTGCCGTAATCACCACGCTTGGCAGACACACGGGTTGGCGATCGCAGTAAGGTGTTGTACATTCTCCAGGCTAGAGCTTCCCTTTCTACTGCTGAACCCGTAGCCAATTTTTACGATTCCCATAGTGAAGCAATGGGGGCGACAATTGTATTAAATCTTATTATGATCTTAGGCAACTACTTGGAAAACTGCGTCAGCTAGTAGACACATTTATCTAGAATTCATTGAAAATACTTATCTACAATTACTTTTTATATTTAGTTGGAAATGAATCATACAATTAATGCCCGGACGGTATATTAACGAGCAATTGAAACACGTTCCCACGGATATGTCGCAATCAGTCTGCAATTATACCAAAAATGTAATTCATTTGATAAAATACTATTTTATATTTTTTATTGTTATTTTAACATTCGGTAAAGTATATTATTCCGTGTGGTGACGGAGCAAGAATACAATTCACCACTCCCTCTCTTGCCCCGTGGGTGTCGTAAAAGACGACTAAAGGATATAATACGAGGGGTGAAAGGCTATTTGGTTTAAGCGACATCTAGGGTGATATACATATTCGGAATCAGCGAATTTTTCTCCGTCGAATGATACCGAATTCATTACAATCAGAGGACTTTTTTCATACGCTGAACTCTTTTACACTTTTCATACGCTGAAAAACGAGGGCTTAAGGCAATTTGTAAGCGACATTCATCCTTGTAACTAAAGGTACCTTTTATTTAGTATTAGCATCAAGAATTCGATGTTTTTAAGTGAATTTTAATTAAATTTACCCCATTCAAATAGCTCAAGAAGTGTTTTTGTTATGATTTTTTTTCTAAAATTTTAAACTTTAAATGGCTCTCCTGTAATGTTACAAAAATGTCGTTAAACCAAATAGCCTTTCACACCTCGATATGCATATAATATCTGTGCAAGAGAAGGAAAACTCGAAACAAAACCCTATACTATCACGTCTGACCTGCATGGTAGGTATAGTATATCAATTTGCCTCCCATAGTGGAGGAGGCCCGAGCCCCACAGTGGGCCGTGTATGGGTTGAGATAATGAGATGAAAGTATATTATAATTTTTTATGTGGTAGGACCACACTATCGACAGTCTTCTGTGTTCAGCCGTGGGCCGGTCCGTCCGGGGTAGTACTAGGTAGTACCAAGTAACACACTTTAATACATAAAACGCAATTCCTTACTATTAAGATTTCAGATGTCATTTCAATTTTAGCACGTATGCTGGGTGGGCTGTAATAATAATAATAATAATCATTTATTTCAGAATTTTTAAATTCCATATTTTGTTAGTACCATTAAATAACTTAAAAACTAGTGTTAGTGACATATTAAATCATCAAATTAAATCATAACAAAACACATTAAATCACATCAAAATAAATTAATTACATTGTATTAAATTTAATTATTTACTTATTTACTTAAGACAACACCCTGCACTAAGGAAAATAATCCTTGCATATTGGGGGACTTTACAAACATATAATTAACGAACACAAATTACATCCAGACTCAGAACAACAATTTGTGGATCGCACAAAGTGTTATCCCGCGTGGGATACGAACCCCCGACACTGGCACTCTAGGTCGCTATCTTAACCACTACGCCATCTGTGTAGTCAATTAACTATAATGCTAGACTTTATAAATTAAACAATATTAATAATTTCCTTCGCAAAATAAGACAAAATTAAGAGTGATGGACCACCCAATCTGTACAAGGACTTTAAAAATTAGAAATATCTCTTTTTTGTAACAGACTATGGCGCGGACGCATGCTGTCCGTCCCGTCCGGGGTGACGAGAGGGCGGCGCGTGACCCCATAACCCGCTGTATTATCTCCCCTTCGCTATTGGGCCGACTACTAGTACTGAGTCCTTGACTTCTGTGGTCAGCCCGGCAAGATACCTTTTCGAGTATCCTCCCCGGATCGCCTCCCCTCGCCCTCACGCGGTCAGTCCTTCTGTTGGTGACGAACCATTCCCCAGTCCAGTCACCCATGGCTTCGGTATTTTGACGTTCGCCGGATCAATGCTGGGTAAGCTCGATAAAGAAAATCAAATCACTTATTCAATATGTTCCGTGTGGTGACGGAGTAAGAATACAATTCATCACCCCCTACCTGTGGGTCATCGTACACATCATCACATCATACATCGTACATCGTACACATCATACATCTTACCTGTGGGTGATCGTACAAGACGACTAAGGGATATAAAACGCATATAACATCTATGCGAGAGAAGGAAAACTTGAAACAAAACCCTATACCAACACGTCTGACCAGCGTGGTATAGTAGGTCAGTTGCCCTTCCATTGTGGAGGAGGCCCGAGCCCAGCAGCGGGGCGTGTGTGGGCTGAGATGATGATGATTCAATAATTTTCCGTGTGGTGACGGTGTAAGAATACAATTCAACAGCCCCGCTTTTGCCCATGGGTATCGTAAAAAATGACTAAGGCATATAAAATACATATAATATCTGTACAAGAGAAGAAAAGATGAATATAAAACTCTATACCAATATCTTTGACCAGCATGGTATAGTAGGTTTATTTCCCTGCTATTGTGAGGAGGCTCAAGCCCAGCGGTGGGATGTTTATGAGGTGAGATGACGAGATTAAACAATGAACTATCGCAATAAATTATCCGCTCGTAAAAAAAACTTTTATGAATATTTGTCTAAGCACGAGTATAATTATTGTATCCATATGATACACGTGTGTGGTGACGGAGTAAGAATACAATTCACTGCCGCCTCTCTTGCCCGTGGGTGTCAAGTGATAACATTAATGCAAAAGAAGGAAAACTCGAAATAAAGCCCTATGCCAACACTTCGGATCAGCGCGGTATAAGTCAATTTCCCTCCCATTGTAAAGTAGTCCCGAGCCCAACAGTGGGACTTATGTGGGCTGAGTCGATGATGATGATACACATGACAATCCTGAATATGATAGCTCAAGGAGAAAGTGAAACTAACATGACCTAGGCACTATTCTCTATAACCTAATAAATATTTAATGCCGACCGGAGCGTATAATCGCTGCAAAAATTATCATATAGATTCGATGGTTTGAGTAAAATATACCTAAATATCGCGTTATATATCATACTAACCGATCCAACAAACATTGTTCTATTCAAATCTAAAAAAATAGTAAAAAGGAATTCTCCTTGAAATCGATCGCAGCGCCACCTACCGGTTCCAATTATTAATCTAAACCATTCTCATATCCATCGGAGTAGCTAAAAAAACATCAAAATCGGTTCAGCCGCTTAGAAGGAGTTCATTTACAAACATACGAACAGAAGATTTATATATAAAAATAGAAAAATTTATATAGTTGAAGAAAAGGATACATTAGAAAATTTGATATACCTAGTCGTTAAGTTTTCTTAAATTTTCTAAATTTTTGCACAACTTTCTTATAAAAGTAATTTTCAAAGTATTAGAAAACTTAAAAAAAAGGTGGACGAAATCGGTAAAGTCGTTCTCAAGTCATATTATTGTCCTGCCCGAACAGCGCCACCTACTGGGTCTAATTATGAATTTAAACCATCCTCGAATCGCCTTGAAAATACACAAAAAATTTCGTCAACATAGGTTTAGCCGTTTAGGAGAACTTCAGTGACATACACACGTACGCTAGAAATTTATATATAAGACTAAACACGGGGTTCATCATTATCAATATGTACTCTTCAGTATATATTGCAAATGTTTTGACAATCAAAAATAATGACCGACCTCCTGCTTGACGATGGTCGTGAAACTGGAGTTTGCCTGCTTGAGAATACAATAGTTGACCAGTCGGCATCAGATGAAGGTCAAGTCTGTATCTCTTAGACGTCTTTTACGACGCCCACAAGGATTGCAGGGGTTGGTAGTCATCATCATGCTTGCCTCATCCCTCGTTAAGTGCGGTTGTCACAACATGTTTTTACCTTCCCTAACCTCCCATCAGCCGTTAGGTATATCTGCACTCAGTGCTTTCACGCATATGCTTATTCACGCAATTCTTCAATCTTTTCTTGGGTCTTCTTAAGTCCATTCATAATCATATTGACAACCCTCTTTGTCACATGCCTTTCATTTCTCCTTATTAGATGTCCATACCAAGACAATCTTTGATTGTAGGTGTTGGTAGTGGTCGTAGTTAAAACCACACAGGGAGGCCGTAAACTATTATCAAATGAAAATTGAACGTTTCGAAGCCTACCAGCAAAACATTTTAGTTACAATGCCCTTTGTTCCGTATGCATACTTATTAGTACGAATGGATACAGTAAACGAATATATCAAATCGCAACTGTTGAATCGAAGATCTATTAAGAAGGATTCTGATTTTCAAGTAATGTAAATGTAGGCCTTATAACAAAACTTAAAGTCGCTCAGCGTGTTATGGAGCGGGCTTATCCTCTGCAAGTATCCGAAATATCGAAATTCGCAGAACGGGTGTAACCGACATAGCACCAAGAATTAGCACGTTGAAATGGCAATGGGCAGGACACATCGCTCGACGACCCAACTACCGCTGGGAAAGAAAGGTTCTTGAGTGGCGACCACGTATCGGACGACGCAGTGTAGGACGCCCCAACAAGGTGGTGAAATTGCTGGCCAACCTAATGAAAGTTGCTGGGTGCCGTTGCGAAACATGAGCGAGGCCTACATCCATGAGTGTACGACTCTAGGCAGAATGATTTGTTGAAGGCGCACTTTCAGTAGTGAGAAGTATGTGAGCCAAGACAATTCCGTTTTTTGTATCCTCTTTAATCCACAAATAAACGAGAGCGGAGCGTGAAAATGATACCATCTCCCCTCCAATTAATAGCAATCCGGGCAGACAATAGACATAAGTACATTGATGTTATGCGGGCGTGACTGATTTACCTAGCATATGTTTTTTTAAAGTCAGCTTTAACAGGATTACATTATGGGGCACACCATTTAATATCGCTGTGTACTTTAAGAAAGGCCAGGTTATAAGTAGTCTAAACCGAAGAAGATGCATGAGGAGATTAGATTTGGGAGAGAAATCGACTTGCTATGCCACGCTGGTCAAACATTTAGAATTCTAAATTGCATAGATTTTAGATGCATAATATATCCCTTGGACCTCTTTTATTACAACATCCACGCCCAAGATAAATTGTATACTTACTCCGTCATGACAAGAAAAGCGTGATATAATAGGTCAATTTACTTCTTACTGCCTTTTAATTCTTCATAACTTATTCCGTGTGGTGACGGAGTAAGAATACAATTCACCAATCCCTATACCAACATGCCTGACCAGCATGGTATAGTAGGTCAAATTCCCTCCCATTGTGGGGGAGGCCCCAGCTCAACAGTGGGACATATGTGGGCTGCGATGATGATGAAGTTATTTCTTAGGCTCGAGCCCGGTAGTGGACGTTGAGCTGACATAATGATAGCCAATATTATTATTAATCGTAAAATAACTAGATATAGGAGTAAAACAGATGTGTAACATATGATTACGGGTGTCCTTAGTGATTCATTGACATGAGCTAAATATAGCCGCGGCCCTTGTAACCGATAAAACAAACTGATAACTAGTTACAGAAATAGAACATTAAAATTTATACAACAAGTAGTATTTCCACGCGATATTAAATTATACGGGGATTACTATTTAATATTGAATAAGAATAGGTGTCGTAAAAAACGACTAAGGGATATAATACGTATAAAATATCTGTACTAGCATGGTGTCCGACTAGCAGGGCATAGCAAGAGTAAAGTCAAGGTCAAGGCCTCAGCGCCACGTCCTGTCAACGGAATTGGGAATAACAGACCTGTCGTTGCCGACCATCATCTTCAAGATGCTCGGCGGCGACAGTTGTTGGTTGTCGATGGCCTCCTTCTGTGAGGCTGTCATGACAAGGAAGGAGGCCGCGGATCGGGCTCGTGAGGCGCTTGCGTCCGCTGACTCGCTCCGCCGGCGACGCCGCTATGCGCTACTCCTCCCACCGCTCTGAATGATGACAGGAGGTGGCCAGACAGCCAAGCGTTGCTGTGTCGGGCATAGAATGTTATCAGACGATCTCTCTGGCACCACGTAAAAGCGCGGAAGGGGCCGCTGTGGTTTTAGTGGGTATTTCGGTCACTTTTGTGACCGACGAGTCCCACACACACTCCCCTGACCGTAACCGGCGGGGGATAGTGCATAAATGCATTTCCACAGCGTGAAAAAAATTGGTATAGTAAGGTCATATTCTCTCTTACTGTGGAGGAGGCTCGAGCCCAACAGTGGGACGTATGTAAGCTGTGATGATGATGATGATGTAATTTAGATGGAATAAGAATACAATACATCACTCCCTTATCTTGCACGTGGATGTTGTAAAAGACGACTAAGGGGTATAATATGCACATAACATATATGCAAGAGAAGAAAAACTTGTAATAAGACCCATAATACAATAATTCTTATAATCACAGATTTCTGGCTTTATGTTTTTGCATAAAATGCTTTTATTTTCTTTTAAAAGACAACACATTGCACTAAGAAAATAATCCTTGTATTGTGGGGGACTTTATAAACAAGCAAAATTGAAAATTTTGAATAACCTCCGACACAAACTAAGATAAAAAAGTATTATGTTCAATTCAATACTGGCACGCGGGAAGCACTTAATCGAGTAATCATACGTCATTACATCATTTTGAAAAAGAGCTGAAAGACTTTAACACTGCTGGACCGATATTAAACAAAATGACTGCCAGGAAACTGGCTTTCAAATAAAAAAACATATAACACCCCTCTTTTTGCGTTGGAGGTTAAAAAAATAGACCAAAGTGCGAGTCGGACTCGCGCACGAAGGGTTCCGTACCACTAAGCAAAAAGGGCAAAAAATCGCGATTCTTGTATGGGAGACCCCCTTAAATATTTATTTTATTTTGTTTTTAGTAATTGTTCTTATAGCGGCTACAGAAATACATAATTTGTAAAAATTTCAAATGTCCAGCTATCGCAGTTCATGAGTCGGGCCAACCACTGAGGACAAGGAACTCGACATTGGTGGACGGCTCAACGACGAAGGCGACGTGGATACGGATAGGTTATGACTTTATGAGCCTGCGCGCCGTCCTTTCGTCGCCCCGGACGGAATGGACCGCGCGTGCGCTTACCATAATCCACTCATAAAAAACCAAAATCGCGGTTCATGAGATACAGCCTGGTGACAGACAGACGGACGGACAGACAGCGAAGTCTTAATAATAGGGTCCCATTTTTAACTTTTGGATACGGAACCCTAAAAATTACACCAATCACCGTAACATCGTTAATGTGAACAGACGTAAAACAAAGGTCAAAGATAAAATTTGTTTCTGCCACGTGTCGTTAATGTTTATTTTCTGTGAGACGCCGACGACGGCAATTGACGAATGATATATACCAGAAATTTCGTCTGTGTAAGATGAAAAAAAAAACTCACATGTAATTGCGGTGATTTGAAAAAAGAAAAAAATAAACGTGCTTCTATTTTTTTGCTAATTCCTTCTACTTTATCTGTCGAAGTAAGTCCATTAAAGGATGTTAGGTAAGATTCATTCATCCATTAATTTCAGCTCATTTACGTCCCACTATTGGGCTCGAACCTCCTCCACAATGAGAGAGAAATGGACCTTACTATACCATGCTGGTCAGACAGGTGGGTATAAAGTTTTACTTCAAGTTTTCCTTCTCTTGCATAGATGTTATATGCGTGCTATATTCCTTAGTCGTTTTTTACGACATCCAAGATAGGGCGTGATGATCTATATTCTTACTCTGTCATCACAGATGATATGAGAGTCCATTGAAAAGTTACATTTGAGGACGTAATTTTATTCTTTAGACTAGCAACCCGCCCTCGCTTCGCTTTTAGTCGTTTTACCCGCGTAGTTCCCGTTCCCGTGGGAATACCAGGATAAAATATAGCCTAGTTTACGTCCTGATATTATAGCTTTCCATTGCTGAAAGAATTTTTGAAATCGGTCCAGCCGTCTTGAAGATTACCCGGAACAAACAGACAGACAAAAAATTTTTAATTTGTATTTTAGGCATAGGTGTCGTGCAAATAACCGTGTGAGCATGAAAAAAGCCTATTATTTTGACATTACAAACAGACACTCCAATTTTATTTATTGGTATAGATATGAATTGGGGTAGTGTAAAGTTAAAGTTTGAGGGGTTGCAACCCTTGTCCGCCATCCATTTAATTGCAAGTTACGAGACGTAAAACTAAATATTATCGTCAACTAGTCCTAGTTTTCTTCCGTATGGTGACGGATTAAGAATACAATTCACACTCCCTATCTTGCCCATGGATATCGTAAAGGACGACTAAGGGATATAATATGCACATAACATCTGTGCAAGAGAAGGAAAATTCGAAATAAAACCCTATGCCAACATGTCTTACCAGCACGGTATCATAGGCTAAATTCCTTCCCATTGTGGAGGAGGCCCGAGCCCAGCAGTGGGGCGTATGTGGGCTGCGATGATGATGATGATGAGTCCTAGTTTTAGACTGATAGAACATTAATTGACCTAGCATTAGCTCGAACCAGGATATTTTCGCATATGTCCATGTACGAGGGGTGATCCAAAAGTAATGATAATCAATAATAAACACAATGAATAAAATAAAAAAATATATTTATTTCTCAACATAGTCTCCTAGCAAGTCTATACATTTAGTCCATCTCTTTTCTAAACCTAAAATTCCCTTACAAAAAAAATCTTTATCTTGACTCTCAAAAAAGTCCTCAACCGCGGCCATCACGTCGCTATCATCATCAAATTTCTTGCCTCGGAGGTGTTCCTTGAGTCGTGGAAAGAGATAGAAGTCACTGGGGGCTAGATCTGGTGAATAGGGGGGGTGTTCCACCAACTCAAAGCCCGCTTCCTGAATGCCAGCCATGGCAATTGCAGCTTTGTGAACAGGTGCGTTGTCTTGATGGAACAACACTCCAGCCCGCAGTTTGCCTCGCCTTTTCTCCTTAATAGCCTCCCGCAATCTTCTTATTTGTTCTGCATAGTAGGAGCCTGTAATAGTGGCCCCCTTTTCCAAGTAGTCCACCATGATTATTCCTTCAGCGTCCCAAAAAACAGACGCCATAACCTTCCCTGCTGAGCTTGACACTTTGAATTTCTTCGGCGTCGGTTCATCGGATCGTTTCCATGTCATCGATTGTTGTTTTGTTTCAGGATCAAAATGGTGGATCCAGGTCTCGTCCATGGTCACAAAACGTGACAAAAAATTGTCCTTGTCTGCCTGGAACTTTTCGAGATTTGCTCTTGACATGTCGACTCGTTTCTTCTTTTGCTCGTCGTTTAACATTTTCGGTACCCAACGCGCGGAGACCTTTCTCATATGCAATTCGTTCGCAAGGATTCTTTGAATGCTGCCATATGAGATCCCTGTGACCTCAGCTACATGCCTGATAGTCACTCTTCGATCTTCCAATACAACTTCTTCAACTTTTTTCACATTTTCTTCAGTGAGGGACGTCGATGGGCGTCCTTCGCGGTGTTCGTCTTCCGTCGATGTTCTTCCCAGCTTAAACTCCTTAGCCCAGCGTGCAACTGTGGAATATGGAGGAGAAGAGTCCCCTAATGTTTCCACCAAGTCGCTGTGTATGTCTTTGGTAGACATTTTTTTCAAGCAGAGGTATTTAATGACAGCTCTGATTTCGTGTTTTTCCATTTTGATGTTCACTCCTTGACAGTCCGTATTCAAATGAATGTAGCTCCCGGGAATTGTGGCCTATTTATATGATTTTTTTTTCCTGAACTAGTGGGTAACTGAGCAAGTGACTGAAATTTTTTTGTATTTTTGTGTGCACTAGAAATAACTGATTATCATTACTTTTGGATCACCCCTCGTAGCAATGAAGTAAAAATACAATTCATTCTCCCCTCCCTCGCCCGTGGGTGTCATAATAGACGACTACGAAACGATAATTCATCATCATCGCAGCCGCAGCACACGTTGATCGTGTACGCCCACTGTTGGCCTCGGGCCTCCTCCACAATGGGAGGGGTATTTTTTTTTTTTCTTATTGCCAACGGTGGCAAACGAGCAAGCAGCACACCTGATGGTAAGTGAAACTGCTGCACATGGACCTTTGCAATACCAGGGGCACAGCCAGGCCGCTGCCTACCGTGAAGGAAATACTCTTCTTAAACCTCGTAAAAAGAAGGACATGTCATAGCGCTCGGGAAATTCAGCAGCAGGTAGTTCATTCCAGAGCTTGCACGTACGTGGGCGAAATGATCGCTGGAAACGTACAGTTGAAAACCATAACGTTTCCAGGTGAAAAGGATGAACCCTGCTACGATGTCGAGTGGTACGTTGGTAGAATGGTGACGGTGGTACCAAGTCAAACAGTTCCTCGGAGCACTCCCCGTGAAAGAGTCGGTAGAGTACACAGAGTGACCCAAAGTCTCTCCGCTGCTCCAGCGACTCCAATCTGTCCGTAAGATTGGGATCCCCGACGATTCGAACAGCCCGTCTTTGCAGGGAGTCAAGTGGCTCTAGCTGATATTTGGGCGCACCTGCCCAGAGATGTAAGCAGTACTCCACATGAGGACGAACTTGTGCTTTGTATAGCACAAGACGCTGTCTCGGTGTGAAGTACCGCCTGGCTCTGTTCAGGACGCCCAGCTTTTTGCTTGCCAATTTGGCTTTGTCCTCCAAATGACTCCCAAACTGGACTTTGCTCGATATTTTGACGCCGAGAATCCCAATACTCTCAGAAATTGGGAGAGTTACTCCTTGGAACTGTGGCGCCATGACAAACGGGTCCTTCTTTGCAGTGAACGCGCAAACTTGTGTCTTTGTGGGGTTGAACTGGACTAGGTTCCGTTCACCCCATTCCGAGGCCCGCCCCAGAGAGCGCTCGACTTCAGACACAAGTTAAACCCTTCTTTCCTGAGTACTCCGAGGGATACTCCGTTGCTCAGTGTACCGCTCATCACCCGTACTGTCATCCGCATAGCAACGCATACTCTCGATAGAGAGCATGTCATTGATATGCAGGATAAACAACGTCGGGGAGAGCACCGAACCTTGTGGTACACCAGCATTAATGGTCATGGTATCGTAGCAGGAGCCATCTACGACGACTTTTATACTCCGACCATCCAAAAACCTGGCGATCCAATTACAGAGTCCCTCGGGGATTCCGTATGATGGTAGCTTCTATAGAAGTGCCCTGTGCCAGACCCTATCGAACGCCTTTGCGATATCTAGGCTGAACGCCAGCGCCTCACCCTTGCCCTCCAAGGCCTCTGCCCAACGGTGTGAGAGTGTACCTCTCAAGAAGATCACCAGCCGACCGTACCATGACGAAAGCCGTTTTGGCGATCACTGATAAGCTGGCGATCCTCAAGGTACTCAAGGCAGAAGCTGGCGGTTTATAACCTTCTCCATTATCTTGCAGAGCAAGGATGTTATCGCAATTGGCCTGTAATTCGATGGGTCAGCTTTCACACCGTGGGATGGTAGGTGGTGTGGCAGCTCCGGCATCCAAAGTCGAGTTACAGGCAAAGAATTGACCTAGAAGATCGACCTTCTCCTTTGGGCTGTGGGCCAGACTACCATCATGTTTCTGCAGTGGTGGGAGATTCGGCTGGCAGAAGTTGCCTTGGGCAGCCTTGGCGAGCGACCAGAATGCACGACTCCCAGCGGGATAGCTTTGCAATCGCTCGCCAATTCTGGCAACATGTTCCCCCTTGGCTCTGGCAATAGCTTTCTTACTAGATCTGGAGGCGGCGTTAAATTTCCGCTTCACCTCTTTGGCGTTCGGGTCCTGGCATTTTTTGGCCCTATTCCAGGCCTGATATGCGGACTGTTTCTGGCATGCAGCCGTCCTGCAGGTTTTGTTAAACCAGGGTCGGCTGCGGCCACCGACGGGTATTTTGGTGTTGGGGATGAATAATTCCATCCCCGTAATAACCGTTTCGGTAACGCAGTCCGCACAGACGCCAGGGTCCCCAGAGGCGAAGCAAAGCCGCTTCCATGGGTAGGATGCGTAAAACTCGCGCAGTCCATCCCAATCTGCTGACTTATATTGCCAGACTCTGCGAGTCCCAGTCGCCTTAGAACGACTAGGCCTTACAACAGGGGCACTGCTACGAACCAAGCAGTGGTCAGAAGACCCAAGAGGGGCTTCAACCACTACCTGATATCCGTGCTGGTGTGTAGTCAGCAGAAGATCCAGTAAAGAAGACTCATGGCTCTCAATATCTGGGATACGGGTGGGCTGTGTCACCAGTTGTGAGAGACCATAGGCAGAGACCATATTGAAGAGATGTCGACCTTGGAGGTCAGTGGTTCGGGACCCCAGTCACTCTTTATGATGAGCGTTGAAGTCTCCAAGAACCACCACCTCCGCTGATGGACACTGCTCCAATATTTCGTCAATCCCCCATTGGACGTTCTCAAATAGTTGAATTGACCCCGGATCACTGCCATGGGACCTGTAGAGGCATGCGTAGATGCGGGTAAGCCCTCCATAGTCTACGCGTAGCCACAGGATTGACAAGTCACCATGTTCGAGGGCCCGAAGGCGGCGACAGCAGATATCACCTCAGATGAATACGCACACCCCGGCTTTACGACGGAAGGTATGCTCCAACTCGTAGCCGGGGTAATTTAGGTACGAAATGTCATCCGGAGCACCTATCTGCGTCTCCGTTAAAAAGAGTAAGGCAGGCCGCGCCGTCTCGAGGTGATGGTGGACGGCGTCGAGATTGCTATGTAAACCCCTGATATTGCAAAAATCCACATCAAATGTGGATAAGGGGACCGCCGTAGAAAATCGTCTCTTTTTAACTTTTTTGGCCATGATTTTTAATTTAAGAAGAGGAGGAAGGGAGTGTAAATGTGTATAACGGAGTTCGGTGATACCAAAAAAAAAGGCGGGGCTTAGTGCATGGTCGAGGAGTGAGTTTTGTGAGGAGCTGACACGAAGAACGGAAGGGCCCCCGATGCCCCCCCGTGCGTAGCCGCCGAGGTCCACTCCGGTTTCCCACACCGGCACGACGACTACCCAACGGGATTTTCGCCGTTTGGTGGGACAGCCTCCCAGGGAGGATGATCCTGGGTTCGGGTCCCCTGCTGACCGGCAGGTGGCCGGCGGTGACCATTCCCATCGGGTCTCCCTGTACACCATGCCAGCCCCTCACGCTCAATACCCCGACCAAGACCTCACCACCGCAGGTTTCAGGCCTCACCAAAACCCGCCACACACAAACACACCCAGAAAGTTGGGCTCTCGGCTCTCTCGCTCACCGAACGTAGTGCAGTAGCAAATTGCTACTACTCAAACGTCGATCTTCTGCGAGAGTGTGGTACTGCGCCGGACGGACCGGCCCGCGACTGCAGACAAAAGACTATCTACAGTGTGGTCCTACCACCAGTAAATTTGACCTACTATACCACGCTGGTCAGACATGTTGGTTTCATGTCGAGTTTTCTTACTCTTGCACAGATGTTATGTGCATATTATATACCTTAGTCGTCTTTACGACATCCACGGGCAAGATAGGGAGTGATGAATTGTATTGTTACTCGGTCAACATAAAGAATGTGTATAATATCTACTTAAAAACATCTATTTAAGAAAAAGAAAACTGCATATAAAACTCTATCCTTACACGTTTGACCAGCATGGCACAGTAGGTCAATTTCCCTTCCGTAGTGGCGAAAGCTCGACCCCAACAGTGGGACTTATGTAGGCTGAGCTGATGAGATGACATTATTAGCATATGATGGTGGGTGTTTTCCGTGTGGTGACGGAGTAAGAATACAATTCACCACTTCTTATCTTGTCCGTGGATGTCGTAAAAACGCCTAAGGGATATAATATGCACATAAGATCTGTGCAAGAGAAGGAAAACTCGGAAGGAAAACTCGAAATGAAACCCTATACCAACATGTTTGACCAGCATGGTATTGTAGGTCGAATTCCCTCCCATTATGGAGGAGGCCCGAGCCCAACAGTGGGACGTATGTAGGCTGCAATGATGATGACGGTGAGTGGAGTGATAAATGGGTATTCTTACTGCGTCACCACACGGAAAATCATTTTCCTCTAAATTACAAACGTATGTAGAACCTATTACGCAGTTGATAAAAGATAAACGTTATCTTTATACAAATAACGTTTACATATACAGATGAAATTCAGCCGAAGGGCGTACAACAAATGTATTCTTTGCATGCTTACAAATACCTTGTTTACTAAATGGTTATTTCAATATTTTAAAGCCGTGTCTTTGTCCCAAAGCAGTAAAGGTGAATTTTAATTTTAACCTCATATGGTTTGAGTCACTTCAAATAAAAATGCAAAATAATACAAAATTTTAAATAAACCTACTTTATGGATTTTATCGCGTTTGTATTTGATTTTTGATTGCCCGACGTTTCGAACACTTTGCAGCGTTCATGGTCACGGGCGAACTAAGATGCTCACGTCCAACAAGTCATCTTATTGCAGAAAATTTATAATTATCTACCCGATACAGAAATTAGTTATTAAATATTGACCCACATTTTGATACAAATTTATTGCCAGTGTAACAAGAAAATGATTCTATATGAAAAAATTATATTGTTTATGGTTAGTAATTATTTAACATTAAAATTAATAGTAATTATATTTAAAGAATGAATTGTGTGTGTGGTGTGTACTCCTGACGGTAAGTAATGCCGCCGCCTTAGAATAACAACATATAGAAGGTAAGTTCACGCACAAAAAGTGAGGCATTTCAATTGGAGCCTAATGGAGCTTACACCGGAACCGTTCCCTAATGTCAATGTCACTGTATTACAGATACGTACGCAACTCTTAAAAAATAAAAAGGTAATTATAACAGTTTGTGCATTCAAATGGTGTAATAACACATTTGAAAAACGTAAAAATGTTTTTAACATTACTTTTAAAAGTAATTCGACGATTTATGTTAATAAAAACAAAATTTGATTTCATAATTTGTATAGTGGTTTCCGTGTGTACGTGTATAATCGTCTGCCCGCCATTAGTATTTTAGATTCAAATTTTTAAAGTTCGAAGTACTGACACTATCCTTCTATACGTTATTATTCTAAGGCCGCCGCTCATGGACCTTTGCTAGGCTGCTGCCTACCGTGAAGAAAGTGAAGGGAGTGTGAATGCGTGGAATTTTCGGTGGTATTAAATGATCAATTGGAATCATCTAAATCCATCACACGCAGACACCTCAGAAAGTTGGGCATCTAGCTCTTTTGCTTACTGAACAAACTGCAGAAACTAATTGCTACTACTCAGCCGTTTTTTCATGGTTCTACCCCGGACAGACCAGCCTGAGTTGTAGACTTTCGATAGTCTGGTCCTACTACGACTGACTTCAAAATAATATAGTCGTATGAATCAAATTAAGAATAACTCAAAAACTACTGGTCAGATCTTTATGAAATTTATATGTGACCAACTCTGAAGTATAATAAAATAGCCATCAAAATCGATTCATAATTGGTGGAACGATCACGTAACATACATCCCGTAAAACTCTACAATCGAAAAGAGAACCTCCTCCTTTTGCGAAGCCTATTAAAAAAATAATTGTTACATTTTAATTTTAGCTCTAACTTGAAAAAAATCTTGTAAATAAAACTACTTTAGTAATTTTATCGCGTTAGTATTTTATTTTTAATTTTAAATAAAACTAATTTACGGATTTTATCGAGTTTGTATTTGATTTTTGATTGCCCGACGTTTCGAACACTTTGCAGCATTCATAGTCACGAGCGGACTAAGATGTCACACGTCCAACAAGTCATCGTTATTACAGCCATAATTATATACCCGATACAGAAAATTAATAATAACTAATTTTCTGTAACGGGCAAATTAGCAGTCCCTTAGCAGTCTTTTACAAAATCCACAGATAAGTTTGGTGAATTGTATTCTTATTCCGTTACCATACAGATTTTTTACCGATATAATAAGTGCTATAGATCTTTAATTCTTAGCAACACCAGGAGGTACAGTTAAGCCGCTGCTACGAGAACGTGATCCTCTTGAAAAGCTATTAGCATATCTTCAAAGCACATGAAGATACACACGACCCAATATACGCGGCGAATTTGTAAGTTTTAATTACTATTGTATTATAATCACGTTGATAAACACACGGTAGTATTAATCATCTATGCAACAAAAAAATTATTATTATCCTTAAAAAAAGCCATAGAACTTTATTGTGACGTAAGTTTGGAAACCAAAAGTTTTTTGAAGCGAAACTTCTTTAGAATCGTTGTGATTTCAAACCGGATGCAATGGAAAAAACGACAGGTAAGAGACGCCAATACAAAAATGTGTAGGATGAAGCCGGCGAGACAATGAGATAAAGGATGGAGGATGGAGGATGAAGGATGGAGGACGGAGGATGGAGGATGAAGGATGAAGTATGAAGGATAAAGGATGAAGGGTGAAGGATGGAGGATAAAGGATGAAGGGTGAAGGATGGAGGATAAAGGATGAAGGATAAAAGATAAAGCAGGTTCACTTCTGATATGCGTACTTTGCACACACACGCTTTTTTTTATCTATAGTACAATAGCATACAATGCCTCCTAGATAAAATAAATACGACATATCACTGTTGGGCTCGAGCCTCCTCCACAATAGGAGGGAAATTGACCTTACTATACCATGCTGGTCAAACAGGTTGGTATAAGGTTTTATTTCGAGCTTCTCTTGTACAGACGTTACATGCATATCATATCCCTTAGTCGTCTTTTATGACACCCATGGGCAAGAGAGGGAGTTTTGAATTGTATTCTTACTCCGTCACCACGCGGAGTACGACATGCAATTTGGCGCTATTGCATTGGACGATGTGTATTGGACGCTAAGAATACAATTTACCGCCTCTTACCGTGAGTGCTGTAAAAGATGACTCATCATTTCAGCCTATTGCCGTCCACTGCTGGACGTAGGCCTCCCTTATGTTGCGCCACAATGTGCGGTCCTGTGCCGCCTGCATCCAACGACGCCCAACAACTTTCACTAGGTCGTCGGTCCACCTGGTGGGGGGGCGTCCTACACTGCGTTGTCCGATACGTGGTCGCCACTCGAAAATCTTTAGTCCCCAGCGGTTGTGGGTTCGTCGAGCGATGTGGTCTGCCCATTGCCACTTCAGCGTGCTAATTCTTCTTGCTTTGTCAGTTACACCCGTTCTTCTGCGGATTTCCGTATTCCGGATTCTATCTCGCAGAGAAATTCCGAGCATAGCCCGCTCCATAGCACGCTGAGTGACTTTGAGCCTTGATATGAGGCCTACATTTAGGGACCACAAAAGATGACTATCGGTTATAATAAAAATAAAACGTCTACGCAAGAGATGGAAAACTCGAAACTTGCTGACTAGCGTGGTATAATAAGTCGATTTCTTTCTCGCAGTGCATGAGGTCCGTGTGGTGACGGAGTAAGAATACTATTCACCACCCCCTATCTTACCCGTGGGTGATCGTACGAGACGACTAAGGGATATAAAACGCATATAACATCTATGCGAGAGAAGGAAAACTCGAAATAAAACCATATACCAACAGTTCTGACCAGCGTGGTATAACAGGTCAATTACCCTTCCATTATGGAGGAGGCCCGAGGCCAATAGTGGGACGTATATGGGCTGAGATGATGATGATAAGGTCCAAGCCCAGCAGTGGGACGCCTATGTTGACGATTACTTACACATTACTCAGCAGAGTTAAGGTAGCTGTCTGAGTATGTCGAGACGCCGGCGCATACGTGGCTTAATGCCGATAACACAGGAATGTAACAAGCCGATGAGTATGTCCGACCATTCACAGAACCGTACACATTAGTCAAGAATGCATTGATTCAACTCGCTACTGAGAAACTAGTGTTAATGATAACGAACGATACAAGACAAATTATTTTATAGACTATCTTTTGCCCGCGACTTAGTCCGCATAGAAATCATGTATAATGTTCCAGTTAAATACGATTATCATTATTTATGTTGTGAAATATATCAAAGCAGATTTTTTATGGGTCGCGCGGTGGCCGGCGGATCCCACACACTCCTTGTCACCTGGGAGGGACAGTGTGTAAATGCATTTCCACATCGGGAATAAAGAAAAAACCCTGACAGGCTGAACATTGACAACGGACGAACGACGAACAACGACATTTTACGGAAGAGAGGAAAAGACGGACGAGGTGTGTGCAGACCACGCCTGGACACACCAGACTCCTCCTCGATAGGAGTGAAATTAACCTACTATACCATGCTGGTCATACGAGTTGGTATAGATAGTTTTGTTTAGAGTTTTCCTTCTCTTGCATACGACACCCAACGGCGAGATAGTGGGTCTCTCTATCTAAATAATCTAAAATTTAAAACAAAAATTATAGTTTTAATTTCTTTGTGAAAAATATTTCTCAACAACACTCCGCGCCATCTATTGAAAATGATTGAAACTAAATATGCAGTTGTTACGCATGTATTTGAAATCGCACTAAATAATTTATTGCTCTAACTTATCTCGACGTCATCATCATCTCGGCTCATATACATCTCACTGCTGGGCACGAACCTCCTTCACAATAGCGGGGAAATTGACCTACTATACCACACTGGTCAGACGTGTTAGTATAGAGTTTCATTTCAAGTTTTCCTCCACTTGCACAGTTGTTATATGCATATTTTATCCTTTAGTCGTCTTTTACGACACCCACGGGAAGAAAGGAGGTGGTGAATTGTATTCTTACTCTGTCACTCGAAGTGATAGAATTACAAAAATATTATTTAAATGCTCTCAATTATCTCGCTAAAATATTATAAATAAAACTTTCACGTGTTTTATCGCGTTTCTATTTGATTTTTGATTTCTCGACGTTTCGAACATTTTGCAGCATTCATTGTCACGGGCAGTGGCGGCTGTACCTTAAGTGCGCTCGTGCACTGAACCACCAATTCAAAAGATTTAATAATTACAATATTAGTTCATCTTTATATTTTAAATTAATATATATAAATAATATAACAAATATTATTACTATTTAAACATACAAAAACATATAACAAATATTATTTCAAATTATGACGAAACAATTTAAAAGCTTTACTAAACTATTAAAACTTATTTTCCCTGTAAAAAAAATCTCGTTCGCTGAGGCGAGCGCACGGGAACTGCTAATACAACTTGTATTAGTTATGTATGAGTTAAAACGCCTGGCGCGTGAGGCAGAAGATAGTTCATAGAAATATACCGAAAAATGAGTCTGCTCGAGCGGCGCACGGGCGAGCCGAACATTACCGAGAGCACTCGACTTTCGACGAAATTTGCCTAGCGGCGTTGGCGACATAAGTAGATTATAGTTTCGATGTATAAAATATTTTTTTTTACATTAAGTAATTGTTTTTTTTATTTTGGTCTTAGTTCTATTCTATACTTCGTGTACCGTGTGTGGTGTGAGTGTAAATGAGCCTAGCATGATAAAACTTTTCAAAATAAAGTTGATATAAAATTGGCGGGACCGCCAAGGCCCTCGTTAAATTGAATAAAAAAGTTCAAATCAAAATATTTTTTGATTTGTACTCTTTTATAAATATTTTTTGAGTTTTCACAAACCAAATAAAACCACATGTTTCTTCACATGTATACCTACAAAATGTAATGAGTTCGATAATAATAAAAAATGACATTTTTTTTTATAAATTTTTGTTCCATTGCAATTTCTGATCTTAATACTTAGTGAGCAAATAAAGTGCACCACCACTTTGTTGACCCACCAGCCGCCACTGGTCACGGGCGGACCTAATAATCAAATTACAATCCGTAGTAATAGTTTTGGCACGCGGCTGTAGACGAAAATCAGCCAACTGGTCCTACCACTATTAAATTTGTCCGTGACTGTCGTAAAAGACGGCTAAGAGATACAGACAAAATCGCTGGAAACGTTATGGCAACATGTTTAACCCTCGTATTCTAGTAGGTCGAATTTCTTTCTAGTGTGGAGGAGGCTCGAAGCAAGCAGTGGAATGTCTATGAATGAATTCACAACCGTCATTGTTTGTTTGTTTTTTTTTTTTTAATTAGACAACACACACTAATAACAAAAGCATTAAGCAAATAATTCTTAAATTGCAGAACAACAATTTGTGGATTGCGCAAAGTTTTCCTCATCCTTTTTTTTTAATTTTTTTTTAGGAGTGACCTATGGTAAGCGCACCCGCCGCCCGGCTCCGTTCGGGGCGGCGCGCGGCTCCATGACCCACCCGTAGCCACGTCGCCTTCGCTGTTGGGCCGACCACCGGAGCAGAGTGACTTGTCGTCAGTGGTCGGCCTGACGGAATATCCTGGTCGCGGGGTATCCTCTCCTCTCGACATTCCCCTCGGGGACGTCGGTCGCCGTCGCGCGGTCAGCCTCTCGGCGGGTGACGGACTAAATCCCCGGTTCTGTCACCCGCGGCCTCAGCTAGGGCGGCATTAGGCGCAGATACTCGCGCCTGCATAGCCCGAGTCGCCGGCGGCGGATTGCGTCGTCGTGGAGGCGTTCCCTCCGCACGCGCTCCGCCGCCTCCTTCCACGAGACGACTGCCTCGCAGAAGGCGGCGACCGCGTCCCAGTTCCTGATGCTGCCGAGCATCTCCCTAGCGATGGTCGGCATCGATGATTGCGACGAGATCACGGCGCTGCTCAGCCCACGCGGCACACACCTCGAGTGTGTGCTGCACCGCGTCCTCATCGCAATCGCAGTGGTGCAGGACGGTGTGCTCTCCCTCCTGACAATCAAACAATTGCGCAAGTACTTGCCGAAGCAACCATGCCCCGTCAAGACCTGCACCAGTTGGAAAGAGAGCAAGCACCCCGTGCGTCCGCTCCAACCACTCCATCAGCACCGGCCGGAAGGTGTCGACGGTCCAGACACCGTACCGAGACCCCTCCAGCCGGACTGCCCAACGGGCAATGACGTCTCGGCGGGCGCCAACCCGCCAAGCGGCAATCTCCTGGATTGATCAAAGTATTGTCCTGCGTAGGAATCGAAATAAAGACACTTGCAACGATAGGTCGATATATTAAACACTGCGCCAGCTGTGTTTAATATAAAATGGATTTGTTGACGATAGCGCTGATGGAAATAATGATTGGATGACTACTCATGGTCTCCAAAATACTTCTTTACTTACTAGAGCTTTTTTTTATAGACTCTGCAATAAGGAAATAATCCTTTTGTTACGGGGGACTTTAAAACATATAATTAACGGACACAAATTACATCCAGACTGGGAACAACAATTTGTGGAACATAAAATGTTGTCCTGCGTCGGATTCAAACCCGCCATGGGTTTCACCGTCCGTCACTGGCACGGTCGGTATGTAATGGTTAAACCATTACGTCATCTCACCAAGCTCACTTATATTATACATCTCAGATCATATAGTCCCACTGTTAGACTCGAGTCTCCTCCACAATAGGAGGGAAATCAACCTACTTTTCCACTCTGGTTAGATGGATTGGATTTTTTTTTTATGGGTGAGCTATGGTAAGCGCGCGTGCGGTCCAGTCCGTCCGAGGCGATGAAAGGACGGCGCGAGGGCCCATAACCCACCCGTACCCACGTCACCTCGTTGTTGGGCCGACCACCGGAGCAGATGTGACTTGTCGTCAGTGGTCAAGATGGATTAGAATAGGGTTTTATTTCGAGTTTTTCATTTCTGGCATAGTTTTATATGCTTATTATATCCCTTAGTCTTCTTTTAGGTCAGCCTACGGACACTGTATTATATAACGTATTAGGAAATCTTATAGTAGGTAATCTTATAGTTATCAATTATTCTCGTGCACACCGTTAATTAACTCAAACAAACACTAAAGGTGCATTCAAATTATTTCTTTGCACTCAAAAATCGCTCGATGCTATCGAGCTATTCTTGAGGTATTTTTTATTGTTTGCTAAAAACGAAGTCAAGAAAATGGCCCAGAACTTTCTTTTCCAAACCCATTAACATTATAGAATAAAGTAATTACTCAAAACAAGCTTTCCGTTTGCCCCTACAATATTATAGCGCTGAATTGTTTTAAAAGAGAATATTATTCAATCATCACATTATTAATTCGATTTAAAAAACTCTCTTTAGTTATTTTACTGACAGATTGGAGTTGAGAGTGGCTGACTGACTTTGGGTCACCCTGTTATTCTACCGGCTCTTTCATACGTACTCTAAGAAACTTTACCAACGAACCACTCGACACCGCACCTGGTTTTATCCATTTCACCTAGAAATGTTATGGTCTTCAACTGTATGTTGCCAGCGATCATTTCTCCCACGTAAGTACATGAACTGGAATGAGCTACCTGCTGCTATATGCCGAGCGCTACGACATGTCCTTCTTTTAAAGGAAGTGTAAAAAGGGCACTTTTTACGGTAGGCGGCGACCTAGCTATGCCCTTACAAAGGTCCATGTGCCCCAGTATCACTTACCATCAGGTGTGCTGCTTGCTCGTCTGCTACCAAAGCAATAAAAAAAAATGTCTTTAGTATTGTAATAGAATTTCCAAAATAAAATTATTACTGACCTGTGTATCTCGTAGGTCTGGTTCGCTGGCGGTAGCTGGTAATCCATCCGAGTTCCTCACAGCACAGACATCGCCTGCACTCGCAGACAGAGCGCGTCTACGTTCTTCTTTCTGCTTATCACGCTCCTTGCCTGATAGCATATGTTTCGTTTTGGACAAGATGTTCAAAGGCTTGATGGTTTTGCGTACCTGGGAATAAATATATAATAAAGAACCCACAACATACAAAAAGGATTATTGTGGATATGGATACGGATATAACGGTTACGTGTTATCATCATCAAATCCATCATCACAGTTCATATAGGTCCCATTGTTAGGCTCAAGCATCTTCCACAATGGGAAGGAAATTGACTTACTATATGGCGCTGGTCAAACGGGTTTTGATTGATTACATATTATAAGCCTCAATAGTATTTTACGACGCCGGACTGAACGGACAGGAAAAGGGGTGAGAATTGTATTCTTACACTGTTACCACACGGAAAAATATATATATATATATACTAACCTTGCACTTAATACTCGCAGGATGTACAAAATTATCATCATCTTTATCCCTAACCGGTTGTGAATCCCTCATTCCCAACACAAGCATATCATCTAATGATGCTTGTAAATGCTTCCTCCTTGACGGTCTTGCTTCTTCATGACTTCTAGACGAATACATAGATACAGTGTCCATACTAGCTTTACTGGTCTCGCCCGATATCACCGTCACATTTTCCACAGACTCATTAGACTGCCAATCAGGAGCTTGCCGTGGACGTTCCTCATAAATCTCAACAGAATTAAAAGTCTCAGCCACTCTATCTATTTCTAAATCCATATCCAGATGTGGTGGAATGAACTCGTAGTGATGACCTTCAGCTTCTGTATAAACTTGATCATAAACAGCGCCATTAACGTAGTTTCTAGAACTCGATGGAACATTTCCATACATATTATTATAGTTGTAATTATCGTCATCGTTCCGAGGACTTACATGGCGGACCGTTTGTAAATCATTGGCGTTTAGAATTACATCATCCAAATTCAAGGGCCGGCCCTGACCGCCAAAACCGTCTACCACTGGCGTAGTATTGGATAGAAAGGAACCATCTGTATCAAAACTACTGCAGCCGACTAAACCGAGAGGCCTTCGGGGCATTTCTTGTCTAAATCTATTTGGTGCTGCTTGCTGTCCGGCAAAATCAACGACTAATATCCTATCTGCGATGTTTCGACAGTCATTATGAAAGCCTATTCCTGAATCACTATTACTTGAAGTCGTAGTTATTTCGCTATGATTGCTTGGTTGCGGCGAATTTGCTACAAAGTCTTGGGCTTCTATTCTGTCTTCGTGTCTACAGGCGGGTCGCCTATCTCTTGGCACTCGAAAAACGGGTCTATTGCATCGCGAAAAGTTTCCCATTGCGGGACTGTCTCCTTTGATAGCTAGTTTAGAAATCGCTTGAAGATTTGGAGTGACACTATCTTCAGCTGGTAAGGAATACATTCCTCTAATAACACCAATAACATATTCTGCCGAGGGTGGGAATTCTAAGCATCTTTCAGCAACAGGATCTCTAGTGCATGCAATTTGGAAATCTCTGGCCCTAGTCAAATGAGCTTCGTGTTCCGCCATGCGGGGATCTACGGCAAAGACATGGCAACTATGTGATGCTTCGGTTTCTGAAGATTCAGCTGCAGTTACAAGTCCAAAGTATCTTCTATCAGCATCTGAACCACAGCCAGCATAGACTATTCTTTCACGTTGATATTGCGCAAGAATCTGGCCGGTAGGTCGTCGAAGTAGCAAGGAATTTGGAAGCACGCATAGCAACACTGGTGTTGCGGGCCGCCTTTCCTGCCGTAGTTTTCTCACTGCAGTTCTAACATTGCCTGGAGCAGCATTTGAGGTAGCCTGTGGGGTTTCTATAGTGCCGAGATAACCGACTACGGTACGACATTCAAGCCGTGCGACATGATTTGGTGTAAGTTGAGCCCTGCTCAAGTTCTGCAGTATCTCGTTCACACCAGATGTACTTGGGGCAGCATGACAACCTGAAACATCCAAAAATAATATTAAATTAAAAGTAGAAGCAGTATTTAAATATTACATAAAATGAGTATCTTTATCCTCTTTGTCTATCCATCCATCCAATCGACTTGTAAACGTCCATAGTTGGACATCCTCCCAACAAGAATGCAACCCAGAACAGCCTCACGCTGCCAGTATCCAAGTGACTTTTAAGATGTCGGTCCTATGTAGGTTTTATGTACTAAATCATGAATCTGATTGTGATAGAACTTTAGTTAACTGCTTAATATTGTACCACACATATAATAGCTTGTTAAAATTTCTAGCAAAATACACAAAATTTAATGTGTGCTTGATCATCTACCAGCAGAGACCAGAAAATAAAAACCAATCTATCTGTGCAGTAAAGACATATGTACAGTTAAATTGGTGTGTATGGCCACTTTATGTAAAAGTACACCATTTATTCACACCATAAACAATACAGAGTATTAAGAAAATGTACTTGTACAAATTTTTTTTTGTAATTTCTTACAAAAAAAATTTGCTCAAGTACATTTTCTGCACATCCTCTGCACTTAGGAGATAATACTTGTATTGCAGTACACTTGACCAACACCCAGACTCAGAATAAAAATTTGTGCATCGCACAAACTATTGTACTATATGGAAATCGAACCTGTGATATTTGGTATAGTGCAACAATAACTTAACCACTGCATCATCTGTGCAATAAATTTTAATTAACTTATTATGATCAAATAAAATAAAGTAAGCAGTATTCAAAACATATACATAACATATTAGTAAGATATGTGTTATTTTAAAACAAGATGCAAATCCGTCATAATTACTATGCAAGCATACAGTAAGCTAAAAATATGATTATCACAATGAATGAAACATAAATAATAATTATTCATAAAATATATATTTTGATTCTTGAATTGTGGTAATAAACAATAATTGTTTGCCTTCTGCGGGATTAAAATTTGCATTGAAAATCAGTAAAAGAAAACCCTTATAAAAATAAAACGTAAAAATAAATGACCACACAGCACAGCCATATAACTTGGCATAGAAAAAAATATTGATCCTTTAATCAATAATTATTAATTTGCTAAACAACAATTACATTTTATTACAAAACAATTAAATTTCAAAAATTTGTATTTCAGTTTTCAGAATTAGCATAACATATACATAATTAGTAGGATTCTGTTTTATCAAAATATGTCAAGCATATCCAGTGACAACTTGTAATAAGTAGCTGCCTTTGTTTTGAAATAGCAGTTAGGCATTGCAAAGTTGACCTGTGTATTTATTTTTAAGTGGAATTACGAAATAATAAAGTCTCGCTATTACATTCTATTAAAAGTTTATAACATGTGAAATATCCCTTCAGCCGCTCCACATAACAACCACAGTCATTTCGGTTACATTATTGTCATTATTTCGTTCAAAGCTGTCTACAAGGGCGAACTTATGCTCCATTCCACTTGCAATAACAATTGTAACACTAATAAGCAAATGAAACAGCAGTGAGCATTGTAAGCGTTTATTGGAATGCATATGTGATTTACAAATGGTTTTAATGCATCTTAAAACTATTATAACATGGAAAATGAGACTGTAATGATGAAAATAATATTATAGTTTAGTGCAATCTATCTCACGAACATTTAAACGGTGAGAACACAAAATAAAACTCACATAAAAAGAATTGTTGTCAATCCATCTGAAAAAGCAAAATATATTATAATGTATGTATGTAAATATATTTAATATATGTTAGAATTGTCCTTCACCAATAAATAATAATAATAAATATATTGATAGATTCAAAATAGTTACATGAAACATGACTTAAGTTATCAGATTACTTAATACCAGTAATTAGTCCTTAATTTCATCACCAAGTTATCGCTGGTTGCATTACAGGATGTAGATTATACATAAGTTTCTTAAGAAAATGATAAAATTGTAGGACTTTTCATTAAATAAAAAGATACAAGAATTGTCAGTGTTTATCAACTGGAATTTACTAAACATTAATACTAAAAAGTAAGAATAAAAATGTTAGAATCCAATATTAAACTTTAAATAAGAATACTTGAACAAGAAAATTAAAGAAAAAGATTTATAATGTTTGTATTTGATTTTTAATTTCCCACTAGTTCAAATTCTTTATCTCATCTCACTTGCAACAATAATTATAGTAAGCATAATTTTACCATACAGCATTGTACTAATAAAGAAAATTTACCAATTGATTTCTGATTTACTATCCATATTGATAAAATAATATGATATACCTGGATGGTGTAACATAGCTTGAGGTCTGCGTCGTGGTGGCGGGTGCCTCCTTCGAGTTCTGGCTCTTTCATCTGGTTCAGTATCTTCAGTATCAGTTGGTGGTGCCTCTCGAGGCGACACGGATAATGCTATAGCACCAGGTGCTGCAGCTACCAGGCGGGCAACAGAGGCATGTGGAGCTCTAGCTACATTAGCACCGTCAACCGCTAATAGAGCATCGCCAGCTCGTAAGCCTGCACGTTCAGCTGGTCCGCCTGTTGCAACTGCCGATACTACACACGGGCGCTGCCCAGCAATAGTAAACCCAAAACCACCTGGGCCTCGTGCGACAACAACACGGCGCTCAGCTGTCCTAGTCAGCGCCGCGCGCCGCCTCCTTCTTCTTTGCTGCTGAGGCACCATCACAAAACTTCACAAAACTAGTTGACACTTCAATCTATACACATTTCGGCTATTCTATAAAAAAAGTACATTGAATGTTTTAACAACACTAATGAAATTACACGTTAGATGCGAAACTTTAAGTTAGAAAACTAGAAAATCAAGAATTATGAAAGTTTCGAGGTCTTTTGTAACTGACGTTTAGAAAGTTCAACGCATTCAATGAATTCAAACCTATAAACTTGATTAATTTATTCAATTTAATAAATTCTATAATAATAAATATAAATAAGAAAGACTACCCTCCTATTTTTTTATTTATTACATACATAAGATTCTTTGAATGATTATTTATTTAAAATAATTTTAAATTATAGAATCGTAGCGTCTTATTTTTTTTATACGCATCGCCCCAAAACAGTCAATAATTTGACAGTGACACATACTTATGTCATTAGTGTCAATTGAGTTTTATACCCACGTTGTTTTGTTGATAGTATTACAGACAGTATATATTTCATTTTTGAGTTTTAAAAATTAATAGGATAACAAAATGGCTGTAAGTATAATAAGGAGACAATAATATTTATCGATATTACTAAATAATAAAACATAACCAACGGCTGAAACATTTCTATTATAAAACAACCTGTGATGCCGACTTGATTAAGTTTTAAATTTTCTTTACAGAAAAAAGGTAAAATGAAGATTAGTAAAGTTAAAAGGAACAATCAGACAACAAATAAAATGCGAAAAAAGGGTCAGTTGAAATTACAGAGGCATAAAACAAAGATACAGAAACAGGGACAACCTACAAAACCAGAAATTGAATACAGTAGTGAGAGTGAAGCCTCTGGTGATGAATTTGGTGATATGTTAGACGATGAAGAACAACAGTATCTTATGAGTCGACTTGCCAAACAGCCGCAATTATTGTCCAATGTGCCCGAAGAAGAAAAGAAAAGTAACAGGTTAGTTCTTATTTCAAATTTAAATATAATTGTTCTTTTTCGGGCCGACTATGATCTCGCCATACACCATTGAGCTGTTCGGGGTGAAAGAAAGTCAGAGTGTAGCCCTCATAACTGTTTGTTGCTTCCTGAATTTTTAGTGGCTACTGGCACTGATTTCCCTGTGGTGACAGAGTAAAAATACAAATCACTACTCCTATCTTGCCTGTGGGTCTTATAAAAGACGACTAAGGGATTAAATATGCATATAACAAAGACAAAAGAAGTAAAAAATATATGGACTTCACCTTTTCCTCGTAGTTTAGACTATAAGTAAACATCAAAGTTTTATAATTGTATATTTTTGAGTTATACAATATAATATTTTGTTTTATAATATGCAGATCTAGAAAACGTAAGAAGGAGAAGAAAGAGAAACCACCTAAACAAGCAACTACAATTGGTAGTGACAGTGGAGCTGAAAGTGATGGCATATCTGATAGTGATGTAGAAGACAAATATGAGAAAGAATTAGCAGATAGACCTGTTAAGAAAATGAGAGCTCTTCTACCTATTAAAACTAAAGAAGGACTTATGGAGAGGGCAGAGGAGTGTGAAGGTATGACAATAATAAAATTCTTTTAAATTACAGACAATTCATCATTTTTTTCTTGTTTACATTTCAATTATTTTATCTGTCAGGTTATGTTGATGATGTTTTCAGTGTGGTGATGGAGTAAGAATACAATTCACCACCCTCTTTATTGCTTTATGGCTGTTGTAAAAGACTCGGGGATTATAATATATAGTAGGTCAATGTCCCGCGTAATCTGGACGAGGTACAAGCCCAACAGAGGGACATATATGAGCTGTGATGATGATGACAATGTTGATGATGTTCTTTGTATGGTGTAGTCACCATAGTGAGAATATGAATCAATACCCAATTCTTGCTCGTGGGTGTCATAAAAGACGACTAAGAGATATAATATTCATAGAAAATCTATACTAGAGACAGAAAACTTGGAAAAATACCCCATATCAATCCATCTGACCAGCGTGGTACAGTAAGTCAATTTCTCTCTTCCTTTGTGGAGGAGGCTCGAGTCCAAGAGTGGGACATATTTAAGCTGTGATGATTATGAAGATGGTTTTCTGAAACATTCTAGATTTAAATTCAATGATATTATGAAGATAATATATGATTTTGTATATGTTATCCTATCCATTCTCATCCTCACATCTGATACATGTCACACTGTTCAGCTTGAACCTTCTCCACAACAGAAGGGCAATTGTCCTAATATATCATGTAGTAATAAGAGTGGTCTACATTTTCTAGAGGCTTCTTGTTTTACTTTCTTTACTACAAGAAATATTGTATAAGGGAAAAGTAATAAACAGTTAATACATTTTTCATTAACGCCAATGTAATGGTAGGTAAACAGTCAAGCCACATATTTTCACTAATGCGTCGAGTTTGTGAAGTGTTGACTTGTACAGTTAATTGCTTGGTTTTATATGAGATCCCACCCTTTGTTATTCGCCATTATTTTACTCTTATCTCAATTACTTGGTGTCGATACAATGTGTCCTTTCCTTCCACAGTCTTTTCAGACATCATCTCTGCAGTCATTCCTTGTCTATCTACATCATGCTTCACTCAGCCCTATGGTCTCGGCAACATTTTACATAAATATATATTTTCGATTAAATTTACAGACACAGAATCTGAAAATGATGATCAAGATCAAAAACCTAAAAAACCCACAAAACAAGAAGAAGATGAAGGGTCCGATTCAGATTCAGGCATGGAAGGAACAGCCGAGGACGAGACTCCTACAGAGAGTGACCAGAAGATTGTGAGTGCCGTAGAACTAATGGCCGCAAGGAGGGATAAACTTCAACATGATAAACTTAGAATTGGTGCTTTGTGTTCCTCACTACTTGAAAGTCCTGAAAAAAAGGTGAGTATTATAATTGTTTTTATTTGTTTTAGTGGCCAACAAGCATACAGCTTACCTGATAGTAAGTGATACTGTCACTCATGGACTTTTGCTGATACTGAAGGCAATGACCAAAACCCACCACATGCAAACACCTTCAGAAAGTTGTGCTTCCAGTTCTCTACCTCACTGGACAGACTTTTTTTTCTGCGAGAGTGTGGAACTATCTCAAATGGACTGGTCCGTGGCTGTAGACAGAATACTGTTGACAGTTTACTCCACCCACTACAAAGAAATGTAAAGAAGGATTTAAAAACATTTTAACTTACACTTAACTCGTGAATAATGGGTCAAAAGTACAGGGCGTTGTCAGGCCCCTTACTTACCTATACTCGTTGCAAAAACTGCTATAAGAGAATCCTCAGCAACCATGTTTTTTTTTTGAGGGCATCCTGCTTTTTCATGGCAGCTTATGGTCTGGACAGGCTCTGTCTAATTCGTCCGGGGTGGTGGCAGGCCACCACGTGGCCTACCAAATTACCTCCCTATCGTCATTGAAGTGATCACTGGGACCGATTTTTTGGCCTCAGTAGCCAGCTCGGCTGATTCTTCTTCTTCTTCTGTTCTCGATGCCACACCGATCACTAGCTACAGTTCTACCAGGGCATCGGCCGCGGTCGGCCTCTGCTGGTGGCGGACTAATCCCTAGTCTACAGACTAGGGTTCGGATGGCATCAATCACACTGGCGGCGTTCTTTAAACGAGATTAGAAGAACTGCTTTCTCGCGGTGGATAGCAACGTGGCTGTGCCACTTTTATTGTAGAAGTTGATGAGCAGCAGTTATCACTTACCATCCAGTTGAGCTGCTTCCTTCTTTGCTCGAAAAGGCAATAAAAATATGGCAAATATTTCTGTATTACTTGTATGTCTTAATAAAAAACCCTTCAGGAAAACTATTTATTTTTGTCATCATCATTCAGCCCTTTCCTGTTCGCTGCTGAATATTTTGCCGAAAAGTGCAGTATAGGGCTTCCTGCATTCAACAACTGCCAGAAATTTTCAGCAGGACGTCGGTTCACCTGCTAATGGACGGCGTCTTACACTGTTACGACTTTTCGTCAATTATAAAACTACTTTAAATTATTTACAGCTCAAAAACCTTTTCCCAATACTATATTTGATGGAGGAGCGTCTCAAAGATAACACGTTGAATTTACATTCAATACGAAAGCTGGCAACACTGTCCGTCTTCGAAGTGTTCAAGGATATACTCCCGGAGTACATGATAAGACATCAAGATTATTCAAATATAAAATGTGGGTATAACTTATTCTATGAAATGTATGTATACCACCTTCCATGGGGTAACGGAGTGAGAATACAAAACACCATTTCCGTCCTTGACCGTGGGTGTCGTAAAAGACTACTAAAGTATATAATATGTATATAACATTTATGCAAGAGAAGGCAAACTCGAAACAAAACCCTATGTTACCACGTCTAACCAACATAGTATAAGTAGGTCAATTTCCTTCCCATAATTGAGTAGGGCTTGAGCCCAACAGTGGGATGTATTTGGGTTGAGAGGATACCTTATTTTATGAAATTTATGTTTTCTCCTTTTCATGTGGTGACAGAGTAAGAATACAATTCATCACTCCCTTTCTTGCCCGTGGGTGTCATAAAAGACGACTAAGGGATATAATATGCATTATAACATCTATGAAAGAGAGGGAAAACGTGAAATAAAACCCTATGCCAATTCGTCTGACCAGTGTGGTATAGTAGGTCAATTTCCCTCCTATTATGGAGAGGAGGCTGGAGCCCAGTGGTGGGACGTGTATAAGCAGTGGTGTGTGGTGTGTTACCAATAAAAAGCGAAGAATAATCTTTTAAAATCGGTGGGTTAGGAAAAGGATTGTATAGGTTAAGTATTAGTTTATAGATTGTATTTTACTTCATCTCAGCCCATGTTGAGCTCGGGCCTCGTCCACTATGGGAGGGAATTTGATCTACAATACCGTGCTGGTCAGACGTATTGGTATAGGGTTTCGTTTCGAGTTTTCCTTCGCTTGCATAGATGTTGTATGTATATTATATCCCTTAGTCGTCTTTTACGACATCCACGTGCAAGATAGGGAGTGTTAAATTGTATTCTTATTCCGTCTCCGCACAGACAGTATTTTACTTTAAAATTGTTTGTTTATTCTTTAAAAGAGTCAGTTTTTCAGTGATTACGCAGCTAGACTGTGGGTTATTTTAAAATATACACATATATTATTTCAGTGAAAAAGGACACATTAGCGCTATACAAGTATGAAAAGGAATTGTTAGAGTTTTACAAGAGATACTTGCAGAGGTTAGAGAAAGCCGCCGGAGTGTTGCGTCTTAAGAAAGGCGATACGAGGTAAATAAAATAATCCATCCATCCATCAGCCTAAGGACATCCACTGCTGGACATAAACCTCTCCACGAGAATGTCACTCGGAACGGTCCTGTGCCACCTGCATCCAATAGTTCCCTGCTACTTTAAAAATATCGTCATTCCACTCAGTAGAGGGTCGTCCTACGCTGCGTTGTTCGATTCGTGGTCGCCACTCGAGAATGTTTCTTCCCCAATGGCTGTCAGTTCAGCGATGTGGCCTGACCATTGCAATTTCAACGTGTTAGTTCTGCGCGCTATGTCGGTTACACCCATTCTTCTACAGATTGTAGCACGTTGAGCGAGTTTGAGCCTTTTATGAGGCCGATTTTTAGAGACCACGTTTCAGTGCCGTATGTCATCCCTGGTAACACACTGGTTATAAACCTTTGTTTTCAGACACTGCGGAATATTGGACGAGAAGATACTCTTAAGTTTCCTGAACGCTAACATAGTATATATATTATAGACTATTATATAGTAACATAATTATACAGGGTGTATCAGGTTACGGGGCAATTGATCAAACGGGAGTTAGGCAATGATGGCAACCTATGAAAAAAATTTGAAGGAAAAATCTTGATTCGTTAATGATTAGAGATATGTAAAATTTTCAATTTTGTCATCGTTTTTTCGTGTAAATCTGATTGAAATGTATAAAGTCAGTGATACTTAATCTGCGACATATTCGCACTTTGTTAAATGTTCATTAGAAATTGAATAAATCAATGATTACGTTCCCATAAGTAAGACAAACTTCGCTTTAAGTCAGCTGATCGGCCGATGACCGTTGTCAAGCCGCTTTGTACCTACGCTATCATAGAAGCGTTTGCGCAATTCTAGGTATGAATGAATGAAATTATACTGTCGAAGCTTTGCGTGCCTACATGTATTCTGTCCGTACATGCCTACATAATGCGTAACATTTAAGGCATAGACTCTTAGAGACACATTTATTAAATCACTATAACTTTTATGTCATATTGTTTTTTGTGTAATATATATTCTAATTACGATCTATGACCGTTAAACTACAACATACTCGAACAGTTGTCCCATAACCTGATACAACCTGTATAATATATGTATCTATCCGTGTGGTGAAGGAATGAGAATACAATTCACCACCCTCTATCTTGCCCGTGGGTGTCGTAAAAGAGGATTAAGGGCAATCATATAACATCTATGCAAGAGATGGAAAACTCGAAAGATAACCCTATACCAACCTGTTTGAACAGTATGGTATAGTTAAGATCAATTTCCCTCCTATTGTGGAGAATCATCATCATCATCATTTCAGCCTATCGCCGTCCACTGCTGGACGTAGGCCTCCCTCATGTTACGCCACAAAGTGCCGTCCTGTGCCGCCTGCATCCAACGACGCCCAGCAACTGTCACCAGATCGTCGGTCCACCCAGTGGGAGGCGTCTTACACTGCGTCGTCCGATACGTGGTCGCCACTTGAGAATCTTTCTTCCACAGCGGTTGTCAGTTCTTCGAGCGATGTGGCCTGCCCATTGCCACTTAAGCGTGCTAATTCTTCGTGCTATGTCGATTACACCCGTTCTTCTGCGGCTTTCCGTATTTCGGATATCTGGGGAGAATACTGGAAGCCAATAGTGAAATGTGTATGAAGCTCAGATAAAGAAGAGTATAATGAGTATATATTGCGTTGATCACAAGTTTCGATCTATCAATCACGGAGCAACTACATAATGACTTAATATTAATAATATATTTCCAGAAAGCTCGACGACTCAACCCTTAGCCTGGCGTTGGTTTCCCTCCAATGTATGTGTGGTCTGCTGGTCGAGCGGCCATATTTTAACTACGCAACAAATATAGCACAGAGCGTTGTTCCACATCTGGACAGCAAACACGAAGGTGCCAGGATCCTCGTCACACAGTGCTGCATCAACGTCTTCCGTGATGATCATAAAGGAGATATCACTTTGACGGTTAGATTCTTTTTATATAACCATCGTAGATTGAGATTTCCATGTGGTAAAAGATTAAGAACTTTCCGTGTGGTGACGGAATAAGAATACAATTCATGGTGGACGTCGTAAATGACGACAATGGGATATGATATGCATATAACATCTGTGCAAGAGAAGGAAAACTCGAAATGAAACCTTACACCAACATGTCTGACCGTCATGGTATAGTAAGTCAAATTCCCTCCCATTGTGGAGGAGGCCCGAACCCAACGTGTGTAGTGGAAGTGGGACGTATATGGGTTGCGATGATGATGATGATGATGATGATATACAATTCTTCAACTATCTTGCCCATGGATGTCGTAAAAGACGATTAAAGGATATAATATAATCATTATCACAGCCCATATTTATCCCATGGGTGAGTTCGAGCCTCCTCCACAAGGGATATTGACCTGCTATACCGTTCTAGTCTGACTGGTTATCATAAGGTTTTATTACGAGTTTTCCTTCTCTTGCACGGATGATATCTGTAATAATCTCTTTGTCGTCTTTTATGACAAACACAGGGAAGAAAGGGGTTGGTGAATTATTGTCGTATGTTGTAATGTGGTAAAAGACGACTAAGGGATGTGATATGCATATAATATCTATACAAGAGAAGGAGAACTGGAAATAAAAATCTGTACCATTACGTCTGACCAGAGTGGTATAGTAGGTCAATTTCCCTTTTATTGTGGAGGAGGAACCCAGCAGTGGGACGTATATGCGCTGTAATGATGAGCTATAGAAGTTTAATTTCCCTCCTATTATAAAGGTTTGAGCCCAGCATTGGCAATTATAAGATACTAGCGACCCGCCCCGGCTTTGCACGGGTCCAATGCTGATACTAAATATACTACAGTATGTCTTTATATACAACGTTCACAGCTTTCTGGTCATTAGACAATCCAAACATGTTTTCTTTAGAACTTACTCTTGAAAGAGCAATGACATATTATGCATGATTAAACATATAAACCTTCCTCTTGAATCACTCTATTTATTAAAAAAATCGCATCAAAATCTGTTGCGTAGTTTTAAGGATCTAAGCATACATAGGGACAGACAGACAGCGGGCAGCAACTTTGTTTTATACTATGTAGTGATCTTGTTATAGGTAGTTAGATTAATAAATCAGTTGGTTAAACGGCGCGGGGAGCGCTTGTGTCCAGCCGCCCTCGACTGTCTACTCACTCTCAAGATACGAGACATCGACATGGACGCGGAATCAGAAATAAAGAATAAGAAGAAATTAGAAGAGAAAAAGAAAAAGAGAATTGTTAATTTATCTAAAAAGGAGAAGAAAGTAAGGAATTTTATTTATCATTTTATATGAATTATCTCTTTTCCGTGATGGAGTAAGAATACAATTCACCACCTCCTGTCTTAGCCGTGGGTGTCGCAAAAGACGATTAAGGGATTAATGTTCAGATAACATCGAGAACATTCGCAAGAGACGGAAAACTTGAGATGAAACCCTACGCCAACACGCCTGACCAGCGTGGCATAGTAGGTCCGAATCCAATAATAGGACGTATATGGGGTGAGACGATGATGATAAGTTATCTACACTAATATTATAAAGAGGAAAAATTTGTATTTTTGTGTGTATGTTTGTAATAGATAAACTCAAAAACTACTGTACTAATTTCAAAAATTCTTACACCATTGCAAAGCTACATTATCCCTGAAAAATATAGGCTATATTTTATGCCGGTATTCCCACGGGAATGGAAACTACGCGGGTAAGGCGACTGTAACGAAGCGAAGCGGGGGCGGGTTGCTAGTCTCTTATAAGTGTGGTGACAGAGTGAGAATGCAATTATCATCAACTCTTTCTTAATCATTATCACCCTGCTCCTATTCCAATTACTTGATACAATATGTACTCGTCTGCCATCGTTCATAGTGCTAAAGTATTTGACAATAGTATTATGACCAGCCGCCTGCTTCCACCTACTTCTTTGTTCTATGTCGGTTACTTTTCGTGTGGTGACGGAGTTAGAATACAATTCACCACTCCCTATCTTGCTCGTGGATGCCATAAAAGACGACTAAGGGATATAATATGAACATAAGACCTGTGCAAGAGAATGAATACTGGAAATAAAATCCTATACCAACATGTCTGACTATCATGGTATAGTAGGTCAAAGTCCCTCCCATTGTGGAGGAGGCTCAAGCCCAACAGAGGGACGTATGTGGGCTACTATGATGATGTCAGTTACACCCGTTGTTCTATGAATTTCCGTACATCGGATTCTATCTCACAGAGGAATTCCAAGCTTAGTTCCTTCCATAGTACCCTGAACGAATTTGAATTTAATTATAAGGCCCTAAAGACCATGTTTCTATGCCAACTGTATTATAAATTCATTTAAAATAATTCCAGCGTGCTAAGAAGTTGAAGGAAGTAGAACGTGAGTTATTAGAGACTGAAGCGCAAGAGAGTGACATGGCTCGACGCAAACAGCTCACAGAAGTAACCAAGACCGTGTTCCACATATACTTCAGGTTGTTGAAGACGGCACCCAGGTCTAAGCTGCTTGCCGCAGCGCTAAATGGACTTGCCAAGTGAGATACGAAGTTATTTATTGCTTTAGAAATAATAATGTTTTTTTTCTTGCCGACTAAGAGCGGTATGGGGTAACTAGAGTATGGACTGTGTAAGACCTCGTGTGGAGACGGAGAAAGAATACAGTTCACGACTCCCTCTCTTGCCCGTGGGTATTGTAAAAGACGACTAAGGGATATAATATGCATGTAATATCTATAAGAGAAGAAAAATTCGAACCAAAACTCTATACCAACACGTCTGACCAGCGTGGTATAGTAGGTTAATTTACCCCTCTATTGTGGAGGTGACTTTAACCCAACAGTGGGACATATATGTATAAGCTGAAAAGATGGTGAAATCTGTTACTATACTAAAGCATCTAGCTTAAATATTAAAACAATTTTAAATGGAACTATTTTTACAGATTTTGTTTTGTTTTGTCGCGCATAAAACTATTTTTATTCATGGTCACAGGCAGACTGAATGGACAGACGAACCCTGTACAGTGTTTAAAACGTCGGCCAATTCAAATTCAAATCATTTATTATGTATAAACCGGGGGGGACTTACATAGTGACATTTTTTTTACATTTTTCTTAAAATTATCGCCGCATCGGAACGCGACCGCTCTGAGAAGATCCGGCAAGAAACTCAGCGGGATTGTCTATTTTTATTTATTTTTCTAATTCCAATTAAATAAAATTACATCTTACAGCATGCTTTTTGATAGTTCCAGTGTGATGCCATTCGAAATATTATAATTCACAGATATAATATCATCATTTCATCATTTGCCTGCCCTTATCCCACGCTAAGTGGGATGGGCACAACATGTTCTCACCTTCCATATCTTCCTATCGGCCGTCATATCTGCATTTATTGCTTTCACACGCATATCCTCATTCACACAATCCATCCATCTCTTTTTGGGTCTCCTACGCTTCTTACGTCCATCCACATTCATATCGATAACCCGCCTCGTCACATGTCTTTCATCCCTCCTCATCACATGTCCATACCAAGACAACCTCGCGCTCCTAATCTTCTCTATCAATGGTGCTATTTTCTGGCTTCCCCTAATATACTCATTTCTTTTCTTATCTAACCTTGTGACCCCACACATCCATCTTAGCATACGCATCTCTGTAGCATGCAATCATCTCTCATCCGTCTTTTTCAATGCCCAACATTCAGATCCATACATAACAACAGGTCTGATGACACTCTTGTATATTTTCCCCTTAAGTTTAAGGGGCATCCGTGCATCAGAAATTGTTCCCGAGACCTGTCGCCACTTCATCCATCCTGCATTCATTCTACGATTTACCTCCCGGTCGATGTTGCCCTCGTCTTGGAGGAGGGAGCCTAAGTACTTAAAGTCGGCGCAAACCGGTAGTGGTGACCCATCTAAGCTAATGTGAGAGAATTGGAAAGAGTCTCCAAAGTTGCAGAACAGATGTTCGGTCTTGGTGCGGCTGATCCTAAGGCCTACTCTCTCCAACCTCTCGCGCCATTTCTCCAGTCTACTCTGTACTTCAGCTGACTCCTCTCCGATGAGGACAATGTCATCTGCGAACAGCATACACCATGGTGCTTCCTCCTGTATGTCTGATGTCAGAGCATCCATCACCAGGAGGAACATATAAGGGCGTAAAGCCGAACCTTGGTGCAAGCCTATAGTGACACTGAACTCACCAGTGACTCCGGCTTCGGACCGGACATTCGTGCGCGCTTCTGCATACATAGCTTTCACTAACCTTACATACTTCCCCGGCACTCTTCGTTCTTTCAAAGCCCACCACAGAACTTCCCTGGGAACTCGATCGTACGCCTTCTCTAGGTCAATAAATACCATGTGCAGGTTTTTACGCGCACTTTGGTATTTCTCCATGAGTTGGCGTAAAGCAAAAATTGCATCCATGGTTCCCAGTCCTGGCCTAAAGCCAAATTGGTTCCGGGTTATTTCACTTTTCTGTCTCATTCTTTTCTCTATCACTTTCTCCCAAATCTTCATGCTATGTGACATGAGCTTTATTCCTCGGTAGTTGTTACATTCTTGTACATCACCCTTATTTTTAAAGATGGGCACCAGTGAATTGATACGCCATTCCTTCGGGATCGACTCTTCATGTAACAACTTATTAAAGAATGAAGTCAGCCACTTCCATCCATCTGCTTGTAAAACCTTCATACTTCTGCAGGTATACTGTCTGGGCCAACCGCTTTTCCTTTTTTCACACTCTGTACAGCCATTCTTACTTCGTCCACACTTATTTCGTCTACCAAACCCAGATTGGTTGGTAGATCCACTATCTTACCGCTCCAAACGTTCTCCTCATTCATTAATTTTTGGAAATAACTCTTCCACCGACCTTTTATTTCTTCATCACAGAGGAGAACTCTGCCATTATTATCTTTTATACATTTAACATGCATGATATCTCTAGCATTCTTTTCTCTCGCTTTTGCTAGGAGATACAGTTCTTTTTGTCCATTGAGGCTCTCAAGATTTTGATAAAGTCTGTCTTGGACCTTAGCTCTAGCAATCGCTACACCTTTCACACCCTTCTTCTTACATTCCATATAGGCCGTTCTTTTTTGTTCTTTCAATACCGGGTTATCGTCATTTCCACCTTTCCATTCCTTGAAAGCATTCTTCTTTTCTTTCAAAACCTTTTGTTATACTTTTACTATACTATCATCCCACCACCATGTATCTTTAGCAATCACTCCTTTACCTTTCGTTTCACCCAGCACATCCTTCGCAACTTCCCTTACACATGACGCCATTTCATTCCAACATTCATTTACCGAGTTATCCTTCGTTCTGTTTTTCATCTCGCTCATTTTATCTACCACTCTCTTCCGGAATTCATGCGCACAATCCTCTTTTTCTATAATATACCACTTCACCCTTGGTGGGGGCTTAGGTTTAAATCCAGCTACCGGTCCTGTGATTTTAATCTCCAGTAACAATAGGCGATGCTGGGAAGTTAAAGTTAATTCACAGATATAATAATAATCACAAATATGTATAATGAAAAGATTATGGTTGGACCAGATCCCGCAAGTGGCACCCGATCATGAGTTAACCACTAGAGCAGCCATCACTCTCCTCAACCATAATGGAGGGAAGGGAGTGATCCGCTCCTCATAGCTACCGCAAGCAGACCCTTCATACCATTTGCCATAAACATAAAACACAGATCCGATAAACATAAAACACAGATCCGATAAAAAAATTCGTTTGGCAAAATGCGCTACGCTTTACAATTATAGTAGCAACAATAAAAAAAAATAAACATGGGCGTGATTTCTATCATTGAAATAATGAAGCAATTCCTGTATGAGGAGCTGCTCATTGCCAGTCCGAGTTATCATCAAGATAATCTGAGATTTTATAATAACCTTTTAGAAAAAATCTACTCTTGATTGCTTTTTTGAAATTATTCACTGGCATATCTCGGTTATTATTCGGTAATTTGTTGTAAAAGCGCATACATTGCCCCATGAAAGACCCGTTAACTCGTTGAAGACGAGTACTATGTACAACTAATTTTTCCTTATTCCCGGTATTTACATGACGAATGTCACTATATTTTTCAAATTTACCTATATTTTTTACATAATGCATTTTCGTATATATATTGGGATATAACAGTCAGAATATTCACTTCTTTAAATTTCTATCTTAGTGATACTCTTGGACCTAAATTATAAATCGCACGGACAGCCCTTTTTGTAAAACAAAGATTCTCTTCAATTCCACGGAGCGACCCCACAGTAATATGCCGTATGACATAAGACTATGAAATAAGCGAAATAAACTATTCTGGCTGTTTCAATATCGGTTAACAAGCGAATTTTTTTTACCGCATAAGCCGCTGAGCTGAGCCTACCTGACAGTTTCTCAATTTGAGGTCCCCGTTGGAGTCTAGCATCTATAGTGATGCTTAAAAAGGTGGTTGATTCCACAAGGTCCAGAGCCACACCATTCATTACAACATTAATGCCCACTTGTCTCACATTATGGGTAAATTTAATACATTTGGTTTTTGTCTCCCATTCCTCCCCACTGTCCTATTTTTAGACGCTGTATTATTTTTTTTTATTTTTTCATGTTATTGCTTTTATTTTAATTATTTCTGATAAAGAAATATATTTTATTAGAAAAATAGTGTAAAATTACGAATTTCATCAGAAATAATTAAAATAAAAGCAATAACATGGAAAAAAAAAAAAAATACAGTGTCTAAAAATAGGACAGTGGGGAGGAATGGGTTAAGAACTAAATTGTTAGAATGAAACCAATGAACAACTTTAGACAGTGCATTGTTCACATAGTCATAATTAAGCGTTTGTCTTTTAATTTTAAATAGTAAAGTATCATCAGCAAACAATTTTTTTGATTGCCCGCTACGTACTAGGGTAAGTCATTAATGTATACAAGGAACAGAAACGGCCCCAGTATTCCATCTCCATGCACAATGCCATTATTGTTATACATTGTGTCTCAGGTTATTAAACAACTGGTCGAACGGGAGTTAGGGAATGGTGGTAGGAACCCATAAAAAATTTGAAATAGAAATATCAATTCGTTAATGAATTAGAGACATGTAAAGTTTTCAATTTTATCGTTTTTTCGTGTAAATCTGGTTGAAATGTATAAAGTGAGTGATACTTAATCTGCAACATATTCGTACTTTGTTAAATTTTCATTAGAAATTGAATAAACCAATGATTACGTTCGCATAAGCAAAACAAACTTCGCCTTAATTTCAGCTGATCGGCCAATGACCGTTGGTCGCACATGACGGCGCACCGTTTCGTACCTACATGCGACTTATAATGCCTACATGTATCCTGTTCATAATATGTAACATTTAAGGCATAGACTCTTAGACACACCTTTTTTAATTCACTATAACTATTATGTTTTATTGTTTTTTGTGTAATATACATTCTAATTACGATCTATGACCGTTAAACTACGACATACTCGAACAGTTGTCCCATAACATGAGACATTCTGTATACTTTGCGTTCAACTCAATTTGTATCCATCAGGTTCACTCACGTAATAAACTTGGAGTATTACTCTGACCTGGTGGCGATCTTGGGTCAGTTGATCACTGACGAGCTGATCGGTAGCCGGGAGAGACTGTTGTGCGTCAGAACTGTTCTCGCCATCCTTGCCGGGTCAGGAGATGCGCTCAACGTTGATCCAGCTAAATTCCACGCATATTTGTACAAGGCTATGCTGCAAATACACGCCGGTAAGTATTTTTATATCTTTATTCTTTTCCCATCCATATATTTACAATTTGCCGTGTGGTGACGGAGTAAGGATACTATTTACTGCATCCTATCCTACCAGTAGGTGTCGTAAAAGATGACTGAGGGATGTAATACGCATTTATTTGCGTATGCCTAATCTATGCAAGAGTTTTCCTTCTCTTGCATAGATTTTATAATCTATGCAAGAGAAGGAAAACTCGAAATAAAACCTATACCAACCCGTCTCCGGGCTGGCCACGGAGGACAAGGAATTTGGTACTGATGGTCGGACCAATGGCGAACGAGAATAGATACGGTGGGTTATGGGACCGCCCGCCGCCCTTTTGTCACCCCGGAGGGAGTGGACGGCCTGTGCGCTGAACATAACCAGCCCCAAAAAAAAAACTAACCCGTCTGACCACTGTGGTATAGTTGGACAAATTTCACTTCTATCCAGGCGGAGGCTCGAGCCCAGCAGTGGGACGTATATGACGTAACAGAATAAGAATATAATTCCCCACTCCCTTCACGTTTGCCCTTAGGTGTCGTAGAAGACGACTAAGGGACATAACTTTTTCTTTGTAATACTGTTGACAGTTGTCTGTCTACAGGCGCAGGCCGGTCCTTCCGGGTTAGTACTACACTCGTGTAGAAAATCGACGTCCGAGTTATAGCAATTCGTTACCGTACTTTGTTCAGTGAAACAGAGAACCTTATTGTGGAGGTGGCTCGATCTCAATCGTAAGACGTTTATTAGCTGAGATAGATTTATTTATTTATTTAAGACAACAGCCTGCACTAAGGAAATAGTCCTTGTATTGCGGGGGACTTTACAAACATATAATTAACGGGCACAAATTACATCCAGACTCAGAACAACAATTTGTGGATCGCACGAAGTGTTGTCCCGCGTGGGATTCGAATCCCCGACACTGGCAATGTAAGTCGCTATCTTAACCACTACGCCATCTGTGCAGTCAAATAGATAGATAGATTATAATAACAATTACTGAATTATTATTATTATTATATATCAAATCGTCTTACCAGAGTGGTATGGATTGTCGTAGGGTCAATATCGCGAAGAGAAGGATTTTCCATGTGGCGACGAAGTAAGACTACAATTCGCCCCCTGCTATTGTGCCACGTGGTGGCACAATAGCTGGTAGTGTAATAGATCAATTTTCCTCTTATTGTGGAGAAAATACCAGCCTACTATAGTTGTTACAAAATAAGAGGCCCGTTTTGACATTTGGTCTTACCGATGTAATTAGTGATGCACCATACGACTCGGTACTCGATACTCACGATAAATCGATTCAAGTTTGCATAAGTATATAATCGATTAGAATATGTATTGTAAAGTGCATTGGATTAAAGTGCTGATTTGAAAATTTTACTTAAACTGTGATATTGTAGGTATTTTGAAATGATACAATGTTTCGAATGGTCATTTTTCTATCATTTAATATTTTTTTTACAATACATTCACTCAATCACAAAAATATCAAAAAAGTGAATCTTTAGTCAATCATTTTCTTAAGATGAAGAGCCAAAATTGTCAGTTGAGCTATCGTCACCCATATACACATATTATTTCATTTTCATATTGTCAACATTGACATCTCGAATTTTCAGTAAAAATCACTACACAGCTGGTAAAATTCTGTAATTAGTTGGTCTAAATACTAGTATTAAAATTAATAACGCCAGCCAAGTACGAGTCCGTCTTAAAAAATATATCTTGCTCGATTTGATCGATATGAAAAAAATCGTTATGCCACAGCACTTAGCCCAGTGGGCGGTACCCGTCAATGAAAAATGTAATTACCTTCAAAACATTTCGATCGGTAAAAAATAGAAAACTTCTTGGACGTGAACTGTCAAAACGGGCCTTTTATTTTGTGACAACTATAGACGGATGTATAAGAGCCGAGATGATAATCAGGAAAAAGACAGCAAATTTCAATCAAATGTCATTGAACAGGTGCGAGCCATGAAGAAGCACCAGTTATCCTGGAAGCTGTGAATCAGATATGCGCACGCGCACGTCGCGTGTCTCCAGCCGTACTGCAAGCCTTTGCCAAACGTTTGGCGACACTCGCCACACAGCTACACCACAATGGCGCCGTCGCGTGCATGGCGTTATTCCATCAACTAACACAAGTGAGTTGTTAAATCATATATTTTAAAGGTAAATATTCTTCAAAAAAGAAAAACTATTGCCGATAGATGGTGCAAGTCTCCTACAAAGATAATAAATACGAGTGATAATGATAGTTTTTTGTTTTAAATTTTAGGATTAATTTTGGACAACAATTGTCACTGGGGGACTCATACCAATAACACGGCGAACAGTCGATCAAAAAGCTGTTCTTTAGTGGGTATCATGGCTATATAGGTTCGAAGCATGGTATACATTTATGGGGCAATTCAAATCATATAATAAGAACATTCATAATGCAAAACTATTTAAAAGCAACAACAAGACATGCGATTGGCCTACATGTCAATTATAATTAATTCTGGACATATCCAAAATAATCTATTCTATTTATTTTTAATTTATATTTAACTTAAAACATTGACATTCAAAATTACACATAACAAAATTGACATTCATATTAATATTTAATTTCATATAATTTTAATTTGATTCTAATAACTCTTATTGATATTGAAATTGACATGTGACAATCTGGTTTAGGTTTAATTTTTTGATTTATTTATTTTAACTTAGTTTTAATTAGTACTAGATATAGTTAAGCTTTTTATATGGACATGGTCTGAAAATAAAATTATTATTATTATTATTATTATTATTAAAGGTTTCCTTGCGCCTTTCAATATGTTGTCAGTCCACCTACTTGTGGGTTTGTCCAACGCTGCGTCATCCAATTCGTGATCGTCATTCGAGAACCTTTCTTCCTCAATGTTCGACGAGCAATGTGACCTATCCATTGCCATTTTTTCATGCTGTGTCGGTTACACTTCTATTTCTCCTTTCCGTATCTTGGATTCTATCTCGCAGAGAAATTGCAAGCATAGCCCGTTCTAGCACGCTAAGCGACTTTGAGCTTGGTTACGAGGCCTACATTTAGGGACCACGTTGCCGTGCCGTAAGTCATTACTAGTAACACACAATCGGCGTAGACCTGTGCTTTCAGAGATTGAGCTATGGTGGAGGAGAAGATCCTCTTAAGTTTCCCGAACGCTGTCCAACCGAGCTGGATTCGTGATCTCTTTCTCGAAATTGAATAATTTAATTGAATAGAAGGGATAATATGCATATAATATCTATGTAAGAAAAACTTCATATAAAACCCCCATACCAACCTGTCTGACCAGTATGGCATAGTAGGTAAATTTTTCTTCAAATGTTTAATAGGCTCAAGCCCAACAGTGGGACGTATATGAACTGTGATGATAATTGTATCCCATAATCACTGCATTTTTTTATATTTCAATTTAGCAAAGTAAAGCGGTTTCGAGTCTACTGGAGACGGATAATGAGTGGGGTTCGGGACGTTTCGATCCATCGTTACCATCGCCTGAGCATTGCGGTGCTCATGCTGCGAAGCTACATGAGCTGGTCGCTCTGTCTCGTCACTATCATCCTACCGTCAGAGCAGCGAGTAGTGCTGTGCTCCAAGGGAACTTACCACAAGAGCTTCATAAACTGTAAGTATAGTAAAAGGATCCGTGTGGTGACTGAGTAAGAATACAATTTACGGCCTCCTTTCTTGGCAAAGACGAATAAGAGATTATTTGCAGATAGCATCTATGCAAGAGAAGGAAAATTCGCAATAAAATCCTGTACCAACCCCTTTGACCAGCGTCGTATAGTAAGTCAATTTCCCTTCTATTGTGGTGGAGACTCGAGCCCAACAGTGGGACGTATATGAGCTCTGATGATGATGAAGTAAAAAATTATTACCGTCCCGTCCGAGGAATCTATTTCTATTGGCAAATATTTACTATTTAAGCAAACTTGATGGATATATGTAGTAATAAATTTGCCGTTCACATTGTCGACTTTACGGAAGGTAGTTTACGTTTTCTTTTTGCTGTTGATATCAATCGAGCAAACTGCACACCTGAGAGCCTACTCTTGAATCTCGATTCCAATCCTAAATCCAATTGCAGCTCGAATTTGAGCAAATTTGGTACTTTTGAAAGCGAAACCAGCACACGATTGGAATCAAATTCGGTGGATTTTTTTAAACTAAATGAATTCAACTCTCGTCGATTCAGTCAAACATTTGCTATCCGACGTGATTTTGATGTAGTTTAAAATCGTTAATGTTGCACAATTTCAAGAAAGCGTATTTATGGTGATCGAGTTCGATAACGTTATTAATTTAAAGTAAGAAAATACAGTACATTTGGTGAAAATAACAACGGCAAACGCGAAGAATTCATTCTCGATTTTGTTCAAGAGTACCAAATATAAGTTTGGTGAGAATGGAATTGAATTGGATTCGAAATTAGAATTGATTTCAAGAGTAGACCCACTGATGGTGATACAGCCGCTCATAGATCCTTGTAACACCGCTGCCGACCGTGATGAAAATGATGGGAGTGTGAATGCGTGTAATGTGGTATAAATGTCACTATATCTTTTTTTTTTTTTTTTTATTGCAAACGGTGGCAAACGAGCAAACAGTACACCTGATGGTAAGTGTTGCTGCCGCTCATGAACCTTTACAAGGCCGTTGCCTACCGCGAAGAAAGCGAAGGGAGTGTGAATGCGTGCATTGAGGGTCGGTGATACCAAGGACACCACCAAAACCCTCCACACGCAATCACCCTCAGAAAGTGGGCTTCCGGCTCTCTCGCTCACCGAACGAAGCGCAGTAACAAATTGCTACTACTCAGACGTCGATTTTCTGCGAGAGCATGGTACTGCCCCGGACGGACCGGCCCGCGGCTGTAGACAGATAACTGTCGACAGTGTGGTCCTACCACACCTATCTTGTAGATCATCGCAGATTCGTTTCCCACACAGGGCAATAATTTGTGCGATTCACGCACTGCATTTTGCGGCTGACGCAATTCGTGTCTTTAAATGTATATTTACAAATAAAGTAATGATGTCCACCATTATACAAGTTTTACCGTATAAGTCCAGCCGTTTCAGCGTTAAGGCATAACAAACTTCATATCGTAACAGTACTGCTGGTCGATTCAAAAGGCGAAGTGGGACTATAACGCTCCACTCTCAATCCGGTCAGGATACTATCAGAACAGCTTTCCAAAAGGAGCTTAATAAAACTTGTAATCATTTTTATATTTAATAATGAACTTTTTTTCAGGACGCCGGTACAAATATTCGAAGCTTACAACGGTTCACAGATGGCGTTCAAGCCGGCGGTACCGCCCCCTAAGCGTGACGTCACACAGAAGAAAACCACGCCCACACATGTATGGACACAGCCCACACTCAAACAACTTTGCGAAACTGTTGAAAACAACGTCGACATGAATATCATTGATAGATGATTAAATAAAATATTTAAATAAAACTTGAATGTGATTTTTTTTAAGATAACGCGTAAGGTTGTATTTTGTAAATAAAACTATTTTACGAATTTTATCGCGTTTGTATTTGTTTTGATTCAGAGACACATAAAAAGTAAAGTGTTCGAAACGCGCGGGCATTAAAAGTCAAATACAAACGCTATAAAATCCGTAAAATAAGTTTTATTGTGAGTTTAAAATGTGAGTGTTACAACTCGCGTAAACATCACGAATCCTTGCAAAGTTGGGATCTTTACAAATATATAACTAACTGCTACAAATTACACCCAAACTCGGAACAGGAATTTGATGACCGCATCAAATATTACACTCAGGTATTACAGGACGGATGTGAATCGAACCCATGATACTGGAACGGTAGGACGGTATTATTTGCGGGTGACTGGACCGGGGATTTAGTCCGTCACCCGCCGAGAGGCCGACCGCGTGAGGAAAGACCGACGTCATCCCCTCGGGGAGTACGTCGGTCGATGGGACAGTACTCCTCAAGGGGATATTCCGTCGGGCTGACCACTGACTGAAGTCACCCTGCTCCGGTGGTCGGTCCAACGATGAATGCGACGTGTCGCGCGGGTGGGTTACGGGAGTGCGTGCTTAGGCCCCTCTGTCGTCCCGGACGGGGTGGTGTGAGGAGTGCGCCGACCGTACCTCACCCAAAAAAAGAAATAGGACGGTATTATTTACAGACGGTCCTATTTGATCCTATCTTTACAATTTGATTCGCCTTATGGCGACAGGATAGCAATACTATTGTTACTATATTTTCGATTCATTTATACGTCAAGAAATGGGGCGGTTAACTGTAATATTAATAACCATAAGACTATGTACCAAAGTTGTAAACTCTATGATAAAAATAAATGTCTGGCGAACACCGATAACTGATCCTTACATAGATCTTTTATGACAGGCTTTCTGGAGACATCGTTTTCGAATCGCCCGGAGCAATGGCAATGATTGGACAGATGGCGTAGTAGTTAAAGTACTGACCTACCGTGCCAATGGCATGGGTTCAAATCTCACGCATGACAATATTGTGCGATACACAAATTGTTATGAGTCTGGATGTTATTTGTGTCCGTTAAATTATATTTGTAAAGTCTCTGCAATGTAAGGGTTTTCCATTAGTGCAGGGCGTTCTTTAAAAAAAATGGAATGGTGACATACGATCCCATAACTTACCATTACCTATCCCTATTACAAAGTACGCTAACCACTAGCTCGTGATGTCGTGACTTCGGCAACGACATACAACTCCATCAGGATCCGTTTTTAATTTATAAATACACATACAAAATAACAGATGGCGCTTTCAAAGAGTCTCAAGAAGTAATCGAAGAACTTTCACGAGATGGCGTTGAAATCAAGACCTTTTAGCATAAAGCAGATAACTACAAATTATTAACCACGCATAAAACAGACAGCAAAAAATTTTTACATTACAAACATACACTTACATTTTTATTTATCTGCATAGATTATATTGAATTGAATAACGTCTACATTGTTTACTTATCTAGAAAAACAAACCTTACATTTTTTTTAAAAGACGGCATTTTATAATGGCTTAAATAAATTTAGACTTAGGCGTATTCGAGAAGATATATTTAGTGATAGAATAACTAATCTCATGAATTAACTCAAATTATGGTAAACAAAAAAAAAATATTAATGCGATTGCTTTCAAAGACGACAGCATTACTTTTTCAAGTTAATGTGAAGAAATCTTAAAAAATTCATCAAAATTGGTCCAGCTATTTTGTTCATAGGCTTATAGATGTTACCGGAAATGTATGATATCTAGGAATTGTATACAAATCCTAGGAAATGTATACAATTCCGAAGCTATTTAGGAAATTTATAAAATATTGTTTGAAAACTATTTAATACATAAATGTCCTAGGAAATGTGTACAATTCCTAGGAATTGTATACAATTCCAATGTTAGGAAATGTATAAAAATAATGCATTCTGTAATAAATAAAAATCGACTTATAGACGCTAGAAGACCCCATGGAATAAGTCGACGGTCCTATTTCCGCTTGCGTGGTCTAAAGGAACCTAACAAACCTACCTAAAATCATCATCCTAGTTTTTCGTGTGCATATTGCAAATAAATAAATTGATATAATTTTCTTTTCTTTTTTTTTGTTATCAGTTAATCTTATCGTATCTGTTATCACCTGTTATCGCCCGTTATCGCGTTGGCAAGCGACAGTAACTGACTTTTCTACTAGTCCATTGAAAAGTTACATTTGGGGTTGCGTTTTTTAGAGGACGCAATTTTATTTTTTTGATGTGTAGGGGGGGTCAGTGTAAAGCTAAAACCAAGTTTGTGGGATCGCCACCCTTGTCCCACGGCTGCCATCTTGAAAATAGGGGTTGAAATGGTTTTTACGATATATCTCTTAAACTATTAATCTGATAAAAAAAATTGTTAACAAAATAATAGTTAAAATATACATAATAATAGTTAAAGATAATTTTATAAATCAAAAATCTTTTAGTAAGGCAAAGTAAGCCGCATCTAAAATTAAAAATCAATATTATTTTAGCATCATGTCCCCTGAGTTTTCTTGCCGGATCTTTCTCAGTGTGGCCGCGTTCCGATCCGGTGGTAGTATATTAGTTTTGTTAGTTTTAAATCAACGAATTGTAACAATAATTGCTACAAATTTAATAATTAATAATTACTAACCATAAACAATATAATTTTTTCATATAGAATCATTTTCTTCTTACACTGGCAATAAATTTGTACTAAATAAAATGTTGGCCAAAATTTAATATTTTTAAAACTAATTTTCTGTATCGGGTAGATAATTATAAATGTCTGTAATAACGATTACTTGTTGGACGTGAGACACCTTAGTCCGCCCGTGACCATGAATGCTGTAAAGTGTTCGAAACGTCGGGCAATCATAAATCAAATACAAACGTGATATAATCCGTAAAAGTAGTTTTAAAATAATTTATTTTACACATTTCCGTGCGATTTTAGGAATACACACATTTCCTAGGAATTGTATACAATGACGGATTATATACATTTCCGATAACAGATATACAGAGTATACATTTTCGTTGTGGCAAGAAAAGAAAATAGTCATCAGAAACAGCTATCTGTCTACAGCCGCTGGCCGTTCTGTCGGGGTTAGTACCACATGCTCGTAGAAAAACGACGTCTGAGTACTTAGTAGCAATTTATTATTGCAGTTCGTTCGGTGAGCGAAAATGCTGGAAGATCAATTTTCTGAGGGTGTTTTAGGGGTGGTGGGTTTTAGTGATGCCATTAGTATCACCGAACCTCATTGCATGAATACTTACTCTTTTCACTTTCTTTATGGCAGCAAAGGTTTAGTAACGCCTAGCAAAGGTTACATGGCTGTTATATACACGTTTAATCTCTTATGGCCGGTTTCTGAGATCCTCAGTTAAACTGTCAATAGTTATTGGTTCAATAAAGTTAAGCGTAAGATAAACGCTCGATAACTTACGCCGCGTTTCTGAATACCCCACGTGCTGTCAAATAACTATGAAACCGATAACTGGTTTCTAGATGGGGCTCTTAACAAGACTGAGTTTACAATTGATTTTTTCATTTTATTTCATCTTTATTACCAATATTATTAATATAAATAAGTTTAAGAAAGTAAATATGTGTATTAACAATGTTTTAATTATTAAATAAGTTAATTCATTACAACTCAACGGACGTATGAATGAGCGACAGCATTGTCAAATCGTTACATTACAATAAAAAAATACTTTTTGTTTTGTTTGTGCATGCTGTTTTGTTTATGTCGTCAAAATGTCGTCCCGAATAACAACCTTTTTGGAAAGGAACTGTAGCGTGGAAACGAAAGGGAATAACAATTTGGTTCAACACGGATAAAGTGAATTTACTATTAGCAACAGGAGCGGGTGTGATGGAATATTTCACAAAGATACACCACACTACCTTTGTGAAAGCGATACCTAGCTCACTTTAAATTCTTCATTTGTGACCATTCCGAATGTACCTATTTCTGCGACTTGTTAGGTTTAAAGATATGGACATAATAAAAATAACCTCCAGAATTGCCGCATCAAACTCCGATGAACTATTGGTATTCATAAATATGTATAGCTATTATTGACTAACATATTATTACAAAATGAAAATCCAAAAATAACCTAAACAAAAATCACAAAATGGTTTTAGGTTAGTTGTGTCAGAACTACAAACAATACTTATCGAATCGATAAACGCCCCTTTTTGGTCGGTTAAGTTAAACCAAGTTTAACTTTGGTTTGTCGTATGATGTTGTGTTCAGAAACGCAATTCGACAAGTTATTGAACCGATAGCGCTATCGAACGGTTAAACTCTGGTTAAAAGTACCTCAGAAACCGGCCATTAGTCGTCTTTTACGACACCTACAAGCAAGAAAGTGGGTGGGTTGCATTCTTACTCCGTCACCACACGGAAAACGGGTTATATGGTTGGAATAATGTGACTATTCTCACAATATTGGTTGGTGAACTTTAATATTGGGGGTGGGCTACGGTGAGCGCACCCGTCCGGGCGACAGAGGGGCGGCATAACCCACCCGTGGCACGTCGCCTTCGTCGTTGAACCGACCACGGGAGCAGGGTGACTTGTCATCAGTGGTCGACCCGACGGCATACCCCTTGAGGAGTACTTTCTCCTCGAACGACGTCCCTCCCCTCAGGGAGGACGTCAGTCTTTGTCGCGCGAATATTGTTTTCTCCTATGGATACGTCTTGGACCAAGAGTGTATGCTGATTGAGAATTAGAATAACAATTTGCCAAACAAGTCCTCGAAAACTTAATAAATCTATTGTTTTAAAAAAAAAGATCGAGAATAGACCAATTGATACTTCACGTGATCATCAGCCTAGCCTATATTTCACAGAAAAGTTTTATTTTAATAAGACAACACCCTGCACTAAGAAAATAATCCTTGTGTTGCGGGAGACTTTACAAACATATAATTAACTGATACAAATTACACCCAGGCTCAGAACAACAATTTGTGGATCAAACAAAGTGTTGTCCCGCGTAGGATTCGAACCCGCGACACTGTACGGCACGTTCGGTGTACGGCGGCACGGTAGATCGATATGCCATCTGTGCAGTCACCTTACAACGTAGTAATATTGCCATAAATACCACATATACATCATCATCATCATCTTGCTCTTATCCCAATTACTTGGGGTCGACGCAATATGTCATCTGTTTTGACATATTGCAAAAAGTTTCGGCAATGACTTTTATGACCGGCCGCATGCCTGACGTCAACCCTCCTTGGGAATGTAATCGTTGACCCAAATGGTACCAGATGGAGTTGGTCCGAGTCAATCTAGGGCTCTTAGTCGTCTTTTACGACACCCACGAGCAAAGCAAGGGTTGGTAGTATTCGAAGCCGCCACCACACAGCTAAAATACCACATATACATACGGGTAGACAATGATGCTGAAGAATCTGTTATGCTCTTTACCCCTTTTTCTTATATCCTATTTTGTATTCGTGTGGTGACGGAGTAAGAATAAAATTCATCACCCCCTATTATGACCCTGGATGTCAATAAAGACCACTAAAGAATATCAACAGATAACATCTAGGCAAGAAAATAATACTTGAAATAAACCCCTAAAGTAACAAGTCTGACCAGCGTGGTACACTAGGTCAATATCTCTCCCACAGAGGAGATCTACTATACCATGCTGGTCAGACGGATTTTATTTTGAGTTTTCCTTCTTTTACACAGGTGTTATTTGTGTATTATATGTACTCTATACCCACGGGCAATAAATTCAATAGGGTGGTGAATTGTATTCTTACTCCGTCGCCACATGGAAAAATCTATAGAAAACAATATTTTGGTTTATGCCCGATTCAGTATCCGAACTAAGGTCTTCACAGTCGCAGTGGCGAACAGCCATTCGATCAATGAGGCAATTTTATAAATTATGCCAAACACATTGACAAACACAGTTAGAAACCATACTATTAAGATTTAGTAAAAAAGCTATTTGCCGCCATTACTGATTGCCTACTATTTATAAAAGCTCTCTTTAGAAATGGAAGATCATTATACGCCACCACTTCTTATTAGAAAGAGCATTCTTCAATCGTGTTTAATAGGTATGAGCCTTTTAAAACACCAACTAGAGTTTTTTTAAACAACCAATAAGAACAGAAATATAAACTGGATAAATGGGAGGCGTCATTATACAGACAGTTTTTGCGTGTGGCAACACTCATTACCTACACCATTTCCTCAAGCGCTTTCTTGAAGAAAATTAAAGAGTTGCCGCATTAATTCTATCCGTATGTCGCAACGTTTTTGTCTCGGTTACTAGGGTTATGGCGGGCCGCGTTTGGTTTTTATCTGTGTAGAGAGCTGCCGACGATCGCTTCCCAGACTGCGCGTCGTGCAAAAACTCGCTCAGCGCCGCCACTACTGGAATCTACACAAAAACACTAACCCCGCTCAATAACTGACGACGACGATGAAATACTATGAGTTCCTTTCAGTTTTTACTCGTTCGTAAGCTTTTTCCGCGCGCAATTTGCATCGGACGTAAGCCGTCGCCATTTTATAGTTTTTCCCGCGCAAACGATTCGAAATGATGGTCGCGTTCCGAAAATTGCCGGTCTGATAAAAAGTTATCGATGAAATTCTTGTTTGCAGAATGAACGTTTATGTATAATGACATTTTTTATAGATGCTTTTTGAACTTTTATATTGTAAATATTTAATTTTGTGTTACATTTCGAGGAAGCGTATAAAATGCGAAGAAAGTATTCCATGCAACATTAAACACTATTATTTTAGGGCGATACAGTCGCAATTGGACTGTATTTTGAATTTTAACTTATTTATTTGGGTTATCATATTCATTCGGGTTTTCCCCAATTTTTATGGGCTTGGCATTGCAAGGTTTCTTGCTCTTAGAAGTCTAAAAAGGATCTTGTCTAAGTTTCATAACCAGCCGCCTCTTTGACGTCAACTCTCCTTGACTTATGACTTGACTGTGGTTACTATAGAACATTTTGACTGCTATATAGGTACGTACAATATTTCAATATTTTCAATATTTTCCGTGTCGTGACAGAGTAAGAATACCTACAACTCCCTATCTTGCCTATGGATGTCGTAAAAGACGACTATGAGATATAATATGCGCATACATAAGTCACATAACATCTGTGCAAGAGAAGGAAATCTTGAAATGAAACCCTATACCAACATATTTGGGCAGGCCAGCTGGAGAGGCCTCGGTACGGTGGAGTGGTTGGAGCGGACACACGGGGTGCATTCCTTTCGACTGGTTCAGGTGCTGACGGAGCACAGTTACTTCGCCAAGTACCTACACAAGATCGTCGAAGAGGTACCCGAAAGGGTATTCCGTCTGGCCGACCACTGACGACAAATCACCCTGCTCCGGTGGTCGGCCTAACGACGAAGGCGACATGGTTACGGGTGGGTTATGGTCTCGCGCGCCGTCCTTTCGTCGCCCCGGACCGAATGGACCGCGTGTGCGCTTACCATAAAAAAAAATACCAACATGTTTGACCAGCATGGCATAGTAGCTCAAATTCCCTCTTACTGTGGAAGAGACTCGATCCCAACAGTGGGACGTATGTGAGCTGCGATGATGATGATGACAAACAATATTAGGATTGTTTCATCGCCGTTCTTTGCACAATTTTCCACAATGGATTTCAAGTTTTTTAAGACTAGCAAATGCCCGCGGTTTCGACCGCTTAGTCCTCGTTTCCGTAAGAATATTGGAATCAAATATAACCTAAGTTAGTCCTTATATAGAATTGGTTGGTAAAATTGGTATTGGTAAAATATTATCAAAATCTCGGTTTAGAAGATTACCCGGCAATAAAAAATACTAATGCGATAAAATCCGTAGAAATCGGTTTTATTTATAATGATACCCACGTAAACATCAAAAATCATTAGATTATCCGGAACAAACAGGCAGGCAAAAAAAATAAAACAGGTTTTTAGGCATGGGTACTGTGCAAATAGCCGTCTGAGCATGAAAAAGACCTACTAATTTAACATTACAAACAGATTCAATTTTATTTATAAGTGGAAAGCATTATGGACCACGAAACTTGGCCTCGTACATAAAAATGTTTAGTCAGCTATGTGCGGTATTAACAGCAAGTATGTAGAGAGGCGAGAGGCGGTCAGTGTGAGAAAATACTTATTCGAGACTCTCTTTACTATAATATTAGGTGGGCATTAAGAATAGCGAAGTAGTAAGCGGAGCGGGTAGCGTTTAACGATGCTTGATAATAAATCTAATTGGATTTGTTGAGTGGAATTATACTGATATTAAAGTCGCGAGTCTAATTAATACTTTAATTATTACATATTTCTTTAAAAAAGGACACACGTAAATTGATGTAATAAAGCTATTTTTATGGATTTTATCGCATTTGTTTTTGATTTTTGCATGAATATCAGAAATCACGATTTCTTTTTCCAAGTTGCTGTAGGTACTTTTTATTCTAGACGTGAATCTTCTGACAAGATCGTAAGGTGTGAGAAATGTTGGCTCAATAGGGGTCTATATATGGAAATTAAATATTTTGAGTTAAAAGAGATCAAACTTACATTTAAACTTAATCCCCAGTAATCACGAACCTGGTAATATCTGGTAATTATAAACTGGGTGATACGCTATATATGCTGTAATAAATACTCTTTTTTTTGGGGCGGGCTGCGGTCGGCGACTCGGCGCGCTCCTCGCACCACTCCGTCCAGGGCGACAGAGAGGCGTAAGCAAGCAACACCCGCAACCCACCCGAACACCATGTCGCCTTCGTCGTAGGGCCGACCACCGGAGCAGGGTTACTTGTCATCAGTGGTCGGCCCGACGGAATACCCCCTACTTGGGGTACCCTCCCATCGACCGACGTCCCCCCCTCGGGGAGGACGTCGGTCTTTCCTCACGCGAGATCACTGCCTCGCAGAAGGCTGCGACCGCGTCCCAAATCCTGATACTGCCGAGCATCTCCCTAGCGATGGTCGGAAGCGTCAGGTCGGCACCGATGACTGCGACGAGTTCACGACGCTGCTCTGCCCAAGTGGCACAGACCTCGAGTGTATGCTGCGCCGTGTGCTCGTCGCATTCGCAGTGGTTGCAGGACGGTGTTCTCTCCCTCCTCCCTCTTAGCGGTAATAAATACCCTAGCAGTCATACAGTCATATAACCAGAGATAGAATGCTTTAGAATTAGAATTAAGTACCTACTTATTTATATTTTCAAATTAAGATTTTATTTATGCTGTTATTTTTATGTCCATGTATATTTTATGACACGAAGATAATTCACGTTTCGACTTTCCCTTCTCTTGCATGGATGTTATGTGCATATTATATGCCTTAGTCGTATTTTACGACATCTACGGGCAAGAGAGGGAATGGTGAATCATTTTCTTACTCCGTCACTACGCAGAAAAGCCAGCGTAGTATAATAGGTAAATTACCCTTCTATTAAGGAGGAGGTTCGAGGCTAGCAATGGAAAATATATGCGCTGAAATGACGATGATGATGACGTATTTATGTGTATACTTTGTAGGTATTCTCATTTCGTTTTCATTAATAAAAGTAAAAATCAGTCTGACTTTAAGAAGAAAGCAATTCAATGTGATAATTATTGGCCTCTCGATTTCATGCTGCCCGCTGTTTCTATGGCTTCACTTTTTCTGTAAATAATATCCGATCGACTCTTAAGGTAGTGTAGGTTTTTCTTTGAGTCGGTGAAAGGTTGTCGCCACACCAGATAGCTAGAAATATGTCGATATGATGATAAACTAACGGAACAGAACGCTGTGGGAAACCAATGTTACCAACTTTTTGTCAATACTTAAGCTATATGAAAAAAGTTGAACATATGTTTTCCTGAATCACATAATAAATACGACGATAAAATATGTATTCCATCTCAGACCACACAAGTCCCACTGTTGGGCTTGAGCCTCCTTCATAAGTCAATTTACTTAATATTCTGCGCTGGTCAGACCTGTCGGCCTAGGGTTTTATGTTAAATTTTCTTTCTCTTGCATAGATCTTACCTGCATATTACATCCCTTCGTCGTCTTTTACGAGACCTACGGCATTGTATTCTTACTCTGTCACCACACAGAATAAATAAGTATTTATTACTTTTTTATTTATAAGATAACACTGCGCAATGGAAATAATCTTTATATTGCGGAGGACTTTAAAAATATACAATTAACACACATACAAATGACACTCAGACTTGGAACAACAAACTCTGGTAACTACTACGCCCATCTACCATCATCAGCTCAAATACGTCCCACTGCTCGGCCTTCTTCATAATAGGAGGGATTTTTTTATTTTTTGAGGGAGAGTTGCGGTCGGTGCGCTCCTCGCACCCTCCATCCGGGGCGACAGAGGGGCGTAAGCACGCACACCCGCAACCCACCCACAATGCACGTCGTCTTCGTCGTTGGGCCGACCACCGGAGCAGGGTTAATTGTCATCAGTGGTCGGCCCGACGGAATACCCCCTATTTGGGGTACCCTCCCATCGACCGACGTCCCCCCCCCCCCTCGAGGAGGACGTCGGTCTTTCCTCACACGGTCGGTCTCTCGGCGGGTGACGGACTAATTCCCCGGTCACGTCACCCGCGGCCTCGGCTAGGGCGGTATGAGGCGCAGGTGTTCGCGCCTACGCCGCCCCAGTCGCCGGCGGCGGAATAATAGGAGGGATAAGGTTCTATTTTGATTTTACTTTGTCTTGCATAGATGTTATATTATGTATATTATAGTTCTTTAGTCGTCTTTTACGACATCCAAGGGCAAGATAATGGTAAATTGTATTCTTATTCTGTCACCACACAGATATCAAAAATTACATTATAGTAACGTTTATAATTTAAGTTGAAAACAGGGGAATGATTAGCGTTGTGCTGCATAGAAAATATCCGGGGCGACCAAAGGACGGCGTGCGAGCCCATAACCCACCTCGTACCCACGTACCCACGTCGCCTTCATCGTTGGGCCGACCATCAGTGCCGAGTTCCTTGTCCTCAGTGGTCGGCCTGACGGAATACCCTTTCGGGTACCCTCACCTCTCGACGTTCCTGTCCCGGGACGTCGGTCGCCGTCGCGCGGTCAGCCTCTCTGCGGGTGCCGGACTAAAGTCCCCGGTCCGGTCACCCGCGACCTCGGCTAGGCTAAAACTAGGGTAGAATTTTTTTTTTCTATTGCTAACGATGGCAAACGAGCAAATAGTATATATGATCGTAAGTGTTGCTGCCGCTCATGGATCTTTGCTAGGCTGCTGCCTATCGCGAATGGAGCGTGAACGCGTGCAATGAGGCTCGCTGAAATTAAAGGCATCACCAAAACCCACAACACACAAACACCCTCAGAAAGTTGGGCTTTTTCGCTCACCGATCGAAGCGCAAGCAACATATTGCCACTAGACGTCGATTTTCTGCTCAGTATGGTACCCCGGATGGACCGGCCCGTGGCTGTTGACATACAACTGTCAACAGTGTGCTCCTACCACTAATTAGGTGGTATCTCTATCTGATGCCGGTAACCAACTAAACAGCAAGGTAAACAACTACATTCCCAGGTAAGGTTGACATCAGGAAGACGGCCGGTAATAAAACTATTGCCAATATCTTTTGCAATACATACTAGTCCTTAGTCCGCCCGTGACCATGAACGCTGCAAAGTGTTCGAGACGTCGGGCAATCAAAAATCAAATACAAACGCGATAAAAGGCGTAAAGTAGTTTTATTTACAATACGTATAATGAAAGAACAGTACATATTGTGTCGACCTCGAGAAATTAGAACAAGAACAATGATTATGAAATAATAGGTCTTTTTTTTTTTTTTTTGGGTGGGCTATGGTAAGCGCACGCGCGGTCCACTCCGTCCGGGACGATGAAAAGACAGCGTGCGGGCCCATAACCCACCCGTACCAACGTCACCTCGTTGTTGGGCCGACCACCGGAGCAGATGTGACTTGTCGTCAGTGGTCGGCCCAACGGAATACCCTTTCGGGTAACCTCACCTCTCGACGTCCTGGGACGTCGGTCGCCGTCGCGCGGTCAGCCTCTCTGCGGGTGACGGACAATTCCCCGGTCCGATCACCCGCGGCCTCGGCTAGGGCGGCATTAGGCGCAGATACTCGCGCCTGCGCCGCCCGAGTCGCCGGCGGCGGAACGTGTCGCCGAATAGGAGCTCTACTCGCACACGATCCGCCGCCTCCTTCCGTGAGATTACGGCCTCACAGAAGGCGGCGACCGCGTCCCAGTTCCTGACGCTGACGAGCATCTCCCTGGCGATGGTCGGCAGCGCCAGGTCGGCACCGATAATTGCGACGAGTTCACGGCGATCCCTCCCATGCAGCACACTCCTCGAGCGTGTGCTGCGCCGTGTCCTCGTCGCAACTGCAGTGGTGGCAGGACGGAGTGCTCTCCCTCCTGACAATCTTGTGCAGGTACTACCCGAAGCAACCGTGCCCCGTCAGCACCTGCACCAATCGGAAGGAAAGCATCCCGTGCGTCCGCTCCAACCACTCCATCAGCACCGGCCGGAGGGCCTCGACGGTCCTGACACCGTACCGAGGACTCTCCAGCTGGACTGCCCAACGGGCAATGACTCCACGGCGGGCGTCGACCCGCCAGGCGGTGATCTCTTTGATGGAGACCATGCCGCCGCGGGCGCGCGTCTCCGACACTCGCCGATAAATTTCGGCGAGCATCTCCGCCTCCAGGTGAAATAATAGGTCTAATAAAACCCTATAGATAAATACTAGTTTAACAAATAAGATTTGCAATAAATATAGGTATGTATTAAGCCAATGTGAACATACATCTCATTCTTGACGGGACTGTCCCTTTTTACCTAGCCAAAACATTCTGCTCGTAGATGTCGTAAAAGACGACTAAGGTATACGCATACAATATCTATGCAAGAGAAGGCAAACTCCAAATAAAACGCTATACCAACACGTCTGACCAGCGTGGTCAATTTCCCTCTCATTGTGAGGAGGCTTGGGCCTAATAGCAGAACGTAGGTTAGATGTCATTAAAACCTAAATGTACCTTATTTACATAATAATTTCTGACATTTACGCCGGTATTACACATAGTAAATAAAACTATTTTACGAATTTTATCGCGTTTGTATTTGATTTTTGATTGCCAGACGTTTCGAACACTTTACAGCATGGTCACGGGTGGACTAGTCCTTAACGTGTTATTTACAATGTACCTAATTTGTTACCTCTCTGCCTAATTATTATATTGGCCGAGATTTATGTGTGTTTCATGCATTTGCCACTTATTTCCATTGAAAGCGATTTTGATTACCAATTGCACGTGCAACGAAAGCTCTAAATAGAATGTATTTTACAACAAAATGACGATTTGATTCTATTAATCAAAGCATAATATTATATAGGCTTTCTCGTTAAATGCGCCCTGATAAAAATTGTTCAATTAGAACCAGTAGTTTCTGAGATACCGCGATCAACCAAACAAAGTCTTCAACTTTATATTAATAAAAGTACATAAATCATTCGTGTGGTGACAAAGTAAGAATATTATTCACCACACCCTCTCTTGCCCACGGGTGTCATAAAAGACGATTCGGATATATGGTAAATTATTTCCCCTATACAAACATTAACAGTAGGTAACATATGCTATACTACATTTCCATGGGAACAGGTCTACCTATGTAAATAACATCTATGCAAGAACAGAAAAACTCGACATAAAATTCTATGCCAACCCGTCGGACCAGCGCGGTACAGTAGGTCAACTTCACCCCCATTCTCTCGGAGATCATGACGAGGTAGTTAAAAAAAGAATAACATCTAAGGTTTCAATTAAATGTTATTTCAAATTATATCAATATTATTAATACATATTTTATCCGTATGGTGAAGGAGTAAGAATACAATTCACTCCCTTTTTTGCCATGGATGACGGAAGTCCCGGCAGAGACGACTGAGGGATATAATATAAGGGATACAAAATAACAGCAAGAGAAGAAAAACTCGAAATAAAACCCTATACCTACCAACACATCTGACCAGCATGTTATAGTAGGTCAACTTTAGTCCCATTAGGAAGGACACTTGAATCCAGAAGTTGGACGTATATAAGACTAAATGACGATGATAATGACGTTTTTCATATTCCCTTGATTTATTTATAAGTTCTTATTATTTTCTATTTCTGCGTTCCGTTTTTACAAAAGAAAATTATGGTCACGCTACATTAAGCCTATATTCAGAGGCTATTTAACCCGAAATATAGAATTTTTTACATCCACACCCGTATATTGTTGGCGGGTCGGTAGTTTTATGTGTTTTTTATACGTTTCCAAGAACGAAGCGCTTTCGCATCTCAACCGAATTAAGCTTTTGCAAAACTGATTATCATTTTTAATTTGATACCGACACGAACATGCCTCATTTTTTTTTTGTAAAAGGCAAAGTTAAGGAAACAGTAACATTGGTATTTGGTTTTTTTTTTCGTGCGACTGGAACGTGGATTTAGGTCGTCACCTGCCGAGAGGCTGACCGCGCGACGGTGACCGACGTCCCCGAGGGAGGACATCGTGAGGAGAGGATACCCTGCGGGGGCATTCCGTAGGGCCGACCACTGACGACGAAAGTGACGTGCTACGGGTAAGTCATAGAGCCGCGCGCTGCCTTCTGGCGTCCCGGACGGAACCGGGCGGCAGATGCGCTGACCATGGCTTAGATTATTTGGTTTTTTGGATTTAGACTTTAAGAATTGGATAGATATCCTTAGAGGTTGCCTAATTAATGGTTGTCCGTGTGGTGACAAATTAAAAATACCACTCACAACCCCCTCTCTTATTCGTGGGTGTCGTAAAATATTACTAAGTGATATAATAGACAGATAACAACTATGTAAGATTAGGAAAATTTGGAATAAAGGCCTATACCAACCCGTTTTATCAGTGTGGTGTAGTAGGTCAATTGTCCTTCTATTTTGAAGATATCTCGAGACTAGGAGTGGGACGTATTATCATCATTACCCTGCTGTTATTCCAATTACTTGGGGTTAACTCAATATGTAGATTTTTTCATAGTCCATCCATCCATCAGCCTACAGACGTCCACTGCTGGACATAGGCCTCCCCACGAGAATGCCACTCGGAACGGTCCTGCGCTACTTGCATCCAACGGTTCCCTGCGACTTTGAGAATGTCGTCAGTCGACCTGGTGGGGGGTCGTCCTACGTTGCGCCGTCCGATTTGTGGTCGCCACTCAAGAACCTCTCTTCCCCAACGGTTGTCGGTTCGACGAGCGATGTGGCCTGCCCATTGCCATTTCAACGTGCTAATTCTGCTATGTCGGTTACACCCGTTCTTCTACGGATTGCCGTGTTCCGGATTTTATCACGTAGAGAAATACCGAGCATGGCCCTCTCCATAACACGTTGAGCGACTTTGAGCTTTTTTATGAGGCCGACATTTAGAGACCACGTTTCAGTGCCATAAGTCATCGCTGGTAACACACACTGGTTATAAACCTTTGTTTTCAGACACTGCGGAATATTGGACGAGAAGATCCTCTTAAGTTTCCCGAACGCTGCCCAGCCGAGTTGGATTCGTCGGCTGACCTCTTTCACGAAATTGGATCTACCTAACTGGACTACTTATCCTAGGTAAACATAATGATCAAATTTTTCATAGTCATCATCATCTTGCTCTTATCCCAATTACTTGGGGTCGACACAATATGTCATCTGTTTTGACATATTGCAAAAAGTTTCGGCAATGACTTTTATGACCGGCCGCCTGCCTGACGTCAACCCTCCTTGGGAATGTAATCGTTGACCCAAATGGTAGGTACCAGATGGAGTTGGTCCGGGTCAATCTAGGGCTCTTAGTCGTCTTTTACGATACCCACGAGCAAAGCAAGGGTTGGTAGTATTCGAAGCCGCTACCACACAGCTATCAATCAAATTTTTCATAGTACATCGCAAAAATTTTGCCAATAATTTTATGACCGGACGCCTGGATGACATTAATCCTTCTTGGGATTGTAATCGTTGACCTGACGGTATCAGATGGGGTTGGCTCGATGAAAAACTCTTAATCATCTTCCAATATAAAAGTTGGTAGTATTTGTAATCACCACCATGCATCTTTGGCTATTTCTGAAGACTTATTTGCAAACGAGAAATCATTGATAATTGTGGCGATTTGAATCTGCGTCTATTGCAAATGGTTTCCAGCAAGCGTGAGTTAAGTCCAACGTGTGGTAATTACTTTTCGCTCGCTAATAAGTTTTTCTAGAATATTCCCATCAATATTGGTCATGCTCACATAAGGATCTACTTGCGGTAGCTGCGTGGAGCGGGTCTCTCCCTTCCCTCCATAGTGGTTGAGGGGAGTGATGGCTGCTCTAGTAGTTAACTCGTGATCGGGTGCCGTTTGTGGGATCTGGTCCAGCCATATTCGTTTAAATTATATTAAGTGTCTTGCGGTTCGAAGGGCATCACACTGGAGCTTGTTCTTACAAAACATGTACACAATTGTATAACTAGTAAGAAGAAAAAAAAAAAAAATAAAAATAATGACAAGCCCGCTGAGTTTCTTGCCGGATCTTCTCAGTAGCGGTCGCGTTCCGATCCGGTGGTAGTATATTTTTTTTGGAAATTGTAAACCTGACAATATGTAAGTGCCCTCTCAGGGTTTATGCATAATAAAATAATTTGAATTTGAATTTGAATTTATTGGAATATACTAGCTATCAATATTGGTATATATAACTTGTGGTAACGGAGTAAGAATACAATTCATCACACCCTATCCTGCCCTTCCTTTTACGGGACCCACGTGCAAGAGTAGTGGACGGTATTCTTATTCAGTCACCACATGGTTAATTTTAATACTATAGAATGAAATTTTATGGCATCTAACGACTACTCTTCTTATTATCAAATTGCCACAGTATTCCAGTAGAGGCACTACAGTTATGCCTATAGTCATGAACTTGTCAGCAGCATGACTCTGTCACTACGATTTTATTGTTCATCTCTCCCATATAGGTACCAGCAGCTACGAATGAACTGTCTACTGAGGGAATTTTAATCAAGAACTCTTCTCGTACGGTAAGAAGCGATTTGGAAGTGTTAGTCTTGTATTGTATTTAATATCTTACTTAGTATTTAAACATGCTATATTAAATAATTTTGAAGGCATTTTATGTAATGTGATGCGGAGGAACAGTTGGGGTGTCATCATCATCATCATCATTTCAGCTCATATATGTCCCACTGTTGGGCTTGAGCCTCCTTCATAGGAGGGAAATTGACGTACTAAACCATGGGTGTAGTGAAATGTTTTACTAATGCTTTCTTTTTCCAATAAAATCTTCACAAGATGTCATTGACAGGACAGTGTGTGTGCATTGTTGAAGGAAATGATTTGACTTACTGACGGACAATGACTAATATCAAGAAATTAAAACCGTGTAGAAAATTGTAACTTGTTTCTGTCAACAATGGGTTCGTATTGCCTGATTGCCAATGCGATACAAGAAAAATAAGAAAAGTTCTTCAGAATGCGTTTTGTTCTATAGCTATATAGAAATAAAATTTAAATACGGTCGATCTATAAGTTGATTCACATTGACAAGACTGATTCAAAAAACACAATAATGATTACTCGTCGACCCTCAAGTTTTACCCTTTCGGCCCCTTCGAGTACACCACATTGACGAAATTAACTCACACACTCACAATATTTAAGACCTTTATGTTTTTTTACATAAGCCGAGGGCAAGGAAAACGTGGGGCCACGTGGAGGGGTCGCGTGGGGTGCTGGGCGGGGCGATGCAGCTGCACTAGGGCTCCGCCGGCGGTCGCCAGTCGTGCCGCGAGCGTCACGCACCACACGTCACGGCTACCCTTAGAATTTTAGCGCCAAAAGACTTCGATACCGTATTATTAAAAGTTGAAAAAAAAATTAATGTTCGAACTGTGATTTTTAAAAAAGGAATCCTTTGAAATGTAATTTTTTATCTTTAAAAAGTTGCAAATATTTTTTTGTGAAGTTTTTAAATTGGCGGGTGTCGGGTTGATGTGTGCGAGCGAGAGGTGCGATATGGAAAGTCCGGGCGAGGATACAGGACGGACAGCGCCCCCCGCACCGCATGGCCCCGCCGCCCCACAGCCCAACGGATCCAATAAGATCATCGGACGAAATGTGAATGGAACCAGTAAGTCACGTAACGCAATTAATTCCTTTAAATATTTTTTCAGTTTTAATGACAGCGACAAGTTTTGATGCATTTAAGTCATTTCAAAATAACGCAATTTTAAATGTTGTTAACTAATTTAATAGCAATTTTGTTGCGTTTTGATTCAAATCTTGTTTAGACGAGTTTTTGTATTTATTTTGTAACATAAGAGCAACTTAAGGGCGAACGCCAATATAAGTCATAAAAGTACATTAAATAATTTTCAGTCTCATCGTCACTTAACTTTTAATTAATTTAACGTTTGTGTCATAATAGAAATACGATAATTCTTTGAACTAATTGTTTTCAATTTTATTCTCTTATCACTTTCAATTTATTACTATTTTTGAAGTAAAGACTTGTTGAGCAAAAACAATAGGACTCTACCAACACTTTTGTTTATAATTATGTTATAATTTCTATTAATTTTTTTTATATAATTTTGTACTTAAATACCTGTATATATTGGTTCGGTTGACGTGAGAGTTGAGTTTGAGTTGAAATACATCTATACCAATAAATAAAATTGGAGTGTCTGTTTGTAATGTCAAAATAAAAGGCTTTTTTCATGCTCACACGGTTATTTGCACGACACCTATGCCTAAAATAGCAATTAAAAAATTTTTGCCTGTCTGTCTGTCTGTTTGTTCCGGGTAATCTTCAAAACGGCTGGACCGATTTCAAAAATTCTTTCACCAATGGAAAGCTATAATATCAGGGCGTAAACTAGGCTATATTTTATCCCGGTATTCCCACGGGAACGGCAGCTACACGGGTAAGACGACTATAACCTATAACCGAAGCGAAGCGAGGGCGGGTTGCTAGTTAATAATATAAACATATATAATGAAAATTCTAAAAATATACACGTATTTCTTCAAGTTTTCACGTCTGTCTGCCTATTTTTTATTGAGCACAAATCAAAATTCTAATCTTACAAAAATACAAAGAAATCCAAAATATAACAACTTGAAGGCTAGTCTAGTTCTTAATGTAAGTTCCATTCCTCCACTAAGTATATTGTTATGTTCTTTTAAATATAAGTGGGCATCCTGACGTAATAGTGAAACAATTCCATAATTGCCACTCTTGGCAGGGAGGGAGAGACTAGAATATTGGTAGACTCTAAAAGAAAATGTTTCTGTTAATTTTCTATTCTTGCAATAATTTTCTTTACAACCTAAAAGTTAATGCATCACTAGGTAAATTAACAGAAGTAGGTCCATTTCCTTTCCATCGGGGAGGAGGTGTTAGTCCAACAGTGGACCGTATATGAGCTGAGATAATAAAAGTTTATGAAATTACACTTAGATTCAAATATTTATGTATTAATCTTCTGTTCGTGTGTTTGTACAGAACTCCTAAACGTCGGGACCAACTGTTATGTTTTTTTTTTGTAGCAGTTCCAATGGATATGAGAATGGTTTAGATTAATAATTGGAACCGGTAGGTGGCACTGCGATCGATTTCAAAAAGAATTTAATTTACTATTTCTTTTTAGATTTGAAGAGAAAAACGTCTGTTACGTCAGCCATTATACAAATTGGGTAGGTTACAAGTCGTCATCTTGTTTTTATCCCAATTACTTGGCGTCGATACATTATATACTCTTACATATTCAAAAAAGCTGTTTTGACAATGGTTTTATTACCAGACGCCTACCTGATTTCGCTATCTTTCGTAGTGTCAGCTATGAATATTACCAATACTTACATAGCTCGTGGTTGTTGTAAATAATTAAGAACTTAAATTTGGGCCAACTGCATCCTGTAAAGTCCTGTGTCCTCTGAACAACAATTAAATTCTCAAGGAATGACACGCATGTCATCATCATCTTGCTCTTATCCCAATTCCTTGGGGTCGACGCAATATGTCATCTGTTTTGACATATTGCAAAAAGTTTCGGCAATGACTTTTATGACCGGCCGCCCGCCTGACATCAACCCTCCTTGGGAATGTAATCGTTGACCCAAATGGTACCAGATGGAGTTGGTCCGGGTCAATCTAGGGCTCTTAGTCGTCTTTTACGACACCCACGAGCAAAGCAAGGGTTGGTAGTATTCGATGCCGCTACCAAGGAATGACACGCATATAGAGTTATATAATAAAATGAAAAAAAGTTTTTTTTTTATGTGGTGATGGAGTAAGAATAGAATTCATCACTTTCTTTCTCATCCGCGGGTGTCGTTAGAGACGACTAGAGGAGAGGAGACGGCAAGAGGAGAAATATTCGTAATAAAACCCTATATAAAGCCGTCTGACCAGCATGCTGTAGTAGGTCAAATTCCCTCCCATTGTAGAGGAATGTGGAGCTCAGAAATGGACGGTGTGTGAGCTAAGATGATGATGATGATGTTATCCTTACTAATATTATAAATGCGAAAGTAAGTTTGTTTGTTACGCTTTCACGCTTCAACCACCGAACCGATTTTAAAAATTCTTTCACCAATGGAAAGCTATAATATCAGGGAGTAGTATAGGCTATATTATATCCCGGTATTCTCACGGGGACGGGAACTACGTGGGTAAGGCTACTGAAACCGAAGCGAAGCGAGGGCAGGTTGCTAATAATAATAATATCCATTTATTTCAGACTATGTCCATATAAAAGCTTAACTATGTCTAGTACTAATTAAAAAAATGGTAAAAAAGGGGTACTAATTAAAAAATATATCCCTATATTCATAATTCGGATTATAAACAAGATATAAACAGTGCATAGATAATTAAATCCCAACAAAAATAATACTTGACGAGTGTCGATCAAGTTTTTATCGTACCTTGTGTGAGCGATGTTTTTCCTACGTTTCCACGGTTTTTCCTCTGGCTGTGCAACAATGAGTTTTTGCTGCCTCCCGCTCCACTATATAATACAACCAATCAGTCTTGATACTTTAAACATACAACTCTTTTTCATTCATTCACTCAATCTATAAATCACTTTTGAACTATTTTAACTAAGCTACGATTTGCTTCTAATTTATTGTCCCTAATAAAGATAATTGATTTATGATATTAAGATATGTAAATAATCAGATGTTTAATATATTTAAAGTTAAAAAATTGTTCTTCGTTCGTGTTATGTGCTCTGTATAAAGACTGAAGAAGAATACAATTTACAACTCCCAATCTTGGCCCAAGCAAGCCCCCTATAGCATCTATACCATCCTGCCTGATTAGCATGGTATTTCCCTCCCTATTGTGAAGGAAGCTCGAGCCCAGCAGTGGGACGTATATGAGCCGAAATAATGAAATGATGAATATAATTATTATGATTAAAAAATAAGTGTTGCGAGGAACTAAAAAAATATCATTATTTTTGGAAAATAGAATACTCGTCGTATGACTTCAGAGTAGCAATTTAAAATGACACATGAGTGCTTAGTATCAATTTCGAATAAAGTATATATAGCTAATTATATTTTTTTATCTTTAATAGGCACTATCAACGGTAAATCGTACTGCAATTAAAATACCGTGTAAAAACGCAGAAAAAAAATATTATCCACATTTATTTCATACACTTCTTATTATTGAGCTCATTTATATCCCCCATAATTGCTGGGCAGTGGATTACTGTACTATTCTGACCAGAAGCATTGGAATAGAGGCTTCTTTCGAATATTCATTATCTTACGCTATTTAGTTATCTTTAATAATACTCATGGTAAAGGGAGAAGATAGTGATCTGCTTTCATATTTCATCATCACAGGGAAAGATTTCATTCGTTAAACAAATCTATACTAATATATAAAGCGGAAGAGTTTGCTTGTTTGAACGCGCTAATCTCATGAACTACTGCTCGCGTTTGAAAAATTATATCAGTGTTATATGGCCCATTTATCGAGGAAGGCTATAGGCTATATATCATCATGCTAAGATCAGTAGGAGCGGAACAACAATGAAAAATATTTCAGAATCGGGTTTTTTTTTCCCTTTTGAGTGTTTCCGCTGCGTGCACTACATAAACAGTTAGGTTTCGCAAAAATCATGTGTTGGCAACAGCGTGACAGCATTTTATTATTTTAAAATATTTTCACCTTCTACGTAAACAAATTCGCGGGTTAAAGTTAGCATTAGCTCAAGGTAACTGTTCCAAGCGGATGAAGTCGCGGGCATAAGCTAGTAAAATATATTTATATTTCATTTTCAAGTATCAAAATTACTTTATCCAACAAGAAACGGGGCATAGGCAAAAAGATCCAACCCAAGAACAAGACAAACCGTCGCCAGAAACGCGCGCGTATAAAAACGCAAATTACGCGACGCAACGGGTTCGATTCCCATCGCGTGCTACTTGAATATTATGCGTTTTTTTTCCTCATCTCATTCGTATTAATATGGAAATGATTTTCTTTTTACTTTCTTAGAAAGTAAACAAAGAAGAAAACTAGAAAATATTGAAAAAACGAAGTGATTGAAATGCCGACCCCATGTGTCATGGGTTCGATCTCCAGGCAGGACAATTTTTTTTGTAGCAGCCACGAATGACACTGGCAATTGTAGTAATAATTTATATGTTTTTCAGGAGAGAGCCTGTTGCCTATTTTGCTGTTAAGACCTTTGACTAATTTTTGCGACGCCCACGGACAAGAAGTAATGAGTGCCAACAATTGTATTCTTACCCCGTGGTTATACGGGAAATAGGCTATATACAGGTTTATGAATGATTAGCCATTCATTAAATTCAAATTGAAACCATTTATGTATAAACCCCGCGGGGGCACTTACATATTGTATTCTTTTTTTTACATTTTTTCTTAAAATTACCGCCGGATCGGTACGCGACCGCACTGAGAAGATCCGATAAGAAACTCAGCCGGATTGTCTATTTTTATTTATTTTCTAATTTCATTTAAATCATCAGAATCATCATCATCGTCTCAGCTCATATGTCCCATTGCTGGACTCGAGCTTCTTTTACATTGGTAGGAAAATTGACTCATAATACCACGCTGGTCAGATGGGTTGGTATAGGATTTTATTTCGATCTTTCTCCTTTTATTTCGACCTTCTCTTGCATAGATGTTAAATACATATTATATCCCTTGATCGTATTTTATAACATTCACGGGCAAGATAGGGGGTGGTGAATTGTATTCTTACTGCGTTACCACATGGCTCAATGACTCTATTTCGAAAGCTAAATACTTAAGATACATTACATTTATTGTCATATCTTTAGAGTTACATAAAACTGCGTAAATTGAATTCAACATAAATTTCCATTAAAATACACAAAGAAATATGTTAAAATTATTTTACATTTCGATTTAAGTGAGAATAAAAACGGTCATTATGTAAAACGGTTTCATAAAAATGCAACTTGACTAAAACAAAAAGAGGTCTGTGAATTTAATCTGTACAATAATACGGTGTAACTATGGCTGCCAGAAAAAATATTAAAAGGAAATAAAATGGCCGGTGTTTGCAAAAAACGTTGGGGAGTAATGTAATTTAGATAAATGGGTCCGTAGGTGGCTTATAGGAAATAATCGAGCAATAAAAAATCTGAAAATATTTTAAAAGGATTATAATAAAACCGACTAAGTGCGAGTCGGAGTCGCGCACGAAGGGTTCCGTACCATTATCTATAAAAAGGGCAAAAAATTTGTGTTTGTTGTATGAGATGCCCCTTAAATATTTATTTTATTTTGTTTTTAGTATTTGTTATTATACCGATAACAGAAATAGATAATTTGTAAAAATTTCAACTGTCTAGCTATCGCAGTTCTTGAGATACAGCCTGGTGACAGACAGATGGACGGACAGACAGCGAAGTCTTAATAGTAGGGTCCCGTTTTTACCCTTTGGGTACGGAACCCTAAAAAGATCCAGTTTTGTGATAAAAATTAATTGCCTGAAAAGTCTTCTTCTTGTGTAATGTCAAAAAGCTACAATTATAAGTGATTGGTGCCAGAGTCCAGTTATTTATTCATCGTATTTGTACTTTCTACGTCTTTAGTCTTCGTTTTTTAGTCTTAGTCGTTACCATTAATTAGATGCTGACAACCAAATTATGGTTCCTCTAGGAGTTTCGGTAGAATATAAAAAAGCACGCAATTCACTATTATATCATAATCACAACATTTCAGTATTTTATTTATATTATATTGCATAAAATATCAGCAAAATTATTCAATATAACACTGTAAAACACTAAAACAATGAATAAAATTTAAAAGCGCTACATGACATTTTCACATTCTCGTCAATAACCATTATTGCGAATAAACAATTTTTAATAGTCATGGTGTTCTAAACGTCGGAAAACTATCAATCTTCAACTAATATTTAAAGAGGAAAGATTTGTTTGTTTGTAGTAAATAGTCTCCAAAACTACGAGGCCGATTTCAAAAATTCTTTCACCAATGGAAAGCTATAATATCAGGGAGTAACATAGGCTATATTTTATCCCAGTATTCCTACAGGCACTACGCGGGTAAGACGACTGAAACCGAAGCGAAGCGAGGGCAGGTTGCTAGTCAAATATAAATATCATATAACGTAACGTAAAGATAGTTTTATTTCAAACTAGCAACCCGCTTCCGCTTCGCTTCGGTTTTTAGTTGCCTTACCCGCGCAGTTCCCGTTCCCGTGGGAATACCGGGATAAAATATAGCCTGTTACTCCCCGATATTGTACCTTTCCATTTGTGAAAGAATTTTTGAAATCGGTCCGATGGTCTAAGCGTGAAAGCGTAACAAACAAACAAATAAACAAACAAACTTACTTTCGCATTTATAATATTAGTAAGGATGTATAATATTCACATAAACATCAGAGATTCAGAGAATTTTCCGTGTGGTGACGGAGTAAGAATACAATTCACCACTCCCTATCTTGCCCGTGGATGTCGTACAAGACGACTATGGGATATAATAGGCACATAACATCTGTGCAAGAGAAGGAAAACTCGAAATGAAACCCTATACCAACATGTCTGACCCTATACCAGCATGGTATAGTAGGTCAATTTCCCTCCCATTATGGAGGAGGCCCTAGCCCAACTGTGGGACGTATATGGGCTGAGATGATGATGATGATGAAACATCAGAGATGATCATTTAGTCTATATATAAAAATACCTTATTTCAGGCAAGAGATTTAACTCTATGCTTAGGGATCCCTGTTAAGGCGCGGTGCAATACTTTTATTTTGCTAAGTTTTTTTTACATTAGCAAGTAGACGCTGTGGAGTCTTTAGAGTTTTTAATGTTAAGGGGAGAATAATATCAACAATTTTGGTCTCATTTTTCTGTACACGAGAACTAAGACGATGAATGATTTATTAGAATGATAATGAAATTGGAACTGAATAATAAATTACGTTTGGAAAATAAGTACAGTTATCATCATAAACTCAGCCCATATAGGTTGTTGCGGCTTAGTGGACTGTATGGGGCACCTTATGCCAGCAACATACCAACGTGGGCTTGCCGAAGGACCAGCGGGAAGCCAATCCCACAAGTGGAACTGGTTCCCACAAAATGGGGGTTTGTTAGGGAAACGGTGGGAAGTAAGCGGAGAACTTACCGTGCTTTGGTGGAGCTGCAGACCTGCTGTGCTGACCTGGTGGTGTTCCCGACGAGCTAAGTTGGGCTGAACGCGGGCACTGAATTTATAGTCTATTTGATATGTGATCACTATTACGGTATATACACTAGGCTGACCAACGTGGTATGCTGATACGAAACTGCGTGCTCCACGGAACAAATACGTCACGAGAGTTTCACGAGAGTGTCAAATCAAGAATAGCGTCGGCGCACGACGATCGAATGAACGAATCTAGGCGGATTCAACCGAATTTCGCTCGTCAATCAGACGTCACGCTATTGGCGTGAACATATGTTATATAAGTCAGATGGTAAATAGAGAATATATGTGCTAGAGAAGAAAATAGAGAGCCGTCGCTCAAGACGCCTGGCAGATGTGAAACGTCGAAATTATTCTGTACAAGTATATATGCATAAAAGAACAGATTACGACAGGAACTAATATGGCATAAAGTATTAATAAAATATTACGATTTTTTTGCAGAAATAGATAATTTTTATTCAATAAACATTTATTTTCATTAGTAAATAGGTATGTGTTTAGGTTAATAATTTATTTTGAGCTCACTAGATGGCGTTGTACAAGATTTTAAAATAGTTTATGGTTTCGTTACACAAATGTACATATTCAAGTGTGGCGTTAACCCCACGGCAACGATCAGGTTCATCCTCGCCTATAGATGTTTCACATCAAATTCTCGAAATAAAACCCTATGCCGACCAGCTGCCAGCTGACCAGCGTGGTAGATCAAATTCTCTGTCATAAAGGAGGAGGTTTCAGTCCAACAGTGGCACATAAACAAACTAAGATGAATAAAATTATATATTTATGTATTATTAATACGCTTTTATTGGCTTCAGACGTATGTATGTTAGTATGTAATGGAATCTTTGAACATGATTTTGACCCCCTTCACACGTCGGATTAACTCGAAATTTGGCATACTTATTAACGACCGATGACAATTCAATATTTTAAACAGTTTGATCCGTTATCCTTACTAGGATAATCAGGATTAGCGTAAATTCAACTAAAAAATGAAAAATAAATAATGGTTCAAACAAAACTAAAAAAATACGCTTTTAAAGAAAATCCAACTAAAATAGAAAATATTTTTTTTTTAAATTTGAATTAAGAATAGTGTATATAAGAAAAAATATTTTTTATTGTAAAAGAAGCGTGGGGTGCTTTTTAAGATATAATCAAAATGATAATCCTTCTACTCTCATATCTGTCAATAAAATATTTATAACTATTGACAACATGCACCCCACGCTTTTTTTACAATAAGAAATATTTTTTTCTTATATACACTATTCTTAATTCAAATTTTTAATTTTTGAAGTTATACTTCTTTAGGCGCGTTATGAAAAAAATGATGAGAGTGAAATTTTAATTATGTGACACAAAATTAACAGTATGAAGTTGTCTGCTTAACCGCTCATTAAGTCTCGAAAAAAAAGCTACCAACAAAATAGAAATTGAACCTCGATATTAGTCGCGCATGTTGGTACGCTCGTCACCTCTGATCACTTTTTTTTTTTTTTTAGTATTTTATTTTTATTTTTTTTTATTTTTTTTATATATTTTTTTTATTTTTTTTCTTTTTTTTATTTTTTCTTTATTTCTTTTTCCTTTTTTTTATTTTTTTTTATTTTTTTTTTTATTTTTTTTCTTTTTTTTTTATTTTTTTTATATATTTTTTTTTCTTTTTTTTTATTTTTTTTTTTTTTTATTTAGATTATTCTCTAAATTTGGTTTTTAATAATTATATATATATATATTTTAATGATGCCAAAGAAGTATAACTTCTCACGCGCGTACATAAGTACACGCACCCATTTTTTTTTTTTTCTATTCTTAGTTGTATTTTCTTTAAAAGCGTGTTTTTTTAGTTTTTTTGAACTATTATTTTGACTTAACGCATTCTCTCGCACTTGTACAATGACTGATAAACGTTACGCGTACTGTTCGATAGAGACAGCGCTCCAAAGACCCTTTCAGCTCATATATGTCCCACTGCTGGGCTCAAGCATCCTCCACAATAGGAGGGCAATTGATCTTACTATACCATGCCAGTCAGATAGGTTGGTATAGGGTTTTATTTCGACATTTCCTTCTCTTGCATATATGTTATATGCGTATTTATATCCCTTAGTCGTCTTTTACGACATCCACGGGCAAGATAGGGAGTGGTGAATTGTATTCTTACTCCGTCACCACACAGAATAGATCCAAAGATGTATGTGGAGTATTTATGCCGGGTTCTGTAAGTAATAAATATTTTTATGCAATGGTGACTGTTATCAAAAGTTCCGTGCTTGAGTATAAAATCTATTTCCCATAGTGAGTATCGTGAGTTCGATAGCCATGCAGGTCAATTTTATCATCATCTTCGGTCCACATAAACCCCACTTCCTTCGCAATAACAAGGAAATTGATCTACTGTACCACGCTGGTCAGTCTCTTGCATAGATGTTATATGCATATTAGATCTCTTAATCGGTTTTTACTATATTCATGGACAAGATATAGGGTGATCAATTATATTCTTACTCTCACGAAAAATATTAGTAAAATGTTTATAGCATAGATTGTATTTATTATTGATTTATTTTCATAAAATTTCTAGCTGACCCAAAAGACGTTGCGTTGCTCTGTCCAAATCTAAAAAATCGATCGAATCGATTGAAATCGCTACAATCGCTACAAAAAAATCATCAAAATCGGTCCAGCCGTTTAGGAGTTCCATTACAAACACACGAACAGAAGATTTATATATAAAAAGATGAAATTTATCATAGAATTTTTATTTCAATGTTTTTTTTTGATAAATATTCGTAGTACAAAAAAGTTGCGGACCATTACTTGAGAAGCTTCATAAGTATGTGAAGCTTCACTTCAAAAATGATCAACTGCTATAAAGAAACCTTACAGAGGTTAAGAGGTTACAGAGTAAAAATACAATTGTGCTGACGGAGTAAGAATACAAATCACCAGTCCCTGTCTTGCCCGTGGGTGTCGTAAGAAAGGACTAAAGGATATCATAACATCTATGCGCGAGAAGGAAAACTCGAAATAAAACCCTATTCCTTTTTTGACTACGGTCAGCGCACCCGTCGCCCAGCTCCGTCCGGGGCGACAGAGGGGCGGCGCACGCGACCCCGTAACCTACCCGTGACACGTCACCTTTGTCGTTGGGCCGACCAAAATAAAACCCTATACCAATCTGTCTGACCAGCATGGTATAGTAAAGTCAATTTCCCTCCTATTGTGGAGGAAGGCTGAGCCCAACACTGGGACATATATGAACTGAAATAATGATGATGATAATGAATAAAAATATAATTCAATCATATTTTCCCTTATAACCTTACCTTTAAGCTGGCAACACCATATCTACATAATATGTAGATGTGATCCAATTTTTACGAAACACTAAACATGCTATCATACATGATATTATAATATAAACAAATTTATTCAACTCGTGACTTTATCAGCGTTACAGCGTACTCTTGTAAATAAAAACTTTTCTGTAAATATGTTGATTTGGAAGAAAAATGTACCGGATGTCATGACATTTGCGTATTTTTATGTTATTTATGGATATATTTATGTTAATATTGTCGTAGTTTTTGCTATAAGCTGCTAAGTATTGTTTTTATATAGAATAATTTAGTAGGATGTTTAAAAACGGAATGTCATATTGTTAATTTGTTTTTTTTTAGGAGTAGGGCCACGCTACTTACGGAGTCTATCTGTGGCGATTTTGCTGCTGCCTTACTAACAGTTAAACAGTCCATAAGAATTACAAAAAAAGTAATAAGTTAATTTTTTTTTTTTTTTTTTTTTTTTTTTTTTTTTTTTTTTTTTTGTGTGTACAGCTGTTGGCCGCAGATGGCCTTGACAGCTTGACGCGGACTATGGGTGAGCGCTGAGGGCTCTCAACCCGGAGAAAATGCTATGCTATGTATGCTAAGCGACATCGCCCAAGGGCTCCCCCTGTGGGGAACGGACCTCGGCTTGGGGCGTCGCTGGAGGCAAAGTGGGCGTGCCCACGTTTTTAATAGTGACTTTTGCGCGGCGCGGTTTCGCACCTCGACGGCGAGGGCGGAACCGCGGGTATTTATTTGTTAAGGCCTCGCGGGCCGTGTAGGCTCTTTGTTGAGCGAGTGTGATAATGTCGTCCTCTTCGTCGAGGACGTGACGAGGACGTCGGATAGAGGAGATTTTGGAGGGTCTATAGGAAGCCGCCCCAACCACTAGTTGGTTGGGGTGTGTCATGGCAGAAATAAGTTAATTGTGGTAACCGTTGCATTTATACTTCTTTTTTTGTTTTGCCAATCAGCTAGAAGCCAATTTTTTTGTATGGCCAAACAGCTATAGACCAATTTTTTTGTATGGCCAATCAGTTATATGGGCCTATTGTTTCTAATGTCAAGTTATATTTTTTTTAATTATCAGTTTCTTTACTTTTTTAGTTTCTTCATTGTATTTAATGTCTGTCAGTAAATCAAATCATCATCTTCAACAGTGTCATGGCAACACCGATAATGATATCTTCTGGGAGTTATGGTGGGAAACGAAAAAAATTGCATTATGTAAAATGGCATCAAATTTATTTAATATAACACGTTAAAAGGCTAAGGTATTGAATATAATACAAGACCACCACGCTCTCACGTTTTCGCCAAAACTCCATACTCGTGATAGGGTTAGCGGGATTTAAAGTAAGACCTATAAAAAAACATTTAAAATACACTTTAAAAAACAAACACAAAATGGCCGATATTAAGACTTGTGTCCATCCATTCCGAATTTAATCCTCTTTAAGGTAATATACTAAATGATTGCTATAAAACGCGCGCTAAAAATTCTACAGGTTTTTAGCCGCGAAAAGATTCGCTTTATTTTAGAGGCGTTCCGTTTTTCAGAATTGGATTTAAAAAGGTGATATAGAGTTTTATTTAGTCGATTTAAATAAATACTCTTCCATTATCGTCATCATCACAACTCGTATGAGTAATAGGGCTGGGCTCGAACCTCCTCCACAGTGGGAGAAAACTCGTCTTATTTTACCAGTTGGGTTGATAGAGACTATTTCGAGTTTTTCTACTGTTGCAGAGATGTTATTTGATCTGCGTCGTTCAGCCATCTTTTACGATCTTGTCATCATCATCATCATTCGTTCAGCCTATCGCCGTCCACTGCTGGACGTAGGCCTCCCTCATGTTACGCCACAAAGTGCGGTCCTGTGCAGGCCCGCCGCTAGCTGTTTCATCGCCCGCGTGCAATATGGATTATGCCGCCCTTCATTTTTGGAAGGCACACCGCGCCCAATCTGTTCGGGTGCGACTTCATAATCTACCGTATTCCCTCCTCGTTGTCATTGGGCCAATCACTGGTACCGATTCCTTGACATCCGTGGCCGGCCCGGCGGATTACCTTTTCGGATACCGTCCTCTTTGGCCCCGGCAACATTGCACTGGTGACGACCGGGACGTCGCCCTCACGCCGTCGGCCTCTCTGCGGGTGGTGGACTAATGCCCGGTGAATCCACCCGCGACTTCGGCTAAGGCGTCATTAGGCGCAAGTACTCGCGCCTGCGCCACCCAACGCGCCGGCAGCGGAGTGTGTCGTGGTAGAAAAATTTTGACGTTGTCGAGCATCGTTCTAGCGCTGGTCGGCAGCATCAAGTCGGCACCGATGACTGCGACGAGTTCCCAGCGCTGCACTGCCCAAGCCACGGAGACCTCAAGCGTGTGCTATGCCGTGTCCTCGTCGCAATCGTAGTGATGGCAGGATGGCGTTCTCTCCCTCCTCCCGACCTTCTGCAGGTACTTGCCGAAATAATCATGTTCCGACAAGACCTGCATCAGTCGGAAGGGGAGGAAGCAGTGCCGCCGACGCAACCACTCTATCGCCACCAACCGGAAGGGCTCGACGGTCCGACCACTGAACCGAGGCCTTTCCAGCCGGAGTGTCCAATGGGCAATGACATCCCGGTGGATGTTGCTCCGCCAGGGGGCCAGCTCGCGTAGCGAGACACAGCCACCCCCACCAGCATCGCCGAGACCCGTCAGTAAAGACCAGCGAGCATCTTCGCCTCCAAGTCCCAAGGGGGAGTTCCTGCCAACGCATGCTGGCACGCTGCCTCCGTCGCCACGTCCTCCGAGTGGGACGGGCAGGGACTCCACCTACACGGGTGCGCCGTACAGGGCCATGGACCGAGTCACTCCTGCGTATAGCCGTCGACACGTAGCACTGGGTCCCACATTCGACATGAGCCACGAAAGCGCGGACGCCGTGCCGACAAGCCGCAGAGCAAGTTGGCGGCAATGCTCCCTGAACCACCATCGCCCGTCGGGAACCAGACCCTTCTGAGCTCGTATGTTGATGGGGACCGAATTGAAGGTGAACGAGGCCCCGGCGGGTGAATCGTTGCAAGGCCCATGAAACAATAGGACTTCCGTCTTATTTAGGGCCACCCTTTTTCTTTTTTGGTTGGGCTATGTTCAGCACACACGCCGTCCAGTCCATCCGAGGCAACGAATGGACGGTGCACGGCCCCAAAACCCAGCATAATCCCTCTCCTTCGCCAATGGGCTGACCACCGGTACCGAGTTCCTTGTCGTACGCGGCTAACCCGGCGGGATGCCCTTTTGGGTACCCTCCCTTTCCAACGCCCCTCCCGGGACGTCGGGCGCCCTTGCGTGAGCTACCTCTCTGCAGGTGACGGACTAATCTCCGGTCCAGTCACCCGCGGCTTCGGATAGGGCGGCATCAGGCGCTCAGGTACTTGCGCCTGCGTCGCCCTAGTCGCCGGCGGTGGAATGTGTCGCCTTAGAGGAGTTCCCCTCGCGCACGCTCCGTCGCCTCCTTCCGTGAGATGACTACCTCACACGACGACACAGTTGGTGCGATCGCCGCCTTCTGTGACACCGCCTTCTGTGATTCCTGACGCTGTCGAGCATCTCCCTAGCGATGGCCGGCATCGATGATTGCAACAAGTTTATGGCCACCCTAGCCCCGGCGCCTTGATCCGCCTGACAATCTCTTCGGTGCCGGGAGCTGCCACCTCTTCTAGTAACGAGCGTGTCGTCGACGTAGTCAATTACGTGCAGTCCGGGAGGGAGGCTACCTCGCAACGCCCAGTCGTAGCCGATATTCTAAAGAGAGACCCCTGCGGAATACTGCACGACATGGGTGTCTGCACAACGACTCCTATTCGGTCCACGTAGAGGACGCTGCAATGGTGACTGCCTTCATGACTATGGTCCTTATGTACAGCAAGGCCGCGATCGTCGAAAGCCCTTTTCTGAAATCGAACCGGGCGTCCGCCAGATCGAGACCACTAACCCTTCGTAAGTGCTGGCTGTTGACAGACGAACGTTTGGTATTGCATCCTAGTTTTAACGAATGGCAATTGACGGCGGTGTTAATGCCAATCGGTACATTTTTTTTCCATGCGATGATATTTCCTATACTTAAGGTAGGGTGGATATTATGACATGAATTACGTGATGAGTTGATCGATTTGCCGCCCCCCTGGACGTCCTCTTACGGTGGGCCTGGTCCTGTGCCGCCTGCATCCAACGACGCCCAGCAACTTTCACCAGGTCGTCGGTCCACCTAGTGGGGGGGCGTCCTACACTGCGCCGTCCAATATTTGGATGACGATTTATCTACTTCTACGATCTCGTAGTAGTGTATTTTTACTCCACAGTATAAAAAGTCTTGCAGTTGAAGACCCTTGCCGGACTAAATAAAAGTGTGTAATAAGTAATATGTGTAATATCAGGACAGACTGCTTAATAACCAGGGTATCCGTATATCATTTGTATTCGTACCTCATTTTGGGCATTATTCAGCTTTTTATAAACAAATTTTAATGAAGTTTGGTTTATAATTACTACCACCTGTAGGTTTGTATCTTATTATTCATGTTGGATTTAAAAGTTAGGAAAAACCGCTTGATCATACAAATACCTTACTCATATTAAGTAAAGGAAAAAAACAACAAACTCTTATTGTGGACTAGACTACGTTTGATAAATTTTAATAATGTTTCATATTGCCACCATAAGCTATAGAGATGTAATTCTCCGGAAATTACGAGCTTTAAATATTTGATATTAAACAAAACAGAACAGTTGTTTGTTTTTTAGTGCGGGCAATACACTCTCGCACCATAGACAATACCGCCAACTCATTCAATTCAAATAAAGAACTCGGTTACGCAAAGATGCGTCTGAAAACAGGGATTCGTATAAAAAGTATGTTCTACTCCTTTCATTTGTTGAATCAGCTTATTTGACAATACCGTTGTGTTTATATGCAAATTCTATAATTGTCTTGAGGTTTTTGTGTTTTTTTTTAATGCCGCTACTGTCTGTTCACTTAAGTTGGTATGATGCATCTGTCATTTATGATATTATAACGCACCGCTTGCCACATACGTAAAACGGAACATTATAATGACTTTGTTTTTTGTTGCGTTAAAATAAATGTTCAACTGCAGCGTTGATGTATTTTTTGTCTAAGATGTGATGAAATATCTCGAAAGGAATGAGGTCCGATGTTTTTCAGGGCCAGCCGGTTGGATAATGCGTCGCTGAATTTTCATGAGTGGCAATATTTATCGTGTTTGACGCCATTACGGCCGCTGCCGGTGACCGACGTAGCGCCCACTCAACCCTTTATTTTATATTATAAAAACCGTTCGCGACAACGACTATATACTTTTATCGAATCGTGTATTTTTTTACCGTTGTTAATTCCGCAGATAATGGACGGAGTCAAATGACCGGGCGGCGGTAAGAACAGCGGGAATTTCAGCGATGCCCGCGCACTCTTTTAAGCGTGTTTTTTGCTAGGGACGAGTTCGGACGGCGGATCACGTTATTTTTTGCAAGTCGACCGATGAAAACCGTAATGGCATTTTATCGTGCATAAGAGCGGGAGGAATCATTAATTATTTATAATAAGCGGCTAGCGCCGAAACGCGTCGTCCATGTTTATTTTAAATCCGGAAAGTTGTGTAGCCATTTTTGCAGTGTTATTTTCGCGCTATTAATCCTGCCACTGATCATCAAATTTCTAGATGAAAAATTAATGACGACCACATAAAATATTAATCTTTATGATCTTAAATAATTTAGATTGATTTTGTGAAATCTTTTATACTCTATATTTAAGAGAAATAAAAAAAATATGTATATATAAAATAAATTTGTTATTCCAATCTCGATATCTATTTGTAACTAGATTTTCAACAATTTATTATAACCTCTCACTTTCTCCGTTATTCTCATTCATTTAAAAGTTTTATTTAAGTCTGCCAAAACTAAAACAAAATTTGTTAAACAAATATCTTTTTAAGGAATAAAACGCAGCGGAACCCGCACCGATTCTTAATAAACCATAATGCACAGGTCGACCGCTACTTTTTATACTCATACATAAGGCAGAGCGATTGTTAGTTTTTTTTCTGTTGAACGAAAGTAGGTTAGTTCGATCATTAATGATAACAGCCAATCACATGTCTTGTGTTGAGGTCTGCGTTGTGATTATTTATCTTTTAAGGATAAATTTACCGATTTCCTAGTCATTATTCAGCACCATTTTCCTCCACTTCATCATCTATTATAGGGGCATATGCAATATTCATTTTATTTAAAATAGTCTATCTATTTTCATTCCAAATTTTAATCTTGATCGTTGGATTATTATTTTTCCAAAAACTTATGTAAGTTACACTATGATATAACGTAATTTTTTTTTATTCTTTCATTCATCCTAGCTTATATAAATCTCACTGTTGAGCTCAGGTCTCCTCCACAATGGGAGGGAACTTGACCTACCTACTACTACTCCACGCAGGTCAGACGTTTTGGAATAGGGTCTTATATCGAGTTTTCCTTCTCTTGCATCGATGTTACCTGTGTATATATCCGTCGGAGTAGTCGTATTTTTCGGCAAGAGTGGTGTCGTCACCTCACGAACGTACCAATTATATCTAAATATTTATATTTTCTACAAAAACTGACTACTAAAAAAACAGCTTTACTCTGTCATCCAGATATTTAGATTTAATTATCAAAACGATCCTCGTGACATGGTACCTATTTAATAGAGAAGCGGTTGCATTTAAAAATAAACCAAAAAATTCCCACCATAAAATATCCCCAAAGGCAACCGAAAAACTAGTAATGTATCATATTTAATAGTTCTCTAAAACACTATCCCTTTTAATCAACACACCATAGCTAAGCAGTATTTTTTCTAAACGTTAACCCTTCCGGAGCTCGGCGTTGATTTGGACCGGACAGGTCCGATAGGATCGGCAGATGCGTAGCAGATGTTACTGACGGACAATTGTAGGAAGTATTGAGACTGGCTGGTAAGAAATTTTTATCTATTATTCTTTTTTTAAATATTACGTATTTAAAAAAGTAAATTGAATTTTCTATATTCTTATTTTTTGAACACACTAGTATTTATTGAATAAATGATTATAAATCATTATTTGATTTTGAATAAAACTACTTTACGGATTTTATCGTATTGTAATCCACTTGATTTTTGATTGCCCGATGTTTCGAACACTTTGCAGCGTTCATGTTGCGGGCTGCCAGTCCGCCCGTGACAAAAATCAAATACAAACGCGATAAAATCCGTAAAGTACTTAGGTAAAATAGTTTTATTAAAAATGTGTAATACTCGCGTAAACATCAGAAATCATCATTATAATTATCTTATATCTTCAAAAAATAAATTAACTTGTTCCGTGTGGTGACGGAATAAGAATACAATTCACCATTCTTGCCCGTGGGTGTCGTAAAAGACGGCTAAGGGATTAAATATGCATATAAAATCTATGAAAGAGAAGGAAATCTCGAAATAAAACCCTATGCCAACACATCTGATCAGCGTGGTATAGCAAGTCAATATCCCTCTATTATGGTGGAAGCTCGATCTTAACAGTGGGACGTATATGCGCTCAAATGATGCTGACGATAATTATCTTCTTCCAACGTTTTGCAATATTTATTATAGTTTTGAAAAACTACAATTATGTATAAAACTAAACAAGTTACCTATATTTCAATGTTACCGAATATTTAAATAAAAAATGCGAGGTCCTGACTGTTCATAATGGCAAAATGAACCATAATACTTTGTATAAACGTTTAGATTGCTTTAAATTTTGGTCAATATAAGCTTATGGGGTCAACGACCCGGTATTTGTATTCATAAGTAACAATGTAGGTATTATTGTTAAAATTTGACATTGTGAGGTTAACTAGTTATTTATATAATGATTTTTGATGTTTACACGAGAATTACATATCTATACAAATAAATAAAATTGAAGTGTCTGTTTGTAATGTCAAAATAATACGTTTTTTGTGCCTAAAACCAGTATAATATTTTTTTATTCCCTCTTTTCGTTCCGGGTAATCTTTAACGGCTGGAACGATTTTGATAATGTTTTACTGCTATGAAAAACTAGGCTACATTTTGTATTATTAATATGGATTACACATTCATCACATTATAGAATAATTTATTCCGGTATACCCACGGAATGGGAACATTCTAAGTACATACATCTATGATGGTGTAAGAACCCAAAGCTGTGGATAGAGGTGTAACTCACCTACATTCTTCCATATAAGGAACCTAGATTTAATGGGGTTTAAGTCTATTGCGGCCAACTTGACCAAGTGGCAGATTTCATACTTATTATTGAATTTTAATCTCTATTAGTTTCTTACTTTGTATGCATCTACACTACTATTATAAAGAGGAAACGTTGTATTTTTGTATGTTTGTTACGAATACTCAAAAAATACTGGACGGCTTTCGACAATTCTTTCACCATTAGAATGCTACATTTTCCTCGAGTAACATCTACGGTTATATTTTATCACGGTATTACCACGGCAACGGGAACTACGCGGATAAAGCTACTGAAACCGAAGCGAAGCGATGGCGGGCTGCTAGTCTAAACCAATAAATAAAATTGGAGTGTCTGTTTGTAATGTCAAAATAATAGGCTTTTTTCATGCTCACACGGTTATTTGCACGACACCTATGCCTAAAAAAGCAATTAAAAAATGTTTGTCTGTCTATCTGTCTGTTTGTTCCGGGTAATCTTCAAAACGGCTGGACCGATTTCAAAAATTCTTTCACCAATGGAAAGCTATAATATCAGGGTATAAACTAGGCTATATTTTATCCCGGTATTCCCACGGGAACGGGAACTACGCGGGTAAAACGACTATAACCTATAACCGAAGCGAAGCGAGGGCGGATTGCTAGTTCTTCAATAAAATGGAACAAGGAATTATATTTAATATGGTTGTTCGTACTTGTAGTATTTGCTGCTTTCCTCAGACCACCATGAGCAATTATAATCAATTGATATTGGTTCACTTTCAACATTGTCCAATTGGCCAAAAAAGATATATCAATAACTTTTTTTTAAGTGGTAGTCTTACATGGTCGATAGTCTTCTGTCTACAGCCGCGTCGCCGGCCCGTTCGTGGTAGTACCAAACTCTCGCAGAAAATTAACGTTTTAGTAGCAATTTATTACTGCACCTCGTTCGGTGAGCGAGTGAGCCGGGAGCCGAACTTTCCGAGGGAGTTTGCGTGCAGCGGATTGATGCCTTTAGTATCACCGAACTTCATTGCATGCATTTACACTCCCTTCAATTTCTTCATGAAAGACAGCGGTCTAGCAAAAGTGCATGAGCGAGAGTATCACTTACTATCAGATGTGCTGTTTACTCCTTTTCCACTAACAGCAATAAACGTTCTATAACTTTATTGGAGACAGAAATAGCGCAATATTGACAGAATTAATGCAATAAATAATTATGGCCGCTACATTTCTTTCATAATTGCATCTTTTTATGGATATAGAATAAATGATACTCTGAGATTGAAAGCGCCTGTATCTTTAAATTAAACTAATCTGTGAGACTAGCACGAATGTTTGCGTCAAAGTATACGTAACGTTATCGAGACCAGTTTGTATGGAGCAGTACCCTTATCGTCCGATAGAAGCGCTACTCCAAATCCCATACAAATTGGGTACGACACGAATACTTTAACGCAAATATTCGTGCTAAATCCACTGGTCAGTCATACAATCATTAATAGTGTAATTTAAAAACAAAATATCATAAATAAATCAAACAAAATATATATATATATATATGAAATCAAAGCCAACTGTCGTTTGACCCAAATGCCACAGCCAAGCCTATACTTAAGTTCTTATAGTATAAATTAATTTTAATAGAATTGATAAAACATAATGCTAACGCTTTGTCGTGTGGTGACGGAGTAAGAATACAGTTAACAACCTCTTCTCGTACCACTGGGAGTCGCAAGACAACTAAAGGATATTATATGCAGATAATATCTATGCAAGAGAACGAAACTGGACATCTAATTCTATACCAACACACTTTTCTAGATCATTTTCTCTTTCATTGTGGAGGAGGCCCGAGCCGAACAGTGAGACTTAGATGGGCCGAGGTGAATGTCAACGCTATAAGCTATGTAAAGCCTAAAATTTACCCCAAACTTTTCATTCTTCATGCCTTGTACCTAAAAAAAATACGCTATGTAGTCCCCGCCATTATCTTTTTAGCCGTATTGGAATTTGTTCGGGGGTCATGACAATGTTTTTATACTTATTGCATTTACTTGCAAACAAGCAAGCAGTCAAACTCATGGTAAATGGTACTGATGCTCATGGATATTAGCGAAATTGATTTTTTTTATTGCCGTTGGTGGCAAACGAGAGAACAATACACCTGATGGTAAATAACACTGCCACTCATGAACCTTTGCTAAATCAATGCCCTATCAATTGGATCATCGTCATCATCACAGCTCATATACGTCCCACTGTTGGGCTCCAACCACCTCCAGAAAAGGAGGGAAATTGACCTACTACGCTGACCAGACGTGTTGGACGTGATATAGGGTTTTATTTCGAGTTTTCCTTCTCTTGCATAAATGTTATATGCATATTATATCCCTTTTACGACACCCACGGGCAAGAGAGGGAGTGAATTGTATTCTTACTCCGCCATCACACTGAATGCAGAAAGGTATTGATTCTGAAACGTTTTCTCTATTATCTTTAGACACTTTACCCTCAAATAAAATTGGTTCAAAGTCTTCTGACGTACGAAGTCCTTTGTCACGTTGTTGCATTTGCTGTGTCATTGCGATTCGTGATATCACATAATGACGAAGTCAAACATTGCATTTGAAATTATAAAAGACTGTCATTTTGATGATTCAAAATATTAATAATGGCGTTTGTATTTGATTTTTGGTTGCTCGACGTTTCGAACACTTTAGTCGGGCAATCAACAGTCAAAAACAAACGCGATAAAATCCGTAAAAAATATTTTATTTACAATTATTAATGGATATTGAATTAATAAATGGCGTCAGTGTCAACGGTAATAAAAAACCCATGACCACAAACGACGCAGTGTAGGACGACCCCCGACTAGGTGGACTGATGACATTAAAAGTCGCGCTGGAAGCAGGTGGCATAGGACCGTTCTGAGTGTGTGGCATTCTTATGGAGATGCCTATGTCTAATGGGCTGATGGTTGGATAGAATAAAAAATCTAATTTCTGTAGTTGGGAAGGGCAATACTCTCTTGGGCAACTAACAACGGCAACTACGTGACCATCAACCCGCCCTCCGACCTTAGTGATTATCAGCAATAGTGAGGAGGAATGAATGAATGAATCATCATTACCCTGCTCCTTAGAATAATAACGTATAGAAGGATAGTGTCAATACTTCGAACATTCGAAACATGAATCTAAAAATACTACATGCGCGCACACGTACACACGCACATCACTATACAAATTATCTGCTCCAGTGGTCGGCCCAACGACGAAGGCGACGTGGTTTTCGGGTGGGTCGCGGGAGTTGCGTGCTTAAGCCCCTCTGTCGCCCCGGACGGAGTGGTGCGGAGGCGCGCCGACCGCGGCCCACCCACAAAAAAAAAAACTATACAAATTATGAAATCAAATTTTGTTTTTATTAACATAAATCGTCGAAATAATTTTAAAAGTAATGTTAAAAACCTTTTTAAGTTTTTTTAAATGTGTTATAACACCATTTGAATGCACAAACCGTCATAATTACCTATTTATTTTTTAAGAGTTGCATACGTACGTGCAGTACAGTGACCTTGTACATTACGGAACGATTCCGGCGTAGGCTCCATTAGGCTCCAATTGAAATGCTTCACATTTTGTACGCGAACTTACCTTCTATACGTTATTATTCTAAGCCCTGCTCTTATTCCTTTTTATATTTTGGCAATAATTTTATGACCGGCCGCCTGTCTGAAATCAAACCTTTTTGGGAATGTAATTGTTGACCAGGCGGCATGAGATGAATGGCCCAGATCGATGTTTACACTTATTCGTCTTTTACGACAGTCACAAGTAAAGCAAGTCTTGGTAGTATTTGAAGCCGCCATCGCGCAGCACATGGTTGGATGGTTTTTTAAAATTATTGGACCATAAACACTTGGTCCTTGGTCATATCAAATACAAAAGAGATAAAATCAGTAAAAAAAGTTTTATTTATATTTATTGGATTACTAGTATTAATAATTCTGTTACATATGTACGTAATGAATCATCTATACTAATGTATAAAGCGGCAGACTATTTTGTTGTTGTTGGTTTGTTTGAACGCGCTAATCTCATGAACTACTGGTCCGATTGGAAAAATTCTTTCAGTGTTGGATAGCCCATTTATCGAGGAAGGCTATAGGCTATATATCATCACGCTAAGACCAATAGAAGCGGAGCAACAATGAAAAATGTTTCAGAATCGGTTTTACGTAGTGCACGGAGCTTCCGCTGCGTGCACTACTTAAACGGTTAGATTTCACAAAAATCATGTGTAACAGAATTGTATTATTCTACATAAACAAAGTCGCGGGTTAAAGTTAGCTTTGGGCTAATCCCAAAGTAAATTTTCCACGCGGACAAAGTCGCGGGCATAAGCTAGTTTCGAAATAAAATTAAATTTTATAGTGATTGTCCGTGTGATGACGGAGTAAGAATACAATTCACCATTCCCTATCATGCCCATGGATGTCGTAAAAGACGACGATATAATATGAACATAACGTCTGTGCAAGAGAAGAAAAACTCGAAATGAAACACTATACCAACATGTCTGACCAGCATGGTATAGTAGGACAAATTCCCTCCCATTGCTCGAACCCAACAGTGGAACGTATGTGGGCTGCGATGACGATGGTGATTTAAAAATAAAATTTATAAATGTGTTGTTCATTAACTAAAATCGTTAGACGAACTTATGAACAGTTATGTCGCAAAGAATCAAGTCCTGTTTAATTTACTCGCATCATCCCCTATTTACACAATTTCATTACCATCGTCTACCTTAAAACAGGCCAAAGTCCAATAATTATCATCTCGACCTTATATGTACTATTGGGCTCGTACCTTCTCCACATCATCATCATTATTTCATCTTATCGCCGTCCACTGCTGGACGTAGGCCTCTCTCATATTACGCCACACAGTGCGGTCCTGTGCCAATCCAACGACGCCCAGCAACTTTCACCAGGTCGTCGGTCCATCTAGTTGGGGCGTCCTACACTGCGTCGTCCAATACGTGGTCGCTACTCGAGAACCTTTCTTCCCCAGCGGTTGTCGGTTCGTCGAGCGATGTGGTCTGCCCATTGCCACTTCAGCGTGCTAATTCTTCGTGCTATATCGGTTACACCCGTTCTTCTGCGGATTTCCGTATTTCGGATTCTATTTCGCAGAGAAATCCCGAGCATGGCCTGTTCCATAGCATGTTCATTATAGTTTTATGTTGAATTTCCCTTCTCTTGCATAGATGTTATCTGCATATCATATCCCTTAGCCATCTTTTACAGCACCCACGGACAGAAGAGAGGGGTGGTGAATTGTATTCTTACTCAGTCACTACATGGAAAAAATCTAACATAAATAATTTTAGATAAATTAAGCATAGATATTTAGTGTTAAGAAGATAATAATAAAACTAACAATAAAATTAAATATCTGATCCATAGAGTTGAGTCAAGTTATTTGCATATCTTCTTTACTAATATTATAAATAGGAAAGTAAGGATGTTTGTTACGCTTTCGCGTTTAAACCACTGAACCGATTTCAAAAATTCTTTCACCAATGGCAAGCTATAATATCAGGGAGTAACATAGGCTATATTTTAGCCCGGTATCCCCACGGGAACGGGTACTACGCCGCGGGTAAGGCGACTGAAATCGAAGCGAAGCGAGGTCGGGTTGCTAGTATTATTATAAATGCGAAAGTAAGGATGTTTGTTTGTTATGCTTTCACGCTTAAACCACTGAAACAATTTAAAAAATTCTTTCACCAATGGAAAGCTATAATATCAGGGAGTAACATAGGCTATATTTTATCCCGGTATTCCCATGGGAACGGATACAATGCGGGTAAAGCAAATGAAACCGAAGCGAAGCGAGGGCGGGTTGCTAGTATTGTATAAATATATTATCGCAAGTGTAATAAATTACATCCTTCATTACTTTCTATTCGCTTTCATATTAATTGTAAAAAAATAACACCTAGCGAAGGGGTAACTTTCAATTTCTCAACTAATTAATTAACGTCCCTAACACATGTTTAGACATATATTTGTCACGCTTTCTCTATAGGCATTATATCTTAGAACCTTTTGCCACCTGTTAGAAAAAAAAAAGAAAATACGACAGTTGCTGCCAGCCACGATTTGTTTTATTTCTTTTTAATTGTTGATCTGAGGCATTGGTTTTTCGGTTAAGGGTTAGGTAGGTAACTGATTTTAATGGCCGGTGGATCGGAAATGACATGTGTCGATGTGTTTGTCATTATGTTTAATTTTATTATTCGCTTCCAGTTTTTTCGATCAGTATTGAATACTGGGTAAACGTGTTCTATAATGACTAATATTTTTCATTTAATGCACTGTTAACCCACTTCTGGCAACACTAGATGTATGAAATACAAAAATAATTACATAAATACATTGTAACAGACCTTTAAATAATTCGTATTAATAACTTTACCAACAAGCTAATAATAGTTTTACTTGAATTCCTCAATACAAAAACAATTAAAACCACAATTATAAAAAGACAACGTTGAAAAAACGCGGGAACCCGCACCGCTGTACAGTCTATGGTTAACATTTTTTTAACAACACCTGTACGTAAGGGAGTGCCGGAGGATGGATTAAAAAAGTTAATGAAATGAACGTGAGAATTAATGTTCGATATTATAATAAGGTATATAATTAAGGTATTGAAATTAGTAATGGCTAAGTAAGACACAGATAGTGAATTGTTAGTTTTTTAATTTGCATTAAGCATATATGTACTTTAATTATAAAAACCGCTATTAATTAATAATATATTATACTGTCCATAACTTGAATAAGTCATATTTCAAATAAATTCTAAAAAAATATCAATGTACTATTGACAATCAGAAAGTATACTCAATTGATATAATACAAACAGTTTATATATTTCTTGTATGGCATTCAAAGTAAAAGATAAAATTGTCTAGTTTTAGAAATAGCAGGCATTATAATTAGTGACATATTCGATTATTAATCGGCATAGTTATGGATTATAATCGATAAGATTTACGAGTTATTAGCAACTCCAAAATGAAATTACTTAACAAGCGATTAAAGATATAAATCGTTAAAGTTTTGTATCGGAAAATAAAATGTTAATTATAATAAAACGTAACATCAAAGCAACCACAAGCTTTAAATCAGATAATACTTCATCAAAACTATTTATTATTCACCTCTAAGAATTTTTTAGCCGGCAACTGTCCACTCGCCCCCATTTTATTTTTTTACCATGCTTTTTCTTTATGGTCATGTTTGACGTTCTCACGGAAGAGGCTGAATGGACTGATGTTCTCTAGACTTGATAAAAAAAAAAACACGGAAGGGTTGCTAGTATTAAAAATTATTAGTTTGTTTTCATAAGTAAGGTGGTGTTCGGTGGGAAATAATGACCCTCCACATTTTTACATCCGGGAAGATGTTTTAAGTTTAATGAGAGGATACGAATAGATAAAGACTTCATTTATTGGGTGGACCATAAGTATTGTGTTACTATTGTGAGATGAATTTTTAATTTGTCTTTGTTATAAAAGGGGCCATCGAAACAGGTCATATATATTATACTATTACATTCTCTGTCAAAATTTATGTGTAAACAACTTATATCGAGATTAAAATGTTTAATTTTAAATGTTATCCTAGGCCTGAACTGTATAAAACTTCATTGAATCTCGACAAAGAGTATATTTTAAAACAATTTCATAACGACCAGACATTTTTTTGGATATTATTTCTACGTATTTAAGTTGTTTCTTACGACAACCTTTACATCAGGCTATGGTTTGATATCTACCGCATTATCTCTCATGGTCCATTAAGCGGACCACCGGGACTGGAATCTTTTTTCCAATATTTACTCTTGTCACCAAATGGACAAAGGTTATTTAAATAACTGTTAATTTAAATAAATTTGAAGTTATCTATGGTTATAATTTTCTATATTATTACTAAAGGAAATAGCGCATAAATTAGTAGAGCGTGTCAATTGGACTCAATGTAAATACGAGCGCTGTTGAAGGGTTGACCCGCGACTGTCACTCACTGACAGATGGCGGATCACCGCGCCGAGTTAGGGTTCACCGTCAAATTGACACTTTTTGTGGGTATTTTTGTAGGCGGAAATAGGACAAAATTGTTTTATTTTATTACAAAATCTGTTTGTTAAATTTTATATGTGTATTTAGATCTCAACATGTGTCAATATTAATGCGTTTAGCTAAGACTGAACGCGTAATTTAATCCGATAAATAATATTTAATAAATAATATTACTCATGATTGCAATTTAAAAATTTATTCATTTCAATTTCTTACTTCTCAATTTTAGTATAAAAATTCAATAAAATTTTTGTTGATATAAAATATTATTTATAATATTTCATACGCCATTTCAAACATTATTTTTCCCTGTGTTATTAAAAAAAATACATTTTAAGATTGTTTTTACTAAAATTGATCAACTATTTTAGAGGCGTATAATATTATTAAAGTATATACAAATGCCATTGCTAGGTTACAGTTATAAATTTACTAACTCGATAATAATATTATAATTATTTATTAAAACCTTTATGAATGTTTATATTTTTACTTATAAGCTTAACTGCTGGTTTTACCTGGTTTAAACCAGAGACCAAGCACAATATAAAATCAACTAAAGAAAAATACAAAGCAGTCACGAGATGCAGATCTCGTGGCATCTACAGAAGTGAAAACTTAAAACTATAAACAGTCAATTAATAATTGGATATTGAAGATTGTTGGATATTCAAATTAATTATTTGATTTTAAATTCATCATCATCATCATCGCAGCCCACATACGTCCCACTGTTGGGTTTGGGCCTCCTCCACAATGGGAGCTAATTTGACCCACTATATCATGCTGGTCAGACTTGTTGGTATAGGGTTTCATTTCGAGTTTTCCTTCTCTTGTACAGATGTTATGTGTGTATTATATGCCTTAATCGTCTTTTGCGACATCAACGGCAAGGAGTGATGAATTGTATTCTTACTCCGTCACTACACGGAGCGATAATTATTATTTTTTTATTTTTTAAATTAAAATTAGTACTTATCATAAAACTTTTTATAGTTATCTGGTTTTAACGTGTATCGGCATAGATATAGTAACATTGACATAGCTACGTTAACAAGTCACGTGACCATGTCAATGACGACTTACATGAATAAACTCGCCCATCCAAACTTCCCTATAGAAATCTTCACTTCAATAAAATTAATATTATTATTGTTAAGTTGTAATATGTGGCAACCCTATTAGACATTAACCTTGCTACTGCTGTCTATAGTAAAAATTGAGCGTAAATTACTCCAAATACAAATTTTACCCTAAAATGTTATAAAAAAACTTTACCCACAACTAAGGTGCTAACTGTGAGCCGTTCAAACTTAGGGTATAGGGTATCAATTAGTCGATGGTATTGGAACATGTGTTAAAATGAGTGGCGCCTGAAGGCAAAACACTATCATAGTGGTGCAATTTAATGTTTTTTTAGTATATTGAAGTGTTTTTTTTTTTAATATTTATTAAAGCGTATTTTGAATATTGTTATGCTATTTAATACTACTGACTGATCACTACAAAGTATTTTATGTTTTATTTTTTAAACACCATTCTCATTCAGCCTGCACAGATGGCGTAGTGGTTAAGATAGCGACCTACAGCGCCAGTATCGGGGGTTCGAATTCCACGCGGAACATCACTTTGTGCGATCCACAAATTGTTGTTCTGAGTCTGGATGTAATTTGTGTCCGTTAATTATATGTTTGTAAAGTCCCCCGCAATACAAGGATTATTTCCTTAGTGCAAGGTGTATAACGGTTTTGTTTCAATACGAATATTTTGAGAATTTAGTCTAATATTTTTACCGATTTTTTGGATATTCGTGAATTGGAAGTGGTCAAGCACTACTGTTTAGAACGTCATGACGTGATATTGTAACATCGTTAATAACAACTACTGTTTTACATGTTACTTCTATTTTAAATTGGTTTAACGAGTTTCAACATTAGATTATTGTACAAGAAAGTTACCCTCAACGTTAATTATATAAATAACTTAATAGTTCTTTAAAATTTAAGATTTATTGTTTGCGATCATGTGTATACGTTTGGCCAAAGTTATTGTGTATTAAAAAATGCGAAACGTCAAAATGCACTTCTTAGATTAGATGAACTGTAATTTTCTATATCGAGTAGATAATTATAAATCTCTGTAATAACGGTGACTTGTTTGACGTGAAACATCTTAATCCGTCCGTAACCATAAACGCTGCAAAGTGTTCGAAAAGTTGGAGAAACAAAAATCAAATACGATAAAAACCGTAAAGTAGTTTTATTTACAATGTATACTCTACTCGCGTAAACATCAGAAATTATTAAAATAAAGTTACTTAAATGTGATCAAAACAATATTATAACTATACGAAATCCTTTCATTTCTTCAGTTAGCAAGTAATATTATTTTGAAGTTTTTAGTTTAATATTGAAACTAGTTGTTAGATAAAAGTTTTTGTAATAAGGACGAATAATCCACGTGATGGCGGAGTAAGAATACAATTCACCACCACTTTTCTTACCCGTGGGTGTCGTAAAGGACGACTAAAGGATATATTACGCATATACAAGTCAATGCATGGTCATATCTATGCAAGAGAAGGAAAGCTCGAAACAAAACCCTATACCAGAGGTGTCAAACTTAATTTTGCAGAGGGCCATATATTCAATTTTGAATTCGTAGGCAGGTCAGATTGAAAATAACAAAAAATGAACTGAAACATTGTATTTATTAAATTAGCTCTAAAAACATGATTCTTCTTTCTGTGACACATTGTGATCGCGGGCCTTATTGATACGGCCCAGGGGCCGGATGCGGCGCGCCGGCTGAATCTTTGACATGACTATCCTATACCAACTTATCTGACCAGCATGGTATAGGTTTATCGCCCTCCTATTATGGAGGAGACTTAAGCCCAATCTGACGTATATGAGCCAATATATTGAATAAGGACGATCCTGGACGTGAAGTACCTCATGTAACTATCTTTTTCTTCTTAGCTCCTATTACATTGCTGGTCTCGAGCCTCCGTCATTATTAGAGGGGAGTTGATTTACACTAGCATGCTGGTGAGTTAGGTTAGTATAAGGTTTAATTCGAGATTTTCTTCTCTTGCATTGATATTATATGCATATTATATTCCTTAGTCGTCTTTTATGATACCCACCTGTAAGAAACGGGGTGGTGAATTGTATTCTTACTCTGTCAGAGAGACAGAAAATATGTATGTATTATGTAACTATAAATGCCAACAACAACTAAGGATGTTGGCATAGTAACAATTGTATAAGTATAATATAATATATATAGTATAATACACCAATAGAATTTTTTATACTTTGTTTCCTTGCACATTCATTCATAAAAGTCATTGCTGAAACTTTTTGCAATATGTCAAAACAGATGACATATTGCGTCGACCCCAAGTAATTGGGATAAGAGCAAAATGATGATGATGATGATGATGATGATGTTTCCTTGCACATTCAACATGAATAGATAATCTTTTAAGCACAGTCCCTGTGAAGAGACATCAGATAAGGTCGATAAAATCTACCGCGCTAACTTTCCGAGTATATTTTATAATATCAACAAAAACCATTTTTGATAGATAGTCTACGTGTGGTGACGGAGTAAAAATACAACTACCACCCCCTATCTTGCATGTGGTTATCGTAAAAGACTAGTAAGGATATAAGTATTTAACATATGTGCAAAGGAAGAAAAACTCGAATCTAAACCCTATTCCTCACCCCCGACCAGCGTGAAATAGAATATAGATTAATTTCTCTCCCTTTAGGGAGAAGGCATGAGCCTAACAATGGGGCACATAGGGTGAGATGACAAAAAATAAAAGTATAATTTCAAATAATTTGAACTCCACCATCACCTTAAATCCAAAATCAAAATAGTATTTTTAAATTATTTTTAAAGACCTTGCAGTAATCTTTGTATTGTGGAGGAATTTATGAACATTTTATTAAAGGTCTCAAATTACGCCCAGACTCAAAATTTTAATCTGTGTAACACACAAGTTTAGAAAACCGATCCAGCAGTTTAGGAGGAGTTTATGCACATACACACATACTGAAAAATTAAAGATATATCTACTATCTTTTTGTTACAACTTTCAGTGGCACAAACGTGTGATACCTTAACTATATTTCATCGACTTCAAATCAGTAAACTAATAAAATTGTTTGGAATTTATGTCCAAGGAAACTTGCAATCATGTTGTCTGGGATAGTCCCCAGTTATTGGCAATACATTTTTACTATGGGACGTGGTATTTCCTTGGTACTAGAAGATACAAGGTGAAATAGTATTTATACTAAAACTCTTTCTAACACTTCTGAATATACTTACATGAGATAATAAATAGATCAAAAAATATGTATTTAATTTAAGTATTTATTTTTTATTTTTGCCGTGTGGTGACAGCTACAAACTACCAACCCTTGTATTGCGGTGTCATGAAAGACAACTGAAAACTTTACGTAGACCCTGGGCCTACTGCATCTCCCTTCGTCTGGTCAATAATTACATTCCCAAGAAGAATTGACATCGTGCAGGTGATCAGTTGAAAAACTATTGTCAATATATAGTCAATTCTCTATTTTTCAATTTAAATATAAGTTTCAAACGTTAATTTACTATACTGCACTAGGATATTGTCTCCACACAAGTATTTTGATATAAAAAGTTCGTTTGCTCACGAACGCTAGTGGGTCACTTTACTCGGGGGTCGACAAAAACCTGTTATTTTTTGTGGAGCAGTCGACGGGTTAGGTTAGAGGATGAGCCCACGCTTTTGTAATAGGGTTGGCTCATCTAGAATTTTATTTATTTTTTCATTTATTAATCTATCAATGTCTAATGTTAGATGTATGTTAGGGCTTAATGACACAATGCTATGGGCATGGCTTGGTAGGCGGCTTGATGATCGCAACTGACGTTAATCTCGGAAGAATCTGGTCCATTATTCTAGTGATCCTGTAGGCAATTTTTACGACTCCCCTAGAAAATAAGGTAACATATTGTATTCTTAACAAGTCATTACACCGTTTTCCTTGACTTGATTAATTAAATTTTATTGTTTTGTTTATTAGTGTAGTTGATTGCACAGAATAGGCTAGATTGCTTATACGTAGCAATTTTCTTAGGTGTGATTCTTGCTCAGGTTAAAACTATGTTTATATCTTCAAGAATAAAATTTTTCAACGCCTATCTTACCCGTGGGCATCGTAAAAGACGACTATGGGATTAAATATTTATTTAACTTCTATGTAAGAAATGGAAAACTCTAAATAAAATAACTAAACTAAATAAAATCCTATACTAGTTTTCAATAGATACATTTTTCTCCTATTTTTGAAGGAGGCTCGAACCCAGCTACAACAGGGATATGTATGAACTGAAATCATGATTGATGACTCGGTATGGGCTTCTTCCAGATGAGGTAAAATAGAGAGTTTTATTTAGAGTTTTCTATCGTTCTTTGTCAATTTCCCTCCCATTGTGGAGGCTTGAGCCCAGCAGTGGGCCGTGTAAGAATCTGATGAATGATAAATAATAAAGGGCATAATAATACCAAGGAGGTGGCGAGCTCATTACAGCTTTACTCCATTACAACATGAAAAAATGATTTAAAACAATCTGAATAAAATTTTAATCATCAAGTGGCAACCCTATATCAAGGATATAAGAACGAGTATGAATACCATATAAAAACAAAAGGGTTGGCGATTTATTGTAGTTAATCTGGATCGGTCACCGAGATAAATTGATAAAGCTACTTCTGATAAACATGTTAACAGAGTATTCAGATAAACTGAGATTTATGGTAACGAAATAGATATAAAATCCTGGAATTTAAATCACTACAGAGTTACTTTTATACTTCATATCCCTTTGAAAATATGATCCTTTTTAACCAACTTCAAAACAGAGGAGGTTCTCAATTCAATGGTATTTTATGTTTGTTACCAAAGAACTTTTGACTGGGTAAACCGATTTTGATGATTCCTTTTTTATTTTAAAAGGTGATGCTTCCCGTGTGGTCAATTTGCTCCAGTTCTGATAATGGCATTCATGAGAAAATGGTTGAAGTCGGTTTTTTTGTTGTCTATACCAATAAATAAAATTGGAGTGTCTGCTTGTAATGTCAAAATAATAGGCTTTTTTCATGCTCACACGGTTATTTGCACGACACCTATGCCTAAAATAGCAATTAAAAATTTTTGTCTGTCTGTTTGTTTCGGGTAATCTTCAAAACGGCTGGACCGATTTCAAAAATTCTTTCACCAATGGAAAGCTATAATATCAGGGCGTAAACTAGGCTATATTTTATCCCGGTATTCCTACGGGAACGGGAACTACGCGGGTAAAACGACTATAACCTATAACCGAAGCGAAGCGAGGGCGGGTTGCTAGTATAATATAAAAATATATAAATGTATATCTATGTTTGTATATTTTTGAATGTATGTCTGTACACAGACTTATGTTATATAGACTTATGTACAAGGTAATTAAATATGTATGTTTCCACACATTATTTTCATGTATCTCAGTGTCACGGGTATCTTCCAAAGGAAGTTACCCGGTCCTTTGAAAGGCGTACAATGGGATGGGGAGGGGACGGGGATATGGATCCAACACGCAGAGGCCTTTGGAGAAATTTACTGTTAAAATTCATGTTAATTTAATTCATGTTAATTTCCACGCATTTTTGTTATAATATGCACACAATTATTTAGATTTAAGTAATTAAAAGTATTAAATTGTGACTGTCCGTGATTCCACTCTAGGTCTTACCAGAATATCAGCGTTACTTCAACACAATGAAGTAACACTAGCTGAGCTAAGATCCTGTTTTGTCTGTCAGCATATATTAAGTTGGTGGCGACGGAGTCAGCGTGCCTATTGGCCGGGACTCCCCCGTGGGACCTGGAGGCGGAAATGCTCGCCGAGTTGTATCGGTGGGTGTCGGGGGTACGCGGGGAGGGCGGTGTTGTTTCCTTGAGGGAGCTCACCGCCTGGCGCGTCGACGCCCGCCGAGACGTCATTGCCCGTTGGGCAGTCCGGCTGGAGAGGCCTCGGTTCGGGGTGCGAATCGTGGAGGCCTTCCGGCCGGTGCTGATGCAGTGGTTGGAAAGGCAGCACGGGGTGCTCTCCTTCCTACTAGTGCAGGTGTTGACGGGGCATGGGAGCTTCGCCAAATACTTGCACAAGGTCGTAAGGAGGGAGAGTACACCGCCCTGCCACCACTGCGATTGCGACGAGGACACGGCGCAGCATACGCTCGAGGCCTGCACCGCTTGGGCCACGCAGCGCCGTGAACTCGTCGCAATCATCGGTGCCGACCTGACGCTGCCGGCCATCGCTAGGGCGATGGTCGACAGCGTCGGGAATTGGGACGCGGTCGCAGCCTTCTGCGAGACAGTGATCTCGCAGGAGGCGGCGGATCGCCTGCGCGAGGAGCGCAGCCTCGTACCCCAAGTAGGGGGTATTCCGTCGGGCCGACCACTGACGACAAGTTAACTCTGCTCTGGTGGTCGGCCCAACGACGAAGGCGACGTGGTTTTCGGGTGGGTTGCGGGAGTTGCGTGCTTAAGCTCCTTTGTCGCCCCAGACGGAGTGGTGCGGAGGCGCGCCGACCGCAGCCCCCCCACAAAAAAAAAAGCATATATTAAGTTAACTAGGCTTCAATTGTTTTTGTTGTTATATATGAAATGTATGAGAGCAAAATAAATGGTTTTCTTTCTTTATTTCTATAATGAATAGTCCTAGAGAAAAAGAACTTAAGCGACCACAGTATCGTAAGCTTATATGTATTAGCCACACGCTTAAACAATCTTCATCATCGTGTGTAGAAGGTCAGAACCCAAAAACTGGGACCTATATGAGTCAATGATTAGTGGAATAATTTAAACTAAAAAAAATATCAGGAGATTATTGATCTCCTGATATTTATGCATGCCAACTCCCCTGGTGGTCCTTTAGCTGCTTTTTAACAATCGTTTGGAGAAATAAGTAAAAAACATTATATTTTTTATATCTATCATTGTACGGAGAGTAGTTTTCGTTTACGTTTATTCTCAGAGTATAAAAACTTTATTTTTTTTGGGTGGGCTATGGTCAGTTCATACGCCGTTCCCTCTGTCAGGGGTGACGAAAGAGCGAGGCGCGGCCCCATAACGCACCGTATTCCTTCCCCTTCATCATTGGGCCGAAACCAATATCGACTGCCTTGTCGTCCGTGGCCAGCACGTGGCCAACCTTAATTAATTTCAGTGAAAATAGTGATGAGGCCTAGACGAAGGTAATTTACATCCTAAATTAATTTAAAGCTATATTTTAACTCCACTCTGTACCCTCGGTCTCCCTAAATGGCAATAGAGAGGTAGTCTACATCAGTTTATGGGTTGCATCAGGTCCCTTCTACATCGAGGTGGAGCTCACCATATACTTGCCCCAAAAAATAAGCTACATACCTCGCTGCATCTGCGCCTAATGCCGCTCTAGCCGAGGTCGCGAGTGACCGGACCGGGGATTTTAGTCCTTCACCCGCAGAGGCTGACCGCGCGACAGCGACCGACGTCCCGGGACAAGGACGTCGAGAGGTGAGGGTACCCGAAAGGGTATTCCATCGGGCCGACCACTGACGACAAGTCACCCTGCTCCGGTGGTCGGCTCAACGACGAAGGTGACGTGGGTACGGGTGGGTTATGGGCCCGCGCGCCGTCCTTTCGTCGCCCCGGACGGAATGGACCGCGTGCGCGCTTACCATAACACACCCACAAAAAAAGAAAAAAAAAACATACCTCGCCGTCAATCTATATCAAGAAATATAATCTAGTTGCAATAACGATATTGGATAATGCGGCAATTTTTCGTAGTTTATTCTAGAATAGCCTTTGAAAATTTGTATAGATACCCTGCGACTAGGTCCACTTTAAAACAATAAATTGCAAGAGCGGATTATTTTATTACATTGTATGTGTCTACATAGAACCATCAAATAATTTCAATCCAATTCACCTTGCATCTAAGTTTTTATATAAAAATGAACCTGTACTCAGACAACACATGGCGTTTAAACTAATTTCTTTATTATATTTGATTAAACCCTTAAAACGCCGACCGTACGTAATTATCCAACAGATGCAAGTCTGATTAATTAATAGAAAAAAAATAAATATAAAGTTAGTTTGGGTGCGACTCACCTGCCCGACAAATCTCACTCTCGATCGATGAAACAAAAAACAGCTGATGAGTTTATACTTAAACGTTCATTACAGTTCCGTATAACGAATTCCGTGTGGTGACGGAGTAAGAATACATTTCACCACTCCCTATTTTACCCGTGGGTGTCGTAAAAGAAGACTTGAGGGATATGATATGCATATAACGTCTATGCAAGAGGAGGGGAACTCTAAACAAAACCCTATACCAACACGTCTGACCAGTATGGTATAGTCAGTATAGGTCAATAGCCCTTCTATTATGGAGGAGGCTTGAGCCCAACAGTGGGACTTATACAGGATTATTTCATAATTACAGCGTATTATATTATAACTAGCTGACCCAACAGAAATTGTTTAATTTAAATAAAATAAAAGGAATTCTCCTTAAAATTGACAGCAGCGCCACCTACCGGGTCCTATTGTGAATCTAAATGGGTGTCCTAAGAGCAATTTTAGTGTTCATAAGTGTACTTGGTTACATCATGGCAGTTAATTGCGGCTCTAGGATGTTTATGGCAGAAATAATTTATTGTTAGAAATAAACTCATTTGCAAAAAAAACGGGCGGTTTTGATTTTCATTCATATTTAAAAAGATACAATACCAAAAAGGTTTCAATCGTTTGTACACGTTACTGGCCGGTTTTAAAAATGCTGTGGTATTTAAAAAAGTACGTTCTAAATTCAATTTTTCATTTGATGTTCATTTTTACAGAAAACCCCTTTTTATCCTACATTTTTGGCGCGAAGTTCCAGAAGTTAACATCGACTTTCATAACTTTTATTCAATTTTTATCGATTAATTTCATATCCTTGACTGTCAAAGCTTTATTTAATGCTGTTTGGCTGTATCAAAAATGGTAGATAAAGTGGTAAAAGCTACCAAAATTATCGCGCTGCTTGAAGAGGGTTGCAGCCAATGTTTCGTGGCTAGGAGGCTAAATGTTAGTCGCTCGACAGTCCAAAGGACCTGGCAGCGATATCAGGAGACTGGTTCCGTCGAGAGAAGGCCTGGTTCTGGAAGAAAACCATGTACCCAACCACGGGATGATCGTTTTCTTGTGAGTCGCGCATTGAGAAATCGCAAATCTTCGTATGTGGATCTTAAGAACAACCTCCAAGAAGTAAGAAATGTGCATATTAGTCTATGGACGGTCAGGAGGAGGCTTCTCGCTGCCAATATACGCAGTCACCGCCCGGCCCGCGGCCCCAAATTACTCCGTGAGCACAGAGTTCACAGGCTTAGGTTCGCTAGAAATTGTGAATCATGGACTCAAGACGATTGGAATAGGGTTTTGTTCTCTGATGAAGCCAGGATATCTCTGTTCGGTGAAGATCGACGTCGGCGAGTGCTAAGAAGACAAGGAGAACGCTTTGCAGAGGCATGTTTCGAAGAAATCACACCTTATGGTGGGCGCTCTGTTATGTTTTGGGCAGGAATAAATTCAATGGATCGTACAGAGTTAGTCTTCATTGAAAACGGCTCACTGACTGGGCATCGATACATAACGGAAGTTCTAATTTCTCATGCACAACCCGTATTGGCCGCTCTAGGTGAAGACTCGATTTTTATGGACGACAATGCTCGCGCCCACCGATCCCGCGATGTTAATGCGTATGTGCAAGAGGTCGGCATTCGTCGTTTGGATTGGCCAGCTCGAAGTCCCGACCTCAATCCCATAGAGCATGTCTGGGACGTTCTGAAACGGCGTGTGAGATCAGTACACCCGGCTCCGCAGACCATCAGAGAGCTGAAGAATGTGATTACTGCGGAGTGGGAACGTATTCCGCAAGCAAGTATCCGGGATATACTCGCTAGCATGCCCAGACGAATTCAAGCTGTGATTTTAGCTAGAGGGGGTCACACTCGATACTAAACATTTATCTGCTTTTACTTTATTAAAGAAAAACAAACAAAAAAACTTTTTTATTTTTACTTCATGAGCATATGCACTACTAGCGAATATACACTACTAGCGAGGTTTAGCATTATTTCCCATAAATTGTATCTAAATTTTATGAAATACTGATGAAAACGATTATTTTCTTATTAATTTAGCAAATTGTGTGGATAAAACTACCTATAATTATCAAACAAAGAAATATTAACATTTGAAATGGTTCATTGCTTAGGTGCCCGTTTTTTTTGCAAATGAGTATTTTAATTGATGTTTTTACAACCGCAACTATAAAAAGATTTAACGATTTTATTTTTATATTATGATATAAATTAACAACGTGTGCTTTTAATGTTATTATTAACTTTATAACATGTATAAGTGTCTATCTAATGAAGGACGCATCTATGCATTTATTAGCAATAACATTTAAAAATAGCAAGCTGTGTACGTGATATAAGCTGCGTACGAACCCTTAACGCCCATGCGGTACGCATACATTTTACTGACTGGTCTATTTCGTCGCTTGCAATCAAAAATCCTATCTAGTCGTCATCATCATTAGCTGCGCCTAGGGTTGCAAACATTTTTTGACAAAAAAGCGTATAAAATTGTTTTCAAAGTCTGATTCACACCACATCTGACATCTAACATTTTGTTTAGTAATAAAATCGTTTTCATCATTCGTTTTTACTTATGTGTACCTACTGTTAAATAGTTAAGTACAGGCAGTCCTCGGCTTACGTCGTTTCAAGTTACGTCAAACATTGTTTTGACACTATTCCTCAAACATACGTCAATTGTGTCGATTTCCGGCATAGGAGAATTCACTTTTCGCGAGGTCAATGTCCGTGGGGGTTTGATTACATATTAAAGTTTTATCATCATTATTATTATCCTTTGTTATAAATGCTGTTTTTTTTTTTAATTTTGTGTCTGTGTGGATCCTAACCCTTGAGTTTTACATGTAAACATATGAAAAAATATGTCTCGACTTACGTCGTTTCGATTTACGTCGCGTCGCGTATTTCGAGAACTAACATGCCGTAAGTACGAGGATTGCCTGTACTCATATTGAGTGTTTTGTCTTACGCATCACAGTAAAGGTTGGAAAATAAAGTATTTTCAAATACTTCATTGGTATGCAAAAGTATAAAGTATAATTACCAAAAATAAAGGAGGTTACTTTATTATAAGTATGGTTATGGTATTGGTAGTTTTAGGCTAGGAGTAGGCACTAAAACAGGTGTTAAATAATCTGATGACTGCATACACGGCGTAGTGATTAAGATACCAATCTACCAATATCGTGGATGATTTCTTTTAATGCTGTTGATGGCAAACGAGCTAACAGCACACCTGGTGGTAATACTGCCGCTGATGGGCCCTTGCTAGACCACTGCCCACCACTACTATACGATACTACGATACTAAAAGCATCACCGAAACCTACCACACGCAAATTCGCTCAGAAAATTGGGCTTCCAGCTCTCTGACTTATCGAAAGAAGTACAGCAATATCTCACCTGTAAGCCGAGCAACGCTGCTAATTCTACGGCTAACTGCTCAACGCGTTAAAGTACGCTATGTACTGTAAATATTCCGACCAATCCATTCGAGGTGACGATAGGGTGTTGTCCTGCCAAGTGGTCATTCAGCTGGGCGAGACTGAGCCGCCGCCGCGTTGTCATCACCCACCGGTAGAGTCCGACGGGCATCTCCACCTCCAGATTCCACAGAAAGTTCCAGCTAACAGGCACGCTGTACCCGTCGCCACCGTACGGTATCCGCGTATGACCCTGATCATAATGGCTCTCTGTGGTTGCCACAAGAGAACCCTCAGATGAATAGTCAGTGACCCCGCTTCCACCGGTGCGCCATACAGACCTATTGGCGGTACCATCCCCAACTACTGCTGGCCTGTGCCTAACCATGAAAACCCTAGACACAGAATAGTATCGCCCTGCATCCAACGATACTGATGAACCTTTTATTTAACGAACCCTAAATCTTACGAAAGAAAGTTTTTCTGAATTAATCTCATATGTAAATCGCCCAGTCATTGTCTTTTGTTGGTTTTTTATTTTTATAACGTTAGCGGAAGTCCTGCAGGATTAGGACTTATTACTATCACTATCAATGCATTTTATTCATTTTTGAAGTGAAACTTTTTTGCGCGCATGAGGGTAAAAATTTTTTACGGATGAAACGCAATTTAGTGACACGAAAATGTGGGCAGTTTTTGTCCAAGAAGAGGGAGGGAGCGATTGAGACCGATTGAGAGATAGTGAGAAAGGGCGAACATAGCACGAAGCACATAGCTATGGAGCGAGAGTAGGTAGTAAGCGAGTGAGAAAGATCGAAAAATAGAGTGAGAGATTACAATTCTTTTTATTATTATTATTATTTTAATATTGACAAAAAACACGTGGCACCAAAGAAGTTTCATTTCTGACATGCGTAGGTACTTTGTACGTACACTCTTTTTTATTGAGACATTTGAACGATCACTTTTGCTGAGTGGTTGCTGCTACCGTAACCGTACCATAATTCGAATACGGTAATATTCGTAGCCGCAACAAGACATTACCGTAACCTTTTATGCAAAAGTTTCATTTCACGTCGTATGTGACACATAAGTATTGATAATATTTGATGTTCAAAACCACCGAGAATTTTTTTGAAGTTATATTTATTTACGGCCCGTTAGAGAAAAATTGTAAGAGCACATTTTTATGATACGAGCTTACAGTGTCACGAAAAACTGACGCCCTGAAGTTAGCTAGTCAACATTTTATACGATGCGCGCGCACAGCTTTACAAATATCAACTAGATAATACTTAATAATAAAATGCGTAATGGAATCAAGAAATTTGGGTCTACACATGGGTGCTGGCTTACGGTTTGAAAAGCATGTTATACAGTCGGTGAAGACCTGCTTTTATAAACTTAAAGTTTTATATAAAGCGAGGCCTTTTCTGCAGGAATCTTTGCGCGTGCAGTTGGTTGAATCCTTAATATTGTCCAAATTAAATTACATGGATACAGTTTTTGAACCACGTCTCCTAGCTAGAACACAGAAGCTTATTTAGTGAGTTCAAAACGCCTGTGCCCGTTTTTGTTTCAACATTCCTTTTAGAGCCCATGTCACTCCATATTTGAATGAGCACACAATTCTGAAGATGAGACATAGACGTAAACTGCACCTAGCTTGTCTCCTTTTTGGTGTGTTGAAGTTTAAAGCACCGAGCTGCCTATAAGTATAATAAGCTGTCATGGCTATCGAAAAGCAGGCCTCATGGTCCTCGACGGTGTGAAATGAAATGAAATGAAAAATGATTTATTGTCACGAGCTAAATTGACGCAGAAAAGCATGAATTACATTCTATTTAAATAAATACATAACAGCTCGTAACAAAACGACTCCTACTCAGCATACTGCAGGTTACGGAAAAACCTGCACTGATCTTCCGTGGAGTCGTTATGTTGACGTCACGAAATAAAGCGAGTGAAACAAATTAACAAAAAGCATGCAAATAAATAAAATAAAAATACAAAAAATACAAAACGAAATTAAAGATAAAACACAGTTAAACCACGCCGACGGTACATACATACACACACAAACATAAAGCACAAACAGTAAAATAAAAAATTGGTTGCCTGTAAAGTCGGTATACGGGCGAAAGTTTTACGTGACAACGACTTTGAGTGGTAAAATAATTTTAATGTGAATATTCATTCGTATAGTAGGAAGAAGGATGAAATAATAGTAACAATTTAAAACATTTATTTATACAAAGAATTATATTTAAAACATTAATTTATACAAAGAATCTATTTCATTTCTACTCTTTACACTTTTTATGTCTGTCTCTCTCGCTCTTAGGCGGGCTAACCATGCCCGAGTGGAAGGGACGCGTGCTTCTCACTCGCTCTCATTGTGAGCGCATAACGTGAGCGGAGCGTAACGCAGTTTCTTGAAGTGTCACCCGGCAAACCAATTTATAAGACGTTGTCACGTCAAAAAAAATAAATAAAATAATAATAAGCTGGCTCCATAGGTACTTGTCCTGTGTGCAATTAAATTACAGATTTATAGTCTGTGGCAGGGCGAACATTTCCCGGTGACGTACTACATACAGATGCCATTTAGCACAACATGGCATTATTTATGATTACAATATTCAATTTCAATTTAACATTAAAATAAAAATAAAATATTGATTTACATATTGTTGCCGTCCAGATAACATGATTATCAAAATGTGCAGATCAGCTTGCCACGTAAAGTCATAGATCGGCGACTTTTAGAGGTAGTTTCTGGTATGCAGCAACAAAGTGCTGGAACAACATCCCACCGCCTATAAGAAATATACAAAATGCACAATGTTTTAAAATTAACTTGAAAATTTATTTTCATACATCAAAAATGGGAAGAACTTTTAACGCATGATACTAGTGCTATTTAAGAATCACTATTATTATTATTTTATTAATTACATTTTAATTCTATACCTACATAATTATTTTAATTTTAAAGACGCTTATTGCCTGAATATATCTAACCTTTTATATTCCACAACAATCCTTGATGTGGTTAATAACTTTGACCGGGTGATCTAGACATCTGTATCGCATAGATAGGTATGTACACGCACTCATTAATATATATGCCTAATACAGCTGTACTTAAATACCTCATAGACAACTAATTTATAGCCTACAGCCTTTTTTTTCTTTTATTCATGTGTTTTTTTTAATTTATTTTGTTAAAATATATTGTCTGAAATCCGTGACGTCATTAAAGCACCTCCACGGAAGATCAGTGCAGGTTTCTTTTAACCTGCAATATGCTGAGTTACACGCTTTGGGACGGACAATAATCTCAATTTGTTATTTTATTGTACCTTTCAAATCAATTGTATGTCTTGTTCGTCACAATAAACAGATTTCATCTTCTTAATAATAAAACTTTCAATGTATTACGTTTACGCGTTTTTCTACAAACTTAGAATAACGCGAAGGATAAAAATTTTAGAGACATTTTTGTCTTGTTTCGTCAAAGTAGTAGAACTTCTTACATGCGTACATAATTATACACACATTTTATTTGATCTTCTCAAATAATTACATTAGATTTTCTGGCAAATTAATTCGCAAATAGTTATTTGTGATTCTATTTTAATTTATACCATGACATAAGACTATTTAAAATAGTAAATATATTGATGAGTACACGGCACCATAGAGATTTAATTTTCAGAACTAGAGTTGCGGTTTAAAAATGCATAATACATAAATCACCAATATAATAAATCTTTATGGTACTTATTTGTGGTTTACCTACAATACTCTATGTTTTAATGTCATACATTAAAATAAATGAGTCATTTATTTTAATGTGGTTATAGTAGAAATTAAAACATTATATCAGGCATAAATATACCATAAATTAGATCCGAGGTATTTATACTTTCCACGTTTTTTGTCGTCGTTTATAAATTGCTCTATGTGCACTTAGCCTTTTTCATCTATATTTAGTAAAATATTATAATAAAAGCTTAATTTTTTTTTGGACTAATCCCACTACACATTCCCACCACTGTAACTCCTGTAAGCCAGGATCCACAATGGTCTCCGTATAAGACACCAAGGTTTGACCCCCAGGAAGTCCCGGAAAACGCTTTTAATTGTCTTGGGACCCGCAACAAATTTAATTAGAAAAGAAAACTCCTATGCAAAGCGTGAGACATGAAGCAAAGTTGTCTAATAAGCCAGTAAATAAAAATAAGTTTAATTTATTAAGTTGAAGTTATACCTCTTTGCGAATCATCATTCATCATTTCAGCCTATCGCCGTCCACTGCTGGACGTAGGCCTCCCTCACGTTACATCATAAAGTGCGGTTCTGTGCCACCTGCATCCAACAAATACTTGTAATATTTAAAATTTCCAAACCTCAGGGGACTGTACAATGGTTAGCCTTCCCTGGGTGTTGGAAGGAGGTTGGTGCTTCTACTGAAATCAGGCAAGTCTCCAGATTCACCGGCGGCCCACTGGCTCTTCCTGCTGCTGGACGATACGGGAAAGCTGTTGGAGAGAATCCTGGGTGCCCATATTGGCTAGCACCTAGGTGGTGCTGATTCCAATTTGTCGGACGCTCAGTTTGGTTTCTGAAAGGGATGTTCGACGATCGCGACCTAAGGGCCATGGTCGTGGAGGCAGTCACCAGCGGAGGGGTGCTGTTAGCGGTATCTTTGGACATCGCCAATGCGTTTAATGCATTTTAATGCATTCAGCTACATCAGGGAGACGCTCCCGTATCTATGTGATACGGGTATAAATGTCCCAGGTATAAAATCAGAAGCGGCTAGCGACAGACTATTTGGAGGACGTAGCGTCTTCTACGTCGACCGAATAGGGAACGTTGTGCTGATGCCCATGTCGTACAGTGTCCCACAGAGTCTTAGGGTCAACTATGAGGAATATCGGCTACGACTGGGCGTTGCGAGGCAGCTTCCTTCTTGGACAGGGCGTAATTTGCTACGCCGATGACACGCACGTCACAGCCGGGGATGGGACGCTAAAGGAGACGGCATGTCTGACAAATCTCGACAACGAGGAGATTGTCCCGCGGATCGAGGTGCTGGGGCTTAGAGTGGCCCTAATATACACATAACGTTAATACAAGAGATGGAAAACTCGAAATAAAACTCTATACCAATCCACTTGAACAGCGTGGTGTAGTAGGTCAATTACTCTCCCTGTGCGGAGGAGGATGGAGCCAAACAGCGGGACATATATGAGCCGTGACGATGATGATGATGATGAAATATTAACAAAATTTTGATGACTACACATACATCAATTATTTCATAAGATATATTCACACTATTAATTTAAAAAAAAACTAAGCGGCACGAATATAAAATTCGCACGGAAGTTTGGCGACAAAAAATATTGTAAAAGAATGTCTTTGAGTCGTTAGCTCAACCTGCACAATAAAGTTATTAATATTCATAAAAATAATATTGCGCATATCAATCGCAGTGCAAGTGCTAAAAAGGATCTAATATGATGCGCAAGCACACCCCGCCATCTTTCTTTTCTCGCACTGTCATTAGCGCCTTTTCAACTCTACTTCTTTATTCAAATTTATGACAATGGTGACTTTTTGTTTATGGCGTTTTGGTTACCCATTATAATTTGAGATTAAGAGTACCTAATGATTTATTATAAAAATAACTGAAGGGTTCTTTTAAAAGAGCAGTGATGGATTATTAGTCTTATAGTAAACAAATTGCTAAGCTACACGTTTTAATTATGTTTTTTTTTAATAATTTTATGGCGTAGTTATAAAGAGTTTTTAGATTCATCAAGCGTTTCAACTGGATATTGTTGCCACTAATAGTACAATGCTCCTTATAAGTAATTTCTTCTAAGTATTTTACTATTTGTTACCACTTTCTCTGTATTACATTAAATAAAATACTATCAAAATTATTTAACATAGAAGACCGCCAACTGACTTTATAAATAACGTGGCCGCTAAAACTCCGTTAAATAAATTCACTTAGATTTCGAATTAATAAATTCTAACCTGTAGATCGAAGTTTAAACATTTAAACAAATTATAAAATATTAATTTAATACGTGATTATTTTTTGCTAAAACTGAACTTAGTTGATTTTTAAATTTATCTATATAATGACATAAGAATCTATATTCGCATTGTCCCCAAACCACGAACAAGTCGTAAACAGAAATTGATCAAATTAATTCATTAGTTTGTATTATAATATAACAATTAAAATATGCAAAATGATATATTTTGAAATGTTACCACTAAACTCTAGTGACACTAACCACTATTGCCGCCAAAAAACAAATATAGAGTCTCTCCAATGACAGATGTCTTATTTTTTAAATTAAATTCTATAGCATGCAAACAGGCTAATTACTACGTTCAAGAATTAGCTCATATGTCTTTCTTTCTTTAATATTTTCGCACGGTACAGTCGTGTTGTGGTAACTTAGTAGGCAATTAGATAGGATGTTGTTTGTTATGGTAATCAGCTGTGTCGTGCGGAAATTGGATTATTAAAACGAGTTTTAATGTCATTTGATATTAATTTATTTCATATTTTGGGATGTTTATTACCTGTGGTTTCATGTTGAACATATAAATATTGAGTTTTGGCGGGAATATGGACGCGTCATGTGATAATCTTGTATTATATTCAATATCCTAGAGTTTTAACGTGTCATATTGAATATTTTTGTTGGCATTTATTTTTTTGCTTCATTTCATTTGCTTTAATATCATCTAAATATATTCTTTAATCTTCTTTTTATAACACTCAGGTACAGAAAAAATAATGATGTGGGATCTGATCTTAAATATTATAGAGAGGTTGGTTAGATGTCTAATATTGAATAGATACCGAAAATTATACAGTTCTGTTTACATGTTGACACAAACACTAATTGCGATGAGGGCGAAAAGTAGGTATTCTATTCCATTGAATACGGGTTTTTTCTATAGTGGAGGAATAAATATAGGGTAAAGTAGTCTACATTTACAAATTTAATTAGCCCTAGGAGTTTAAAAATATATCACAGATGTCAAGGAATCGTTTTAGTTTTAGCTAATATAGTTATAAAAATAGTAGTTAAAAATACCTAAATACATTTAACTTCTTTTTTTTTTGACATTTAGAGAAAACAAGTTAATAAGTTGAAAAAAATGAACTTAATTTTTTTTTCTTTCGAGAGACCAAAGAAAATAAGTTAACTTTACTAAAAATAAAACTAATTGACACGGATTCAATTGATAAAAAAATGTTACCAACTTTCATACATGTCGATTCTCCATTGACACTTAAATATTCAGACAAATATTTATGCATAAATGAACTTGCAAGATTTATGTCCGTTTATAGATTAGCTTTTTTTTTCTAGGAAGACATTATCAAATGCATTGACATATAAAACACTTTTTTATTTCTCGTACACTTTATTTAAATTTACAAACACCGTTCTGAATTCTAATATGACCAGCCTTTATATAAAATAACGACCAGTTATCCATACAAAATCTATATGCAAATTTCGAGATAGCCGATTTGCTTTGAACGTTATTTCCTCATTCCAGAGTTTATTAATTCTATTTAGAGCTAATAATTCTCTGGATAGATTCATCAATATTTCCTCTTATACAATTATATTACCCACAGTAAATCTAAGTATAAACAGCGATAGCCGAGTGGGCGAACAACAAACTGCTACATAGAAGTCTGGGGTTCCCGCGTCGACATTTGCAGTAGTAAAAGTCTTAAGTTCTTCAGACCTACTCCACAAATTGACTATACTGCGCTGGACAGACGTCCATGTCGAGTTTTCCTTCTCTTGCATCGATATTATATGCATATCATATCGTCGTCTTTTACGACACCCACGGATAGGAGACGGAGTCGTGAACTGTATTCTTACTCTGTCACCACACAGCAGATGTAACTAAATCATCATCATCATCGCACTCCACATACGTCCCACTGTTGGTCTCGGGCTTCCTCTACAATGGGAGGGAATTTGACCTACTATCAAACCATTCTGGTCAAACACGTCTATATGGTTTTCATTTCGAGTTCTGCTTCTCTTGCACAGATGTTATGTGCATATTATATCCTATAGTCGTTTTTTACGACATCCAATGGCAAGATAGAGAGTGGTGAACAGTACTTATTCTTACTCCGTCGCCACACGGAAAACTAAATAATGTTATCAAAATATTGTATCGCCATCATCATTCTACAACGTTTAAATTAAATCTGATTTATTATTAGTATAGTAAGCTTCTTTTCCAATGATTCTCACCTGTTACAACTACTTAGTTAAACATTTATTTTATAAAATCGATGTAAATCTCTACTTCAAAAAATAATATTAGATGATTAGATTCATTAATAATTCCTATTATAAAATTATTTTATGTATCTACCCCTTAGAATAATAACATATAGAAGGTAAGTTCACGCACAAAAAGTGAGGCATTTCAATTGGAGCCTAATGGAGCTTACGCCGGAACAGTCCCGTGCTGTACAAGTCATTGCACTGCACGAACGTACGCAACTCTTAAAAAATAAATAGGTAATTATGACGGCTTGTGCATTCAAATGGTGCCACAACACATTTGAAAAACATAAAAAGGTTTTTAACATTACTTTTAAAAGTATTTCGACAATTTATGTTTTTAAAAACAAAAATTTAATTTCATAATTTGTATAGAGGTTTCCGTGTGTACGTGTGTAATTGTCTGCCCGCCATTAGTATTTTTAGATTCAAATTTTTAAAGTTCGAAGTACTGACACTATCCTTCTATACGTTATTATTCTAAGATCTACCCATAATAAATTTAAGTATAGACTGCTACAAGTAAGTTTTGGGTTCGTTTTCTCAGCTGGTATAGTTACATAGTTAAGCTTTTCACAAAATCGATAAAAAAATCTATTTAAAAAAACCTTGAAGATATCGTGAGAGATGCATAAAATTAACTTATAATAAGTACACATATGCAAATTAGTTACGTGACCACTTTTTAAAGATAAAAAAAAAGACAAAGTACTCACCGTGGTCGCACCGAACCCTTTGAATCAAAACTGAATTTGCATACGTCTGTGGCGATTTTTTCACTCAAAAAGATTATGTAAATGTGTTTTTTGGACATCAGCGTCTAAAGAGAGACTTTTTTTAGTATTTAAAAAAAGTTTCGAAAATGAACACGGGGTTAAGTTTGAGAGCAGATACGTTCTCAGGCTATTTTTTTATTGCTAAAATTAAATTACAACTCATATACTCCTATACCTTGTTGGATGCGATATAGTTCTTTTTTTATTTTTTTGCCCATTGCTATTCTGTAAAATAGAAGAGTAATTAACCTATTGATTTTATCACGCTGATCAGATGGGTTAGTACCTACAGTGTTTTATTTGGAGTTTTCTTCTTGCAGTTTGCTTACGTTTTTTAGGCGTCTTTTACTGTCACCCGGGGAAAATGAAGGGGGTGGAGCCGCATATACTTATTTCGGCATCGTATGAAAAAAAAAATTATATCCTGTATAAAACCGGTAAATACGAAAATGATTTTCTTTATTTTGTATAAAATCGGTAAGTATGAAAAAATAAACAAAATTCTTGCTTTGATAGTAAACAAACCTCTAGTAAGTTTATTTTTTATTGCATTCAAACTCAAAATGAGTGCTAAATTCGTGTATCATGCGAAATATTTTTATTGATTTATATCTTTATTTCATTTGTTACTTTGGTATTATTATAAAAATTAAATATTGGTGCTGTGTGGTAGCGGCTTCGAATACTACCAACCCTTGCTTTGCTCGTGGGTGTCGTAAAAGACGACTAAGAGCCCTAGATTGACCCGGACCAACTCCATCTGGTACCATTTGGGTCAACGATTACATTCCCAAGGAGGGTTGACGTCAGGCAGGCGGCCGGTCATAAAATTCATTGCCAAAACTTTTTGCAATATGTCAAAACAGATGACATATTGCGTCGACCCCAAGTAATTGGGATAAGAGCAAGATGATGATGATGATAAAAATTAAATATTCCTACTAAAATAATAGGCGTAAATAGCATTAATTAAATGTCTTAGAAATGGGGGAAAGGGAGAGAGGTCTCTTTGTCTATTTCATTTCCAAACAATAAATTGCACACAAGCGTCCCAAATCCTAGCTAATGTATATAAATAAATAATTACATACGACTATATGCCGAACCATTTTTTCTAGTATTTTTTGCTATAGATAAAATATTTTTACCTGAACCCGGGGTGGAGTCTACCCACCCCATTTTTTTACTTTACAAAAACCAATAGCACACACTAAGGGTGGCAACATTTTTTTGACAGCTCGATCAATATTTTTCCCGCGCACACATCGCATTGGCCTATAGAAACCATAGACTTATAGTTCAACCCGTCGGATAACAAAGGGGGTCTTTATGTAAAACTCATTCATTTATTTTAACCTCGGTAACGGTCGCTTCTATTCTTTTCGGTAATAGCTGGGGTTGAATTAAAAGGGGTTATTTTTTATATGCGCTTCTCCTCACGCGATTTCAGACGGCATTAAATCGTTTGAAGCACGCAAATGATCGGTTTATACTTTCGGAAATGTTTTGGTTATATTTTTAGTTTTATTACTTTATATCCTTTAATAAGATTGGGCACGTGATAAATGTTAAGTGGACACATTCAGCTTGATGGTTGTAATAAGTTATCTTTATGATGCCATAACAATTAATTATTTTAACATTATGGAATTGCCATAACATAAAATTGGTAATTTATTAACGTTTTATACTTGAGCTTCCAATCACCGAAGTTATAGATCAGTGATATACGCACCTACGCTATTTTGCCAAACAACTACAGCGTCCTAAATTATAGAGATCAGTCAGTATCTTTGGCATCCTAAATTACAAGGATCAAGCGACTGTCGGTCTGGGTTTAAAACCTACAAACAGACCATTGAAAAATCCTTTGGATTGGAAAATTTTAAGCGGTCTTTTATTAGCCCGATGATTGTCCTCTCAGTCCTTATATATTCAACGGTTAGGGAAGAAATAAAAGAGACATTGGCCTATTACATCATGCTGGTTAAACGTATTGACATAAAATTCTTTCGAAATTTAACTCTTTCTGTATAATTTTCTGCAGTCCCTTAGAAATCTACCAAGAAAGAGGTGGTGGCATATTGTACTTATTCCGTCACCACACAGAAAAGTAACCATCATCATCATCATCATTTCAGCTCATAAACGTCCCACTGTTGGGCTCGAGCCTCATCCATGTTAGGAGGGAAATTGACCTTACTATATCACATGCTGGTCAAACAAGTTGGTATAGGGTTTTATTTCGAGTTTTCCTTCTCTTGCATAAATGTTATATGCATATTATATCCCATAGTTTTCTTTTACGACATCCATGGGCAAGATAGGGAGTGGTGAATTATGTTCTTACTCTGTCACTACACGGAGACCATAACCTTATATCATCAATATTGCTTGCTTTTTTTCTGGTTGTAACCACAGATACTCGGCGGCTGTATGCGCCGCCTTTGAGCAAACCGTTATTACTGCCTACACTATTTCGTGATCACCATTCGAACCTTTCCTCTCTAAAAGTTAGTTCATGTGATGTGGCAAACCCTAATAATCATTTAGGCTGCATATGTCAATTACAATAAATTAATACATTTTTTTTTCATTTTAGTGGTAGTTACATCAGCTCCTGCAAACGAAGCCGAACTACAGCTGTACAGGGTTATGCAGAGAGCCAGCTTGCTGGCGTACTACGACACTTTACTAGAAATGGGTCAGTATATTATGATAAAGTAATTTACATAGACCTGGGCGAACTCCATATTTTTTTGAAGTTATACTTCTTTAGGCGCGTTATGAAAAAATGGTGAGAGTGAAATTTTAAGATGCGCGCGCATCTGTGACACAAAATTAACAGTATGAAGCTGTCTGCTTAACCGCTCATTGAGTGAAATTTTAAGATGCGCGCGCATCTGTGACACAAAATTAACAGTATGAAGCTGTCTGCTTAACCTTAAATTCAATTTTTGAATTTATTATTAAATTTTTAAAATATTAAATAATCAATAATAAACATTTAAAATTAAGAATCTTATAATATTTAGTACAAATTATGTCTTATATATTTATTATTCTCTAAATTTTGTTTTTAATAATTATATATATATATATATATATATATATATATATATATTAATTATATATTATATAAATTTATATTAAATATATATATTTGAAATATATATATTAAATATATTATTATATAAATATATTAATTTTCAATTTTTAATATTAATTATTGATATCTAAGATCAATCTAAGATTCTTTTAGTTTAAATTTGATGACTATTAAACTGAACTTTGTTGATTATCCTTTTCCAATCCTTCTATTATTTTATTGTAATTAATTATTTGCATGCAATTAAAAACTATTTTTTAATGATGCCAAAGAAGTATAACTTCTCACGCGCGTACATAAGTACACGCACCCATTTTTTTATTGCAAACGGTGGCAATCGAGCAAACAGTACACCTGATGGTAAGTGTTGCTGCCGCTCATGTACCTTTGCTAGGTCGCTGCCTACCGCAAAGAAAGTGAAGGGAGTGTGAATGCGTGCTATGAGGTCATCACTAAAACCTACTACATGCAAACACCCTCAGAAATTTGTACTTCCGGCTCTCTCGCTTACCGAACGAAGCGTAGTAACAAATTGCTACTACTCGGACGTCGATTTTCTGTGAGAGTGTGTTACTACCCCGGACGAACCGGCCCGTGGCTGTAGACAGACAACTGTCAACAGTGTGCTCCTACCACTAGAAAATCTGATGCTATCTGGTCTATAATTACATTCCCAAGGTGGGTTGACGTCAGGCAGGCGGCCAATGCGTCTTTTACAATGTGTACAATTTCAGAGGAATACATATTGCGTCAATCCCTAATAATTGGGATAAGAGCAGGATGATAATAATGCACAGATTGTGTATTGTTTAAGATACCGACAAACCGTGCCAGTGTTAGGTTTGATTCCCACGTAAGACAATATTTTGTGCGATCCATAAAATGTTGTTCTGAGTTTGAGTGTAATTATATGCTTGTAAAGTCTTATGCAATAATGGGACTGTTTTCCTTATTGATTAATGATTAAAAAAAATACGTCAAAAGTTTAGTCATAAAATTAAAAACAAAACAACATCCATTTATTTTGAAAAAAGAAACGAATCAAGTAAATAAACACAGCTAGAATAAAATATACCAATTATCACATTTTTATTCGCTAATTAAATGTTTTCACATAATGCATACATTGGTGTTAGGTATAATTAAAATAATTATAAAAATGTACAAAATTAAAATAAGTCCACGTGAATTTTTTAATTATATTCATTTAATTTGTTAAATTAAATTAATAGGTAAATTATAGGTACCATATTTTTTTTTGTTCTGTTTGTCCATTCGGACAGGCAAAGGGATCAAAGCCCATACAGGCAAGTTTGATACAATTTTCTTCATGTTATTTAACATTTCTTTATATAGAATAGCTTATCTCTAGTCATTGTCCGTCAGTAAGTTAAGTCGTTACCATTAATTAGGCGCTGAAAACCTAATTAAATGATTTCTCTGGGAATTTTGGTAGAATATGAAAATCCACGTAAACCACTCTTATATCACATTCACCACACTTAAGCATCTTAACTGTATTATATTACATAAAATATTAGCAAGATTATTCAATATAACACTGTAAAACACAAAAAAAAAGGAATACATACAATATTATACAAGAGCTTAACATGACATGGCTATATTCGCGCCGTAACTCCGGTACCTACCATAAATACTTGAAAAGTTGGAAAATACTTTTTAAAAAGATATAACATTTCAAATTAGGGAAATGCCAAAGGAAGTACTATTAAAAATTAGGGAAGTGCGTGACAAAATTTGTACTTTTTAAATGGGCGATCACTCGTTGTATGTGTCAATAATAATATAGGTAAGGGAGGTTCCCTTACCTTCCAAGATTCAAGTAATTTATAATAAATATAATGTTGTTAATTTCGAATTATTGGTAATAATTAAAGGAAGACGTAATTACGTTTCTCTGATATTAAAGTTTTATTTACAAAACGTACATATATATTTAATTATTTACATTATAAGTAAAAAAGGAATGGCTCACCAGAAATATCAAAGAAACAACATTTAAAGCCTTTACTTCGAGTCTTATTAATATTTTATAAATCTTTCTTGGAAACCAAAATGCGATAGGCATTTTGTGTAATATTACAGATATTATATGACTAAGCATCGTCTATTATGTGGTAAAGACAAACTATAATAAAGCGTTCCTACGTGTATGAAATGGTTTTTTTTTTACATAAATATAGTTTTAAATATTTTTTGTAAACAAAAATAACAAATAACAGTTTTCATGGTTTCTTTGGTTCTAATTAAGTTAAGTTTTTTTTTTTTAAGTTTTAAGTAAATTTTTGATATAGGAAAGTAAAATTCAAAGTGTAAATAAAACTACTTTACGGATTTTATCACGTTTGTATTTAATTTTTGACTCATTCTCTGTAATAACGACGACTTGCTGGACGTGTGACATCTTAGTCCGCCCGTGACTATAAACGCTGCAAAGTATTCGAAACGTCGGATAATCAAAAATCAAATACCTACAAACGCGATTAAAATCCGTAAAGTAGTTTTATTTTACTTAAAGTAGTTTTATTTAGACTGTACTTAAAGTAGTACTTTAGTACTTAAAGTAGTTTTATTTAGACTGCACAGATGGCGTAGTGGTTAATGCTAGTGACCTACAGCGCCAGTGTCGGGGGTTCGAATCCCACGCAGGACAACACTTTGTGCGATCCACAAATTGTTGTTCTGAGTCTGGATGTAATTTGTGTCCGTTAATTATATGTGTATGTATTTCTCGCGGAAACGCAATGAGTTTCAAAAAATTAAAAAAAAACTGTACGAATGGCGGCGATGTGGTTCGCGACACGTCACGTCTCGTTTCCGTCGGGGGCGAAAAGTGGCCCACAGAGAACCGCTCTGCTACGCTGAATATGTCAAAGATCGTAGCAGGTGTGGAGGGCAGTGGACTCTGCCTACCCCTATGGGAAAAAGGCGTGAATATATAAAAAAAAAAAAAAAAAAATAAAGTAGTTTTATTTACAACCTTTACTCGCGTAAACATCAGGAATCATTAAAATTCAAATACAAACGTGATAAAAATAAATAAGAAAAGTTTAACACATATGTAATACTCATATTTCCATGTAGTGACGAAGTAAAATGCAACTCACCATCCTCTTTTGTCTGTGGGTATCTTAAAAGACAGATATGATATGCAGATAACATGTACGCAAGAGAAGAAAAACTCGGAATAAAACCCATTTTTTTTTGGGAGGTGTGTTGCGGTCGGCGCGCTCCTCGCACCACTCCGTCCGGGGCGACAGAGGGTCGTAAGCACGCACTTCCGCAACCCACCCGCGATGCACGTCGCCTTCGTCGTTGGGCCGACCACCGGAGCAGGGTGACTTGACATCAGTGGTCGGCCCGAGGGAATACTCCCTATTTGGGGTACCCTCCCATCGACCGACGTCCCTCGGGGAGGACGTCGGTCTTTCCTCACGCGGTTGGCCTCTCAGCGGGTGACGGACTAATTCCCCGGTCGAAATAAAACCCTAAGCCAACCCGTCTGATCAGCGCAGTATAGTAGATCAATTTCCCTTCTATTGCGGAAAAGATCCGAGCCAAAAGTAGAAATTATGTGAGTTGAAATGGTGAACGCTCGCGCAAACATCAGAGCTCACTACATCATGGAATTGCTTCAAAATTACAATGTATTGAAAACCGTTAGTTTTGAATCAGCTGACGTTCCGACGTAATTATGTGCATCATTATTGGTGCTGTTTAAAAAGCGCTAATAATGCTGGCCATATTTGGATATAGCTCGACTACGACAAAAACTTAAGACCCCATTCCCGCCTCGCAATACAGCGTGTATTTTCAAAAACAGACTCCCTTAAGTGGGTCCGTAGTTTGGGTTCGTCCTTTTATAAAAACGAAAAGTTTGTAAATCAGCAATATAAAGAAAATAGATCGCAGAGAATGATATATTTTATCCTTAGAATAATAACGTATAGAAGGTAAGTTCACGCACAAAAAGTGAGGCATTTCAATTGGAGCCTAATGGAGCTTACGCCGGAACCGTTCCGTAATGTCAAGTCATTATAGTGCACGAACGTACGCAACTCTTAAAAAATAAATTGATAATTATGACGGTTTGTGCATTCAAATGGTGTCACAACACATTTGAAAAACTTAAAAAGGTTTTTAACATTACTTTTAAGAGTATTTCGACGATTTATGTTAATAAAAACAAAATTTGATTTCATAATTTGTATAGTGGTTTGCGTGTGTACGTGTGTAATTGTCTGCGCGCCATTAGTATTTTTAGATTCAAATTTTGAAAGTTCGAAGTATTGACACTATCCTTCTATACGTTATTATTCTAAGATTTTATCCTTATTTTATCTCATTGAAATTATAGAATAAAATTACCTATTCAGGCATATTTTTACTCTATTTACTCAAATGAAAATAAGAACAAAACAATTCAAAGATTTCTTTATTTTACTTACCGAAGAGGATCGCAGGAATATAAGAAAAAACACTTTCTCATAAAGAAATAAAGATAAAAAAGAAATCTCCATAACCTAAAAAACGCGCGCTCAGCGTAGTCATGCAAATTATTTTTTTAATCTTTTACTTTTTTAATGCCGCCGATTACTCGAACCAAGGGGTTTGGCCAGTCGGCCTTATCCTTTTGTTTTTTTCTTGGCGCCCCTTTGCAAAATGGTCACGTAGCTATTTGCATATTTGCCTAAATTAAAACTGTGTGAGTTTATATTTTTTTGGCGTATCTCACGTTTTTGTGTGGAACAATGCTAGCGAAATGAACTTGCGCCACAAGAAAGTCTTGCATATTAATGTATATATGGGACTAATCTATCTGTTTGCAACAATAGTTTAGTTTTTCTGTCGTGTGAATGTAAATAACTTTTAATGTCGCGGTCCGTTTTTTGGACTCTGAGAAATCACATCTAATTATCCAAATGTTCTTGAACTTTCTTGAATGAGTTTTTATGTAGTTGTAGATCGTAAACGATAAATTTTTGTCTGTAAGTCGATATTATATTACTAAATTATTTATTTTATACCTATATGTACATGAATTCTAATATGAGAGATATAATTATTTATGTATCTATGAATTGTGATTTCTTCATTTCTTGTGCTAAATGGTTCTTGTGTTATTACAGGAGGAGATGATGTTCAACAACTTTGCGATGCAGGCGAAGAAGAATTCCTAGAAATAATGGCTCTCGTAGGAATGGCATCCAAACCGCTTCATGTCAGGCGTTTGCAAAAAGCTCTCCAAGAATGGGTCAACAATCCCGCCCTCTTCCAAATCCCTATTGTTCCTAACATTTGTCCTTCGGAAAACCCCTTTATTCAATGTAACCAAAGACTGTTAAATATCCCTCCTTCCATTCCTACCGTTTTGCCAAGGACGGTAGCTTCTCCTGAAAATAGTCGACCCATGTACAGTCCTTCTCCAGGTGCTCCTGATAACAGCTGTGGTTCCACAGCTTCAGCTCCTAATGCAAGTCCTGTACATCAAACAAACACCTTTACAAAAATAGTTTTACCTCCGTCCCCTGCACCTGCTGCCCCAGTTACTTCCACAGCTTCTAGATCTTTTTCTCCTCAAAGTGCCTGTCCTCCTGCATCAGCTGGGTCAAGTCCAAGTTCAGTAACATCACCGGTGCAGTTAACACCAGTTCTTTTAGATGTTCACGTTCAGAAATTGGCAGCTGCAGCAGAGAAATTGAGTAAACATTTGCCTCAATTAGAACCAAAACCACAGAATACAAAAAAAAAGATGTGCAAAGATTTGGAGTTAGTAATGATGATGCCGGAAACAGATCCTAGAAGGATGGAGGAGATAAGAAAGTATGCAGCAATATATGGAAGGTTTGATTGTAAAAGAAAACCTGAGAAACCTTTGACGCTACACGAGGTAAGTTTTTTATTATGTACAATTTAAGATTACCTATAAGATATTAAATAACATAACTTTCGTGTAGTGATGGAGTAAGAATACAATTCACCACTCCCTACCTTACCCGTGGATGTCGAAAAAGATGACTAAGGGATATAATATGCACATAACATCAGTGCAAGAGAAAGAAAACTCGAAATGAAACCCTATACCAACATGTCTGACCAGCATGGTATAGTAGGTCAAATTCCCTCCCATTGTGGGCGAGGCCCGAGCCCAACAGTGGGACGTATGTGGGCTGCAATGATGAATAACATTACACCTGTTAGTGTTCTGTCATGACAGTTGGTAATTAAGAGGAAAACTACAATTGTAATAGGCAGACTTTTTATGTAGTGATTTAAAAAGAAAATAACGTTATGGTTACGTTTTATTTTTGCATTTGCTAGTTTTAATTAATTGCTGTTAGAAATGATTAATATTATGAATACAGAATTAATTGAGCCGGACCTACTCGTATTGTAATTTGCATAGGATCTTATGCATCTTCGTTTATCGTACATATCATTAAATATCTGTTGTGATTGCAAGATAAATTATATACTTATGTGTATTTATAGCCTAGATTTTTCTGATAAGTACGAGCGGGCTTCTGGAATAGAATATTCTAGAAATCTCTAACCTTAGAATAATAACGTATAGAAGGTAAATTCACGCACAAAAAGTGAGGCATTTCAATTGGAGCCTAATGGAGCTTACGCCGGAACCGTTCCGTAATGTACAAGTCATTGTATTGCACGTACATATGCAACTCTTAAAAAATAAATAGGTAATTATGACGGTTTGTGCATTCAAATGGTGTCATAACACATTTGAAAAACTTAAAAAGGTTTTTAACATAACTTTTAAAAGTATTTCGACGATTTATGTTAATAAAAACAAAATTTGATTTCATAATTTGTATAGTGTTTTGCGTGTGTACGTGTGTAATCGCCTGTGCGCCATTAGTATTTTTAGATTCAAAATTCAAACGTTCGAAGTATTGACACTATCCTTCTATACGTTATTATTCTAAGTCTCTAACATATACATCTAAATAAACATAGTAAATGTATTTACTCCCAGTTTACATAATGATTTCTGATGTATACCCGAGTTACATTTTAAATGAAACTGTTTTCATGTGCTTGAAAAGCCGTCGTCGGTTATTTTCTAAAATCAAGTATTCCAATAAACTTTAAAGGATTAGGAATCGCCTGGCGGTAAATTGTCAGATACATGAAGTTTAGAACCAGCCCAGTTAACGACAACAGTCCCTATTTCTTTAAACGTGGATGTATAACACAACTGCTGTGATGATGATGAGATCCTACAATATATAGAAAAATAAATAGTAAACTGTCGTAACCTAATATTTATAGCGTTGTGGTTAAGATACCGACCTATAACGACGGTGTCATAGCTTCAATCCCGGCGGAGGACAATACACTGTGTCATTTACAAATTGTTGTTCTGAATCTAGATATAATTTGTGTCCTTTAATTGCATGCTTGTTAAATATACCGCAATATAAAGTTATTTTTATTTTCAAAACAAATTAATCCTTAGAATTGGGATTGAAATCCTTTAAAACAATTTGTAAATGGCGTAACACGCAAGCGAAACGACGCAGCGGCTATATTACTATTATTTGCTTGCAACTTGCCCCCGCTTCGCTTCGGTTTCAGTCGCCTTACCCGCGTAATACCCGTTCCCGTGAGAATACCGGGATAAAATATAGCCTATATTACTCAGAGATAATGTAGCATTCTAACGGTGAAAGAATTATCGAAATTCGTCTAGTACTTTTTGAGTTTATTCATTACAAACATAGACACATACAAAAATACAAAATTTTACTCTTTATAATATTAGTTAGTATAGATTACATATTTTTGATTTTAAATAAAATTCTATGACATTATTACTGGAGTGCGTAATTGTTTATATGAAAAATAAATTCCTACTTCTTTATTCAAGTTGCTTACCTGAACTTAACTCTCTCAACTTTAAAGTTATAAGCATAAACACACTGATGCTTTCTTTCAGGTAATGGTGAACGAGGCTGCAGCTCAAATTTGCCGCTGCGTTCCAGCGTTATTGACAAGGCGAGACGAGCTGTTCCCTCTAGCGAGGCAGCTAGTACGGAGAGCAGGACTACATTATTCTAAACATGGGTAATTCATAAACCAATAGATATTATAATGTAACGTTAATAAATCTTAAGATCTTAAGATGGACATACTAATAACGGACAGATTAGAATCACTGAAGCGGCGGCGGCGCAGAGACTTTTGTTCCATCTGTGTACTCTACCGATTCTTTCACGGGGAGTGCTCTGAGGAACTGTTTGACTTGGTACCACCGTTTAACCAACGTATCACTCGACACCGTAGCAGGGTTCATTCATTTCACTTGAAAACGTTACGGTTTTCTACTGCGTTTCCAGTGACCATTTTGTACCAAGTACGTGCAGGCTCTGGAACGAACTACTCGGTGCTGTGTTGCCCGAACGCTATAACATTGCCTTCTTTAAACGAGTTGATGTTTGGTCTACAGCCTACAGGTTAGTACCTACCACACTCTCGTAGAAAGTCGACGTCTGGGTAATAGCAATTTATTACTGCACTTTGTACGGTGAATGAAAGGGCCGGAAGCGCAACCTTTTGAGGTATTTGTATATGGTGGGTTTTGGTGATGCCTTTAGTATCACCGCATCTCATTGCCTGCATTCACACTAGTAGGTCTAATAAATATCCATGAGCGCTAGAATCACTTAACTCAGGTGTGCTATTTGCCACCAACAGCATTAAATATATATATATATATATATACTAGCAATCCGCCCTCGCTTCGCTTCGGTTATAGGTTATAGTCGTTTTACCCGCGTAGTTCCCGTTCCCGTGGGAATACCGGGATAAAATATAGCCTAGTTTACGCCCTGATATTATAGCTTTCCATTGGTGAAAGAATTTTTGAAATCGGTCCAGCTGTTTTGAAGATTACCCGGAACAAACAGACAGACAAATTTTTTTTAATTGCTATTTTAGGCATAGGTGTCATGCAAATAACCGTGTAAGCATGTAAAAAGCCTATTATTTTGACATTACAAACAGACACTCCAATTTTATTTATTGGTATAGATATATATATATATACTAGCAACCCGCCCTCGCTTCGCTTTGGTTATCGGTTATAGTCGTTTTAGCCGCGTAGTTCCCGTTCCCGTGGGAATACCGGGATAAAATATAGCCTAGTTTACGCCCTGATATTATAGCTTTCCATTGGTGAAAGAATTTTTGAAATCGGTCCAGCCGTTTTGAAGATTACCCGGAACAAACAGACAGACAGACAGACAAAAAATTTTTAATCGCTATTTTATGCATAGGTGTAGTGCAAATAACCGTGTGAGCATGAAAAAAGCCTATTATTTTGACATTACAAACAGACACTCCAATTTTATTTATTGGTATAGATTACTAATGAGTAAGTAGTAGCCTCTCCATAAATATTCATTACAAACAGTGGTTATACCTTAAAATCTACTTATCACTTCCGTATGATAACGTATGAAGAATACAATTCATCACCCCTTCTCTTGCTCGAGGTTATTGTGAAAGACGACTAAGGGATGTAATATGCAGTTAACATCAATGCAAGAGGAGGAAAGATAGAAATTAAATCTACGTCAACCCATACGGGTATGGGTCTGTCACGTCTGACATTTTATATTGCGGGATAATTTTCTCGATACAAATCCTGCGATGTAAGTAACAACTGAGTCAGCATACACGGCAAGAGTGCTATTTAAGTAATCTATGTATTCCTCGTATGAGGTGTCTGTGGTGTGGCGTGTCATCTTCTGGCACTTCAACCAATTGTTTTTTTTTTTCGGTTAAATCGTTCAAGACTTTTTGTGGGCTAGTGCTTGTGAAATTTAAAGTATTAACTTGCTCCAAGGCAACGTAATTGCCAAGCCCTTCGTCGCGAATTTCGGCTCGAATAAGAAGCCTCTTAAAGGCTGCTTTAAATTGAACGGCATTTGGATTATTGTTAAAACCCCCTCGAGCTCTTATAGTCGAAAAAAATAACTCGACGTGATCCTGGCTGATTTTGTACAGTGGCAAATATTTTAATATTTTTGTGTTTTCGATAAGATGTCGATATAAAGCTAATGCGCTTTTCATATCAATGATTAGCCCCACAAAGCCAGTCTTTCTCCTCGACTCAATTACTAACTGCCCTGACGGCAGCCTCAGGCAGCGTATATAGCCAATTGCACCTTCAAACAGCACTTCGATAAGGCCGATGTTTTGGGGACACATGGCTTTTTTTAATCCAGGCGGGCGAATCGAGTGACTGTTCAGGATATCGAACCCGTCGTTAAGAAGTTTTATAAAACTTACGGTGCCCTCACAATTTTCAAACGCTTTGAGTTTTAATTCCGATTTACAAAACTCTAAGTTGAGTTGCTAAACGGACTTTATCTCTTGCTTCGCAAAATATATGTGGGCTTTAGTTATTTTTGTGGCCATGTGCAGTCCCTCTTTTTCTTGCAAATTAATAAGCGCCTCCAGATAGGTAAAATCAATTTTTCGGCCATGCACATCTTCTAACACTCTTAAGTCGCCGAATGTGTGGTGATGCAGTTTAATATTAGATGCGGTAGAAGTATTATACCACGGTGATAATACTATCACCGTGGTATAATAGGTCAAATTACCTCTAATAAAGGAGGAGACCTGACCTCAACAGTAACATTTTAATTAAAACTTCGTATGAAATATTCAATTTAGAATATTAATTAAAGGTTTAACTTACATGTATCGATCTTTGTCATTAATTTTTCTATAATTCTTCTTCAACCTTTTACTTCAAGATTTCTTATTTTATCTTTCATATATTAGTAGTGTATATATACACATTATTAGTTGAGAGGCATCTGTCCAGTGCTTCTTCTACTTTCAGACTTTCTCTGCGTATTCCTCTCTCTTCTTTTCCTACTTAGATGGTTTAGGTTAGTACTAATACTATTCTATGTATGTCATTCCTTTTCGGCAACATTGTTATTACGCTTAAAAGCATACATTTTCTTACCAATAAAAACTTATTTTTAAACATTGTCGTTATTTTGACTAGCTCTAAGTAAGTAAAATTTCTAATAATACAAATTGCGTTTATCTGTACCTTATCCTCTTATCTGTACCACCCTTATACTATTTAAAAAATGTTAAATTTTATCAATAAAATTCATCTAAATGTATCTAAAATGTATTTTAACCTATATAGATGCTAACGTTTACCTTAACATCATTTAATATATACATCTTCAAATCTCTCTAAAAATTTAAATAATAAATTAATGTCTTTTATTGTTTTAGGTTACCTCCAACGGCGTCAATGGGCGAAGACCGGGACCGTGACGAGGACGAAACACCAACGAAGCGTTCTCGACAGGTCCCACCCACAGCTCACGTAGATCTCACCGATTAGTATTGATGCTAACAGAGATAGAGAACAATATATAGACTAATAATAACTAACGCTAGTCGATATCAACATTAATATCAATTATTTAATATACTTGTTCAGTTCCCTTCTCGTCACAGGCTTCTTAACTATCTATTGGCGCCATAATATTCTCTGCATGGCAAGACTTTTTTGGTGGTTCCTCACCGTCTTCCTTTCTCGGCACACACTAAAACCTGAAGATGTTACGTAATGGGGATTTAAGCCTTGAGAATGGGTGACGCTTGTGCATTAATCACTTACTTATGGTCTCTGAAGAGTTTTGTCTTCCATCTGCTTTAAAGCCGTGTGAGGAACAAGTTATACGACGGTATGCCTTAAGAAGATGTTCTTAAGTCTTTTCCTGCTCAAGTAACAAATTATCCAAACCATTACACATACTCATGGAGGCTGGAGGTCATTCCACGGATATTGCTATTGTCATTTAACGTCCACTGGCGCCAAGGCCAGGTCCACCGCGGGTGGATATAAGGATGGTTCTCTTTCCATTCATTTTAATTTTGTGGAGAATTCACCTTTTAATAGTGATAATATCATCATCATCATCATCATCATCTCAGCCCATATACGTCCCACTATTGGGCTCGGGCCTCCTCCACAATGGAAGGGTAATTGACCCACTATACCACGCTGGTCAGACGTGTTGGTATAGGGTTCCATTTCGAGTTTTCCTTCTCTCGCATAGATGTTATATGCGTTTTATATCCCTTAGTCGTCTCGTACGATCACCCACGGGTAAGATAGGGGGTGGTGAATTGTATTCTTACTCCGTCACCACACGGAACAGTGATAATATAGTTATCTAAAAATATTAACTAACCTAAGAGCGCAATATAGCTTAAATTTCTTTTTACAGAAGCAGTCTTAATGCTTTTGTTTAATGCCTTTATTCTTGAATGATAATTAACATCGATTGATTTAATGAAAACTGCTAAAACGGATTAAAAAACACATAAGGCAAATAATTTTAGTAGTTCTTTTGATAGACATGGCAATAAACATTCCAAAAGTTATGCGTTAATTGCATATGGACCTATATTAACTCCCTGTGGCACTCCAAGTAATAAATATTTTAAAACTACTTCTAATACATATTATATATAATTTTCCCTCTATTAGTGTAGATGTATGAATATAACTCTGTATTTTGATATTTATTTGCATATTGTCATATTATGTTATTCAAGGTAAGCATGCTAAACTCACTTAAATACTTAATGTTAATCTTCTTAATTTGGAATGCACTGTAGTTTATTTTGTTTTAGAAAGGTTATGGCATTTACGTTTCTGGTAAGTAGCAAAAGCTTCTAATTTATTTTCTCTATAACAAATTATTTTTACGGATTGCATTACTAATTTTGTTTTTATTATTTACTTGATAAATCCATAAAATTAGCTTTATTTCACAAAGGTATATTTAATAAGTTATACACATGACTACGTTTGCGTATTATGGAGAACAACCACTTGAATATATAACTTTCAATGCTATGGGAATAGTACTAATTTTAAATGATATTCAGCGTGTCATTTGCGCCATGGTTTGTATTTCATTTTAATCAGGATATATAGAGTTTTTTTTAGTTCAACAAGAACATACAAACGGACAAACAAAAATTTATAAATTACTTTTAAAGGGAAATACATCAAACTAAAAAATGATTCCTTGCATCGCGGGGATGTAGAAACACAATTAACAGAAACGAATTACTTTCATTGTAATGTGTAATAACCGTGTATAAGACAGAGATTATCAAATAAAATGGACATTCATTCATTCATTTCAGCTCATATACTTCCTAGTGCTGGTCTCGAGCCCACTCCACAATAGAAAGAAAAATGACCAACTATATCACGCTGATGAGACATGTTATAATAGGATTTTAATTTCGAATTTTCCTTCTCTTGCATAGATGTTATATGCACATTTAATCCTTAAGTCGTTTTTCACGATACCCACCGACAAGAGTGGGTGTGGTGAATTCATTCCATACTCCGTCACCACACCTAAATAAAAAAATTAACATTGTAGTTCTTAAATGATGTAGTCTCCTAGGACATAACATTTATAAACTGGAAATACAACTATTAATTATAATAATATTGTGATATATTTTGTAAAGAATGCTTGTATTATGTAAACGAGTAATATAGCAATTTATAATGATGATTTGATGATGTGACGGAATAAGAATACAATTCACCACTCCCTATCTTGCCCATGGATGTCTTAAAATACGACTAAGGGATATACTGTGTACCTATATCCCTAGCCGAGGGCACGGGCCCTAGCCGAGGCCGCGGGGGCTAGCCGAGGCCGCGGGGGCTAGCCGAGGCCGCGGGGGCTAGCCGAGGCCGCGGGGGCTAGCCGAGGCCGTGGGTGACTGGACTGGGGATTTAGTCCGTCAGCCGCCGAGAGTACGACCACGCAATAACGACCGACGGCCCCAAGGGGGAACGTCGAGAAGACAGGGTACTCCGCGATCGGGGTATTTCGTCGGGCCGACCACTGAAGATAAGGAACTCTGTCGCCCCGGACGGAGCCGGGTGGCGAGCGAGATGACCATGGCCCACCCTCAAAAGAAATACTGCGTATATAACATCTATACAAGAAACGAATACGAAACAAAACCCTATAACAACCTTTTTGGTTAGCATCGTATAGTGAGGTCAATTTCCCTCCTATTGTGGAGGAGGCTCGAGCTCAACAGTGGGACGTATATGATGATAAAGACGATTGCTTGAGTATAACGTACTAAATATACCTATGTATTTGTGTATAATTTTAAAACTGATCTCAGCATGTGACGATAAGCATCCTATTATTGTTAATATAAATTATTGTGTCTAGGAAGGCGAGGAAGGCAATGGAACTAGAGCGAGCCCTGATGCAGCGAAAAGCAACTCCAATAGGTAAAAAACAGTATTGACATTCGATCATAATCTTCATATAACAACCGTTTAAACTAACTACACCTAAATTTTAGATACTACTTAAATGTGCTATAACATCAGATCACTATCGATAACGTGGTCCTCTACCTGTAAATCTATCTAATAGGACTATTTGATGGAAAATTGTAGAATAAGAGTCAGATATATTAAGAAGATTCCCAAAAGTTATGATTGGGAGTAGTATATTGTTGATGATAATGATTGAAAATATTCTTTGCCTTTTAGTTGGTGGGGTGTGAAAGCAGAAAGTGACGACGCTGATTCCAGATGTTCGTATTCCAGCACCAGTACTCCACCACCAGTAATTATTTCTTCTTCTTTTCGGACCATATGACCTGTTGGGATCGGGCTTCCTTGACAGGGGAAGAGATGTTGGCCTTCTATACCACACTTTATGTGTGGTGACGAAGTAAGAATACAATTCATTCGATTGTTCGTTAATTAACGATTAACGGATTAACGAGTTAATGCCCACCTTTGACCACTCCCTATCTTGCCCGTGGATGTCGTAAACGACGACTAAGGGATATAATATGCATATATAAAGGGATATAACATGTATGCAAGAGAAAGAAAACTCGAAACGAAATCTATCAATATGTCTGACCAGCATGATATAATAGGTCTATTTCCTTGCTAGTGCAGCAGTGGGGCGGGTACGAGCTGAGACGACGATACCACGATCAGACATGTTGATGTAGGGTTTTTTGTCAAGTTCTCCTCTTTTTCCATCTCAAGTAATATGCGCTGCTCTTTTTTGCTTGCTTTGCTTGCTCTTTTCCTTACCTCGATGTTATCAATATCCTATTCATATATATATACTATACTCCTATTCAACTTTTACGATGCCACAGGCAAGAGAGAGGATGGTGAATTGTATTCTTACGCAGTCACTATATCATCATGATCATCACAGCTCATATATTGGCCAGTACTGGACTCGAGCCTCCTCCTTAGGAGGTTTATTGACCAACTACACCACGCTGATTAGATGTGTTGGTATAGGGTTTTATTTTGAGTTTTCCTTCCCTTGCATACATGCAAATGGAAATATTATATCCCTTAATGCTGTTTTACGATACTCACTGCCACGATAAAGAGTAGTGAATTGTGTTCTTTCTCCGTCACCACACGGAAAAGTCACCATATAATATTTAATATTTTTCTTTGGGACTAATCCCCCCAATATAATACTTACCCGGATCCACAATAGTCTCCATAAGGACACTAAGATTTGACCCTCAGGCCGTCAATAGAAATACTTTAAATTATCTTATGACCCACAATAATTTTAAAGCTGTATTGAAAAAAAAAAATTATAAATACATTTACTTATGTTTCAAAGTATTGGGATATCCCGATCCCCATAAATTTGCGTTCCGTGTTATCGTAAAAACCCCATTATTCGTCACCAGACACAGTGCGACGCAAAAACCCTTGTTGTTTTTATCTTCAAAATCACCGCTTGAATGAAGCAATCAAACCAGTCACGACATATTCTTTCACTTACATCAGCTTCACCATAACCGTTTTAGAGTATTTAATGCGCCTTGGGTGCAGATTTTATTTTTTAAAGACCACCCTCTCCACTAAGAAAGTAATCCATATATTCCGGAGAATTTCACAAACATGATTAACGGACACAAATTACATCCAGACTCAGCATCCAATTTTTGGATCACACAAAAATTTGATGGATTCGAACCCGCGATTCTGGCACGGTAGGTCGGTCGGTATCTTAACCACTACACTATCTGTGCAGTCACATTAAAACACTTTCCACAAATAACAAGAATTCGGCTTATAGGTTGATATATTTATTCGAAATATAAAACACTAAGACAATGACGTATATTATATACTATCCTTTATTCGTATACCTCCATAATTACATCTTTATAAATACACACTTAGTAACATAGCCTTAATAAGCACTTGTAATGTTAAACTGTTATAGATACTTCTTCCTTGCTTCTGTTGACTCTTCCATGTGTGACCACCGAATGCCCTCAACTCTTTTTTTTTTTTGTGTGACTTAGTTGTTAGCCTCAGATGGCTGTGACAACTTTACCCGGACTGGTGGGTGAGCGCTGAGGGCTCTCAACCCGTTTAAAGTTAAGATGCCCTCAACTCATTTGATTTGTGACCATCTATTTATAACCCTTGTTCGCTAATAAACCACTCAAGCGTGGCCATACGCAGCTACCAATGTTGTCAGAGCATACTTTGTGTTGCCACCTTTCGTTTGGCGATAACAGAAAATAATTATATAGCGTAAACACAGAGCAGCAACGCGTGCTATCAGGTTATATTCACAAGATACTAAATTCAGTAATTCGTCTATTATGTATGTACTCGACATCTATTTGTTGCTAACATCATCTATAGATAAGTGAAGTTGAAAATTTTGAGTAATCTCGTACACAAACTACAATAAATAAAAATAACTATTACGTTCTCTTCAATAGGAATTATCAATTAATTATCATTCAACGATTATACTGGCACACGTGAAGCACTTAATCGAGTACCATTATATTAATTATTATATTTTATAATACATTTTAAGTTTGTTTTTGATTTTCCCCATCAACTCTGACCGTATTCTTACTGTCGTTAGGCAGTAAAAACTAATGACGCAGTTATAGTACTTATAGTCGATAATATTACTCTGAAATCTCATAAGAAAAAAATAGTTTTACATACATTTGATTAACTTATTATATTAAGACTCAAACCGTATAGAAAGTAAATCAGCTTTTTAATAGTTATGAATTTCTATTTAGATATTCGAACTTATTCCAACAAATAATGCAATGAGAGTTGTCTTATTAGCATCAAATCTTGTTAGAATAGTTCTAAGAAATATATTCTATTTGGATATTGCAATTTCTTACAGAAACTCTTCAATGTCTCAAATATTCATGACTGTCTCGTTGCTATAATGCAATAATTACGGTATTATTTATCTATTATTATATATTATCAAGAGAATTGGCGTTAGATTTTGCGGTTTATGTTTTTATCGTAAGTTTTTTATAATATATGTAAACTTGAAATTCTACAATACTTTTGAATAAAATAAGTTAGGTTCTTGCAGCGTGACACTATAAATTTCTAAGTCAAAATTCTAAATGTTGTGTTATATTTCTGCTAATTGTTTAGCAAATTAAAACGTAAAATAATAACAAAATGTACGGCAACTGTTAATAAATAAACTGTTATTTTTGTTGAATTCTTCAACCAATTACTTAAGTATGGGTCTTCAAATCTATTGTGTGGCGACAGAGTGGCAATACGATTAATCATCCCCGTGGGTATCGTAAAAGACGTCGAAGGGTAAGCAGTGGAACGTACAAAAACTGAAATGACTTCAAATCTCAAATTTTGGAATGCAACGTCTACAATCATAATTCACCAAGCATGACTAAGGCAAATTTCTCATAAACCACTACGCCAACATGTCTGACCAGGGCGGTACCGTAGCTCAATTACCCGTCCATTCTGGAGGAGGTCCGAGCTCAACAGTGGCACTTATAAGGCCTGTGATGACAATAATGATCTTTAGGTTAACGTGGCAACCAATTACTAAACTTGTTTGTACTTCCAGGATACCGATGAAACGCGACCACAGATTGTTGCGTCGCGTGGAGACAGCATCATCGCGGTCGCAAATCCTGCACTTCATCCACCACATCTACCACCGCACACCACTCATACTCCACGCCCAGCGAGGAACCATTCCAATTGACCACGAATTTAGAAAACTATCAAACACCTAACTAAAGTCTTAGTACCATCATAATGAATTTAGAATCCATAATATTACGTTCGCCTATTAATTTTAGGTTTTTATTGGAAATCCTTTCCTGTTTAGGAATGACTTTTTCCCGGATTTGACTTATATGATACTCATCACTAAATCACTTCTCACTCTTCCTCGCTCACATGCGTCAGCTCTGTTTCTAACAGAAGGCACTGTTGTAGCTGATCTTTTCTCTATTTTGCTGGTAGGTTATCATCTAACTTCCCAAACCTTCAGCTCTTGTCAGCCGACTGTTTTAGCAAGAACCGTCACTAGTAGCGTTGACCCCACAACACTCTGCGCAACTGCTTTAAATATTTCGAGCGTTCAATAACACTGGAGATTTGTAACTCAAGTAAATCCCCAAGAACTTTACCAAAAGGTAATCAAATAGTTACCTATTTAGCAATGACAGCTGCTGTGATAAAGCTTTAGAGAATGATAGGCTGTTCTCAGAATATCTATCCGAGGATCTATAGTCCGCTGACTCGGCTGGTGATGAGGAGAGGGGAGCCTCAAGAAAAAGAAATGAAGCATACTTGTATGACATATACATGCCAATAATAATAAAACATAGGTTTAGCAACTTAAACCGTTTTCTCTGGAAGAAAATACTTTCCAGTTCAGCCGCTGAGAGAATTCATTTAATAATTAGCCTAAATACAAAAAATCTGAAGGAAACTAATTCCATTTCTTTCAAACAGTGCGTTCATATAATCAGTTCAAATAACACGAAACCAATTTAGGATTTCTATTGGAAAATTTTCGTGTGGTGACGGAATAAGAATACAATTTATCACTCACTGTCTTGCCCGTGGGACTTATAAAAGACGACTAAGGAATTCTAATATGCATAGAACATTAAATACCAAACCATTAAATACCAAAATAAAACCTCAACCTGTCTGACCAGCGTGGTTTAGTGGGTCAATTTCTCAACCATTATGAGGGGGCTTGAGTCCAGCAGTGGCACGTATATAAGTTGTGATGATAATGATGATGATGATGATTGGAAATTGTCTTTAGGTTATTCAGTCCTAGTTTACCTTTTTCTGTCTATATATGACTCAGTTTTGGAGACAGATCTCCTAAAAATAGAAGGAAAAATAACTTGCTCTCCTACGCAGACTAAACGGGTCGACATTTACATTTGTAGACAGATTATTATGTTAAAGATATCTATGGTAAATCAAGGAGTGGTGAATAGTATTCCTACTTAGTCATCACACGGCAAATCTTAAAATTATATATATTGGATGATTTTTTATATATTTTGGATGATATTTCATCAATATTTCAATTGATTTAGTTATTTTATTGTCTTAATCCTAGAAATTATATACTTTTATTTTCAACTATCAACGCAACAGGTATTTTTATTATTTTTATAGTGTAATGAAACGCTTTTATATGTCTTTGCATTTTATTCATGAATATTCTCATAACGTTCATGGTCACATGATGTCCTCGTGTGACCTTGAACGCTGTAAATTGCTCGATATATTAGGAAATTAAATATCAAATATGAAGGCGATAAAATCTGTAAAAAATATTATTACTTCAAATGTGTAATATTGGCGTAAACATCACAGATCATTACAACAATGTTTAGTAAATAACTAATTCTTAGTTTTAAATACAACTACATTTTTTTTTTTGGGGATGGGTTGCGGTCGGCGCGCTCCTCGCACCACTCCGTCCGGGGCGACAAAGGGGCGTAAGCATGCACACCCGCAACCCACCCACGATGCACGTCGCCTTCGTCGTAGGGCCGACCACCGGAGCTGGGTTACTTGTCATCAGTAGTCGGCCCGACGGAATACCCCATACTTGGGGTACCCTCCCATCGACCGACGTCCCCCCCCCTCGGGGAGGACGTCGGTTTTTCCTCACGCGGTCGGCCTCTCAGCGGGTGACGGACTAATTCCCCGGTCACGTCACCTGCGGCCTCGGCTAGAGCGGCATGAGGCGCAGGTATTCGCGCCTACGCCGCCCCAGTCGCCGGCAGCGGATCGCCTCATCGAGGCTGCGCACCTCGCGCAGGCGATCCGCCGCCTCCTTCTACGAGATCACTGCCTCGCAGAAGGCTGGGACCGCGTCCCAGAAATAAAACTACTTTACGGATTTTATCGCGTTTGTATTTGATTTTTGATTGCCCGACGTTTCGAACCCTTTGCAGCGTTCATGGTCACGGACGGACTAAGATGTCTCACGTCCTACAAGTCATCGTTATTGCAGGAAATTTATAATTATCTACCTGATACAAAAATTAGTTATTAAATATTGACCCACATTTTTTATACAAATTTATTGCCAGTGTAAGAAGAAAATGGTTCTGTATGAAAAATTATATTGTTTATGGTTAGTAATTATTTACCTTTAAAACTAATAGTAATTATATTTAAAAAACTAACAATCTAGTATACTACCACCGGATCGCAACACGGCCACACTGAGAAAGATCCGGCAAGAAAACTCAGGTGACATGATGCTAAATTAATATTAATTTTGAAGGCGGCTTACTTTATGTTACTAAGAGGTTTTAATTTGTAAAATTATCTTTAGCTATTATTATCAATCATCGTAGCAATTAAAAATCAAATGCAAACGCGATAAAATCCGTAAAGTAGTTTTACTTAAAATGTGCAATACTCGCGTAAACATCAGGAATAATTCTTGGTTATTTTTACTCTTAACGATAAAAAATGTATGTTTACCTATGTACCCACATAAGAACTTATATTTCTTTGGCGTAACGAGATTAAAATCTTTCTAAAAATTTTATCCTTCGCATTATCCTACGTTTGTAGAAAAAAACGACACTAATAATAGATAAAAGGTATTTAATACATTAAAAGTTTTATTATAATCCATTATCTAGTTGACATTTGCGACGGTATGCGTGCGCATCGTGTAAAATGTTGACTATACTACCGGCACGCTATGATGGCCGTTTTGACATATTACAATAGTGATGTGAAATGTCGATTTATTCCCGAAAAAAAATATAGGTAATGAAATCTACAAGTTTTTATTGCAAGTAGTATCTGATTAAAAAGATTTAATAAAACAAAAATATAAATGCTTACTTAATATATTTGAACGATCTGAATATTGGAATGAAAACGAGTAAACTTACTTATATTTACACGAAACACGCAACTTTAGCTAACTTCAGGGTGTCAATTTTTCGAGGAGACGATACTCCTCTGGGGTATGCCGTCGGGCCGACCACTGACAAGTCACCCTGCACCGGTGGTAGGTCCAACACCGAAGGCGACATGCTATAGGGTGGGTTACGGGGCCACGGACGGAGCCGGGCGGCGGGTGCGTTGGCCGTAGCCTAGCCCAAAAAAAGGTTGTCTATTTTTCGTGATGATATGCGAGCGTATCATAAAAATTTACTTTCCTGTTTTCCCTAACGGTCCGAAAGAAGTATAATTTTAAAAATATAAAACTTAATTTCACAGCAACTGAATTGTATTAACAAGTTTTATATATAAGTTGGTCACTTATAACTATGTAAAAATGACACTAAGTGTACAAAATACATTCCACCAAAAATTATATTAATTTATACAATATTGTAAATATATAATTAATATTTTAGATATAACTAATGCCATAATATGCCTTGTCATTGTCATTTTTATCTTTCAACCGGAGATTGCACTAAAGTTTCATATTTTATTTTCTGTCGTGCGCTTTGTGCTGTGTGGTAGCGGCTTCGAATACTACCAACCCTTGCTTTGCTCGTGGGTGTCGTAAAAGACGACTAAGAGCCCTAGATTGACCCGGACCAACTCCATCTGGTACCATTTGGGTCAACGATTACATTCCCAAGGAGGGTTGACGTCAGGCCGAAACTTTTTGCAATATGTCAAAACAGATGACATATTGCGTCGACCCCAAGTAATTGGGATAAGAGCAAGATGATGATGCGCTTGTCTGAATTGATTAAAATGTAACACACGCTCATTCCATGAATTTGCAGAGTTTCGGAGTATTGATTGCCTCTATGGACGCTTATCAGGCATACAATTCGTTTATTTCTACAGTTCTAGATTTCGCTGTTGTATTTTAAAACTTTCAAAAACCTGCAAACGATCGTAATACTTTTGCCATTCGGTCTCATCGGCATTCAAATCGGTAGACGCTTATACCGTGCAAGCAGTGCTATGAGATTTTCTTTATTACATCGTTAACGATGTTATAAATAAAATTTTAGAGCTACAAAACTTTACAATTTATCGCCCCTTAAGGGGGAATATTGCCCGTAACCACCGGGTAATCCGCCGGGCCCGTCACGGATGCCAAGGAATCAGTACAAGTGCTGGCGATGAGTAGGGAATACGGTAGGTTATGGGGCTGCATGCCACACATTTGTCGCCCCACAAACCGTAGCCTGCCACAAAAAGGGAAGAAATATTTTATAAATCAATACATACATATATCATATAATTCTTTTTTCCTCAATCTTATTAGTAATAAAGTACAAATATTTAAAAAAAATATTTAAAATATTTTTTGTACTGCCTTGTTCCGTTACCTGTCACTTATTAATTCTCGATATGTTGTATGACATTTTCCTTCTTGATGTAATCTAAAATAGATAAAACTTAAAAAATTCTGTACACCTTCAAGTTGATTTTTAATCATTTTACTTTAAGTTTGTAAATATTTCAAAAAGCCAAAAAAAAAGCCAAATTACTAATAAATCTCTACTATTATCACGACATTATAAACTTTAATCAACTTGGTATCTTCAAGAACGGAATAAGAATGCCCGAAAGTATTGGATAGGTATTCTTTTTAGAAAAATATATGCAGTAATTAGCAAAAATATTTATTTGTGAATTTACCTAATAATCGCCGATATACCTAATAGTGAAAAAAAAAAAATCAGGTTCTCCACTAAACTGTAATAACTAGAGAAGCTTCAGTGCAATCTGTATTAAGTAATGTACTTCATAGCTATACTTGAAACTCTTGAAAGTTTGTGTTTTTATGATATTCATCTAACAATATAATCTTAGCCTTCTAGCTCCTAGCTAGAGCAATAGGAGGGAAATAATTAACTATACCATACTGGTCCGACATAGCGGTATAATAGGTCTATTTCCCTTTCATTGCGAAAGAGTTCCGAGCCCAACAGTGGGACTTTTCTGGGATGAGATAATGATACGTCGTACGATACAATATTTACTACAGTATTTTCTGTTCAACGTATGATTAATTGTACGAGGTCATCATGTTAGCGTCTAATTGCTAAACTTGAAACAGCTCAATACCTGTAAGAAAAGTCGTTAATTACTACAAATAATATACATGGTCATAAAAACGCAAACAACTTACGAATGCATTTGTAAATATAGTGTTTTTAGAAACAATACATATAGGAACAATGCGAGCCATAATGTATTTCAATAAATAAAACTGTAAAATAAATATGTTTATACTGTATAAATTATTTTAATTACACCTTCATATCCTTCATCATCATTTCGGCTCATATACGTCCCACTGCTGGGCTCGAGTCTCCTCCATAATAAGAGGGCAATTACCTCCTACACAACGTTAATCAAACATGTTGGTATAGGGTTTTATTTCGAGTTTTCTTCTCTTGCATATATGCACAGTGTATCTCTTAGTCCTCTTTTACGATACCCACGACTAAAATAGGGAGTGGTGAATTATATTCCGTGTGGTGACGGAGTAAGAATACAATTCACCACTCCCTATCTTGCCCGTGGAGGTCGTAAAAGACAACTAACGAATATAATATACACATAACATCTGTGCAAGAGAAGAAAACTCAAAATAAAACCCTATACCAATGGGTCTAACCAGCATGGTATAGTAGGTCTATTTCCCTCCTAACGGAGAGAAAGCTCAAGCCCAGCAGTGGGACGAATACGAGCTAAGACGTGTTGTATTCTTACTGCATCACCTCACGAAATAGATAAAACCCATTACTAATAAACAAACAAGAAATAACGTGCATTCTTTAATGTTAATACAATCATTAAACATTCGAGTGCGTTCGTCCGATGGTCATCACAGACAGACCCTGACCTCATTGTCACTCTGAATCAGTGACAGCATCGATATATTTGTTATTTAAATTACTCTAGCAAATTAAACTTGTGGTGACAGCGCAAGAATACACTTTATCAATCTCTTTTCTACCTGTGGGTGTTTTAAAAGTCAACAAGAGATTTGGTATGCATATAAAATCAATGCAAGAAAATTAAAACTCGACAGAATATTCTATGTCTACCTTCCTTACTAATATTAAAAATGCGAAAGTAAGGATGTTTGTTTGTTACGCTTTCACGCTTAAACAGGCGGTTTACGGGCGGTAAGCGTGAAAGCGTAACAAACAAACAAACAAACTTACTTTCGCATTTATAATATCAGTAAGGATTAGTATGGTGATGCATTAAAAATACAATTCACCTTCCATCATCTAGTTATGGGTGTCGTAAATACGACTAAGGGATATTAAAATATATATAAAGTCTGCAAGTGACGAATTCAAATAAAACCATATACCAACTAGTTTCACCAGCGTGGTAAGTACAATTTCTCTTCTATTGGGCAAGAGTATCAAGCCCAGCAGTAGGACATATACTTATGAGCTGATATGCTTGATATAAGAACCTCGTAATTTTCTTCTTTTGTTCTCTACTCACATACTTTAGCCATCTTTCACGGCACGCTCAAAAGGTAAATGTCATTTGTATTTCGACTCTATCGCAACAAGGAAAACGTATTATTTTACAGTGTGATTATATTTTCCTAAAATCAATGGATTTTTAGTTTTAAGTTTCTGAGAATTCGAATGTCACCTCCACATTCAGTTAGGTTTTTCTTTATGGCTGAGCGATTACTTTTTGTAATTCTGCCAATGTTCGTTACGATGATGTCGTGAACAAATGAGAACATAGTGATCAAAAAATGAGTTTGGCTGTATAAAAGAATAAAATTCTTGGAAAAGTTGACAATACGTTTAGCTTAATATCTGGATGACTGGACTTAGCCCTATCTTTTTTTCTTTTGTAAATAGTTTCTTAGTAAATAAAATTATTTTACAAATTTTATCGCGTTTGGATGGTCACGGGTAGACTGGATCCTGGACGCTGCAAAGGGTTCGAAACGTCAGGCAACCAAAAATCACATATAAATGCGATAAAATCCGTAAAACAGTTTTATTTATAATGTATAATACTCGCGTAAACATCAGTAGTAGTTTTATCACAAAAGTTTTATTTTTGTAATTTTATTAAGATATGAAGCGTTCTTACGAGTCTAGGTGTACTTATATGTAGTTATCTCTTAGAATAATAACGTATAGAAGGTAAGTTCACGCACAAAAAGTGAGGCATTTCAATTGGAGCCTAATGGAGCTTACGCCGGAACCGTTCTGTAATATACAAGTCATTGTACTGCACGTACGTACGCAACTTTTAAAAAATAAATTGATAATTATGACGGTTTGTGCAGTACAATGATGCAAAGTGGCACACAGATGGCGTAGTGGTTAAGATAGCGACCTACAGCGCCAGTGTCAGGGGGTTCGAATCCCACGCGGAACAACACTTTGTGCGATCCACAAATTGTTGTTCTGAGTCTGGATGTAATTTGTGTCCGTTAATTGTATGTTTGTAAAGTCCCCCGCCATACAAGGATTATTTCCTTAGTGCAGGGAGTTGTCTTAAATAAATAAATAAAATAAATAATTTCAATTATATCAAGAATTCAAATGGTGTCACAACACATTTGAAAAACTTAAAAAGGTTTTTAACATTACTTTTAAAAGTATTTCGACGATTTACGTTAATAAAAACAAAATTTGATTTCATAGTTTGTATAGTGGTTTGCGTGTGTACGTGTGTAATCGTCTGATCGCCATTAGTATTTTTAGATTCAAATTTTGAAAGTTCGAAGTATTGACACTATCCTTCAATACGTTATTATTCTAAGAGTTATCTATACTTATTATAATACATATTATAAAGAGGAAAGATTTGTATGTAATATGTTTGTAACGAATTGGCTCAAAAAATACTGGGCCGATTTTAAAAATTCTTTCACTATTGGAAAGGTATATCAGGGAGTAACATAGGCTATATTTTATCCCGGTATGCCAACGGGAACTACGCGAGTGAGGTGACTGAAACAGAAGCAAAGCGAGGACGGATTTCTAGTAAATTATATATCTATGAAATATTAGTAGTTTTATATTCTAATGACATAAGGGTATGAAAGGGCTAGTTAAAAAGTAAATAGAATAAATAAATAAAGGTAATTAATTTAAATAATAAATAAATTAAAAATCAAAACAGAGAAAATAATAAAAATAGATACATATCTAAAAATCAAACTGGGGCTGTCTGGATTAAAGGACTGTTTCATTTCGCAAGTAAGCTATATTTTTATGGCAGTGGCTAAATTACCTTTATATGCTAATTATATCTTTTTCGTTGCCTGCAACACTAATAATTCGTACCTCGATTTTATATAAATGAAATCTAGCTAGATCGATTTATCACTCCCGAAAATATGCACACTTAATTTCATGGAAATTGTTGAATTCGTTTCCGAGATTCGAATAAATATAGAAATACTGGCAACCCGCCCTCGCTTCGCTTCGGTTTAATATATACCGGGATAAAATATAGCCTATGTTACTCCCTGATATTATTGCTTTCCATTGGTGAAAGAATTTTTGAAATCGGTTCGGTGGTTAAGCATAACAAACAAACTTAATTTCGCATTTATAATATTAGTAAGGATAAGAAAGAGTGACAAAAGGTTATTATTTGAGCGACATACGATCACAAATTTCTGAGAATTTTACTTCCTATTACTACTAAACTAACGTCATTCGTATTTACATAATGACAGATATTTTGTTAAAAATATACTTATTGCCATTCTACTGAGAATTTTAACAAAAAAAAAAGATTGTTATGATGATTTTATTAACGTTAAAGTTAACTTTGAACAACTTTATGACAACGAAATCTGCAAGGTCTCTAACCTGTATAAAACCTACACGAAATAAATATAAAATTCAGCACAAGCTAAATGATTGTTTGGTCCGCTTTTAGAATCGGGTGTGGCAAAATAATGTTACTGATTACTGCATATCATGATCTCAGCCCTATAGGAGGCAAATTGATCTATATCACGCTGGTCAGACGTGTTGCCAGAGGGTTTTTGGATCAAGCTTTCCTTCCATTATGTTCCTTATTCGCCATTTACGGTACCCATAAGAGAGGTGATGAATTGTATTCTTACTCCGTCACCACACGAGAAAATGATAGGATTACCTCTTTCGAAAAGTCTATATCCAATATGGCCGTCTGTGGGCCGATAAATAAAAATAAAATATTGCTGTTATATATCATAAACAAAATTTTTAAAAAATGTTCTAATATACTTTACATGAATAGAAGCCAAAGAAACATTGTTGCTAATTTATGACTTACAATACGTACACATGAACAGCCGTATTTTTTAAGTATCTATTTATTAACTTTATTTCTTACTAGTCTACCCGCTCTCGCCTCGCTTTGGTTTCAGACACCTTGCGATATTACGGTAAGCGATTGCAAAGCTAAGAGGACTCGCGCTCGGTTCTTGGAATCCGGACAAAATATTATAGGATTTATAGAAGGGATAGCCTAAGTTACTCTTTACATAGACAGCTACCTGATTGTAAAATGTTATCAAAATTGATCTAATTGTTTTGAAGATTACCTACCCGGAACAAATAGGCAGAAGACAAAAAAAAATAACTAGTTTTTAGGCGTAGGTAACGTGCAAATAACCGTTTGAGCTTGAAAAAATCTATTATTTTGACATTACTGATAACAGACACTTCAATTTTATTTATTTGTATAGATAATTTAACCGGTATTAGTGATTGTATGACGTTTGATTTTCAAACTAATATACACATATTTCGTAAAATAATCTATTTAATTTGATTTAAAGTTTTACAATAAATATAATAAAAAACAGCTTAGTTTCTAGTAACAGCGGTGACCTTCCTTATTACAAAGGTTTATTTCTTATTCAGAATATATATAAATATAGATTAGTAATGTAGCTTTATGTCAATTGATCTAATTACAATGCCGCCCACGATTCGTAATTCACAAACCTCTCAGGTAACACAAAGAATTACACAAATATAGAATAAATCTCCTACAGTCGTAAATAGTTCCGTTTGTCAAGGAAACACAATGATTTTCTGCGTATTATACGCCATTTATTTGTTATTCTATATATTTAATTTACCTATGTGAGTAATAGGATATTGAGTGGACATTACCACAATTATTCACTAGGAATGCGTGGTTCAGGTGCGTAAAAGGAAATGACTAAAAAATCAATTAATCTATCAGACTGTCGACGGCGACTATTGAAAATAGAACTTTTTAAGTAGGTAAGGTACACTAAGGGAATTTAGAGCTCTAAGGGCCTCTAGGGCTAGTCCATCACCCGTCGAGAGGCCGACCGCGTGAGGAAAGACCGACGTCCTCCCCGAGGGGGGGACGTCGGTTGATGTGAGGGTACCCCGGGTAGCGGGTATTCCGTTGGGCCGACCACTGCTGACAAGTAACCCTGCTCCAGTGGTCAGCCCAACAACGAAGGCGACGTGGTGTTCGGGTGGGTTGCGGGTGTTGCGTGCTTAAGCCCCTCTGTCACCCCGAACGGAGTGGTGCGGAGGCGCGCCGACCGCAGCCCACCCCAAAAAAAAAAAAAAACTCTCAAGTAAAAAACAAAAAAACTCTCAAGTACTCAAAGGTCCCCCTAAGGCTCTAAGGTGCCCTGAAGTACTTTGGGGTTCTAAATTATTCTAAGACTGCAAGATATCATCATTATCTCAGCTTATACATTTCAGACGGCTCCTCCATAAATGGAAGGTTTGGGAGGAAATTGACACTCTAGTCAGACGTGTTGGTACAAGGTTTTATATCGAGTTATATTGCATAGGTGTTATCTACATATTTTCCTCCCATAATGGAGAAGGCCCGAGCCCAGCAGTGGGACGTGTATAGGCTGAGATGATGAGTAAGGGTTGGTAGTATTCATAACAGCGACTACACACCAATCTTTTAAATAAAATTTTACTTAAGTTTAAAAGCATAACATTTCAATCAGATAATGGAAAAATTAACAAAATAAACTTATACGAATAAAATAAATAATTTGTTTTCAATTTGTCAGGGTGTAATTTATTTACCGACGTCCTCCCTGAGGGGGGGAAGTCGGTCGATGGGAGGGTACCCCTAATAGGGGGTATTCCGTTGGGCCGACCACTGATGACAAGTAACCCTGCTCCGGTGATCGGCCCAACGACGAAGGCGACGTGCATCGTGGGTGGGTTGCGGGTGTGCGTGCTTACGTCCCTCTATCGCCCCGGACGGAGTGGTGCGAGGAGTGCGCCGACCGCAACCCACCCCCAAAAAAAAAGGGTGTAATTTATTTGACGGACAACAATTATTTGTTTGAAGAACGATGTCTTGATAACTACCTCGATAATAAATTAGTAATTTATGTTTAATCTTAATACGTTAGTACAATATATACAATACAACATTACAGGGATGTATCAAGTATTTTTATAACTTTTCCGGTGACTTGTTAAACGTTTTTCATCCAATTTCATTTAATTAATTTTAATTAGTGTTGTAGAAAAAGGATTTTTATGATAAAAAGGATTTTATTATTGTAAATGCTACTGTAAGAATTAGCACGCTGAAGTGGCAATGCACAGGCCACATTGCTTGACGAACCGACAACCGCTGGGGCAGAAAGGTTCTCGAGTGGCGACCTCGTATCGGACGACGCAGTGTAGAACACCCGACAGGGGCATCGACGACCTGGTGAAAGTTGTTGGACGTCGTTGGATGCACGCGGCACAGGACCGCACTTTGTGGCGTAACATGAGGGAGGCCTACGTTCAGCAGTGGACGGCGAGAGGCTGAAACGATGATGATGAAATGATAATCTATACTAATATTATAAAGAGGTAAAATTTGTAAGTTTGTATGTAACGAATAAACTCAAAAAGTACTGGACCGATTTTAAAAATTCTTTCACCATTGGAAAGCTATAATATCAGGGAGTAACATAGGCTATATTTTATCCCGGTATTCCCACGGGAACGGGAACTACGCGCGTAAGGCGACTGAATCCGAAGCGAAGCGAGGGCGGATTGCTAGTGTCTTTATAAAATTGTAAATGTTTTTCGTGTAGGGATGGAGTTAGAATACAATTCACCACCTATCTTAGTCGTGGGGGTCGTAAAAGACGACTAAATGATTAAACATACAGATAACATCTATGCAAGATAAAGAAAACTTGTAATAAAATCTTATACCAACCCGACTGACCAGCGGAATGGTATAGGGTTTTATTTCGGTAATTTTTCTCCTATTGTGGAGGAGGTTCGGACCCAGCAGTGGGACGAATATGAGCTGAAATGATGAATGATGATGAAAGTCCCCACAATACAAGGATAGAGCAGGATGTTGTGTAAAAAATATAAAAAAAAAATTGAACCTACTTTAAGATTTATTTAAGATACTAATAATTACTTAAGACTAATACTTAAGAATATTTCAAAGAATATTGCGTAAATTTTAAATATTATGAAAACACGAAAGAAAATTCCGTGTGGTGACGGAATAAGAATACAATTCACCACTCCCCATCTTACCCGTGGATGTCGTAAAAGACCACTGATATAATATGCAAATAACATCTGTGCAAGAGAAGACAAACTTGAAATAAAACTGTTCACGCTGATATCGTGACGTATCGTGCGATGTCGGTTAACTCCGCCTAGATTCGGTAAATCGTCGTGCGCTAGCGCCTAACCGCCATTCTTGATTTGACACTCTCGTGACACTCTTGTGACGTATTCGTTCTGCGGCGCCCTCGGTTACCGTTCCTCAGTTAAAGACAGCGAAAGCTTGCCACGCTGGTTAGCCTACCCGCACGCGAGTGTATATACTATACCGTAATAGTGATATTAAATAGACAATAACTTCAGTGCCCGCATTCAGCCCAATCTAGCTCGTCGTGGACACCACCTCCAGCCCGGCAAGTCTGCAGCTCCACCAAAGCACGGGAAAGACGAGGTAAGTTCTCCGCTTACTTTCCACCGTTTCCCTACAAACCCCCATTTTGTGGGAACCAGTCCCCCTAGTGGGATTGGCTTCCCGCTGGTCCTTCGGCTAACCCACGTCGGTATGTTGCTGGCATAAGGTGCCCCATACAGTCCACTAAGCCGCAACAAAAGCCCTATACTAACATGTCTGACCAGCATAGTATAGTAGATCAATTGCTGTCCTATTGTGGAGGAGGCTCAAGCTCAACAGTGGGACATATATAAGCTGAAATGATGATGAATGAAAACAGTAGTAGGACCACACAGTTGTCTATAGCCGCGGGCTGATCTGTCCGGGGTAGTACCACACTGAGCAGAAAATCGACGTCTGAGTAGTAGCAATTTGTTATTGCGCTTCGTTCGGTGAACGAGAGAGCCGAAAGCCAAACTTTCAAAGGGTGTTTGCCTGTGGTGGATTTTAGTGATGCCTTTAGTATCACCGAACTTCATTGCACGTATTCACGATCCCTTCACTTTCTTCACAATAAGCAACACCCTGGTAAATGTCCATGAGCGGCAGCTACATTTACCATCTGGTGTACTGTTTGCTCATTTGCAACCTACAGCAATTAAAACAATGTAATTACGCAATTTTGTACCTGATTAATCTACAAATTACGCAATACCTAATTCTATATTTCAATATTAAATTACAGGAATTAGTTTACGTAAACTGCAATAGTAATGCACTGACTGAATGGGCTGACCTATTATGTAGAAAGTTATCGATAAAAATCAACAGATTATTTCACAGATATCATAACTACACCATACAGCTATTGTCACAAAACAATTACGTTTTTAAACCATTACTATTTTTGATATTAACCAATACTTACCCAATATATAATAGCCCATTAACTATAACTGAAATGTGAGCATTAGTGAAACCATTTTAATCAGTATAGTTTTAAATGTTAAGCGAAAAACATGACTGTGAAAGAGGGAACAGTTTGTAATTTAATCCAAAGTTTTCCTGTGTTTTTAATATTAGCGCAAAATGCCCAAAAATGCCTTAAAACTCCTTTAGTTTATAAACCGCCAACGCCTACCCATTCCCCTGAATATTATGATGCTTTAGATTCGTTATTCCAAACTTTATACGGACACGGTCATTCCACGTATGGTAGTCACGGAGTTTATGGGCATCAAGGAGGTAGTTATGGTACTTACGGCAGTCATGGGATCTCAGAACATGGATATCAATACCCAGATACAAGTTCTACTAATTGCCAATATTCTTATGGTAGAAAATGGGGTGGCAGTAGCAAACCTTGCTATCAATATGTTTATACTATTGGCAATGGATATAATACATATAATTCTGGTCTTCAAGGATATCCAAGTTATGGGTTGAAAAAAGGCAATATTTATGCTCTGAATAACGTATCTACGGCTAGTTATGCTCCAAATCAGGTGTACAATACAAAAAATAAGTATCAAGTCGTTGTGAAGAAAACAAAAATTGGAAAGAAAAGGAGTCGGAGTGCCAGGGGTAAGTGAATATTTTTCTTAAATAATATAGCTCTTAAGTAAATGATTTACGGTGATTTTTGTGTGGTGGTAAAATCAAGATTTGCGTACGGCAGTTTATGGTACCTCATGCCGCTCTTCTATCATATTTTAAGACAACGCCTTGCACATAGGAAATAATCCTTGTATTGCAAGGGACTTTACAAACATATAATTAACGGACACAAATTACATCCAGACTCGGAACAACAATTTGCGGATCGCACAAAATGTTGTCCCGTGTGGGATTCGAACACAGACGCTGGCGACACTGGCGCTGTATGTCGCTATCTTAACCACTACGCCATCTGTAATAATAATAAGAATACCTTCCTACCCTTCCAATACTACCAACGGTGCTGTGTGGTAGCGGCTTCGAATACTACCAACCCTTGCTTTGCTCGTGGGTGTCGTAAAAGACGACTAAGAGCCCTAGATTGACCCGGACCAACTCCATCTGGTACCATTTGGGTCAACGATTACATTCCCAAGGAGAGTTGACGTCAGGCAGGCGGCCGGTCATAAAAGTCATTGCTGAAACTTTTTGCAATATGTCAAAACAGATGACATATTGCGTCGACCCCAAGTAATTGGGATAAGAGCAAGATGATGATGATGACCATCCTACCCTTCCAAATCAAAGTATGTTAGAATATATGTAAACTGTATTGGATGGGTGATTGCTCTAGTAAAACCATAAAATCTCGGCTCATGTATCCCACTGCTGGGCTCCAGCCTCCTCCGCAATGAGGGACAATTGACGTGCTATATTACGCAGGTCAGACGGATTGAAAAGATTTTATTTCAAGTTTCCCTTCTCTTGCATAGAGACGCAACTCTATTTTATTCTATTTTAAAAGCTTTTATTTAACTTGCCCTGTTAGTATGGGACAAATCTTGCGAGTTAAATTAGAACCACTTCCTGTTGTTAGATTAGGTTGAAATTTGGTTTACTTACGTAACTTTGGTGACAATGCAATAATATGGTACCATGAAGCTGGTCTCAAGATGGAATTGCTAGGTGGCCATAGGAACTCCTAAATTAAACGAGATAAAACCGTCGAGTTTGGACTTGTTTGAAAAGTCTTGACAAGCAGCATTAAAACTTTTATAAAAAAAAATTTAAAAAAAAATGAATATATTTTTTTAATGCCTTAGTGGTCTTAAACGATATTCACGGGTAAAAGAGAGGGTGGTGAATTGGATGCTTACTCTGTCACCACACGAGAAAACACATAACATTATCATGTATTATTATTATTTATACTATTATTTATTACTAGCAACCCGCCCTCGCTTCGCTTCGGTTCCAGTCGCCTTACCCGCGTAGTTACCGTTCCCATGAGAATATCGGGATGCAATATAGCCTATATTACTCCCTGATATTATAGCTTTCCATTGGTGAAAGAATTTTTGAAATCGGTTCGGTGGTATAAGCGTGAAAGCGTAACAAATAAACTAACTTTCGCATTTATAATGTTAGTAAGGATACTTGAAATACCATCTTACGTAACGCAGAATGTACAGAGAAGTGATTTTCTTAGTTTTCATTATCATCGTCAAATCAGCCCAGAGCCGTCTCGCTGTTGAGCTCGAGCCTCCTTTACTCTGGAAGGGAAATTGATCTATTTTACCACGCTGGTAAAACTTATTGGCATAGAGATTTATTTCGTGCTTTCTTTCTATTGCATATATGTTATATACGTTAGGGATGTGACTTAAAGGAAAAAAATCGATTAATAAATAATCGATTTTTCTTTCTTTAAAATAAATCGATTTGCCAAAAAATCGATTAATTATTTTTAATTAATCGATTATTTTTGTAATCGTTTTTTTTACTATTCGTAGTTCTTTTTTTAAGCTTTTCTCCTAACAGGATTGTGATAACTTTTTTTAGGCAATCTGAGTGATATTTATTTTCTATGTTATGGATAACTTTAAATTTAAACAAAAAAGCAAATACTAAAATAATCGATTACTTTTAATTTAAAAGAAATCGATTTATTTTAAATCGACTTTTATTATTTAGTTAATCGATTATTAAAAATCGATTATTACAAAAAATAATCGATTATTACAAAAAATAATCGATTAATATAAAAATCGATTATTTTTCACATGCCTAATATAACTAAGGAATGTAATATATACATATTACATTCCTTAGTAGTTATTTACGACAATTGCGGCCAAGATGGTGGGTAAATTGTATTCTCATTCCGTTACAACACAAAGATTCTGAGTATTAACTATAGTTAATCGAAAGATAATCAAGCAACACGGACTACTCATTCCACATTAAACAATATTTATTATTACGACGAACTAAAATTATCGAATCACCGGATTTTCCTATACAAAAGTACAGGTAACAAATTATTATTATTCCACCAGTTTCCGCTGATGACTATGACAAATATGTCAACCACTCTAAAAAGTCATCGGCCTTTAATAATACCAGATATTTTTATATATACCAGATGTTTGCTGAATAGAAGCGCTATTTCTTTAAAGAGAAGTACCACGAACTGAGCCAATAGACTTTTTTGATTCTCGTTAAAATAAAATTATTTTATGTAAGAAATTATTTTTTTTAGCTTGTGGTTTTTCATTAGATTTAACGGTATCAATTCAAATTATTTATTATGCATAAACCCAGAGAGGGCACTTACATATTGTCAAAAAAAAAAGGTTTACAATTTCCAAAAAAAAATAATATACTACCACCGGATCGGAACGCGACCGCTACTGAGAAGATCCGGCAAGAAACTCAGCGGGCTTGTCTATTATTTTTAATATCTTTTTTTTCCTTTTTTTTTATATATAACTAGCTGACCCAACAGACGTTGTTCTGTTCAAAAAAAATAAAAGGAATTCTCCTTAAAATCGATAGCAGCGTCACCTACCGGGTCCAATTATTACTAAAAAAAATTATGTCGCTGAACTCCTCCTAAACGGCTGATCCGATGTTGATGATTTTTTGTGTGTGTGTTCAAGGGGATTCAAGAATGGTTTAGATTCACAATTGGACCCGGTATGTGGCGCTTATTTAAACAGAACAACGTCTATTGGGTCAGCTAGTATGTATATAAAGTAAGTAAATGCTATCTTATTCTGTCTGCTTAGTAAAAGAATAAATCGTTTACCCCTCAGAAGGATGAGGTCGATGTTCAATAGTGGTAAGTGTAGCTAAAGAATAACAAGTAAATATATTTTTTACAACAAATCATTAGCATTCTGCTCTTATTCCAATTCATCCATCCAACAGCCTACAGACGTGCACTGCTGGACATAGGCCTCCACAACAGAATGCCACTCGGAACGGTCCTGCGCCACTTGTATCCAACGGTTCCCTGCGACTTTGAGAATGTCGTCAGTCCACCTAGTGGTTGGTCGTCCTACGCTGCGCCGTCCGATTCGTGGTTGTCACTCAAGAACCTTTCTGCTTCAACCGTTGTTTGTCCGAGCGAATTTTAATTACATGGGGCCATAGATTTAAAATGCTGGCAGTGAGTGGCTAAAACCGAAGCGAAGCGATGACGCGACTTTAGTACATACTTGTATTATAATTATAGCTAATATTAAAAATGCGAATATGGGTTTGTTTGTTTGTTACGCTTTCAAGTCTAAACCAGTGAACTGATTTTAAAATTTCTGTTACCAATGGAAAGCTACATTATCAGCGAGTAACATATCTATATTTTATATTCGTATTTTTTATATCTCTGGCAAACGAACAAATAGCATACCGAATCTTAGAATAATAACGTACAGAAGGATAGTGTCAATACTTCGAACTTTCAAAATTTGAATCTAAAAATACTAATGGCGCGCAGACGATTACACACGTACACACGCACACCACTATACAAATTATGAAATCAAATTTTGTTTTTATTAACATAAATCGTCTAAATACTTTTAAAAGTAATGTTAAAAACCTTTTTAAGTTTTTCAAATGTGTTGTGACACCATTTGAATGCACAAACCGTCATAATTATCAAATAATTTTTAAGAGTTGCGTACGTACGTGCAGTACAATAACTTGTACATTATGGAAGGGTTCCGGCGTAAGCTCCATTAGGCTCCAATTGAAATGCTTCACTTTTTGTGCGCGAACTTACCTTCTATACGTTATTATTCTAAGATACCGAATATTAAATGACACTGCCGCTCGTGGACCTTTATTAGGCCGCTGCCTACCGTGAAGGAAGTTATGGAAGATGATGGATGCACGCAATGTGGTTCGGTGACAGTAAAAGCATCACCAATACCGACCACACACAAACACTCATAAAGATGAGCTGCCGGCTCTCACGCTCATTAAACGATGTGCAGTAACAAATTGACGATTTTCTATGAGAAATGTGGTACTACACCGGACAGATAGCCCGCGGCTGTAGACAGAAGATTGGCAACAACAGATAACACGGTTTTGTGGAACTACGTCATATCAACATGTAAAATAATTTGTATTTTATAATCTATACCAATAAATAAAATTGGAGTGTCTGTTAGTAATGTCAAAATAATAGGCTTTTTTCATGCTCACACGGTTATTTGCACGACACCTATGCCTAAAATACAGATTAAAAAATTTCTGTCTGTCTGTTTGTTCCGGGTAATCTTCAAAAGGGCTATACTGATTTCAAAAATTCTTTCACCAATGTAAAGCTATAATATCAGGGAGTAACCTAGGCTATATTTTATCCCGGTATTCCCACGGGAACGGGAACTACGCGGGTAAAACGACTAAAACCGAAGCGAAGCGAGGGCGGGTTGCTAGTAATTAAAATAAATGAAAAAAAGGCTGTGTGTACAAAGTACGCATATCATAAGTGAAACTCCTTTATGCTTTATCCATTATCCTTCATCCTTTATCCTTCACGCGCATCCTTTATCCTTTATCTCATTCTTGCGGGCTGAATCCTATACATTTACATGTTTGTGTCTCTATGGACTCGCTTTCTCGTTTCATCGTGTTTGTAATCACAACGATTCTAAAGAAGTTTCACTTCGATAACAGTGTAGTCTTCCCGCATATTTTTATTTTATTTCCATTGGAACGGTAACAATGCGCGTGAAACTGCGGCGATTTGCTAATCCATACTAATATTATAAATGCGAAACTAAGGATATTTGTTTGTTTGTTTGTAACGCTTTCACGCTTAAACCACCGAACCAGTTTCAAAAATTCTTTCACCAATGGAAAGCTTTAATATCAGGGAGTAACATAGGCTATATTTTATCCCGGTATTCCCACAGGAACGGGAACTACGCGGGTTTAAGCAACTGAAACCGAAGCGAAGCGAGGGCGGGTTGCTAGTATGTATATAGATTTGATTACGTTAAGTTGTGAGTATGTATAAATAAGAAATAATTACCTGTTATTAAGTTGTTATTGTGTGTTGTTTACCTTAATAACTTGAAATAAATCTATATATATGACATACCTACGAAATTACTAATGAAATGTTGGTAAATTGTAAAAAAAAAACACAATTACAGCGTGTATTTTTTTTTTAATTTGATTCATGCGTAATGTTATTTGATTATGTTGTTATTAGGTAACTAACTTATTGTTTAATTTCTTTTTGAGAATACGTCGTGCTAAAAAATAAATCAGTTTTACGTAGGATATTACGATAATACAATTAACGGACATATTTTCGACTGAGTATGTTAGGAGAAGCCTGAAAGTGGCACCAGTGATAGAGAAGATTAGGAGCGCGAGATTGTCTTGGTATGGAAATGTGATGAGGAGGGATGAAAGGCATGTGACAAGGAAGGTTATCAATATGATTGTGGATGGACATAAGAAGCGTGGGGGACCTAAAAAGAGATGGATTGGATTGTGTGAATGAGAATATGCGTGTTAAAGCAGTAAGTGCAGATTTGACGGCTGATAGGAAGCTATGGAAGGTGAGAACATGTTATGCCGACCCCACTTTGCGTGCGATGAGGGGAGGCAAATGGTGATTTTCAACTGCACAGATAGTCTAGTGGTTAAGATACCGATCTACAATGTGTCAAATTCAAATTCAAATCATTTATTATGCATAGACCCCGAGAGGGCACTTACATATTGTCAATTTTACAAAATAAAATTAAATTATCCAATAAAAATAAACTACCATCGGATCGGAACGCGACCGCTACTGAGAAGATCCGGCAAGAAACTCAGTGGGCTTGTCTATTATTTTAATTTTTTTTTCTTCTTACTAGATATCAATTTGTGTACATGTTTTGTAAGACCTAGCTCCAGTGTGATGCCCTTCGAACTGTTTCGTGGTTTCAATTTCCATGCAGGTCAATACTTTGTACGTTCTAAATTGTTGTCCAGAGTCTGGATGTAATTTGTGTTCATTAATTATATGTTTGTAAAGTCCCCCGTAATTCAAAGGATTTTTCCTTAATGTAGGGTGTCGTCTTTTTATAAAAAAAAAACTATTTGCACTTAAACTAGGTCAATTGTTTCAATCATCCATACTAATATTATAAATGCGAAAGTAAGGATGTTTGTTTGTTTGTTTGTTTGTTTGTAACGCTTTCACGCTTAAACCACCGAACCGATTTCAAAAATTCTTTCACCAATGGAAAGCTATAATATCAGGGAGTAACATAGGCTATATTTTAACCCGGTATTCCCACAGGAACGGGAACTACGCGGGTTTAAGCGACTGAAACCGAAGCGAAGCGAGGACGGGTTGCTAGTTGGTTAAATAAAAACTTTCAGACAGTAAGTATTGAAAATAAGAAGTTGTAGCTGTGATCTGGGATATACAATGTAATTATCATCGCAGCCCACATACGTCCCACTATTGGGCTCTGTCCTCATCCACAATGGGAGGGAATTTGACCTACTATACCATGCTGGTTAGACATGTTGGTATCAAGTTTCATTTCGAGTTTTCGTTCTGTTGCACAGCTGTGCCTACATCCCTTAGTCGTCTTTTACGACACTTACTGGCAAGATAGGGAGTGATGAATTGTATTCTTACTCTGTCACCACAAGTAATGTACACATACACTATGTAATTAATCTTTATTTAAAAGAAGGAAAACTGCAAATAAAACCCTAATGCCATAACGTTTAACCAGCGTAGTATATAAGTCAATTTCTCTCCTATTATGGAGGAGGCTGGTGCCCAGCAATGTGACATATTTAAGTTGATAAGAATAATTCTCAAGTGTTTTCGATTATAATTATTTTTAGCAAAAAAAAAGAAACCGCCTTCAATAATGTTAGACAATGTAGATAAATTTTTAGATTCTTGTTGATTTTTCAAAAACCGCTTGTCCGATTTCAATAAAATTTTCATGAGACGATTTGGAAAGTATAGCCTTTCCAACAAAAAAGAATCATCAAAATCGGTTCATAAACGACGAAGTTATCCGCGAACAAACATAAATAAAGCATTTATACGGTCGAATTGAGAAACCTCCTTTTTTGAAGTCGATTAAAAAGCAATTTCTCCATTGGTAGAGGTGGTTTTCCTCACGTATCGAGGCCGGACTAAGATCGGCAATTGAAAATTTTTGGAGATAATCTCGACTTGTCAATAAAGTGAGCCGTCTTGACATACATATATACAATGTAATTGCGTTTTATTTGGCTAACACCGTGATCGAGAATAGGGAAAACACTATCGTAAATCCAGATCTATGAATAACAAATCTTGGACCGCCAAATATAGTTAAATTAATTTACATATTTATTTAAATATTATCATATGACTAATACAATTGTCATAAGTTTACGCACGTAGAATATAACCTAATGATTATTCTGATAGCTACTACCTATTTTATAAGTGCCCGTGACTAATGGTGGTCTACACAAAACCTATGAATATATATGAAAAAATGGCGAATAATCTATACAGAATAAATAAAATTGAAGTGTCTGTTTGTAATGTCAAAATAATAGGATATTTTCATGCTCAAACTAATATTTCCACAGTACCTTTGTCGTTTAATTTTTGTCCGTCTGTCATTTTGTCTATTTGTTTCGGATATTGTAAAAACGAAGGACCCGATTTTTATAATATTTTACTAGCAGCTTTGCGTGTGAATACAATTTACTTCTCCGTGTGTGAATTTATTTGACTTACCCGTGGGTATCGTAAAAGGCGATTAAGGGATAACTTGTACATCTAACAACTATGCAGCAAAAGGAAAACTTGAAATAAAACCCTATATCAACCCGAATGAACAGCGTCTAATAGAAGGTCAATTTTCCTCCCAAAATGGGGGAGGCTCGAGCCCAGTAGTGGGTTGTATATGAGCTGTGATGAGGTATCTGTATATATAAAGAATAACTTAGGCTATTTTTCCTCTCAGAAAACCCCTATAAAATTTTGCTCAGAACGGGAATCGAATTCAAAGTAGGCAAAATTTAAGAGTCACTAGTCTTAATATATATAAATCTCCTGTCACGATGTTTGTCCGCGATGGACTCCTAAACTACTTAGTCGATTTTAATCAAATTTGCACACCGTGTGCAGTTTGCTCCAACTTGAAACATAGGATAACTTACATCTTAATTTATAGTCGCAATATTATTTTATTGCAAATTATTTATCTATTATTTGACATTCACAATTATCTGTGAACTCCAAACGATTTTAACAGATGGCGATATCTGTTGACTGGATAGAGTAAGTAATTTGTGTGTGCTCAAGAGAGAGAGAATGGTTTAGATTCACAATTGGACCCGGTAGGTGGCGCTTTATTTCAACAGAACAACGTCTGTTGGGTCAGCTAGTATTTTATATAATAATTATTAAATTTCAATTTGGTTCAGTTGAAGTGTTTTTTTTTGTTAAAATTATCTTATTTTTATCTGTGGTTTATGTTTGTGGTTAACGGTATTAGTCATCTTTCACTACACCTACGCGAAAGAGGGGAGTGGAGGGGGGGGGGGGTGATGGTGAGATCAATTTATACTACTTTTTCATCTTCATTATCTTAGACCACGTACGATACTTAATCTAATCTAGGACGATTGGAACAGATTGCCAGTTGGTGCGGGTTCGATTCCCATGGATAGTAATCATTTTTCGCTCGTAAATATGTTTCTATTAGTTAATAAATTTTAACATATGTGTTTAACCATAGTAATCAACGATTTTAATGATTGTGTTATATCCTTTAAACAGTTTATTATCTTTTAATTATTTAGTTTTAATGACTTTTGTATATAGTTAATAAGGAATTATATGATAAATACATAATAATGTCTATTCCGTGTGGTGACAGAGTAAGAATACAATTCACCACTGCCTATCTTGCCCGCGGATGTCATAAAATACTATTATAATAAGCACATAACATCTATGCAAGAGAAGGAATACTCGAAATAAAATCCTATACCAACCTGTCTGACCAGCATGGTATAGTAAGGTCAGTTTCTCTCCTATTATGTAGAAGGCTGAATACTAGCAGTAAGTATTTTATACTTAGGGGTCCATATAGCAATTACACGAACTTGCATTAGTCAGTATGGTTGGTTCATGGTCACGGATGGATTAAGATGTATCACGTTCAATAAGTCATCGTTATTACAAAGATTCACATACATAGTTATGACTTGTTGGACGTGAGACATCTTAGTCCGCCCTTGACCATGAACACTACAAAATGTTCAAAACGTCGGCAAATCAAAAATCAAATAAAACGCGATAAAATCCATAAGAATTGTTTTATTTATAATGTGTAATACTCGCGTAAACCTAAGAAATTAGAATGCTTATTATTTAATGTTTATATTTCCAGTACTGACGAAATATTATTTTATTATTGGAACATAACCGCGAATAAAACAACTTTATAATTTATTAGGCAGCGCAGAAATATATTTTGCCTAAGTAAATACTAACCTCGAACTAAATATAGTATTTATGTTTAAATAATTCCTGTTAATTAATGTAGGTAGGTGACATCTATTTTGTATTGCTTATAATCAATAACTGCCCGTTACTTTGAAAATATTGTTTAATTTATTTATATGATTTTTAAATCATCATCATCGCAACCCACATACGTCCCATTGTTGGGCTCGGGCCTCCTCCATTATGGGAGGGAATTTAACCTACTACACCATGCTGGTCAAACATGTCGGAATAGGGTTTCATTTCGAGTTTTCCCTCTATTGCACAAATGTTATATGGATATTATATCCCACAGTCGTCTTTTACGACATCCACGGACAAGATAGGGAGTGGTGAATTGTATTCTTACTCCGTCATCACACGGAATTTTTAAATGCACTACGAAAATAATTTATTTATTTACATCATCATATTAGGTCATATATGTCCCACTGTTGGGCATGAGCCTTTATGAAAGCATAATAAGACAGAAAATTTTCGACTATACCACGCTGGTCAGACGTGTTGTCATGTTTACCGAGGCTGCATATCAGTTTTAAAATCGCGTTTAGTTTTCAAGTCAAAAATAGAAAATGTCACAAGATTGGTTGAATTTCTTGGTAGATGTTGGTTTTGGTAAACAAAACGTAAGATTATTGCTTGGTCTGGGGACAAAGAGATTGATAACCTGAAAACGGGACTGTCCCGTCTAAAAGGGTTAATATGGTTACGTTAGATATAATAGGGTTGACATATCATATGATAAAAATTCTTAAAAACTTCTAGAAAACGCATATTAAAGTTTGTCCAATGTTTAATGAAAAGTTTGTAGAGGCATCACATTTTTCCATCTATTATTGCCCATGGAATGATCTTTAGTGCCGGGTATGGGTATGGGGGTATGGGTTCGAATCACAAGCATGATTTATGTGATCCACAAAAGAAGTTTCTGGATCTAATTTGGGTCCTTTACTAGGGTGATGACACAAATGTTTGTTTCGTAGTGCGGGGATTTATCAATAATAAAAAAAAGAATATGAGGCAGTCATAATGTTTACCGACAAGAATGAAAACTTGAAACCTTTAACAAATAGTTATTTATAGAATTTCAAATTAATTGTTTGATCTTAATTTAAAATCTGTTTTTTAAATTTTTATCTTTATCTGGCTTTGATATCTATCGCTACAGATACAGTGACATTAATATAGCTACAGATATAAACACGCCGCGTGACTATGTCGATGATGACTTACATGAATTTATTCCCCATACAAACCTTTTTTTTTCACGCTGTGGAAATGCATTTACGCACTATCCCCGCCGGTTACAGGCAGGGGAGTGTGTGTGGGACTCACCGGCCACAAAAGTGACCGAAATACCCACTAAAACCACAGCGGCCCCTTCCGCGCTTTTACGGGGTACCCGAGAGATGGTCTGGTAATATTCTATCTTCGACACCCCAACGCTTGGCCGTCTGGCTGGTGAGAGGGCCAGGGCGGTGGGAGGAGCAGCGCATAGCGGCGTCTCCTCCTCCCTGGTCGTCGCCGGCGGAGCGAGTCAGCAGACGCAAGCGCCTCACGTGCCCGCTCCGCGGCCTCCTTCCTTGTCATGACAGCCTCACAGTCCTCACATAAACCTGCCTATTGAAGCTGTCACTTCAAAAATTATAATTTCAATATTGAGGCCGCGGCCTTAATTTATTAATTTGTTTGTAATATCATCATCATAGCCCATATATCTCACTGCTGGGCTCGGGCCTCATCCACTATGACAAGGAAATTGACCTACTATACCACGCTGGTCAAACGTGTTGGCATAGAGTTTTATTACGAGTTTCCTTCTCTTTCATAGATGTTATATGCATATTGTATCTTTTAATCATATTTTACGATACCTACGGGCAATATAGGGGGTGGTAAATTATATTCTTACTCCGTCACCACACAGCTCGTAAATGAGGACAAATAATAATGATTATAACTATAGCCTCGTGGCCTCGTAGCCGGCTATTACCCGTGTGGCGACGGGCTGAGAATACATATGTCGCCACCCCTTACTTGCTCGTGGGAGTCGTAAAAATTGGCTGAGGGTTCACCAGGAGAGCAGGGCAGCAGCTCTCTCCTGGGAAACGTAAAACACCTATACTGCGATCGCCAACCCGCCTGCCAAGCGTGGCGATTACGGCAATATCCCCTTTTTTAGAAATGGCGTACAATAAAAAAATGGCCCCCAGTCACGGCGGCTCCGGTACTCTACGGGCTCATTTTGGTGGCGGGCCCAGTAGTGGTGGAGCGGGGGGTGCGAGGAATCTCCGGCAGCTATCCGGCTACCAACAAAAACGACCCTTGGCCCTGGTAACACACAACATTCGGACACTCAGGACTGACGAGAGGGTCATCGAGCTGGAAGAGGAATTGCGCAAAATCCGCTGGGACATTGTAGGATTATCAGAAGTGCGAAGAGAGGGCGAGGGCACGATAATCCTCCAGTCTGGAAACTTGCTCTTTTACCGGGAGGGCGATCACCCGTCCCAAGGTGGTATAGGGTTTATCGTTCGTAGGTCTCTCGTAGACAACGTGGAGAGGATCGAGAGTGTGTCGACAAGGATAGCGTACCTTATACTCAGAATTACCAAGAGGTATTCGCTGAAGGTTATACAGGTATACGCACCGACCTCGACATACTCCGACGACGAAGTGGAGGCATTTTACGAGGACATCTCGAAAGCCATACACACGTCCAAAACCTACTTCACGGTAGTCATAGGAGACTTTAACGCGAAAATAGGCAAAGGGAGTGATGATGAGTTGAGAGTGGGGAAACATGGATATGGACAGAGAAACCAGAGGGGCCAGAAACTGACTGATTTTCTGGCGAAGGAAAGCTTCTTTATGATGAATTCCTTCTTCAGGAAGCAGCCACAAAGGAAATGGACCTGGATTAGCCCCGATGGTTCAACAAAAAACGAAATAGACTTCATCTTGTCAGACAAACGACAGATATTCAATGATGTCTCAGTGATCAGCAGGATTAAAACTGGGAGCGATCACCGGATGGTACGAGCCACATTGAATATCCACACAAAAGTCGAGCGGTCACGCTTGATGAAGTCTACACTCCGACCTACATCTGTCCAATACCAGAACCTCGAAGGCTTTCAACTCGAATTACACAATCGCTTCCAATGTCTGGACGAATGCGAATCTCCGAACGATATGAACAACAGGTTCGTGGAAACTGTCCACGCGGTTGGGTCGAAATTTTTCAAGGCTCACCGCGTTAATAGACCTAAAAATCTTTCTGACCAGACTCTCGAGCTCATGGGGCGGAGAAAAGAAATGACGGTGCAGTCTTCAGCCGATTGGTCCAAACATAGGCAGCTAAATAGGCAGATCTCCAGGTCTGTGCGTCGCGATATTCGCCGGAGCGGAATCGTGGCTCAAAAGTGTTCGCACAAGATCTGTCTATTGGGCAAAGCCAAATGACTAAGCTGAAGACCGACGATGGCACTGTCATTTCATCCCAAAGTGAGATCTTGGGAGAGGTCGAAAGGTTCTATGGACAGTTATACAAATCATCCCGAAATCCCGTTGTCGGCTTGGTCCAAGATCCCAGATCCAAGCTAACTCGGCACTATACCGAAGAAATCCCGGACATCAGCTTGTACGAGATCAGAATGGCTCTCAAACAACTACGTAACGGTAAGGGAGATGACGGAATTACGGCAGAGCTTCTAAAGGCGGGCGGCAAGCCAGTCTTAATAGCCCTTCAAAAGCTATTTAATTCCGTTATCCTCGGGGGCGACGTTCCAGAGTCGTGGACCAGGAGTGTGGTGGTGCTGTTCTTCAAGAAGGGTGACAAAGCTCTTCTAAAGAACTACAGACCCATCTCACTCCTGAGCCATGTTTATAAGTTGTTCTCGAGGGTCATTACCAATCGACTCTCGCGCAAGCTCGATGACTTCCAGCCGCCCGAACAAGCCGGCTTCCGAAAAGGCTATAGCACCATAGACCATATCCTCACGCTTCGGCAGATTATACAAAAGACCGAGGAGTATAATCGGCCCCTGTGCTTAGCGGTGGACTATGAGAAAGCCTTTGATTCAGTCGAAACTTGGGCGGTGCTGCAGTCCCTTCAGCGGTTTTTTTTTTATGGGTGGGCTATGGTAAGCACACGCGCGGTCCAGTCCGTCCGGGGCGATGAAAGGACGGCGCGCGGGCCCATAACCCACCCGTACCCACGTCACCTCGTTGTTGGGCCGACTACCGGAGCAGATGTGACTTGTCGTCAGTGGTCGGCCTGACGGAATACCCTTTCGGGTAACCTCACCTCTCGACGTCCTGGAACGTCGGTCGCCGTCGCGCGGTCAGCCTCTCTGCGGGTAACGGACAATTCCCCGGTCCGATCACCCGCGGCCTCGGCTAGGGCGGCATTAGGCGCAGATACTCGCGCCTGCGCCGCCCGAGTCGCCGGCGGCGGAACGTGTCGCCGAATAGGAGCTCTACTCGCACACGATCCGCCGCCTCCTTCCGTGAGAGTACGGCCTCACAGAAGGCGGCGACCGCGTCCCAATTCGGCACCGATAATTGCGACGAGTTCACGGCGATCACCTTCCCATGCAGCACACTCCTCGAGCGTGTGCTGCGCCGTGTCCTCGTCGCAACTCCAGTGGTGGTAGGACGGTGTGCTCTCCCTCCTGACAATCTTGTGCAGGTACTTCCCGAAGCAGTCCCTTCAGCGGTGCCAAATCGACTATCGCTATATCGAAGTGCTGAAGTGTTTGTATAGGAACGCCACAATGTCAGTCCGTATCCGGAATAAGAGTACGAAACCGATCCAGTTGCAGAAAGGCGTGAGACAGGGAGATGTCATCTCTCCGAAACTGTTCACCACTGCACTGGAAGATGTCTTCAAGCTCTTAGACTGGACTGGACTCGGCATCAACATTAACGGCGAATACATCACTCACCTTCGATTTGCGGACGATATAGTCGTTATGGCAGAATCCATGGAGGACCTTGGCACAATGCTCAATGATCTCAGCAGGGTATCCCAACTAGTGGGTTTACGAATGAACATGGACAAGACGAAAGTCATGTCAAATGCCCATGTCATTCCTGTACCGGTCCTAGTTGGCAATGCGATTCTTGAAGTTGTCGATCACTATGTTTACCTAGGACAAACAGTCCAGTTAGGTAGATCCAACTTCGAGAAAGAGATCAGCCGACGAATCCAACTCGGTTGGGCAGCGTTCGGGAAACTTAAGAGGATCTTCTCGTCCAACATACCTCAGTGTCTGAAAACACAGGTCTTTGACCAGTGTGTGTTACCAGTGATGACTTACGGCACGGAAACGTGGTCCCTAAATGTAGGCCTCATATCAAGGCTCAAAGTCGCTCAGCGTGCTATGGAGCGGGCTATGCTCAGGATTTCTCTGCGAGATAGAATCCGGAATACGGCAATCCGCAGAAGAACGGGTGTAACCGACATAGCACGAAGAATTAGCACGCTGAAGTAGCAAAGGGCAGGCCACATCGCTCGACGAACCGACAACCGCTGGGGAAGAAAGGTTCTCGAGTGGCGACCACGTATCGGACGACGCAGTGTAGGACGCCCCCCCACTAGGTGGACCGATGACCTAGTGAAAGTAGCTGGGCGTCGTTGGATGCAGGCGGCACAGGACCGCTCATTGTGGCGCAACATGAGGGAGGCCTACGTCCAGCAGTGGACGGCGATAGGCTGAAATGATGATGATGATGATGATGATGAATGATAGCCTCTAGCATAATCATGTGTTAATACAAAGGCAATTTAAGCTGTCATTTACTACAATTACACTTTGATATATTATTATGGTTTATCCAGCTAATACGTCTTCCTAGAATATAAATGCTTATTTATTTTGTAACACATATCTTATCCGTGAAAAGACGACTAAGGGATATAGTAAACATATAATATCTATGCAAGAAAGGGAAACCACGAAACACTGTTTTGACTTGGTACCACCGTCACCATTCTACTAACGTACCACTCGACATCGTAGCAGAGTTCATCCATTTCACCTGGAAACGTTATGGTCTTCAACTGTACGTTTCCAGCGATCATTTCTCCCACGTACGTGCAAGCTCTGGAATGAACTACCTGCTGCTGTGTTTCCCGAGCGTTATGACATGTCCTTCTTTAAACGGGGTTTAAGAAGAGTATTTTCTTCACGGTATGCAACGGCCTGGCTGTTGCAAAGGTCCATGGGTGGCAGTATTACTTAACATCAGGTGTGCTGCTTGCTCTTTTGCCACGATTGGCAATAAAAAAAAACAGTACTCTATATCAACCTGTCTAACCAGCATGGTATAGTAAGATCAATTTCCCTCCTATTGTGTGGGAGGTTCAAGCCCAACAGTGGGACGTATATGAGTCGAAATAATGATATGATGATATATATGACTAGCAATCCGCCCTCGCTTCGCTTCGGATTCAGTCGCCTTACGCGCGTAGTTCCCGTTCCCGTGGGAATACCGGGTTAAAATATAGCCTATGTTACCCCCTGATATTATAGCTTTCCAATGGTGAAAGAATTTTTAAAATCGGTCCAGTACTTTTTGAGTTTATTTGTTATATACAAAAATACAAATCTTTCCTCTTTATAATATTAGTGTAGATGTTAAAAACGAGATCTCATATTGAATGGAAATGTTTTCAGGTTGTTCGTCCCATTGTCCCCAGACTCCCAGAGCCGTAATATAAATGATAATTTACCATAATGATACGGACGGACTCTATATACTTCTCAAGTGCTCTTGTTTTTGTAGCTTCATATTCTTTCACTTCTGAAATTGTCTCTGACACAAAACCTAACGGCCATGTTTTACGAGTGTTCCGTTTTGGCGTAAAAAATATCATTAAATATTGATTTCTGATGTTTACGTGAGTATTATACATCTATACCAATAAATAAAATTGGAGTGTCTGTTTGTAATGTCATAATAATAGGCTTTTTTCATGCTCACACGGTTATTTGTACGACACCTATGCCTAAAATAGCAATTAAAAAAATTTTGTCTGTTTGTCTGTCTGTCTGTCTGTTTGTTCCGGGTAATCTTCAAAACGGCTGGACGGATTTCAAACATTCTTTCACCAATGGAAAGGTATAATATCAGGGCGTAAACTAGGCTATATTTTATGCCGGTATTCCCACGGGAACGGGAACTACGCGGGTAAAACGACTATAACCTATAACCGAAGCGAAGCGAGGGCGGGTTGCTAGTTTTAAATAAAACTACTTTACGGATTTTATCGCGTTTGTGTTTGAATTTTTAATTTAAAAATAAAACGATATTATATGATTAAATAAATTAATATTATAGATAATAATTTTAAATATTACTGATTTAACTGACACTGGTTGAAACCTAAAAAAAATCAAGGGAAACTTCTTGAAATCGATCGCAGCTTGCTCCAATTAAATTATTAATCTATACCATTCTATAACCCAGTGGAGTATACTTGACTTGACCAGACGGCATCAGATGGAGTTTTCCAAAGTCTATGTAAAGCTTTAAGTCGTCTTTTACAACACTTATGATCGATGTAAGTTAGTAGTATTTGTAACCCTTTTTTTTGGGGTGGGTCTGCGCACCCACCGCCTGGCTCCGTCCGGGGCGACAGAGGGGCGGCTCACGGCCCCATGACTCACCGTGGCACGTCGCCTTCGTCGTTGGGCCGACCACCGGTACCAACTTTCTTGTCCTCCGTGGTCGAGTATTTGTAACTCCTACCACATTATTTTCAATTCATTCATAAATATCTATACCTTTCCCTCCATATAACACATAGATAGGGGAAGTATTAATTGGATGACTGGACCGGGGATTTAGTCTGTCACCCGTCGAGAGGCCAACCACGCGACGGCGACCGACGTCCTCGAATAGCGGGGGTACGTCGAGAGGAGAAAGTACTCCGCAAAGGTATTCCGTCGGGCCGACCACTGAAGACAAGTCACCCTGCTCTGGTGGTCGGCCCAACGACGAAGGCGACGTGCCACGGGTAGGTTACGAGACGGGACGCTGACCGTAGCCCACCACAAAAAAAGGAGAAGTATTAATACCAAGTTTATTAATTATAATGACGGTATTGTAATGACGATATTTGAAATTAAGATATTGAAACCCCATAACTATTTTCAAGTATTCATTGTAAAAAAAAATCCAAATTCCCTATTAAATACGCATACGTATATATTTTCTTCGTATTACTTTCAATTACGTATAATGACGTAATTATCAAGCTTAATAAATAAACATCTTGGTTAAGTTGACCGTCAGTACGAGACCGACTCGTGTCTATACAACATCCTGTTATTTTTTAATACGTTATTATTTTTAGTTTTGCGCGATCGCGAGTGACAATGTCGAAGACTCTGTGCGTTGTTTTGTGTTATTTTGTTGTTTTACAAACTGTTTTCTGTCAATTCGGTGAGTTATTGGACGAAATTTGTTATTTTTTTTTGCGTTGGCAATGAATATAATATCTAATTATTCGTTTTATATTTAGTTATTGTTAATTTTAAGTTAAAAAACTTATAAAAACTATGTGAATAGATAAGTTGCCCTGTGGTGACGGACTAAGAATACAATTCTCCATCTTTCCAGTGGGTGTTGTAAAAGTCGACTAAGGGATATAACATCTATACAAGAGAAGGAAATTTCGTTATTATACGAACCCATTTGCCCAGCGTGGTCAATTCATTCATTCATTCATTTCAGCTCCTATACGTCACATTGTTGGGCTCGAGCCTCCTCCACAATAGGAGGGAAATTGACCTTACTGTACCATGCTGGTCAGACAGGTTTTATAGCGTTTTATTTCCAGTTTTTTTCTTTTGAATAGATGTTTTATGCGTATTATATCCCTTAGTCGTCTTTTACGACATTCATGGGCAAGTTAAGGAGTGGTGAAATGTATTCTTACTCCGTTAACACGGTCAATGTAGGTCAATATCTCGTAGTAGAGGAAGCTCGAGCCCAACAGTGGGGCGTATATAGGCTTTGATAATGGTGATAAGTTCGGTGAATTGAAAATTTTCATTGAGGGTCAATGTCAGACAGGACAAGTTCATTAAACTTAGAAAACCACTCGTAAAAACCAGGTAATAAAATTAAGTAACAGTTCGGCTATTTGTCAATGACATCAGTTACAATGCTAAAGATCCGGATTCTCAGATCTTAGCAAAAACCTGACGGCACGTAATTGTTAAAATACCAATCTGTCATGCCAATGTAAGAAAGAAAGAAAAACATTCATTCTATTCTCGTTAAATCTATTAAAAACACAAACAAAACTAAATAAAATATCTTCTTAAAATTATAATAAACTAGCGACCCGCCCGAGCTTCGCACAGGTTCAATGCTGATACTAAATCTACTACAGAGAATGTCTTTATATTCACAGCTTTTTTGTCATTAGACAATACAAACATGTTTTCTTTAGAGGTTACTCTATTATGCATGTATTATACATTTAAATCTTCCTCCTAAAATCTACCATTTTTAACATTTATTGTAAGTCTAAACCTTTTATTGGATTATCTTTCAATGGAAACCGTGTGGTTATCTGTTTACAAGGTTCTAAATAAAAATCTAGGCATATGCATTTAAGTAACTTTACTTGATCTGCGTTTAGATCACTTGTACTATTAAGTAGTGCATTAGACACAGCAACACCATAGTATATAGCATCGAATTCCAAAAAAAAATTTAGAATTTTTAAAATCACCTTTTTCAATTAGAGTGCTAGTTTTATATTATCTTTTCAAAAAGCAATCAAAAAGTCCTCAAAATTCTAGTTATGTTTTCAAATAAATTATGATTTTCGGGAACAATGGCAACAAGATTGCCAATTTAAAAGTATTAAATCGCCATTCGGTAGAAAATCGGGCGATTTTCCATGTATTCTCGGTAATCGTTGAAAATCGTTGCATTTCGGTATTTCGGTAGAGCGCGGCCTATGTTGGTAGAAATACCGAAAAATCGGTAGGTTCGAGACCACTGCATAGATCCACGAATGAGAGAAGGCCATAATCGCTACGCTTGAAGAAGATTGACTATAACAGCTGATGTTATAAGTTTGCCAGAAGAAAGCTGTTACGCATTCTTTAGACCATAATTTTAGCTCATGTACGTGCCACTGTTGGACTAGAGCTGCCTCCATATTAGTCAAGTTATTGACCTACTATACTACGCTATATCAGACAGGTTGAAATAAGAGTTATTTCAAGGTTTTCATTCTTGTGTAGATGTTATCTGCAAATAATAATCCTTTAGGCCTCTCTTACAACTCCCACAGGCAAGTTTGGCGGTTTTTATAGCACCTACGGGAAAATAAGGAATACGTAATTCATTGTATTCTTTATCCGTTTCCCCAGGACACATTATAAGCAATAATAATAGGAAAAAGGCTGTTCGCGGCAGTTCGAGTAAACGAGTCTATCATTTGCCACAATTTTTTTATAAATGAACTAGCAACCCGCTCTCGCTTCGCTTCCGTTTCAGTCACCTTAGCCGCGTAGTTCTCATTAGAATACCGGGATAAAATATAGCCTATGTTACTCCCTGATTTTATAGCATTCTATGGGTGAAAGAATTTTTGAAATCGGTTCGGTGGTTTAGCGTGAAAGCGTAAACAAACAAATAAACTTACTTTCGTATTTATAATATACTAATATAATAAGGATTTATAAACAAAATAATAATGAATGGATCAATCAATTACAAATTTTAATTATCTTCGCATCAAATATATCTATAAAAAGCTTAAACACCATTTTTGTATCTTGATATTGATTTAAGAAAAAAAAATGGTTATCTGTAAACTTGGTTAAGGACGATAATTTTGCGCGATATCGTCATATAAAATCATTTATTATAACTGATTTATCTTTATTATGTACTAGCAACTCACCCTCTCTTTGCTTAGGTTTCAGTCACCTTACCCGCGTAGTTCCTACCACTACCACTACCACAGTGTGGTCCTACAGCTATTAAACTACTAAAAAATTGCTAAATTTTAGGTCTCCCACGATTTTTACGTCCATCCACAAACATATTGAGAACCCTTCTCATCACATGCCTTTCATCCCTCCTCGTCACGTGTTATGGACACGTGACGAGGAGGAGGACCAAGACAATCTCGCGCTCCTAATCTTCTCTACTACTGGCGCCACTTTCAGATTTCCCAACATACATATAGAGCTAATAAAAGCGTATTAAAAAATCTGTTATTTTGGCATAACAAACAGATACTTCAATTTTGTTTATTTGTATAGATAAGTATAATTGTCGTTATTACAAGTGTTATTAATACAAACTTCACGATTGAAATATGTAGATATCAAGTTTTTTATCAATATTGCCAAATGTTGACTTGGCTGATAAAAAAAGAATTCTTCGCTTTATTGTTGTGAGTAATTAAAAAAGGTTAAATGTCAGAACGATTGTGATAGGTACTATAATAAAACATAATATTAAGTTCTAGAAAATAGAACTTCTTTAACGACATATATCTATTTATCCGTGATCCGAATGGTGATGGAATAAGACTACAATTCACCAATCCCTATCTTGGCCATGGGTGTCGCACAAGATGACTAAGGAATATAATGTGCATATAACATCTGTACAATAAAAGAAAAACTCGAAATAAAACCCTATCAAGTTCCCTCCTATTGTGGAAGAGACTTGAATTTAACAATGGAACCTACATGAGCCGAAATGAATTAATGAATCCACTCATCTGTGGTCTGTGTTGTGACGGAATAAGAATTCCACTCACCACTCCCTATCTTGCACGTAGATGTCGTAAAAGACGACTAAAGGATACAATATGCAGATAACATCTGTACAAGATGGGAATTTGTAAAACTAGGACAATTCAGTTAAAAAACAGCACGCAGTAATAGAGAGACAAGAGACACCGAGTGTCACGCTGGTTCGTTTTAAAACAACACGTCAGCACGAACAGTAATACTCGTGAGCCATGAGACTGCCTGTAACCTAAAAATTGTAAGAATAGGGATAATTTTAAAATACAAGACTTTATCAAAGCACTTAAAGAACACAAGATGCTGCTTTAAAACTACCCAGAGCATAATGATTTCTGATTTTTACGGGAGTATTACACATTTAAAAAAATATTTACGAATTTTATCGCATTTGTGTTTGATTCATCATTGTCCGTAACCAAGAACGCTAAATAATGTTCGTAATGTCGAGCAATCAAAAATCAAATACAAACGCGATAAAATACGTATAAATAGTTTTATTTATAATACCCAGGGCATCCCAGGACACTAGAAAAACTAAGACATGTCCTGGGAGAAAATGACGGTTGACAATTCTAGCATATTATATATACTTGTCACTTATAGTAAAAGTCATCGCAAGTTATCTAGCCGTAGAGCTATCTATGATATCACCGTAAACTGGATCAATTAGTATCTTAAATAATCCAGTACCTATTTATATTTTTATAGTCCAGTCGCCTTACCTGCATATTTCCCGTACCCGTGGGAATACCGGGACAAATTATATCCTTTTTTTTTTTTTTTTTTTTTGGGTGGGTCGCGGTCGGCGCGCCTCCGCACCACTCCGTACGGGGCGACAGAGGGGCTTAAGCACGCAACTCCCGCAACCCACCCGAAAACCACCTCGCCTTCGTCATTGGGCCGACCACCGGAGCAGGTTTACTTGTCGTCAGTGGTCGGCCCGACGGTATACCCCCTACGCGGGGTACCCTCCCGTCGATCGACGTCCCCCCCTCGGGGAGGACGTCGGTCTTTCCTCACGCGGTCGGCCTCTCGGCAGGTGACGGACTAATCCCCGGTCACGTCACCCGCGGCCTCGGCTAGGGCGGCATGAGGCGCAGATAGTTGCGCCTGCGCCTCCCCAGTCGCCGGCGGCGGATCTCCTCATCGAGGCTGCGCTCCACGCGCAGACGATCCGCCGCCTCCTTCTGCGAGATCACTGTCTCGCAGAAGGCTGCGACCGCGTCCCAGTTCCTGACGCTGTCGACCATCGCCCTAGCGATGGCCGGCAGCGTCAGGTCGGCACCGATGATTGCGACGAGTTCACGGCGCTGCACTGCCCAAGCCGCGCAGGCCTCGAGCGTGTGGCGCGCCGTGTCCTCGTCGCAATCGCAGTGGTGGCAGGATGGTGTACTCTCCCTCCTTACGACCCTGTGCAGGTATTTGGCGAAGCTCCCGTGCCCCGTCAACACCTGCACTAGTCGGAAGGAGAGCACCCCGTGCCGCCTTTCCAACCACTGCATCAGCACCGGCCGGAAGGCCTCCACGGTTCGCACCCCAAACCGAGGCCTCTCCAGCCGGACTGCCCAACGGGCAATGACGTCTCGGCGGGCGTCGACGCGCCAGGCGGTGAGATCCCTTAACGAGATCACACCGCCCTCCCCGCGCACCCCCGACACTCGCCGATACAACTCGGCGAGCATTTCCGCCTCCAGGTCCCACGGGGGAGTCCCGGCCAATAGGCACGCTGCCTGCGTCGCCACCGTGCGGTATCCGCGGATAGCCCTGACCGCCATGACCCTCTGTGGTCGCCACAGAAGGGCCCTAAGTCGGACGGTTAAGGACCCCGCCCACACCGGTGCGCCGTACAGGGCCATCGACCGGATGACCCCCGTGTACAGCCGTCGGCACGTAGCGTTCGGTCCGCCCACGTTCGGCATAAGCCACGATAGGGCGGACGCCGCGCCGACGAGCCGCGGAGCGAGCCTGCGGAAATGCTCCCGGAACCACCATTGCCCGTCGAGCACCAGGCCCAAGTACCTCATATGGGCCCGGATGCTGATGTCAACCGATCGGACGGTGATCGAGACGCCGATGGGAGGGCTCATAAGGCGCCCATGGAACAAGAGGGCCTCCGTCTTGTCCAGGGCGACCCTCAACCCCAGCGCCTCGATCCGCCTGACGACCTCTTCGGTGCCATAGGTCGCCAGGCTTACCGCCTCTTCTAGCGTCCCACCGCGGGCTGTGACGAGCGTGTCGTCGGCGTAACAAATCACGCCCAGCCCGGGCGGGAGGCTCCCCCGCAACGCCCAGTCGTAGCCGATATTCCACAGGGTGGGTCCGAGGACCGACCCCTGTGGGACACCGCACGTCATGGGCGTTCGCACAACGTCCCCTGCTCGGTTGGTACAGAGGACGCTGCGCCCCACCAAATAGTCTGCCACTAGCCGCCTCAGGTAAGCTGGCACTCCGTGATACCGGAGCGCCTCCCTGATGCAGCTGAATGGCAGACTATTGAATGCGTTGGCGATGTCTAGGGACACCGCCGACAAATTATATCCTAAGGCACTTAAAGTATTACTTAATTAATTTCCGTGTGGTGACGGAGTAAGAATACTATTCACCACTCCCTATCTTACCCGTGGATGTGGTAAAAGACGACTATGGGATATAATATGCACATAACATTTGTGCAAGAGATGGAAAACTCGAAATAAAACCCTATATCAACATGTCTGACCGGCATGGTGTAGTAGGTCAAATTTCCTTCCATTATGGAGGAGGCCGGAGTCCAACAGTGGGACGTATGTAGTCTGCAATGATGATGATGCTGATTTAATTAACTTGTTGTACTTTTTTTATGGCATATCATTACCATCATTATGCTGTGTGGTAGCGGCTTCGAATACTACCAACCCTTGCTTTGCTCGTGGGTGTCGTAAAAGACGACTAAGAGCCCTAGATTGACCCGGACCAACTCCATCTGGTACCATTTGGGTCAACGATTACATTCCCAAGGAGGGTTGACGTCAGGCAGGCGGCCGGTCATAAAAGTCATTGCCGAAACTTTTTGCAATATGTCAAAACAGATGACATATTGCGTCGACCCCAAGTAATTGGGATAAGAGCAAGATGATGATGATGATCATTACCATCATTATCTCAGCTCATATGCGTCCTTAAGTTCTAAGTTCGAGGCTCCTTCATACCTACTGCTACTCAGATAGATTGTTACATGGTTTTCTTTTTTAAATTTTCTATTGCTTAGTTATGTTATGTGTAAATTTTATTCCTTAGTCGTCTATTACGGCATCCACGGGCACGAAAGAGGCTGGGGCGTTATATTGTAGTGTATCCTATATTATTATTATATTGAAATGAAATGATTTATTGTTCACATAAAATAGAGTAGATGAGTTGTTCATTACATCTAGCAGTTAGTTCTTCTATTTAACCAGTAAAGGCATGTGAAACTTAAAATTATGATAGGTACAAACAGTGTCATGGCAGGATACCAAGTCTTAATATACAACTTAAAATAGTCAATTCCCTATTATACACACATACATTTCATTAACACATTTCTTTTATTAAGTCGGCTGATCGCCGGCGCGAGGAGCGCAGCCTCGATGAGGCGATCCGCCGCCAGCGACTGGGTCGGCGTAGGCGCGAATACCTGCGCCTCATGCCGTCCTAGCCGAGACTGCGGGTGACGTGACCGGGGAATTAGTCTGTCACCCGCCGAGAGGCTGACCGCGTGAGGAAAGACCGACGTCCTCACCGAGGGGGGACGTCGGTCGATGGGAGGGTACCCCAAGTAGGGGGTATTCCGTCGGGCCGACCACTGATGACAAGTAACCCTGCTCCGGTGGTCGGCCCAATGACGAAGGCGACGTGCATCTTAGGTGGGTTGCGGGTGTGCATGCTTACGCCCCTCTGTCGCCCCGGACGGAGTGGTGCGAGGAGTGCGCCGACCGCAACCCACGCCAAAAAAAAGGCTTGAATTTAAGTACTAATCTATTTTATTTTTATTGCAAGCAGTGGCAAACGAGCAAACAGTACACCTGATGGTAAGTGTTGTTGCCACTCATGGACTTTTATAAGGCCTACCGCGAAAAAGGTGAAGGGAGTGTGAATGCGTGCATTGAGGCTCGGTGATACCAAAGGCACCACCAAAATCCTCCACACGCAAACACCCTCAGAAAGTTGGGCTTCCGGTTCTCTCGCTCACCGAACGAAGCGCAATAACAAATTGTTACTATTCAGACTTCGATTTTCTGCTCAGTATGGTACTAACCCGGACGGACCGGCCCGCGGCTGTAGACCACAACTGAGTTTTTTGTATTACAAGTAGTATATAAGTTACATATTACAATACAATATTCTTACTCCGTCATTACACGGTAATCGTGTCAAATATTCCCTTAAATATATTACTTATAGTTAGTTCGAGATTAAATACATTTATGCTCGCCGTGCTTACCTTGAAAATACAGGTTTTATATTCGCGACAAAACATTATAATATTACTGTGTCGCTTCGTATATATGAGGGTAATAGTATCATTATTAGAACTTATTAAACCTGTTTTCAAATCTTTGTCAGTATGATAACTAGTTGATAACATTTTGCCATTCTATTATTCATAACCTTCTTAATGGCATAAGTAAATCAACATCTTTCTGATAGTGATGGAGTAAGAATACAATACACCAACCCATCTCTGACCCGTGGGTGTTGTAAGAGACGACTAAGGGATATATTACGCATATAATATCTATGCAAGAGAAGGAAAACTCGAAATAAAATCGTATACCAACCTGTTTACCGCGTGAGGCAAGACCGACGGGTACCCCAAGTAGGGGGTATTCCGTCGGGCCTACCACTGATGACAAGTAATCCTGCTCCGGTGGTCGACCCAACGACGAAGGCGACGTGGTGTTCGGGTGGGTTGCGAGTGTTGCGTGCTTACGCCCCTCTGTCGCCCCGGACGGAAGGTGCGAGGACCGCGCCGAACGCAGGCCAACCCAAAAAAAAAAAAAAATTCCAACCTGTTTGACCAGCATGGTACAGTGAGGTCAATTTCCCTCATATTATGGTGTGTATAGTTGTGAGTAATGGCAACATTACTTTTTCCTTAAAAGTAATGTATTTGTCTGGTAACATATAATGTATTTGTCTGGTAGAGTGAGGCTAATTAGAGGAGCCTAATTTATGTCATGAAGAGCCTTACCGTTTTAGTCACCTTACCCGCGTAGTTCCTATTCCCGTGGGAATACCGAGATAAAATATAGACTATATTACTCCCTGATATTAAAGCGTTCTATTGGTGAAAAAATTTTGAAATCAGTATGGTGGTTTAAGCGTGAAAGCGTAACAAACAATCAAATTTACTTTCGCATTTATAATATTAGTACGGATATAATTATTCAGTCCGTGTGTGACTGAACTCCTACTAAACGGGTGCACCGATTTTGATGACTTTTTGGTGTTTTTTTTTTTTTTTTTTTTTTTGGGTGTGACTTTTTGGTGTGAGATCGGTTTTCATTAGTAATTGGACCCGGTAGATGCCGCTGCGAACGATTTAAAAAATAATTCCTTTTATTTTTTTAGATTTGAACAGAACAATGTCTGTTGAGTCAGCTTATAAGTTAGTAAAAGCAATAATATTTCATACTAGCTTCTGCTCGCGACTTCGTCTGCGTGGTGTAGGTACTTTGGGCTAACGCTAACTTTAACCTATGACTTTGTTAACGCAGGTGACACATGATTTGCGAAAATTTTGCCGTTTACGTAGCGGAAGCTCTCAAAGGGGGAAAACACCCTGATTTCGCAACATTCTTCAGTGATGCTCCGCTCCTGTTGGTCTTAGCGGGATGATATATAGCCTTCCTCGATAAATGGGCTGTCTAATACTGAAAGAATTTATCAAATCGGACCAGTAGTTTATCGCGTTCAAAAAAAACTAACTTTTCAGCTTAGAAGTATATATTAGTATAGATAAGTAATGTAACTGAAAATCTCCGTTGATATTAATGGATTTATAATTAACTTTAAAACTCATCTGTTGAACTCAAGTCTACTCCATAACAGGGTAATTGAACTTTTGCACTAAGCTGATCAGACGGTTTTATAGAGGGTTATATTTCGAGTTATCCTTCTCATTCGTAGATATTGTGTACAATTACAATCCATATCGTTACTGTATATATTGATTAAAATTAAGTTAGCAAAGTATCGCGACATAATTTGTCCGGCCATCGTGAATTGCTAATCGAGAAGGCATTGACACATATTAAAAGATTTATTGTTTATAAATATTCATATTAATAATTTATTAAATTATAAGTCGTAAGATATGTATAAAATCATTATAAACTACATTAATACTTTATTAATAAAACTATTTTAACGAATTGTATCGCGTTTGTATTTGATTGCTCGACGCGGTTGGACTAAGATGTTTCACGTCCGGTAAGTCATCGTAATGTTTGCTTCCAATCTATTCATTGAATAAATACATTCGTCAACTTTCTAAGTGACTTAAAACGTTTTTATAAGTCGAAATTTTAACAATGGAATCCTCTATTATCTATTTATTATGTCGTAAACTCCTTAACTTGATTTTCATTTCCTTTGACATACGAGTTACCGAGTAACCATTCTATAGATTATACAAATTATATATGGTAAATGAAATAAAGCCATTCATTATACATAAGTTCCTAAAGTGCACTCATATATTGTCAAAATACACATCGTTAAAAACAATTCATTAATCTACCACCGGATCGGAACGCGGCCACAAGCTGAGAAGATTTACGATCTATCGATTACAGCGAATATTATTGTAAATGAAATTATTTTACGGTGCGTTCATGGTCACGGGCTTCCGTCTTTCAGTTTGCCCGTGACCATAAACGCTGTAAACTGTTTGAAACGTCGGGCAATTAAAAATACATATGCGATAAAAACCGTAAAATAGTTTTATTTACAATAATTTAAGAAGTTTCTAACGATAATATTTGTAAAGAATAAGGAAAATGATTGAATAAAACCCATACATACGATATAGCAATACGTTGAGCATTCGTAATATTATCACGACTCACGGTCAATTGTCGAGGTCGATCTTAATAGTTTACACGTAATTACTTAAATAATATTTTTTTAACAAATCTAATTTTCCTGGGGTAACGGAGTAAGAATACAATTACAATTCTAACGATTTTAAACGAACGGTTATTTTTAGAATTTTTATTAAACTAACGTTAACCCTAACGTTTTAGGCGAGGACTAGACAGTCCGCTGAAATAAACGCTGTAATCCGTAAAAATAGTTTAATGTGTAATACTCGCGTAAACATGAGAAGTTCTTTACTTGTCTTTTACAACAGCTACGGGCAAGAAAAGGAATGAATTGTATTCCTTTTTTTTTGGGTTGGGTTACAGTCGGCGCACTCCTCGCATCACTCCGTCCGGGGGCGTAAGCACGCACACCCGCAACCCACCCGTGACACCGACCACCGGAGCAGGGTGACTTGACGTCAGTGGTCGTGAATTGTATTCTTACCCTGTCGCCATATAATCTCACGGAAGGAGGAATCTCACGGAAGGAGGCGGCGGATCGTGTGCGAGTAGAGCTCCTATTCGGCGACACGTTCCGCCGCCGGCGACTGGGGCGGCGCAGGCGCGAGTATCTGCGCCTAATGCCGCCCTAGCCGAGGCCGCGGGTGATCGGACCGGGGAATTGTCCGTCATCCGCAGAGAGGCTGACCGCGCGATGGCGACCGACGTCCCAGTACGTCGAGACGTGAGGTTACCCGAAAGGGTATTCCGTCGGGCCGACCACTGATGACAAGTCACATCTGCTCCGGTGGTCGGCCCAACAAACAACGAGGTGACGGGTACGGGTGGGTTATGGGCCCGCGCGCCGTCCTTTCGTCGCCCCGGGCGGACAGGGCCGCCCGTGCGCTTACCATGGCCCACCCAAAAAAAAAAAAAAAAAAAACAAACCCTGTCGCCATATGGAATATATGTGTACACGTTTTCAAATCGCCTTGATTACAAAAAATATCAATGAAATTGAACGGAAGGAAATCAGTGTTATTATCGTTCCTTAATCTAATATGACCTTGTTTACCTAATGTTTATATTGTTACCAAGAATTGTATAATCTTTTTATAATATATTACAGACCTGTTTGCTCTGATCGTAACATGTTAAAAATATAACACTTCCTACATTTGGGCATTTACTTGTTAGTCTATTTCTTAGATTTAAACAGAATAATGTCTGTTGGCTTAGCTAGTTCGAATATAATATAAAATTCAATATCACAATCATCTCAGGCTATATGTATCCCACTGTTGGGCCTATCCGACCTCCTCTATGATGGAAGAGGAATTGATCTCCTATTTCACGTTGGTCAGGCGTGTTGGAATAGGGTTTTGAGTTTTTCTTCTCTTGCATAGATGTTATATGCTTATTATATCTCTTAGTCGTCTTTTACGACATCCACGGGCAAGATAGGGAGCAGTGAATTGTATTCATACGCCATCACCACAAGGAGATATAAAATTCATAGTTTATAAAACTAAAAAAAAAGCTTTTGTAGATAACCGAGTCGAAAAAAGTACGACGAAGAAAATTGATATAGTGACATCTATCGAGGCAGGGCGAAATCTCAAATCTACAATTTCAAAAAATCACAAATTTTACAAGATTAATATGAAAAACTATTTAATATTTTATCATCGGTCCTTGATAAACGCGCAGTTTTAAATGAATCCGACATTTAAAGAGGGTTAAAATCACGTTCAAATATTCGTTATATAGGCACACACCAAATGAATATAGTCATCTCATATACCAGAGACTCGAGCCTTCTTCGCAGTAAGAGAGAAATTGACCGTACTATACTATGCTGGTCAGACAGTTTGACATAGCATGTTATGTGGTATAGGCAAGATAGGAATTTGTTAATTGTATTCTTATTCCGTCACAACACGGATCAACCAAGGCAAGCGTTTTAATAGAGTAACCACAAACAGATGAACGAAACATTCGTATAGATACAATAGACTACAATTACTGACCACAATAAATAAAGGGGGATTCACCTAGAAGCCGGATTTATAACAATTTTTTTATAATAATTACATCCGTCTAAATAATTGATGTAATAATTTTATTCAATATGGAACGTACCAGTAAAGATACGTATTACGTAAGTGTATACCCATTTGGTAATAAGTACCATATTTCACCACCTCTTAATATGAACCAACTTTAATGATGAGTTCGATATATCAAAACGTAACTTATATCGGATATGTGTTAGATATCATACCATATCGATATCTATATCAATGTAGCCGATATCAAAAAAACCGTATCGAGTCAAAACTTCTACTAACATGCGAGAACTATTAAGTCAAAACTTAAAACTATATCGATACGAACAAAACACAAACTACATAAACGATATTGAGATATGAACCATATTCGTTCCTCTCGTTCTAAGTATATATTCTTTTATTAGTATAAAAGAGATAAAGAGAATATGAAATAATTTAGCCATGTTTGCGTGGTTAATATATCTTACTATACTAGCAACAAGGTTTAGTTTCCATTGTATAGTTATAGTTATGATAACGTTTCTGGCGGCTACGGCTACTCGATATTAGTGAGAAACTTACTCTACAAAATGGAACTAAATGTCGAAGTTATAAGGTTGAATTTGAGTTGTTACAATATAGGCACAGTAGGTAATAATAATAATTGTTGTTATTTCGTGCATTATTTTGATTTGAAAAACAAATTTTGTGTTGTTTGTGATAGTTTTTAATTCCACTATATATAATCATTGTAAATATGTCACTTTTTAAATGCGTCAGAGAAGTAATCTCAGTTAACAATTTTTAACATTTACTAGTCAAAAACTTTTCTGCTAGTCCTAAGCCTAATAAAGCATGAAGGGAAATCGCCGTAGTTACAATTAGCTAATTATTAAATAACTTAAGGTAAATACCTACACCTAAGAACTGCATCGATGTATCGCTGACAGCTTAACTGTAAATGTGAGAGTTTGTGTTAGTTCGCATTCATAGTTAGTTTGCTCATTTTAATATCAATGTTAACGTTTCAAAACTGTACTACTGATATCGATATCAGAAAACCGTTTTCGATATCGATATGCAAACTGTATATCGGATACATAACCGTTTGCGGCACAAAACGAAAACGCCCATATCTAGAACCAACTAAAAGATTATCAGGAAAATGGGCAGGAATACTTTATACGTGTTGATATAGGGTTTAATTTCGAGTTTATCCGATCTGGTATATGTTATTTGCATACCATAGTCTTCTTTTGCCACAACACAGGCAAAAAGGGGGTGGTAAATTACTTTCTTACTCCGTCACCACACGGATGCATATGATACGGCCAATGATTATTACATACATAATATTACGTTCAGAAGATGAAGCTTTTTTTTTTAGATTGTCAAATTTTATATAACTAGTGGTCGCCGTGTAGTCGAAATTCGGCCATCATCATCTCAGCCCACATACGTCCCACTGGTGGGCTCGGGCCTCCTCCATAATGGAGGGGTAATTGACCTACTATACCACGCTGGTCAGACGTGTTGGTATAGGGTTTTATTTCGAGTTTTCCTTCTCTCGCATAGATGTTATATGCGTTTTATATCCCTTAGTCGTCTCGTACGATCACCCACGGGTAAGATAGGGGGTGGTGAATTGTATTCTTACTCCGTCACCACACGGAAATTCGGCCATAATTCATTTTAATTAATTTTTCTGCTACACAATTTTCTTTTAATTTTATTTATGTATAATTGTAAATTGAGCAAACTGTATTTCACTAATAACTAATATATAAAGTACTAAATACAAATGCCTATTAGACATTGTCATCATAATTATGATTATTTGACATTCGGTTTAACCAGAGATTTAAACCGTAAACAAAAGTGTATAAGTTACAAAAGTGTAGCGATTTCGTTGTAGCGTGCGTAATGCCTTTTTTAATGAATTTAATGTATTTATAATTCATTATATGAAATTTCAGTTTTATGCACTTCTCCTCATTATGTACTTCAACTGTGCCAAATTTCATACTTGTCCATCCACGTAATTTTCGTAAAAAGGGGTACAAAGTTTTTGCTTTACGTATTAATATATACATACAAATTAATTTTGATATTACAAGTGATTCTTCATTGCCTTTTTCTACCACTATCACCCGCTCAATGGTGACACACATGGAACTAAAGTTGGATATTCAAAGTTCACTTTGGTCTTAAATTAAAATATGGCAATAAAACTCTCAACATTTATCTGATTTTGGTGGTACTTACCACCAAGTTTCCCCCTATTGTGTAAGAGGTTCGTTTCCAGCAGTGGGATCTGTATAAGCTGTGATGATTGGGACACTTACGAAGAATAATGTATGAATAGCAGGGAAAGTAATTTAGTTAGGTGATTACCCCGCAAAGGTCTCGAACTCGAGCCAATGACCTTTGACTTTTGTATATACGTTATCTCATAAAATGTAGGTATATTGTAAGTTACTTATTAACGTATCTTTTATTTGCGTAGGACAATATTGTTCAGAATTACATTTAAATTGTTTGTGGCATTTTTGGCTCCTACAAGAACCGCAGGAGCCAGAGATTCTCAGATGTTTATAGAAATCCCACGTTATTTATTTTGACTTTTACGCGGCACGGTTTTACACCCCGACGACGAAGACGAAACCGTGATTTTTATTTGTCACGGCCTCGCGGGCCGTGTAAGCTATTCGTTGTGCTACAGCGATCTCGTCGTCGGGCTCGTTGAGCCAAACAAATCATCGTTGTATAAACTAATATTGATCAAGGTTGGGGAATTCCTACCAAACTATCTGATGATAAAATTATTTTTGGGAGTTTCCGTAGGTCAAGCGTCTTTAGTTTTGCCGTGAAACTGTTACTTTCACATTCCAACCTTGCCGTTGCATGATTCATTAATTAAAGCTTATTAGAATTTTACCCGCTTCGAAAAGGAAGTATACGTAATTCGTATATTTTAACTTCTAACTACACAGATTATTTAATTTTATAAATACTAGCTGACCCAACAAATGTTGTTCTGTTCAAATAAGCACCACCTACCGGGTCTAATTGTGAATCTAAACCATTCGCGAATCCCCTTGAACATACACAAAAGATTTTATCAACATCGGTCCAGCCGTTTAGGAGGAGTTCAGTGACATACACGCGTATACAAGAAATATATATATAAAGATGTGGCATTTTTTTTAGTTTTCCATACATATATTCAGGCCTTTTTCCCATAGGATAAGACAGAGACCACTGCCCTCCACTTGCTACGATCTTGACATACCACTTTCGCCTCCTCCACATTCATTAATCTCTTCATGCATATTCTTTGGTTAAGGGTAGTTATAACCTGGCCTTTCTTAAGAACATCCCCGATTTGGGCATAGAAAGTCCCCTTTGTTCTTCCCCTTCCAACACCTCCATTCAAATTGTTGAAGTGTAACTTCTTTAGAATCGTTGTGATTTCAAACTCGATGAAACGAAAAAGCGAGTCCATAGCGACACAAACACGTAAATGTATAGAATTCAGCCGGCGAGAGAATGAGACAAAGGATACAGGATAAAGGAGCATAAAGGATGCTAAAGGATAAAGGATGAAGTATAAAAGATGAAGGATAAAGGACAAAGGAAGTTTCACTTCTGCCATCCGTACTTTGTACACACGCTCTTTTTTTTTATTTGTCTATATTCGTTATATGCGGCAAACCACCTCAATGTCAGATATATGAATATAAAAAGTGATGGAACAATTATAGTCCATAAAATATAGCTTGATCTCTGTGACAGTTGTCCCTAGTTCTGTCATGCTTACGATAAAGTCCGTAGTTTTTTATCGATAAAACTCTTTATTTTTATAATTGTGATTTTCTATTATAATTAAAATACAATCAATGAAAATCTTATTGAATTTATTTCAAACAATAAGTGTTTTTTGACTGTTTTAATTATTCAAAAGGAGTACAATCAAGGTCTAAGTCACTTTTATCGTCATCACTGGAGTGTTCCTGCTAGAATATTTATCATTTTTTGCCAAACAGGGACAGTCGTTAGATCAATCAATCAATTACGACTGTTTTATAAATAAATATGTCTAGTTTATTGATAATAATGCGCACATAATATTATCATCTACTCTGAGACGAAAAGTAGTTTTTTAATGTTTAATTAATTCAATTTATGTATTTTATATGTATGTAACTGTCTGTTTTAATTGTAAAAAAAAAGTTGAAAGTTTTATATAGGTACTGTATTGGGTTTATTTCTTTTACGAATAATTTAATACAGATCGGTTATCGATTTACGTATATCGACTGTCCCATCTCTTTTTTATTTTCAGTCCAGTAAAACCTTGTACGTGTGTAAGCGTCATTTATGTATAAAATGATTACTAGGTATTTCAGTACTTATGAGGTGCATTTTAGGCATGACTATTAATATTTTTATATTTATAATATATTGCAATTTAGTTGCAATAAAACTGGCACGAGAAGAATGAAAATATATTTGAGACAAAATGAAATTGTAAACATGTCGCTCGTTCAAACTTACTTCGTTGGTTTTGTTGACATCTGTCACAGAGATCAAGCTATATTTTATGGACTATAATTACTATGTTCTACTTTATCATAATAATACAAAATGTATGTCCGTGTGATGACGTGGGTGTCATAAAAGGACTATGGGATATAATATGCAGATAACATTACTACAAAAGATTAAAACAACTGAAATAAAATGCTATATCAACATTTTTTAAAAAGACTGCTTTTAGGAAATAATCCTTGTGTTGCGAGGGACTTAACAAACATAACTAACGGACACAAATTACATCCAGACTTGGAACACGAATTTGTGGATCGCAAAAACTATAGTCCTGCGTGAGATTCAAACCCCGACACTGGCACTGTATGTATCTTAAACACTACGCCACTTGTGCAGCTAAATATATATAAATGGGTGCCAAGTTCTGTAGATTACCCTGAATTGTATTTATTAGAAAAACGTATAAATACAATTTAGGTATTTTTTTTTATTTTTTTTTTCTTAGGTAATTTGAAAACACAATTTCTTGTTTTTCTTCTACTACAAAAGTGTTTGCTATTTATAAACATGACTTTTTAAATGCCAATTTTCAAATATCTATATAAAACAAAAAACTTGCGTCAAACAAAAAATTATAAATCTCATTAATAATGGCTACAAATTTGAAATCGTATGGATCCCTAGCCATCAGGGTATTAAAGGCAATGAAAAAGCAGATAGAGAAGCAAAACAAGCAGTAAAGGAAAATGAAAATTACAATTACTTTAAATCAACCGCATGTGAGTTACAAAAATACTTTAAATCTAAGATTAAAACCTATTGGGATTCTCAATGGAAGTTGGGAAATACAACAACCTTATTTAATATTAGAAAATCCATTTTTGACGAATCTCCTACGTCTTTCGACTGTAGAAAAGATGCAGTTACTATCACCAGGCTTCGCATTGGACACACAAATATGACACACATCCATCTTATTACTAAAAATGATCATAATAAATGCAAATGTGGACTAAAAATGACTGTAAACCATTTATTAGTTGAATGTTCAATTTTTGATGAAGAAAAAAGGTTATGTAAAGTACCTAATAATCTTAAGGAATGTTTGAATAAGAACGGGTATGTTCAAACCTTAATGTTTTTGATAAAGATTAATGTTTATAAATTAGTTTAATTACCTCTGTTTATGTAATATACCTATTGTGGTCGTTAATAACCTTAGATGTTAAAAAGCGACCTAAAATAGATAAATAAAAAAAAAAAAAAAAAACTTGTGATCTATTATTTTTTGGTGCGTTTATATTAAATAATTTTTGAGTTATAAAGGGTTCAAAAGTGGCGGGAAATGCTTTATGTAAATATACGCAAACACGCGAGTCATCAATTGTCTTTGCTTGAACTTAACACGCTACCGCATGTCTAGGCGTCAATCACTGTCTAATAATACAAATAAAATAAGGTCGACACTTAATACGTTGGTTAAATGACCTTTAAATACTGGGATAACCTATATTTATATTGATGTAAAATGATAAATAATAGTTGTCTGTGATATATGGTTGAGGTCATTTCCGTTTATGGTTCCGGTAAACCATTTTTTTCTTTCCGGTTTTCAATTTTTTTTGCATGATATTAAAGTCTTATTAGAGATTATTATTTGCGGGGTTTTTGCCAAATTTTCGAATTATTATTTCTGTTGATTCGCCGATTTAAGCTATTATATAGTCGATAAATATTAACATTGCAAATTATATGAGTCTCACTGCTGGGCTCGAGCCTCCTCCAAAATGGGAGAGAATTTGACTTACCTATGCTGGTCGGACGGGTTGATATAGTTTTATTTGGAGTTTTTTCATCTCTTGCATAGACGTTATCTGCAATTATAATGCCTTAGTCGGCTTTTACGACACTTTAGAGTAAGAAAGGAGATGGTGAATTGTATTCTTACTCTGTCACTAAACGAAAAAATAAATATATACAGGTTCGAACCCCAGGTCGTGGAATAAAATGTCTTTAGTATTCTGCACTAAGCAGTGGCATCGTCATCATCATGACGTCAGGTGGTCGTCCGGTGATAAAATGATTCATCATCATCTCAGCCCATATACGTCCCACTGTTGGGCTCGTGCCTCCTGCATAATGAAAGGGTAATTGACCTACTATACACGCTGGTCAGACGTGTTGGTTTTATTTCGAATTTTCTTCTCTCGCATAGATGTTATATGCATTTTATATCCCTTACTCGTCTCGTACGATCACCCACGGGTAAGATAGGGGTGGTGTATTGTATTCTTATTCCATCACCACACCGAAGGATAAAATGATTACCAATAACTATTGCAATAGATAGTATGAAAGAATAGTTCATATTGCGTCGACCAAAAGTAATTAGAATAAGTGATTTAATGCAAAGCTCCCAATTAAATGCAAAGCTGTCAGACATTCCTTTTAAATCTCTGTGCTCTCACATTCTTAACGAACTAAAAATTATATGACAATTGTGACATATGTGTGTGAATAAGTCTACGTATTTACTCTTCCAACACACCTCAGTATCTGAAAACACAGGTCTACGACCAGTGTGTGTTACCAGTGATGACTTACGGCACGGAAACGTGGTCCCTAAATATAGGCCTCATAACAAAGCTCAAAGTCACTTAGCGTGCTATGGAGCGGGCTATGCTCGGGATTTCTCTGCAAGATAGAATTCGGAATACGGCAATCCGCAGAACAACAGGTGTAACCAACATAGCACGAAGAATTAGCACGCTGAAGTGGCAATGGGCAGGCCACACCGCTGGACGAACCGACAACTGCTGGGGAAGCAAGGTTCTCGAGTGGCGACCACGTATCGGGCGACGCAACGAGTGTAGGACGCTCCCCCCCAGGTGGACCGACAACCTGGTGAAAATCGCTGGGCGTCGTTGGATGCACGCGGCACAGAACCGCACTTTGTGGCGTAACCTGAGGGAGGCCTAGGTCCAGCAGTGGACGGCGATAGGCTGAAATGATGATGATGATTTACTCTTCTGGGGTTAGAATTACTAGATTACGTACGTATATAGATCTTTTCCATGTAAAGTAAACGTGTTGTATTTCTTTCATTGCAGGTTTTTTCCAACCAAACCAAAACCGGAATCCACTGAGCATTATAGGGCAAGGTATTTTAAACGCTCCTAATATAATACGAGATGAAATACATGGATTATTTCATCCAAATCAACAGAGGCCTGCTGTTGTTAATCAACAAACACCACCCGGAGAAGTATACGTCTTGCAGCCCAACGTACCTTTGAATGGTAATAACGGCCAAACACCACTTAGCCCAGTAACGTACACAGACCAACAGAATAATGGAAACGTAAATTTCGATAGACCAATACCAAATAATAATGGTTTTGTACCAAATAATAATGCTTTTGTACCAAATAATAATGGTTTTGTACCAAATGAAGATAATGGTGGTGTGAATTTTAATAATAATCAACCGAATAATCAAAATTATGGTGTTCAAGATAACAGCCAACAGAATGGAGGACAAGGTGAGTTTGTATTCCTTAAATTTTAAGTTTTAAGCTTTTGTAAGTTCTACGCTTGTCAGGCAGATTTGTAATTACTTTTTTTTATAAACATTTAGCCTCAGCTTTTCATCATCATTTAGCCTCATATACGTCCCACTGTTGGACTTGAGTCTCCTCCATAATAGGAGGGAAATTGACCTTAACGTATCATGCTGGTCAAACAGGTTGGTATTAGGCTTTGTTTCGAGTTTTCTTGTACAGATTTCATATACGTAATATATCCCCTAATCGTCTTATTAGAATACAATTCACATCTTGCCCGTGGATGTCGTAAAAGACGAATAAGGGATATGACACGCACTTAACATGGATGTCACAAAAGGAAAACTCGAAATAAAACCAACCTGTTAAACCAGCATCATATAGTAAGGTAAATTTCCCTCTTATTGTAGAGGAGTCTCGAGCCCAACAGTGGGACGTATATGAACTAATATGATGATAATAATAAATTATATATTTAGAAATTCCCTCGCAACAAGGATTGTAAAGCAAGCTCGAGCCCAGCAGTGGGACGTATATGAACGGTGATGATTATGATGACTGTCTAGGAGAATGATAATAATTTAGCAACCGAAGCGTTTGTGTTATTGTGTAGATAAACGAAAGATGTCGATATATCCTAGAGCAAAAAAATTTAACAATCTACTGCCGCACGGGAATACTAAACTTGTTTTGAAGTATTTATAGCACAATGGCGTATTCTATTTAATTACCTTCTAACGTATCTTGGGTTTGATTTCTAATTCGAATAAACAATCATCATCATCATCACGGCACATACACGTCCTAGTGTTGGGCTCGAGCCTCCTCCGCAATAGGAGGGAAATTGACCTTAATATGCTATACTGGTCAGTCAGGTAGGTACCTATAAGGTTTTGTTTAAAATTTTCCTTTTCTTGCATAGATAGTATGTGCTTAATATATCCCTTAGTCGTCTTGTATGATATTCACGTGGATGATAAGGAATGGTGAGTTATGCGATACACAATTTTTTGTTCTGAAGTTATGGATTGTTCTAGTGTCATTTCGTTAATTACATAATTATGTGCAAAGTTTTCCGCGGCGATTTTATAATAATAATCTTTATTAGTTCAAAGAACTAATGTTAAAGTAATCTTTTTGTGTTAAACATATGAGAAACAAAGGGGTGCTTTGGCATTTGTACTAGGATATCCTGTAACACAAATGCCGTCACCCTCCCTCGTAATCTATCATCTAAGCTACATATTTTAAATTAAAATTACATAATTTGTTTTATTTTTTAATAGAAGGCCTTGCTCTTTCTATATCTATCAGCATTCTGCTTATCTATATATTTGAGGTTTTTTTTTTGGGGGAGTGGGTTGCGGTCGACGCGCTCCTCGCACCACTTCGTCTGGGGCGACAGAGGGGCATAAGCACGCACACCCACAACCCACCCATAATGCACGTCGCCTTCGTCGTTGGGCCGACCACCGGAGCAGGGTGACTTGACGTCAGTGGTCGGCCCGACGGAATACCCCCTATTCGGGGTACCCTCCCATCGACCGACGTCCCCCCCTCTAGGAGGACGTCCGTCTTGCCTCACGCGGTCGGCCTCTCGGCGGGTGACGGACTAATCCCCGGTCACGTCACTCGCGGCCTCGGCTAAGGCGGCATGAGGTGCAGGTATTCGCGCCTACGCCGCCCCAGTCGCCTCATCGAGGCTACACTCCTCGCGCAGGCGATCCGCCGCCTTCTTCCGCGAGACTACTGCCTCGCAGAAGGCTGCGACCGCGTCACATATAATTTGTGATAGACGTCATACTTACTAGTTTTTCATAATACATGTTGAAAAGTTATTGGTCATTAGTTTTATGTCCGGCAATTTGCCTGACGTTAACTCTATTTGTGAATATAATTGTGGATCAATCGACATCAAATGTCGTTGGCCAGGTGGATGTACAGCTGTTAGTCATCTACGACACCCACAAGCATCATAAGGGTTGATAGTTAATAGCACTACCACACAGCAATGATGTTTACGCAAGTTACATATAAAATAATTATATATTAGATAGGTAACGGTCCAGCTGTGCCCCTGGTTTACAAAGGTCCATGTGTAGCAGTGTTACTTACCATCAGATGTGCTGCTTGCTCGTTTGCTACAAACGGCAATAAAAAAAATGTTTTAGCTATTTATATTGCACCTGCCTTAAATTATTTCTGCGCCAGCCTAGGTCGACTGGTAGAGAATGTCTAAGACATTATGTCCGCCTTGCACATTTGTTTGTGGAAAAGATATAAATAAATAAAAATAATATCAATGCAAGAGAAGGAACACTCGACACAAAACCCTATACCAACATGTCTGACCAGCGCGGTATAGTAGATTAATTTTCGCTCTCATGGAGGAGGCCCGAGACTAGCAGTGGAGCGTGTATGGCCTCAGAAAATTAATGATGTTGTTCGGCACATTTTTAGTAAGATATTAAAGTATTTTACGTTCAATACAAAGGCAATTAAATCCATAAATAGTAACATTTGATATGATACAAATAAAAATGATAAAATAATAGTTTTAATTTAAAAAATCCAATGATTTCATCCAAGTTTTTGTTGAACTAAAAGCAATTCTCAAGGTCTACAGCTTTAAAAATAGAAATAAATTGCTACTACATCGCCAAGTTATTAAGATGTTAGCAATAACATCCACAAACATATATATTGCTCCGTGTGGTGACGGAGTAAGAATACAATTCGCTACTCTCTTTTTTGCCCGTGGGTGTCGTTAAAGACGACTAAGTGATATAATATGCATATAACATCTATGCGAGAGAAGGAAAACTAGAAATGGTATAGTATGTCTATTTCCCTCTCATTGTGGAGGAGGCTCAAGCCCAACAATGGCACAAATATAAGCTATGATGCCGGTGATGACTAACGTAAGCATTAGAAATCATTATTAATTTTTTGTATCATAAAAATACAATAACAAAAAAATCATAATATACCATAGACCATAAGTCATGCAATTAATTTTGTTCTATTGTTAAGTCCAATATAATTAAAGATACGTTAAGCCGTGACAAACAAAAAATTAACCACAATATGATCGATAATTTAGTAATTTTATTATTACTTCAATGGTAAATAAAATCTATACCAATAAATAAAATTGGAGTGTCTGTTTGTAATGTCAAAATAATAGGCTTTTTTGACGTGACAACGTCTTATAATTCGATGGAGCCGGCTGCATACACGAAAAAATATGACGTATGCGGCGTTACCTCGCTCTGAGGCGTTCCATTTAAGGCTTGATCCATACAAAATATTTATCAAACAAATAAAATTAAAATTTTCTTTTGAAAAATGAAACCATTATATCAGTATTTTCTTATGACGTTGTAACGTTCAACTATCGTCAGTAAACCGACTTTACAGACAATCGATTTTTCATGCTCATACGGTTATTTGCACTATACATATGCCTAAAATATACTTTATATTTTTTTTGTCTGTCTGTCTGTATGTTTGTTCCGGGTAATCTTCAAAACGGCTGGACCGATTTCAAAAATTCTTCATCAATGGAAAGCTATAATATCAGGGAGTAACATAGGCTATATTCTATCCCGGTATTCCCACGGGAACGGGAACTACCCAAGGAAAGACAACTGAAACCGAAGCGAAGCGAGGCCGGATTGCTAGTTGTATATAAAACTTGCTGCTCCAACATAAGGTGTTAACGGATTAAAAATAAAACGAATTCTCCTTGAAAGCGATCGTAGGGCCACCTTTAAAATGTTTATATATACTAGCTGACCCAACAGACGTTATTCTGTTCAAATAAAATAAAAGGAATTCTCCTTGAAATTGACAGTAGCGCCACACTCCGGGTCCAATTGTGCATATAAACCATTTTCGAATCCCCTTGAACACACACAAAAAATTTCATCAACATCGATCCAGCCATTTAGGAGTTCAGTGACATACACACGTACACAAGAAATATCTATACCAATAAATAAAATTGGAGTGTCTGTTTGTAATGTCAAAATAATAGGCTTTTTTCATGCTCACACGGTTATTTGCACGACACCTATGTCTAAAATACAGACTGAAAAATTTTTGTCTGTCTGTCTGTCTGTTTGTTCCGGGTAATCTACAAAACGGCTGGACCGATTTCAAAAATTCTTTAACCAATGGAAAGCTATAATATCAGGGCGTAAACTCGGCTCTATTTTATCCCGATATTCCCACGGGAACAACAACTATGCGGGTAAAACGACTAAAACCGAAGCGAAGCGAGGGCGGGTTGCTAGTGAATTATAAAAATAAATATTTTATATTTAATTTCTTTATAAATTAACATAACCTCCTTTTGATTTGATAATTGCGTCGCACAACTCTGGCATTCAAAGTATTAATTTCAATAAATAATCATCATCTTTCTGGTTCCTCATTTTGCTGTCTATCCCAAAGATGTGAAGCAGAAGTACGACACTGCTTTCTAACTTCACTGTCCAATTTATCCCACCGGAATTATAACCTAAACTTTTTGCAACATGTACCATGAAAGACCGCATATTTGATCTTAATTACTTTGCACTATAAAATATACCTTGCTATATAATTTTATATATCAATAATAAATATTTAGATATATTAGCTATTGTTAGGATGACATTTTTTGAGTTAACAAGCGTGTAATGAAACGTATTTATGAGCTGGTGGCTTATTCCTCGTCATGACACTTTATTGTTGTATTATAAATGATAACCTTGACATTGCGAGGATGTTAAAATAAATGGATCAAATTACTAATAAGTAGTGGTTCCGTATGGTGACGTAATAAGAATACAGTTCATCAACCTTTAGCCTGTGGGTGCCGTAAATGACGAATAAGAAGAAACATCTATACAAGAGAAGCTTGGACGACGCAGGTGCGAGTACCTACGCCTGATGCCGCTCTAGCCGAGGTCATGGGTGGACTGGACCGGGAAATCCGCCCGACCGCGCAAGGGACCGATCCGTCCGTCCAACCGCGCAAGGGCGACCGATGTCCCAGACGGGGCGGAAGGGGATTACAGTAGGTTATGGGGCTGCTCTCATCCAACATACCTCAGTGTCTGAAAACGCAGGTCTACGACCAGTGTGTGTTACCAGTGATGACGGAAAGGTGGTCCCTAAGTATAGGCCTCATAACAAGGCTTAAAATCACTCAGCGTGCTATGGAACGGGCTATGCTCGGGATAGAATCCGAAATACGGAAATCCGCAGAAAAACGGGTGTAACCGACATATCATGAAGAATTAGCACGTTGAAGTGGCAATGAGCAGGCTACATCGCTCGACATACCGACAACCGCTGGGGAAGAAAGGTTCTCGAATGGCGACCACGTATCGGACGACGCAGTGTAGAACGCCCCCCCACTAGGTGGACCGACGACCTGGTGAAAGCTGTTGGACGTCGTTGGATGCAGGCGGCATAGGACCGCACTTTGTGGCGTAACATGAGGGAGGCCTACATCCAGCAGTGGATGGCGATAGGCTGAAATGATGATGGGGTTGCAAGCTGTCCTTTGACGACTCGGACGAAATGGACGGCGTATTAGCTGACCATAGCGCAACCAAAAAAAAACCAGGTATCGGTAACAAAAGTATTGGTATCGAAAGACAAGTACTCAATACCTAAAAGTATCGATACTTTTTTGTGTCCCTACCCATTGTGGAGACCCGAGCGCAAGTGGCGATGTATAAGCTGTCCCCAGTGGGAGATGTATAAGCTGAGACGAAGATGATGGAGTACCTACCGACCTGTACTATATTATCTTTTCCACTATATTTAAAAGAGAGATAGGGTTATAATAAATTTATCATCATTTCAGCTCATATACGTCCCACTTTTGGGCTCAAGCCTCCTCCATAATAGGAGAGAAATTGACCTTGCTATACCATGCTGGTCAGACAGGTTAATATGGGGTTTTAATTCGAGTTTTCCTTCTCTTACATAAACGTTAGTCGTTTTTTACGACATCCACAGGTAAGATAGTGAGTGGTGAATTGTATTCTTAATCTGTCACCACATGGAAATATATAGGAAACTAGCAACCCGCCCTCGCTTCGCTTCAGTTTCAGTCACCTTACCCGCGTAGTTCTCGTTTTCATGGGAATACCGGGATTACATATAGCTTATGTTACTCCCTGACATTATAGCTTGCCATTGGTGAAAGAACTTTTGAAATCGGTTCGGTGGTTTAAGCGTGAAAGCATAACAAATTAACGAACTTACTTTCGCATTTATAATACTGGAAAGGATATAAATTACTCACAGCTAAAATATTTAGCTAAATCCTGACAGCCCGTCAGAATGTAGCAAAATATTTAAATAATTGTGTTTTTACTAGGCAATAATTTGGTGCCGGACAATGATCCAGTGAACTTTGAAGAAACCTCCAAAATGCCGCAGATCTCTAGTCTACCTTCACTTACTCCTGTCCCTACCGTCGCTACAGAATCCAGAAACAACTTTAATTTCGTTACACAATCTTTTGGTAAGAAATTCTAAAAGCTTTACATTAAAAAACTCCTCTACAATTTACCAACCCCCTAATTACCCTTGGGTGTCGTAAAAGACGACTAAGGGATATAGTATGCATATAACATCTGTGTAAGAGAAGGAAACTGGGCATCAAACCCTATACGTTTGACCAGCGCGGTGTAGTAAATTAATTTCCCTATCAATATGGAGGAGACTCGAGTCCAACAGTGGGATGTATTTTCATCATCATCATTAACATCGCAGCCCACATACGTCCCACTGTTGGGCTTGGGCCTCAGTGGGAGGGAATTCGACCTAATATACCATACTGGTCAGACATGTTGTATAGGATTTCATTTCGAGTTATCCTTCTCTTGCACAGATCTTATGTGCATATTATATCCCATAGTCATCTTGTACGACATTCAAGAGCAAGATTGGAATGATTGTATTTTATACTAGCAACCTGCCCTCGCTTCGCTTCGGTTTTAGTCGTTTTACCCGCGTAGTTACCGTTCCCGTGAGAATACCGAGATAAAATATAGCTTATGTTACTTCCTGATATTATAGCTTTCCACTGGTGAAAGAATTTTTGAAATCGGTCCTGTAGTTTCCGAGCGTATTCAATACAAACAAACATACAAATTTTCTCTTTATCATATTAGTGTCAATTTACTAAATCTTTTTCCTTGCCTTTCTGTCTTTTAATTCATTCATAAACTCGCAAACGTCCACTGTTGGACATAGGCGCACAGATGCGCAGACTGCACAGATGGCGTAGTGGTTAAGATAGCGACCTACAGCGCCAGTGTCGAGGGTTCGAATCCCACGCGGGACAACACTTTATGCGATCCACAAATTGTTGTTCTGAGTCTGGATGTAATTTGTGTCCGTTAATTATATGTTTGTAAAGTCGCCCGCAATACAAGGATTATTGCCTTAGTGCAGGGTGTTGTCTTAAATCTATACCAATAAATAAAATTGTAGTGTCTGTTTGTAATGTCAAAATAATAGACTTTTTTCATGCTCACACGGTTATTTGCAAGACACCTATGCATAAAATACAGATTAAAAAAATTTTGTCTGTCTGTCTGTCTGTCTGTTTGTTCCGGGTAATCTTCAAAACGGCTGGACCGATTTCAAAAATTCTTTCACCAATGGAAAGGTATAATATCAGGGCGTAAACAAGGCTATATTTTATCCCGGTATTCCCACGGGAACGGGAACTACGCGGGTAAAACGACTAAACCGAAGCGAAGCGAGGGCGGGTTGCTAGTAAATAAATAAATAAATAAATAGGCCTCCACGAGAATACCACTTAGAACGGTCCCCCGCCCCTTGTATTCAACGACTCCCTGCGACTTTGAAGAAGTCCGTCTACCCAGTGACGTTAATTCTTTTTAAAAATAGATATCAAATTAAAAACGCTTTGTGATAACATAGAATAAAAAAGAACTGAGTTTGTATTCGAATTAATAGGATTTAAAATAAAAATATTAGTTTTAATCACGATTTTGATGACGTCGATATCTTTGAATCCGGGTATGCAATAATTAGTCAATTTAGAGACTTATAATAATTTATACGGCCATAATCTTTAATTATACAATAATAATTACATGGAACAAATTAATTTCTTACGCGGTTATTTTAAGCATTGTGGCAATAATATTATGCGTTAGAAAAAATATAATAAATAAAATTGGAGTGTCTGTTTGTAATGTCAAAATAATAGGCTTTTTTCATGCTCACACGGTTATTTGCACGACACCTATGCCTAAAATAGCAATTAAAAATTTTTTGTCTGTCTGTCTGTCTGTCTGTTTGTTCCGGGTAATCTTCAAAACGGCTGGACCGATTTCAAAAATTCTTTCACCAATGGAAAGCTATAATATCAGGGCGTAAACTAGGCTATATTTTATCCCGGTATTCCCACTGGACCGGGAACTACGCGGGTAAAACGACTATAACCTATAACCGAAGCGAAGCGAGGGCGGGTTGCTAGTATAATAATACGAATGAACAGAGCTTAGTTTTTTTTTTTGGCGGGAACGTGTAAATGTCATTTGCTGATCTTTTATTATAGTCAATATCTTAGTCTTTTAACGTGTTATATTAGATAATAGTATTTAATGTGATGCAGAGAAAGTGCTGGAGTGTAGTGAATATGATATAAAAATGCTTCACAGATGTTTTAATTCACCAAAATTTTTAAAAGATACCATTAACAATGTGGTCATTACACTGTTGAATACATCCCAATCTTAGAATAATAGCGTATAGAAGGTAAGTTCGCACACAAAATGTGAAGCATTTCAATTGGAACCTAATGGAGCTTACGCCGGAACCTTCCGTAATGTATGTGTCACTATACTGCACGTACGCACGCAACTCTTAAAAATCGGGTGACGGGGGTGCGAGCGGAGGGCGGTGAGATCTCGTTAAGGGAGCTCACCGCCTGGCGCGTCGACGCCCGCCGAGACGTCATTGCCCGTTGGGCAGTCCGGCTGGAGAGGCCTCGGTTCGGGGTGCGAACCGTGGAGGCCTTCCGGCCGGTGCTGATGCAGTGGTTGGAAAGGCGGCACAGGGTGCTCTCCTTCCGACTAGTGCAGGTGTTGACGGGGCATGGGAGCTTCGCCAAATACCTGCACAAGGTCGTAAAGAGGGAGAGTACACCGTCCTGCCACCACTGCGATTGCGACGAGGACACGGCGCGCCACACGCTCGAGGCCTGCGCGGCTTGGGCAGTGCAGCGCCGTGAACTCGTCGCAATCATCGGTGCCGACCTGACGCTGCCGGCCATCGCTAGGGCGATGGTCCACAGCGTCGGGAATTGGGACGCGGTCGCAGCCTTCTGCGAGACAGTGATCTCACAGAAGGAGGCGGCGGATCGTCTGCGCGAGGAGGGCAGCCTCGATGAGGAGATCCGCCGCCGGCGAGTGGGGCGGCGCAGGCGCAACTATCTGCGCCTCATGCCGCCCTAACCGAGGCCGCGGGTGACGTGACCGGGGATTAGTCCGTCACCCGCCGAGAGGCCGACCGCGGGAGGAAAGACCGACGTCCTCCCCGAGGGGGGGACGTCGGTCGATGGGAGGGTACCCCACGTAGGGGGTATTCCGTCGGGCCGACCACTGACGACAAGTAAACCTGCTCCGGTGGTCGGCCCAATGACGAAGGCGAGGTGGTTTTCGGGTGGGTTGCGGGAGTTGCGTGCTTAAGCCCCTCTGTCGCCCCGAACGGAGTGGTGCGGAGGCGCGCCGACCGCAGCCCACCCACACAAAAAAAAAACAAATCTCTTAAAAAATAATTAGTCAATTATTTCGATTTGTGTATTCAAATGGTGTCACAACACATTTGAAAAACATAAAAATTTAACATTACTTTTAAAAGTATTTTGACGATTTATGGTAATAAAAACAAAATTTGATTTCATAATTTGTATAGTGGTGTGCATGTGTACGTGTGTAATCGTCTGCGCGCATGTAGTATTTTTAGATTCATGTTTCGAACGTTCGAAGTAGCGACACTATCCTTCTATACGTTATTATTCTAAGATCCCAATACTAGGATCGGATTCCTTCCATTACGGTAGATAATATGACCTACTATACCACGCTCGTTAGACGTTAGCATTTTTGCTTTTTTTTTTTTTTTTTTATGGGTGGGCTACGGTAAGCGCACGCGCGGTCCAGTCCGTCCGGGGCGATGAAAGGACGGCGCGCGGGCCCATAACCCACCCGTACCCACGTCACCTCGTTGTTGGGCCGACCACCGGAGCAGATGTGACTTGTCGTCAGTGGCCGGCCGACGGAATACCCTTTCGGGTACCCTCACCTCTCGACGTCCTGGGACGTCAGTCGCCGTCGCGCGGTCAGCCTCTCTGCGGGTGACGGACAATTCCCCGGTCCAATCACCCGCGGCCTCGGCTAGGGCGGCATTAGGCGCAAAAACTCGCGCCTGCGCCGCCCGAGTCGCCGGCGGCGGAACGTGTCGCCGAATAGGAGCTCTACTCGCACACGATCCGCCGCCTCCTTCCGTGAGATTACGGCCTCACAGAAGGCGGTGACCGCGTCCCAGTTCCTGACGCTGACGAGCATCTCCCTGGCGATGGTCGGCAGCGCCAGGTCAGCACCGATAATTGCGACGAGTTCACGGCGATCCCCCTCCCATGCAGCACACTCCTCGAGCGTGTGCTGCGCCGTGTCCTCGTCGCAACTGCAGTGGTGGCAGGACGGTGTGCTCTCCCTCCTGACAATCTTGTGCAGGTACTTCCCGAAGCAACCGTGCCCCGTCAGCACCTGCACCAGTCGGAAGGAAAGCACCCCGTGCGTCCGCTCTAACCACTCCATCAGCACCGGCCGGAAGGCCTCGACGGTCCTGACACCGTACCGAGGACTCTCCAGCCGGACTGCCCAACGGGCAATGACTTCTCGGCGGGCGTCGTCCGCCAGGCGGTGATCTCTTTGATGGAGACCATGCCGCCGCGGGCGCGCGTCTCCGACACCCGCCGATAAATTTCGGCGAGCATCTCCGCCTCCAGGTCCCACGGGGGAGTTCCGGCCAGGAGGCACGCTGCCTCCGTCGCCACCGTGCGGTAACCCCGTATGGCCCTGATCGCCATGACCCTCTGTGGTCGCCACAGGAGGGCCCTAAGACGAACGGTCAGGGACCCCGCCCACACCGGTGCGCCGTACAGGGCCATCGACCGGATCACCCCCACGTACAGCTGTCGGCACGTAGCGCTGGGTCCGCCCACATTCGGCATACGCCGCGCCGACAAGCCGGGGAACAAGTCGATGGAGATGCTCCCGGAACCAAAAATGCCCGTCGAGCACCAGGCCCAAGTACTTCATGTGGGCCTGGATGCTGATGGTGACCGACTTCACGGTGATCGAAGCGCCGGCGGGAGGCCCGGCAGTACGGAGGCCATGGAACAAAAGGGCCTCCGTCTTTGCCAGGGCTACCCTCAACCCCAGCGCTTCGATCCGCCTGACAATCTCCTCGGTGCCGAGAGTTGCCAGGCGTGCCGCCTCCTCTAGCGTCCCACCCCGGGCTGTGACGAGTGTATCGTCGGCGTAGCAAATTACGCCCAGCCCGGGTGGGAGGCTTCCTCTCAACGCCCAGTCGTAGCCGATGTTCCACAGGGTCGGACCCAGAACCGACCCCTGTGGGACACCGCATGTCATGGGCGTTCGCACAACGTCCCCTACTCGGTCAACGTAGAGGACGCTGCGCCCCTCCAAGTAGTCTGCCACCAGCCGCCTGAGGTACACGGGCACCCCGTGATACCTCAGCCCCTCCCTGATGCAGCTGAATGGCAGACTGTTGAAGGCGTTGGCGATGTCCAGGGACACCGCCAACAGGACTCCTCCGCCGGTGACGGCCTCCGCTACAACGGCCTTCAGGCGAAGCAGGGCCGCGATCGTCGAACGCCCTCTCCGAAAACCAAACTGGGCGTCCGACAGATCGGGCCCGACCCCGACGAGATGCCGCTCGATGCGGGCAGCCAACACCCTCTCCAGCAGCTTGCCCGCATCATCGAGCAGCACGATGGGCCTGTAGGCCGAGGCCGACTCGGGAGACCGACCCGGCTTCGGCAGGAGAACCAGCCTCCCCTCTTTCCAGCATCCAGGGAACTGCCCGGACGTCAAACAGGCGTCGAACAGTCCCCTGAGGCGTGGTCCCAGGTCGTAAAGAGGGAGAGTACACCGTCCTGCCACCACTGCGATTGCGACGAGGACACGGCGCGCCACACGCTCGAGGCCTGCGCGGCTTGGGCAGTGCAGCGCCGTGAACTCGTCGCAATCATCGGTGCCGACCTGACGCTGCCGGCCATCGCTAGGGCGATGGTCCACAGCGTCGGGAATTGGGACGCGGTCGCAGCCTTCTGCGAGACAGTGATCTCACAGAAGGAGGCGGCGGATCGTCTGCGCGAGGAGGGCAGCCTCGATGAGGAGATCCGCCGCCGGCGAGTGGGGCGGCGCAGGCGCAACTATCTGCGCCTCATGCCGCCCTAACCGAGGCCGCGGGTGACGTGACCGGGGATTAGTCCGTCACCCGCCGAGAGGCCGACCGCGGGAGGAAAGACCGACGTCCTCCCCGAGGGGGGGACGTCGGTCGATGGGAGGGTACCCCACGTAGGGGGTATTCCGTCGGGCCGACCACTGACGACAAGTAAACCTGCTCCGGTGGTCGGCTCTATGACGAAGGCGAGGTGGTTTTCGGGTGGGTTGCGGGAGTTGCGTGCTTAAGCCCCTCTGTCGCCCCGAACGGAGTGGTGCGGAGGCGCGCCGACCGCAGCCCACCCACACAAAAAAAAAAACAAATCTCTTAAAAAATAATTAGTCAATTATTTCGATTTGTGTATTCAAATGGTGTCACAACACATTTGAAAAACATAAAAATTTAACATTACTTTTAAAAGTATTTTGACGATTTATGGTAATAAAAACAAAATTTGATTTCATAATTTGTATAGTGGTGTGCATGTGTACGTGTGTAATCGTCTGCGCGCATGTAGTATTTTTAGATTCATGTTTCGAACGTTCGAAGTAGCGACACTATCCTTCTATACGTTATTATTCTAAGATCCCAATACTAGGATCGGATTCCTTCCATTACGGTAGATAATATGACCTACTATACCACGCTCGTTAGACGTTAGCATTTTTGCTTTTTTTTTTTTTTTTTTATGGGTGGGCTACGGTAAGCGCACGCGCGGTCCAGTCCGTCCGGGGCGATGAAAGGACGGCGCGCGGGCCCATAACCCACCCGTACCCACGTCACCTCGTTGTTGGGCCGACCACCGGAGCAGATGTGACTTGTCGTCAGTGGCCGGCCGACGGAATACCCTTTCGGGTACCCTCACCTCTCGACGTCCTGGGACGTCAGTCGCCGTCGCGCGGTCAGCCTCTCTGCGGGTGACGGACAATTCCCCGGTCCAATCACCCGCGGCCTCGGCTAGGGCGGCATTAGGCGCAAAAACTCGCGCCTGCGCCGCCCGAGTCGCCGGCGGCGGAACGTGTCGCCGAATAGGAGCTCTACTCGCACACGATCCGCCGCCTCCTTCCGTGAGATTACGGCCTCACAGAAGGCGGTGACCGCGTCCCAGTTCCTGACGCTGACGAGCATCTCCCTGGCGATGGTCGGCAGCGCCAGGTCAGCACCGATAATTGCGACGAGTTCACGGCGATCCCCCTCCCATGCAGCACACTCCTCGAGCGTGTGCTGCGCCGTGTCCTCGTCGCAACTGCAGTGGTGGCAGGACGGTGTGCTCTCCCTCCTGACAATCTTGTGCAGGTACTTCCCGAAGCAACCGTGCCCCGTCAGCACCTGCACCAGTCGGAAGGAAAGCACCCCGTGCGTCCGCTCTAACCACTCCATCAGCACCGGCCGGAAGGCCTCGACGGTCCTGACACCGTACCGAGGACTCTCCAGCCGGACTGCCCAACGGGCAATGACTTCTCGGCGGGCGTCGTCCGCCAGGCGGTGATCTCTTTGATGGAGACCATGCCGCCGCGGGCGCGCGTCTCCGACACCCGCCGATAAATTTCGGCGAGCATCTCCGCCTCCAGGTCCCACGGGGGAGTTCCGGCCAGGAGGCACGCTGCCTCCGTCGCCACCGTGCGGTAACCCCGTATGGCCCTGATCGCCATGACCCTCTGTGGTCGCCACAGGAGGGCCCTAAGACGAACGGTCAGGGACCCCGCCCACACCGGTGCGCCGTACAGGGCCATCGACCGGATCACCCCCACGTACAGCTGTCGGCACGTAGCGCTGGGTCCGCCCACATTCGGCATACGCCGCGCTGACAAGCCGGGGAACAAGTCGATGGAGATGCTCCCGGAACCAAAAATGCCCGTCGAGCACCAGGCCCAAGTACTTCATGTGGGCCTGGATGCTGATGGTGACCGACTTCACGGTGATCGAAGCGCCGGCGGGAGGCCCGGCAGTACGGAGGCCATGGAACAAAAGGGCCTCCGTCTTTGCCAGGGCTACCCTCAACCCCAGCGCTTCGATCCGCCTGACAATCTCCTCGGTGCCGAGAGTTGCCAGGCGTGCCGCCTCCTCTAGCGTCCCACCCCGGGCTGTGACGAGTGTATCGTCGGCGTAGCAAATTACGCCCAGCCCGGGTGGGAGGCTTCCTCTCAACGCCCAGTCGTAGCCGATGTTCCACAGGGTCGGACCCAGAACCGACCCCTGTGGGACACCGCATGTCATGGGCGTTCGCACAACGTCCCCTACTCGGTCAACGTAGAGGACGCTGCGCCCCTCCAAGTAGTCTGCCACCAGCCGCCTGAGGTACACGGGCACCCCGTGATACCTCAGCCCCTCCCTGATGCAGCTGAATGGCAGACTGTTGAAGGCGTTGGCGATGTCCAGGGACACCGCCAACAGGACTCCTCCGCCGGTGACGGCCTCCGCTACAACGGCCTTCAGGCGAAGCAGGGCCGCGATCGTCGAACGCCCTCTCCGAAAACCAAACTGGGCGTCCGACAGATCGGGCCCGACCCCGACGAGGTGCCGCTCGATGCGGGCAGCCAACACCCTCTCCAGCAGCTTGCCCGCATCATCGAGCAGCACGATGGGCCTGTAGGCCGAGGCCGACTCGGGAGACCGACCCGGCTTCTGCAGGAGAACCAGCCTCCCCTCTTTCCAGCATCCAGGGAACTGCCCGGACGTCAAACAGGCGTCGAACAGTCCCCTGAGGCGTGGTCCCAGGTGCTCGAGGACCAGGGCCAGCGCACGGTTCGGAATACCGTCGGGCCCCGGGGCGGTGGATTTCACTCGCATACGCGCCACTGCCGCCCCCATTTCCGGCTCCGTGATGGGCGGAGCACTTTCATCTTCGGCCTCCCGGTCGCTGTCCGGCGAAGCCATGACCGGGGGCGTGTGTTCCGCCCGCCGTGGAAAGAGGTCCTCGACAACTCTGGTGAGGAGGCTGGGCTGGAGAGTCTCGGTGAGGGGGGGGGCCCGCCCGCGAAGCTTGCTCAGCGCCGCGAGATAGGGGCGACCCCAGGGGTCACGCTCGAGACTGTCCAGCATCTCCCGCCGACTAACGTCCTTGGCAATACGGACGGCCAGCCTGAAGGCAGACCGCGCACTGCGGTAAGCCTCGTACAGCTGGCCCTCCCGCTCAGCGTCGCGGTGATGCGCTCGGCTGCGGGTGTAGGCCCTCCGGGCACGTATGCACGCGGCCCGAAGGTCTGCCAATTCTCGGGACCACCAGGGGACCGCACTCTTCGGGGGCAGACGCCTCACACGGGGCATGGCCGCATCGCAGATCTGCGTTAACGCACAGCGGATGCGGCCAGCCTCGGCATCAACCCCGTCCACCTGGGGCGGTGAGGACAGCCACGACTGAACGATGGCTGCCTCCGCCAACAGGTCCCGATCCAATCGACCCACAGCCCACCGCGGAAACGCGGGAGCTCCGTCCGCCGTGTGACCCCTGCTTGGCTGCAGGAGGGTCCGGGAGACCTCTATCCGGATGTATCGGTGGTCAGATAGGGTCTCAACCTCCTCCTGAACGCACCAGCTCCTCACACGTGCTGCGACATTAGGGCTAGCGAACGACAAGTCCACTATCGACCCGCCCTGCTGCCGCACGCACGTTTGCACCGAACCCCTGTTCAGCAAACAGAGGCCCAGTGCCGCCGCCCACTCTTCGACCGCCCGCCCGCGGTCATTCGTCCTGGGGGACCCCCACGCCGTGGACTTGGCGTTGTAGTCCCCCAGAACGAAGACTTGGCGCGGTGCCAGTCGCCGTATCGAGGCCCCCAGGATGGTGAGGAAGGCCCCGAAATCCGTCGCGCTCCTGTTAGGGGAGAAGTAGACACCAAATAGCGTAACCTCTCCCCATTCCGCCGCAATATACCCATCGCCCCTGTCCTTGAGCAACAAAGGCGGGGAATGCCACGACGTGGAGGCGACGATTGCCACAGAGCCGTCACTGCTGCCCAGCCAATTGGGCCGGTCAGGCACCACGTACGGCTCCGCGGCTACGGCTGCACCGATCAACCACTCCGCCATGGCTTGCAGGAAAACGTCCTGTGCCTCGGCGGCGTGGTTGAGGTTGGCCTGCAGGAGGTGGTAAGATTCGGCCGCCATTAGTGGGCCGTATCCATTACCTCCTCCACGCTGGCGGGCGTTCGGGTCGCGCTAGGGGCGGGAGCAGCCGGGGTCGTCGGGCCGCTCCGCCCCTTTGGGGCCGAAGCCGGGGGTCTGCACTCCCTGCCCCCCATGCGGTGCTTGGCGGGCCTATTGCCCGCCGCACACGCGGGGCAGTGGGGAGTGGCGGCGCACGATGCCGCCTTATGCCCGGGTTGACCGCAGCGGAAACAAAGGTCGCTGCAGTCAAAGCAGTTAGTGCATGTCGGCCGAGTGTGTCCGACCGCCATGCACTTGTAGCACCTCGCAGGCCGGGACTCCAGCACGGTCACCCGCGCCGAGCTCCAGCCCACGAGGAGCCTGCCTGAGCCGGCCAATTGCTTGGCCGACTCCACCGGGCACTGCACCCAGGCAGCACCGACGCCGCCCGGACCAGGGCGGATAGCGCCAATTCGGATGGTTTCCACGGGACATCCGGTTTTCGAGACGATGGCCTCCCGGATGTCATCCACCGACACAGAGTCGTCCAGACCCGTGACCCGCAGTTCCACACACTTGACGGGTCTGGCGATTTTGACGCCATCCACTGCAGTAAACAGACACCTCAGCTTGGCGGCCATGCTAAGTTAGACTGCTCGTTAGACGTTAGCATAGAGCTGAATTTCGAATTTTCCTTCTCTTGCATGGATGATTTCTGCATATTATATCACTCAGTCGTTTTATGATATCCACGGACGTCGGTCGCCGTCACGCGGTCAACTTCTCTGCAGGTGACAGACTAAAATCCCTGGTCCGATCACCCGCAGTTAATAACCTCTGAGGACAATTTCGGGACACCTTGCTTTTGAAATCGATATCAGTGATTAGGCTTTTATCATGGTTTTATCATGTATACAAGTGCCGAGTATAGCCATTTTATAACCTGTAAGCCTTTTTATGAGACCGACATTTATTAACACAATCATATGTAAATACATTTTTTTATTTTAGTGAAACTTTGACAACGCAACCATCAGTTAATTCAAATTTCAACATTCACAAGCCTTATAGAAATAATTTCCATCGAGAACAATATCAAATTTCTTCATAATTCTTCGGGCTATGTCCGTTACATCCATTCTTTCGGATTTCAGTATGCTGGATTTTATCACGATCCGCCTGTGAGCATGAAAACTGAAAAGTATTCGCAACGTCGGGCAGTCAAAAAGTAAATACAAATGCGATAAAATCCATAAAAATAGTTTTATTTATAACGTGTAATGCTCGCGTAAATCTCAGAAATTATTACGTATTGCCGTAATCTTTTATTACGGTTCACCTGTAGTCATGAACGTTGAAAAAGGGTCGAAGCATCGAGCAGTCAAATACAAACGCGACAAAATACGTAAAAATAGTAAATACTCACGTGAACCTCAGAAATCATTACGTATTTACGTATTCTGGATTTAATCACGCATAGCCCTTTCCGTAGCATGTTGGGCGCTTTAATTTCATAATACTGCAAGTATTTTGTAGCTGCTAGTACTGTGACTAAGTGTCACAGTGTCTGTGTAATTTTACTGCGATGACGTCATTTATCCTTTCATTTTGAATTGCTCCTTGCTATCTAAGATGTGGTGAATGTTCCTTTCGCTGTAACTCAGGGCCGAGACTGATCACACACTTATAATACAATTAAGACTAATAATTCAACAATATTTAGACATTCCGTGTGGTGACGGAGTAAGAATACAATTCCCCACTCTCTATCTTACCCATGGATGTCGTAAAAGACGACTATGGGATGTCATATGCACATAACATCTGTGCAAGAGAAGGCAAATTCGAAATGAAACCCCTTACCAACATGTCTGATCAGCATGGTATAGTAGGTCGAATTCCCTCCCACTGTGGAGGAGGCCCGAGCCCAGCAATGGGACGTGTGTGGGCTGCGATGATGATGATGAATTCAACAATATTTAGACATTCCGTGTGGTGACGGAGTAAGAATACAATTCACAGCCCCTTTCTTACACGGGTAACTTACCCACGGAGGTATCGTAAAAGACAACTAAGGGATATAATATGCATATAACAAATATGCAAGAGAAGGAAAACTCAAAATAAAACCCTATACCAACACGTCTGACCAGCTATGGAGGAAGCTTGAGCTCAACAATGGAACTTATATGAGCTGCGATGATGATGATGATTTAAGAAATATATAGAATATTGGCGACTGCGAATACTACCAGCCATTACATTGTCCGTGGATGTCATAAAAGATGATTAAATGCTTTATACACACATGGGCCAACTAATTCTGATGCCGTCTGGTCAATATTCACATTCTCGAGGAGGGGTGACGTAAAGTAGTTAGGCAATAATAAAACTATTGCAATTTATACTATGAAGAAAAATACATATTGAGTCGACCCCAAGTAATTAGGATAACAGCAGGATGATTTTAGAAATATCCGTGTAGTCAAGGAGTAAGAATACAGACACATACAATGCCTGCTCTCTTGATGGTAAAAAAGGCATACATAAACCATCAAAAATATGAAGCAAAAAATATTACATGCGCGCAGGCAATTACACACGCACACCACTATACAAATTATGAAATCAAATTTTGTTTTTAATAAATAAATCGTCGAAATACTTTTAAAAGTAAAATTAAAAACCTTTTCATGTTTTTCAAATGTGTTGTGACACCATTTGAATGCACGAGCCGTCATAATTACCTATTTATTTTTTAAGAGTTGCGTACGTACGTGCAGTACAGTGACGTTGACGTTGTACATTACGGAACGGTTCTGGCGTGAGCTCCATTAAGCTCCAATTGAAATGCTTCACTTTTTGTGCGCGAACTTGCCTTCCATACGTTATTATTCTAAAGATTAAGGGATTTAAGGGTAAACAAGAGAAGGAAAATCGATATAAAAGTCTATGCTAACTTGCCCGATCAGCGTGATATATTAGGTCAGTTTCCCTCCTATTGAGTAGCCCAGCGTCGTGGATTTATCTGACCTGAAATTTATTTGATCTGAAATGAGTAGATATAAAAATTACTTGAAATGGATGTAATATTTACAAATTCAAGTTTTTAACAAATCATTTTCTAACGGAATGTTAACACTACTTACTAAGAAATAGATAATTCCATCGCGGGCAATTTATATGTATTTTTGACAGACGTCATTACACCCAGACTCAGAATAATCGTTTTGTTTGTATTTACAAACGCCTTACGTAAAATCTTTTATTTTGTTGGCACAAAGATTATTTGATTTTTAACTCGAATTTTTTACGCGATAACTGATAAATGAAGAATGATTTTAATTCTAGATTTGCTTAATATATTTTCCATGTAATAGCGGAGTAAAAATACAATTCACAATCGTGATGGGCTCCGTGATAAACATATTAGTGGTGGGACCGTATTGTTGACAGTCGTCTGTCTACAAACGCGGGCCGGTCCGTCCGTGGTAGCACCTCATTCTTGCAGAAAGTCGATGTTTGAGTACTAGTAATGAAGAGTTAGTGTTAATGCGCTTTGTTCGGTGAGCGAGAGAGCCAGAAACCCAACTTTCTGAGGGTGTTTGCGTGTGGTGGGTTTTGGTAATGTCTTTAGTTTCACCGAACCTCATTTCACGCATTCACACTCCCTTCATTTTCTTCGCGGTAGGCAGTGGCCTAGCAAAGGTCCATGAACGGCAGCAACACTTAGCATCAGGTGTACTGTTTGCAATAAAAAAAAACACAATGTTAGAGTGTCAGATTATCAAATAATAATTTCACTTGGTTGAGCTTTAAGTACTTTTATATTCACAGTTCTTGATAAGAACATTAGATTTTATTGTATCCTAAAGTAGGATATGAATTGCTTTATAGAAACTTAAATGGTATGCTCGTGAAATATTAAGTATGACATTACGTCATCTTGAGTCATTTGGACTGTTTTGAATACGGATATTGCATTGTCCTTGCTATGATTGATCGATTGCTAATTAACAAGTACATTAAGTAATTTGAAACACTAAATATTGATATTTATAATGTCACTGCTTAATAACTTTGAATAACCTTCTATAAAATTGAATTATAGTCTTCTCAGCCCACACAAGCTTCATCCCCACTGTTAGAGTTAAGCTTCCTTTACAATAAGATTGAAATTGACTTACTGTACTGCGCTGTGTTGGTATAGAGATTCGAATTATCTTTCTCTTGCACGCATATTATCTGTATTTCCTTACTAATATTTTTAAATGCGAAAATAAGTTTGTTCGTTTGTTACGCTTTCACGCTGAAACAACTGAACCGATTTCAAAAACTCTTCCACTAATGGAAAGCTATAATATTAGGGAGTAACATAGGCTATGTTTTATCCCGGTATTCCCACGGGAACGAGGACTGCGTGGGTAAGGCGACTGAAACCGAAGTGAAGTGAGGGCGGGTTGCTAGTAATATCTATATGTCAACGGGTAGGAAATGTACCTATTGGTAATTTTTTTCAAGACAACATCCTGCACCTAACCCGATAAGTTTCTTGGTGAATCTTCTTAGATGTTTACCTCAATATTAGGCAATTAAAATAAAACCATTTTAACTCATTTTATCGTGGACTCTTGTGACCTTAAACGCTGTATAATGTTTGAAACAACGGTAAATTAAAAGTCAAATACAAAATTAAATCAAGTAAACTAGATATAAAAGTCTATACCAACTGGTCAGAGCACCTTGGATTGCAGGTCAATTTACCGCTCATTGAGGAGGGGGCTCGAGCTCAGCAGTTGGATGTATATGAGCTGAAATGATAAGATTTTTTTAGTATTTTGAAAATATTTCGATGAATGAAAATGTATGACGAACAATTTGCTTTTTTTTTACAGAAGACACGTGCACCACAGTTGATGGTGGTGTAGGCAAGTGTATTTCTATCTACGACTGCGCTCCATACTTGAAGTTCATCAAGGAATCCAGGTCACAAGCTATGGGAATCTTAAGGAAAGCACATTGCGGCTTTGAGGGCAACAACCCTAAGGTATGCGTATATATAACTGCACAGATGGCGTAGTGATTAAAATACTGAAACCCTTCACAGTACAACACTTTTTGAGATCGACAAATTGTTGTTCTGAGTCTGGATATAATTTGTGTACCTTAATTATTATATATATACTTATTATAAAGTATGTTTCTAAAGTCACAAGGATTATTTCCTTAGTGCAGGGTGTTATCTTTTTTGTACGGTTTTATTTACCTTACTCAGTTTGGTTTTTCTTTTTTGGGTCAAATTTACTAATTGAGATTTCACCCTCTTCCTGACAACCGATTGATCTGAAATTTGGTATACGCCTTTGGTTCTGGTGACAATACAATTATGTATACTAAAATTTATTGTGAATTCAAGATGGCCGCCGCTGCAAAATGGCGGATAACCTTTTTTTTTTCAACCCCATCACTATGGGTATTAAATGAAAGGCCTTGACAAGTAGAATACAGTGCACTATACAAATTCAAAATCTAAGATGGCCACCGCTACAAAATGGCGGGTAAACTAATTGTTTTTCAATCCCATTAATATGGTTATGGAATGAAAGGGCTTGACAAATAGAATACAGTGCTCTATACAAAATAATTTGAATTTTATTGCTTGTTTACAATAAAATCGTTTACCTTAATTTTTTTTCTTTTTTTATTAACAACAAAAATATATACGATTATATACAAAGGGTATCAGGTTATGAGGCAACTGGTCAAACGGAAGTTAGGCAATGGTGGTAAGAATCCATCATCGCTTTTTCGTATGAATCTGATTGAAATGTGTAAAGTCAGTGATACTTAATCTGCAACATATTCGTACTTTGTTAAACATTCATTAGAAATTGAATAAACAAATGGTTATGTACGCATAAGCGAGACAAACTTTGCCTTAATCAGCTGATAGGTCATCGACCGTTAGTCAGCGCCGCATCGTACCTACTTTACCATCGACGCGTTTACGCGATTCATACCTATTTATACTGTCGACGCGTTACATACCTACATGTATCCTGTTTGTACATGCCTACATAATAACATTTAAGGCATAGACTCTTAAGGTTCATTTTCGTGCATCGCGGCTCTATAATAGAAGGAAAATTGACCTGCTATACCATGCTGGTCAGACATGTTGATATATCCTTTTTCTTCTTCTTTTGAGTTTTCTCTATAAATATATTTAAAAGATTTAAAAAAAATTGCAGCCCGCTGAATTTCTTGGGGAATTTTCTCAGCTTGAGGCCGAGTTCCGATCCGTACAAATTTGAGAATATGTAAATGCCCTTAAGGAGCTTATACAGAATAAATGATTTGATTTGATTATCTGAATCATCGCTTATTTCATATTTACAGGTGTGCTGCCCACTTCCAGGCTTCTCAACAGTCCCACCCGAACCTTCTCCTACTACTAGTACTACTACCACTACTACTACTACAACTACTACCACGACACCAGCACCGGCTCCATCATCATCTGAAGTGCCAACGTCCAAGACAGCAGAGAATTACTTTGTAGAATCGCTCCCAGAGCCACCTGTTTGTGGAGTCGGCAATGGAACTTTTGGCAGAGTTGTTGGAGGTGTTGATGCTTCATTGGGTACGTAGTATTCTTTTTTTCATTCTTTCTTTCCTGCCTTCTTTAAATCGAACTAGCAACCCGCCCTCGCTTCGCTTCGGCTTCAGTCGCCTTGCCCGCGTTCTCGTTCCCGTGAAAATACCGAAATAAAATATACCTATGTTACTCAGGGATAATGTGGCATTCTAATGGTGAAAGCATTATTGAAATCCATCTAATAGTTTTTGAGTTTATTTGTAACAAACATACAAAAATACAATGTTTCATCTTTTTAATATTAGTGTAGATACATCCCGGTAAAACTTAAATATGAAAATGGCAGCCATTTTCTATATTATGATAATTATCATGTGGTTGTCGACTACATCGGCAAAAGATTTGCTATATAAATGTGTGCCAAGTTCTGTAGATTATTCTGAAATTTCTTAGTTAAGAAAACGCGTAATATTCTAAGGTAGATTTAAAATACAATTTTTTTGTTTTTCTTTTACTATAAAAGTGTTTGCTATCTATACCAATAAATAAAATTGGAGTGTCTGTTTGTAATGTCAAAATAATAGGCTTTTTTCATGCTCACACGGTTATTTGCACGACACCTATGCCTAAAATAGCAATTAAAAAATTTTTGTCTGTCTGTCTGTTTGTTCCGGGTAATCTTCAAAACGGCTGGACCGATTTCAAAAATTCTTTCACCAATGGAAAGCTATAATATCAGGGCGTAAACTAGGCTATATTTTATCCCGGCATTCCCACGGGAACGGGAACTACGCGGGAAAAACGACTATAACCTATAACCGAAGCGAAGCGAGGGCGGATTGCTAGTTTATAAATATGACTTTTTAAATTGTAATTGTCAAATTATTAACATATAACAAATAATTTATACATACATCCTTACTAATATTATAAATGCGAAAGTAAGTTTGTTTGTTTGTTTGTTGTTGCTTTCACACTTAAACCACCGAACCGATTTCAAAAATTCTTTCACCAATGGAAAGCTTTAATATCAGGGAGTAACATAGGCTATATTCCCGGCATTCCCACTGGAACGAAAACTGTGGGAAAGGTGACTGAAACCGAAGCGAAGCGAGGGCGGGTTGCTAGTATTTTTATATTATAGTTTATATTTTTATAATCACATACCTAATTCCCTAAAACGGAAGACCTATAAACAACGTTATTTGGTCATTTAGTCTCACGTAAAAGGCAATGAACTGATCACAGTCCCGACCGTTACTGAGAATCCTTAAAATCTGTAGACAAACCTCAATGCTACTTTCCTTTTTTTTTGGGTTGGGCTATGGTATCCCCCGCCCAACTCTAATCGGCGATGCAAGGGCGCCGCGCGACCCTATAACACACCGTAGCACCTCGCCTTTGTCGTTAGGCCGACCACCGGTTCCGAGTTCTTTGTCTTCCGTGGTCGGCCCAGATGCTACTTCTCTGGTAAATTTATAAAACCTTCTGCAAACACTAAACTGCCTACCGAGCAGGCAAATTATAACTTTTATCCCCTTTTTAGGAGTATTTTTGACGTGACAACGTCTTATAATTCGATGGAGCCGGCTGCACACACGAAAAAACATGACGTATGCGGCGTTACCTCGCTCTGAGGCGTTCCATTTAAGGCTTGATCCATACAAAATATCTATCAAACAAATAAAATTAAAATTTTCTTTTGAAAAATGAAACTATTCCATCAGTATTTTCTTATGACGTTGTCACGTTCAACTATCGTCAGTAAACCGAATTTATAGACAACCGATTTTTTTTTAAACCACACCTGGCAATGAGGAAACAGTCCCTGTATTACAGAATTTTACAAACAATTCTTCATCATCATCTCAGCCTATACAAGTCGCATTGTTGGCCTCGGACTACCTCTACGATGGGAGGGAAATTTGACCTACTATTCCACGGTGGAAGTATTGGAATGGAATTTGTTATCGCGTTTTCATTCTTTCTATCATTGGTTGTTTTCGTACCACGCAGCAATTGGATTAATGATAAATGTTTATACAGGTGACTTCCCCTGGATGGCTTTATTGGGGTATCAGAGTCGTCGTGGTGGTACCAGCTGGTTGTGCGGAGGATCCCTCATCAGCAAACGGCATTGCCTCACAGCAGCGCATTGTATTCATAATCACGAAGTTGATCTGTGAGTATAAATTAGACGTTACATCTTTTTTTGACAGGTAATGATCAAGAAGGCTGGAAACTATACTGCTAGTACTTATAAAAATATTACTTTAAAAATATTCCGTATGGGACATCATGGAAGTGAAACATCATCAACAACTTTTGAATTACATGAAAAGATTTTAATTATTCGGGCAACTTAACAGGATCTTCTCGTCCAACATACCTCAGTGTCTGAAAACACAGGTCTACGATCAGTGTGTGTTACCAGTGATGACTTACGGTACAGAAATGTGGTCCTTAATTGTAGGCCTCACAACAAAGGTCAAAGTCACTCAGCGTGCTATGGAACGGGCTATGCTCGGGATTTCTCTGTGAGATAGAATCCGAGATACGAAAATCTGCAAAAGAACGAGTGTAACCGACATAGCACGAAGAATTAGCACACTGAAATGGCAATGGACAAGCTACGGCAAGGTTCTCGAGTGGCGACCACGTATCGGACGATGCAGTGTAGGATGCCCCTGACACTAGGTGAAAGTTGCTGGGCGTCGTTGGATACAAGCGGCACAAGACCGCACTTTGTGGCGTAACATGAAGGAGGCATACGTCCAGCAGTGGACGGCGATAGGCTGAAATGATAAGGATGATAATTTTAGTTATCATTATCATCATCCTGCCCTCATTCTAATGCATAGCGCTCTATGCAATATACGAATATAATCTTCCATCGTACATATTCCTAAAGTTTTGACATTAGTTATACCACCGGCCTTAATTATTGACCAAACGAAATCAGATGGCGCTATGCCCACTTTTTGGCCTCATGAATCCTTCAAAATAGAAGACAAATTGTTCTACTATATCCCGCTGATCAAACGAATATACAGTTTTCTTTCGAAGTTTTCTTCTCTTGCACAGATGTTATCCGCATTTTATATCCCTTAGTTATATTTTACGACAGCTACAGATAAGATTTGAGGTGATGAATTGTTCTTACTACATCAACACTTACCGAGATTGTCTTTAACGGGTGATAGGGTGGTGCTTGTGGGATATGGTTCAACCATATTTACTTTCTTTTTTTATTACTAAATTTAGAAAGAAAATAATGTATATATCCTATTCCTTAGGGCATCACACTGAAGCTTAAACTATATGTTGTATTTTTGTAATTTTACTTAAAAGATTTAAAAAAGAATGACAGGCCGCTGAGTTTCTTGCCGGCTCTTTTCAGCTTTTGCCGCGTGCTGATCCGGTGGTAGATTATTGGATTGTTTCAAACGATATATAAATTTGACAATAAGTAAGTGAAGATTTTTGATTACCCGACAATTCGAACACTGCAGCATTCGTGCAGTCGCTGCACGCCGGGCAATCAAAAATCAATTACAAACGCGATAAAATCCGTAAAGTAGTTTTATTTACAGTGTGTAATACTCGCGTTAACATCAGAAATAATTACGGCTTTAGGGGGCTTATGCAGAATAAATGATTTGATTTTATTTGATGTAGTAAACATGACCCTACGTCATAATTCTATAGCGAAAAAAAAAATATCTTGAAGGTGTTTAGACCGGATCGAAATGCGTTTCCATCAATTACTAAGTATAATTATTGAGATAAAAACATACAACAATAAGGAAATACGTTGATATTGTCATTATATACTCCCACGGTGCTAGTTACATACCTACTTTGATTTATGATAAAACAAATGAAAATAGATCAACGGCAGATCATTTTCGTCGTAGATGTGTAGGGTTTTTATTTATGGTGGTAGAGGCTGTGGTAGCGGAGGCCGTCACCGGCGGAGGAGTCCTGTTGGCGGTGTCCCTGGACATCGCCAACGCCTTCAACAGTCTGCCATTCAGCTGCATCAGGGAGGGGCTGAGGTATCACGGGGTGCCCGTGTACCTCAGGCGGCTGGTGGCAGACTACTTGGAGGGGCGCAGCGTCCTCTACGTTGATCGAGTAGGGGACGTTGTGCGAACGCCCATGACGTGCGGTGTCCCACAGGGGTCGGTTCTGGGTCCGACCCTGTGGAACATCGGCTACGACTGGGCGTTGAGAGGAAGCCTCCCACCCGGGCTGGGTGTAATTTGCTACGCCGACGATACACTCGTCACAGCCCGGGGTGGGACGCTAGAGGAGGCGGCACGCCTGGCAACTCTCGGCACCGAGGAGATTGTCATTCGGATCGAAGCGCTGGGGTTGAGGGTAGCCCTGGAAAAGACGGAGGCCCTTTTGTTCCATGGCCTCCGTACCGCCGGGCCTCCCGCCGGCGCTTCGATCACCGTGAAGTCGGTCACCATCAGCATCCAGGCCCACATGAAGTACTTGGGCCTGGTGCTCGACGGGCATTTTTGGTTCCGGGAGCATCTCCACCGACTTGTTCCCCGGCTTGTCGGCGCGGCGTCCGCCCTTTCGCGGCTGATGCCGAATGTGGGCGGACCCAGCGCTACGTGCCGACAGCTGTACGCGGGGGTGATCCGGTCGATGGCTCTGTACGGCGCACCGGTGTGGGCGGGGTCCCTGACCGTCCGGCTGAGGGCCCTCTTGAGGCGACCACAGAGGGTAATGGCGGTCAGGGCCATACGCGGTTACCGCACCATGTCGACGGAGGCAGCGTGCCTCTTGGCCGGAACTCCCCCGTGGGACCTGGAGGCGGAGATGCTCGCCGACATTTATCGGCGGGTGTCGGAGACGCGCGCCCGCGGCGGTATGGTCTCCCTGCAGGAGATCACCGCCTGGCGGGTCGACGCCCGCCGTGGAGTCATTGCCCGTTGGGCAGTCCGGCTGGAGAGTCCTCGGTACGGTGTCAGGACCGTCGAGGCCTTCCGGCCGGTGCTGATGGAGTGGTTGGAGCGGACGCACGGGGTGCTTTCCTTCCGACTGGTGCAGGTGCTGACGGGGCACGGATGCTTCGCAAAGTACCTGCACAAGATTGTCAGGAGGGAGAGCACACCGTCCTGCCACCACTGCAGTTGCGACGAGGACACGGCGCAGCACACGCTCGAGGAGTGTGTTGCGTGGGAGGGAGAGCGCCGTGAACTCGTCGCGATTATCGGTGCCGACCTGGCGCTGCCGACCATCGCCAGGGAGATGCTCGTCAGCGTCAGGAACTGGGACGCGGTCGCCGCCTTCTGTGAGGCCGTTATCTCACGGAAGGAGGCGGCGGATCGTGTGCGGATAGAGCTCCTATTCGGCGACACGTTCCGCCGCCGGCGACTCGGGCGGCGCAGGCGCGAGTATCTGCGCCTAATGCCGCCCTAGCCGAGGCCGCGGGTGATCGGACCGGGGAATTGTCCGTCACCCGCAGTGTGGCTAACCGCGCGATGGCGACCGACGTCCCAGGATGTCGAGAGGTGAGGGTACCCGAAAGGGTATTCCGTCGGGCCGACCACTGACGACAAGTCACATCTGCTCCGGTGGTCGGCCCAACAACGAGGTGACGTGGGTACGGGTGGGTTATGGGCCCGCGCGCCGTCCTTTCATCGCCCCGGAGGGACTGGACCGCGCGTGCGCTTACCATAGCCCACCCATAAAAAAAAAATAAAAAAAAAAAAGGGTTTTTATTTATGGGAGGGTACCCCAAATAGGGGCTGTATTCCGTCGGGCCGACCACTGACGACAAGTCACCCTGCTCCGGTGGTCGGCCCAACGACGAAGGCGACGTGCCGCGCGGGTGAGTTGCGGGTGTGCGTACTTACGCCCCTCTGTCGCCCCGGACGGAGTGGTGCGAGGAGTGTGCCGACCGCAACCCACCCCAAAAAAATTTAAAAAATAAGGTTTTTATTTCGAGTTTGCCTTTTTTTTAATGCAAACGGTTGCAAGCGAGCAAATAGTACACCTAATGGTAAATGTTGCTGCCTACCGTGAAAAAAGTGAAGACAGTATGAATACATGTAATGAGGTTTGATGAAACTAAAGATACCACCAAAACCCACCACACACAAACACCCTCAGAACGTTGGGCTTCCGGCTCTCTCAAACCTTCCCTTCTTGCATCTTTTTTCTTCTTTTGCACACATATTATCTGCATATTATAACCCTTTAATCTTCTTTTACGTCAACCACAGGCAAGGGGTGGTGAAATCTGTTCATATGCCGTCACCACACGGAAATGCATCAATAGTATCTAATATTCATGAATCAATTCATTCATTCATTCATGAAAGGTTCTCGAGTGGCGAGTGAAAGTTGTTGGGTGTCGTTGGATGCAGGCGGCACAGGACCGCACTTTGTGGCGTAACATGAGGGAGGCCTACGTCCAGCAGTGGATGGCAATAGGCTGAAATTAATGAATGAATCAATACTATCTGCTTATTGAGAATTTTTAAACTAAAAGCCCATTAATATTACTCGGAAGTATTGTATCCCAAGGCTCCACGTATCCTTTAGTCGCTTGCTTGTGCCACCAGAGCAAGGTACTTAAGTCTAAAAATAAATGTGTATTAAGTTCAATGGTCAACAGCTACATTTAATATCACGTAATACACAAGAACTTGTAGATGTCAACAGCTGGAAGACCTTGACCAGACGAGGCACTGAGGCATTTGACATTTTCCATAGGTGCACATATATACCTATATATGTGTGTGTAAAGAAGTCGATTGATTGACTCATCAACGCTGAGCCGAATCTACTGAAATTAGAAATATGTAATTTTGACATTTTCGTGTGGTGACGGAGTAAGAATACAATTCACCACCCCCTATCTTGCCCGTGGATTTCGTAAAAGACGACTAAGGGATATAATACATAATACGCATATAACATATATGCAAGAGAAGGAAAACTCGAAATAAAACCCTATACCAACCTGTCTGACTAGCATGCAATAGTAAGGTCAGTTTCCCTCTTATTGTGGAGGAGGCTCGAGCCCAACAGTGGGATGTATATGAGCTGAAATGATGATGAAATGATGTGTGGCGAATAAGAGTATAATTGACCATCCCCTCTCTTTGCTGTAGGTGTTGTAAAAGACGACTAAGGGATTAAATATGCATATAACATTCGTGCAAAAGAGGTAAAACTCCAAATAAAACCAACACGACGTATATGACTTGAAATGATGATAAAATGTATTTTGACAGTAATTTCTTTTTTGACGTAAATACAGCAGGAAATGTTTTTACAAAATTCTATAAACGCCGTGCCAAAGTTTAGATTGGACGAAAAAAACTATCTTTTGACCTTAGAATAAACGTATAGAAAGATAGTGTCAGTACTTCGAACGTTCGAAACATTAATCTAAAAATACTAATGGCGCGCAGACGATTACACGCGTACACACGCACACCGCTATACAAATTATGAAATCAAATTTTGTTTTTATTAACATAAATCGTCGAAATACTTTTAAAAGTAATGTTATAAACCTTTTGAAGTTTTTCAAATGTGTAATGACACCATTTGAATGCACAAACCGTCATAATTACCTATTTATTTTTTAAGAGTTGAGTACGTACGTGCAGTGCAGTACAATGACTTGTACATATCGAAACGCTTCCGGCGTAAGCTCCATTAGGCTTCAATTGAAATGCTTTTTGTGCGCAAACTTACCTTTTATACGTTATTATTCTAAGCTTTTGAGTTTAAATTAAAAACAAATACTAAATCTGAATCTGAAACTTAGTATCCATATTAACTCTACGTAACACCTACGCTAGCTTAAATGATAAGACGATTTTTTTGGAGGTGGGTTACGGTTGGCGCACTCCTCGCCCGACTCCGTCCGGGGCGACAGAGGGGCGTAAGCACGCACACCCGTAGCCCACCCGTATAACGCGTCGCCTTCGTCGTTGGGTCGACCACCGGTGCAGAGTTCCTTGACTTCAGTGGTCGGCCCGACGAAATGATAAGACGATAATCATCAGATCAGATGATAATCATTTTCATTTCTCACTCGCAAAAAATGTATTCACACTATAACTTTGTTTTTGTTGAAAAAAATGTGGTAATCAATAATGTATTAAGGATATCTCATAATTAACTAATTAAATGCCGATGTAGGTTAATATACACAGAAGCTGGTCAAGTACAACTTGGATATTTAAAATGTTACAAAATATTGCGACATGTCATCGGATCTTAAGATAATTTGAATAACTACGTAAATACTCTCGAATAACTATGTAAATAAAGTCGTGTCCTTGAGCCCTTCAGACGACGTAATTAATTCGAACATTTTGCAGAGTCCATAGATTGTTCTCCCTGAAACCAACAGCAAATAAAATTATGAATAATATTTAAATATATTACTGAATAATCTTAGAGTTTTTTTTATGGCGGAATAGCTCCATTATATTTTTCATTATTTTTTTTAGAATCTAAGTTCCATTTATAAATATTTTGAAATACGTGTTTCGAACACTTTCTATCATACACGGTCACAGGAGGACAAAGAAGTCTTACGTCCAACAAGTTATTGCTATTATAGAGATTTATAATAGGGATGTTCGAATCGAGTAAACATCATAAAACATTACGCATGATGTTCTGATAGCCGTATCCGCACATTATGTCAGTGACATCCCTATGTAAAACAGTTACAGCTGAACGCGTGTTACAGGTATTCTGCATATACAAAAACATGGCTTTAGTTCGATGACATTTTTTGTTAGCTTAAAACTGAAATTTAATTATTACTGTACAATAACAGTTAAGTTCAACGTACTTTATTTTGATTCATATATGCTGTCTTTCTGTGTGGTGACGGAGTAAATAATTCACCACCATCCTGCCCGTGGATATCGTAAAAGAAAGAAAGAAGGAAAGAAAATCTATTTACTATAAAAGACGACTAAGGGATTAGATATGTAGTAAATAAGTAGTCTGCGTTGAATTTTCTGACAACCGTCACACCATAGGCCGCTACTGAAAAACAGCGTTATGGTGTTATTACAAAATTACACTGAGTAGCGATATTTTTACTCGCTTGCGGGTGGGAGCTCTTACATCTATCTACATGTAAACTATGTTGTCCCAATATGTATCCCCCTGCGAGGGAGAAATAAACTATTATTCTTCCTTTCTTTATGTATATATGATGTACGCAATAGAAGAAATCTCGAAATAAAACCCTATACGTCTGACCTGGTAGAGTAGATGAGTTTCCCTCCTATTGCGGAGGAGGCTCCAGCCCAACTGGACGTATATAAGCTCAAATGATGACGATGATCTAAGTAGGTATATGCTGTCGGCAGAATCTTTAGAGAGAAGTAGCATGAGCTAAGGCAAAAGCTTTTTTGTTTTTTGGTAAAATTGTATTATTTTATGTAAAAAGTTCTTTTCGTTGTTGTTTATTGATTAGCTTTTAACGAAAGCAGAATTAATGTTTTACGTTCTTCTTCTTTTTATATCTACCATTCATTAATTTTATTATTCCTAGTCTTTATTAATCAAGCAATCTACGCTGACCCAGTTAGTCAGACGATTTTGGAACGAATTTCAAACTGGTGTGTGTTCGAGTTCCAAGTAAAACAATCATTGTTTCCTCATAAATAAGGTTTTTTATAAATGACATAGAATTTTAAATGCTAGGTTATATTGTATAGAACATCTTTAGTTGGTAAACTGAAAATTCACTAACTAAAAATGTTGTATACAATTTTATATGAATATATATCCTTACTAATTTTATAAATGCGAAAGTAAGGATGTTTGTTTGTTTGTTACGCTTTCACGCATAAACCACCGAACCGATTTCAAAAATTCTTTCACCAATGGAAAGCTATAATATCAGGGAGTAACATGGCTATATTTTATCCCCGTATGCCCACGAGAACGGGAACTTCGCCGCGGGTAAGACGACTGAAACCGAAGCGAAGCGAGAGCGAGTTGCTAGTTTACAATAATTATAAAGATAATAGATAAAGCGGCTGCGTTTTTTGACGATTCTTCTCAGCAACGCTGCTGTGGCAGTTTAATGAAATTAAAATGTTAAAATTTACAATATGTAAATGTTTCATTTCGGCTCATTTACGTCCCACTGCTGGGCTCGAGCCTCCTCCATAATAGGAGAGAAAATGACCTCACTATACCATGCTGATCAGACAGGTTGTTATAGGGTTTTGTTTCGAGTTTTCCTTCTCTTAAATATTTCTCTTATGTAAATGTTCACACGGGTTTTATACGTCCCACTGTTGGGCTCGGACCTCCTCCACCATGAGAGGGAAATTGACCTACTATAGCACACTGGTAAGACGTTTTGTTACGAGTTTTATTTTTTTTTTATTTATATGCAGATTATATCCTTTAATCGTCTCATACGATCACCCACGCGCAGGAGAGGGGGTATTGAATTGTATTCTTACTCCGTCACCACATGGAAATTTAAATCTCGGCTCATATTCCACTGCTGAGCTTGATCCTCCTCGACTATGGGAGCCAAATTAATCTACTATATCACGCTGGTCAGACGCGTTGGTATACGGTTATATTTCGAGTACATTTTCTTACATATATATTATCTGCATATTATATCCCTTAATCATCTTTTACAACACCCACGACTAAAAAGGAGAGTGGTGAATCATATTCCAACTCCGTCATCACTCGAATCGTCATGTAGTTCAGAAAAGAGGAGCAAATAGTTTTTAAATAAAACTAATTTACGGATTTTATCGCGTTTGTATTTGATTTTTGATTGCCCGACGTTTCGAATACTTTGCAGCGTTCATGGTCACGAGCGGACTAAGACGTCTCTCGTCCAACAAGTCATCGTTATTGCAGAAAAGTTATAATTAATCTACCCGATACAGAAAATAGTTATTAAATATTGACCCACATTTTGATACAAATTCATAGCCAGTGTAAAAAGAAAATTATTCTATATGAAAAATTATATTGTTTATGGTTCAAATAGTTTATTAATCAGATAATTAATTGCACAATATGCGTTGAGGTTAAGATACAATGCCAAATTCTTTCGCAGTATGAGGTTTATTTTATTAGCACAAGCTATTGCCATTTCAAAAAAATTAAAAATACTCTTTCTATTTCAGTTATGTAGTTCGTTTGGGTGAATTGGACTTAGCAAGTGAGAACGAAGGTGCTACACCCATAGATCTGCTCATCATTCAGAAGATCAAACACGAGCTTTACAATCCAACAGCGTTCACAAATGACATAGGAATACTTATACTTGAGAAAGACGTAGAATTCACAGGTAATAATCAAGCTTATTCTTCTTCTTAGTACGTTTTTGTTACAGTTTATACGCGTCCCACTGCTAGGCTTCAGCCTCCTCCCAAATAGAAGGGAAATTGACCTACTATACCATGCTGATCAGACATTTAGTATAGGGTTTTATTTCGAGTTTTTCTTCTCTTGCACATATCTTATTTGCATATTACAATTCACTTCTATTGTGGAGGAAACTGGAGCCCAACAGTAGGATAGGAACCGAGATGACGAAATGATGATTACTAGACATGTCAACCATGTTGAAAAAATCCGAGAGTTGAGCTTCATTTTGTCTAGAGAAATGATAATTTTAATTTCTCTTTGTGGTGACGGAGTAAAAATAATTCAGCACCACCTTGTCATACCCTAAAAGACAAATTACACTAACTTCGTGTCTCGACTTAATACATCTATACATATAAATACCTACTAAATAACTAATGTAAACTCTTATCCATATGGGAACGGAACTGTCATGCCTTTACACAGGTTTCTTTGAACCCTAGTAGGAAAAACAGAACTGCACCCAAATTAAATTGTAGAAGTAACGTTAATTGATATAATGTACCTAAAATTGTGCCTACTGCAAATTTAAAGAGCAATAAAGTATTATATTAATTTAAAGTATTATATAAATGTCAGTTTGTAATGTCAAAATACTGGGCTTTTTGGGCTTTGCCTATTTGCATGATATCTATGCCTAAAAACCAGTTTAAAAAATTTCGTCTGTCTGCTCTGGGTAATCTTCAAAATGGGTGGACTGATTTTGATAATATTTTACTACCAGGAGGAGGAGTCTATCTATATAAAGAGTAACTTAGACTATATTTCCTCTCAGAAAAGCCCTGTTAAATTTTGCCCCGTCTGAGGCTCGAATTCAAAGCCATATCTTAGGAGATATTGCAGATTTAAAGGTGTAAAGTGGCTGGAACTGAAGCAAGAGCCACTAGTATTTCCGGGCCGGCCACGGATGTCAACGAATCGACACCGGTGGTCGGCCCAATGGTTATGGGGAAGGAATACGGTGGGTTATGGGACCGCACGCTGCCCATCCATTGCCCTGGACAGATTGGACGAGGTGTGCGCAGACATTAATCTGCCATAAAAAATAAACGAAAACATGTGTGAAATTCACATGTGGTAGAAGTGAAACCTTCAAAAATTGTGTACTATCTTTATACTACGCATGCCCGCACAGACACGTATTACCTTATACACGTGCAATGCTGACACCCAAGCAAACTCCTACTATGTCTTGTTAAACACAAGTGGAAGGGGTACGAAGCAGAGCACAAAGACAACCACGAATATAAGAAACACTGTCTAATGCTTCCTTAGAATAATAAAGTATAGAAGGATAGTGTCAATACTTCGAACTTTCAAAATTTGAATCTAAAAATACTAATGGCGCGCAGACGATTACACACGTACACACGCACACCACTATACAAATTATGAAATCAAATTTTGTTTTTATTAACATAAATCGTCGAAATACTTTTAAAAGTAATGTTAAAAACCTTTTTAAGATTTTCAAATGTGTTGTGACACCATTTGAATGCACAAACCGTCATAATTATTAATTTATTTTTTAAGAGTTGCGTACGTACGTGCAGTACAATGACTTGTAGATTACGGAACGGTTCCGGCGTAAGCTCCATTAGGCTCCAATTGAAATGCCTCACTTTTTGAACTGCGTGAACTTACCTTCTATACGTTATTATTCTAAGCTTTTGAGTTTAAATTAAAAACAAATACTAAATCTGAATCTGATACTTAGTATCTAGTATCTAAGAATGCTTCTTTAAATATTATGAATTTATGTGTCTGTCTCTTTTTACTGTCGCTTTTACGTTTCATCGACTATCAAATCACAACGATGCTTAAGAAGTTTTCACTTCAAAAACGTCCCGATTAATGATATAATATATTGTTTATAGATTTGATCCGGCCAATTTGCTTACCTAGAGATACTGAACTGAGAGCAAGGAGCTTTGAAGACTACATGCCGCTCATAGCTGGTTGGGGACATACGCAGTTCCGTGAGTATAGACTAAAATATTTTTAAATGTATTTATTTTTACGTATGGGGATGGAGTAAGAATACAATTCGCCACCTCTTCTCTTACCCGTGGGTATCGTAGAAGTCGACTAAGGGATTAAATATGCATATCACATCTATAGAAGAGAAGGTAAACTTAAAATGAAACCCTATACCAACACGTCTGACCAGCATTGTATAGTAGGTCAATTTCCCTCCTTTTGGGGAGGAGGCTCGAGCCCAACAATAGGACGTATGTGAGCTAAAATGGTAGTATCTATGCGGGAGAAGACAACTCGAATTAATAAACGCATTTTTTGGCGGGCAAAGGTGTTATGCGGTGTTCTTATATTTAATATCTTAGTTTTTAACCAGTCAATTATAATAAATATTTTTTCATTATGCCGTATGATGCACAGGAATTACTATGGTGTAGGGGATATGATATACGTTTTCATATTCTACCAAAATTCCCAAAAAATATTATATCATTTACACTGCCAATGTATTTAAATGTTCTCCTTTGGCCACTGACGATTTGCCTTACTGATAGACAATAAATTTAAATGAAGTATGAATTTATAAATAAAGATTTGACTTGAAGATCTCAGTAACCAAGTCATAAATAAAGTCAAAAAAAGGCATTCGTAGTACAGCAGTTTATAAATTAATAATGGCGCCTTTTATAAATTGACCGCTAGTTGTGTAAATATATATATATATGTAAAACACTAAGACAATGACGTATATTATATACTATCCTTTATTCGTATACCTCCACAATTACATCTTTATAAATACATACTTAGTAACATAACCTTAATAAGCACTTGTAATATCAAACTGTTATAGATACTTCTTCCTTGCTTCTGTTGACTCTTCCATGTGTGACCACCGAATGCCCCCAACTCTTTTTTTTTTGTGTGTGTGACTTAGTTGTTAGCCTCAGATGGCTGTGACAACTTTACCCGGACTGGTGGGTGAGCGCTGAGGGCTCTCAACCCGTATGCCCTCAACTCATTTGTGACCGTCTATTTATAACCGTTGTTCCCTAGTAAACCACTCGAGCGTAATGATACGCAGCTATCAATGTTGTCAGAGCATACTTTGTGTTGCCATCTTTCTATTGGCGATAACATATATATATAAAAAGAAAGTCGTGTTAGTTACACTATTTATAACTCAAGAACGGCTGTACTGATTTACCTGAAAATTGGCGGGGAGGTAGCTTAGAACCAGGAGACGGACATAGGATAATTTTTATCCCATTCGACTGGGTTCCTGTGAGACTTGACATAAAACGTCACAGAGAATACAAGTCACTATAAAACGTGATATAACAAAAACGCACCTATCATGTAATAACAAAACGCAAATGACAGCTATAAACAGACTATATTTTCGGGAATTTAGTAAATATATTTACGAAAAAAAAATATGGCAGTACGAAGTTCGCCGGGTCGACTAGTATTATAAATATATCTTGGATTCAAAAATTATATTTAATTATTATTAAAGTATTTGACTACTCAGATGGCGTAGTTGTCAAGGTTCTGAGTCTGGATGTCATGTGTCCGTTAGTTTTATATTGTTAAAGTTTCCCACAATACAAGGATGTCAAGGATTATTTACTTATTGGATTTTTTTTAAATCTACCTTCGCCGCTTCTCTAGATTTTTATAATTTAAAGATCACTATAGAAATTATAAGAATTATAATCCGAGTTAAATATTGCGACTTTAGCATAATGCAATAAGATTTATGATTTAGGCAACCTTCCTTGGGAATAAAATTATTGACGAAACGATAGATTTAGCCCAAGCCCAAGTATTTTAAAACACTCTACGAGCAATTTTAGGCTTCGTAGTATTCGTAACTGCAAACACACAATAGCTAAATCTACTGATTATGAAATTAATTGCGCTACGACATGTCCTTTAAACGAAGTTTAAGAAGAGTATTTTCTTCACGGTAGGCAACGGCCTGGCTGTGCCCCTGGTATTGCAAAGGTCCATGTGCGGCAGTACCACTTACCATTAGGTGTGCTGCTTGCTCGTTTGCCACTATCGGCAATAAAAAAAATATTTGTAATTATCCTAATCAATAACCTAATATATTACGAATCAGGTGGACCTGCAGCGACTCATCTCCAAGTGCTGCAGTTACCAGTTGTCAGTAACGAGTTCTGCACGCAAGCCTACAGCCAGTATAAGTCCCAAACAATTGATCAGCGTGTTCTATGTGCTGGTTTCAAGAAGGGAGGGAAGGATGCTTGTCAAGGAGACAGCGGTGGACCGCTTATGCAGCCGATTGTAAGTATAAATTTCTTTCCAACGAAGCATTGTAGCATTTTCAGTATGGTGACGTGAATAAGAATACAATTCACTACTCCCTATCTTGCCTGTGGATGTCGTAAAAAACGACTAAGGGATACAATACGCATATAATATCTATGCAAGAGAAGGAAAACTCGAAATAAAACCCTATGCTAAACCGTCTCAGGTTGGCCACGGATGACAAGAAACTTGGTACTGGTGGCCGCCCAGTGGTGAAGAGGAGGGAGTACAGTGGGTTATGGGGCCACGCGCTACCCTTTTGTCATCCCGGACGGAACAGACGGTACGTGTGCTGACCATAGCATACCTAAAAAAATACCAAATCGTCGGACCAGCGTGGTGTCGTAGGTCAATTTCGGTCCCATTGTGGCGGAGGCCCGAGCCCAACAGCGGGACGTATATGGGCTGAGATGATGATGATATACGAAATGACTTTCCCCGACCTATTAAGTAAGAACCCGTGGGTTGTTCAAGGTTCAGAATAAATCATAACTTGTATATTTTCAGTGGTCATCAGTCACACTGAAAACTTACTTCTACCAAATCGGCGTGGTCTCCTACGGCAAGAAATGTGCGGAGGCAGGATTCCCCGGCGTTTATTCCAGAGTTACACACTTTATGCCCTGGATTGAGGAGAAAGTTCTTGGACATTCGTGATTATTATAATGTTCTAGCTTAATAACTTTTTTAGTATAATTTAAAACGATTTTCTGACTTAATTAGCGAAGACTATGTGAAAATAAACTTTAGGATTCATTTTCCTGTCAAATAAATCAGCTTAAGGTTGTCACATGTTTTTTTATGGAATTTAATACAGGTATAGCGCAATATTTTTACTGTTAAATAATGGCTAACAATGTATTGTTGACTCGTTTCCCACTTATAACAAATGTCAGTTGCCGTAACTTGACTAAAAAGTAAAGTCAGCATAATGCTCAAAACCATTTGCTAATGTGCTCTCTAAAAGTAAGTTTTTAAGGAAAAATATGAAGTCATATAAAAGCGGTGCGAAATGGTGCCGAAAAAAATATGCGTAAATATTTATAAATGCTTAATGCGGAGAATTATTTCTATAAAAAAATACAGATATTTGTAATGTTATTCTATTATCGAATACTTATTTCTGACAGATAATATTATGTCACCTTCGAACATAGATAACATTTAATTAATTAGAACTAATAATATCATAATAATATCACTTAATAATAATCCATAGTTATATTCAGATTAATAATTTAAATTGTTATGAAGGATGATGGCATACTTCTAAAGTTACAAATACAGTTTATGTTTAAAATTTGACAGGCCATAGTTTTTCTCATTAAAATTGGGGCCATAACTCATGATCGATTTACAGATGTTATTTATTTTTTATTTATCCTACTTCAAACAGCGTGATGTTTATTCGATTGCTACTTTTTATGCTGGGATATAATCCTAGACAGATTTGCAAAATTTCTTTATCTATTTGAAAGGTACGCCCATGACCATGAACGCTGAAAAGTGTTCGAAACGTCTTCGATCAATCAAAAATAAAAAAAAATAAAATCCGTAAAAACAGTTTTATTTATATTTGAAAGGAATTTCATTCTGTAATGCTTGTATTTAAATTTCTAAATTTCGAAAGTCAATTGTCTAAAAGAATGAAATTCGACCTCGATTTTCATTCTTTTTATTCTCTATTCTTGTTTTGATTTTAGAGGTTACTAAAAATCATGTTTCTCTTTTGACGGCATTTTTTTTTTGGTTGCCCTATATCTGTTCGATTGTCCATGGTAATGATCTTCAGTCTATCATTCCTTTAGTCTATTTTATGAAGCTTTGTATAATCTTAGGCGATGTATATGAATATTATAAGATCCGCTATATATTAAATAATAATAAATTATTCTCTCTAAGATTGAATGAAATATTCTTTTTAAAACAGCAATACTCAATATTAAATGCTCTAAATTGCACAAATGATTATTTTATCTTTTATAACAAGTATTAACTAATATTTATTTTTTATTAAAATAGATAATAGTATTTGTAGCTCTTTAATTTTTTTTATAAATTCACAAACGGTAATGGTATTCTTTCTTAAAAGAAAAACAACATAATTACCTTTAATGTCTATTGTGAAATAATTATTTTATTTGATTAAACTGCATAGCTCCATTGTCAGTTTCAATAAAATAACAAACAAAAAACCATTTGAACATTCTAATTAATTTAATTATTATTTAAAAATGTAAGATAATGTTTTTAATATTTGGATGCAATCGATGGAATTGCTATTGAAACCATAAATGAAAAATAAATATGTCGCAAAATTTTGAATCTCAATTATTAACTTTAGCCATAAATAAATACACTATAAATTAGAAAACTTTAGCGTTATTCTTACTATAAGTATTGATATTAATTATTTAATGTCTAGTGTAAGTATTTTCACTGAATGTTTTAGAATTATTATGACAAATCCAGTGATTTTTTTTTTTATAAATTAAATGCTCACATTGAAACAAGATTAATTTTATTTCATCATCTCAACTCATATACGCCTCACGCCTTTAACCTCTTTCAATGATAGAAAATTGATCATCATCATCCTGCCCGTATCCCAATTATTTGAAGTCGACATAATATGTACTCTTCTTCCATAGTACATACTTGAAAAGTTTATCAAATCAAATCATTTATTCTGCATAGGCCCCTTAAGGGCACTTACATAGTGTCAAATTTATAAATCGTTTGAATACAATACAATATTTACCACCTGATCGGGATGCGGCCACAAGCTGAGAAGATCCGGCAATAGTCTTATGAACGGAAAATATCGGCAATAGTCTTAGTCTAGGAGTGGTAGGACCACACTGTCGACAGTTATCTGTCTACAGCCGCGGGCCGGTCCGTCCGGGGCAGTACCATGCTCTCGCAGAAAATCGACGTCTGAGTAGTAGCAATTTGTTACTGCGCTTCGTTCGGTGAGCGAGAGAGCCGGAAGCCCAACTTTCTGAGGGTGATTGCGTGTGGAGGGTTTTGGTGGTGTCCTTGGTATCACCGAGCCTCAATGCACGCATTCACACTCCCTTCGCTTTCTTCGCGGTAGGCAACGGCCTTGTAAAGGTCCATGAGCGGCAGCAACACTTACCATCAGGTGTACTGTTTGCTCGTTTGCCACCGTTTGCAATAAAAAAAAAAAGAACGGCCGCCATCATGACGCCAATTCTTCTTAGGAATGTAATTGTCGACCAGACACCATTTGATGGAATAGTCCAGGCCGATATACAGCTCTTAGACATATTTTATTACAACCACGAGCAGTGTAAGCCCTTACACTGCTCGTGGTTGTCATATGTCATGGTAGTATTCATAGCCGCTATCACACCTCAGGGCCTCTTCCAATGTGGCACGTTAATTGACCGATTCGCGTTTCTTTCCTAAAATCCTCGGGGAAGAAGGATAGTGGTGAATTCTATTCTTCTATTTTCTCCTCAGTGTGGTACTACCCCAAACGGACCGGCCCACGGCTGTAGACAAACAACTGTCAACAGTGTGGTCCTACCACTATTAAAAAGTGAAGGCGAACTCGAAACAAAACCCTACAACAAACTGTCTGACCAGCCACAGTGAAGGAGGCACGAGCTCAACAGTGGGAAGTATATGAGCCGAGATGATGTTGGTAACGTTGGTAAGGTAGGATTTTGGTCTTCGACTGTATCGCTCAAACAATGTCCTCATCATCATCTTCGCCTAAAATGCGAGGTCCAGCAGTAGCTGAAATTAAGCCTCATCTAAAATAGAAGGGAGATTGAACCATTACACCGCGCTGGTCAAGCGATCACCCAAAGTTGCAGACGTCTAAATTCTGTGAAATTGTGGTAGTAGTACCGTGTGGTGGCGGAGTAAGAATACAATCCACCACTATCTCTTGCCCGTGGATGTCGTAAAAAGCAACTAAGAGCAAGAGCATGCAAGCATAGAGCAAGAGAAATAAAACTCGAAATAAAACCCTATATTAACACGTCTGACAAGTTTGATATAATAGGTCGACTTCCCTCCCATTTTGGAGGCCCTAACTCAGCAGCGGGACTAGTAGTACGATATTTTGCTTCAAATTTTTTTCATGGATTCCATGGATTCAACCTGTATATCGGTCAGTCGTCGAAAGGGCGCCCGTGTTCCGGCGTTAGTTTTGCACGTGTCCAAGTGGAATGCTATATAGGGTGTTACCTACATATACCTTATATATTCTACGACAACCGCAGGTAATATAAGGGATAATGAATTGTATTCTTACTCTTATCACTACACGATAACACACGTACTAAAAAAAAACCAAATTCAGTCTGTTTTTATAAAAGTTAAACAAATTTTCTTTCTTTCTTTAAAACGCATTTGAACAAAACTTAGTCACGAATAGTAATATCAAAATACAGGCGATATGAATTAATAGATACTTAGAGATTGGCCACGATAACTCCCAATTTTATCAGATAACGCAATTCGTTTGCAATGTGACAACAGTATGTGTTCAACTGAACACAAGGTACACGCGGCAATTTCGTTAATTATTTATTGTAACGATTATAAATATCTTTAAAAATAAAGCCACTTTAAATAAAACAATAAATAAAATAAATTTATTCAAAATTATGATCACAAAAGTGAAGTGCTTAATTATGAAGTGAATAATATGCATGTTAAAACCTTTTAGACGCAATATGCGTATTATAATGGAAGTCAATTATAAATAATATATGTTTATTATATAAATAAAAGCATAAAAATTTTGAAAATGATGTTAAAAGGTGATACTAGTAAGTATATATACATATTTGTTTCTCGTATTTTAAGGTTATATACATAGACGACGAAGACCAAAGGGAATTAAGTTCTTAATTCGTTATGACATAGGAAATATGTTAATAAATGAATATGTAGAAGCAAATTAATTCATTCGTTAATCTTAAGCAATATACGTCCCAATACTGGGCTTGAGCCTTCTCCACAATAGGAGGGCAATTACCTATTATATTACGCTGGACAAACGGATTAGTATAAGTTTTTATTTAGAGTTTTCCTTCTCTTGCATTGATGTTATATGCGCATTATATTCCTTAATCCTCTTTTTGCGATGTTCACGGGTAAGATGGGGAGTGGTGAATTGTTACACCTTTAACATGCGGAAGATGGTAATGGATGTGGTGAATATATTATATGGTATAGCTCTAATAATAGTCTTTGCATTGATGTGGATTCAGAAAAAAATGTATCAAGATTTATAATGATAAATGAAGATAGTTACCACCTTACCGTAAGACCTCCAGTCCTTAGAGGTAAGGTATTAAGATTACATGTGATATCGTGACTAGCATAGCTGCATGCCACTCGCCTTTTTTTAAACCTAATAACTCCTTGCGTTACGAGGTAGTTTACAAACAATTGAAAAACACAACAACAAAATCCTGATTAATAATTTCTGGACCGCCTGATTGAACTCGCAAAACTTACAGAAATCTGTGGCGTCTCTACATAGGTTACTACTCCGTCATAGAGATGAAAAGTCTTATCAATATTTAACTACGAAGGTCCTCTATTTGGCTTATAATGATCCATATCTGAATATCTTTTCCGTCTAATGACGGAGTAAGAATATAAACACCAACCTATCTTTTCGTTTTAAAAGACGGCAAAGAGATATAATGTGCATAGAATAGAAGGAAAACTTTAAGTAAAACCTTAAACCAATCCAAGACCGATGACCGATGACCGAGTAATATAGTAGGTAAGTTGCCCTCCTATTATGGAGGAGGCTTGAGCCTAGCAGTGGGACGTATATGAGCTGAGTTGATACCGCTATCTTCTCATTCAGTTAACTAATGTAGAGTTGGGATCACGACTAATACTTAAGCCGTGGTCTCATCTTCCGTATGGTGACAAAGTAAGAATACAGTTTATCAATCCCTATCTTACCGATGGATACCGGTATTTTTTTTTTTTTTTTTTTATTGCATACGGTGGCAAATGAGCAAACAGTACACCTGATGTTAAGTGTTGCTGCCGCTCATGGACCTATACAAGGCCGCTGCCTACCGCGAACAAAGGGAAGGGAGTGCGAATGAGTGTATCGAGGCTCGGTGATACCAAGGGCACCACCAATACCCTCCACACGCAAACATCCTCAGAAAGTTGGGCTTCCGGCTCTCTCGCTCACCGAACGAAGCGCAGTAACTAATTGCTACTACTCAGACGTCGATTTTCTGCGAGAATGTGGTACTAACCCGGACGGACCGACCCGAATCTGTAGACAGATAACTGTCGACAGTGTGGTCCAACCCCTCCTAACCGTTAAGAAAAGGTTAAGGATTTTAATAGGTATATAACATCTATGCATGAAAAGCCAAACTAAATAAAACACGCCAATCCGTTTTGACCAGTGTAATATTTTAAGTGAAGTATCCTCCTATTTTGACGGAGGCTAGAGCCCAGCAATGGAACGTATATGAGGGGAGTTGACACCGCTATCAACTCATTTAGGTAACTGTAAGAAAGAGCTTCAATTCCAATTGGAGGTGGGATCTCGACTAACATCTATGCCGTGGTACCTACAATATCTAACATCTATAGTCTCCACAGGAGGGCCATATCAGTTCTTACCACAATATTATCATTCCCGACAATTCTCTATCTGTGGCTTATCATAATTATGAATATTTTTGTATTCATAATTAACATATTATTAATCGTTAATTATGTAAAAGTTAGCATTAAGATTTTTCCGTTCATTATCAGAATAGATTAGTTTTATTTTTCCAAATATGTAGAGCTGCTTAATTCTTATTATTATCTAATCAAATTAGGATAAATACTCAAGTACCGTGTAGTGACAGAGTAAGAATACAATTCACCACCCCCATCTCTTGCCCGTGGGTGTCGTAAAAGACGACTAAGGGATTAAATATGCTTATAATATATATGCAAGAGAAAGAAAACTCGAAATAAAATCCTATAGCAACATTTGTGACCCGCGTCAAGGTCAATTTACCTTTTATTATAAAGGAGGCTCGAGCTTAAATATATGAACTGAAATGGTGAAGAACTATGTCTTGTTTTTGTATTTCTCAAAGCGAGTCCATATAGACACAAACACGTAAATGTATAGGATTTAGTCGGCGAGAGAATGAGATAAAGGATGAAGAAGTTTCACTTGGACTGAAAATACAATTCACTGCTCCCTTTTACAAGTCGTAAAATACGACTCCTCACACAGTTCCTATACGCCCCATTGCTGAGCTCGAGTCCCCTACACAGTGGGAAGGTAATTGACCCGCTATGCCACATTGGTTAGGCGGATTGTCATAGGGTTTTATTTCGAGATTTCCTTTTCTTGCATGTTATTAATGTTAAGACATCTTTTACGACACCCACGGGCATGAAAAGGGGTAGAAGAAGAAAATTCTAAGGGATATAATATAATGTCTATATAAGAAAAGATCAACTTGAAATAAAACCATCTCGTCTGACCATCATGGTATAGGTCTATTTCTTTCCTATTAAAAGATATGAGATATATATAAAAGAACTGAGATGATTCTGATGATTTTATCAAGCTGGTTGGCTATTGTATTTGGTGTTATGAATCCCAAGAGATCGGAACTGTCCAGTCGTTGATATTCTCTTCATCATCACCCGTATAAATCAACTTGTTGGGCTCAGGCCTCCTCCACAATGGAAGAGAAATTGATCTACTATACCACGCTGGTCAGACGTGTTGGTATAGGAATTTATGTCAAGTTTTCCTTCTTTTGCTTAGATTTTATCTGCATATTATGTATATCCCTTAATCGTCTTTTATGACACCCACAGGTAAAAGAGGGGTGGAATAAGTGGTTGTTTCCATAGTCGGTTTTTATTTTTACACGCATAAAAATAAGGAGTGGAGACTTATTATTCCCTTAGCCTGATACCACTCAGGGTGAACTAATCATTAATGCATCTATTCCTCAGTATTCCACAAGCTGTGGTACTTCCTCAGTACGTATGTGCTGACGCTGAAACGGTTCGACCTGTTCCTCCAAGGAACTTTTCTGATCATCATACTGCTGGAAACCAACGTATACCTTTTATTGAAGAGAGATGCTGCTGAAGGCTACCATCCGATGCTTATAGAAGGTAATTAGTAAATAATATTATATATTTCTTCTGTTTTCCTGTATTAAGAATACATTTCACCACATTTATCCCGTGGATGTCGTAAAAGACGACTATGGGATATAATATGTACATAACATCTGTACCAAAGAAGGAATACTCTACATGAAACCCTATACCAACATGTCTGACGAGCATGGTATCAGTAAATTCCCTCCCATTGTGGAAGAGGCCTGAACCCAACAGTGGAACATATGTAGGCTGCGTCTTTTACGACACCCACGAGCAATTGTAAGGGTTAGTAGTATTCACAGTTGGCAACACACAGCTAGGGACACGTAAAAAGTATCGATAGTTTTAGGTATCGAGTACTTTTCTTTCGATACTGATACTTTTGTACTCAATACTTTGCATTCGATACTTTTACTCAATGAGTACTTTTTGGCAGGTATCGTATCGAATAAATTATAGAAATTATCCATGTTAAACTTGACCTCATGGCCCACGTTTATGGTAACGTCATCTAGTTCAAATGTAATGAACCTCCTAAAACGTGGCTCCAAATATTTTAGTAGCAGTAGCAGTACTCGATACTTTACTACTCTACTGTTTCGATACTTTAAAGAGTACGATACTTTTTCTTCGATACTACTCGTGAGTACAGTATCGATACTTTTTATCGATATCGTGTCCCTACACACAGCATTTAAAACAATAGGAACCAAATCAATCACAAATAAACACATAATACTGTTTTAATTTATGTAAATTCAGAATGGGTGAAACTTGGCGCTGCTGGGACTGAAGTGTTGTTAGGAACTGCAGTAGCCTGGTGGGGCCGTGGACGCAGACAATTGGCACTCTCCGGCTGGATTGCAATTACGTCGGCAAGTGGCTTACTTGTACTCGCCTTTCCTTTTGATAAATCTAATGTCTGGGATGTTGGTGAGTCGTAAACTTATAAAATAATAAACTTATGATTAACAGGATTTGTATAATTCAACCCCCATCTTGCCCGTGGGTGTCGTAAAAGAGGACTAAGGGATTTTGATAGGCATATAACATCTAGGCAAGGGTAGTAAAAAACCGGCTAAGTGCGAGTCGGAGCCGCGCACGAAGAGTTCCGTACCATTATCTATAAAAAAGGAAAAAAACGCGTTCGTTGTATGGGAGCCCCCCCTTAAATATTTATTTTATTTTGTTTTTAGTATTGGTTGTTATAGCGGTAACAGAAATACATAATATGTTAAAATTTCAACTGTATAGCTATTGCGGTTCTTGAGCTACAGCCTGGTGACAGACAGACGGACAGACACCGAAGTCCTATACCAATCTATTTGACCAGCATGGGAATGCCAATTGTCTTTCTAGCGTGGAGGAGGCGCGAAGCCAACAGCTGGACGTATATAAGCTGAGATAAGGTATAAATCCCGTATTTTATTGCTGAGTTTCTCAAATGTTGCCTCTATTACAACCACCATGATCACGTGAGGCGCCATGATCCTTATATTAACCATAATCTCGTATTAGTGACTACGCTAGTTTAAAATTCATAAATCTATCTAAATTTAGCTACTTCTAAATAAAAGGTGACTAAATAAATGGTTTTCCGTGCGGTGATGGAGTAAGAATACTATTCACCACTGTCTATCTCGCCCATGGATGTCGTAAATGACTACTAAGGGATATGTTATGCAAATAACATCTATGCAAGAGGAGAAAAACTCGAATAAAACCAACTCGTCTGACCAGCGTGGTAAGTCAATTTACCTCCCATTGTGGAGGAGCTAAAGCCCAGCAGTGGGATGATGATGATGATAATAATTTAAATCTAACAAATCTAATATACTACCACCGGATCGGAACGCGGCGATATGGTTTTCTCTTTGAATTTGATCAATATTTGAACAGAACACAACGGAACTGAAGCAGTTTTTAAGTTATTCTCAATAATACGTATTTAGTTACGTCAAATACATTGTTTTGGAGTCGGTTTTTAATACATTTGTGAAATTCCCAGGGCTTTGTGGCGATAGAACTGTCAGCTCTCTCGTGAACTATACAAGCGATAGTAACGTTTCTGGTAGAACAGTGGCTCTGGTCCTCACAGCTCTCTTATGTGCCTTAACGAAGATCAGCATCTGGTCTCACGGGCTCACATACCTTGATGACCACGATCCATCAAATGGGCCGTTCTTCTATGGTAAGTAATAGACAAGTTTGATTTCATCATTCCAACGCATATCAGTCGCATTGCTGGGCTGAAATCTCCTCCAGGATAGGTTGGATATTAAGCTACCACGCTGATCAAACGGGTTAATGTATCTCTTGTTTAAATGTTACATGCATATTATAGCCTTGAGTCAGCTTTTACGACAGCCACGGGTAAGGTAAAGATGAGGAATAGCGTCCTTACTTCGTTACCATTTGGAAAGTCCTTGAAATTTACTATGACGAAATTATCACGCTTGTCCTGATGACTAATAAGCTTCATCGATGGAAAGGATTTGGTACTCGTGGTCCGTAATACATTTTATTTAATGAGGTGAGAAGAGTACATATTATTTCATCGTCATCAGCATCATCATTTCAGCCTATCGCCGTCCACTGCTGGACGTAGGCCTCCCTCATGTTATGCCACAAAGTGCGGTCCAGTGCCGCCTGATTCCAGCGACGCCCAGCAACCTTCAACAGGTCGTCGGTCCACCTAGTGGGGGAGCCTTCTAGAATGCGTTGTCCGATGCGTGGTCGCCACTCGAGGACCTTTCTTCCCCAGCGGTTGTCGGTTCGTCTAGCGATATGGCCTGCCCATTGCCATTTCAGCGTGATAATTCTTCGTGCTATGTCGGTTACACCCGTTCTTCTGCGGATTTCCGTATTTCGGATTCTATCTCGCAGAGAAATCCCGAGCATAGCCCATATTATATCAACTCCAGTAATTCAGATAAGAGCAGTTTTGGTGATGATGGTTTAAATTTACAGGTATTCTTATCTCAATTCGCTTATCCCTCGGACTCAGCGGTGACAGCTGGCTTCGGGCCAGCTCCGTACGTGAAGACTGGTGGGAGGCGCATATATCTATTTGCATGTTGACTCTCATGTTTGCCATACTCTTCACATTATTCCCCGCGAGAATGAAGATTTATGCACAAGAAGATGATTGTATAGACACCGGTAAGTCAATATTAACTAGGGATGTTGTGGAGATCCGTAACCAAAACTATTGGATATCTATACTTTTTACTTTTAATGCATATAGGTAAAGCTGAAGAGTTTGTTTGTTTGAACGCGCTAATCTTAGGAACTGCTGCTCCGATTTGAAAAATTCTTTCAGTGTTAGATAGCCCATTTATCGAGAAAGGCTATAGGCTATATATCATCGCGCTAAGACCAACAGTCCGCGGCTCTAGGGAGACGGCTGTCGACAATGTACTGCTATTACTTAAATTTGTGGCGTTATCAACGTTATAATGAAGTTTAGAACACGATGTATCGATTGTGAAGTGTTGATGATATCGAAAACATCTATTTTTCAGGTTTTTGTGCTTCCCTGAATCGCATCATACGCAACAAAGCTTTAGTGGTGCAGAGTTTAGCATTGTCATTCCTCAGCGCGGCTGTGTTCTGCTTCGTACCTTATGATGGGGCTTACGTGCAAGTTTGTATAAATAATAGTTATTAACTAGGGATAATGATCTGAGATCCAATGGCGGACTAAGGGCAGAGCAGACGAGACGATCCGCGAACCCCGGTTCAAGGAAAATTTAAGAAATTGAAAGGTCGAGATTTCAAAACCTTTTAGATCCAAACTGTTTATTTCAGGCAATTTGGAGCTCTAAGGTTCCACATTCCATTATTGTCGTATGGTTACGGTATGGTTGTAAACATGAAATGATGTCCTTGGAATCATCATAGCTCTTATAAGTCCCACTGCCATGCTCGAGCTTCCTCCACAATGGGAAAAATATTGACCCATTATATCACGTTGGTCAGACCTGTTAGTATTGGGTGTTTTCGAGTTTACCTTCTTTTGTATTTATGTTATATGCACATTTGAATACCTTAGTCATGTTTTATGAAACCCACGGGCGGCAAAGGGCTCTTGAATTGTATTCTTACTCCGTCACTACACATAATATTCCTATAAGGATATCAAAATCATATTATCCGCATGAAATAATTCAAAAAATGACAATACATTAATCGTTATGGTTTTCTTTCTGTTCCTTAAAATTGTGATTCTATCTATACCAATAAATAAAATTGGAGTGTATGTTTGTAATGTCAAAATAATAGGCTTTTTTCATGCTCACACGGTTATTTGCACGACACCTATGCCTAAAATAGCAATTAAAAAATTTTTGTCTGTCTGTCTGTTTGTTCCGGGTAATCTTGAAAACGGCTGAACCGATTTCAAAAATTCTTTCACCAATGGAAACCTATAATATCAGGGCGTAAACTAGGCTATATTTTATCCCACGGAAACGGGAACTATGCGGGTAAAACGACTATAACCGAAGCGAAGCGAAGGTGGGTTGCTAGTTTATTTTAAAAATACTAACGCAAAAAGAAAAACGAAATTAAAAATACTTTATGAAAAATGGGTTTCTTAGGCATTGATTAATTTATTAACCGATTTAATAATATTTGTTTGAGAGATTCGTCATTTCTACCATTAATATATTATATTAATTCATTCATCTCAGCTTAAAATAGATCCTACTACTGGGCTCGATCCTCCTCCAAACCATGAGGGAAATTGATACTATACCTTGCTGGTCAAACATGTTAAGATAGGGTTATATTTCAAGTTTTCCTCCTTTTGCATAGATGTTATACGCATATTATAGCCCCTAACTCATGTTTTAAGACATCCTCGAGCCAGAGAAATAGCGCCATCTATACTACACGTTAACTACACGAATAATACCAGTATACCGCTTATTTAATGTTGAGGTAGCCGACATTAAGTTAAATTTCTTATGTTTTAAATATCTCTTAGTCGTCCTTTACGACACCCTCGAGTAAGAGAGTGGATGGTGCACTGTATTCCTATGCCATCACCATATGGCAACAAGAAATTACTGCTACCTTTTCCTTGGTGATTCAGAGATTCGGGTCAGCTGATTTTCAATTAATGTCGCCTTGGATACGCTTATGTCTGACAACAGAGGTCGATAGACTGATATTTTTTTTTAAAGACAACACCCCGCACTAAGGAAATAATTCTTTTATTGCGGGGGACTTTACAAACATATAATTAACAGACACAAATAACATCCAGAGTCAGAACAACAATTTGTGGATCGCGCAAAGTGTTGTCCTGCATGGGATTCGATCCCCCGACCCTGGCACTGTAGGTATCTTAACCATATGCAGTCAGAGAATTGGATGAGTGGTTAATTAAAACAACTATCATACTAATCAACAGGCTTTATTCCACGTGGAGACAATACGACAGGACCCACGAACATCCCGGACACTCTCGGACATCTTCAGGTCTTTTGTCATCATTTTCTTTGTGATGGTAAGTTTTTCTTTATCATTTTATTTCGTGTTATACGGTGGCCGCTACGAAAACTATCAACCCTTACGGCGACCGGTGTTGTGGCGTAGTGGACTGTAGGGGAGGATTTTATGCCAGCAACATACCACGTGAGTGTTTTCGAAGGACCAGTGGGACGCGAATCCCACAAGTGGGACCGATTGCCACAAAATGAGGGTGAGATAGGAATCTTTGGAGAACTTACCTAGCTTCTCTGGTGTTCACGGAGCTGATAATTCGCTGGGCTGATGGTGTTTCCCGTTGGGATGTGCTAAAGGTGTACCCGACGAGCTGGTATAATAAATTGGGCCGAACGCGAGCACTGAATTTATTGTCTGTTATACTATACACTCTGACGGTCCAGATTCACGATACACTTGTGCGCCCGGCGGGGTACGTTGCAATAATATAGAACGTCAACGGTGATGTATAATTATTTGTGCACGCCCCGGGTTACTCGACCAGTATGTGTCAAAATGTCGGCCAGCGTCGCGCTCAGGCCCGGACGCACGACAAACGACAAATCTAGGCGGATTTAAACGAATAACATCCGTCGCGATTTTCGGTGCGAACAACCGGTCTTACAAATATTGCCACAACTTTTGCAATAGGTACTGTGAAAGAAGAGTATATATTCAGTAGAATCTAAGCAATTGGGATAAGTGCAGGCAAATGATGATGATGAATGATAATGGCATATTTTTTCTTTATTTGACTTAGCCGATCTGCAAATTCATAGAATAGAAGGAATTTAAGTAATAAGTGAAGGGCTTGTCTAGTCTGTGATGGGCTTGTTTAGTCTGTCACTAGCAGAGAGGTCACATGAGAAGACTAGGTGGTGCCTTACTGCCTTTCCAAGTAATCAGTTCTGGTCATCTGCACAATGGACGGAATTGCAGGTTATGTGGTATTCACCACAGGTTATGTGGCGCCACACCGCCATTCAGTCAACCCGGACTCGGACGGTTAGCCAGGAACTGTAACCAGAAAAATTAGTAATTGATATGTTCTTTGTACCTCACCTTCCTTCCTTTTTTTTTTGGGTGAGTTATGGTCAGTGCACACACCTAGTGTTGCCCAAAAAAGTCTTGGTCTTGCGGTCTTGGTCTTGGTCTTGCGAGAAATGCGAGACCGAGACCAAGACCAAGACCGCTTAATTTTTGCAACAAGGACTGGCCCTGCAAGACTTGAGCAAGACCAAGACTGGGCCTGCAAGAGTCTCGCGGTCTTGCATTTAATTCAAATCACCATTTCAGCTTATATACGGTTGAGCTCGTGTCTTCTACATAATAGGAGGAGAATCGGCCGTGGCCGGAGGGGAATCGCCACGGTGATCGGCCGTGTTGTTACAGGTCATACATGTCAAGTTTTCCTTCTCTTGCACCGATGTTATATATTATAGCCCTTAGTCGTGGGTTCGCAGTCACGGGTAAAATAGGGGGTGATGAATTATATTCTTACTCCGTCACTACACGGCAAGTCAAATCAGTCTTGAGATATCCATCTATTGGCCAATCGATTCCCAATGTTGGTGTTGGCTTTTCAGAATTACTCTTCGGAAAGGCTTAAGGACAAAAATACCGTAATCACGAAAGTGCTCTTGCCCATTATACATATTTATATATCCGTTTATTCATTAGCCCAACGACGTTCACTGTTGGACATAGAAATATGCCTACAATTAATCTATATAAAGGTTCATGTAGGGACAGAGTACGATCACCATCAGGCAGTACATGAAGCGTTGCTCCCAGCGCTATTTTGCCTCTGCCACGACTCACCCCAATCCACTAGTGGTTGGGGCGATAAACTACGTCCCCTCAAAAATATCCGCGGTCCGACGTCCTCGTCATCTTCTTGAAGAAGAAGATGACGCTATTATGATCGCCCAAGAAAGGACCTACACAGCTCGCGCAGCGATAAAAGATAAAACTCCGCGGTATCGGCCTCGCCGTCGAGGTCGAAAACCGCGCCGCGTAAAAGTCATTATCCTAAACTTGGCCATGCCCAGTTTGCTCTCAGCGACGCCCCGAGCCGAGGTCCGTTCCCCACAGGGGGGGCCCTCGGGCGATGTTCGCTTAACTTACTTACCGGGTTGAGAGCCATCAGCGCTCACCCATTGACCGCGTTAAGCTGTCAAGGTCATCTGCGACCAACAGCTACACACACACACAAAAAAAAAGACAGAGTACGAATATAATTCACCCTCTCTTACCCGTGGATGTCGTATCAAATCGGATCGGGCAATGGTGTTAGGAACCCATGAAAAAAAATTGAAATAAAAATATCGATTCGTTAATGAATTGAGAGACCTGTAAGTTCTCAATTTTGTCATCGTTTTTTCGTGTAAATTGATTAAAATGTATAAAGGAATGATACTTAATCTACAACATATTCGTATTTTGTTAAATGTTCATTAGAATTTGAATAAATCAATGATTACGTTTGCATAAGCAAGACAAACTTCGCTTTAACATAAATCAGCTGATCGGCCGATGACCGTTGATGAGTCGCCTTTGTACCTACGTAACCATTGAAAGGTTCGCGCAATTCTAATACCTATTTATACTGTCGAAATTTTATATGCTTACATATATCCTGTCTGTACATACCTACATAATGCATAAAATTTAAGGCATAAACTCTTAGTCACACATTTTTGTAATCACTATAACTTTTACGTTATATTGTTTTTGTGTAATATACATTCTAATTATGATCTATGACTGTTGAACTACAACATACATGAACAGTTGTCCCATAACCTGATACACCCTGTGTATATAACATATGTGCAAGAGAAGTGAAACTAGAAAGAAAACCCTGTATCAACATGTCTGACCAGCGGGGTATAGTAGATCAATTTTCCTCTTACTGGAAGGAAGCTTAAGCCCAGCAGTGGCACTTTTATGAGCTGTGACGATGACGACGAATATCATACATTTTACAAGTATTAAAACCATAAAATTTTAAACCAGTTTTATATGTTCTTGAATAAATAGTATATTAAGAGCTACATGGATCCAGCGGCCAAGTATTTATATAGGCAATAGAGCAACAGGTTTTTTCAAGTATCCAGAGTATCAGTAACTAAACTGGAAATACAATAGATACATACCACTTAACTTGAAGGGGAATATAAACAATCGCATTAATTGTAAAATATCGCATTGATTATAAAATGACATAAAATTTATTGTATCAACTGCCTCGTGTGGTGACGTCTTAAGAAAATAGGGTCGAAAGTCCTTTCATAAGAGTAGTAACGCTGTCTAATGGAACACCAGGGGAATAGAAGAGTAATTTTCTCCAGTGGTAAGTATTGTATTCAATAGTGAACTATAGGCTAGCAGATGGATAGATAGGATAGGATATTTGATTAATTTAGTTGGATTTTTCATTGCCATGATAAATTACTGTTACGTTATTCTAACTGCAAAACTTTGCGAGACTCTTGCTGCAATACCAAGACTTGGGTGCGCAAGACCAAGACCAAGACGAGACCAGGTGTGATGTTGCAAGACCAAGACCAAGACCGGTCCAAGTCTCGTCTTGGGTCTTGCATTTGGGCAACACTACACACACCGTCTATTCTGTCCAGAGTGACGAAAGGACGCCGCGCGGTCCCAACGTAATTCCTCTCTTCATCATTGGGCCGACCAACGGTATCGAGTTACTTGTCGTCCGTGGCCAGCACGGCATGCCTCACCTTCCTAACATTTTATTTTCATTTCGTTTTATTTTCTTTCAGATCTTCCGCGTAAGATTTTCAGGGCATCGTGCCGATGGTGTTAAATCCAATACAGCTTCTCGCGTGGCAGGTGTTGTTGCCATATTTGTCGCCGTATTCTTCGCTGTCATGGCTATTTTACGATGTGACATTGGAGATATAGCGGGTATTGAAAATGGAAGTTTCCAGCAACCAAGCTGCAGTAGCGGCTGTGGGTAAGATTCATTTCATCATATAACTAACGCCACATATACATATATCCCCTTGTCAAATGTCTTCAAAGAAGTTAAATAATTTACTGTCGAATTGTATTCTTATTTTCTTTGAAGCTTAAGATATTGGACTTCATATTCTAAGATCTCAGCGTAACTTTTGTTTAATCTAATTCATGAAAAGAAGTATCTATCTATTGAAGCAACAACTGGGTAGGGGCACTCACCTGATAAATAACCTGTGGTTCGTTTTCTTTTCGGCGTGAAGGACAGACCACCATTACTATGGTCTTACAGTCTGAGAATAACTAGCTTACCTAAATTGCCTCATCTTGTCAAATTCAATTTTTAACCATTTATAACGCATAAACCCCGAGAGGGCACTTACATATAGTCAATTTTAACACAATTAAATTAATCCAATAAACTACTACCGTATCAGAACGCGAGTTGTACTGAGAAGATCCGGCCAAGAAACTCAGCGAGTTTATCTATTGTTTTTAATTTAGCTCAGCTCGTATACGTCCCACTGTTGGGCTCGAGCCTCCTCCACAATGAGAAAGAAATTGAGCTACTAAACGACGCTGATCAGATAGTTTGGTACAGAGTTTTAGTTTGAGTTTTCCTTCTCTTGTACAGATGTTATCTACGTATGAAATCCCTTAATGATCTTTTACGGCAGTCACTAGTAACAGAAGGGGTGGCGAGAGAGAGATTTAATGTATGTTGTCTAATATTAAATGTTATTATTTTTCTAAAATTAAAATGAATATGTTTAAACGTAATTTTCAGATGCAACTCTGAGAATTATGGCTTCAGTCCGGTATGTCTTTTGGATACCGGGACTACATATTTCTCCCCATGTAATGCCGGCTGTTCGCAATCAGAGGATCTCAACGGATATCTGTAAGTGTATGTAATAATTTTAGGTTCTTTTTACTTGGTCTCGATATTTCCAGATTAATGGAGCGTGAAATCACATGAATTGAACTGGTGTTTGGGTAGAATGATGTTTTCATTAAATTAATTAAAAGTATCTAAAACCACTCATCCTCTCAGCTCATATATGCCTCAATATTATTCAATAGTGGGCTCGAGCCTCCTCCACAATATGAGGGAAATTGACCTTGCTATACCATGCTGGTCAGACAGGTTGATATAGGGTTTTGATCTACTACGCCGGCAAGCATAAGTAGATAGTTTCTTATACATTTTTTTTCATAAAAACTTAGTACCTGATTAAAAAATGGGCGAATAGCTACAATAACAAAATTATAAATAGGCTAAGCCAAACTTATGCTATTTTTAGATTTATTTCTATCACCGTTTTTTACACGGAATCTTTGAGGTATACGATCAGTCCATTGGGAAGCTTACATGAGGATATGAATCCAACATTTTGGGATAAATTGGGATAAATTTAATCTAATAAATTATATTCACCGAGTACATAGAAAATGTTGTATTTAAAGCGTGAGAATTTGTATTATCCGTGGATATCGTAAAAGATGACTAAAAGCTCTACATCGACCTCGGTCAACGCCATCTAATGCCTTCTGGTCAAAATTTACATTTCCAAGGTGGGTTGACGTCAGGCAGGCATTGCCAATAACTTTTGCAAGACGTGTAATGGAAGAAGAGTACATGTTGCGGGGACCCCAAGTAAATAGGACAAAAAAAGGATGATAAAATGTTATCTATACCAATCTTGGGTGACCTTTCATTATGAAATACTGCACAGATGGCCTAGTGATTAAGAGTACTTATAGTACCTACCAATGTCGTGGGTTTTTGAATCCCATGCAAGACAACACTTTGTGCGATCCACAAATTAATTTTTTTTTTTTTTGTGGGTGGCCTGTGGTCGGCGCGCCTCCGCACCACTCCGTCCGGGGCGACAGAGGGGCTTAAGCACGCAACTCCCGCAACCCACCCGAAAACCACCTCGCCTTCGTCGTTGGGCCGACCACCGGAGCAGAGTTAACTTGTCGTCAGTGGTCGGCCCGACGGAATACCCCTTACTTGGAAGGCAGAAGGCTGCGACCGCGTCCCAATTCCCGACGCTGTCGACCATCGCCCTAGCGATGGCCGGCAGCGTCAGGTCGGCACCGATGATTGCGACGAGTTCACGGCGCACAAATTAATGTTTTGAGTCTGGATGTAATTTGTGTCTGTTAATTATGTTTGTTAAGTCCCTCGCAACACATGGATTATTTCCATAGTGCAGGCTATTGTCCTTATACTAGCTGACCCAACAGACGTTGTTTTGTTCAAATAAAATAAAAGGTATTCTCCTTGTAATGGATAGCAGTGCCACCTGCCGGATCCAATTGTAAATCTAAAGCATTCTCAAATCCCCTTGAACACATACAAAAAATTTCATCAACATCGGTCCAGCCGTTAGGCGTTCAGTGACACACACACGTACACATATATAGATATATATATCCATACTAATATTATAAATGCGAAAGTAAGGATGTTTGTTTGTTTGTAACGCTTTCACGCTTAAACCACCGAACCGATTTCAAAAATTCTTTCACCAATGGAAAGCTATAATATCAGGGAGTAACATAGGCTATATTTTATCCCGGTATTCCCACAGGAACGGGAACTACGCCGCGGGTAAAGCGACTGAAACCGAAGCGAAGCGAGGGCGGGTTGCTAGTTTTACTAATAACTATAACAGCACGAATTATTCGTACAAATCTTCTGGCACTAAATAATTTTAACACTATTTCTAGTGTGTATCACAACTGTTCCTGCGGTCCCGGGTTGCAGCGTGCAGCACGAGGTGCCTGCTCGCTAATATCATGTCAGCTCGCCTACTCTGCTTACCAGGTGTTATATACCATCATGCTGGCTGTCTCAGGTTAGTATCACTCACACTAAGAATATCTAATCACCATCATCACGGCACATATAAGTTCCACTATTGTATTCGGGACTAAGGAAGCTTGAGGCAAGCAGTGGAATTTATATGAAATGAAATTATGATGACGATTCATTTTCAATTCATGATCATTTCAGTCCAATTAAGTTCGAATATTGATTCCAAGCTCGACAATAGGAGCCCAGCGTAGCCTGTCTAGACCCTGACCCACGCCGGCGCCTCCTTCAGTGAGACTGCTGAATCACAGAGGGCGATGAGCGTCCCAGTTCTTGTCGCCGTCGAGCATCGTCCTAGCAATAGTCAGCAATGTCAGGCAGGTTGCAGCCTACGTAATTGCGATGGTCCACTTCATGGGTGGAGAGGATCAAATTCAGCGCGTTATGAGACCCTACGCCACTATAAGTACAAAAATTTTAGATCTTATGGAATTAATAACTTGTTTTGTTCGCAGCGGCGTGTTTCCTGATGCAGGGCATGGTCATAATTCGAGCAGTGCGCCCGGCGGACAAGGCGATCGCAGTAGGAGCCTCAATGTCCGTGGTGGCGCTACTGTCGTTTATTTTTGGACATCTGCTCTACATGATAATCAGTTGTAAGTATACATTAAAAATGACTATTTTCTGTCATGGTGATGATCAATTAAGCTTTCTGTCCAATAATGGATAGATAAGCTGACGTTTGAATGGATAATTTGAATCTAAATACGTTATTAACCCCAAAAATAACTTCAAACTTTTTCAACAAGTATGCCCAAAACCCGATTGGATGTATTGTATTTACTTTCGTTTTTCATCATTTCAGCTCATATAAGTTTCATTGTTGGTATCCCTTGTATATGCCTTAGTTGTCTTTAACGACAACTTCCGCTTTTATTTAAGCTCAACTTCAAAATCACCATGTGAGGGTTCCCATATATTGTCAATTTTTAACATTTTACCTTAAATTAATCCAATAAACTAACACCACTTCTTAATGGACACTACGGTAAAAAACTCAATGGGTTTGTCTATTATTTTTTTTTACAACCTTTCTTTTATAAAAATTGTATATGTCACCGGAAAATTGTATGAACCGATAGTTTGTTTATAACTAGTATAAGTTTATAAATCTCACTAAAGTGAGATTATAAACTATCGATAGGGCTTGGAAAGAAGATCATCATCATCTTGCTCTTATCCCAATTACTTGGGGTCGACGCAATATATCATCTGTTTTGACATATTGCAAAAAGTTTCGGCAATGACTTTTATGACCGGCCGCCTGCCTGACGTCAACCCTCCTTGGGAATGTAATCATTGACCCAAATGGTACCAGATGGAGTTGGTCCGGGTCAATCTAGAGCTCTTAGTCGTCTTTTACGACACCCACGAGCAAAGCAAGGGTTGGTAGTATTCGAAGCCGCCACCACACAGCTTGGAAACAAGATAATAAATTTAAAAATCTTAATATATTATGTACGTTTTGTTTTTGTTTTAAATAGAGTGTTCAAGTTATTCTTAATTAAATTAAACAAAATAATTCGTAAGTCATTTATTTGACAAAGAAAAAAAATATATTTTTATATTATTATAAAAATACGTTTTAAGCTTTTATTACTTAACGCCCATGACGTGTGGTGTCCCACAGGGGTCAGTCCTCGGACCTACCCTGTGGAACATCGGCTACGACTGGGCGTTGAGGGGGAGCCTCCCGCCCGGGCTGGGCGTGATTTGTTACGCCCACGACACGCTCCTCGCAGCCCGCGGTGGGACGCTACAAGAGGCGGCAAACCTGGCGACTCTAGGCACCGAAGAGATCGTCAGGCGGATCGAGGCGTTGGGGTTGAGGATGGCCCTGGACAAGACGGAGGCCCTCTTGTTCCATGGGCGCCGCATGAGCCCTCCCATCGGCGTTTCAATCACCGTCCGTTCGCTTGAAATCAGCATCCGGCCCCATATGAGCTATTTGGGTCTGGTGCTCGACGGGCAATGGTGGTTCCAGGAGCATTTCCGCAGGCTTGCTCCACGGCTCGTCGGCGCGGCATCCGCTTTATCGTGGCTTATGCTGAACGTGGGCGGACCGAGCGCTACGTGTCGACGGCTGTACGCGGGGGTCATCCGATCGATGGCCCTGTATGGCGCACCGGTGTGGGCGGGGTCCCTGACCGTCCGACTCAGGGCTCTTCTGTGGCGACCACAGAGGGCCATGGCGGTCAAAGCTATACGCGGATACCGCACCGTGGCGACGGAGACAGCGTGCCTGTTGGCCAAGACTCCCCCATGGGACCTGGAGGCGGCAATGGTCGCCGATTTGTTTCGGCGGATGTCAGGGGTGCGAGCGGAAGGCGGTGTGGTCTCTTTAAGGGAGCTCACCGCCTGGCGCGTCAACGCCCGCCGAGACGTCATTGCCCGTTGGGCAGTCCGGCTGGAGAGGCCTCGGTTCGGGATGCGGATCGTGGAGGCCTTCCGGCCGGTGCTGATGCAGTGTTTGAAACGGCGGCATGGAGTGCTCTCCTTCCGACTGGAGCAGGTGTTGACGAGGCATGGATGTTTCGCCAAATACCTGCACAAGGTCGTTAGAAGCGTGCATTCGATTGTGTTAACACAAATTTGATACTGTCCAAGATGTCATACTACGGGTTTAATGCAGCGACAGTGAATTGGTTCCACAGTTACCTAAGTGGGCGAACACAGTACGTTGAAATTAAACAAAAAGACGGCTCAACCAATTGCTCTAAGCTTTGCGCCGTGACTAAAGGCGTTCCGCAGGGGTCTATTTTGGGACCGATTTTATTTATTCTGTACTGCGCAGATATAGTGAAAATTGTGAAAAAATGCAAATACCACATCTGCGCTGATGACACCCAAGTTTACATTTCCTTTAAACCGGATGAGTACGAAGAGGCGTTGAAATCGTTAAACGAAGACCTTGAGCGAATAGTACAATGGTGTAAGGTACACTCTCTCGTGCTCAACCCACTTAAAATGAAATATTTAGTTTTTGGTACCCGAGCTCAACTAATAGAAATAGGACCAAAACTAACTGGATGTATTACTATCATGGGGGAGCAAATCGTGCGTGTCGACGAGGCTCGCAATTTAGGTATAATTATGGATGCCGAGCTTCGATTTGAGACACATTGCTGAAAGTATTCGAAACTGTTTTTATAGGCTAAAGGTATTATACAAAGCGCGACCATTTCTTAGCGAGGAATTGCGGACTTTACTCGTGGAGACATTGATACTTTCAAAATTAAACTATGTTGATACCATCTATGGCCCGCGACTCTTTTGCAGGAGTGAGCGGGTAATTCAGAGGCTCCAAAATGCTTGTACGCGCTTTTGTTTTGATATCCCTAGGCGATCTCATGTAACTCCATACTATAACAAGCATAACATACTGAAAATGAAGGCAAGACGAAAGCTTCACTTAGCATGCCTAATGTTTCGCATTACAATGTCTAAAGCACTCTCATATTTATACAACAAGTTGGAATGGCGACATGAACGAGACAGAAGGATAGGTAGGTTATGTACACCGCAACTATCCATTCCGCATCATCGAACTAGTGCATTCAGAGGGAGCTTTCGGTATGCAGCTACTAAGTGCTGGAATAATATCCCCCCACCGATAAAACACTGTACAAATAGCTCAACTTTCAGACTTAGGTTGCGGATATTTCTGATGGAGCACCAAAGGAAATTTGAAAATATTAGAGCAAACGTATCTAGGTGATTCTTAGATAACTGTGATTTTTACAATTCAAAATTTTTAAAAATTAAAAATGCTTTAAAAATATTTTCTGGGTACTAAGGGTGTCTGATTATGCTCAGAATTAAGCCTCTAACGTAGTTCTACTACAACTTTAACGGCCAAGAAATTAGGACGAAAATTCGAAATTCTAACGCCACGGTACTGACATCTAAATGAAATATTCAAAGTACTTGCCTAAATCTGTCAAAAATCTTAAACTAATAAAACAAATGATAAATTATAAGACTTTAATAATTATTCAGAGATATTTTTGGTATTTTCTTTCTTTATTTTAACAATCTTGGCAATTTATTTCTATTAGAATTAGAGTAACAATTTTTATAGTAGTCTTAGAATAAAATCAAGTTTAACATGAGTCCGGAGTACTGGGGCCATTTTTCATAATACTAGAACATTTTTAAATGATAATAAATTAAAATATTAAGAAAATATGAATTTATATCTAATTTATTATTTTTACCATGGTACTGACATCCACGGTACTGACATTTAAATGTTTAATTAACCTAAACTAATTACTTACACATAACTAAAATAATTTTCCAAATAATTTCGATTTCACACGAGAAATTAAATAAATATTTAGTATAATTAACCCAAACATTGTATTAATATGCGTAAACTTCAATACCATGGTACTGACATGTAATTTTATGACTTACCTTTTTAAAAATAAAACAAATTATTTCTGTCATAACATTGGGACTAAAAAATAAATACACAGCTGTGAATAGTACACAAATAGTGCTTCTTTAAAATGCCACCAGAGCGAGCGAACGAAACTTAATAAAAGATGGCGATTAGACGGCAAATATTTTGAATTTAAAAATTGAATAAAATTCCAGGACATAAATCAATAACTATTATTCCTTTCTACCAATCAATATGATATGATTGCAGTATAATTTGATGAAATATACAATAGATTTTAGAAAAGCTCAACTTTAGATTATAAGATGAGGTTTTGTAGAAATTTATACATTTAGTTTGAAAAACGAAAATCAGACATGCCACGGTACTGACATTTTGGGTATATTTCTGTAAGTTATTCATAGTCCATGAATACCTATGTTTCAATATACAATGTCAGAGGTAAAATACTATTAAATTTATTATATTTATAGTTTTTTGATCGAAAAAATCATGTTGAATAATAATTATAGTACTAGACACGAAAAATCACAGCTATCTGAGAATCACCCATCTGCTATTTAGCAATTTTACTATAGTATGTATGTATGTATCTGTATATGCATAATTATGGATGTATTTATGTCTATATTTTGATGTGTATTATATGTACACCTTTTTATCTCATTGTTGCGCTGCCTAGTGTAATTCAACTATAGATTGTAAGACATTGATTGCTAGTTTTTTTATTTATTTATTTTAAACATTTAATACTTGATTGTTGAATTGATAGTTTCCATTTACAATGAATTTATGTACTTAATGATTGTTATTTTGATTGTTATGTTTTGACATTGCTCGATTACCCTTTCAATATAATTAAATTTCGAATTTACTTTACACAAATTAATTCATACTTAAACAAAAACTAAAATACTGTTTCTACCTGTTATAAATGTAACTAATTCATGGTATGCATTATATTTTTATTTTTTAATTTGATATTGTCTTTAAAAATCTGATATTGTTTTTATTATTCGTTATTATTATCATACAGTTTCGAGCGTACGCCACTTTGGGTTGCAACTGAAAACCAGCATCAGGTAACTTTAATGTCTCCTGATATTGTGCTGAGTTGCCTGCCCTTTGGCACATATGTCATGTGACAATTTTCTTCTTACCTATTATTTTTCTGTATTGTATGTATGTATGTGCCAATAAACGAGTTCTTTCTTTCTTTCTTTCTTTCTTTAGGAGGCAGAGTACACCGTCCTGCCACCACTGCGATTGCGACGAGGACACGGCGCAGCATACGCTCGAGATCTGTGCTGCTTGGGCAGAGCAACGTCGTGAACTCGTCGCAATCATCAGTGCCGACCTGACGCTGCCGACCATCTAGTCATGCCAGGACGATGCTCGACAGCGTCAGGAACTAGGACGCGGTCGCAGCCTTCTGCGAGGCAGTAGTCTCGCGGAAGGAGGCGGCGGATCGCGCGCGCGAGGAGCGCAGCCTCGATGAGGCGATCCGCCGCCAGCGACTGGGATGGCGTAGGCGCGATTACCTACGCCTCATGCCGCCCTAGCCGAGGCCGCGGGTGACGTGACCGGGGAATTAGTTCGTCACCCGCCGAGAGGCCGACCGCTTGAGGAAAGACCGACGTCCTCCCCGAAGGGCGGACGTCGGTCGATGGGAGGGTACCCCAATTAGGGGGTATTCCGTCGGGACGACCACTGACGTCAAGTCACCCTGCTCCGGTGGTCGGCCCAACGACGAAGGCGACATGCATCGCGGGTGGGTTGCGGGTATGCGTGCTTACGCCCCTCTGTCGCCCCGGACCGAGTGGTGCGAGGAGCGCACCGACCGCAACCCACCCCAAAAAAAAAGCTTTTATTACTTATTGTTACATGTCAATGATTTATGCCACCTAGGAGCCACACAATATATTAGATTCTTTACTATTACATCTATTTGATAGACACTGTCCTTTGGAATATTTTTTGTAGTTACATTTTGTCATGCCTTCACCAAATGAAGAAGATATTGCAGGTATGGTTCGTAACGGTAGTCATCTGAAAAAAAAACTAAATTAGCTAAAAGGTAAACAAATTAGGAAAAGAAAATAATTCTTAATTTGTAAAAAACCGACAATGATTCTCACGTCGGGTTTTCCGTTAATCGTTCCGCTATTTTGCATTTTGGCCATAAAGTTATTATTACCTTTAACACTGATGCCGTAAACTCACGCACATTATAACTTTGCAAGATATTTAGACGGCCGACTTCTAAAAATATCTTAAGTATTTCGAGTTGCAACTTCTTTAGCCTCTTTGCTTTTCTTACGTACTTAAGGACATAAAAAACAAAATTTTGTCAAATGATCTTGGTATTCGAGCAATCATTTATACTCTCCATCTGGAGAAAGCTGAAAGTCTATAAAAACTACCTGTCCCCTTCTGTTAAAGGCCTCTGAAATCAATGGTTTCACGAGTATCCTACTGTTCGGAAAACTTTTCTTAAAAAGACAGGTTTTACAGAGCTGAAGAAAATTGGTATAGCAAATTAAACATATCTATTTCTCAAAGCATGAACTAATATGTTGCGCCGTCCAGGACCTGTAGCAATTGTGTATCTAGTATTCGTTGGAAGTATTCACTACTTGGAATTATTTGTACCACTGGATATGAATGGGGCTCTTTTTATTATTATTAATACTTTTTCGTTACCAACAGGCATGATGTCATAATTTTGGCATGATCGTGGCACGCTTATCAGATGGTCGCTTTCCCTGACTATTAGCTATATTATACTTTTCTGTTAGTTTTATCACACTTTTAATTGTTTCAGTTGTCCATTCGCTTCTTACTATTTTGTAGTGCCTTTAGAGAGTGCCCACCGTAGTGCTTTTAGAGATCTATGGTAAATTGTTGTTAGTCATCATAATTATGATTATTTTCCCCTGCTAGTTCACTTCTATGTTCATCTACGGGTTCTAATTCACACATTATCAGGAAATAATAATATATTTTATTAAATCGCGCTATAAAAACTGGTTTTAATATCTGTAAATTGAATAAACACATGTAAATGATGGACTTGTTAATGCTGCTAAAATAACAATGGCGGCGGGAGAGCGGGTGAAAATAATGATTCGTTGAACCAATCAGCGTGCACTTTGCGTTTTGTTACATGCAAAATCACAATTTAACGGCTGAAGATGGACAGTTTATGAATTGACGACAATATAAGCGTTAGATTGTAAATTTTTGTGTCCGGTCACAGTCTGTCAATAGTTTATAATCTCTCTAGATTGTTTATATACTATCGGTTCGTTCAATTATCCGGTGACATTTACAACATATTTGTTAAGTATTAGGCGCAACGTGATCTCGCGGCAGAGGCGGCGGAGCGCGTGCGCAAAGAGCGTCTCCTCGACGACGCGACCCGCCGCCGACGCCTGGGGCGGCGTAGGCGCGGATACCTGCGCCTGATGCCATCCTAGACGAGACCGCGGGTGACTGGACCGGAGAGCTAGTCCGTTACCGCCGAGAGGCCGACCGCGTGAGGAAAGACCGACCGTCCTCCCCTAGGGGGGGACGTCGGTCGAGGAGAGGATACTCCTCAAGGGGTATTCCGTCGGGCCGACCACTAACGTCAAGTCACCCTGCTCCGGTGGTCGGCCTAACGACGAAGGCAACATGTCGCGGGTAGGTTACGGGTGTGCGTGCTTACGCCCCTCTTTCGCTCCGGACGGAGTGGAGCGAGGAGTACACCGACCGCAACCCACCCCCAAAAAAAAAGACCCAGCGTGATGCATTTCTAACTACGATTTAATATAATTCTCAAAGTTCTTAGATACTTATTTTGAGTTTTCTTTCTCTTGCATAAACGGTACCTGCATATTATCCCATAGATGTCTTTTACGACATCCATGGGCAAGAAAGGGGTTGATAAATTGTATTCTTACTCCGTCACCACATAGAATGCCTGGACCAAAGTATATATATCTAATATGATCTTTACTATACAAATATTACTGAAGCCGTACTCATTTTAACCGAGTCCGCGGGTGGCCGGAACGAGGATTTTAGTCCGTCACCCGCAGAGAGGCTGACCGTGCGAGGGCGACCGACGTCCCGGGACAGGGACGTCGAGAGGTGAGGGTACCTGAAAGGGTATTCCGTCGGGCCGACTATTGAGGACAAGGAACTCGCCACTGGTAATCGGCCCAACGACGAAAGCGACGTGGCTACGGGTGGGCTACGGGCCCACGCGCCGTCCTTTCGTCGCCCCGGACGGACTGAAGTATGGAAAAGGCGTATATATTTCTTATATGATTTTTACTTGCTCATTGCTTTCAGATTTCACTTGCGCGTACACGAACCGGGACGCGTGTCTACTTCATCATACAACGATTTGGAGTACCAGCGCCACGAGTTCAGTGCTAGCGCTGCTAACGTTCATCACCAGTCTAGTGGCAAGCAAATTGCCAGGGGCAATTCCTGAAGCAACCACAGAGTTATGACAAAGGCAGAATCAAATTTAAAATAATATTATAGGCTGTGGAATGTATAGATAAAGAGTGATCTGTAAATAAAATATGGATGGGTTTCTAGAGAATATGTTTAAGGGTATTTAAAAATAGATGGCGTTACTGGAACTAAAGATTTTATTTAATAATCTCACAAAAATAAATCTATTTTGTAATATTATGGATAGAAATTGTAGTTTTATTTAAAATGACAGTTCTTCGCTAAAAGTGTGAATCATCATCATTATTATGATGAGCTATAAGATGTTATAGCTTATCATCATCATCATCCCCATCATATCAACCCATAGGCGTCCTACTTCTGGGCTCTGGCCTATGGGAGGAAAATTGACATTATAGACCACGCTGGTCAAACGTGTTATCCCTAAAAACCGTATGTTTGATTTTGAGTGTTCCTTCTCTTACATAGCTATATCTATGATGTTATACGTATATTATATCCCTTAGTGGTCTTTTCCAACACCCATGGGCAAAATAGTGGATGGTGAATTGTATTCTTATTCCATCATCACGGAGATATAGTTCATGTGCTCATGACTAGAACCGCTCCACAATAAGAGGGAATTTGTTTTTTAATTTTTCAATAGGCAACAGCCTGGCGGTGGCCCTGGTATTACAAACTCTATGAGCGGCAGTATTACTTACCATTAGGTGTGCTGCTTGCTCCTTTGTCAACATAAACGATAAAGAAATGACCTACTACCCACGACTAGTTTTCTTTCTCTTGCTTAGATTTTATAGACATACTAGAAACCCGCCCACGCTTCGCTTCGGTTTTAGTCGTTTTACTCGCGTAGTTCCCATTCCCGTGGGAATACCGGGATAAAATATAGCCTAGTGTACGCCGATATTATAGCTTTCCATTGGTGGAAAAATTTTTCAAATCGGTCCAGCCGTTTTGAAGATTACCCGGAACAAACAGACAGACAAAAATAATATAAAGTGATTTTTAGGCATGTGTATAGTGTAAATAATCGTGTGAGCATGAAAAAAAAGCCTATTATTTTGACATTACAAACAAACGCTTCAATTTATTTATTGGTATAGATATATATAACTCCTAAGGTTCGTGCATGGCGGCCGATCTTTACCCTTTTCACTATTTTTCGTATGGTGACAGAGTAAGAATACAATTCACCACCCCCTTTCATGCCCGTGGGTGTCGTAAAAATGATTAAGGAATATACATATAACGTCTATGTAACAGAAAAAAAACTCTAAAACCCTATGCCAACACGTCTGACCAGCGTGGTATAATAGGTCAAATTCACTCTCATAGTCTAGAACGCCCGAGCCCAAGAAATTATCGATTATTTTTATGGTGTGACCTCCTTTCTGAAGACCGACAGAAATGTCATATTTCCTTCTTTCTACATGGTAGCATAGAGTAATCGACGATTTTTCGCTCGTCATAGATTAAGAAGTTGATACATTGCCAATAAGATTGTAATAATTAAAAAAAAGAAATAATTAAAACCAAAATATATGAAAAAAAAACTTATTTTATTTCATATTTATTTAAGCTAGTGAAAGAAATACAAGTAGAAAGTAAAGGTGTTTGTATTAGAACACATTTTTGGTTAAAGCCACATAAATCCCACTATCATTCATGCTGTATACAAAAGCCTTAAGTAAACAAAAAACACCCACATTCCAATAAAAAACAGCGTCTTATTTGAGCTCTAACAAATTTAAAATAATACAAAGTTGTATATGTAAAGTCTATCTAAAGAAAGAAGAAACTTGTTTTGTTTTTTTGGCCATTTACACTAAAAATAAATTGTATGGTCTTCAAAAACAGAAAAAAATAACCCCCAGATTCAGTAAATCATTAGTGGATCGCACAAAGGATAATCATGCGTAGAGATCGAACCCATCATACTAAAGAACATTTATTTTTAAATTTGTTTATTTTTATATATCTACTTTATTATCATAACAATGAATCAGACACCCAAAATATGAAATCATAATTAGAATGTGATGTCGCATAAGGATAATGAATTCAGGCCAGACATAGAAGTAGGATTTACATGTAATAATAAACTATAAATAACTAAAGTACAAAAATAATCACAAGAAAAAGTATAAATCTAACAAAATTAAAAAAAAACAAAATAATTAGTGTTTTTGGTAGAACATTTATATAAATATGTAATTACAAATATTTTAAGAATAATAATTTCGAAAATATAATTTTATATAAAACTTTTGATATCAAAAACTTTTGTAACAAATTTTAAATTGTACTGTTTCTTTGCGAAAATTAAAAAAAAAAAAATCTATAATTCGCTACTTTGCGAGAATAGTGACACAAATCAAAATTACTGACTTTAGAGAAGGCCATATTAATTTTTTTTTTATAAATGTTTTAGTGCATACCATAATATTTTAATGATTTATTGAGAGTGTGACTGTACTGTTACAAAAAATATATCAAGGATTTTAGATATCAAGGATCATTTGGCATACAATATTCAATTTTAAACAATTTTGAGTTACGTCGATATTTTCGCAAACCAGCGATTATGTTAAAATAAGCATATAACATTGTTATGCTTTTTGATAAAAAAAGCATTCATGTATTAGCGTGCTTTTTCTTTGTGGGCGGATTATAATCTGGACGTACGCCGTCCGTTCCGTCCGGGAAGACGAAAGGGCGACGCGCGGCCCCATAACCCACCGTTTTCCCTTTCGCTATTGGACCGACCACCGGCACCGAGTTTCTTGACGTCCGGTCAGCCCGGCGGGATAGTTGGGATCCGCCGGGCTGACCGGACGGATCCCAACTGCTTAGAGTCTACCGTCTATTAAACCGACAATTGGTACGGAATTCCTTAACGTCCGTGGCCAGCCCGGCTGGTTACCCTTTCGGGTACCATACCATCATCATCCTCCCGGGGAATATATTAGCGTCCTGCGGAAAAATAACTAGTATAACTATAATGATATTCTAAATTGTGATATTTTGTATATTAACGATTTTTATTTGTATTTCTTTAATGGTAGTGTAGCCTGATGGCCATTTATTGACTTCTGCAATACCACGAGCATAACCAAATCTGTTCTATTAGATGATAAGGTTGGTTAGGAGTACTAGCGCGTACACCTACAACGATTTCCGACCGAATCCCAAACAGTTCATTTTAAAGACAATCGTATAACCTGTCAATGTTTCACATTATGACTCGCCTGGGAGCCCCAGAGCCATATCCTATTGACGGCAATTGGAACAGACTTGACGATGCCGACCATCATTTTAATAGGCTTGGCAGCGACAGGTGCTGGTCGTCGATGGCCTTATTTTGTGAGACCGTCATGAAGAGGAAGAAGGTCGCAGAGTGTGAACGTCACGGTGTTAACGCGAGATGCTTGCGTCCGTCGACTAACTTCGCTGTCGGTAACCAGGGGGGTAAATGACACGGTCAGGCGGGGATGTCGTGGTTGAATGTCATCAGACGTTCTCAGCGACCCCCCATAAAAGAGCGGTAGAAGACACTGTGATTTTAATATTCCGATCAGCGTGTATGTACATAACACCACTTAAAAAAGTAATTATAAATAATTTTGGCATTTTTGTACGATAATATCGTAACACAAGATACATAACGATTCCATTCCATTTCACTAATAGATCTAAAGTAGGTAAATATAAAATCTAGGAAACAAATATGCCAGGTGAAAAAAAAAATCTAAATAAAACTATACCAAATCTAACAGTATGCCAATTGTCTGCATTCAATATCAAACTTATATAACTACAAATAAATTATGTGTACTTTGAAACTTATAGAAATAATAATCCCAATTCGATTGTGAATTCAAATAAAAAATAAGTAGTTTTAGTTTACTAATTACCTTTATCACTAACGACGCCTGAATTTTAGGTAGCACCTAAAGCAATCTATGAATAGTTGCGATTATTTATCATTCAACATCTTAGAATGATGTTTAACTTATATATTTGACTATTAGACTGAATATTCTATCCCTTTTTCGCACAACGATGTTTGTTTACGGCAGACGTATGGAGATGCGACGTTGACGTCATAAAATTTGTATTGCTTTCTTTATCTAAATAATAAAATTTAAATGCTTGTAACAACTCAATATATAATAAACTTCATCTTGATTTTACAAATCGATATAGTTTTTTATTTGTTTTAAATATATACCATAAAAAGTAGTCCAGATCAAATTGTCTTAGGTTACCTGAAATTTATCGTTAGAGAAAACAGGCATAAAACCCCTTTCAGTCAATAAAACATTTAATTATTATATTGATCGAAAAGAAATCTCCAATACTAAATATATAAATAAAATTTAATCTTAATATAATATATCTCTCTTCTAAAACATTCAACAATTAATTACAAACTATAACAAATCTATATTGGTTTTGTATAAAATATTTAATGATCTAGAATACGTAGATTGCCCGATACAATTTTGTTTTCAAGTACAGCGCCTGAGGGAATGTCAATTCTGTCACCGTGGTTGGCTATTATGATCACCGTACCCTGAAATTAAAAAAAAAACTATAATAAATACCAATTTCCTGTTTGATGACAGGGTCAGACTATAATTCACCATCCCTCTCTTGGCCGAGAGTGTCTTGAAAGACAACTAAGACATATCATCATCCTTTCAGCTCATATATGTCCCACTATTGAGCTCGAACCTCCTCTACAATAGGAGGGCAATTGACCTTACTATACCATGCTGGTCAGACAGGTTGGTAATAAGGTTTTATTTCAAGTTTTCCTTCTCGTACGTAGACGTTATATGCGTATTATATCCCTTAGTCATATTTAACGACATCCACGGGCAAGATAGGGAGTGGTGAATGGGGATGTTGACAAATTTTTGAAATTCATTTTATTTTATAGATAGACCCTATATAAACATGAAAATATTGACTTCATGAAAAAATATAGCATATTTCAATATTAAAATATGCAAATAAAAATATTTTTCAAAATTGCCGCTAAAACGTTCCAAATTGTCTCGTGACTATGATCTACGTCACGCTCCGGGTTCCGCTAAACAAAGTCCGCGTCTATCAAAGTTAATAGATTTTTAATAAGTTCTTATGATTAAGTTTATATAAAAGCGGTAAAATGAATATGTCATTTCACAAATGCCGTGCAGTGCCGATGTGTGATAGTACATCAATCAGTACACACCAAAAAACTGTTTAAAATCGTGCGAAAAGTTGCAAAAATAAGGAGTAAATGGTTAACACTCGCAAGAAGACATCCAACATCAATGACCAACAAACACCAGTCTTTTTTATGAAGATCATTTTGATGTAAGTCCTAATAAACTACAAATTATTTTAGGTCACGTAATAAAAATTAAGTGCTTATTGTCGTTTGTTTATTGGGCTACATTTAAGTAACTAATTGGTAATAAATCAAATTTCAGCTTTAAAATGACATGGAAAATGATGTAAAATATACTACAATGGGTGTAGTATCTCGAATAAGGATAAGATCTGGTTGTTTGCTTACTAAATTCGCTTACCAACCAAGGAGAGCTAGTAGCTACTTCTACTGATATCTGTCAGCCAGTCGTTGCAAAAAGGCAAAGACTCGTATTGATAAAAGAATGTGAAGAAGAGATAAGAACTGCTGCACTTCAATATAAATACAATTTCAACATTGAACTATCCAAGGCAAGGTGAGGGCTAGTACTCATTGACATCGTAAAATAGTATAAATTTACAAGTACCACTTATCACTCACGTCACTGTATCATTGTTACCCTATGAACCAAGATTTATCATATCCGGTACCTATGTATGTACCTGGTATAGAACCTGGAGATGGATGTAGGCAATTTTGTTTAATATACCACATAAGTCAGACAACGGGTCCAATTTAATATCTGAATGTTCTAGTTAATAACCCTGTTCTCTCATATATTGTCTGTTGTATCTGATTCATGCATACTAAACAGGCTTAGATTATGTATAACTTCTTTAAAAAGGAATTAAATAAAAAGTATACTTAAAGTCTTAATTATCTCTTTTTTAGAGCTACTCCAAGAACAAGAAATTAAAATATCAAAGTTGATAAAGCAGCACAAATATACATCATAGCTAAAATGGAAGTAAAACTACTCAGACTGAAATCAAATCACATATGAAGTAAACCTTTCCTATAAAGATTTCTACAGCATCTGTATCAATTTCTCTATTAAAAATTCTTAATATTAAAAATTTCAGATTCGATTCCATTTATAAAACCATAACCATTTTGCTCAAGTGTAACATGAATTAATTTGGTAGAACATATAGCATGAATGAGATAGAAAAAGATCAGTTCTATATTGCTGTACTAAAAAAAATTGTTTTGATTAAAATTATAAATGAACATAGTAGTAGGTATTCCTAACATGCAGTGTTTGAAGAAAATTCAAGATGTATCTTAATTCTTGTGTGGTGACAGAGTAAGAATACAATTCACCATTCCCTCTTGCCCATAGGTATCATAAAAGCTGACTAAGGATGCTTTATGCAGACACATACTATGCAAGAAAAGGAAAATTCAAAAACCCTATATCAACCCACCTAACCAGAGTGGTATAGTAGATCAATATCCCTCCCAATGTGAAAGAGGCTCAAGCGCAGTAGTGGGATGCATATGGGCTATGATGATGATGCATTACCTAGACAATTTTTGAAAATTTGGCGGTATGTAAGTGCCGTGCCACCTAAGGGGGTTTATACAAAATAAATGTTATTTGAAAATAAAAGAAATATAAATAATCAGTGTTTTTATTTATTATATTTTACTCACTACATTTCTGTTGTTTTAATAAAGGTTACATATTCTATATAAACAATTTACATATTCTTCCTCAAAGTCCACTAATATAATAGTAACTTATGTATCTTGGATTTCTCACGGTTATCTTCTAAGGGAAGATACCCGGTCCTTTGGTAGGCTTACATGGGGATATGTATGCAACATGCAAAGGCCTTTGGAGAAATTTAATGTTAAAATGGGATGGGACATCTACCGATGATACTCCACGTTAGCACATAACATTTGTGGAGTGCCAATGGTAGGTGTAAAACTATTGTATAATGATGGTATCTAAAACCTGGTTATGGGGTTGTGAGGTTTGGTGGACTATTTTATTTAAAACTATTGATTTTAAACGTCTGCTCTCAATCCCTTGCATAGTGTTGAACAGTGGCAGACGGTGACTTGCCAAAATAGTCCAGTTATGTGCTTGATGAACTTTTCACTACATTGTTTGCTATAGTTCTACTCTAACTGGTACATAGAGGCCTTCTAGCTCATTAGAAATCCAGTTTCTGACATGTTTTGTAGCTTGTACAATAAATTTGTCAAAAACCTGGGAACGTAGAAGCATGACCTCTTCCTAAATCTGTAGTGGTACTGAAGTTTAGTGTTCCCACCTTGGACAGTTCAGATTTTTCCAGTAGCATTGTACCTGCATATAAGACAGCTGTTCACTTGCTTGATGCCGCCACATTAAAAAGCCACTGCATGTCTGCACACACCCGCGTACGCAGCATAAACGTGGCATTGAGCACTAATAACAACATTATTTTTTTTGGCCATATTGACTGTAACTATAATATGGTTTAACACGAACGTTATATTCAGGGCAAACACGACACTTCACCATACAAATATTTGATTCTCCTCTCAACTGTACGTACACTACGGCATCATCTCCATAAAATTTTCTTGAAGATCTGCAAAAAGACAAAATAGGAGCGTAAATATACTACTAAACTTTGTACATAACCTAACTTCTTATTTGTTTGGTAAATATGTATGAAAGGTGTTACTTACATGATAAATAGTATGCGAAATAAGTAGTGTCTCTATCACTTATATATAATTAAGTGTATCAATGTAAAATTATAAATACTTACAAAGATATTTTCACATTTTTAAGTTCCGCTACACAAGTCCTTGTTTCTAACAAAATAACTTTCCACCATCAAAGAGTCAATCTTTGGTAAGTTACAACTACTTCCTTTTATTAATCCAGACTCCATTGTGATAAAAATTGTAAAATATTGTTGTTGTTGTTGTAACAAATATCGTAAGAAATTGTTCACGAAGTTATTTTTACTATTGTTAATGACAGTAAATGCAGATTGCACCCGGAGTAGGAGTGCACGATATAATAATAATAATAATAAGTTTATTGATCTCAAAAACAGGTTACAATTATTTTTTTCCACAATTTAAATATATACTTAGATGACCTACAATCTTATTCTATTACAATAGTGGAAAAGGTCGCCTGTACCCTATGCTAGTTAAAAAACTGTATTACAAGGTACAGGGCCTTCCGCATGTTTAGTGAACAATTTTAGGCTTAGCGTGTGTATCGACCATAACTTTCAATATTCCATTAATTGTATGGGAAAAAATAAATAACAAAATGAATTTAAATAAATTAAAAAACAAAAGCAATTAAACTTATTTAGTATTAACACTATAGTGTGTGTGGAGTTAATTATAATGTGTTTATATATAGTCTAGTTTGTATATAGTGTGTGTGTGTGTGTGCGTGTGTGCGTGTGTGCGTGTGTGTGTGCGTGTGTGTGTGCGTGTGTGCGTGTGTGTGTGTGTGTGTGTGTGTGTGTATGCGCGTGCGCGTGTGTGTGTGTGTGTGTGTGAGTGTGTGTGTGGGTGCGTGCGTGTGTATGTGTGTGTGTGCATGTGCATACGTGCGTGTGCATGTGGTCATCGGCGCGTCGGGGCGGCTGCGTGTATGTGTAAGTATGTTATTGAAATATATGTAAGAGTTGTTCAGTTTCCTCATAACTTAGTTTTTGTAAATATTCAGATAACTTTGCTTTGCATTTAGTTGTCGTTAGTGAGTAAATATCTATTAACTTATTAATTTTATTGTATAGATAAGGACCAATGAAATCAGAAAATTTTCTACTGAATATGGTTTTGCACTGTGAATGATTGTAACACACCATGTACTTTCTTCGTTTGTTAAGTACTTCTGGATCGTAAGACAGTTTGCTATGCTGTAGCAAGATGATTTTCCAAATGAATAATTGTCTTACGGTTAGGACTCCACAGGTTTGATATAAAAGTACGGTTGGGTAGTAAATAGGTTTAGAAATGCTAACTTTAAGAACAGCACGCTGGGCAACTTCTAAAGACTTAATTGTGGTCTTCGAGGTACCTCCCCAAGAAGTAATGCAGTAGGTTAGGAGTGACTGACACAATGCAAGATATATTTGTTTTATCAAATACGTTTCAGCAATGTACCTGAGATTTCTGAATACATAAATCAGTTTGCGCACCCTACTGCACAAGATTTTAATGTGTTCTTTAAAGTTCAGGCAGCTATCTAATGTAACACCTAGGTATTTTATTGTATCAACACGTTCTAGTGATGGGCAATTACAGCTACCTTTGGAGTAACATTCATGCGATGTAATATTATGTATATTGGAGAATGCAGTGCCACCCTTTATACTAAAACAACAAATATATTTGGTTTTATCTATATTTAAGGTCAGGATATTATCCTGTAGCCAACTCCTAACTGAATCAAACCCATCTTGGGCAGCGTTAAAAACTTCATCCCAGGTATTGCCGATAAAAACAAGAGCTGTGTCGTCAGCGAAAGAAATGATCTTACCAAGGGTGAGTTTCAATTTTGTGAGCTCGTTTATATACACGAGAAAGAGGGTAGGGCCTAAGACACTGCCCTGTGGAACGCCGTGAGTGACAGGAAGGTAGGCACTTCTAAATTGATCAAATCGGACACATTGAAATCTACCAGAGAGATAGCTTTTTAACAGCTCAAATTGCATTCCCCTGATGCCGAGTTTTTCGAGTTTTTTTAGTAAGATGGAGACAGAGATGGTATCAAATGCCTTTGCAAGGTCTAGAAAAATTGTTAGACATTTTTTTTTATTTGACATATTTAAACTTAAGTAGCTTACGAGCCTATTAACAGCTTGCTCAGTGCTTTTTCCATGCCGAAAACCGTATTGGTTATCGGATAACATTTTATTGTTTTCTAGATAATTGATTAGCCTTGTATTAATAATTTTTTCTAATATCTTTGAGATTGCCGGTAAAATAGATATAGGTCTATAATTACAGATACGATCTCTGTCTCCACTTTTATAAATAGGGCTTACTTCTGACATTTTTAGTGCATCTGGGAATATCCCAGATTTGAGGCAATCGTTAAAGATTTTAATTAAAGGTTGTACTAGAACTTGCTTGTATTTTTTCAGAAAATTGCAACTAATTTTGTCAGCTCCTGGTGCACAATCTGTCTTTAAGCTGGTAATAATGTTGTCTACTTCGTTTACATCTGTGTCCAGCAGTACAAAGGAGTTTAGATTGCTTGTGTCATTAGACTTTATTGTGTGAGAGGTTTTTGAGTGCCTGTGTGTCAGTGATTTCTGTTGGTGAATTTTGCTTGCTAGTGAACTGCCCACATTAATGAAGTATTTATTAGCTTCCATTAGTGACTGTTCGGGTGTAGTATTAGTTGTTAGAAGTTGTTTAGCATGTTGTGTTGTTTGTGTAGTATTTGTTGCCTTTTTAATAACTTTCCATAATTCTTTATTATTTTTTGCGTTTTTAATTTCAGCTCGTTCGTATGATTCTTTTACTTTTTTTATTAAATTGTTACAGAAATTCCTGTACCGTTTATAGGTGATATTTAATACTGCATTGTCAGGTGTAGAGGTGGTTCTTTGATGTAATTTGTCCCTATTTTGTAAGCATCGTAGCAAACCTGGCGTTATCCACGGCTTTATTATTTTTTTGCGTCGTGGAAGAGAAATTATTTTAGTGTTACTTTCTATTATATCCTTTAAAGTTTTTGTAAAATAGTTCAAGCTAGTATTTGGGTTCTCTAAGCACAGCATTTCACTGAAGTCTATTTCTGAAATTTCTCGTTCAATATTTGGATGATTAATTTTAGTTATCGTCGAGGTACTGAAATGACGGGTATTTTTTTGTTTCATATTTAATAACACCGGGTAATGGTCCGTTAGTGTTGCTTGAAGGACTAAAGTAACAGATGGGTAATTTGATTTTAGGAGGACATGGTCAAGACACGTAGCACTTTTGGGTCGCGTGATTAAGCAGTGGGCAGGTAAAAGACCATGAGTGGCTGCTAATGTGAGATATCGTTTTCCATTGCCATCAATATTGTTTGGGCATAGTGAAATGTTCAGGTCACCCATGATTATAACATTAGCAAATGATGATAGGCTGTGTAAAATTTTGTCTAGAGAGGAGAGGAATGGATCTATGTTATTATAAGATGGTGATCTATATAACGCTAAAATGGCCGTTTGATTTTCCAAAGTGGCTATTATGGAGTTACACTCGAGTAAGTTTGGTTCCTTTATGGTTATTTTGAGTTGTTCTTTGTAGTAGACAACTACTCCATCATTTTGTTTGTAATTAAGAGTAGTTGATGCATGGCAATATCCAGTTAGGACTGGTATAGCAGATGTGCATGGAAGCCAGCATTCCGTCAGAATAATTATATCGCAATTAAGTTTTAACCGAGCTAAAAGAACTTCTAAGCCAGACATGTTACAATTTATGCTACGTATGTTTTGCGTCATACAAAGCAAGCGTTTTGGAGTCGCTGGTATGATTTTATGACATACCTCTACTTCTACGGTTTGTGAATGAGATACAGATACTTGATCTATATCATCTGAAAGTTTTATAATATCGAATATGTACAATAAGTATAATAACCGATCGAAATTTCTGACTAATGTGTAGTTTGTATTATTTCAATTCGGTTTGCCATCTTAAGGGGGGAAGGGTCTCTCATAATATTAACTTTATTTAAGTAACTGGATCTGCGTTTAGTGTGCGTGGTGTGCGTTATATATTGCAGTAGGTGTGGTTTTGAGATGTGGATGATTGTAAGGATAACGTATGATTGTTTGAAGAGTAGTCTGTTATGGTGATTTTCTGAGTGTAATAAGGATAGTGTTAACTGTGTATTGCTAGGTATTGAATATAATAAAATTAAACATGGAATAAACTTAAAGTAGCAACAATGCCAATAACTAAAAACTTTGCATAAGAAACTAACCAGAACTGAAGAATACAGTCATTTTTTGTTTTCAAGTTTAGTAAGGCTTAGTTCGTTATCGATACGATTTGCAGGCTCACTCTCAGTCTTACGCAGATATACCAAGCCACGCGTAGTCCAACAGTAGGCGTAACTATTGTCACGCGCAAATTGGCGAACCGCGAAGAAAAGTTTTTGAGTTTTGTGGGTTAGTGCCTCTGATATATACACAGGCTTAGTTGCTCCAGGTATATTGAGATGCCCAGTGTTCAATTTCTCGCTTATTTGTTTTCTCCTATTAAAATTGCTGACCGCTTGTAGAACTTTATTCTTCTTTAGTACACTGTTTAACTCAACCATGATAGGCCTATTGCCCTCTTTGGGTGTAATGATTCTGTATATGTCTCTGATATCAGAGTCTTGTAAGTCCACCTCTATAACTTTCGACAGGTTTTTCAGAATTCCAATTGCATTCTCTTTTGTTTCAAATTTATTATTATCAGGTAGGACAATAGGAACATTACGTATCTCGAAACAGGTCAATTTGCTTTTGCGTTCAAAGGTTTCTATTTTTTCTTCGAGTCGCTGAATTGTTTTTTTTATCTTCTACCCTTTCTGATTCCAGATTTCGCAGTGTTTTTATTATTGTGTCGTATTTGTCCGATATAAATTGTAGACTTTCTTTCAGTTCCTCGTTTTTTTGTTTTAGTTCAACGAAATTTTGATCAACCTTAGCCGACAGAGAACAGATCAGGCTCTTAAGTTCTTTGTTATCATCCTCTTCACGTTTACGTTTCTGTCTCACGGACATATATCCACTACCACTTCTCTCAGATGCAGTATCCGATTCGTATGCCTGTGTAGCAGAGCCAGTTCCTCCAACAAGGTTGGTACCAGAAGCTATAGCTGGTGAAGATCGTGTGGGCGAATGTCTTAATGGCATAGTGTACCAAAAGCGATTTTGTTGTGTAGGAATAGTATGCAGTCAACAAATAATGTGTAGTTGATAATCAGAAAATAGTAAATTTCTATATTTAATATTCTGGAAAATATCTATAAAAAATATTGCGATATTCTCAACTTTTTATGATTAATTCAAAACAAAATGAAAATGAATAGTATTTCGATTCACAAAAAGAACACTCGCTGCCGGGATTTGATCCTCGGGCCAACGATTAAGTTGCACCTCTTATCCAATGTGCTACGAAAGCACTGCTTTACGACTCCAAATTTTGCTTCAGTATTGGCGTATTATTCATATAGACTCTTAATTTGTCTACCCTCCTGGTACTTGATATAAAGTTGGTGTTAGTAAAAGTATATTTGTCTTTCTCACCCGTAGACCCGTAGGCGGAGCTTAGTTGCAACTTGCATAGGCACAGCCAAACAGCAACCTCTTCCGTCCTTATGCACTTCTATTATTTATTTTCTATTATCTTCGAATTAAATATTTGAATTGCATTTAATTAATTTAACCTGCATAGAATTTAAACGCGTCTGCTCGATATCGAGGTCCGAACGGAAGGGGATATATATCGATATATATCGATATTTCAAAAAATATCGATATATGAATACGATATATCGCTTTGACCCGATATTATCGAATAATCTAGTAACGATATATATCGTCGATACATTTCATCCGATATATCGTTATCGCCGATACATTTCATCCGATATATCAAATATCATTAAACATTAAATAATATACTTTCACGGTAACTTGAGTAAAAAAAAATTAACATATGTACAAAGTACGCATAGCAGAAGTGAAACTTCTTTATCCTTTGTCCCGTTGTTCCTTTGTCGCTTTGTCCCTTATCCCTTTATCCCCTTACCCCCTTATCACCTTTGTCCCTTTATCCCCTTATCACCTTATCTCTTTATCCCTTTATCACTTTATCCCTTTATCCCTTCATCCGTTTATCCCGTTATCCCTTTATTCCTTTGTCTCTTTATCCCTTTATATCTGCTTAAACGACATGCTACTCCACTGGCGAAAGTACTCTTTATTCGAATCGACCGTGGTGGGAACGAGAAAAAGACGGCGCGTAACGAAAAAATGTGACGCGTAACCGAAAAATGTGACGGTAAATTTTTTCCAACGCCGATAAAGAAGTTTCACTTCAATAAAACGTGAAACCCCGAATTATAAAATGACTAGCCTTCGGAATAACGAAAGTTTCGTTACTGCAGTACATAGGAGGTACATATCGAATCTATAGTGTATATTCGTCTCAACAGTTGAAGAGCGACTCCCAAACTTCTCAATTTTTTTTTTTGTGTGTGTAGCAGTTGGTCGCAGATAACTTTGACAGCTTAACGCGGTTAATGGGTGAGCGCGGATGGCTCTCAACCCGATAAGTTTCTCGAATAAGCTCGCTATTTTATATTTTAGTAATTTTTCAATGATGGGCAATTTACTACTACTACTTAATATACTAATGAAATTATTCGATTATGAAAATATGTAGCTACTTATTATGAAAACATTGATAAAACATATTGGGAATTATAAATAATTAAAGTTGATTTGGTTAAGAACCCTTGTTGTTTTTACTTACATCAACCTGTGAGCCTACTCTGGAAATCAATTTTAATTTCGAATCCGATTCAATTCCAGTCTCACCAAACTTATATTTGGTACTCTTGAACAAAATCGAGAATGAATTGTTAGCGTTTGCCGTTGTTATTTTCATCAAATGTGCATGTGGATTGTCTTCCTTTAAATTAATAACGTTATCGAACTCGATCACCACAAAGACGCTTTGTTGAAATTGTACACCATTAACGATTTTAAACTACGTCAAAATCACGTCGGGAGTAGCAAATATTTGACTAAATCGACGAGAATTGAATTCATTTAGTTTAAAAATTTTCCACCGAATTTGATTCCAATCATGCGCTAATATCGCTTTCAAGAGTACCAAATTTGCTCAAATTCGAGCTGCGATTGGATTTAGAATTTAAATCGAAATTCAAGAGTAGGCACACTGATCCCTGTCAAATATTATAGATTAGCTAAATATGAAAAATACATTTTCTACGATATATCGAAGATATCGATATTTTTCTACGATATATCGCAAAGTATCGATAAAACGTTACGATATATTATATCGAAAAATATATCGATATTTTTTTTGCATGATCATCGCTAACCCGGAGTATGACGTCATCCTCTATGATTGGTGTTCACAGTCACGTGACATCGGGTAATATTTATTTATTATAAATTTTAAATAATTTAATCTTATTTGAATCATTAAGGTCTTAGAATAATGTTTTAGGTTTTTAAAAACCCTCTTTAATCTAAAACGCATAACTTTAAAATTTGTAACTTTTGTCAACATCCCTATTGTATTCTTACTCCATCACCACACGGAAATAAGAGGTATAATATTCTTATAATATCTATGCAAGAGAAGCAAAATTCGAAATAAAACCCTATGCCAACACGTCGCACCAGCGTGGTATGGTAGGTCAAATTCCCTCTCATAAAAGAATATGCTCAAGCCCATCAGTATGGACTGGGATAATGAAATGATGATGGTTAATGAGCTAGAAGATATGTATACCACGGGTGATCGGATCGAAGATTTGTCCATCATCAGAGAGTATGACTGCACAAAGACAACGCCCCGATAACTTATTTTTAAATAAACGTCGACAGAAGATGGTACCCGAAGGTACCCCTTTCGGCTACCTCGCTGAAGGGTCACCGAAGACTTGCTCGATATAGTTAGTGGTGACAGAGGAGTACAAAACAATCGGTTATAGGTTTGCACACGGTCTTGTCCACTACCCTGGGCAGTTTGGGTGGGGTGTAACGATACCATAGTCTATCCCCAAAAAGGATACACGTGTTATCCCTTACTTACTCGTGGGAATAATAAAAACAGATTCAAAGACCAGGAAAAAGACAGCAACATTCTTCTGGCAAATTTATAATGGTAATTGCATCCTCCAATCCCCCTGTTAAGCATGGCAATTATAGCAGCATTCTCTCCTGGGGTAGTCTATGTCCAATAGGCTAGTGAATGATAAATAAAAAATGAACTAACCTTCAAAGAAACTCCTCTTCCAAAAGTAACATCACCGGACACAGTCAGATGATCTAACTCAATCAGATCAGGAATTGTCGCGAATCTGTTCAAGTATTCCTTCACTTTCGCAAAATGATTATCACCAAGTTTCACTAAAGGCGTCGACGGGAACATCCTCTGAGGAGACATCACTAATGACCCATGTGAAAGACTGTATAGGTTTGACATCACTAGTAGAAGATCAGATGTTTTTTTTACCGGTAAGAACCGGCTACGTGGTACATTGACTCCAATGCCACCTTCAAAGCATTTCATAGCAGCTCCAACTGCTGTCTCTAATTGTATAACGTTCAAGCCATCAGCAAGATGCTTATTATTGACAATAATCTCCATATTTAAAGACCCTCGTTCTACTACGCGCTGGATAGCGTCCAATTTCGCCCAAAGATTGTTTGTGTTGAAGAATTTGAACTGACTGACTGATTTGAAATCATCTACGTGTTCTTTAGGAACTTGAGCAATTTCCAATAGCCTGAGTTTGTCTTCGTACTGAATCAAGGTTCCACCTTTAACATCAGCCCTGGTTTTATCGGTTACTTCCATGACAAATTCGGATATAGGTTTCTGAGGGTCAGGGTTAAGAAGGAGATTCAAAATGTTGAGATCGACAGTGGCTCCTAAATTGTCAATGTTACTGATGAAGCAGTAAGTTCTGCCTTCTTCGATGAATTTCTGGAGCAGGCCTGAATTGTGGAATGATTCGTAGAAGTCACCGTGACCGGGGGGATACCAACTAGAAAAAAAATTATATTAAATATTAATACTCGCATAAACATAAGAAAACATTATTAAAGAGCATAATTAGTGTTAAGAGTGCATTGACAACTGCATTTTTAAAATACAGATATCTTATGATCCTCTGTTTAGATTTAACGACAGCTTCATCTTAAAAATAACCCAGCTTCGGTTGCTTGGTTTAAAATGCTAATTGTACCGACTATACCACGCTTGTGAGACGGTTTGGGATAAGTGTTAATTTCAATATTTCTCTTCATTTCCTTATCAACATCATCTCAGCTCATATACGTCCTACTGCTGGGCTAGAGCCCCCTCCATACTAGGAGGGCAATTGACCTACTATACATGTCAGACAGGTTGGTATAGGGTTTTATTTCGAGGTTTCTTTCTATTGGATAGATGCTATATGCATATTAAGTCCCATAATCGTCTTTTACGACATTTGCAAGCAAGACAGGGAGTGGAAAATTGTATTCTTACTCCGTCACCACACGGAAAACTTAATCAAGCATTGACTTTATTTGTTTTGTGAAAATCTTTAGGGATCTTAATTGACTCTAACAAAAACACACGGAGAAGGAAGGTCATTAGTACAGTATTCTTCTTCCTAATAATATTATAAACGCGAAAGTTTGTGAATATGTGAGGATGTTTGTTGCTCTTTCACTCAAAAACTACTGAATGGATTTTGATGAAACTTCACAATAATATAGCTTACATATAAGAATAACACATAGGCTATAATTTACATCGATATTTCCAGGGGAAGGGGAACTATGCGGATAAAACCGCAGCGCGCTGCTAGTCATCAATATATTTTCTTTTACTATAATGAAATTTAATTACCTAACACTGCGGCAATAATCTTTTAATTACGAGGAATGCAATGCTAAAATTTAATATATTAGAAGCCAGTAGTCTTGTTTAGCATGTTTGTTCTCAAAGGCCACTCAATTATTAGATAAACTACTGTTTGGAAATAATACTCACGCTTCAATATCAGTCTGGACATCAGGATGTCTGGGCACTGGTAGGAGGGATTCCCTATTGATTCTAGGATGGCAGGACTGGTTAAACGTGTGAATCTCCAGCTTCAAGCCTTGGTACTTGCGGATGACCTTCTGTGTGTCCTCATCAGTGTTGAACGAATTCATCAGGACCAATGGCACGTTAGTTTTGTACGTTTTGTTCAGATGCTGCAATCAAACATTAGATTTCCTGAAGCCGATTGGCAAAATTATTTTTTACATATTTTTTATGTCCGTGTGGTGACGGAAACACACCCTATCTTGCCCATGGATGTCGTAAAAGACGACTAAGGGACAATACGTAAATAACGTTTATGCAAGAGAAGCAATACTCGATATAAGATCCTATACCAGCCTGTCTAAACAGCATGGTATAGTAAGGATAATTTCTCTCCTATTGAGGAGGAGGCTCGAGCCCAGCAGTGGGGTAGACATGAGTCGAAATGATGATAATGACATATTTGTTTAAGGGCGTGTTTATTATAAGAAATAAATATTTGTGGTACAAGGGAGTTTACAATATAGAATTAACAGACACAAATAATATCCAGACTCCTATTAATCGTTTAATCCCTTAGGGCCGTGTGGTCGTGTTAAAAAAAGTAAGCAGTGTGTGTGATTCTTAATTTGTTATAGACATAGCCGTTACCAACTATTTCTGCCAATGACCACTAACCGATATTTGGTATCAATACCGATATCGATAACTGTTGCTAAAATAATTTTCGTAGCATACAATAGTAACGACAAACAAAGCCACTTTCTATTACAATTTGATTTACTAAAGGTTATGACAGTTAAGTCTTACGTCAATAGAAATAGTCTTTGGTTAATATCAATATTCGTGAAATATTGCTTGTTATTAAGCCGCTAGCCAATAACCGCTTCCTCTATGTTTTGGACGTCAGGAACTACATTCTGTTCCTTGTATACATTAATGACTTACCCTATAACGTAGGGGACAATCAAAACATTGTATTGTTCGCAGATGATACTTCTTTACTATTTAAAATTAAAAGACAAATGCTTAATTATGACGATGTGAACAATGCACTGTCTAAAGTTGTTCATTGGTTTAATTCTAACAATTTAGTTCTTAATGAGACAAAAACCAAATGTATTAAATTCACTACACCCAATGTGAGACAAGTTGGTACTAATGTTGTAATGAATGGTGTGGCTCTGGACCTTGTGGAATCAACCACATTTTTAGGCGTCACTATAGATGCTAAACTCCAATGGGGACCTCAAATTGAGAAACTGTTAGGTAGGCTCAGCTTTGCAGCTTATGCGGTAAAAAAAATTCGCTTGTTAACCGATATTGAAACAGCCAGAATAGTTTATTTCGCTTACTTTCATAGTCTTATGTCATACGGAGAAGGAAAACTCGAAATGAAACCCTATACCAACATGTCTGACCAGCATGGTATAGTAGGTCAAATTCCCTCCCATTATGGAGGAGGCCCTAGCCCAACAGTGGGGCGTATATGGGCTGAGATGATGATGATGATGATGTCATACGGCATATTACTGTGGGGTTGCTCCGTAGAATTCAATAGAATCTTTGTTTTACAAAAAAGGGCTATCCGCGCGATTTATAATTTAGGCCCAAGAGTATCACTAAAAGAGAAATTTAAAGAAGTAAATATTCTGACTGTTATATCCCAATATATATACGAAAATGTTTTATATGTAAAAAAAAATATAGGTAAATTTGAAAAATATAGTGACATTCATCATGTAAATACCAGGAATAAGCACAAATTAGTTGTACATAGTACTCGTCTTCAGCAAGTTAACAGGTCTTTCATGGGGCAAAGTATACGCTTTTACAACAAATTACCGAATAATATCCGAGATATGCCAGTGAATAAGTTCAAAAAAGCAATCAAGAGTAGATTTTATCTAAAAGATTATTGTAAAATCTCAGATTATCTTGATGATAACTCGGACTGGCAATGAGCAGCTCCTCATACAGGAATTTCCTCATTATTACAATGATAGAAATTACGCACATGTTTATTATTATTATTTTTTTATTATTGCTACTATAATTGTAAAGTGTAGCGTGTTTTGCCAAACGATTTTTTTATTGGATCTGTGTTTTATGTTTGTGGCAAATGGTATTGGTCATGCTCACTGAAGGGTCTGCTAGTGGTAGCTAATAGGAGCGGGTCACTCCCTTCCCTCCATTATGGTTGAGGGGAGTGATGGCTGCTCTAGTAGTTAACTCGTGATCGGGTGCCGCTTGCGGGATCTGGTCCAACCATAAGTTTTTTATTACATTTGTGATTATTATTATATTTGTGAACTATATTATATAATATTTCGAATGGCATTACACTGGAACTATTAATAAGCATGTTGTAAGATGTAATTTAATTTAAAAGAAACTTAAAAAAAATAAATAAAAAATAGACAATCCCGCTGAGTTTCTTGCCGGATCTTCTCAGTGCGGTCACGTTCCGATCCGGCGGTAATTATAACTTTAAGAAAATTGTAAAAAAATTACAATATGTAAGTGCCCCCGCGGGGTTTATACATAATAAATGATTTGAATTTGAACATATAATAAGAGAGATTGCATAATTATTTTGGTTATTAGAGTTAATAGTGATCGTTCGGTTACCAACATAGCGAAACTAAAATCACAGCATGAAAGCAATCATTTTTGTGATATTGTGAGTTGACAAAATCGCGTTATCGTCAGTTGTTTTGTAACTAGATAACTGATAACCGTTACTAACTATACCAATACCGATACGTTAATATATCGACCGTTTTTGGTTACATTTTGCTATAGCGGACACATATTTAATATGTAAATATAGTAAAGAGAAACCCTTACCTCAATCTGCTGCACAGTCAGATCCAAGAATGTGAGATCATTCCTCACTTGTATCACAGACTTCGGTCCTTTACATCCCATAGATGTACCGAGACCACCATTAAGCTTCACCACAACCAGTTTATCCAGCATTTGATGAACAATATCTGTTGTAGGAGTTGTTAAAGACCTGTAGTCAATCACAGCCCCTTCTGGAAGTTTCTCGATCTTCTCCCATGTCACCGACGGCCCCTCTAAAACATTAATGTTTCTATGTCAGTATATTTGCACTTTTCAGTGTGATGACGGAGTAAAAATACACCACCTCCTCTATTAGCCATGACTGTCGTAAAAGACGAGTAAGGGATGCAATATACATACGAGTATAACATCTATGCAACAGAGGGAAAACTCGAAATAAAACCCGTTTGACCAGCTCGATATAGTAGGTTATTTTTTTTGTCGGGCCGACCACTGACGTCAAATCACCTTGCTCCGGTGGTCGGCTCAACGACGAAGGCGACGTGTCACAGGTGAGTTACGGGTGTGCGCGCTTACGTCTCTCTGTCGCCCTGGACGGAGTGGTGCGAGGAGTGCGCCGACCGTAACCCACCCCCAAAAAAAAAAGTTATTTCTTTTTTCTTATAGACAACGCAAACACTAAGGAAATAATCCTTGTATTGCGGAGGATATCACAAACATATAATTAACGGACACAAATTACATCCAGACTCAGAACAACATTTTGTGAATAGAGTGTTGTCCTAAGTGGATGTCGAGGTCGGTATCTTGACCACTACGCCACTGTGCAGTCCCCTAGTTCCCCCCTATTATAGATGCTCGAGCCCAGTAATGGGATGTATATGAGCTGTAATGATGATGACATTTTTATTAACATTAACGAATTTTGATGGAGACGTGTAGGCGAGTTGACGATTGCATTTAGGGTATAGCCAGACAGACCAGCCAGTTTGACCGGACATTTGGGTAGAAAGGCCGTACACCCTACATTATTGAGGATTTTGTGTTTTAGTATTATTAGGTACGACAAAAAAAAATATGTAAAATTAAGCTTTTTGGATTATTATGACAATAGTCGACTCGACTACCTACCTATATCCGGCTTTATTCGGACACCTGGCAACGCTTTTGCACTGATATATTATATGTTTCCCAGAATATAAAGCTACTGCCTACTCCCCTAGTGAAGCGATTAAGGTTAAGCGATTTCCACCTCACTGACTTGACTTCCACTGGACAAGGACGTCTCCTTATAGCCAACCCATAAAAAAAAAAAAAATTTCGCTATTATTTTATGAGAATTATCTTTTTTATGTGTGGTAGGACGACAATGTCGACAGTTGTTTATCTACAGCTGCGCGCCGGTCCATCCCGAATAAGACCACACTCTGACAGAAAATCGACGTATAAATAGTAGGAATTTTTTACTCCACTTCGTTCAGTGAGCAAGAGAGCCGGGAGCCTAAGTTTTTGAGGGTGTTTGCGTGTGGTGGGCTTTGGTGATGCCGTTAGTATCACCGAACCTCATTGCACGCAATCACACTACCTTCACTTCGTGTTAGACACCGGTCTAGCCAAGGTCCGTAAGTGACAGTGTCACTTACCATCAGGTATGTTGCCTGCTCCTTCGCCAACAATAGGAAGAAAATTGGCCTACTATACTACGGATAAACAGGATAAACATTTTTATTGGTAATATACAAGATTACAAGTCAAAACGGTTCTGATTACATAATTGTCATTTACATAGAATTAATGTCATTACAATAATTTAATATTTAATAAACCAAAAGGAAAAATAAATAAAATAAAAATAAATAGTTCGTCAATCGTATAAAAGGCATTTTGAGCGAGCCAGCGCCTGAGTTTGGTTTTAAACGCTGTTTGGGTAGCAGCCGAAGTAATTGTCGCTGGCAATCTGTTATATATTTGAGGGCCTACGCTGGTCAGACATGTTGGTATAGGGTTATATTTTAAGTTTTCAATCTCTTGCATTGATGTTACCTGCATATATCACTTAGTTGTCTTTTACGACACCCACGGGCAAGATAGGAGTTAGTGGATTATATTCTTGCCCAAATGGATACAGATTTTTTTTAAAGACACATTAAGGAAAAATGGCGACGATGTAGGACGAACCAGGTGAACCGACGACCTGGTGAAAGTTGCTGGGCGTTGTTGGATACAAACGGCACAGGACCGCACTTTGTGGCGTAACATGAGGGAGGCCTACGTCCAGCAGTGGACAGCGATAGGCTGAAATTATGAATGATAAGGAAGAAATGTTTGTGTTGCGGGGGATTTGACAAACATAATTAACGGACACAAATTACATCCAGACTCAGAACAATTTGTAGATTGCACAAAGTGTTGTTCCGCATAGGATTCGAACCCACGACACTGGCATGTATCGGTATTTTAACCGCTACGCCCTCCGTGTAATTACGAGAGATAATTATATAAATTGGTTAACAAACTGATAGTGGAAGAATATTGACCCGGCGATAACGATTATTAAAAGGCGCGTAGATAAGAGATTAAAAATGGCGTCTCTCTATATCATCTCTCACTCGCACGGTTATTTCTTTCTATTTAAATGTGGCAAAGGCAATAATATTTATTTTATTTTGGCTGTATGTACAGTAATACCCCGGACTTATAGGTGGGGCCGAGCGATAATCGCGTAAATCGGGGTATAATATTACTTAAATTAAATATGAACAAAAAAAAATGTTTATTTGGAACTAGCTCAAAGAAGTTTTAGATAATGTTATTTATATATACTAAATAAATGAAATATATCTTTGTGCTGTGGGGGACTTTACAAACGTATAATTCATCATCATCATTTCAGCTCATATATGTCCCCTGTTAGGGTCGAATTTCCTCCACAATAGGAGGGAAATTGACCTAACTATATAATGTTGGTCAGACAGGCTGGTATAGGTTTTTGTTTCGAGTTTTCCTTCTCTTGCATGGATGTTATATGATATCCCTTAGTCGTCTTTTACGACATCCACGGGCAAGATAGGGAGTGGTGATTTGCATTCTTCTTCCGTCACCACACGGAAAAACGTATAATTAACAGACACAAATTACATCCAGACTCAACAACAATTTGTGGATCGCATAAAGTGTTGTCCTTTTTTTTTGGCTTGGTTTGCGGTCGGCGTACTCCTCGCACCACTCCGTCCGGGGCGACAAAGGGACGTAAGCACGCACACCCGCAACGCACCCAAACACCACGTCGCCTTCGTCGTTGGACCGACCACCGGAGCAGGGTTACTTGTATAAAGTGTTGTCCTGCATGGGATACGAACCCATTACACGAACAGGTCGGTATCTTAACCACTACGCCTTATCTCTATATACTCTCGTAACTAAAGTAGGTGGTGGAATTCTACCTAATTCTACTATTGCTCGAGGGCGCCGTAAAAGACGACTAAGATTTTTTTATTGACTTGTGCCAACTACATCTGACATCGTTAGGTCAACAATTGCATTTCCAAGGAGGATTGACGTCAGGTAGACTGAGGCCCGCCATAAAACTATTGCCAAAAGTTATGCAATTTGTACTATGAAGGAGGAACCTCAAGTAATTGGCGTAAGAGCAAGCTGATGATGATGATTCTTCTATAACTGCTAAATGGCTGAACATTAAATATCAGAATTATTAATAAAAACCTAAAGATATAATGCGCACACGCTTTTTTATAGGCTTGGTCTGGTTACACCTATGGGTGAGCGCTGCGGGCTCACCCATAGCTGTTTAAAGGTGTTTAAACTATCTGCGGCTAACAACTAAATACACGACAAAAAAAATACTACACGTTGTACCGGGAGTTAGTCCGTTACTCACGAGGAGACCCGGAGAGTCGGAGCGACGTCTAGGTCTTAACTATTCGAAAGAATTACTCGCCATGCGAGCCACTAAGCGCGAGAGGAACTCCTCTACGACACGGCCCGCCACTGGCGACTTGGGTGGCACAGGCACAAGTAACCGCGTCTGATGCTGCCCTAGCCGAGGGTGACTGGATCGGGGAATAGTCCGTCACCCGCAGAGAGGCTTACCGCACGAATGCGATCGATGTCCCGGAACGAGCATTAAAAAGAGAGGGTGCCCGAAAGGGTATCCCGCCGATCTGGCCACAAATGACAAGGAACTCAGTACCGGTGGTCAGCCTAATGGCGAAGGACAGGAGATACGGTTGGTTATGGGGCCGCGTTTCGCTCTTTCGTCACCCCGAACGGGAAGGACGGTATGTTCTCACATTATTCCAACAAAAAAAAAATGCGGATCACTGAAGTCCATTAAATGGTTTTCCCAATGGCCCGGTAGACATGAGAAGATAATCTCAAAATAAAACCCTATACCAATCCGTCTGGTCAGCGTGGCATAGTAGATTTATTTCCCTCATATTGCGGAAGAAACTTAAGTCCATCGTCGGGGCATGTATGAACTGAGATGATTATGATAAAAGGAGTTATTTGAGAAGCTTACATTCATTTTCAAGTTTTAGTAATAGTTAAAGTAACTTACGTTCAGCTAAAAATCTGCCGAAGAGGTTCTTGAAACCTTTGTACTCCTTTTCCACGTGTGGTCTTCTACATTCGGGGACTGCGGCGAGTAGACGCTCCAGCTCCACCTCGAGCCGTTTGAGAGCATCCCGTTTAGTTGCTTCTTTAAAATCCCGGGAACCAGAAGGAGTTCGCTGGTGGCTTCGGATCTGAATAAATTAAATGTTACTAAATAATAATTCCGTATGATGAAAGAGTAAGATTGCAATCCACCACGCACTTTCTTGCAACTAAGGGATATAGTATGGATGGCATCTATGCAAGAGGAAGAGAAATCGAATCGTCTGTTCATCTGTTTGACCATTACATTAGCAGGTCAATTTCTTTCCCATAGTGGAGGAGACCCGAGTCCTATGGTGTTATACATATGGGCTGAGATGATGATGATGATGATGAAATAATATAATAAAATTAATTTCAATAAAAAACCGACATAATTATTTGAGAATCATGCTGACTCGGCTACACTTGGAATGTTAAGGTAATCATGACGTTTCAAAATTTTAACGATTGAAAACTACTGTTAGGATAAACATTTAAATATCAATTTACCTATCAAGTATTATTATTATCAAGTTGATGATTATTATTATGACCTTGAAATAAAAAAAAGAAGTCAAAGCAGTCATGAGGACGGCGAATAGAAGTTAAAACTTAAAACTATGAACAAACGATTGTTATTTTTCGATATTTCAATTAATAGTTTGACCTTGAATTGAAATTTGTAAATTATAAGTTTTTACTTTTTATCTGGTTTTGGACATCTATCAGCACAGATATAGTGACATTAACATAGCTATAGATAGTGTTAGTGTTAACTTCACGTGGACATGTCGACGATGACTTGCAGGAATCTCCTCCCCAACCAAACCTGCCTATAAAATTTTTCACTTAAAAAACATGTATAGGTAAGAATTCGAGTACAATTTACGATACCGATACGATTTTTTTAAAAAACATTGTGCTAAGGAATTAGGTAATGCGTATGTAGCGGCGTATATACTTTGCGTCCAAATAAAATCGTCGTTATACCCTATAGATATTTTAAAGTAAATAAATATATTTTTATAGGATTCAAAGACAATAAGTTTAATTTTGAACTTAATCCGATGCAAATTAACTCATGCGAAATAAAGTATTTTCGCGTATTTTATTATTCTCATTAAGTATAGAGTACAATTACCCAAAATAACGTACAATATTTTACAACAAAGTGCGAGTGGCAATCTTATTTGGAACACTCATTCATCCATTCAAAGACCTGCGTGGGGGGTAGAACCCAAGAGACTCCACCCCAATCTACTATCTGTGCAGTTCCTCTCCTTCTGTTATATGCATATTGTTTCCCTTAGACGTCGTCTACGACACCCACGGGCAAGAAAAACAGTGTTGAATTGTATTATTAGACCGTCACCACACGGAAAAACCTTTTAGACTTAGGCCTCCACGAATGAAGGGATAGTGTCGTAATCGCCACGTTTAGTAGGCGAATTGGCAATCCTACTGAAACCCTTAGCCAATTATATGAGATCAACACTGTATGTCTTCTTTTTCTAATACAGATAATAGAGAAGAAAATATGTTCTTCCGTAACTCACATACGTTTTAATATAGAGCTTTCTCCACTAGAAGAAAAATATCTATACCAATAAATAAAATTGGAGTGTCTGTTTGTAATGTCAAAATAATGGGCTTTTTTCATGCTCACACGGTTATTTGCAGGACACCTATGCCTAAAATAGCAATTAAAAAATTTTTGTCTGTCTGTCTGTTTGTTCCGGGTAATCTTCAAAACGGCTGGATCGATTTCAAAAATTCTTTCACCAATGGAAAGCTATAATATCAGGGCGTAAACTACGCTATATTTTATCCCGGTATTCCCACGGGAACGGGAACTACGCGGGTAAAACGACTATAACCTATAACCGAAGCGAAGCGAGGGCGGGTTGCTAGTACTTAATATATCAGGTTGATTAGATGAATTCCTACAGGGATCGGTTCCAAGACGAAACCCTGTGGGACACCGTTAGACAAGCGCGCAATCACAAAGTCCACAATTCATTTTACATAGAGTATCCAGCGCCACTTCAAATATTCAGATACAAGCGATATCAGGTAGACCGACACTCTGTAATAACAAAGCGCCTCTCTTCAGCAGCTAAATAGCAAGAGTATCAAATGTTTTAGCAAAGTCCAAAGACCGATAACCGAAAACATAATAAACATGGTAATATAAAATTATAAATATTTATAGATTATAAATGCCTATTAATATAAGACAAGGTCGCTCAAACCACATGTCTCGAGTTATTCGCAAGAGGCGCCTCTTAAACACATATTCAAGCATTAATTACCTTTTATCACTGTCGTATTTTCATTAAATACTGATATAAAATCTGGTCAATTGATGATTTATAAAACGACATCTCATTATCCAATCATATATTTTTTTACTTATGCTGAGTAACGAGAAGGCAGTCCTCTTGGTGGTAAGTGGCGAGCGCCATTCATGTACTTCAACAATTCAGGGCCACACAACCAAGTCACTGTCTACCGTGAGAAACGAACTCTCCTTAAACTTCGTTTAAGGAATTGAGGAGGAAGGATATCATAGCGCTGGGGTACCACCTTAACTTATTTCAGAGCCATGTGTGTGTGTTCATTCACGATGAATGGATGAGCGTTGAAATTATATAGTCCAAGATAATATCTTTCCAGGTGGAAATGTGATCATATTTTTTTTACTTCAAAATGAAACCATTGAATAACGGTATTTTACGTAATCTACTAATTCTAACAAGAGACAAAAAAAAACTGTTCAGCTTGTGCTACTTCACTTCAGTGAAATAGCGCTGTTATTCTGCTAACATCTAAGAGAGAGCAATCTTCAAACAAAACCGGCGAAGCCATCGTGGTATAGTAGAACAATATCCCTTCTGTTACGGCAGAGGCTCTCGCCCAACAGTGGGACATATATGAACTAAAGAATAGAAGAAAATTCGCACTAAAACCTACACGCCTGAAATTATCTCAACTGCGTATATAAAAGCCAATTGTTCAATTAATTTCAATTCAACCAATTGATTGGTATACAATTTATACGCCTACAACCATTAAATTGATAATTATATAACAATTTTAAGTAGGAAACCGTATTTTACTTTTAAACTGTATTCACGGTTTGGCCAGTGAATGTACTACACACATTTTTATAATTTGTTTTCCCTTATTACAGGCTTAGATATGGCCACTATCCTTTCTTTTTCTTTTTTTTTTTACTTCTGTCAGAAGAGATGGGGTATGCCGAGTTAAGTGTCAGCGCCACTACCAAATAAAAACCGCACGCTGTTCGTACCTCTCTCTTACGGCAAAGCCACTGCACCGTTTTCATGTACACTATAAATAGCTGGTCACTATCAAAACTAGCCTTTTTAATCATCATCATCTCGGCCCATATACATCCTAGTATTGGGCTCGGGGCTCTTCCATTGTGGGAGGGAAATTTGACCTACTATATATACCGGTTAGCTGCGTTGGTAAAGTTTAATGTCGAAGTTTTCTTCTCTTGCATAGACGTTATCTGCACATCATATTCCTTAGTAGTTTTTTACGACATCCACAGGCAAGAGAAGGAGTAGTGAATTGTTTTCTTACTCCGTCACCATACGGAACAACAATCGAGTTGCCAACATTTCCTTCTATAAACTTTGGACTAATCTATTGGGCTAGGGATTAAAACTCTTTATAAAGCAAAGATTAATGCTATCATTGAACAATCAATTTGCCGTGTGGTGACGGAGTAAGAATACAATTCACCACTCCCTATCTTGACCATGGATGTCGTAAAAGACGACTTAGGAATATAATATGCATTTAACATCTATGCAAGAGAAAGAAAATTTGCAATAAAACCCTATACCAACCCGCCTGACCATCATGGTATAGTAGGTCCATGTCCCTCCCAATATGGCTCAAGCTCAGTAGTGGGACGTATATGAGCTGAGATGGCGCTGATGAGGAAGAGCAATCAGAAATAATTGATGAAATACGCACATAGAAAATTATTACCTAGAAGTATTTAAAATCACACGTTACCGGTGTCTAAAGGTCAAATAGTTAGACCTTGATTATGTACAAATAAATCATACATTACACAGCATATTCAAGGAGTTAGAAAAACAAATACCGTAATAATTTTTTTTAATCTACGAATCTATCGTATGCAAGGGGAATTTTGGCGGGAATGCGAAAATTTCATGTGACGCTCTTAAATTTTATTCAATATTTTAATAATATATAATGTTACTAGCAGACCCGGTCACGCGTTGCTGTGGCTAATGTTTTTGTTATATTACATTTTATTAAACTATTTAAGTGGAACTGTAGGAGAACATCTGTCATGGAGGTCGTCATATTTTTTTACAAATGGCGTCTATGTAAAAAAACAAGTTAAAATCGTATATGACACGTTTGTAGGTTTGACATAGCAGCGCCATCTATTAATTAATTACTCAATCCAGTCAACAGATATCGCTTTCTGTTAAAATCATTTGGAGTTAACAGATAATTGTGAATGTCAAATAATAGACAAATAATTTGCAATAAAATAATATTGCGACTATAAATTAAGATGTAAGCTATCCTATCTTTCAAGTTGGATCAAACTGCACACGGTGTGCAAATTTGATTAAAATCGGTTAAGTAGTTTAGGATTCTATCGCGGACAAACAACGTGACACGTAATTTATATATATTAAAATATTACCCGTGTGTTGACGGAATAAGAATACAATTCACCACCCCCTGTCTTGCCTATGAATGTCGTAAAAGACGACTATGGGATATAATACGCATTACACATCTATTCATGAAAAGGTAAACTCAAAATAAAACCTCACACTTGTAAGGACAATTTCCCTCCTATCGTGGACATGGCTCGAGCCCAACAGTGGGACGTATATGCGCTGAAATGATGATGATGATGACAGTTTTGTATAGAATAATTTGTCTTGTTATTGAAAAATTAGATTTAATTAGCCTGTGGAAACCCATTTGTACGATTGAACGATACGAGATTGAACGCCGACACTTGTCACAAAACTCGGTACCATAACCACTACGCCGCCTGTGCGGTAAATTTCCCGCGAATGTACACAGCATTACACAGGAATAATATAATATGTATTTAAATTACAAGGAAAACTTGTTCTTTTCTATACAATCATTACGCCAATACGCATTATCGCTTTATCACGGCAAATTGCAATAAATTGAAGGACAAAAAGTACGTCTAATTTAACTCTTCTTGGCCCAAACATCTCATTCTTAGAATAATAACGTATAGAAGGATAGTGTCGGTACTTAAGCGATCAAAAACGTGAAGACAAAAATACTACATGCGCGCAAGCGATTACACACGTACATACGCATCCCACTATACAATAGAATTGCATTGTACGCCTACCTATCTACACTACGTCACGATCGGCGTAGAGAGCCATTTCTGGCTCCAATTTGATTGCCTCAAATTTTGTGCGCTAATTGAGCTTCTATGAGTCATTATTCTAATCATCTTACTATTATGCTTGAGCCTGCCTTTACTGGTCATCATCAAGCTCTTATCCTAATTACTTGGGGTCGACTCAATAGGTTCATCCATTATCATCATTATTATAGCTCATATAGTTCCCACTGATGGGCTCGAGTTCTCTCCATATTGTAAGGCAAATTAACCTAATATGGTTTCACGCTGGTCAGACGATTTATATTGGTCATGGGTGTCGTAAAAGACGACTACGAGCTTTATATCGATAAGGACCAACTCCATCTTATGCCGTCTGGTCAACAATTACATTCCCAGCGAGGATTGACTTCAGGCAGGCGGTCGGTCTTAAAACTTTATGTGGTGATGGAGTAAGAATACAATTCACCCTTTTTCTTTTTACTCTTGGGTGTCGTAAAAGACGAAGTTATGATATGTATATAACACCTATGCAAAAGATGGAAAACTCGAAATAAAATCCTATTATCATCGCAGCCCATAAATGTCCCACTTTTGGATTCGACCTCCTCCACTATGGGAGGGAATGTCGTGTTGATATAGGGTTTTGTTTCGAGTTTTCCTTCTCTTGCATAGATATCATATGCATATTAGATCTCTTAGTCGTCTCTTACGACACCCACAGGCAAGAGGGTGAATTGTGTATTTCTCCGTCACCAGACAGATAAAACCCTATAGGTACCAACCCGTTTAACCAGCATGGTATAGAAGGTGAATTTCCCTTCCATTGTGGAAGAGGCTCGGACCCAGTATTAGAATAAACACGAGCTGATGAGAATGACAAAGCTAAAAATTCATTTAGAAACAATCATATCCGTATTATTTTATGGTAGGACTAGCCACCTGCCTGCGCTTAGCTTCACTTTCAGACGCTTTACGGTATGCATTATGATATGCATACCGTAAAGTATGATTATAATCATTGGGCATGATGTAATCATTGGGCATAGGGTTCGATTTCTAGAACGAGCAAGTTAGTAACGTTTTTCCGAGAAGGAAAATATACAGGCATAATAACGTATAGAAGGATAGTATATATACTTCGAGCGATCAAAAACGTGAAGCTCTCCGGGTTGAGAGCCCTCAGCGCTCACCCATAGTCCGCGTCAAGCTGTCAAGGCCATCTGCGGCCAACAGCTGTACACACACAAAAGAAAAAAAAAAAAAAAAAAAAAACGTGAAGCCAAAAATACTACATGCGCGCAGGCGATTACACACGTACACACGCACACCACTATACAAATTATGAAATCAAATATTGATTTTATTAACATAAATCGTGGAAATACTTTTAAAGGTAATGTTAAAAACTTGTTATGGTTTTCAAATGTGTTGTAACACCGTTTGAATGCACAAACCGTCATAATTACCTATTTATTTATTAAGAGTTACGTACGTACGTGCATTACAGTGACCTTGTAGATTACGGAACGGTGCCGGCGTAAGCTCCATTAGGCTCCAATTTAAATGCTTCATTTTTGTGCGCGGGCTTACCTTCTATACGATTCTAAGGGTATCTGGTAGTATAATATTATTGAAATCGGTCCAGACATTGGAAAGATTACCCGAAAGCCACAGACAAAACCAAAAAAAAAATTTAAGTGGTTTTTAGGAGTAGGTATCGTATAAATAACTAGTGTGAGCATGAAAAAACTGTATTTTTTGACATTACAAATAGACACTTCAATTGTATTTATTTGTATAAAAGACTAGCAACCCGCCCTCGCTTCGCTTCGGTTATAGGTTATAGTCGTTTTACCCGCGTAGTTCCCGTTCCCGTGGGAATACCGGGATAAAATATAGCCTAGTTTACGCCCTGATATTATAGCTTTCCATTGGCGAAAAAATTTTTTAAATCGGTCCAGCCGTTTTGAAGATTACCCGGAACAAACAGACAGACAAAAAATTTTTAATTGCTGTTTTAGGCATAGGTGTCGTGCAAATAACCGTGTGAGCATGAAAAACGTCTATTATTTTGACATTACAAACAGACACTCCAATTGGTATAGATAACAAGATAAACATTAATTGATTGCAAATATGTAGACCTAAGTGTTAAAACAAACATAATTTAAAAAAGAGGGTAGGCGAACATTATGTACTCCATTACATTTGCATTTTATAAAACCCACAAAAAATATGGACATAGTCGTATGTATTTTCGTGTGGTGACGGAGTAAGAATACAGTTCATTACATCGTCGATCACCCCACATACGTCCCACTGTTGGGCTCGGGCCTCCTCCACAATGAGAGGGAATTTAACCTACCATATCATGCTGGTCAGACATATTGATATAGGGTTTCATTTCGAGTTTTCCTTCTCTTCCACGGATGTTATGTGCATATTATATCCCTTAATCGTCTTTTACGACATCCACGGGCAAGATAAGGAGTGGTGAATTGTAATCTTGCTCCGTCACCACACGGAAAAGAATTTTTCATTTAATATTTTTATTTATTTTTATATTTTGCCCTTTTTTTGACGATAATGAATAAAAATATAAAATAAAAAGATTATAAAAAAAATATTTTCAAAATAAATGTTATTCTGACGCATTATTGACGATAGATTAAATAGTTGGGTCAAATTAAAATGGAACCACGGCAATACCAGCTTTCCAATAAAAAAGTATTAGCAAAATCGGTTCACTCAGAAAAAAGTTCTAACGAACATCCTTTGACATCATCATCATTTCTGCTCACATACATCCCACTGTTGGGACTCAAACATCCTCCGCAATAGGAGCCTATACCACGTTAATCAAACGTGTTGATATTGGTATTCATTTCAATTGCCTTCTCTTGCATACATTTTATATATATTATGCATACATTCATCGTTTCATTCCTTAGTCGTCTTTTACGACACCCACAGGCAAGAGAAGGGGTGATGAATTGTATTCTTACTCTGTCACACAGAATTGTAGTCCATTAAAAACTGTGGCGTAAAGACACGCAATAAAATTGAACCTTTTGCATTACAAGGAAACATTTTAATTAATACATCAAACACTTTAGTATTTATTATTACTATTAGCAATTTAAAACTGAAGAATACGTATAAGTATTTAATAAAGCAATCACTTAGTCCCTTTCGAACTTTTATATCATAAAATATCGCATCAATATTTCGAAAGATTTCCCGTGATAAAAGAAATAATAAAAAAAGCTATTTTCAGTTTTTCAGCGTTCATGGCGTGATAATGAACGCTTGAAAAGTGTTCGAAACGTCGGGCAATCAAAATACAAACGCTATGAAATCCGTAAAAATATTTTTATTGACTGCTATACTCGAGCAAACATCAGAAATGGTTAAGATAAAACATTTTAACGTAAAAACATACCCACGAACGCAAAAATCCTGCTTCACCATTCATAATTATAACACGATTTAATACACGAACAATACAATCGTACAGATAAAACGTATGAACTGTTAGCTTATCGTATACAGACTAGCTGTAGATTAAATAAATTGAAGTTAACACACCTATTAGGCTCAACTACGCAGTTTTAAAACGAGACTCGTAGTAAAACCATCGATATATTTTGGTTTTTTTTTATCAACTTATGTAATGGACATAAGATTAGACTTGTTGATAACGAATACTAATATTCATCATTCGATTAACACAACGAGGTATAAAAATCACCTGTATAATCCAATCTCTCAGTGTGGTCATGGAGTAAAAATACAATTCACCACCCCCTCTCTTGCCCATGGGTATCTTAAAAGACTAGAGGATATAATGTTTAATAATAACAAAGGAAAAACAATATATATTTTTGTATTGAATCCGTTTTCTACTAGCAATAAATTTTTATCAACGGCGAATACATCACTCACCTTCGATTTGCTGACGATATCGTAGTCATGTCAGAATCCCTATAGGACCTTGGCACTATGCTCAACGACTTTAGCAAGGTTTCTCAACTAGTAGTTCTATAAATGAACATAGACAAGACGACAGTCCAAAGAACGGGTGTGACTGACAAAGAGCGAAGGATTAGCACGTTGAAATGGCTATGGGCAGGCCACATCGCGCGTCAAACCGACAACTGTTGGGTAAGAAAGGTTGTCTAGTAGCGACCACGAATCGGACGACGCAGCGTAGGACGACCCCCTACTGGGTGGATTGACGACATATTGAAAGTCGCAGGCAACCGTTGGATGCAAGTGGCACAGAACAGTTCTAAGTGTCGATCTCGTGGGGCGGCCTTCATCCAACAGTGGACGTTTATGAGCTGATAGATGACTGAATTTGTATAAAAGGTGGGTACTAATTTAATAAATAATACTGTAGCGGGTAGATAAAAATATCTGCAATAATGATTGACTTGTTGGACGTGAGATACATTATTTATCACGTCATTATGAACACTGAAGTGTTCGAAACAGGGAAAATTAAAAATCAAATACAAACGTGGTATGAATACAATTTACTACTTCCTCTTTTGTCCATGGCTGTCATATAAGACGACTAAGGGATGTGATATGCAGATAACATTTATGCAAGAGAAAAAAAGCTAGCAATATAAAGCCCTATGCCAACACATCTGACCAGGGCGGTATACTATTTAACTGAGGCCACGGGTGGCTGGGCAAGGGAATGGGCCGTTATCTGCAGAGGTTGACTGCGTGAGGGTGACGCCCCGGAGGCAAAGGGGAGGGAGGGTATCCGAAAGGATATTGCGCCGAGCTGGCCACGGAAGACAAGGATCGGCCCAATGGCGAAAGGTAGGGAATATAGCGGGATATAGAGTCACGCGCCGCCGTCCCGTCACCCCGGATGGGGTGGACGGCGTGCGTTCGGACCATAGCTTGCCAAAAAAAGTGGGGCAGTATACTAGTTTAATTGCCTTCTCATTGTGGAGGGGGCGACGACGCGCCCAATAGTAGGACTTACATATGTGGGCTGAGATTATGATAATTATAATAAGATGAAGATAAAGACGCTGGGCTAGGATGAAACTGACGACTGTGGCTGAGTTTAAATGCGAGACTAGCGATAAATCGCGGCCGCTAATAGCAAACACGGGCGACTCCCATTGCTAGTGATTTGGATGCGCGGACGAGAAAACTCAACGAACGAACGTTCAGTTTGCCTCAATTTTAATAAAATATATGAAGAATCTCATCAAGAACTTGTGGCGGCCACTAAATGCGGCTGCTGCACGGCACCTCTTAATGTTCTTCAAAGTGTCATTGAAATTTTTCATCATCATCGTCATTTCAGCTCATATACAATCCCACTATTGAGCTCGAGCCTCCTCCACAATAGGAGGTAAATTGACCTTAGTACTGCTGGTCAGATATGTTGGTATAGGATTTTATTACGAGTTTTCCTTCTCTTGCATAGATGTTATATGCGTACTATATCCCTTAGCCGTGTTTTACGACATCCACGGATAAGATAGGGAGTGGTGATTTGTATTCTACTCCGTCACCACACGGAAAATTGGAATTTTTGAACACGCAAAAATATTTATTCTTAAATGTTAGATTTTATCGATTTTTGAAGTTATACTTCTTTTGGCGCGTTAGGGAAAAATAAAAAAGTAAATTTTTACTTTTTTATTTTTCCCTAACGCGCATAATAAATCTTTCAATGTATTAAATACCTTTTTATCTATTATTAGTGTTGCTTTTTCTGCGTCAGGAATGGGAACGCGGTCGCAGCCTTCTGCGAGGCAGTGATCTCGCAGAAGGAGGCGGCGGATCGCCTGCACGAGGCGCGCAGCCTTGATGAGGCGATCCGCCGCCGGCGACTGGGGCGGCGTAGACGCGAATACCTGCGCCTCATGCCGCCCTAGCCGAGGCCGCGGTTGACGTGACCGGGGAATTAGTCCGTCACAGGCCGACCGCGTGAGGAAAGACCGACGTCCTCCCCGAGGGGGGACGTCGGTCGATGGGAGGGTACCCCAAATAGGGGATATTCCGTCGGGCCGACCACTGATGACAAGTAACCCTGCTCCGGTGGTCGGCCCAACGACGAAGGCGACGTGCATCGTGGGTGGGTTGCGGGTTGCCTGCTTACGTCCCTCTATCGCCCCGGACGGAGTGGTGGGAGGAGCGCGCCGACCGCAACCCACCCCCCAAAAAAAAAGTGTCGCTTTTTCTACAAACGTAGGATAACGCGAAGGATAAAATTTTTACAAAGATTTTTATCCTGTCGCGCTAAAGAAGTATGACTTCTTACGTGCCTACATAAGTACACACACTTTTTTTTATATACATGTGCAGTTTAAACTTTCGCATACCAAACCAGGCGATAAGTTATAGGCAGAAGAGACACGGTCACCGATTGGTTCCCTTCGCTAATAACTTTTGACCTAATTGAAATTTAAATAAGTAGTTTAAAATATTTTATTTTAATTTTGATTTAATTAGCTGCGATGTTTAGTGTTTCGTGTGGTGACGGAGTAAGAATACAATTCATCACCCCTGTTTCGCCATGGGTGTCATAAATAAGAACCAAGGGATTGTTGCAGATAATATCTAAGCAAAAAAGGAAAACTCGAAATAAAACCCTATACCAACCCGTCTGACCAGCATGGTAACGTAGGTTAACTTCGCTCGCATATAGAAATGATGATCATGATGATGATTACAAATCCATATTAATATTATAAATGCGAAAGTAAGGATGTTTGTTTGTTTGTTTGTTTGTAACGCTTTCACGCTTAAACCACCGAACCGCTTTCAAAAATTCTTTCACCAATAGAAAGCTATAATATCAGGGAGTAACATAGGCTATATTTTATCCCGGTATTCCCACAGGAACGGGAACTACGCCGCGAGTAAAGCGACTGAAACCGAAGCGAAGCGAGGGCGGGTTGCTAGTTTGATATAAAATTATTATTTATGGATTTTATCGCGTTTTTTTCTCGACGTTTGTAACTTTTTAGCGTTCATGATTATGAAAAAACTTGTTAACACGTGACCATAGACGCCGTAAATATGTTCAATTGCTAATAAAAAGCATCGTCATTAAATAATTACAGTATCTAAAACCATTTTAATTTAGTTTTGTTTTTAAACCTGCTGAGTGGTGGCGGTTGAGAATATTACAATCCTTGTATTGCGGAGGAGTTTACAAACATAAAATTAATGGACACAAATTACATCCAGACTCCGAACAACAACTTATGAATCGCGCAAAGTGTTGTCCTGCGTGAGATTCGAACCTCAGACTGATGTTATAGGTTGGTACCTTAACTGCTACGCTATCTGTTCAGTCAGACGATCGGTCATAACTCATAAAACTATTGATAAGTCTTTTGCAATATTTACGTTTGAAGAACTGAACTATTTACTGTGTGGTAGTGGCTTCGAATACTACCAACCCTTGCTTTGCTCGTGGGTGTCGTAAAAGACGACTAAAAGCCCTAGATTGACCCGGACCAACCCCATCTGGTACCATTTGGGTCAACGATTACATTCCCAAGGAGGGTTGACATCAGGCAGGCGGCCGGTCATAAAAGTCATTGCCGAAACTTTTTGCAATATGTCAAAACAGATGACATATTGCGTCGACCCCAAGTAATTGGGATAAGAGCAAGATGATGATGATGACGTTTGAAGAAGAGTACCAATTGCATCGAACCCGAGTAATTGGGAAAAGAGCAGGAAGACAATGGGTCTTTCTTTCAATTTAATTTCCGGAAAAAAAGAGATTTATCCGAACCCGATTCGAATAAAAACAAAAGTCTTTTGGGGACTCCATTACACCTGCTTCAACCAATGAACCTATGATGCCCAAAGCCGATTAAAATTCCAACTATATATTATTATCAATATTTTTCCGTGTGGTGACGGAGTAAAAACCAAAATCAAGACCATCTATCTTGCCCGTGGAGGTCGTAGAAAACTATGGCATATAATATGCCTATAACATCTGTGCTCGAGAAGGATGACTCGAGATAAAGGCCTATATCAACCCGTCTCACCAGTGTGATATGAAGGCATGAAGGAATGGGGTTGGACCCAGCAATGGGACGTATATGAGCTGAAAGTTAATTCTTTTAATTTACAATTAAATTCAACGACGATCTTGACTTCTTAATTGCAGTCAATTTACTTGCTAAATTAATGCAATGGCATTGTCAAAGCCATAACAACGGACAAGGTCAAACAATGTATTGTAGAAATAGAAATTCATCGCACGCATTTATGACACTATTATCTCCTAGTTATCAGTCGCGAGCCAATGTCCGTCGTCGCAATAAATAAAAGTCAAATAAATTTCAAATCGATAAAAAACTAACCTTATTTAATATATCCATTTGCACTGATATCCAAATCGAATATTAGAAAAAAAAACACTCGAGTTCTAAGTTTAAATATTTTGGCGGGAGCGAACGCGCGTTCTCTCACAGGACGCGTAATGGCCGACTACGTTACTCTATGATTGCGACAATTATTTAAAATAAGCAAGTAGATAACTTATCGTCATGATTCCTCTGACTATTATTATTTGTAATGATTCGTGATGATTTATAACATATACAAACAACTGAACCCGGATTTACGCAGTAAGTATTATTAATAGTTTCGTAAAAGACGACTAAAGGACTACAATATGTAGAACATCAGATAACATCTATGCAAGAGATGGAAAACTCGAAATAAAACCCTATGCCAATTGGTCTATCCAGGATGGTATAGTAGGTGAATTTCTCTTCCATTGCAGAGGAGGCTCGAGCCTAGCAGTGGGACGTGAGCTGTGAGGAATATTATTACAACCTTATGTTAACATTATGTTTTTCAAATGTGTTGTGGCACCATTTGAATGCACAAACCGTCATAATTACCTATTTATTTTTTAAGAGTTGCGTACGTTGGTGCAGTGCAATGACTTGTACATTACGGGACTGTTCCGGCGTAGGCTCCATTAGGCTCCAATTGAAATGCCTCACTTTTTGTGTGTGGAATTACCTTCTATATGTTATTATTCTAAGATTACAACCTTATAACAGTCTTAAAAAGTTAATAATACTTTCTAAACTTTTTAAGGGAGTCATAAAAACTAAGGGAACATCAAAGAGAATAGGCAGTTTCGCAAGAGGAAAAGCACCAACTGCGATCATCAATCTAATTGCCAATGGCGATTGTGGTACTTGGCTGTCATTGGTGAAGCCTACGTCCGACAATAGATGTGAATAGGCTAAAAGATGATTGATACAGCATCATCACAGCTCATATACGTCCCACTGTTGGAATCGAGCCTCCTCTACAATAAGAAGGAAACTGTTCTACTATATCACGCTGGTCAGACCTGTTGGTATAGGATTTTATTTCGAGTTTCCCTTCCCTTGCATAGATATTATATGCATATTTTTCCCTTAGTCGCCTTTTACAACACACAAGGGCAAAAGAGGCTATTGTATTCTTACTTCGTCGCCAGGGAAACATAGATACATAGGCCGCTCAAATAGCAGAGTGGAGGTACGGGTTGAGAGCCCTTAGCACTCACCCAACAGTCCGAGTAAAGTTGTCACAGCCATCTGCGGCTAACAACTACCTAAGTCACACACAAAAAAAAAGGCAGAGTGGGGTAATGTAGATCGCCACATCGCCATTCCGTAACTCGGATTGATTAGCCCGAATGTGACTAGACAAAACGTGGATCAGCATATTAGCAGTACTATTTGATATCGAGATCCAACAAAACAAGAGGTTTTTTTTGTGTAGGTATAGCTATTAGCCGCGGATGGCTTTAACAGCTTTGCCTGGACTACAAGTGGGCGTGGAGGGCTCTCAACTCGGGTAAGAGAATTCAGACGCAAGACCAACAATTATAATGATATCTTTAAAATGATACTGAATAACAGATCGTTCTGAAATGCAAAATCATGCTGACGTGTCTAAACATAGATATTATTTAAGAATGATGAAATCGACTGCACTGATTGCGTCATGCTTTAGATACCAACCTACTATGCCAGTGTCATAGGCTCGAATCTGACGTAGGACAAACAACTTGTGCCATCCACAAATTGTTGTTCTAAGTCTGGATGTAATTTGTGTCCGTTAATTATATGTTTGTAAAGTCCCCCGCAATACAAGGATTATTTACTTAGCGCAGACTGTAGTCTTGAAGAATAATATGTAAGGGCTGGTAGACTTCCACCACGCAGCAGGTTTAGGTTGTGCAGGGTGTGTTGTCTTTAAAAAAATCAAATCATCTGAAAATGTCTCTTTTAGAGGTAAAGTTTTAGTCGCAGCTAGTTCATTACCCGATGGTAATTATCAGACATCTACAATTTGACATAGCTCAAGGAGGCTAGGGGAATGACATAATCACCACGTTTGGTAAGCCAAACGTGACGCCAGCCGAACGATTATAACATTCCCCTTAAAAGGTCTCTTGCGGTAGCTACGTGAAGTGGCTTGCCCTACTGGAGGTGGATGTGGTTGAGGGGAGTGATGTCTGCTCTAGTAGTTAACTGGTGATCGGGTGCCGCTTGTAGGATCCAGTCCAGCCATTTTTTTTTTGTTTTTGTATTATCGAATCTCAACTCCCAACATAAATACCGTTATTGTTGGAGCAAATTCATCGGACCCCCCCAGGGGGGGTCCGATGAATTTGCCACGGGCCTCGAACTGTATAGTTGCGCCACTGTATACGACACTGATCAGACGCATTGGTACAGGCTTTAATTTCGAATTTTCCTTCTCCTGCAAAGATTTTGTATGTACATTATATCCGTAAGTCATCTTTTATGACACCCATAGGAAAGATAAGGGGGTAATGAATTGTATTCTTACTCCGTCGCCACACGAAAGCAATAGTGATTGTGGCGAGGTAACAATGATGATTAGTAATATCCAAAATCTACACACAACAAATTGTAAAATTATATATTGATAATAGATTATAATTAGTGATAGATTGATATAATCCGTGCAACTATTGTACAAAAAAGATTCCTTGAGCATTGCAGATACTACTACATGAGTTGCATTTTTTACATGTATTGTTTTTTATCCCGTTTCCCCCTAAATAAAATGTCTCGTTTTCTCAAACAGACCAAATTATTTGTCTTATTGAAAATTTTCGATACACTTTTCACGTCTTTGTTTTTTTTTAGGTTTTAAGTTGATCATCGTCTCAGCTCTGTCTCACTGTTGGGCTTTCTCCACGATAGGAGTGAAATTTCGGCTCATATCATATATCCTTTTTTTTATGGGTGGGCTATAGTAAGCGCACGCGCGGGGTCAGCCGGGGCGATGAAAGGACGGCGCGGGCCCATAACCCACTCTTACCCACGTCACCTCGTTGTTGGGCCGACCACCGGAGCAGAGATGACTTGTCGTCAGTGGTCGGCCCGACGGAATACCCTTTCAGGTACCCTCACCTCTCGACGTCCTGGGACGTCGGTCGCCGTCGAGCGGTAAGCCTCTGCGGGTGACGGACAATTCCCCGGTCCGATCACCCGCGGCCTCGGCTAGGGCGGCATTAGGCGCAGATACTCGTGCCTGCGTCGCCCGAGTCGCCGGCGGCGGAACGTGTCGCCGAATAGGAGCTCTACTCGCACACGATCCGCCGCCTCCTTCCGTGAGATTACGAAGATCCTCACAGAAGGCGGCGACCGCGTCCCAGTTCCTGACGCTGTCGAGCATCTCGCTGGCGATGGTCGGCAGCGACAGGTCGGCACCGATAATCGCGACGAGTTCACGGCGCTCCCCCTCCCACGCAGCACACACCTCTAGCGTGTGCTGCGCCGTGTCCTCGTCGCAAATGCAGTGGTGGCAGGACGGTGTGCTCTCCCTCCTGACAATCTTGTGCAGGTACTTCGCGAAGCAACCGTGCCCCGTCAGCACCTGCACCAGTCGGAAGGAAAGCACCCCATGCGTCCGCTCCAACCACTCCATCAGCACCGGCCGGAAGGCCTCGACGGTCCTGACACCGTACCGAGGACTCTCCAGCTGGACTGCCCAACGGGAAATGACTTCTTGGCGGGCGTCGATTCGCCAGGCGGTAATCTCACGCAACAAGACCATACCGCCGCGGGCGCGCGTCTCCGTCACCCGCCGGTAAATTCCGGCGAGCATTTCCGCCTCCAGGTCCCACGGGGGAGTTCCGGCAAGGAGGCACGCTGCCTTCGTCGCCACCGTGCGGTAACCACGTATGGCCCTGATCGCCATGACCCTCTGTGGCCGCCACAAGAGGGCCCTCAGATGGACGATCAGGGACCCCGCCCACACCGGTGCGCTGTACAGGGCCATAGGCCGGATCACCCCCGCATACCGCTGTCGGCACGTAGCGCTGGGTCCGCCCACATTCAGCATCAGCTACGAAAGGGCGGACGCCGCGCCGACAAGCTAGGGAACAAGACGATGGAACTGCTCCCGGAACCACCAATGCCCGTCGAGCACCAGGCCCAAGTACTTCATATGGGCCTGGATGCTGATGGTAACCGACGGTCACGGTTCACGGTGATTGAAGCGCCGGCGGGAGGCCCGGCGGTACGGAGGCCATGGAATAAAAGGGCCTCCATCTTTTCCAGGGCCACTCTCAACCCCAGCGCTTCGATCCGCCTGACAATCTCCTCGGTGCCGAGAGTTGCCAGGCGTTGCGAGTTGCCTCCTCTAGCGTTCCACTCCGGGCTGTGACGAGGGTATCGTCGGCGTAGCAAATTACGCCCAGCTCGGGTGGGAGGCTTCCTGTCAACGCCCAGTCGTAGCCGATGTTCCACAGGGTCGGACCCAGAACCGACCCTATGGGACACCGCACGTCATGGGCGTTCGCACAACGTCCCCTACTTGGTTAACATAGAGGACGTTGCGCCCCTCCAAGTAGTCTGCCACCAGCCGCCTGAGGTACACGGGCACCCCGTGATACCTCAGCTCCTCCCTGATGCAGCTGAATGGCAGACTGTTGAAGACGTTGGCGATGTCCAGGGACACCACCAACAGGACTCCTCCGCCGATGACGGCCTTCGTCACCACGGCCTTCAGGCGCAGCAGAGCCGCGATCGTCAAACGCCCCCTCCGAAAACCAAACTGGGCGTCCGACAGATCGGGCCCGACCCCGACGAGGTGGCGCTCGATGCGGGCAGCCAAAACCCTCTCCAGCAGCTTGCCCGCATCATCGAGCAGCACGATGGGCCTGTAGGCCGAGGCCAACTCGGGAGACCGTCCCGGCTTCGGCAGGAGGACCATCCTCCCCTCTTTCCAGCACACAGGGAACTGCCCGGACGCCAACAAGCGTCGAACAGTCCTCTGAGGCGTATATTCATATATCCTACCGTTAGGTTTAAGCCTCTTTCATAGATGGAGTTATTGACCTACTATACCGCGCTCCTCAAACGTTGGTATAGGGATTTATTTCGAGTTTTCCTTGTCTAAATGTTCTATATATCCGTTAGTCGTCTTTTACGACACCCATAGTAAGAGATGAAATGGTGAACTGCATAGTATGTCTTCTTTCATATTACATAGGTCGGCAGAAATTCAAATAATGTTATATCAAGTTACGAGTTTCAATTCACAAACCATTTGACAGACCATTCCAAAGCCTAATAAATATGACTGGCTGCACAAAGCATAGTGGTTAAGATGTCAACCTAACACTTTGTGCGAGCCACAAATTGTTGTTCTGAGTCTGGATGTAATTTGTGCCCGTTGAATACATGTTTCTAAAGTCCCCCGCAACACAAGGTTTATTTCCTTAGTGCAGGCCGTTGTTTAAAAGAGAAAAAAATAGGCCATTCTCTTGGTCAGTCGTCTTTTACGATATTACATGGTGGATTGTATTCTTTTGTATTCTTACTCCGTCAGCATGCAGATAAGGATTTCTAGGGATAGCGCAGTTTTCTGAACCTGTTATTTCGCTAAAACTGATACAGGTGAAACAGGTCTCACTATTTAGCTGTTGTACAGCACCCCTAGTGATTCAGGGCCCTGAATATCGTGTAGTGTAATGCCCCCACTACACGTCGGCAGATGCGTCCGCAGATGTCATCGGCGGACGCGTCCGCCGACGTGTAGAGGGGGTGATTTGCTCGTCTGTGGTAGGTATTTGACGTCCACAGATGCATCTGGCACTCATCCGTTAGTTGTCGGTTTTTGTAGCACGGATCAAAGGGTTTCAACGCCAACGCTGTGTGTTGCGTCCACACGTCTGAAGACGCATCAGTGTTCATCGAAAAGCGAATGAGAGTGCACGCGTGATTTCTGCAGTATTTTTTCGTTCTCTCTTTTTTACTTGCTCGTTAAAATGGCTAACACGAGCACTGACAAAACATTCAAATTCCTGGAGCTGTATCAAGCAGAAATTCGAACAAAATTATCAAATTCTCGGGATGGCTCTGCATATATGTAGTTCTAAAAGCTAGTTATCCACGCTATTCCTGCGACAAAAATGACGTCCAGGAGGATGTGTTAAAAAAATTGCAATAAATCATTATCTTCATCATCTCGGCCCATATACGTCCCACTGTTGGGCTCAGGCCTCCTCCATAATGCAAGGGTATTCGACCTACTATACCACGCTGGTCAGACGTGTCGGTATAGGTTGGTATAGGGTTTTATTTCGAGTTTTCCTTCGCATAGATGTTATATGCGTTTTATATCCCTTAGTCGCCTCGTACGATCACCCACGGGTAAGAATGAATGTGTTGGGGATGGTGGTGAATTTTATTCTTACTCCGTCACCACACGGAAGGCAAAAAATACATTATGGCAATGATTTTTTTTCCACATTATTCGGTTTCTATGTATGGTGATTACAGCGTCTACCACGTACCTCTTCTCCATTTTTTATTAATAACTACTGCGATGGACACTTAAATAGTACTTAAAGGTCCTAAATAAATAAATAGCTGCAACAGCTACGGTCTCAATATCCATTTCGCGTGCGTACGCACGTACGTGTTGCGTCCGTCAAGAATCAATACAGATTGATCGGCCTGCAGACGTGTGGACGGTGCACAGAGATCCATCCGCGGATGCATCTGACAACGTCTGCCGACGCATCTGCCGACGTGTAGTGGGGGCTTAATAAGCGCTACAGTGATGCGGCTGAACGAGCGTCTACATAAAGGACGTGGCAAAGATCTGTCCCGGATGTACGAAAATATCTAATATTTGAATTAAAACATCTACAGATTCGACTTATCTTTATAAAAACACAATTTGTATTTTCTGTTGTTAACCATTTTTCCATTTTTATGCTAAACTAGCAGAAACTATTCTTGCAATAAAAACGTTAGTCAATTATTCATTTTACCTTAATCGCCATTTTCTTTGGACGAGTGCTTATAAAATAATAGAGATTAACCTGTGTATCGATTTTGCTTCTATCGATTCAAAAATGCAATTATGAACATTTCGATATCAGAACATATTGTTAAGATTTTGCATTTACTAAATGCTATATAAATAAAAGTTAATATATATTAACTTAAGCTTAATTATTTAGTAGTATTTGTGTCATAGCAACATATTAAAAACTTATTTTAAAAAATAACTGCAACTTCTACAGATATTTTTTTCGTCGATTTGTAATCTAGAGGCCAAATACTGTGTAATACGACCAATCTCATGTACATGAATATTTACAAGTGGAGCAAACGTCCATACAATTTTGGCCAGCTCCTTTGTGGCTAGATAGTCGGTTCAGTTTGAAACCGTGTACAAAATTAAATGACGCTGATATGCCTTGAATATACCTACGTATCTTATAAGGTAGCCGAGTAAAGGCCGAATGCGTGTACATATTCGCCGAGAGCGTGCCCAGATTCGCCTAGTGCGTGCTCAGATTCGTCGAGTGCGTGCTCAGATTCGCAGAGCGCATGTTTTGATTCGCCGAGTACACGACGAATACCTTTTCAGATTAGGGATGCAACATCGCTCATAAAAAACATCGATGTTATGATATCCATGTTTTCAAAAGTGAAACATTGATGTTAAAAATATCGATGTTTATGAACGATATATCGATGTTAGGAAAACATCGAACATAGATGTTACTAAGGAACAAAATTCTCCGAACAAATTTTGATGAGCTTTTTTTTTTAGGAAATTTGTCGGATGTTTTAACATACAGCAGAATGACATCGATGTTACGACGAAGACATAACATCCTCCGGGCAAATTTTGATGAGCTTTTCTTTTTTTTTTAGGATAGCCACAGTCGAGATAGACAGCGGTGAATTGTATTCTTATACCGTTACCACACGGACGATCTATGTACGATAAAACATCGTTCATAAAACATTGTTCTTTAACAACGATGTATCGTCGATGTTTTGGTTTCAACATCGATGTTAAAACATCAATGTTTATAAACGATACATCGATGTTTGAAAACATCGATGTTTTTTTGCATCCCTATTTCAGATTCGCTGAGTAAGAGCCGCGTGCGTGTTCAGATTCATTGATTGCGTATTCTAAATTGCCCGCGAATAACATGTGCTATACTTTGTCCCAGTATTCCCGCGGGATCGGGAACTACGCGGATTAAACTGCAGAATTTTAACCGATTATAAAAATTCTTTTATCAACGAAACGGTATATTATCAGCGAGTAGCATATCTATTTTGTCCCCTCATTTCCACGCGAAACTGCAGGGAATTACTAGTGAAAAAAAATATCTCGATAAACACTTAGTATATAGCAAGAAATTAATTCTGCAAATTCTTCAGATTTATTATTATAATATAAATAAACTCATTTACTTTTTTATTGTTTTTTTAGAAACCTGTGAATCGCTTTATAATTACACAATGTTAATTTATTAGTTTTTATATTCTAACAATATTATTCTAAGAGAGATCTCATGCATTTTAAAATCAGCATTATTTACAACAAGGCATTAAAAAATCTACAACCCAAGAAAGCACCATTAAATGCGGCGTTTGAACAGAAATAGAAATATAATAATATGTTTTTATTAAATAATAACAAATTATATAATGTAAGGGTATCTACACTAATATTATAAAGAGGATAAACTTTTAGTTTTGTGTGTGTGTGTGTATGTTTGTAATGAATAAACTCAAAAACTATAGGACGGATTTCGATAATTCTTTCACCATTAGAATGCTATATTTTATCCCGGTATTCCCACGGGAACGGGAACTACGTGGTTAAGGCGACTGAAACCGAAACGAGGGCGGGTTGCTAGTGTATAACACTATAAAAAAAATATAGAAAATCTAAACATAAAAAATATCAAATAAAGACAGTTGCTAAGAATATAATAGAGATTTTAATACTTATAATAAATATAATAAAAACGAGTAAATTATATTTATCACCCTCACCATCACAGTTCACATGTATCCCACTGCTGGGCTCGAACCTCCGCCATAATAATCAGAGGGAAACTGACCTACTATGCCACGCTGGTCAAAAGAGTTGGTACAGATTTTTATTTCAAATCTACCGTCTCTTACATAGATCTTATATCCATTAGGAAAGGATTATGTTATCCTTACTAATTTTATAAATGCGAAAATAAGTTTGTTTGTTACACTTTCACCGTTAAACCAGCGAACCGATTTAAAAAATTATTTCACCAATGGAAAGCTATAATATCAGGGAGTAACATAGGCTGTATTTTATCCCAGTTTTCCCATAGGAACGGGGGTAAGGCGACTGAAAGCGAAGCGAGGGTGAGCTGCTAGTATATAATATTATTGATAAAAAACTAAAATAAATATATATAATAGCACCTAAATAAATAGTAAATCAACAAATCTTACCACTGGCCTCAGCCTGCTGTCATGAGCCTGAAAGGTTAATTGATTAAAAAATATTAAGCATTGTATATAATAACTACTAAAGTCAGTAAGCGAATACTCAACAAAAAAAACCCAAATATCTTAGTTATTTTAAGAGTTAATTGGTTAAATTAGGCATAGTCATTTTGAAATTGGGGGACAAGAACGAAAATCTACTACATTTCTAGAAAACACTGAAAATTAATATGATTTGATAGATATTTTAGGGAAGATACCCATATTATGTAGGCCATTTACCATTTTCAATGTACTCCCATCCTCTGTTGATAGGACTGGGGATTTTTAGTCCGTCACCCGCAGAGAGGCTGACCGCGCGACGGCGACCGACGTCTCGGGACAGGGACGTCGAGATGTGAGGGTAACCGAAAGGGTATTCCGTCGGGCTGACCACTGAGGACAAGGAACTCGGCACTGGTGGTCGGCCCAACGACGAAGGCGACGTGGGTACAGGTGGGTCATGGGCATAGCACAAAATAAGACCCAATTTATTTCAAGCATTGTTTTTGAAGTTACATATACTTCTTTTGGGGTGTTAGGGGAAAAGAATGAGACATGTGACAATGCGGGTAATGAATATAATTTTGGATGGACGTAAGAAACGTGGGAGACCCAAAATATATGGACGAATTGTGTCAATGAGGATGTACATATGAAAACAGTAAGTGCAGATATGACGGCTGATAGGAGGAGATAAGAAAATGTTGTGCTGACCCCACTTAGCGGGGGCTGAGGGCAGGCAAATGATGATGAGGGAAAAATTATAAGAGTAAATTTTTACGATACGCGTGCACACCGTCACGAAAAATCGACACCCTGAAGTTAGCTAGTCAAGATTTTTTACGAAGCGCATGCACACCGTCATGAATATCAACTAGATGATGCGTTATAATAAAATTTTCAATGTATTAAATACCTTTTTTTTTTATTATTAGTGTCATTTTTCCTACAAATGCGGGCTAACGCGATGGATAAAATTTTACAAAGATTTTTATCTTGTTACACCAAAGAAGTATACTTCTTATGTGCGTATATAAGTACAAACACATTTTTTTTTATAGACCCCTCTCCCACTAAACAAATTACATAATATGGGTATGTCCCTTATCTCTAAATGAGTTAGCAACAAAACTATACTTGTTGCTGACTTGCAGTGTTGCAATGCTATACCAACAGTATCTATCCTCCTGTCCTCCATTTCAAAATATTATAGAATAATAATAATATTAAAAAGGCAATATTTACTAAACAACCCTGGCAGTTCTAACACACATATTAATTAAACAAGGAGTTTTGGTAGGCACATGAAAATTTTATATTTCATATTTTAGTGGTTTCAATGAAATACTTAAATAAAATTGACAGCATTTTAGGTAAATGCCCATAAAGTTTCCAATTGTATATGAAATAGAAGTTTTTTATTTGTGCGTCAACATTTGACTGAAACGCCCTTAAAAAGCTTTAGTAAAGCATAGCCATATTTTTGCTAAAGGAAATTTAAGAAAGTCTGATTAATAAACTTTAGTGGTGATTTTTTTAAATATATCTTTATATAATTAGGCAAAGAGATGATTAAGAATTAATTACTTATTATATATTAAATCATATATAATTCATTAACTTTATATTGATTTTAGAATTATTAAAAATATATTATAAAGGAAATTTGATAATAAATTTATTGGGGGATCTAGGCATTAACATCTCATATGTCCCACTGCTGGGCTCAAGCCTTCTCAACAACCAGAGAGTAATTGACCTGCATTTTGAGTATTTTTTTTTTCTTTTAGTGATATTATCGGTAGGCATTCCTTAGTTGTCTTTTACAATCTCCCACGGTAAAGAAACAGAGTAGTGAACTGTATACTTATCCTGTTACTAAATAAGATCAAATTTTAACAAAATTAAAACTGAAACTTTGACACTTTTTTTTTCATATTATGAAATGAAGAGGCATTTTTTTAAATCATTAGTTGGTCATTATCTTTTCTATAAGCAGGTGTAAAATGAAAGAATTTAAATTATTTATTTGATAGGAATTATTTTTATTATTTGATAAAAAGTATCTACCACCCACGTGAAGGTTTCATCATCTTTTAAGAGCTATAATTAACTTATACTGAGAATTACGTTTTACTTCTTCCACCAGAAATAATTTACGCATCTGATCGTCGACCTCTAAATTATGGCAAGGTCATTAAAGATAAATAAATAGAAGATATGAAAACTATTGGCACTTGTAAGATAAGACGTTTAGAATAACATGAAAAAAATGATAATAACTATTTATTACCTTCTTATCTGCGACTCTGGCGTCCAACATTATTACTGTAGATAATTTTATTTAATACGATGCGAGATAATCACATTAATCTGAGAAACGCGGTATCTAGGTACCACACTTGAACAGTTTTTTGACGTTGACAGAAAGTTCGGCAAACATATGATTGTCAAAAACGTTTTATTGTACTTTTTATTACTCCAATTAAGTATATATAGTCTAAAAAATAAATACTTATTAAAAAAATGTGATTTTAGTGTTATTAACTTGAGTAAAAAATAATTCCATATACCGAAAGTTTACCATTATTAAAAATTGCAATAATTAGTCACCGGAGCCGCTAGCAGTACTTTTGGACAGATTTGTATTAACATCATCCTCAGCATTCGATCAAAAGCACCCTTTGTTCTTGAAGAGATAATTAAAAAAGTAAACACAAGAAACACGCACGGTATATTTACCCTGATAAACCTTAGTCCCGTGCAATAATGGGCAAACCTATTAGCAGAATATTCACCAAACTAAAACTCGGGTACCTAGGTACCTACTAAAAATACTGAAAAGCTCTTAGATTATGAAGAAAATTTTAAAATATTTTTTTGTCCGCTAACATTGGTAACGGGGTCATTATGACCCCAAGGGTTATCATGATCCCAACATAATTAAATATACTACCTACCTACTCAGTTTGTGTACTTAAACTACTGGACTAAAGACAATCGAGAATGAATAAATAACGCTTTCAAAAGCAATAATTTTAAACTTGCTCTAGTGGTTTTGCAACACAGGTACCTATAGAGCTACCACTGCCGTCCACCAGAACGCTTAACCAGTTTGTAAGTCCACGGCAGGATTTAACAGAGTATTCAAAGACAAGTTAGTGTCATACCACCACCATTCAGCTAGTAAAACTGGGCAATATTCAGTCCTCTTTACCCAGAAATCTCAAACCATCAATCGCTTTCCTCACGCCAACACCTCCTGGTGACGTGGGGGTCTGCCCTCTTAGAACCCATGCCAGAGTTTCAGTGTCCCTTAAGACAATTTTATGATAACCTTTATTGAATGACTAATGTATTCTTGGGAATGCCTCGTCCATGGCCAGAAGTTACTACCCTATATTAAGTGCATGGCCAGTTCTCAGATGCAGTAAAAGTACCAAAGTACCATAGCCCACCCATAAAAAAAAGGGAAAAATGCAATACCGATTGCACTGGTGTTTGTGCGGCCCACAAATTATTGTTCGAGTTTTGTTATAGTGTTCAATAATTACGTTTGTAAAGTCCTCCACAATCAGTGGCAGCTGGTGAGTCATCAAAGTGGTGGTGCAAGCTTTACTTGCTCACTAAGTATTAAGATCAGAAATGGCAATTTACGTAAAAATGATATTTTTTTTTATTATATTTGAACGCATTACATTTTGTAGGTACTTGCGAAGAAAAATATTTTCTGTTTTTCACACTTCATAAAATATTTATAAAAGAGGGGCTTGGCGGTCCCGCCAATTTATATCAACTTTATTTTGAAAAGTTTTGTTATTGACTATATTAAAGATAATATAGTCTATATTTATGATCATTTTCACTCACCACGCACTGTAAATACAGTATGAAATAGTACTAAGACCAGAATAAAAAAACAGTGTAACCATACCATATTAAACGCGTCTCAGATACATCGAAACTGTACCTACTTACTGTACTTAACGAGATGCCATCGGCGAATTTCGTCGAAAGTCAAGTTCTCTCGGCAATATTCGATTCGCCCGTGCGGCGTACGGGAACAAACTCATTTTTCAGTATATTTCTATGAACTATCTTCTGTCTCACGCGCCAGGCGTTTTAACTCGTAACTAATACAGGTTGTATGGCCAGTCCCCGTGCGCTCGCCAAAGCGCACGAGATTTTTTTTACAGGGAAAATAAGTTCTAATAGTTTAGTAAAGCGCTTAAATTGTTTCGTCATAATTTGAAATTTTGTTGTTTTTGTGTGTTCAAAGAATAAATATATTAATACCTATATGGTAATTTAAAAAATAAAGATTAAATAACATTTTGTAATTTTCAAATCTTTTGATTTGGTGGTTCAGTGCACGAGTGCACTTAAGGTACAGCTGCCACTGCCTACAATACAATGCTTCAGCCTTTACTTTTGTCTTATTGTTAGTGGAACTAAAAAATGCTACAATATCTAGCCGGCGAGATTGCAGAGGCTAAGAATTTCTCAGCAAGACATGGCCATCAATTTTCCCACTGATTCCCAGAGTCGCTTTTTACAATACTTTATTCTGTACTTACATAGAAACAGGTATATTTTCAGGGAAAAAACATATGGCACATTGAAAAAATTTATAATCACATTTATGACATTTATATAACACATATAGGGCATTAATATGCCTTAGGCTACATACAGATAATATGTACGTAGTAGCCACAACGCTAATAGAAAATATTTATTAATAATGTTTGGAATTCTCAAAAATACTGACGATTTTTAATATATAAATTCTGCATAATACTCGTTTTAAACATTGAGCAATAGTTTAGATACATTCATAAGTCGAGAAATAGTGTAAAGAGATCGATAGAAAAAAGTGTGTATACATATAACCACTTTGTAATACTGGCCCCAATGCTGAAGTTTCTTTTATACATTCCAATCTTAAAACTGGCAACAGCCAGCCACATTTTGACATGTCCCTCTTATGTAGTTTTTAAGTTTCTGTTAGGCTGATGGTTCTGCCAAAGCCTTTAATAAATTAAAAAAAAAAAAAAATTGACATGTCCCCATACAGAAAAAAAAAATATTATTCAAAATTAGAACTCGCCACTACAATTAGAAATTACATATTAAGCGCTGCTATTTCGATTCCGTTTTTTTTTTCTCTTATTATTCTACGATAGATCGCACAGTGGCTACAACACATACTTTTTTACCTAACACAATACTATACACTTTAAATATAAACTTTAACATGATAAATTATGCAAAAAAATATCACTTAAATTATAAACATTCATATTTATAAAACTAAGAATACATTATACAACATTGAAACAGTTATTATTCGAAGTACTAATAGGGGAGTTTTATTGGAACTCGAAAGGACTAGATTTATATTAGATTTTTTTTTGTAACTAAATTCGGCATTGACGACAAATTTTATTGGATTAAACCTTCAACTACGACGTGCAAAAAAAATTAACAGATGTAAAAATAGATCTGACTATTTATAGGAAATAAAAACATTTAGAGAGTACCCCATTGTAGTCAGTCCTTATAATGTACTAATATCTAAATACAATATTAACAAATTTGAGTAAAATACATCATGTTTCATTTTTGTTTGTACACATTGGTGACTGTATTGCACTATATAAAGCTAGGCCAGCAAATAATTATATAAAATATAGATCAATGACAAACTATGCTCTAACATTAATACATGCATTTTTATTTTAATATGTTAATTATATTATTCATTTATAAAGAAGCATTTAGTGAAACGGTTAATTCTACAGAAAATCTAAATTGAAGACAATTTGATTATTTATTAAAAAATAATGTAATTTTTTTTATTTTATCAACTGACCAGTGTGAAGGAATTGATTAAAAAAAAACCAACTAGCACAATCTAAGTTTCAGAAAATTCTAATAATTTTTTAGTGTTCCTTTTAATACATTTTTAAATTCTCAATACAGTGCTGATGGAAAAAAAAAAAACAGCTAGATACTTCCACACAAAATATAAATTTGGGCTTATTTAGTTTTTTAAATGCTGTGCCTAAATTGTTACTAGAGAGGTTCATAATGCAAAACACTCAATTAAATATTACCAAAACTCGTTTGATTTGCATTAATTAAAATAAATTTACAAGACATTTTAAAACTTGACTCCCAATGAAATTCACAAAATCTTGTAAATAAAATTGAAGATTGGAATGTAGGCAACACATAATTTAAAACAAATCAAAGGAATACATGCATACTTAATATTTACATAAGGATATTGTGTTACAAGTATGAAGAGAAGAACCTTAATTACAGCTTTTTTAACAAGATAATAAATAGTGTGATTTGGTTAAAACTATGAGGATTTTTTTCTAATAAGCAACTATGCATAGAAAGATGTATTTAACCCTTTCCACTCCAAGGCTGTTTTTGTTTTTATTCCACCAGCACCACGCTAAAATTACATTTTTTTACTTTTAGTGTTTTTTGTGTATTTTGTAAAAAAAAAACGAATTTTTCATCACTACTTTCAAAACGCGTTACTTGTTGCACCATCAATCCGTGTCCGTGCGCCACAGTGAATTGATTCAGTCACAGTCGTATCCGCCAGGAAAATTCACACCATACATGACATTACAGGTCTTTGCATGAAAACAAACACGATGATGCACAGAGATAGTTGTTTACAACGCGAACATATAACGGTGCGATAACAACTATCTATTATGTAGCATCGATAAAATTTAATTGAATTATAGTATCTTACGATTCTAGAATATGTTTCATTCATTCGTGATTCAAACATTTTAGTAACAAAAATCCCTCCTGTTTTAAAATTTTCCACAAAAAGAGGTATCACACCATGTCGAGTATCACTCGACAGTGGAGCTAGTGGAACAAAATCAGTGTCGAGTGACACTCGACATTGAAGTGGAAAGGGTTAAAATAAGAATTCTATAATATTTTATTAAAACCATTCCTGTTGCAAAAGGACTATAAATGTTATTTAATATCTCGGCAAATATGGCATACTAGTATTATATATTTTAAGTATTTGGTATACTGCAATAGCTGAAATTAATATTAGGTAAGAAACAAATTAATGTTGCCAGTTCATGAAATTACAACACTCGTAACTTTGTTGCAATATTTATGCAATACCCAGTGGTTCAGGATCAGTTCTTGTATTTATATTTTTCATACTTCTCTTGTCTTTGATTCTGATCACTGCTCCCACTTGCAGCCGTATCTCAGTCTGATGTCCACTGTAAGAAGAAACATTAAAAATTAAACATATTAGGTAGTATATAGTGCTGCCGATTAAGGTAGATAGAGATTTACATCAAGCACAAGTTTTCTCCCAAATTAAACTTCTCATCTCAAATAAATAAAATTTAAATGTCTGTTTCTATTGAAATAATACATTTATTTTCGTGCTCGCAGTTATTTATGCGGTTACCCAAGCCTAAAAACCATTGAAAATATTTTTGTCTATCTGTTTGTTCCAAATAATCTTCCAAACAGCTGAATGGAATTTAATAATAAATAACTACCAGATAGCTGTCTATATAAGGAGTAACTTAGGCTATTTATCTTCTCACAAAATTCTTATTAAATTTTGCGAGGTCAGAGAATTAAAACCGAGGCCTTAGTATTGTAGTAAGATATCATATTTTAAAAGATATTGGAGATTTGAAATACAGGGGCAAGGCGACTGAAACCAAAGCGAAGTCAAGGCGTATTGCTAATTACTAATATAATCAGCTACTCTTCCTTGACATAATCTTTGAACGATCATTAAAATCTGAACTTTTTTCAGTGTGGTGCTGGAGTAAGAATACAATTCACTATCTTGTCTGTTAGTATTGTAAAAGACGACTATGGGATATAATATCGATGGAAAAATGTTTAGCTGACTCATTATACTTAGGAGTATAGTGAGTTAACTAAAATTTTTAGGTATTTTGACTTTTTTGATGAAATGATAAAAAATAACCTTATTTAGCAATCTCGGTCATAAAAATTAAAAAAATCATTGAAGCTTTTTCACCTGTAGAAGCGCATTACACCCGCAAAGATACAAATCGTAAATATTTGGATGGATCCTTGTTGTTTCTTAAGATGTTTGACCTCTATAAAGAATGGTTTGATCTCATTAACTAATTAAATGTCCAATGAATCACGTCGTAATTAATACAAAATCTTAAAATTCCTAAAACAAGAATTTGAAAAAATATAAACATTTTATCTTTGACACGCTTCCCTGTAAAATTGGAAATTTTTCAGATGACTCACTATTCGTAGGAGCCATCGACATGCACATAACATCTGTGCAAGAGAAGAACAACTCAAAATGAAACCCTATACTAACATGTCTCAACAGCATGGTATTGTAGGTAAAATTCTCTCTCATTGTGGAAAAGGCTCGACCCCAACAGTGGGATTTATGTGGACTGCGATGATGATGAAAATCTGAAACCCTACTTTGTCTGATAATAAATTTAGAGAGTTGCCTGAAAAAAGTGTAGGTTATTTGAGAATTTCATACCTTCAATGTAGCACCTCCCTGCTTGCTAAGCTCCTGTTCTCGCTTCTCCATTTCTTCACTTCTCTCCTGCATACGTCTCACCCGCTCAACATCTTTTATACCCCGAGCCGCTGCCTGAGCTGCCCTACGTTCGGCAGCTTCACTTTGCTGTCGACGTCTAGTCTCCTAATAATTTGAAAATAAAGCAAATACCTAACATATTAAATATAAAAGTATTGAAAGCATTAAAAAAGACTACAAAATATTGCACGGAATAAAAAGATTTGGCTGATTGGCTATTAAACCTGTTTCCTTACCCCGAAAATGTTTTTTTTAGTTTCTAGAACAATGTTATGATAAAATAACAAAACAAAATTTATTTTCAAAGAAAGATGTGAAAAGAAAACTTAAATTAACAACTTACTGCGTCAGGAGTCAAAATTTCTGAAGCTGAAGGTCTGCAGCAAGACGTTATGATCCCCATTTTAGAAAAAACAAGTAGCGCAAACACAAAACGCCACTATCTTGAGCGTTTTCAATTTTTACGTAAATTGTAAATTGTGACACATGACATTTATATTTACGTCTAATAACAAAAATAGTATCGGAGCTGTATTAAACGGATAATCGATATTATTAGGTGTTCGAAAACAGCATTGATTGATATTAATTTTGAATATTTGATTTTTAATTACTTATAATAAATAAAACTGAAACATTTAAGGAATGGTATTTCTAAGCAATAAAAAATAATATTTTATTTTCTATTAAACTAAACATTTAAAATACATTAATAAGTTTACAAACCATTCGCTTCCATATCCAGTGAATGTTTGCCATGGTGTGGCACCTACCAGTAAAGGTGAGTCTCCTTCTAAAATGAAATAGACTACGCTATTTTATTACTATTTAGAGACAATGAACGGGACCCGTGATAGAAGCTATATGCACAAAACACATATTGATTTTTATCATGACCAAGTAATAAATTTTATCGTTTGCCATACACACAAAATGTAAACTAAACATTAAAATTATTAAGAGTTTAAGATCTCATTAAAGGCTGGAAGTACGGTAGTTACTGTGTTTTAGATATTATATAAATGTAAAAATAAAAAAGCAAATAAATATAAGTCGCATAGTCCAACACTATTATCGACTAGATACGTTGCACAGAAGTCATCTTCAATTTATCGAATCTACAATTCTACATTATCGATCTAGTACAACACTAACGCAAAGTAGATTTTCTTCGGGGACTGTCCATTTTTAGGAAATAAATTGCTTATTGCAATATACAGAATGCTATCACGCTTAGCTTTGCGTTCAGGTACGTGTAATTAATAATTGTATCCCATGTAATAAGCATATGAATATAATAACATCTAATTTTTAACCTTAACCCTGTGTTGCGGAGGTTTATGTAATCACTGATTTGACGGGTGATTTAAGATTCACAGTTTCTCTCATATTAAAATATGTTTTGCGTTTATTTTATTAAAATAAGTGTCGGTGTAATAAAGATCATTTAGGAGTTAATTAGCTTTATTTTACTACAATAGTATATATAACCTATAGTACAACAATATAGCAAGTAGTTTCATCGAAAATAAATTTTTCAATTCATGTTTTTTAGTATCTATATGAATGCCTTATAAGCTTTATGGTGAATTATTTATAATTTGAAACGATGTGCGTTTCAATACTAGTTAAAACCTTGATAATAAGAAATGAATTGGATGCGAGCTGAATTATCTAATTATCGTGGTCTCTTCTTATGGCAATTATTTCATTAATTATTAAGTATAAAATAGTCAATTGTAATTTACATTGAGAACGCTATGCGATTTCTCATAAAGGGCTGATATCATGCCGATTATTGGTTGTAATACTAAGATTGATTTGCTCTTATCAAATGCCAAATTGTACTACACAGCGAAGGCAATTCACAAGGAGTTTGCATTATAGTTTAGTGCCAGTCCAATGACACTGGCCACTAAGAAAAACATAAAACATTTTAAATATATTTTCAATAGATAAAAGTAATTATTTTCACCACTGAAGCCATAACCCCTTGTTGAAGTAATAATTTTATTGTTAATAATAAATGTATATGTATATATCAAAACCATAGTAAGCAGCATCAAACTCTATACAATATAATATTTCAATAATTATTTCACAGCTGCAACCCGACAGTCCACATGCACAGCTCTTGTGGCAAGAGGCTCTGCCACTGATGTGGCTGGGGTGCGCGACGAGAAAAACTTCCCCAGGCCTGTAAGAGGCGAGCCTGGTAAAGTAAGACTCGGCTTCATCCCTGAAGAATGGTAAGATATCCTCACGATTTTTTGTTTGATTAAATGTGATATGATATTGTTATAGGACAGTCATCTATAATATTGCTACTTTGAATCATCTTTGTCATCATCTCCCACTGTTAGGCTCGGAATAGACATCAATATATCATCGGTTTGCGAGAATATCGATGTAACTCAAAATGATGTAAAATTGAAGATTGTATGCCAAATGATCCTTGATATCTAAAATCCTTGATTTTTTATTGTGAATAGAGGAAATTTCCATTATCCGTACAGTCACACCCTCAATAAATCATTAAAATATAAAAATATGCACTAAAACATTTATAAAAACAATTTAAAAGTGTCCTTCTCTGAAATTAGTAATTTTCATATGTCACTATTCTAACAAAGCAGCAACATGTCCAATTATTAGGCTGGGAGCTCCTCTACTATGTGAAGGAAATTACCTACCCATACTATGCAAATCAAATGTGTTAGTATAGGATATTGAGTTTTCCTTCACTTGTAATACTGTTACAGTAGAAACTTGGTTATACGGATTCGCGATTATCCGGACTAGCAACCGCGGTCCGCGATCTTTCTTGCCTGTAGGCGTCCTAAAAGATGAATAAAGGATACAATGTACAGATACAGTAGCAACTCGATTAATTGGACTAATTATTGTTGGTACGCATTCAGATAATCGAAAATCCAGATAATCAAATGTATGATAAACCTTTGGTTTTGTGCATATGTACATAATATGTATGTATCCCGCCGGGCATGCACCTCAGAGCGGCGTAACAATTACTAAATAAAACAATGGTAAAATGCGTGGGGCAGCGAACCCTACATTCCATTTCAGACACGTTCCTGCTTGCATAAATTCGATTTATCAATAAGGTTGCAGTAGGCTGGATAATCACGAATCCGTATAACCGAGGGCCGGATAATTGAGTTTCTACTGTAACATTATTACAAGTGAAGGAAAACTCAAAACCCTATACTAACACATTTCATTAGCATAGTATAGGTGAATTTCCGTCACATTGTAGAGGAGCTCCCAGCCTAATAATTGGACATGTTAGGTGGCCTGCAATAAGGATGATGACAGAAGAGGATGACGGCACAATTTATTTTTTAATCATCTTTACAGTCATTTACATTATTTTAACATTTTTATAGGTTCCAATTCTTCCATTCCAAAACTGGTGTGACTGGACCATACACCTTTGGTGTGGGTCTAGCCACTTACCTGTGCAGCAAGGAGATCTATGTCATGGAGCATGAGTATTATACAGGTTTATCACTGTTGATCATGGTTTATATCGCTGCTAAGAAGTTTGGTCCAAGTCTTGGTGCATGGTTGGATAAGGAAATTGATGTGAGTTTTGTATATTGCTTACTTTCAATTTTATTTTAATACTAGCAACTCGCTTCGCTTCGGTTTTAGTACCTTTACCCGCATCGTTCCCGTGGGAATATCGGGATAAATTACGGCCTAAGTTACTCCATATATAGACAGCTACCTGGTAGTAAAATACTATTAAAATCGGTCGAGCCGTTTTGAAGATTACCTCAAACAAACAGACAGACAAAAAAAGTTAAACTATTTTAGACATAGGTATCCTGCAAATAACCTTATCAGCATGCAGCATGGAAAAGCCCAGTATTTTGACATTACAAACAGACACTTCAATTTTATTTATTTATATAGATGTACAACTAATATAGGGTTCAGTCAGGCATATTTTGGGCGAGTTTTTTTTGATAGCAAACAAGCAAACAGTCCACCTGATGGTAAGTGATACTGCCATTCATGGACGTTTCCTAGGTTGCTGCTTACACGGTAAGAAAGGTTGTGAATGTATGCAATGAGGTTCAGTGATACTGAAGGCATCACCAAACACCCACATAAAGTTGGGCTCGCCGCTCTCGCTCACCGAACGAAGCGCAGTAACAAATTGCTACTACTCAGACGGTGATTTTCTGTGAGAGTGTGGCACTACTCGCTGTAGACAGACGATTCTCAAGTGTGCTTCCTACCACCGGGTGGAAGTTACGTTTATAAAATTAGAGTGATTGGACAACACTTTGTGCGGTCCTCAAATTGTTGTCCTGAGTCTGAATGCAATTTGTGTCCATTAATTATATGTTTGTAAAGTCCCTCGCAATACAAGGATTTCCTTAGTTCAGGGTGTCTTAAAACATAAAAAGTGAAAACATTAATTTAGTAATTTAGCATCATGTCCCCTGAGTTTTCTTGCTGGATCTTTCTCAGTGTGGCCGCGTTCCGATCCGGTGGTAGTATATTAGTTTTGTTAGTTTTAAATCAACAAATTGTAACAATAATTGCTACAAATTTAATAATTAATAATTACTAACCATAAACAATATAATTTTTTCATATAGAATCATTTTCTTCTTACACTGGCAATAAATTTGTACTAAAATGTGGGTCAAAATTTAATAAATTTATAACTCAATTTTCTGTATCGGGTAGATAATTATGAATGTCTGTAATAACGATTACTTGTTGGACGTGAGACACCTTAGTCCGCCTGTGACCATGAATGCTGCAAAGTGTTCGAAACGTCGGGCAATCATAAATCAAATACAAACGCGATATAATCTGTAAAAGTAGTTTTATTTACAATGTGTAGTGCTCGCGTAAACATCAGATATCATTACATAAAAAGTGGTAACTGACTAAAAAACTGCAGCTAGTCAGTTTTTTAGAGGTTGTACAGATGAATGCTTGCATGATACCTGAAAAACGGGCTCATTCGTTTTGTCATAGGAAACCATTTTGAGTAATACTTTTTTTCTCCAGGCTGAGGAAAATCAATGGAACGAAAGCCGCAACGAGAGTATTAAGTCTCTAGAGGATGCCGTGGAAGCTGAAAAGACCGCCCAGTGGCGTGCGCAGGGCCAGGAACTGCTCATCCAGGCCAAAAAGGAAAATATCCTCCTGCAACTTGAGGCTGCCTACAGAGAGAGGCTTATGAACACTTACAGCGAAGTGAGTTTGTCTGTTGACTTAGTACTTATACAATAGGAAGCAAATTACCCCCAACACTGTTGATCAAACAGGTTGGGGTGAGGACCTTCTCAGACCTTCTCATCTATGCAAGACAGATGTTATATGCATATTACATCCCTTAGTCATCTTTTGTGAGACATATTATGAACTATGTCTGTTGTTCCTAAATCCTTTTGCCTGGTGTAAAATTGAATAAAGGTAAAACACACGATACTGAATTACTGAAGATGCCTATGCTCGTACAGTTAAGAGCATACACAGCCATTACGTATTCGAAACGTAGGACAATCATAAATCGAATACAAACGCGATATAATCCTTAAAAGTAGTTTTATTTACAATGTGTAGTGTTCGCTTAAACATCAGATATTATTATATCTTTTATATTTAATCCGTGTGGTGACGGAGTAAGAATACAATTCACCACGCCTCTCTTGCCCTTGGGTGTCGTAAAAGACAACTAAGGAATCAAATATGCGTATAACATCTATGTAAGAGAAGTTTAATTCGAAACAAAATCCTATAACAACACGTCTGACCAGTTTGGTATATCAAGTCAATTTCCCTCCTACTGTGGAGGAGGCTCGAGCCTCCCATATACGTCCCACTATTGGGTGGGACGTATATGAGCCAAAATGATAATAATGATATCTTTTATTCCTCTTTTATTATCATTCATGGTCAAGATAGGCTGTAGTGAATTATATTCTTACTCATGTAAAATTGTGTAGGAGCTATAGTATATTACTGCAGCGGCCAGCAAAAGAAGCATTGATGGACGAACGTGTGAATGTGGGCTGAGGCGAAACCGAGGCACACATACTAAGTCCATCAATGCCTAGTTGTGGCCAAAGCTTATATAGTACTTTTCTCAAATAATGCGCGGAAATTCTGAAGTGAAACTTCTTTAGAATCTTTGTGATTTCAAACTCGATGAAACGAAAAAGCGAGTCCATTGCGACATAAACACGTAAATGATTCAGCCGGCGAGAGAATGAGATAAAGGATAGTTTTGCTTCAAGCCAGTTCGAAATTCAAATAAAACTCTGATAAGTTGCCTCCTTGGTTGCCATGTGTTGAAGTAACAAATCGTTTTAAAATACACGATAGATATGAATTTACATATATGTATATTTATTTGGCTGCTAAAACACGACAGATATGGATTTTCATACATTTTTTGCCGGCCGCTGCTCGTGCAGTACGTCAACTTCTGTTTATCTCCAAAGAAGGTTGTCAAAATAATGTTCAAATTTCCAAGCATGTTTGAGAAAATATTTTTTTATTTACTATAAATAATCTTTGGTTATAGGTGAAGCGTCGCTTGGACTATCAATTAGAGAAATCCAACGTGGAGCGTCGCCTGGCCCAGAGACATATGGTAGACTGGATCGTGAGCAATGTGACCAAGGCTATCACTCCGGATCAGGAGAAGCAGACCCTGGACCGCTGCATCGCGGACCTGGCCGCCATCGCCGGCAGGAAGTGAACACTTGTAGATTATTTAAAATCCATGTAATATATGTTATGTAATAAATGAATGATCGATTTAGCTTTGGTTGTTTTATATAATCTTTATAAAAAAATCTTGTGTATGTCACTAAACTCCTCCTAAACGGCTGGACTGGAAAATTTAATTAGCAAAAAGTGCCTTTTTTGAGATTCGCTCTCAAATTTCTAAAAGGCAACGCGATTAGTTGTTCAAAACGTGACATCATCGGACGCTCGAGTTTTCTGATTAGGGCTGTTGATATTTTTAAAAATATCGTTTATTCGATATATCGATATTTTTAAATACATCAATATCGAAGTTCGATATAACGAAGAAAAATATCGATATTTTTCTCCGTGACCATTTTTTAACTTCGTTCATTGCGGGGTTGCCGTGATGAGCTTTTTTATCAAATTCTAGGAGTAAGTGATAACTGATCATCAATTTCATGCCAGCATTTTTACAATAGATTAAGTTTACGGGATATATCGTCCAAAAAAAAATTTGGCCTTCGGCTCTCTCGCTCTGGACGGACCGGCCCGCGACATTAGACTGGACGACTGTTGAGAGTGTGATTCTATCACGTAAAGATAGTAAAGCGCAAGCGCTCGGCCTAGCTGCCACCCGACATGACGGCAGTGAAACGAGTCAGCTTGGTAGTTTTTCTTCCCGAGTCACTCCGCCGAGTTCTTTCGCGAGATAACTGCCAAGCAGAAGATGGCAACCTCATACCAGTTCCTGACCTGTCGACTATGATCTAAGTGATGGTCGGCAGCTTCGGCAGTGATGCTTACGATGAATTCACGGCGCTGCTCTACGCAAGCCACACATATCTCAAAAGTACGTCTGTTGCATCCTGGCTGGAGCCATGGTTGTGGGAGGGCTCCGTGTATTTCCACGGGAAGTCTTTTAGTCTAAATTATTCATATAAAGTCTAAGTTTAAGTATTTAAATCCCACGGGAAGGTTCCGGCCAAAGCTCACGCTGCCTCGATCGACATGATGCAGTATGTGCGTGTAGCCCTAAGCACCATGCCTTTCTGCGAATGCCAGAAGAATGTTCTAAGACAAGTGGTCAGAACTCGCTCACACAGGTGCACTGTACAGGGCCATTGATCGAACCAGTCTCGTGTACAGGCGTCAACATGAACACCGCGTCAACGAGCCGGGGAGTAATTTGATAAAAATGCTCGTGAAATATCATCGCCCGTCAAGTGCTAAGCCCGAATATTTTATGTGGTCCTCGACCAAGTGGAACTGAATTAATAGTGATTGCTGTGCCAACGAGTGTATAGTTATGGGGTCTATGAAACGCCCAATCATTCGTTTTATATAGAGCTACATTAAGCGGCAGCGTGACTCATCGAATCATTACCTCGATAACGAGTAGGTACATATAGCCAAACGTATCGCTTATTTAAATTAAGTCTGATCGAATCAGCCTCGCTAAGGTGCTGGCTGATGCGGGCAATCAGGATTTTCTACACTAGCTTACCTACATCATCCAGAGGTAGACCTATAGAACCCTGAACAAACTACACAGTTATCTGTGATTGCTTCTGCCACGCATGATTTCTACGAGGACGAAGTCACAGACAAAAGCTAGTTTATAATATAATGTTTCTCGACTAAGATAATAATTAAAGAAATAATTGTATGAAAGATTAAATTAGGCAATATGGAAGTTTTGCTGAAAAGCAGTGCTGACTGCTTATGCCTTTGCTTATATTGAGCAATGTCTGTTTTTAAAGTTAAAGTTATATTTTTAGTCAAGAATATTTTTTCCTTTTTAGTGTGAATCCAAATTTCTCAAAATAAATTATATCTTTAAAACTTCGAAAACTACAAGAAATTCGTTCTATAAACAGCATGAAACAAGAAAACATTCGACATGGGAACACAACCGTCGTTGAATGATGTGCAAGTTCAATAAATAAAAGAAAACTCATGTTACATCGATTTATTTTACAAATACAATAATTAGCTGGAGAACAGTTTTCATTTTAGTGTGTTACGACAGAGCGCCTCAAGTTAAAGCTTTTTTTTTACATTGCACCTGCTCTGTGCTCGGGGTGAATTTTACATATTGGTAAATCAAAATGATCGATGTTACCAGCGCCAGAAATTCACTAAGCGAATTCATAATTCACGAAACAAAAATGTATAAATAATTTTATTACTATACAAAATTATCTGAAAATACCTGTTCGTTCTTTTTTCATAAATTTATTTTTTATTTTAAAAGCTCATCTAAATAATTGGTTGTGTTAAATGGCTCTGCAATTCTTCAATTCAGATCCAGACAATTTTCACGTTCAGCAGGATTAGCATTGAAATTGTTTATCGTTGGCGACATATGCTTTTTAGACATAATCGTCTCTTGCTTCTAGGTAGCACATAATAAACCCAGAGCAGATATATTAGTTACTAGGTTTTATTATACCCAACGTGTATAATGTAAGATTGACAGTCGCTTAGGCTTTACATGTTAGCTAAGCGTGACAAATACGAGCCGTTTCGTTTGCTCTGCGTTGCGGTTTATTTTGCACTACTCTACAATTATGCCATAATGACATAAAAAGGGCGGGAATAAATAAGATACTCTGTTTCAGTAGATTATTATAAACTTTTTTTTTATATAAATGTATAGTTAGTTGTACGTTTGGAACACTGAAAATTATTTACCACAAGATTAATCAAATTTACTAGCAAAATTTGAACAGGTACTTTGAGAAAAAAATATATATACATTTACAAAAAATAATCTATAGTTATTTCACAATGCATTTTTTAATTTTACTAATATAATTATTCGAATATTAGTATTTTAGGGATGTTTGCTTCGTAAAATATCCATATAAATACTAGACATAAACAATTTAAATCATTATAACTACATTTTTTTAACAAGCGCACATCTAATTAACAATAATAAAGAATTAATATTAATTTAGTTATAATTGAAGTTTATTTTTTATGAATTCACAACACAACAGAATACTGTTACTGAAATATACAATCATAGGGTTACCCACCTATACAATAAAACAAAAATGTAAAATTTTACAAATTGCTAGTACATGAAACTACAAATAAATTATGATTTCCATTATACAATACGTTATAAATATTTTTAACAAATTAAATTACTTAATTTCATGAAGAGAAGTTTGATTAGGCATATTGTATTTTTTTTGAGGTTACTGCTCGGTTACTATGACCTTTTAGCCAAATATTTATTTACTAATACTTCATCAGTAAGTCAAATCATCACCTTCAACGGTGCCAACTCTCCAACAATATGTAATATTGAATGGTTGTCAGTAACACACTATATGTTAACAGTATAAAATGGATAAATAGGATTGGAAGACTAGTATTATATCGTTCAGAAAATCTTTCAGTCTCAAGATAGAATACTCATTGTGAGTTGAAAGATGTGTGCCTACTCTTGAATCTCCATTCCAACTCTAAATCCAATTCCAGCTCGAATTTGAGCAATTTGGTACACTTGAAATCGACACTAGCGCATGATTGGAATCAAATTCGGTGGAATTTTTTTAAACTAAATGAATTCGACCCTCGTCGATTAAGTCAGATATTTGCTACTCCCGACGTGATTTTGACGTACCTAGTTTAAAATCGTTAATGTTGCACAATTTTAAGAAAGCGTCTTTGTGGTGATCGAGTTTGGTAACGTTATTAATTTAAAGTAATAGCACATATATACGGCACATTTGGTGAAAATAACAACGGCAAATGCGAAGAATTCATTCTCGATTTTGTTTAAGAGTACCACTTATAAGTTTGGTGAGATTGGATTCGAAATTAGAATTCATTTCAAGAGTAGGCCCACTGTTGCCTTGAACGTTTTTACTATAAAACTAAACACGATAGAAGTGAAATTTTGTATTACAAACGTTTTAATTGTTCATCAATCACTTCTGTTTAGCATTGTTTTTCCCTTCATTTATTTACATAAAATAAGAAAGCGAGAAGAACCTGTGTCTCACAATTTCAAGTCCCATAAGATTAATCGAAATTTGCTTGCCGTTTGACCAAAATTCTTCTCATGAAAATTATATATTACTTATATACAGTACCTAGCAATAAAATTAGAACATCGATATTTGAAAAGAGGCAATCGGTTAATTTCGGCTTCGTAGAGCGTCGTCTCTGTCGCACACTACCTGTGTCGTTTGACAGTCATGTGCGAGAGAATGTAGCGTCCAGTTCAAATATATGTATCTATATATATAAAATTGTTAAAACACTAACAATTTCAAAAGAAGCTTGTAAAATGGGCGTATTCTCTTTAAAAACAAACACCATAATTGTTTTAACAGCTTGTAATAGATACGAGACTTAGTTTTTGAGCTTTTGGTGGCAAACAGCACACCTAATGGTAAGTGATACTCCCGCTTCTATAAGCGGCAGTATCTTCTATGAAGGTAGTGTGAATGCATGCAATGAGATTCGGTGATACTAAACGCATCAACAAAACCCAATATACGCAAACACCCTCAGAAAGTGCTCAGTCTGACGTCACATGGAGGGTGTGCGACATGGAAGCCGCTCTACGAAGTCGAAGTTACTCGAATGTCTCTTTCTATGGCTCGATGTGCAATATTTATCGCGTGACAGTGTAATTACATATATCCTAGGTATAAAGCTGGTATAAAACAATTTATTGTAGACATCTCTCTCAACGGATCACTAAGCTAAATTGATATAAAATCATTGTATATATTTATCAAAAAACCGTGTGCACCAACTTATATATACAAGTAGCAAAAAATGTGTAAAAATCAATCCTACAATATAAAAATATATATCTTTTTTTTTATATTAAATTATTTTCGAATCATTCGGTTAGAGATGTTCTCAAATATAAGTATTATAAAACCTGGAAGACATTAAAATTAAATGTTATTTACTTCAGATCCTGGTAAAAAAAAGGGTTGTTGTGAACATTACATCGAAATTATTTCAGATTATTCGCCAGTTTCGTATAGTTTCAATTATGGATATTGCTTTTTTAGTATGACAACTATCGTAATTAATTGATCTTTTGGCGGGGTTACGGTAAGACTGTCATTTCTGCTGAAAAGAAAGCCTGTAGAAACTTGACTCAAAGATACCGATCCTATCCGAAATTAATCAAAACATATCAGTCGGTTTTACATGAATATTTGCGTCATAGTATTCGTAACGTTATCGAGATCAATTTGTGTAGATTTAAAGCAATATCCCTATCGTCCGCTAGAGGCGCTGCTGCAAATCCCATACAAATTGGTCTCGATAACGATACTAATACTTTGACACAAATATTCGTCCTAAGCACACAGATTACGATTTCAAATATATTTTGATTTCGGATATCCAATAGTTTCGGTTACTAAACTCTATCATATCTTTAGTAATAATCTTTAGGAACCAAAATCAATTAATTACCTATTTAGCGTTAATTTATGTGGACAAACTCAAATCAAAGGAATTACTTTACACATAGTCACCTCATGATCTCGTCTCATATACAGCGTCCTACACAATAGGAAGTAAATTGACCCAATACATGACCAGCGAGATATATTAGATCAAAGTCCCTCTCATAAAGAAGGAGGCCGGAACCGAACAGTGGGACATATATGGGCTGAGATGATGACAATGAATTATTTCATGTAATGGTATTTAAGCAAAAATATACAGATGTTTTGCCTTTTGATTACTGTTTCATATCTCTAACCAAATAATTAAACTTACGATGTATTTTTGCGAAGTGTGCTTTTATTTTGTATACCATTTGTATAGAAACAAAACGATAAAAAATTTTATACACTTGTTTATTATTATTATTATAATATAAAAAAGTATTAGTCGATTTTTGTATAAAATATCGACTAAAATATATCTCGAACACAGAGTTTATGTAGGTAATTATTTAAAATGTTGTCTTTATTCGTTTTATAATCTATACAAACGATATATTTATAAAGCTAAAGCTAACCTAAAATTTATTATCTTAGTACAAATATCTAACAAAAAAAAAAGTTTATACACATTAGTATTTGGTTTCTAGACGTTTGGACGCCATCTTGGTATTTATATGAACAAATATTTTTTTATCAAATAAAAATCTATTTTAGTTATTTTTTTATATTACAATAAATTAAATTTTAATGATTTTTACGAATGCCAATATTACATTTAGCAAAAAACTATTAATTGATTTTTGTTTAATCTTGGTCACAATAATGGAAATATATGTATATATTTTAATAAATTCAATATTTTAGCACCTAGGCCTAATACATAGCGCAATTTGCAATTATAGCGACCGAGACGTCAGTATAACGAGAAAAATAAAAAAAGCAAATCGTCTCTACCTACAAAAAAAAAAAATAAAGATGCAAAGAGAATACTAATGCAGGAAAGCTATAATACTTAACTGTACTTTTTTTTAACAAGACGAATATTCGCAATATTTGGGATTATATCCCGTTTGAAATTGTGCAAAAAATATTTTTAAGCTATGAGCACCATTACATAAAAGAATGTGCATAGGGGTCCTTACCTATACTAAGTGACATATTATTTTATTATTTTCAATCCCCTCTACCTAACTTCGGTGGCTAAGTAATACAAGCTAACTCCTAATTTTGACCAAGAGTAGTATTTTATAGATATTTATGCTGTGCGGTAGCGGCTTCGAATACTACCAACCCTTGCTTTGCTTGTGGGTGTCGTAAAAGACGACTAAGAGCCCTAGATTGACCCGGACCAACTCCATCTGGTACCATTTGGGTCAACGATTACATTCCCAAGGAGGGTTGACGTCAGGCAGGCGGCCGGTCATAAAAGTCATTGCCGAAACTATTTGCAATATGTCAAAACAGATGACATATTGCGTCGACCCCAAGTAATTGGGATAAGAGCAAGATGATGATGAGTAGTATTTTATAGACCTCCCTTCCCTAAAATAGGTCACGTAATATATGTATGTTCCCTCACCTAAACTATTTTATGGTCAATTTACGCGCTATTCGACTCTATATAAAGAAAAAATGGTATTTATTGTCTTTAGCATCGCAAAAAAAAACTCATATTTGTATGACAACAATATTTAAACAACATTTCTAGTTTTCTAGACGTTGCTATCGAATGAAAAAACTATATAGAACACATTTGAAATAAAACTATTTTTACGCATTTTATCGCGTTTCCATTGAATAAAATCGCAATAAAATCCGTAAAATAGTTTTTTAATTATGATATAGAAAAACATATAAATCTTATTATATGGTTACGAATAATTATTATTATTTACGATTTATTACGAATATATAATATAGGATATGAGACATTTTTTGGAAGCTGCCAGAACCTTAAAACTGGTACATGGGTGAAGTTGTAATAAAAAATATCGATAAATATGATTTTCAAGAAATCAATCAAATTTTTAAATACTGAAATATTCTTCTGGCCATAACTTTGATGTGAGAACAAACATTACAATAAAAAAAAAATAGCGCAACGAGAAAGATGACTTTGACAACAAAAAGTAAAGTGACAAATGTTACCACTTCTTCGGTATTGCGGCTATGCGACTAGTTCGCACAATTCGGATAATTTCTGTTATACTAGTGAACATCAACAAAGTGAAATACCGTGGTAGATAATTTAGCCAGTTTATATTAACAATAAAATGCTTCCAATCGTCATTATCACTTGAGGTTGTCATGACAAATTTTCTTTTGCTGACAAAGTAGGTAAGTTTTACTCTAGTTCTGTTAAAAAACCAGCAGTGACATAGAAAAATAACATATTTTAATTACATCTAGGCCACACCATATATATAAAAAAAAAAATTGTCGCGACATTGTCCTTCTTCCCTTATCAAATTGCATGATATACCCGTCATTTTGTAATTTATCGTGCCGGGTAATGACAAAATATAGAAGCATAGTCCAAAAATATAAGATTGCTCTTAAATTTGTACATTTAAATCGTCTAAGTAGAAGTCTTTTGGTGTGTACTGGGGAATGCCGCACCGAGTCGACTAGTATCTGCAATAATGTATAATAGCCTATATTATATGCATTCAGATGAATATAAATCATTTTTCATAAAACAGCAAAAATATACATTTAATGTTTAAATCTATTTTATAGCTACCAATTAAAAATTAATATAGAACTTATTACCTATTATGCATAGCGACGTAATGTCAATGTATTTTAAACAATAAATTCCACGAAAGCAACGTAATATGTAATTTTTAAGTTACTATTCCAATTTTTAATTAAAGCCCAAACAATTTAAATCACCGACGTGTATAATTAATAATTTATTTATAATATAATTCAAGTATGGCACCATTGCAGGAAGAAACAGTACCAATATTATAATTAAAATAAATAATTAGAATTTTATCGTGTATTATTTTTATTTCATGCATTGATTTTTTTAAATTTAGTTGTTATATAACAAAATAAACCAATTTGCCGCGATTATAACATAATTTTTAAACGAAATAATACCATTTTTGCGGATTTTATTGCGTTTCTATTTGATTTTAACTTACACAATTTTAAAAGACTTTTCAGTTTATGGTCCTGGTGGGACTAACGTGCCTCATGTCAACAAATCATCGATATTACAGAGGTTTTTATCTACTCACTGGAGTACGCATTATTAAATTCCGTTCTCCCGTAATCATGGACGCTGGAAAATGCTCGAAAGAACGCGAACAGGAAAAACCAAATTGAAACGCGATAAAAACCGTAAAAATAGTTTTATATGTATAATACTCGCATAAACATTAGACAATATAATTGTCTAAATTAACAGAGTTTAATAGAAGAAATTTATATTTGCAAGATTATAAAATGAAAATTATAACCTAAGTATGTAACGTACAATGTATTAAACATTTGATTGTTATTTAATCAACTTATAACATGACTATTCTTAAAGAAATTAAAAATATATATATATATATAAATAAAAAAAAATATAATCGACTAACGCCCCAACGTACATTAGTAATAAAACATATCCGAAAATAAAATAAATTACTCCTTGCAATTAAAAAAAAAAATAAAACGGTGTGGAAGGGAGATGCCCTTTTTGATTAAACTCTTACAAAACTGTATTTGTTAACAATGACATAAAGATATATTTATTCGTTTTGTTTTTATTTTTGTTTATAATATCAAGCTCGTCATGTTTCCTTTTGCGTTATAAATTAAATAAGAAATTTGTTTTTTGTGTATTGGATACATACACAATTTTATCCAGAAAAAAAAAACTGTCTTTTGTATTCAAATTCTATTTGCATTGCAAAATAATCTTTTAAATAATTTCAGTGAATGCGGGTAGGTATTTATACATAAATGTTTCTAGGACTTTGTGTTTCTTTGGCACGTTCCCTTTTACTATTTACTTTTTTCTCATTTAATAATTAATTTCTTAAATAATTATGTATTTCAACGACACTTACTAAATATATTCGCAAAAAAAAAACAATTTTAGGCAATTATTTCTTTAGTAAAAGTTATTTAAATATTAAATATTTACATAAAGTACCTTGTAGCCTATAAAATCAATAGCGAATAACATCAGAATGGACTATTAGGTATTTGGACTTGATAGTATCGAGCTGTCTATTTATTGAACAATAAAAGTTATATACTCGTTTTCACCAACTATTCTTAAGTTTAGGTACTTAATACCCAAGGCAATCTATATAACCAAAGATCAATGACCATTGCTGGATAAGGGCGATACATAGCGGCGATCCATTATTAATTTTAAATGATTCTCTCAATTCCTACCCTCCATTTTAAAACACTAACATCAATGATTGATTGAAGTTATGTGACATTCGACATGTTCGACATGTCAATATGACATTTAAATTGCCTTAGGTGTTACCCAAAATTTAAGTGGCATTAGTGAAATCGAGTGGTAGTGTTGAACCAGAACAATGTGTAAACATTTTCTGATAGCGCGATAAAATGTCTCCCTAAAAAAAGAAGAGAATGCGAACGAGAATTTGATTACTACACTAAATGGCCACTCTATCTGAATCGATACAACAAGTTCCGCATATGATAGTCACATTTCGATTTTCAAAGGATTTTTCTTGTGTCAAGTTATAAAAATATATAGAGATAGATGGTCCCTCTCTTTAAAATTGAGAATGTGAACGACAATTTGATTACTACACGCAAGCGGCTTCTAGCTGAATTGTTGCGACAGTTGGAACAAGTGTGCGTTCAATTTCTACGTGTTGTAATCCTATTTCGCAAATTAGTTTTTATATCAAGTTAACAGAATTCAAAATCAAATATCAATGCTTTTATATAAAATTGATATATTTTTAAATCCCTGTGTCTGTCGAAGTATCATTACATAGGGGGCGTCTCCCTCAGAGTATATAACTTACTGAAGTCTTATTTTAGATGTTACAAGATAGTGCATTTTTTCTTCCTGTTCCCAGGATAATCTGACTTAATGTTGATGCGTTCTGCCTCTTGGAAGCGACGTACTAATCTTACCAGCTCGTGGAAAGCCTGATCGACGTTCATCCTAGCCTTGGCACTGCATTCAATATACGGCACTTTGAGCTGACGTGAAAGCGATTGAGCCTCTTCAAGGGAAACCTATAAAAAATAAGAGAGAATTTTCAGGTAAAATATCAACTATTGATTCATCATTATTTCTGGTTATATACATCCCACTGCTGGGCTCGAGCCTTCTCCATACTAGGAGGGCAATTGACCTGTTATGCCACGCTGGTCAGGCAGTTGGTATAGGATTTTACATCGAGTTCTCCTTCTCTTGTATAGATGTTATATGCATATTATAAGCCACGAGTAAAGTAGGGGGCGGTGAATTGTGTTCTTACTCCACCACCACACGGAAAATGGCCAATGTTCGTGAGAAAGACTTGTAAGAGAAAGAAAACTGGAAATAAAACTCTATATCTCGAAGAAAATTGATGTGTTGGGTACACATCAATATTCTTCTCATTTTGGAGGAGATTCGAGCCCGGCAGGTGGAACCATATGACCTAGCAGAACGGTAAAACTCTGAAACAACTACAACCTTCGGAATTAGGATATATATGTCTTACTAGCTAACCCGCCGAACTTCGTAACGCCATAATTTTTTTCGTAAATATTTTCAAAAATATATTTTAAAAATTGCCGAAAATATAGTCTGTCTATAGCATAGCTGTCATGTGCGTTTTGTTATTACATGTCAGATGCACTTTTGTTATACCACGTTTCATTGTGACTTGTATTCTCTTTGACGTTTTATGTCAACGGGATAAAAAGTATCCTATGTCTGTATCCTTCGGGCCGACCACTGACGACAAAGTCACATCTGCTCCGGTGGTCGGCCCAACAACGAGGTGACGTGGGTACGGGTGGGTTATGGGCCCGCGCGCCGTCCTTTCATCGCCCCGGACGGACTGGACCGCGCGTGCGCTTACCATAGCCCACCCATAAAAAAAAAAATAAAAAAAAAATGTCCGTATCCTATGTCCGTCTCCTGGTTCTAAGCTACCTCCCCACCAATTTTCAGCCAAATCAGTGCAGCAATTCTTGAGTTATAAGTAGTGTAACTAACACGTCTTTCTTTTATATATATCTTATTTTTCAAAAAAGACCAGAGTATAATGGAAATTGTGTTATATTATACTGATCAAATTAGATTTAATAGAGTATTAAATTAAATTACACAAGTCTGCAAATAAATAAAATTGAGAGCGGTTTTTTATTTTTTTTTTGTAATACCTGTTTTTGGGTGTGCTGAATCCGAAAATGACTTTAATTTTGTCATAGAATGTCACGTTTTCTGACAATGTAGGTATCTATGTTAAACAACTTATCATCTTAAAAGATAAAATACTAAAAAATTGTTTTTATATCTACAATTGCGTAACAAAAGTATTTTTTTTATCTAAAATACATTCATTAGTAAACACATTTCTTTGCCCATTGAGACTCCTTTTGGTACATTTTCGTTTATAGGAAGCATTTGGAAGGTCTCTCTGAAGCGTCCAACAGTATTCTACCATCATTGAGACTCTCTTCCCTGGTATCTTTTTTCCATCTCCTTAATATCCTGGTGAAGTTATTCACCTTGTTCTTCTCTCACATCTCCTAAATTTTCTGGAAATCTTTCTTTTAGGCGTCTTTTACGAACGAACAATGTAAGGTTTGGTAATCAAATCATCTATTATCCATAAACCCCGAGAGGGCACTCACATATTGTCAATTTCAACAAAATTATATCAAATTATCCAATAAACTAAACTGCCACCGGATCGGAGCGCGACCGCTACTGAGATGATCCGGCAAGATACTCAGCGGGCTTGTCTATTGTTTTTAATTTTATTTCTTACTAAAATAAAATTGAGTACAACATGTCTCGTAAATACTAGCTCCAGTATGATGCCCTTCGAATCACAAAATCTATACCAATAAATAAAATTAGAGTGTCTGTTTGTAATGTCAAAATAATAGGTTTTTTTACACGCTCACACGGTTATTTGCACGACACCTATGCCTAAAATACAGATTAAAAAATTTTTGTCTGTCTGTCTGTCTGTTTGTGCCGGGTAATCTTCAAAACGGCTGGACCGATTTCAAAAATTCTTTCACCAATGGAAAGCTATAATATCAGGGCGTAAACTAGGCTATATTTTATCCCGGTATTCCCACGGGAACTACGCGAGTAAAACAACTAAAACCGAAGCGAAGCGAGGGCGGGTTGCTAGTACGTAATATAATTCAAACAATTACGGCTGGACCAGATCCCACAAGCGGCACCCGATCACGAGTTAACTACTAGAGCAGCCATCACTCCCCTCAACCTAGTGGTTGGAGGGAAGGAAGAGACCCGCCCCATGTAGCCACCATAAAGCGATATTGATTTCATTCATAATAAGTATTACTAATGGTACGTACTATTGATATGAGGAATTCAACGCAAATTGTATGACTAATTGTTTACTATACACATAAATAACAACACTTGTCATTCATGAACAATTCATAATGGTAGAAAAAAAAACCATTTGCTATGTATCAATTCCCGGGGGAAATTTTGTTATTTTTCCCTTAAATTACTAATCAAATAAATTACTATTAAGGAAAAACAATGTGCGTACACTTATGTACGTAAGAGAGAAGACACTTACGCACGTATCCCATATCTACTGCCTAAAAACCACTTTAAAAATATTTTTGTACGTTTGCCTGTTGCGGGTAATCTTCAATACGGCTAGATCTATTTTGATAATACAGTGTATTTCGGTTATAACGACGGCGAAGGGGCCACTCTAATGTCGTCGCTATATCGGGAGGTCTCTATAACCGAAATCAGGTTTCCTTTAACAGTAAATGTACGTCTAGGAGCCATTTTCACAAGTTTAAGAAACACTGTTCACTCACTGGAAATAGCTACGTAACTGATTCATAATTATAACATCGCGCACATGCTTAAGTAACACTAGAAAGAAAGAAAGATTACTCCTTTACGGGAGGGAAACATCACAAAAGCTCAAACAGTGAGTACAATATAGATAAAACAATAATAATAATAATAAAAAAAACACACACAAAAGAAATTGATATTATCACTGGTATTCCCTTCGCAAAAGAGAAAAAGGATCGCTGCTCAGCATAATGTTGGGGCATCTCCTGTAAGAGAGATACCGCAACGCTGTTATTCTGCAGCGTCCTGCGACGTCTGTCAGCAATATATAGGTAGCGGCTGAATATAATTAAACTAAAAATTACAGCTGCTTTTGAAAACAATATTCAAATAATAGAATAATAATAATAAACATACGGATTAACTGTAGTACTAATTTATCTAATCTTACACGTATAAGTAAAAATGAAAATATATATATATATATATATATATATATATATATATATATAATAAACAAAAATAACATTTAACAAACAAAAACAAAAGGAAATGCAATTTACAATAAGATAATAACTAATAGGTGGTATTTTATGTGATGTAATAAGAGAAGGTGCTAAAGTGTCGTGAATGTGAAAGATCAATGATGATATTATAGTGGATACACACTACTGAACGACAATAATCTTATTTAGTTCCAGATATACTTTTAAACAGGGTATTTAAAAAAAAAAATAAAAGAAAGAACATTTGGTCTTTGTAACACCGTGATTTAAAATTACATAAGAATACAAACAAACAAAGCATTTGACCATCTGCGAATGTAAACAAAGGATAACGCTACACACAAACAAAGCATTTGACCATCTGCGAATGTAAACAAAGGATAACGCTACACACAAACAAAGCATTTGACCATCTGCGAATGTAAACAAAGGATAACGCTACACACAAACAAAGCATTTGACCATCTGCGAATGTAAACAAAGGATAACGCTACACAAACAAAGCATTTGACCATCTGCGAATGTAAACAAAGGATAACCCTACACACAAAGCATTTGACCATCTGCGAATATAAACAAAGGATAAGAAAGCTTAATAGTTAAAGCGTATGAATGAGACTTTATGCCTTTGCCGACTCAGTCGCAACATCCGAAAGGAATTTCTAGGAATCTGTCCCAAATCGTTCATAAAAACAAGTCGGTATACCCGAATTCGGCGTTATATACGGAGTCGCTATTACCGAATGAATTTCCTACGAAAGTATGCTTTAAACTCTAAGGACGCAAGTTTGACGTCGCTATAACCGAAAAGTCGTTACAACCGAGGTCGTTATTAATGAAATCCACTGTATTTTACTACCAAGCAGCTCTCTATATAACATTTATTATCAGTGTGGTGACAGAGTAAGAATACAATCCACCACCATTCTTGCCCTTGTACAACGTAAAAGACGACTAAAGCTACTTTATGGATTTTATCGCGTTTGTATTTGAAAATCAAATAAAATCCGTAGTTTTATTTAAAACTAGCAATCCGCCCTCGCTTCGCTTCGGTTATAGGTTATAATCGTTTTACCCGCGTAGTTCCCGTTCCCGTGGGAATACCGGGATAAAATATAGCCTAGTTCACGCCCTGATATTATAGCTTTCCATTGGTGAAAGAATTTTTGAAATCGGTCCAGCCGTTTTGAAGATTACCCGGAACAAACAGACAGACAGACAGACAAAAATTTTTTAATTGCTATTTTAGGCATAGGTGTCGTGCAAATAACCGTGTGAGCATGAAAAAAGCCTATTATTTTGACATTACAAACAGACACTCCAATTTTATTTATTGGTATAGATGTGTAATACTCGCGTAAACATCAGAAATAGAGACGACTAAGGGATAAAATGTGCATATAACGTCACTACAAGAGCAGGAAAACTCGAAACAAAACCCTATACCAACACATCTGACCAGTATGGCACAGTAGGTCAATTTCCCTCCTAGGAGACTCGAGCCCAACAGTGGGACGTATATGAGCCGAAAGGAATGAACATTTATTATATACTAGCAACCCGCCCTCGCTTCGCTTCCAGTTGCCTTACCCGCGGCGTCGTTCCCGTGGGAATACCGAGATAAAATATAGCTTATGTTACTCCCTGATATTATAGCTTTCGATTGGTGAAAGAATTTTTGAAATCGGTTCCGTGGTTTAAGCGTGAAAGCGTAACAAACAAACAAACATCCTTACTTTCGCATTTATAATATTAGTAAGGATATTTGATCCCAGTATTCCCACTGGAACAAGAACTACGCGGATAAAACCGTGCGAATTTGATAGTGTAATATAAATACGACGCGAATAATAAACGGGCTCTTTTTTTTTTTTTTTTTGTGGGTGGGCTGCGGTCGGCGCGCCTCCGCACCACTCCGTCCGGGGCGACAGAGGGGCTTAAGCACGCATCTCCCGCAACCCACCCGAAAACCACCTCGCCTTCGTCGTTGGGCCGACCACCGGAGCAGGTTTACTTGTCGTCAGTGGTCGGCCCGACGGAATACCCCCTACGTGGGGTACCCTCCCATCGACCGACGTCCCCCCCTCGGGGAGGACGTCGGTCTTTCCTCACGCGGTCGGCCTCTCGGCGGGTGACGGACTAATCCCCGGTCACGTCACCCGCGGCCTCTGCTAGGGCGGCATGAAGCGCAGATAGTTGCGCCTACGCCGCCCCAGTCGCCGGCGGCGGATCTCCTCATCGAGGCTGCGCTCCTCGCGCAGACGATCCGCCGCCTCCTTCTGCGAATAATCAACGGGTAGAGGTCCCTACAATAGACCTGACTCACTTTTCAATGACTCAGTACACGGTTAATATCCCTAGCCGAGGCCGCGGGTGACGTGACCGGGGATTAGTCCGTCACCCGCCGAGAGGCCCACCGCGCGAGGAAAGACCGACGTCCTCTCCGAGGGGGGGGGACGTCGGTCGATGGGAGGGTACCCCACGTAGGGGGTATTCCGTCGGGCCGACCACTGACGACAAGTAAACCTGCTCCGGTGGTCGGCCCAACGACGAAGGCGAGGTGGTTTTCGGGTGGGTTGCGGGAGTTGCGTGCTTCAGCCCCTCTGTCGCCCCGGACGGAGTGGTGCGGAGGCGCGCCGACAGCAGCCCACCCACAAAAAAAAAAAAAAAAACACGCTTAATATGTGTTTCTATGCTAACAATGCACCTTTGCTTCGCTTTGATTTCATTCGTTTCGCCCTCGAATTTTAAATCTCCAATATTTTATTCATGGGTTCGATTGCCGAACTGGGCATGATTTTATAGGGGTTTCTTGAGAGGAAATATTTAGGTTTCAGTCGCCTTACCCGCACAGTTCCCGTTCCCGTGGGAATACCAGGATAATACAGCCTATGTTACTCCCTGATATTATAGCTTTCCATTGGTGAAAGAATTTCTGAAATCGGTTCGGTGGTTTAAGCGTGAAAGCGTAACAACCAAACAAACAAACTTACTGTCCCATTTATAATTTTAGCAAGGAAGTAATTCGACAGATAGGTACCTGGTAGTAAAATATTATTAAAGTCGGTCCAGCCTATTGGAAGATTAACCGGAACAAACAGACAGACAATACATTTTTAAAGTGGTTTTTAGGCAATGATATCGTGTAGATCAGATAACCGTGTGAGCATGAAAAATACGTAATATATTGACATGACAGACATTTAAATCTTATTTATATATATATATATATATATATATACTATTCTATAATATAGAACATATAATTTAAGGTCATATTCGATTCAATTTAGTCATTTCAAAAAATCAAATATTGTTCATAAAATATCTGTCTCATAGCCTTGTACTACATAACTTTGAAGGTTGAAAAGTGAATACTGGGAAAAAATATGACATAATTGCACGAGGAAAGATGTATTTAATATATCAAAATACTCAACAATATACAACAATCTCTGTGTGGTGATGGCGGAGTAATAATACAATTCAGCAGCTCCTATCTTGCCCGTGGATGCCGTAAAACAAGACTGGGGGATGAAGGGATTACATATGGATATAACATCTATACAAGAGAAGAAAAATTCGAAACAGGACCCTATGCTAAAGCCAGTTTCTGACTACGCTATAATATAATAGCATATAGTATATAGCTCATAGCACAACAATATCGCGCACCATACATTGTTAAGGACACGTTCACATTGTACTTGTTAGCTTATTTTATATTTTGGCCACACTGCTAGAATTATTATTTTTTTTTATTTTAAGACAACACCCTGCACTAAGGAAATAATCCTTGTATTGCGGGGGACTTTACAAACATATAGTATTGTACTGAATTAGTAGTATTGTACTGAATTAGTAGTATTGTACTGAATTAGTAGTATTGTACTGAATTTGACTATTATTGAATGTCATCAGTGGCGCCAACGGCCACTTATGTGTGCCCAATGGTAGTTGTAATGTTCGAAGATTTAGTATCGTCATGCATTAATGTTTCAGACCTCATTGCGAGCACATTAAAAAGTTTAAGAGTGTAACGTATACTGTGTATTTTAAGTGAGTGATGTGTTGTCTTTAAAGTGTATAGGGTAAAACTAAATGTGAAATAGTGTGTAGAATTAAATGTAATACAAGTCGGTACTTGCGTTTATAGTTGTCTTGTTCCTGATATCATCCTTTCATACTATATTATATTTTATACTGTACTATATTTTATGTATGGTGCGCGATATTGTTGTGCTATGAGCTATATACTATATGCTGTTATATTATAGCGTATTCTGAAACTCGCTTTACACATCTAACCAGCGTGATATAGTAGATCAATTCCCCTCCCAAAGTGGAGGAGACGCTAGCCCAACAGTGGCCCTAACCTTCCAAGGCAACGGAAGGGCGGCGTGCAGCCTCATAACCTGCATTATTAGGCCTTACATTTAACCGGGCCACCAGTACCGATTCTCTGTACCAGGCAACCTACATCCGCAAGACAGTTTACAGAAGGCGGCTTCCGGGTCTAGAATTTCCCAACTGGGTAAAGCTATCTTCGAAAATCATAAAACTACATAAAATTGAGAACATATTCTTCCTTTGAGGTCGGTTATAAATGAAAAAATCATTCCGAAAAATATAAATTTTATAGATATCTATCGTCATTATCATTTCAGCTCATATACGTCCCACTGTTGGGCTCGAGGCTCCTCCTAATGGTAAAATACTACACGGCACACTAGTCAGACATGTTGGTATAGGGTTTTGTGTCGTGTTTTCCTTCTCTTGCATAGATGTTATATGCATATTTAATCCCTTAGTAGTTTTTACGACACCCACGGGCAAGGGGGGTGGTGGATTGTATTCTTACTCCGTCACCACACGAAAATTTATAATAGCCATTAAAAGGTTACTTACCACTCTTTGTACTTCCAAATCAGCCTTATTTCCAACCAAGAGCATAGGAAATTCATCTCTATCCTTAACGCGGAGAATTTGTTTGTGGAACTTGTATAGCTCGTCGAAGCTCGCGTGGTCTGCTACAGAGAAGACCAAAAGAAAACCCTCGCCAGATCTCATATACTGTTCTCTCATCGCACTGAATTCTTCTTGACCAGCTGTGTCTAGAACTGTAAAGAGAAATATATATGAGCAAAATAATTTTAATAGTGGTAGGACCCAAAAAAAAAAAATAGTGGTAGGACCACACTGTTAACAGTTGTCTGCCTACAGCCGCGTTGCGGTCCATCCGAGGTAGTACCACACTCTTGCAGATAATCGACGTCCGAGTGGTAGCAATTTGTTACTGCGCTTCGTTCGGTGAACCAGAGAAGGAAGCCTAACTTTCTGAAGATATTTGCGTGTGGTGGGTTTTGGTGATGCTTTTACTATCACCGAGCCTCATTGCACACATTCACACTCCTTTCAGTTTCTTCACGGTAGGCAGCGGTCTTGCAAAGGTCCATAAGCGGTTGCAACACTTACCATTAGATGTACCGTTTGCTCGTTTGCCACCGTTTGCAATAAAAAAGAACCATAAAGGTCTTTTATTGCAGTAGCCGAGGTAGATCCTCGGCTGACATAATAGCAAATGGTAACAGTTCTATTCTCACACTCCTGTTATTTTAAACCCCTATATTAACTTATTCCGTATGTGTCCGGAATAAGAAGACAAAAACAAGAATGGTCTTTTTTGGCAGTAGCCGAGGATTTAGCTAACATTATTTTCCTATATGTATATTTCCAACATGTTTTTTTATTAACTAATTCCGTATGGGGACAGAATAAGAACACAATTCGCCACTCCCGATCTCGTCCGTGGATGTCGTAAAGGATGACTAGGGGATAAAGCTACCGTCCGTCTGAGGGCCCTCTTGTGGCGGCCACAGACGGTCATGGCGATCAGGGCCATACGCGGTTACCGCACGGTGGCAATGGAGGCAGCGTGCCTCCTGGCCGGTACTCCCCCGTGGGACCTGGAGGCGGAGATGCTCGGCGGAATTTACCGGCGGGTGTCGGAGACGCGCGCCCGCGGCGGTATGGTCTCGCTGCAGGAGATTACCGCCTGGCGGGTCGACGCCCGCCGAGAAGTCATTGCCCGTTGGGCAGTCCGGCTGGAGAGTCCTCGGTACGGTGTCAGGACCGTCGAGGCCTTCCGGCCGGTGCCGATTGAGTGGTTGGAGCGAACGCACGGGGTGCTTTCCTTCCGACTGGTGCAGGTGCTGACGGGGCACGGTTGCTTCGCGAAGTACCTGCACAAGATTGTCAGGAGGGAGAGCACACCGTCCTGCCACCACTGCAGTTGCGACGAGGACACGGCGCAGCACACGCTCGAGGAGTGTGCTGCGTGGGAGGGGGAGCGCCGTGAACTGGTCGCGATTATCGGTGCCGACCTGGCGCTGCCGACCATCGCCAGGGAGATGCTCGACAGCGTCAGGAACTGGGACGCGGTCGCCGTCCTCTGTGAGGTCGTAATCTCACGGAAGGAGGCGGCGGATCGTGTGCGAGTAGAGCTCCTATTCGGCGACACGTTCCGCCGCCGGCGACTCGGGCGGCGCAGGCGCGAGTGTCTGCGCCTAATGCCGCCCTAGCCGAGGCTGCGGGTGATCGGACCAGGGAATTGTCCGTCACCCGCAGTGTGGCTAACCGCGCGACGGCGACCGACGTCCCAGGACGTCGAGAGGTGGGGTTACCCGAAGAGGTGTTCCGTCGTGCCGACCACTGACGACAAGTCACATCTGCTCCGGTGGTCGGCCCAACAACGAGGTGACGTGGGTACGGGTGGGTTGTGGACCCGCGCGCCGTCCTTTCGTCGCCCCGGACGGACTGGACCGCGCGTGCGCTTACCATAGCCCACCCTTAAAAAAAAAGGGGGATGAAGCTAGCAAACATCTATGCAAGAGAAGGGAACAAACTCTATTCCAGCCTGTCTGACTTGTTTAGTAAGGTAGTCCTCTCCTAATGTGGAGGAGCCGCGAGATCAAACAGTGGATATCAATGCATGTAGGTCAATTTCCCTGCCATCATGAAGGATGCCCAGTAGTGATAAGTGATATATGTATTGAGAATAACAGTAAAATATACTAGTCATGAAGTTCATATTAAAAAATTAGACACTTGGAGCTACAATTTCCTTTTTTAAATTGCTGTACGAACATTGGAACATTGCCCTCCGAGTTACAGCCTGTTAAAAATCACACCCTTTGTAATTTTTTTCTATACCTTATTTTTTGCGACCAGTGTATAAATAACACAGACTTATCACATTCAAAACAACAATAACCATAAAATATCATTCAGGGATTGGAGTTGAGTGGGAATATTGTGGACTCTATATCACTATATTGTCTATGGCTATTTACAATTTAGCACAAGGTGAAAACTGGCAGAATATGTACCAGTGAAGTACTTTGTGTATCAAATAATAGTCTTGTTTAATTAGGGTTGGCAAAAATACATTAAATTTTTTTTTTAAATCACACTGCACTAAGGACCTAGGTAATCATTGTATTGGGGGGAAATTACAAACATATTGTTAATGGACATAAATTAGAACTCGGAACAAAAATTTATGGTTCACATAAAATGTTGTCCTGCGTAAGATTCGGGCCCCCGACATTGGCACTTTAGGTTCGGGATATTAATCACTTCGCAATTTGTGCAGTCTTGACTGTCTATGATGCGGCCAATGTATTTCTGATGTGAAAGAATAAGAATACAATGGCCACCACCTCTTCTCTTATCATGAGTATACTAGAAATTTATTAACAAATATAGATCATCAATGCAAGGTAAGGAAAACTCTAGATATCTGTCTGACCAAGATGCCGTAATAGGCTAATTTCGCTCATCTAGAAGAGAATCAGCACAATGAGAAGAAGAAGAAGAAGAATGTGACTCACATAATTTAATAAATAGCATTAAATTTGTAAAATTAATGCACTTAACAAGACTGTCAAATCCTACTATTATAAACGCGAAAGTACGTACGTCTGTTACTCTTTCACGCAAAAACTACTGAATGGATTTTGATGAAATTTCACAATAATACAGCTTACATATCAGAATAACACATTGGTTATAATTTATTCCGATATTCCCACGGGAAGGGGAACTATTATAATTATAAGCAAGGGAAACATTTATTTGTGACATGCTTATCACATCGTCTGACTGATTCTGATTCCCAAGAAGGGCCGATATCATGCAGGCAGCTATACAGCTGTTGCCAATAACTTCAAATATGTATGAAGAGGAGTACATATTGTATCGACACCAAGTTATTATTAAGTTTGTAAAGACCTCAATGACAGAAAAATTCCATAGTATGCAGTTGCTGTTTTTAAGAAAAATGTTTCAGTTGTTTTTAAATCAGTCAACCAGTATGTACAAGTCTGGGTAAATCATATCTATTATCTAATATGTTTATCTAAGATAATATTGAGAAAGACTTGATAGCATTGTTGTATAAAATAATATTTGTATTGATAATTCTTAGAATTGTTAATATACATACAATATACATTGCATAATATACATATGTGTGGGTTTGTATGTGGTTGAACTCCTCCTAAACAACTGGACTGATTTTGATGAAATATTTTATTCAAACATAGTTGGATTCAAGAATGATTTAGATCAATAATTAGGTCTGGTAAGTAGTAATTGATTTCATCTTCCTACATCTATACCAATAAATAAAATTTGAGTGTCTGTTTGTAATGTCAAAATAATAGGCTTTTTTCATGCTCACACGGTTGCACGACACCTATGCCTAAAATAGCAATTAAAAAAATTTGTGTCTGTCTGTTTCGGGTAATCTTCAAAACGGCTGGACCGATTTCAAAAATTCTTTCACCAATGGAAAGCTATAATATCAGGGCGTAAACTAGGCTATATTTTATCCCGGTATTCCCACGGGAACGAGTACTACGCGGGTAAAACGACTATAACCTATAACCGAAGCGAAGCGAGGGCGGGTTGCTAGTAATATTATAAACGCGAAAGTTTGTATTTGAGGATTTGAAAATGTGAAGATGTTTGTTGTTCTTTCACGCAAAAACTACTGAATGGCTTTTGATGAAACTTCACAATAATATAGCTTACATATCAGAATAACACATAGGCTATAATTTATCCCAATATAATATTCCCTCGGGAAGAGGAGCTGCGGGTGAAACCGCAGGGCGCTGCTAGTTATATATAAATTTCTTGTGTACGTGTGTATTTCACTGAACTCCTCCTAAATGGCTGGATCGATGTTGATGAAATTTTATGTGTATGTTCAGGGGGATTCGAGAATGGTTTAGATTCACAATTGGACCCGGTAGATGGCGCTGCTGTCGATTTCAAGTAGAATTCCTTTTATTTTATTTCAACAGAACAACGTCTGTTGAGTCAGCTAGTGGAATTATATATTTTTTTTTTTTTTGATAAAAAAGAAAACATTCCATAGTATGAAAATAATCATTGTATTGCAGGGAACTTTACAAACATAATTTAACAGACACAAACTACATCTCTCTCCACTCCCTTCCTTCCATCCATACTAATATTATAAATGCGAAAGTAAGGATGTTTGTTTGTTTGTAACGCTTTCACGCTTAAACCACCGAACCGATTTCAAAAATTCTTTCCAATGGAAAGCTATAATATCAGGGAGTATATGTTACTCCCTACATTTTATCCCGGTATTCCCACGGGAACAGGAACTACGCGGGTTTAAGGGACTGAAACCGAAGCGAAGCTAGGGCGGGTTGCTAGTTTTGAAATAAAAATGGATTACTGCAATGTATCACCTAATTCAATCTATTAATAAACTACACCCATATTCATCATCATCATCATTTCAGCCTATTGCCGTCCACTGCTGGACGTAGGCCTCCCTCATGTTGCGCCAAAATGTGCGGTCCTGTGCCGCTTGCATCCAACGACGCACAGCAACATTCACCAGGCCGTCGGTCCACCTAGTGGGGGGGCGTCCTACACTACGTTGTCCGATACGTGGTCGCCACTCGAGAACCTTTCTTACCTAGAGGTTGTGGGTTCGTCGAGCGATGTAGCCTTCCTATTACCACTTCAGCGTGCTAATTCTTTGTGCTATATCGGTTACACCCGTTCTTCTGCGGAGTTTCATATTTCGGATTCTATCTCGCAGAGAAATTCCGAGCATAGCCCGCTCCATGGCACACTGAGCGATAATGATAATGTATACAAATAACCAATTCAATAGACACTGTTATACAAATCTAATAAAATAAAATCTTTTTCAATTAATTGCAGCACCGTTTACCGACCCGGATTATCCATATAAACCATTATGAATCCTAAATGCACAAGAAAACCATTAAAATCGATCGAGCCGTTTAAGAGCAGTTGAGTCACGTGCACAACTCAACTACAGAAGAATAATATGTTTATGGTTACGTTGCAAAATATTAACTAAAAGGAGAATAATTACATATCCAAACTCTATACAAAATCAATGTTTACCTACATTTTAAAAATAAAAATAGATTAGGCTAATAATTACACAGAAGACTTATGTAGTAAAAGCCTAAGTTACACGACTACGGTCGACAAACGAATCCCCACGTGCTGTTTTTTTCTTATGTGTCTATAGCTGTTTGTTGCATATAGCTTTAACAGCTTCACCCGAACTATAGCTGAGGGCACAGGACTCCTTACTCGGGCAAAGCTTTAAACGACATCGCTGTTATCTGCCTATTATACAACAATTTGTGGCTCGCACTAGTATTAATTATTTTAATTATTATGAATCATCTGTTTGCAACAGCAATTTAAGTGTGTTAGTAATATACAGTGTATTTCGGTTATAACGACGGCGGTGGGACCACTTTAATGTCGTCGCTATATCCGGAGGTCTCTATATCCGAAATCAGGTTTCCTTTAACAGTAAATGTACATCTAGGAGCCATTTTCACAAGTTTAAGAAACATTGTTCACTCACTGAAAATAGTTACGTAACTGATTCATAATTTTAACTTCACGCGCATGCTAAGTACACATAAACAAAGCATTTTGCCATCTGCGAATATAAAGCTTGTGAATGAGACTTTCTGCCTTTGCCGACTCAGTCGCAACATCTGCAAGAAATTTTTAGGAATCTGTCCCAAATAGTTCAAAAAACAAGTTGGTATACCCGAATTAGGTGTTATATCCGGCGTCGCTATTGCCGAATGAATTGCCTATGAAAGTATGCTTTAAATTCTAGGGATGCAAGTTCGACGTCGCTATAACTGAAAAGTCGTTACAACCGAGGTTGTTATTAATGAAATCTACTGTATTATGGAATAAATAACATAGCTGTAATGAGAGTATCATTAAAAAAAGTTTTCTATCCTTCTTTTTCAGGTTATGGTCCATTCTGGCTGTTTAGCCTAATAGACATAAGATCTTACTCTAACTTTTTAATGGACTGTCTGCATTAGCCCCTTCCAGTAGCCCTATGCTTTTATCCTTACTGCAGGGAATGTGTTAGTTCCTGGTTCCTCTACAGACAACAGTATTATTATATTTGATATATTTTACTTTACTCAATTACCAATTAATTTTAGATCTTATGACCATTTATCATACAAATTATTATCTATATGTACATAAGTAAAATATTAGCTAACTAAAACACTTTTGAAAAATGAAATTTATAAACAATGGTAAATGCTTTTATTAATTTATTTTTATGAAGTAATTTTTAAACTATAAAAGTTTAAGACAAGAGTCATTTTATTAATTTTAACAATATTCATCATCATTTCAGCTCATATACGTCCCACTGCTGGGATCAAGCCTCCTCGATAATAGGATGAAAATTGACCTTACTTTACCATGCTGGTCAGACAGGTTGCAATGGGGTTTTATTTCGAGTTTTCCTCCTCTAGCAAGATAAGGAGTAGTGAATTGTATTTTTATTCCACCACCACACGGATAATATTAACACATTTGCTGCGGGCAAACACATAAGCGTGTTTTTGATATCACACGCGTGTGTGTCTTGCATTGACTGTGGGTGTCGTAAAAACAACTAAGATATTATTATATATATTATATAGACCTACACCTACTCTATCTGATGGCGCCTGCCCAATTACATTCCAAAGGAGGGTTGATATCAGACAGGTGGCCGGTCATAAAACTATTTTCAATAACTTTTGTAATATATACTATAAAAGTTGAGTACATATTGAGTTGACCACAAGTAATTGGTTTAAAAACTGGATGATGATGTTCAGTAAAACAATAAGCATTTAAATCTTAACATAATACTTATCAAATAAATTCTATTATGACAATAATCAAAAATGTATTAATGTTGCTCTGGGAGAAAAACAAGTAAGGTCACTAAATCAACTGTTTTAATATTCTAATTAATGCAAAAGTTAGCATTACCAATAAGTTATGCAAGATAACATAACTTTGCCCTTGATAATTTTTATTAATACACAATAAGACTTTTTAAAACACCCACATTACACCATGAAATAGTTATAGAGCTACTTACTGTCTAATTTGGCTGGTATATCATCAATAACACACTGCTTTGTGTAGCTATCTTCAATCGTTGGGTCATAATCTGTCACGAAGTAGCTCTAAAAAAACAAAAAAATAATCATAATTTCAGCACCAGATGCGGTGACGCCAGTGGGCGGAGTCGCCTTCAAATAGGCCTTGACATAGGCCGTCTTAGAAACACTATTTATAAGCATGAACGCATAAATTACAATTAGGATTTACTCGAATATTTCACACAAACATTAGAGGAATAATTAGGATATTATAAAAACTGTTCCGTAGGCGTATCTATGCCAAATACGGCGGCAAATACCTGAATAAATTGTATTGTGATTGCACTTTTCCCCACACCACCGCCGCCGACTACGACGAGTTTATATGTTTGCGCTTGGTTTGGTCTATCGCCGGGTCGCGACATTTTGCTTTTAATGTTAAACTGTCTAAAATGATTATCAGTATAAAAATAGTTTAATTTCTCTGATTTATGACAACCAGCAGCACTTCACTAAAGATGACTCAAATATGACTGCGAACGCGAAGTGTGAAGGAAGATCACGGCTAATGAAAACGCCTTAAGTAAAAAAGAGAGAACAACACCATGCATTCCTTTATAAGCAACATAATGAATGTAGATATTATCACAACTAAGACATAACTATAATAATAAACTCTGGGTGCGAATAAATTAAAAATAATACAATAAATTTGAATAAATTTATATAATTTATCAAATATGTATACGAATTATAAAATTAATGGTAGCAATTTAGAACTAGAAATAAAAAGTATTTTTGTGTAAACTGAAACGTAAAGCTCGGATGACAGTAATGTCACTAGACATACGTCAAAACTATCGATACTTCTTGAAATCGAGTAATTTCCTTTGCCAAACAAATAATTATGTATTCGATACTTTTTAGACGATAGTAGCGCATCGTTTCCAGAATTTTTGCTATTGAAAATATATAGCTGTCTTGAGCTAATTGCTCACTACTGTTTTCATCATCATCATCGCAGCTCACATATGTCCTACTGTTAGGCTCGGCCCTCCTCCACATTGAGAGAGAATTTAACCTATTATACCATGCTGGTCAGACATGTTGGTATAGGATTTCATTTCGAGTTTTCTTCCCTTGCACAGATGTTATGTGCATATTATATCCTTTCGTCGGCTTTTACGACATCCACGGGCAAGAGAGGTAGTGGTGAATTGTATTCTTACTCCGTCACCACACGGAAAACTTCATTTTAACAGTGAATTATAATGTAATAATAAAAAAAGAATGACCCACGTTTAGAGACATGCATGTTTTGAGATAAGCCTATGACTACTCGTAGTAATTGTCAGGGAGTGTTATACCTCACATAACTTCTGTTATTAGCTTTGTATTGAGACTTGCATAATGTGATCCTTGAAATAAGCGATGTTAGTCGACTCAAGGATCTAACCATTGCATTCTAAATATACCTTAGGCTTTTTAATACATTTTGATGGCTTTAGTATGTATGTAGATATGTTTGTTTGTACTTATCAAAGGTAATGCATATCAATGGTAATGCAATGCAGACTTGTCTAGTTTGCATCAACAAACGATTTCTCCTTTAACTTGACAGAGAAAAAATACACACTAACATTAACCCTACATCCCACAATATTAAACGACATTATTATTATTATTACACGACCCTTTTCACACGTCAAACTATACCAATCTATGTGAACAAAGTGGTGTAGTATACCAATTTACCTTCCATTTTGGAGGAGGCTCAAGCCCAGCAGTGGGACATACGAGTTAAAATGAGATGAGATATCGACGTAGTAGATAGTCATGGCGGAGAGGATTAAAAATACAGGCGTTAGCACCTTTTGTTCTTGACTAATTATAATAGTTTAAAATATGGTTATTAAATGTTCTATTAATTTTTTGTAAATGTTTATTATATTTAAAATGCTGGTAAGGATCTTAGCTTAAAGTTAGTAGCTTATCTATACTAATCTATAAATCTGAAGAGTTTGTTTGTTTGTTTGAACGCGCTAATCGCAGGATCTACTGGTCCGATATCAAAAATTCTTTCAATCTTAGATAGCCCATTTATCGAGGAAGGCTATAGGTCATTACACTAAGACCAATAGGAGCGGAGCACCAATAAAGAATGTTTCAAAATCGGGGTCCTTTTTCCTTTTGAGAGCTTCCGCTACGTAAACTGTGTAAATGGTTAAAGTTTTGCAAAAATAATGTGTGACTGAATTTTAAAAATATTTTAACTTTTTATGTATATAAAGTCGTGAGTTAGCGTCAGGAACAAAAAACTATTCAACGCAGACGAAGTTGCGGGCAGAAGCTAGTAGAATATACTCTCACTACATCATCTTCTAAATGTCAATAGTAAACACTTTACAACTAATTTATTTATTAAACTATGTTCTTAAATTTTCGTTGCGTTTAAGATTGTTATGATAAAGGTTAAGAACATTAGATTTTTGCTTATGGCTATGGTATAAAAAAACCATTTCAAAAAATATATTATACCTTGTAATTTTTGAAGGTTAAAATTGCTGTTATGGTTACGCTTTTACGTCTCTGTCCGGGGCGACAGAGAGGCGGCGCGCGGCCCCGTAATCCACCTGTGGCATGTCGCCTTCGTCGTTGGACCGACCACCGGTGCAGGTGACTCGTCGTCAGAAACCACTGCCTACCTAGTATTTTGTCACATCTAATCGACTATAGTATTTTAAAATCACTGCCACTGTGATATCTAATGTCTTATTTTACTTAGTATAACCCAACTCTAGTGTGTAGCCATAGATTATATATAAAATTGTCAAAGTCAAACTTAAATTGCGGTAGCCGTTGTGCGGTGTGATTGTTTTTATTAACAAGTTTCTAAACTAAACAAAAATGTTTTCAACAAGTTCTCAGAGAAAATTTTGGACTTTTAGTGACGATAATGAATTAGCACGTCTGCGAGAAAAACACAACCTATCATTCATTTCTAAACATGGCTCTCACATCGAAGAATATCAGTGGCATAACTTCTTCTTGTCACCGGACGAAGAAAGGTTGCTTTTAAAACAATACGAGTTACATTTGAAGGAGTTTTGCAAACGATTTAGCCCACCGATGCCTAAGGGAGTTATTGGCACCGCTTTTCATTACTTCAAACGTTTTTATCTATACAACTCTACGATGGATTATCACCCGAAGGAAATTTTAGCAACATGCGTCTATTTAGCATGTAAAGTAGAAGAGTTTAACGTATCAATTGGGCAGTTCGTCGCTAATATTAAAGGTGATAGAGATAAGGCATCCGATATTATATTAAATAATGAATTGCTATTGATGCAACAGTTGAATTATCATTTAACTATTCATAACCCTTTTAGACCAGTCGAAGGGTTCTTAATTGATATTAAAACTAGATGTAGCTTGGCTAATCCTGAACGTTTAAGGAGCGGTATTGACGAGTTCTTGGAAAAAGTATTTTTGACTGACGCATGCTTAATTTATGCTCCATCTCAGATTGCCTTAGCTGCTGTATTACATGCGGCGAGTAAAGAGCAAGAAAACCTCGACTGTTATGTAACAGAGATGTTGTTTAGACACGCAGGTCAAGATAAGCTGGCTATATTGATAGAAGCTGTACGGAAAATCAGATCCATGGTAAAAATGGTTGAGAGTCCTGCTCGTGAAAAAGTAAGGGCGATTGAAAAGAAGTTAGACAGATGTAGAAATCAAGAGAATAATCCTGATAGTGAAATTTATAAGAAGAGAATGAGGGAACTGTTGGATGAAGATGACATACCGCACTCTGGAAGTGGCAGAATGTCTTTGGATACCAGTGGGGTTGCCCAAGTGCTATCTCCATCAGCATCGTAGATTACTATTTTTAAGAAATGACAATGACAAATTAATGCATTTTTTTGTTCCATCATCTCATATATGTCCCACTGCTGGGCTTCTGTTTTCTCCACAGTAGAAAGGAAATTGACCTACTGTATCATGCTGGTCAGACGGGTTTAGTATAGGCTTTTATTTAGAACTAACAAGCTACCCTCGCTTCGGTTTCCGGGTTCCCCAAGTAATACAGGGATAAAATCTAACCTGTTACTCCATATATAGACAGTTATCTGGTAGTAAAATATAATCAAAATCCCTTCCAGCCGTTTTGAAGAATTACCCCTAAATAAACGGACAAAAATTTTTTAAACCAGTTTTTAGGCATAGGTATCTTGCAAATAACCGTATTAGCATGAAAATAGCTAATTATTTTGACATTACAAACAGACACTTCAATTTTATTCATTTGTATAGATTTTCTTTGCATTATTTGCATATTATATTCCTTAATTGTCTTTTTTGAAGGGGAAAAAATGGGGTGATAAAATATATTTTTACTTTGTCACACAGAGAAACTTGGTTTACTTCAGATAGCAAATGTGATATTTGTAATAACTATTAATGTATGATGCTATAGAATATGGCTGTTCGATATGTACTCATTTTTAGTATTGGACATTTCAATATCTGGATAATTGCAAACCTTTTCAGGTTGAGATCCCTCATTGCTTACCGGTCTGGATAAAGTTGTCACAGTCATCTGTGGCTTATAATTATAACCACACAAAAAAACGAACCTTTAAACATACCTATGTCTTTATGGTGATGGAGTAAAAATACAATCACCAGCCCTTCATTTCCTGTAGGTGATAAGAGGCTATTAAGGTATGCAAATAACATGACTATAAGGAATAGTAGGAATTATACAATAAACTACAAGATAATTTAGTTTAAAAATTGTGTAGGGGTTATTATACTGGCCTACACCAGTGTTATTAGTTTGATTCCCACGCAAACAATACTTTGTGCTATTTTACCATTTACTCATCTGAGTTTGGCTGTAATTTGTGTCGAATTTTTTTAAAGTCCCTCACAGTACAAGAACTTTTCCTTTGATTTGTCTTTAAAAAAAAAGTAGCAAAAGGAAAGCTGAAATTAAAATCCCGTATCAACTCGTCTGATGTTATATTAGCCTCTCTCCTTTGCCTTTCACTATGGAGGAAGCTTGAGCCCAGCTGTGGGACATATTCGAATTGAAATGGTTGACATGACTTTAAGCATAGATTATATGTTTATTAAGGTAAGTATAAAATTACCTAATTATAAATGACAAAAAAGAAATTATTATCTAAAATAAAATATCATGAAAACTATTATATTTTTAATTCCCTATGGCTTATTTATTTATAAGAAGCTAGTAATGTCAAGGTCATATAAGAAGCTATAAGCAATAATTAGCAGTGGACAGCAATAGGCTGGATCCTGTCCACTGCTGGATTCCGATCCTGTGCTATGCGCATCCAACAACGCCCAACAGCTTTTAGCAGGGCGCCGATCCTCCTAGTGTAAAGGCGACCTATACTGCGTCACTAGATACGCATTTGCCACTTAAGGACCCTTCTTTCCTAGCAGCTGTCTGTTCGTCGAGCGATGTGGCCTGCCTATTGCCACTCAGCGTGCTAATTCTTCGTGCTATGTCGGTTACACCCATTCTTTTAGGGATTTCCATCTGTGTAGTGACAGAGTAAGAATACAATTCTCCACCCGCACTCTTTCCCGGGGGTGTCGTAAAAGACGATTAAATGATTAAACATGCATATAATGTCTGAAAGAGAAGGCAAGAGTGTCGTAAAAGATGACTAAGGGATTATAAATATGCAGAAAAGGAAAAATCTAAATAAAATCCTATACCAACACGTTTGACCAGCGTGGTATAGTAGGTAAATTTTCCCTCCTTTTGTGGAAGAGGCTCGAGCCCAACAGTGGGACGTATGTTTCGTTTCAAGTTTTCCTTCCCTTGCATTGATGTTATATGCGTCGTCCCTTAGTCGTATTTTACGACATCCACGGGCAAGATAGGGAGTGGTGAATTGTATTCTTACTCCGTCACCACACGAAAGAAAAAAGAACTACGCATTCAGAAATTATTTTTGTCTTTGATTTATGTTGTTTTAAACAATACGGTTTTATTCTTATTATGTCGATTAAATTATTTAAGGTAGATTAAAATTGCCCTTTACTGCACATTATTACTACTGCATACAACAACATCTTAGGAGATATCACAAATTTAAAATACAAAGTGGCCAGAGCGGCCAGTACCGAAGCGAAGCGCGGGTGGATCCGTCTAATCTCTATATATCGTTGGCGTAGAACAGAAACTGATTAACGGCGCAGTATAAAAGTGCGCTCACAATCGGCTCGAGGTGGTCTCCAAACCGAGGTCCGTTCCCCACAGAGGGAGCCCATGGGTGATGTCGTTTAAAGCTATTCCCGGGTTGGGGACCCTATGCCTTCACTCACAGTCCGGGTTAAGCTGTTAAAGCCATATGCGGCTAACAATTATAGACACAAAAAAAAGGGCTCGCGTGTGCGCGTCTTCGATTCTTATTATTATTAGTGTTGCGTAATTCGAATCGTTTAATTCGAATAACTCGAATAAGACTATTGACTCGTTCATTCGAATCGCCGTTGACCGAAACCAAATCAATTCGTTAACTCGTAGCGCAGGCGGCCGCGGCGGCGCGGCGCGGCGATCAGTCGACTCGGTTTGATAGGACATTCGTTGATTTGTTTTCTATTCGTTGATTCGTTTTCTGTCCCTCGCGCGATTTAATGTTTTCTTGCTTTTGTTGACTGCTCGTTTACGTAATTAAAAATAATAGGTATTAATTATGAGTATACCTGAGACGTATAAAAACGTATTTTTTTTTAAAGTTGATTTATCGGGTAATTACTAATTAGAATCAGACTTTATTTAAAAAAAAGTATTTTTTTTTTGTATATGATTTTATTATTACTTTTTGTTATTTAGTATGCTGATTTTAATCATAACAATAAAAGAGTATTGTCATTACCTACGTGGTTAAAAGTCAATATTATATACCTATAAGTCCCCTTTCCGTAACCAAATACCGAGCACACTGCTGTAACTCAAAATTTCGACTCATTCGTAATGAAAAAACCGATCCGCAAAAAAAACTCGCTGGAATAATAATGTAAACGAATTATAGCTTCACAGGCGGATGACTTGACATACGAGCACGAATTTGACTATAATGCTGACGTGACGAATGTGACGATTCGAATCAATTCGAATTGCGATTCGAATCAATAGTAATTTTAATTCGATTGATTCGAATTGAAAAAAAAGCAATTCGTCTCATCGCTGATTATTATAGCGTTCTGTGTGATTAGCTTGATCTCTATTTTCCATTAGAAAGTGTAAACATTGATTTTGTATAAAGTCTGGATATGTACCTAGTTGTTTTCTTTTTAAATAGGTAATATTTCGCGACGTATCTAAAAATATATAATACTTCTAAAGCTATTTGTACACGTGACTCATCCGCTCTTGATTGGCTCGACCGATTTTAATGTTTTTTTGTGCATTCAGTATTCAGGAATGGTGTAGATGGACAAATCGATTCGGTAAATGGTGCTGCAATTGGTTTCGGTTTCGGCCGTAACTGAGTCTGAAGCCGAAATTCGGTTTCGGCCGTAAAAAATAATTTGTGTCGGTCACTAATAAATGCTAATTGAAAAACTCATCACTCCCAATCTTACCCGTGGATGTCGTAAAAGATGATGAAGGGATATAATATGCGTATAACATCAATGCAAAAGAAAAGTTAATCTCAAAATGAAACCCTATACTACTCTGTCTGACCAGCATGGTATACTAAGGCCAATTTCCCTTCCATTGTGGAGGAGGCTCGAGCTCAACGGTGGGACGTATATGAGCTGAAATGATGATGATGAATTGAAAAGCAGATGTGGTATCAAAGCTTTTATTTAAAATTTTTAGGCACAGTGTGAATTGGTATCTCGTAAATAACATCTAAGTAGATTATCAATTAATAACATATTTCTTATTACATTTTGTTCGTTGAATAAATGAATGTTTCCTAAAATTCAATAGTGCATTGCGATGACGTCTTTAGGAGGAACTTCTTGTGAGTTTCATCTTCAAGACTTCTGATTTTGGCACATAATGAATCTTTCAGCCTCGTTCTGTAAATTAAACAATTATTATAAGCTAAAGCATAGTGTCTAATTTGATATGATCGTTATTAAGTCCTTTTAAAAGTGAAGTCTTTTATCTAGAAGTTATCGTTGTATAGGGATGGAAGTGGAAAGATGGAAGATTGTCTGACCAGCATGGTATAGTAGGTCAAATTCCCTCCCGCTATGTAGGAGGCCCGAGCCCAACAGTGGGAGGTCTGTGGGCTGCGATGATGATGATGATGAGGGATGGAATATGCAGACAAGTAACATCTTTTCTTGCAAAACAGGAACTGGTACTCAGATCCTGTTGGATCTCAAAGGATTATCTAACAAGGAGACCCTCAGACGTGTCGGTCGGAGATTTTCATGATTTTTGGTGGGCTGGTAGAGGGGGCCCGAGGGTATCACAATTACCAGATATTAGGGAGGGATAAGGAGGAGATCGTGGAAAAAAAGCAAAATAATTTATAATTCTGCGTAAAAATATGAATAAAAAACAAATTTTACACAATATTGTGCTAATTTAAAAAAAAAAAGTCGTCGGGTCTCGAACCCGAGACCATAGATCCCGCAGGCGAACGCATTACCACAAGGCTACTATTAGCTTGCGATTTAACTGCGAATTTCTCTAGTACATAAATTACCCATCCAACTTTGACCCTTAATAACTTTTTAATGAGGGCCCAGTTGACCCTAATATCTGGTAGTTGTGATACCCTTGGGTCCCTCTACCATCCCACCCAAAATCATGGAAATCCCCGACCCACACGTCTGAGGGTCTCCTTGTAAGTAATTCTTTTATGCTTTATATGGACCAGGTTTCTCTTTACACACAAAGTTTTTTGAGAATATTATTCATGATTACCAAACAACATTCACCGCTTCTTCATTCGAAAATGACGTAGATGATAGTTATAATTAGTTACATAGTTTTAATTAGAGAACGACCCCATTTTGTGACATATTCGCGCGCAAGGTAAAAATGGCGCATTGTATCTATCTCTTCTTACTATTTAGGAGATTATGCTTACCTCATCATTTCTCTCATCTCAGCCCATATAGGTCCCACTGTTGGACTCGGGTCTCCTCCAGAATAGAACGGAAATTGACTTGACTAAACAGAGGTGGTCAAACGTATTGGCACATGATTGTATTTGGTATTTTCCTTTTCTTGAATAGATATTTTCGGCATATTATATCCCTTAGTATTTTTTACGACATCCACGGGTAAGAGATGTGGAGTGGTGGACTGTATTCCTACTCCGTCACAACACGGGAATGCTTACTTGGCGTGGATTAAAAGACTTGACAGATACGTTTTCCAGTGTGTTTTTGAGGCACGTGTTGCTTGTGAAAACGGCGAGTTTATGGATTGAAATTCCACTTTCGGTAGAGCATTTATAGGAACGTTCTCAAAACAAAGATAGTCATAGTAGGGTAGAGGATCTTTTTTTATTGCCGTTGGTGGCAAACGAGCAAACACTGGATAGTAATACCATTCATGGACCTTTGTTAGAGTCACTGCCTACCGTGAAGAAAGTGAAGGGAGTGTGAATGCCTGTAATGAAGTTCCGTGATACTAAAGGCACCACCAAAACCCATCACACGCAAACATCTTCGGACAGTTAGGTTTCCGTTTTTCTTGCTCACCGAATGTAGTGCAGTAAGAAATTGCTACTAATCGGACGTTGATTTTCTGCTAGAGTGTAGAATTATCCTGGACGGACCACCCCGCGGCTTTAGAAAGACTACTGTTCACAGTTCCTATCACATAAAAATCTTCCCCAGTTTTAAAGGACTAAAATTACATGAGATGTACTTAGATTACAATTTCCGTGTGGTGGCAGAGTAAGAATACAATTCACTACCCATTCTCCTGTCCATAGGTGTTGTAGAAGACGACTGACGGATATAATACGCATATAACATTTATGCAAGAGAAAGAATATTCGCAATAAAACCCTATATCAACCTGTCTGACAAGCATAGTAAGATCAATTTCCCTCCATGAGCTGAAGTGATGATGATGATGATATTACCTATATTTTTGCCTAACCCATCATCTATTTTCATGGTAGGTTATAATCTGGACACTAAATCTGTCCGGGGCGACAGATAGGTGGCATGCGGCCAATAACCTGCTGTGTTCCCTCCCAATCGCCATTGGGCGGACCACTGGTACCAATTCCTTGACATCCGTGACCGATCTGGAGTTGCGTAGATATATTATCTACAACGCACTCTTTCTAAACCTTAATCTTTCTTAAGTGATTGAAACGAAGTTGAGCGGATGAGCTAGTTAGTATAAGGAGTTAGACATAATTATATACCTGAATTAATTTGTAAATAGCAGCAACAGAGTCTTCATTCTTGCACTGTATGATCGGCATACCACTTCTCTTGCCACCGCCCCAACTGGACGTAAAAGTTAGCTGTCCTTCAGCGAACATGCACAGGCAAACCATCAACAGTACTAGAAGACTGACTCTATGCATCTTGATAGTTTGTAGGATACTGTTAACTGTTTGAAAGCTGAAAGATATGTGATGGCATTTGGCTACTCTCAAGATCTTTTATAGTCGGTTGTTTGATTAAAGAAGCCAAATAATATAGTGCTGTGATTTTAACATAAATACATTCATGGTGACTAACGTAGATGTTTTGTTTTCACGACAATTTAATATTAATCAAGTAGTCACTGCCAATAGTATTGGAAACCATACTATTGATTGATTATTGATTAACCATAAAGAAAACTAACGTGATCAAGGATCTGGGTGTTACTTTTGACTCCAAATTAATATTTGATGCTCACATTGATAATGTTATAAAGAAAGCTAACAAGGCCAACTACTTATAGGCTCAATAGTTTTATTATACGTGCCTCTAGAACCTTTAATGAAATTCCCGCTAAGTTTGACTTCGATCTTTTGATGTGAAACATCTATAGGCGAGGGTGAACCCGATCGTCGCGTGGCGTTTAACGCCACGCTTCGCGGCTCCCTCTTATTTAACTATAAAATAAATATCCGGATACACATATCTACATTCTTGTAACGAAACCATAGTGCGATTTAAAAGTTTGTACAACGCCATCTAGTGCGCTCAAAGTAAATTGTTACCTATAATATATACTAATGAAAATAAATGTTTATTGAATAAAAATCATCATTTTCTTGGCAAAAAATCGTAATATTATTTTTATTAATACTTTATGCTATTTTATTCAGTTTTTGTCGTAATCTGTTCTTTTATGCATATATACTTGTTCTATAAAATAATGTATAATTCTCTAACTACCTAACATAAAAAGTCCGATTATACACTACCTGCATACGGCCGATCATGACGTATGCCAGTGTAGTGTTCGCGCACGTTAGGCCAAACAGGATCCACAGGTTACAAACACTACAAAATAGATTCATGCGACGGGCAACGGGAGCACCGTGGTTCGTTCGTAATGTCGATTTACACATCGACCTCGAATTGCCGACCATCAGGCAGTATATGAAGCGTTGCTCCCAGCGCTATTTTGACTCTGCCACGACTCACCCCAATCCACTAGTGGTTGGGGCGGTAAACTACGTCCCATCAAAAATATCCGCGGTCCGACGACCCCGTCATCTCCTTGAAGAAGGGGATGATGCCATCACGATCGCCCAAGAAAGGGCCTACACAGCTCGCGCAGCGATAACACATAAAACTGCGCGGTATCGGCCTCGCCGACGAGGTCGAAAACCGCGCCGCGTAAAAATCATTAATCTAAACGTGGCCACGCCCACTTTGCTTTCAGCGACGCCCCGAGCCGAGGTCCGTTCCCCACAGGGGGAGCCCTCGGGCGATGTTCGCTTAACTTACTTACCGGGTTGAGAGCCTTCCGCTCGCCCATTGCCCGCGTTAAGCTGTCAAGGTCATCTGCGACCAACAGCTAAATACACACAAAAAAAAAAAAAAAAAAAAATACCTAACATAAGTATACCATACCTACCTACAGTACTTTCACGTACGAAAACTGGACAATCGCTTACGCGATTTTGACCCACTTTACACAGTCAGATTTCATTTGAAATTTGTAGATTTAACAAGGACCAATGACGATAAAATAATTTAAATAGCTTGTCTCATTATCATTACAGGATTAGAGATTTCTTTATAAACTATATTTTATAGCTGAGATTTAGCTTTAGCTCGATAGATGTCGCTATTTCTTTTTGCTAGATCACACTTTCTTAGCCGATCCCTTTGAACTACGTAGAAGTGTGTGAGCGAGACGGAGCGACGCGATGCTGTTCGTAAGCGACTGAACGGTGAATTAATATTATTGCTGTGTAATAATAATAGAAATTGTATTATTTTATTCAATACTTTATGGCATATTAGTTCTTGTCATAATCTATTCTTTTATGCATATTTAAGTAGAAAATAATTTCGATGTTTCACATCTGCCAGGCGTCCTGAGCGACGGCTCCCTTTTTTTTTTTTTAATACCAGTGTCTCTCAAGTTAAGAATGTTTTGGCCAACGATTTCTTTTGTGAAATGAAGTAAGTTAAGTAATTAATTCATATAAGTAATTACATATTTTGTTTAGATAACTTTTAAGCATATTGCACATCCTTTAGTTATAATTTATCATTTACCGACTTTCATTCATACTAGTCATTGTAAGCTACATGTGAAAACTTGTAATTGGCCTTTGTTATTTATTATATATTGTTAAGCATGTATTAGCTGTAAGTTTTCCGAATAAATAAAAAAAATAATAATAAAAAAAAAAAAAAACATTTGCCTAGAAAGTAAACAAGGATGCTATTAACTTGAAAATCTTGTACATAACCTAAAAATAACAACTGCACATATAAAATAAAATTTCGTATTGTGACGTAGCAACAATACAATTCACCACCCCCTTTCCACCACCCCTATTTTCTTGATTAATACCCAGATAGTATCAATGCGAGTGAATGAAAATTCGAAACAAAACACTGTACCAACCCGTCTGACCATTGTTACACTTATAGTAGGTCAATTTTAATTCAACAGTGGTAGGACCACACTGTTGGCAGTTATCTACAGCCGCGGGCCGGTCCGTCTAGGGTAGTACCACACTGAGCAGAAAATCGACGTCTGAGTAGTAGCATTTTGTTTTTGCTCTTCGTTCGATGAGCGAGAAAGACAGAAGCCCAACTTTCTAAGGGTGTTTGCGTGTGGTGGGTTTTAGTGATAGCTTTAGTATCACTGAAACTCATTGCACGCATTCACACTCCCTTCACTGTCTTCGCGGTAGGCAGGTTAAGGGATATAATACGCCGATCAGATCACAACAAGAGATGGAAAACTCGACATAAAACCCTATACCACCAAGGTTGATTAGTTTAGTTAGTTTTTTTTTATTCCGAACAGTGGGGCGGACCGCTCCGGGCCTCCGGTCTTGGGGGGGCCCCCAAATGCCTCCGCGTTGCCGTTGAGTCATAAACAAGACTTTAAAAATGTGCTTAGCACCTTCATAACTTCGTCAAGATCAAAACACTACAGTCATCTAGACGTATTACGCGGTACTAATATTTTTTTTTAACTTTGCTGAACGTATCCAATACGCTGGGGGAATTCCCGTCTTTGTAGCGGGATCTTCCACAGGAATCCCTGAATGAATGAAGTGCAAATAATTCACTCCTGTACGCCTACATTTACATTCACCACATCGCATATAGTTCAATACTTTTTGACCATTTGTATCTCGGTTGCATCACGCGAGAGGAGATTTTCGAAACTTAACCCATTAACCACTGAGAATCGTAGGTATTTTTTTTCATCATTTTTAAGGCAAATTCTCATCATCAAAAAACGAGAATTTTGAAATGAAAAATATGGTTTATATACTTTGCCGTGTGCTCTTACAGAATCTGGGGTTGAAATTGAGATTTTTCCACTAAAAAAAAAAATATTGCCGCTTTTAAACAAAAAACCACAAAAAATCGAAGACATTTTTTTTCATGTGTTTTTTTCTCGTAGAACGCCGAATGACCCCTCTTTTTTTTCAACCATGAGTGTACTAAATAGTTGTAGTTGAACGATGAATTTTTTAAATTTGTAAAAATAAATGTTTTACTCCAAAATGGCGATTTTCACCCCTTAAGTGGTGTGCGAAATTTCACGTTTCGCGTAAAATAGAAAAAAATCAGATCTCCACGACAATTGGTATTTCGGGGTTTTTTAGGTCGCTGATTACGATTCTGCCATTAAAATTTGAATATTCATCATGGCGGATCCAATATGGCCAAACAAAAATTAAAAAACTTATTTGAATTGGGCACTCGGAGATTTTCGAGGTCGCTGATTACGAAACTGCACTCAAGTTTTGTAAGTTCAAGAATGCGGATCCAATATGGGCGAACAGAAATCTAAAATCTTTTTTGAATATAATGAAATTGAGCACTCAGGGGTTTTAGAGGTCGGCAATTACGATACTGCCCTCAAAATTTGAAAATTCAAGATGGCGGATCCAATATAGGCGACGAGATATATAAAAACTTATTTGAATAGGGTGAAATTGAGCACTGACTTCGAAAACCCCGGAAGTCACTGATTATGATTCTGCCCTCAAAATTTACCATGTTTACATAGTTGTCTGGTTTGCATTAAGAGTAAAATAAAAACGTGACGCGTTATGTTAGATCCGTCATTGTGAATTTTCAAATTCTGAGAACAGAATCGAGATCAGTGACGTCAAAAACCCCCGAGTGCTCAGTTTCACTCGGTTCAAATAAGCTTTTGGATATTCAGTCGGCCATATTGGATCTGCCATTTTGATTTTTTTAATTTTGAGGGCGGAATCATATTCAGTGACTTCGAAAACTCCCGAGTGTCCAAGTCACCCGATTCAAATAAGTTTTCAGATTTTCTGTTGGCCAAATTGGATCCGCCATCTTGAATTTTCAAATTTTGAAGGCAAAATCGTAATAAGCGACCTAAAAAACCCCGGGATACCAATTTTCGTGAAAATTTGCTTTTCTTTCTATTTTTTTGCGAAATGCAAATTTTTGCTCGCCGGTCAAGGAGTGAAAAACGCCATTTCGGGGGTGAAAATATTGATATTTACAAATTCAAAAAATTCGTCGTTCAGCTACAACTATTTAGTACACTCATGGTTGAAAAAAAGAGGGGGTCAGTCGGCGTTTTCTATGAGAAAAAAAGTCATGAAAAAAATGTCTTCGATTGTTCGTGGATTTTTTTGTTTAAAAGCGGCCATATTTTTTTGTAGTGGAAAAATCGCAATTTCAACCCCAGATTCTGAAAGAGCATACGGCAAAGTATGGGAGACCATATTTTTCATTTCAAAATTCTCGTTTTTTGATGATGACAATTTGCCTTAAAAACCGGCTAAGTGCGAGTCGGAGTCACGCACGAAGGGTTTCATACCACCATTATCTATAAAAATAGGCAAAAAAAAAAATGTTTTTTGTATGGGAGCCCCCCTCTTAATATTTATTTTGTTTTTAGTATTTGTGATTATAGCGGCAACAGAAATACATAATTTGTGAAAATTTCAACTGTCTAGCTATCGCGGTTCTTAAGATACAGTCTGGTGACAGACAGCGAAGTCTTAGTAATAGGGTCCCGTTTTTACCCTTTGAACAGTCGTGTAAAACTAATGTACAACGATGATATCTAAAACCTGGTTAACCTAGGGGTTGTGAGGTTTGGTGGACTATTTTACTTAAAACTATTGATTTTAACCTATCGTCTGCCTTCAATCCCTTGCATAGTATTGAACGGTGCCAGACGGTGACTCGCCAACTCACTGAATGGGCCCCCCAAACGGTCGCCACAGACCGACAGGCCATACAGGCAACAGCGGGGCAACATTAGTGCAAGTGGCGTGGGGTGTCGAGCGGTGCGGCGTCGGTTTCACCATCGCAAGACCCCGATAAACGGAGACCCGCAGTGGTTTCCCCGTAATTATGCCCTTGAAAATGGCGATGGAAGTGTCATTTTAGAGCTATTAGCTCTGGCGACCCCTCTCTGACCAGCCGTTTAAGGCAAGCCAGAGTTGAAAGTCCTGCGGCCACTCTTCGATTTCCACTCCAGCTAGCCAATAAAGGTGAGCTGGATAAGAGGCCCTGGCGGACTCTCTGGGGCACTCAGGACCGCTGTGTCGCCACTCACATTCAGCACGCCACAAGTTGTCATGCAGTTTATTGGCTTTCTTATAAATCTTGTGATATATTTTTTCTTTTATATGTATAGAACTTAGAGTGCCATTGATGTTCCTCCGAGGTTTACGTTAGTCCCATAGTGCGATAACGACTTGCTCAGAGGGTATTATTATTATTATGCTTATGGCCAGAGAGATACCTCAGTCCTCCAGTGATCATGAACGCTTTAAAGTGTTCGAGAAATCAAAAAGAAACGTTCAGAAATTAAAACGACTGGCCCAGAGGGTATTATTATTATTTTTATTTAATATGCTTACTACTAGATACATTTTTAAATATTAAATAAAAAATATTTAAAAATATAAGAAGCGTTTAATCCACTGGCGGCGATTACAGGCACCAAGCCGACGGAGGTTAGGGCTCCAAAGAGAGGAACTTTCTCACGATGCGAGCCGTATCCAACAACACTGCCTTCTGTATCAGACCTCCAATGCCACCACCTAACGGGAGCCTCTTAAGGTGTTGGTCGAATCTTTTGGCTATTAGACCATTGGTCGAAACGACTATCGGTACAATGATTGCTGCGTCCACATCTCACATGTCGACAATTTCGTGAGCTAAGACTTTATACTTTATCTGTTCATCTCTCTCAGCCTTCACGAGATTCCCGAGAATATTATTGTTATAATATTTATACCTGGTATACAGTACATTATAATATTTTGCGATCCAAGGTTCGACCTTTCACAGTCCGCAAATGGACTGCAGTCCGCCTGATGCTAACCGTTGCTCTAATCTCAATAGGTATACTGTTGGCGTAGAGAGTAAACTGATTAACGAAGCAATATAAAAGCAACAGTGACTAGTACTAAATTGTCGTGAAAACCACCATGTTAGTCACCATGAATGTAATTATGTTAAAATCACAGCACAATATTATTTGGCTTCTTTAATCAAACATCCGACTATAAAAGATCTTGAGAGTAGCCAAACGCCATCACACATCTTTCAGCTTTCAAACAGTTAACAATATTTTACATATTATCAAGATGCATAAAGTCGGACTTCTGGTGCTATTGCTGGTTTGCCTGTGCATGTTCGCTGAAGGACAGCTGACTTTTACTTCCAGTTGGGGCGGTGGCAAGAGAAGTGGTATGCCCATCATACAATGCAAGAATGAAGACTCTGTAGCTGCTATTTACAAATTAATTCAAGTATATAATTATGTCTTACGCCTTATATTAACTAGCTAACACGCGCAATTTCGTTTCAGTCACATAAGAAAGATATATAGTTAAAAAGATTGCATCGTAGGTATCTCCACAATGGAACCTCTCAAAATTATAAATTTCCCCCCGTTTTTGCAACATTTTTCAATAATGCTTCGCTCCTATTGGTCGTAGTGTGATATTATATAGCCCATAGCTTACTTGGATAAATGGGCTATCTAATACATAGCATTTTTTTGGACATCGGCCTCCCCTCGAGAATGCCACTCCAAACGGTCCTATGCCCATTGCATCTAACAGTTCCCTACCACTTTCAGGATGTCGTCAGTCCACCTAGTAGGGATCGTTCTACGCGGCGTCGTTCAATTCGTGATCGCCACTCCAAAACCTTTTTTCCAACGGTTGTCGGTTAGATGAGCAATGTGGCCTGTCTATTGCCATTACAACGTGCTAATATATCAATCATTTCAAGATAAATGAAATCGCTTTTGAAAGCCCTTAAAACAATCATATCAAATTGGACACTTTATGCTTTAGCTTATAAATATTTATTTAATTTACAGAACGAGGCCAAAAGATTCATTATTTGCCAAAATCAGAAGTCTTGAAGATGAAACTCTTAACAAGTTCTTACTTAAGACGTCATCACAGTGCTGTATTGAAATTTAGGAAGCATATATTTATTCAACTAACAAAATGTAATAAAAATATTTTATTTATTGATAATGACTTAAATGATAAGAATTCACACTGTGCCTGAAAATTTTAAATACAAGCTTTGATACAAACTCTGTTTTTTAATCGGCTTTTGTGCTAGATCATCGTCATAGATGTCATATTGCTGGGCTTGGGCTTCCTTCAATATGTGAGAGTAATTGACCTACTATACCACCCTGGTCAGATGTGTAGGTATAGGGTGTGAAGAAAGTGAAACTTTAACTTTTCCTTTGAAAAAAGTAAAACGTTGAGTTTTCTATTTTACGGAGATGCTATATGCATAATAGGTATATCCCTTAGTCATCTTTTACGTCACCCATAGGTAAGGTGTTGAATTGTATTCTTATTTCGCTACTAGCAACCCGCCCTCGCTTCGCTTCGGTTTTAGTCGTTTTACCCGCGTAGTTCCCGTTCCCGTGGGAATACCGGGATAAAATATAGCCTAGTTTACGCCCTGATATTATAGCGTTCCATTGGTGAAAGAATTTTTGAAATCGGTCCAGCCGTTTTGAAGATTATCCGGAACAAACAGACAGACAGACAGACAAAAAAATATAAAGTGATTTTTAGGCATATGTATAGTACAAATAACCGTGTAAGCATGAAAAAAGCCTATTATTTTGACATTATAAACAGACACTCCAGTTTTGTTTATTGGTATAGATAACACGCGGAGATTTTGCTAGATAATATACACATACTAGCAACCCGCCCTCGCTTCGCTTCGGTTATAGGTTATAGTCGTTTTACCCGCATAGTTCCCGTTCCCGTGCGAATACCGGGATAAAATATAGCCTAGTTTACGTCCTGATATTATAGCTTTCCATTGGTGAAAGAATTTTTGAAATCGGTCCAGCCGTTTTGAAGATTACCCGGAACAAACAGACAGACAGACAGACAGACAAAAAATTTTTAATTGCTATTTTAGGCATAGGTGTCGTGCAAATAACCGTGTGAGCATGAAAAAAGCCTATTATTTTGACATTACAAACAGACACTCCAATTTTATTTATTGGTATAGATAACTGAGTCAACAGTTATACAAATCACCGTCTACCGGACCGAATTCTTGACTAGAAATCAAAATATTAATTAGAAAGAGTACAATTACATAGCCATAAATTATACAAAATCAATGTTTACACTTTGTAATAGAAAACAAAGGTTAGGCTAATAACACAGAACGCTAAGGTAATAAGGATCGAAGACGGGCACACGACTACGGTCGACAAACGAATCCCCGTGTATCGTTTTTTATCTATAGCTGTTAGCCGCATATGACTTTAACAGCTTAACCCGGACTATGGGTGAAGGCAGAGGGCTCCCAACGCGGCAAAAGCTTTAAGTGACATATTCCAAGGATTCTCTGTGAAGAACGGTCCTCGGCTTGGAGACACCACCGCGAGCCAGTTGTGAGCGCGCTTTTACAATGCTCCGTTAACCAGTTTCTTCTCTACGTCTGTACGTCGTCTATTACGTCAATATATTGAAATTAGAGGCGAAGCGGAAAGATCGAACCTCGGACCGTCAAATATTATAATGTACTGTATATCAGGTATAAATTTTATAATAATTTGCTGTTCTTTTCGAGAAATAAACTTTAAAAAGCTGTCTCAAGACCGATGGTGCAGTTTCTCACATTAATTTTAAGTCTAGTGTCTTATAATTTAGAAATTTATTTGAAACCTTACAATAAATAGATACTACTTAATTATTATCAGCTGTTTTTTTCAGGACCTCGTTAAAATTTTCGCACAATATCTGGTCCCCACCGGCCGGGTTGTATTAGCGATGAAACCTTTAAAGTATTTTATGAAAACTTTCTAAATATGAATGGAAAAAGACAACGATTAAGGTTAATATTTATTTCAAGCTGGCTTATAAACAGTTATCACAATAAACAGTCACACTCAAGTCTCAAAATCACACTTAATACACAATTGATTACTTTTACTTATGGACGGAAAAGTAATATTAGTATTAGTTCATTCATATTCACTCATATTCATTTTTATAAGTTTAAATAAGCAGGTCTTTCACTTTACTCCTTATAGTGTCCACCTATTTGTAAACATAGTATTAAAATAAGAAACTAATAACGCAGCTAAAAGTACTAAACGTGACATAACAACTTAAATTACATAGATAGATAAACTTTGGTAGCTTTGGTATAAACAAAGCAAATTCTTATCTGCTAAAAGTAAAGTATTAAGGTACTTGATACAAATAAGGCCTACCTAATATGAAACACTCATATCTTGATGCATTATTCGAAAAAGGTGATAAATAAAAGCAAGACATTATTCTTTGGTTTATATATTTTAAGTAATTAAGAAAACATATTATAATCTTTTATCAAAAATCACTGAAAAAGAGACTTTTTAAGACATAGTGATTGAACAAAGCCTATGTTCTTAAATTATAGGAATATTGTTATTAAAGTAGCAATTATATAAAATTATATATTTTTTAGCCTTTTATCACGTGTTTCCATGAGATCCTTAAGCGTCATTCTAACTTATTTTACTTAAGTCTATGCTTAAATTGCTAGTCAGACTTAAAGTCGCATATTAACAAGAAATAAAGAATAATACAAAATCAAACAGACTCAAACAAACAAAAATTAGGAAATTAACATATATACTCAAAAATATTATTAAATATCGAAAAATAAAATGATTTTGACAGGCTTTAACTAAACAAGGTAACTAAATAAGGCCTTGGAACTTAATAGGTTACATAATTTGCTTAGGAACATTAATCAGTCTTACTGATAACTAGCAATCCGCCCTCGCTTCGCTTCGTTTATAGGTTATAGTAGTTTTACCCGCGTAGTTCCCGTGGCAATACCGGGATAAAATATAGTCTAGTTTACGCCCTGATATTATAGCTTGCCATTGGTGAAAGAATTTTTGAAATCGGTCCAGCCGTTTTGAAGATTACCCGGAACAAACAGACAGACAGACAGACAAAAATCTTTTAATTGCAATTTTAGGCATAGGTGTCGTGCAAATAACCGTGTGAGCATGAAAAAAGCCTATTATTTTGCCATTACAAACAGACACTCCAATTTTATTTATTGGTATAGATAAGTAAATACTAATAGAGGTAACTATAAAATTAATTTTCCTCACAATTAGGACATACAAAAGCATGTAGATCACTTTTTGTCAAGCCGACGCAATCCTCGTGGTACCACTGATGACTCTCCACGCATTGTCTTATATCAATGCAACCCTCTCCTCTTTACATGCAAGAGAGTACCACTGTTCTTTATCTTCAGTTGATTTTGATTTAATCGAACGTTTCTTATTTTGTTTGTGGTTTTCTTTTGTAGTTTTCGTTCCTTTCTCTGTGTTATTCGAATTATTCTGTTTTGGTTTCTTATCTGTATTAAATAAATCTACGCACATCATTAACTGCAGCTTGCAAGCTTTCTTTGGACCACATATCCCGTTTTCGTATTGGATGAGACATACTGAGATAAATAATCAATCTGTAAATAAATATAGTAAATGTCAAAATACTGGGCTTTTTCATGCTCACACGGCTATTTCCACGAAACCTATGGCTAAAATACAATTTAAAATTTTTTTGCCTATCTGTCTGTCGGTCTATCTGTCTGTTTGTTTGAGATAATCTTCAAAACAGCTGAACCGATTTTGATAACATTGTACTACCCGGTAGCTGTATATAAGGAATGAGTGAGTGAGAGAACAAAAAAATTTTAATTACTATTTTAGGCATAGATGTCGTGCAAATAACCGTGGGAGCATGAAAAAAAGCCTATTATTTTGACATTACAAACAGACACTCTAATTTTATTTATTGGTATATATATAGATTTCCTTAGTGCTTTAAAAGAAAAAGAAATACCGATTAATTCAGATTTCACGAGTAGCTAGACAGTTCGTTCAGAAGATCATTGCTTACACGGTAAGCCTGTTGATATGACTATTGATTTTTAAGGAATCCAGCACCTGGATCTCAAAGTTTCTTAAAGTTTCTCAAAGATGGTCTCAAAGTTTCTCCATTAAAGGCGAAATCTGCTACACTAAAGGTGATAACACATACTATGCTATATGTAGTATAGTAGACCTTTCCCTATCTTGCCCGTGGATGTCGTAAAAGACGACTAAGGGATAATACTATATAACATCAATGCAAGAGAAGAAAAACTCGTATTAAAATCCTTTACCAACCTGTCTGACCAGCATGGTGGTAAGGTGGTAAGGTCAAGTTCCCTCCTATTGTGGTGGAGGCTTGAGCCCAGCTGTGAGAGGTGTATGAGCCGAGATGATGAGGCCCCTGAGGTCACACGGACTGATAGAGCCTTTTGTTTCGAATTTGTCCTCTTTTGCATAGATATTATTTGCACACCACAAAAAACATATCATCTTTTATTATAAGGAAATTTACAATCGGCGCCGCGTATAAAATTCAATAATATGACTGTCAAAAAAAAAGAATCAGTTTGCTATCTCGGCTTAGTGTTAGAAAAAAAATTTTCATTTATTCAGCATATGCGATACCGATAGGGCCACCATAGAGGCAGAGCGCCTTAAATTACTACAGAGCCAACGATTGGCCCTAATATTCTTATGTAAAGCCTATAGAACGGTTAGTACCGAGGCCTTTTTTTTTTGGGGTGGGTTGCAGTCGGCGCACTCTTCGCACCACTCCGGGGCGACAGAGGGGCGTAAGTACGCACACCCGCAACCCACCCGAACACCACGTCGCCTTCGTCGTTGGGCCGACCACCGGAGCAAGGTTATTTGTCATCCGTGATCGGGCCGAGGCCTTGCCAGTACTTCCGGTTGATTTGGAGATTTAGAGACGAGCGTCAATGTATTACAACACAAGGGAAACTATGAATACAGATTTCCTTCTACCGCGCGACCGAAATAAAATTGCTAGATTGTTTGCACCTCAATCCATTGTCTATGAAGAGCTTTTAACTGAATGGCAAGAAAGATGAGATTTATCATCGAAAGGCCGTCATCTTTATCAATTTTTTCTATGCATCCGGCAGCGCCTGGAGAAGGTGTGGTTGGAAGTTGACCATTTTGTGGCCCAATTTTTAACTGGCCATGGCAACTTTAAAAGTAAATTATTTTCTTTTAAACTCGTTCCTTCACCACTATGTCAATGTTCCACATCTGACCACGAGTATGAACAATCAGCACATCACATTCTCTAGGAGTGCGATCTCTGGCGAAACGAGCGTAACCTTATGTTAAACAGTTTGCAAGTCACCTGTGGGGTAGTATACTATACGGACCTTGTAGCAACTCGAGAAAATTGGCGTGCGTTCATACGTTTCTGCCATACCTACTGTAGCAATCAATCTTAACGCTCACATATAGGCCCCGTTAAGCTCTTCCGTATCCGTGATGCCGTACTGCTGCGCTTATCGTAGCTGTACACCTCTTTACTTATTGACTGACTAGTCATTTTGTTTTCCTGTCTCCCGCTTTGCCTAGGAGAGAAGTGTATTCTCTCTTTGCAACAGAGGGATCTGGCACTTGTGTGAGAAAGCAAGAACTAAAATTATAATAACTGTCAAATTAAAACCAAATTTTAAATAACAAGAAAACAATCTATTGCCGGGAATGCACGTGGCCAATTATTTAAAAAATTAAGAATAATCTTTTTTTGTTACAATGTAAAGTAAAATTTTAATCCCAAACAATCGGAAGATTTAGTTAGGTACGTATATCCTAATCCAGGAATTGGTCTACGTGCTAATTTCCATTCAAATAATATTCACAATCTACGTCACCCATAGTGAGTCTAATCAAGATGTGATTAAAAATCCATACTAGGTTTATGGCTTCGGTAATCAAACATCCCACTATAAAAGATCATGAGAACTGTCCAATATCATCACATATCCATTAGCTTTCAAACAGTTAACATCGTTTCATAAAATATCAAGATGCATAAACTCGGTCTTCTGGTTCTACTTGTAGTTTGCCTGTGCATGTTCGCTGAAGGACAGCTGACTTTTACGTCCAGCTGGGGCGGTGGCAAGAGAAGTGGTATGCCCACCATACAGTGCAGAAATGAGGACTCTATTGCTGCTATTTACAAATTAATTCAGGTATATAAATATAGTATCACATCTTTATATACTAATTAAGCGGTAAGTAAAGGTATAATCCACACTTTCCCCATGCAATTTTAGTACCAAATAATTTGGGATGAGTCTATGGAGGTCTATATATTAAATATTACCCGATAACACTTTTGCTCAAACCAAAAATTTGACTGAGAAATCTGTATGTATTTTCCGTATCACGACGGAGAAAGAATACAATTCATCACACCCCTTCTTGCCCACGGGCGTCGTAATAATTTAATATGCATATAAAACATCTATGCAAGGGAAGGAAGTCTCGAAATAAGATCCTATACCAACCTGTCTGACCAGCGTAATATAGTAGGTCAATTGCCCTGCCTGCTGATCTTGGCACTTACACTGCTAGACATTTTATCCTTTAACTGTAATATTATTATTAAACCAACAATATTTAAATTACAGAACGAGGCTGAAAGATTCATTATTTGCCAAAATCAGAAGTCTTGAACATGAAATTCTCAAGAAGTTCTTTCTAAAGACGTCATCGCATTCACTTTATTGGAATGTCAGGAATATGTATTTAGTAAAAATGTAGTAATAGTTATATATTTAATTGTTATTTTACTTAATGTATGTATGAATTCACACTGTGCCTGCCGATTTTAAATAAATGCTTTGGTATAAGTTATGTTTTTTATTAGGCTTGAATATTACGGCCAAAATAATTCACTATTTTCTAAAAATTAATGTTGGTTCGGCAGTCGAGGTCCAAGCAACCCTCTTAATTGAAAAATAAATTGTTAATAAGCTACTAGACTAAATTGCACTTTTTCTGTTTACATGATAAAAATAATGATATATTAAAATAAAAATGAATTTTAAAATAATACAGTATTGTGTCCTCTAAGTTTGCTTGCCGAGTCTTTTTCAGTGGGGCCGCGTTGCGATCCGGTGGTAGTATATTAGATTTGTTAGATTCAAATGGATAATAACATAATAATTACCATAAGTTTAAGATTAAATAATTACTGACCAAAAACAATGTAATTTTTGGTAAGGAATCATTATCTTTTAGTGTAGTGGCAATATCAAAAATATGAGTCATAATTTAATAAGAAATTCTGTAGCGGATAGGAATAAATCTCTTGTAGGTAACAATGACTTGTTGGACGTTGACACCTTAGCCCTTCCGTAAGCATGAACACTAAGTATAGTATTTGAATCGTCGGGCAATCAAATATTAAATACCTAAAAATAGTTTTATTTCAAATTGTGCTTATATTCCATAATTGCTTGTTAGTTGTTTGATTTGATACCATCGTTTCCACTCTACACACCGGGATAGGGTTTCCCCATACGGTATAGGTATGGGTCATACCACCTGATAGCGATAACATCCTTTTTTTTGGGTGGGCTATTGTCAACGCACACGTCGTCGATTCCGTTCGGGGTAACGAAAGGACGCGGCCCCACAACCCTCCTTAATCCCTCGCTTTCGACATTGGGGTGACCACCGGTACTGAATTCCTTGTCGTCCGTGGCCGGCCCGGCGGAATACCTATTCGGGTACCCTCTCTACCTCTAACGCTCCTCTGGACGCCGGTCGCCTTTCTGTGGGTGACGGACTAATCTCCGGTCCAGTCACCCGCGGCAGTCGATGGCGAACCACGTCGCCGTAGAGGAGTTACTCTCACGCATGCTCTGCTGCCTCCTTCCGTGAGATTACTGCCTTGCAGAAGGCAGCGACCGCATCCCAGTCCCTGACGCTATCGAGCATCTCCCTACCGATGGTCGGCAGCGTCAGGTCGGCACTGGGTTCACGGTGCTGCTCTGCCCACGCGGCACACACCTCGAGCGTGTGCTGCGCCGTGTCCTCGTCGCAATCGCAGTGGTAGCAGGACGGTGTGCACGTGACTCCAAATGGTTTTTAATTCCTTGGTGTTTTTTTGTAAGTCGGTTTTATTTTTCTTATTTTTAAATAATTTTTTGCTTTTTAGTGGTAACACCACACTATAAAATTACTTTGTAAATAAGTCCAAGAGTCTTCGAGTAATCAGTAAACATACTTAAGAAAAGATGCCGACGAATTGAGAACCGTTCCTTCCTTCGTTTTAGAAGTCTGTTAAAAATGAGTGACTCTGAAACGTTGACTTGATTGAAAATAAGTTGCCTTATACAGTTACCTATTGAATTGAAAATCTTTTCCAGAAATTTCAAAGAAAATATTTAAATATGATTTTAAAAAGCGGCGAGCAGACAAGAAAATGTAATCATTTACAAAAAGTTGTTTTTTACATACTTAAATGATTAATTTAGTTTTTGTTTAATTTATGAAAACAAAGTACCTATTCAACTCTATGAGCAGGTTATTCCATACAAAAATTAACTACAAATTTCACAAATTATTCTAATTTCTCAATTACCTTAAATATGCTCTTATTATTCTCAATTACTGTTTTCGAAAAACTGCTGTTGTTTACTTTCCTTGTATTCGAAATAAAAAACATAGCAAGCATTAATATGGATTAAATTCATTCATTGGTTTAGTCATTGATTCAGTCATTCATTGGTTCATTCGGTTAAAACTGGTTCCCTTCTTCCCTTGTATAACAATTTACTATTCCCTACATTCATTCATCAATTATTTATTTCCATCGGTATCAGGTTCGACTGTTAAATCCATTATTAGTTTCGATAGAAAATATTTTCTTACGAATTTCTATAAACCAAAGGTTTAATTAAAATCTACAAGTTAGAAAGTAATTAACATTTTACCGGGTGTTGATGGAAGAATACAATTCACCACTCTATCTTACCTGTAGGTGTCATAAAAGACAACTAAGGGATTCAATATTCATATTTATGCAAGAAGATAGACTCGAAATAAAACCCTATACAGACTCGTCTGATCAGCATGATATTATAGGTGGTGGGTGACCCGCCTTGGTCTCTAGTGGCGGAGGTGTTGGCGGAAATATACCGATTCCGCACCACAGCACGAGACAACGTCGAGCAAGTCTTCACAAGGGGCCTCGGCAGAGTTCAGCAACTGGCCTTTTTTTAGGGGTGGGCCATGGTCAGCGCACCCGTCGCCCGGCTCCATCCGGGACGACGGAGGGGCAGCGCGCGGTCGTGGGGTACCCTCCCCTCTCGACGTTCCGCTCCGGGACGTCGGTCGCCGTCGCGTGGTCAGCCTCTCTGTGGGTGACAGACTAAATCCTCGGTCCTGTCACCCGCGGCCACGGCTAGGGCGGCATTAGGGATTCTGATGTCAACCGACGTGACGGTGATTGCGACGCCGATGGGAGGACCCGTATAGAGCCCATGGAACAAGAGGGTCTCCGTCTTGTCCAGGGCCACTCTCAACCCCAGCGCTTCGATCCGCCTGACGATCTCCTCGGTGCCGAGAGTCACCAGGCTTGCCGTCTCCTCCAGCGTCACACCACAGGCTGTGACTAGTGTGTTGTCGGCGTAAGAAATTACGCCCAGCTTGGGTGGGAGGCTCCCTCTCAACGCCCAGTCGTAGCCGATGGATGGATCGATCCACAGGATGGGACCGAGGACCGAACTCTGTGGGACACCGCACGTCATGAGCGTTCGCACAACGTCCCCTAGTTGGTTTCTGTAGAGGACGTTGCGTCCCTCCAAATAGTCTGCCACCAGCCGCCTCAGGTAACCCCGTGATAGCGGAGCGCCTCCCTGATGCAGCTGAATTGCAGAGTGTTGAATGCATTGGCGATGTCTAGGGACACCACCAACAGCACTCCTCCGCCGGTGACAGCCTCTGTCGCCACGGCCCTCAGGCGTAGCAGGGCCGCGATCATCGATCAGGAAGTGGCCTGAAGGAAAGTCATCCGGCGGTGGAGAGAATATCTAGAGTCCGCCGTAGTAGAGCGGCAAACTGTGGAGGCGGTTGCGCCTTATCTCCACCGCTACTTCAGGTGAAGGCACGGCAGCCTTACATATAAAATGGTTCAGGTGCTTACCGGATATGGGATCTCAGAGATCTCAAATCGGTAAGTACCTGCATAAAATTGGAAGAGAAGAGGCCCCAGGATCCTATAAGGTGCATTGTCGATTGACGCGACGCACACTGGAGGTATGCCTCGCCTGGGGGCCTCAACGCTACGTCCTGTCAACGGAAATGGGAACAATGGACCTGTCGTTGCCGACCAATATCTTTCAGATGCTCGGCAGCGACAGCCGTTGGTCGTCAATTACCTACTTTTGTGAGGCTGTCATGACAAGGAAGGAGGCTGCGGAGCGGGCACACGAGGCGCTTCAGCGAACTATGCGCGCTTTATCCCACCGCCCTGAATGATGACAGGTCGTGGCCAGACGGCCAAGCGTTGGGGTGTCGGGGATAGAATGTCATCAGACGATCTCTCCGGCACCCCGTAAAAGCGCGGAAGGGGCCGCTGTGGTTTTAGTGGCTATTTCGGTCACGTTTGTGGCCGGTGAGTCCCACACACACTCCCCCGTCTTTAACCAGCGGGGGGATAGTGCGTAAATGCAATTCCACAGCGTGGATAAAACAAAAAAGGCATGGTATAGTAGATCAATTTGCCTCCTATCATGAAGGAGGCTCGAGCCCAGCAGTGGGTATGAGCTGTGATAATGATAAAGGTGATAAAATTATATATTGGACCAATTTTTAGTATTTTTTGAAGTTGGTTGACGCTTTTATTTTAGTTTAATTTTGTATTACGTTTGTTATATCCACTAATGTTGTCTAAATATATATTTGTAGTTCCTGAGTAATCTCTCCACCTATAACCAAACAGGACGAAACTGACAAACAACAATTTTGCAATATTAGCAACAATACGTTAAAATAATAGAATTTTAAAATTTACATTGGAATATCATGTGACGTGTGCGTTTAATGAAATGATTTTTTTATTGTATTGAAACTGCCGCTTTGTCATCTCTTATGTATTCCGATTCCATTCTAATTTACTTAATATATCTATTCCCGTTTATTTAAGAATTTTTACTCGGTTACGTTGTAATTTCTTCTCCGTGAAATTTAGAGTAAATTATTTTGTTTTTCTTTCTTTTAGTGGCAAATTTTTGATGATAAACGAGGGGCTACTAATGGTAGCGAATGCCACTCATGGACCTCAGCAGCACTAGGAGCACAGCCAAGTTGTTTTCTTTATTTTTTTTATTGCCTACGGTGGCAAACGAGCAAGCAGCACACGTAGTTCAGGTAGTTCATTCCAGAGCTAGCACGTACGTGGGAGAAATGATCGCTTGAAACGTACAGTTGAGGACCATAATGCTTCCAGGTGAAATGGATGAACCTTGCTACGATCATACGATGTCGAGTAGTACGTTGGTACCAAGTCAAACAGTTCCTCGGAGCACTCCCCGTGAAAGAATCGGTAGAGTACACAGAGTGACCCAAAGTCTCTTCGCCGCTCCAGCAAGTTATTGCTTATCGTGGACAAAGAGCTGCTCTTAAACCACGTTTAAAGAAGGACCGTCACAGTACTCGGGAAACACTACAGCAGGTAGCTCATTCCAGAGCTTGCACGTGCGTAGGAGAAATGATCGTTGAAAACAGTACAGTAGAGTACGATATCGTTACCAGGTGGTATGGATGAACTTTATCCCGTGTGGAGTGATACGATGATAGAACGGGAACGTTGATATCGAGTCAAATAACTGACTAGGAACTGATTGTGGAAAATAAGCTCAATGTCACTGGAAGGATCGGAATACCTAAAAAAAGCAATCATGAGGACTGTCGACAGAAGTGAAAACTCAAAACTATGACCAAACAGTTGCTATTTTTCGATATCCAAATGAATTGTTGACAGCACTGGTGGCGTAGTGGTTAAGATACCGATCTACCGCACCAATGTCGTGGGTTCGAATCCCACGTATGACCACACTTTGTGCGATCCAAAAATTGTTGTTCTGAGTCTGGGTGTAATTTGTGCGCGTTAATTATATTTTTGTAAAGTCGCCCGCAACATAAGGATTATTTTCTTAGTGCAGTGTTGTTTTTTAAAGATATTAAATAAAAATTAATGAATTAAAACTCTTTCTAAAAGTCTCTCTTATATTGGGCAAACAAAGAGATCCGCCAGGACCGCGCCCGCCATAACATCAGGTTTGATAAACGACAAATCCTCGCAAAAGAATACCGATACCTGTCTAGATTGGTACGCGAGGCAATCGAGATCAAAAAATACAAAAAATAAAATCAATAGAGAGGATGGCTGAGTGTTACCATTAAGCTGGGCTCTTATTATAAACATAATTAAAAATAAATCTAAAAAGACAACACAAGACTGCAAGACACCGTAAGCATTTATTGTATATATCTGACCCACAATAATAATAGTTAAAGATAATTTTATAAATCAAAAACTTTTTAGTAAGACAAAGTAAGCAGTCTTTAAAAAATAATATTAAATTAGCATCATGCCCCTGCGTTTTCTTGCCTAAACTTTCTCAGTGTGGCGGCGTTCCGTTCCGGTGGTAGTATACTAAGTTTGTTAAATTTATTTTATTTTATTTATGGTTAAATTAATAAATTGTATGAATAATTACTATAAATTTAATGTTTAATAATTACTAATCATAAACAATATATTTTTTTCCATATAGAATCATTTTCTTCTTATACTGGCAATAAGCCCAACGACAAAGGCGACGTGTCACGGGTGGGTTACGGGTGTGCGTCGCCCCGCTTACGCCCCTCTGTCGCCCCGGACGGAGTGGTGCGAGGAGTGCGCCGACCGTAACTCACAAAAATTTAAATACTGGCAATAAATTTGTTCCAAAATATGGGTAAATTCGTAGATTTATATACAAAACTATTTAAATTTATCTGATTTAGACATCTATCTATCTAAGATATAGAGAAACGTTAACCTGCTACGTGATCATGTCGATGACGACTTTTCTGAATTTACGCCCATCCCAAATTAAAAATTATTACAAATAAAATTTATACATTTTTTTAAAACAGCGAATTTTTGGGCGTAATATTCATGCTTAATAAAAAACAAAGGTTATGACAAAGCGTTTATTCAAAGCTGGCAGGCACAGTGTGAATTCTTATCTCATAATAGTCATAATTCATATATCATACATATTCATTAGATTAATTAAAATAATAATTAAATATACCTACAACATACTAAATTAATATGAAAATTCCATAAATTCCAATAAAACGAATGCGATGACGTCTTTAGAAGGAAAAGGTCTTCGTGAGAGTTTCATCTTTAAGACTTCTGATTTTGGCAAATAATGAATCTTTCAGCCTCATTCTGTAAATGAAATATTGTTGGTTTAATAATAATATTATAGCTAAAGCATAAAATGTCTAACAGTGTAAGTGGAGAGATCAGTAATGGAGTCATTTATAAAGAATTTATTCTTGTCCTTCTTAAAGACAAGTATCATCATTGCTGGTAATACAGTTATCACGTTCTGGTTTATCTAGAAGACTATCTGTAAATAAACGTGCCTACTTATATCTTAGCGCAATATATACATACATATTTGCATTCATCATCATCTCATCTCACTACTGAGCTGCAGCCTCCTTCCTATTAGGAGGCCAATTAATCTACTATAGTATACTGGTCGAACAGGTTGGTATAGGGTTTTATTTCGCGTTTTTCTTCTCTTAAATTCCTTAGGCGTCTATTATGGGGTGCTGAATTGTATTCTTATACGGCCATCACACGGAAAATATATTCAGATTAATCGGATTCCAAGTTTGGGCAAAACTGTTATCGGGTAATATTTAATATATAGACGTCCATAGACTCATACCCAATTATTTGGCATTAAAATTGCATGAAAAAAATGTGGATTATACCTTTGGTTATGTCTTCATTAGTAAATAAAGGCGTGAAACTATATGTATATACCTGAATTAATTTGTAAATAGCACCAACAGAGTCCTCATTTCTGCACTGTATGGTGGACATTCCACTTCTCTTGCCACCGCCCCAGCTGGACGTAAAAGTCAGCTGTCCTTCAGCGAACATGCACAGGCAAACTACCAGTAGAACAAGAAGACCGAGTTTATGCATCTTGATATTATATGAAACTGCGTTAACTGTTTGAAAGCTAATGGATATGTGATGACATTTGATAGTTCTCAAGATCTTTTATAGTAGAATGTTTGATGTGAGAAGCCATATTATCTTAATCACATCTTGATTAAACTCACTATGGGTTACGTAGATTGTGAATGTTATTTGGTTGAAAATTGGCACACAGAGAATGTCCTTGATTAGCTATTGGATACTCTTTACTCCAGCAATGTGTTCTCTTGGGATAAAAGAAATGAATGATGTCAATAATTGGCACTATCTTAATCATATAATATGTATTCCCGACAATATAATTATTAATTATTATAGTTTCATGTTCGCTTTGTCAATTTAGATCACTACATGAATTTGTTGCCGTGATTTAGGCATATAATTTCATATTGAAAACGGTACTTTTACCGGATTGGGAGCCCTCAGCGATCACATATAGTCCGGGTAAAGCTGTGAACGTTATGTGCGGCTAATACCTATAATCTCCACAAAAAGTTTTATGCCGGTTTGAGAGCCCTCAGTGCTCACCCATAGTCTGGCTAAGCTGTGAAAGCTATCTGCGGGTAACAGCTATACACATACATACACGCGTATCACACGCACGCACGCCCAAACATGGACAAACAGGGTACTTTTAACGTTAGCGAAGTCAAGAGCTGAAGCTAATATAAAATAATCAAGAAGGTATCAAGACCACCTTCGCCAACTATTGTAGTTTTGGAAGGTTCTTAAATGTAATTCAATAACTATATAAATACAAAAACGCCCTGCACTAAGGAAATCCTTGTGTTGCGGAGTAATTTACAAACCTATAATTAACAGACACAAATTACATCCAGACTCAGAACAACATTTTGTGGATCACACTAAGTGCTGTCCTGCATAGAATTCGAACCCACGATACTGGCAAAATAGATCAATTCTTTAACCACTACGCCATCTGTGCAGTCCTTATTCCTGTAACCCTCCTTAATAATTCTTAATAAAACTTGACGTGTATATAATTATGTTTTTACATAAATTATACTGACACAATAGAATCAAAACATTTTGAATATTTGTGTATGTAAAAATCGATCACAATAAAATAATTTCTTAAACTTTGATGTCTTGATTTAATTAGCATAAAAATATTAATTCAGGTTAAACTTATTTAATTTTAATTTCGGTTGCTACTAAATATGTATTTGCAAATTTTATAAATCAGAGAATCGACTTATTTGGTTGCCTATTTATTTAGTCAGAGTTTTTTCGCACTTTATATCATTCAAAATTGATTTCTTAGAAATAATATATCCTATATCAATAGGGAAAATTTAAATTTCATTTATATATAAATATAAAATAATAAGAAAACCGTAGAAATTAGATCATGCATCTCTAAAGTATATACATGGAAATTTACGAACCAATTAAATGAAAGCACTTCAAGCACTCATTATCTATCCAACAAGTTGAGATATTAAAAGACAAATGTGGGGGCATTTCATTAAAATTTGATAGGTTTCATTTGATTTGCAAAGAAAGCCTTAAAAGTACGTAGTTATCAGAGGAGATAGAATATAAAAGGCAGCGGAGATTGTACATCGGTCACTCGGGTTAGGATCATCCGAAGGAACTGTACAATTTCAAGATGTCTCGAGTCCTAATTTTGTTTTTACTTATTGCCGCCATTACTCTTGTTATCGATGGTCAATTGACGTTTAGTTCCGGTTGGGGCAACGGTAAAAGGTCTATAAGTTCGGAAATAACTAGCGATGATTGCAATCCGGAAGATGCAATGTTTCAAATCTACAAACTTATCGTGGTAAGTATTATTATGTCTGTCTATTAGCATCGCCTTTCGCTGTTAACTGATGGACGTAGGCTTCCTTTATGTTTCGCCTCGGCCATCCAACGACATCCAGTAAATTTCACTAGATTGGCGTTCCACCTTCGTCCTACATTGCGTCATTCGACACGTGGTCGTCACTTAAGGACATTTCTTCCCCAACGGTTGTTGGTCCGTGGAGCGATGTGGATTGCTCATTACCACTTTAGCGTACTAATCTCGTTCTTCTAAGAGTTTTCGTATTTTAGATTCTATCTCCTAGAGTAATCCCGAGCATAGGCCGCTCCATAGCACGCTGAGAGAATTTGAGGTTGGTTATGAGGCCTACACTTAAAGAACATCTCTGTACCTTGCCACTAAATCAATAGCTTTAATACATATTATTATTTTTAAATAAAACTACCTTACGGATTCTATCGCGTTTGTATTTGATTTTTGATTGCCCGACGTTTCAAATACTTTGCAGCGTTCATGGTCACTTTGCAGCGTTCGTCGTTGGGCCGACTACCGGTGCAGAGTTCCTTGACTTCAGTGGTCGGCCCGACGGAATACTCCTCTCCCATCGACGTCCCCCTGGGACGCCGATCGCCGTCGCGAGGCTAAACTCCGCGAGTGCAGGACTAAATCCCGGTCCGGTCACCCGCAGCCTCTGCTAGGGCGACATCAGGCGCAAATTCGTCTTGGGTGAGAGAAGGTCGGTGCGCCATAACCTACCGTAATCTCTCTCCATCGCCATTGCACTGTCTATTAGTCCTTGCCCTATGTGGAATATATTTAGATCTGCATAGTTCATTTTTATATAAGGAAATTTGCATGTAATTTCTCCATCTTCTTTTATTGTAAATGGAAAAAGTGCATAGGATATTTTGCCTAAGTTTCGAAATCAATTGTGAAAATCTCCTTCAAAATATCTCTAGGTGTGGAGCTCTTAGTCGGCTTCTTAGCCGGCTTTTTCGACATCCCTGGAATCTTAGCGTTGTTAACATTCATACATATATTATATATAATATTCATATCGCATAGCGATAAATTTAAGTATATTTTATATCTTAAATAAGTATACTCCATGGTTCATATTATGTAAGCTATGTGGTGGCGGCTACGAATACTACCAATCCATAAAGATTATATTGATCGTGGGTATCATAAAAGACGACTAAGAGTTTTTCATTGAGCTGGACCAACTCCAACTGATACTGATTATACTTTCCCAAGGAAGGTTGACGTCAGGCGAGCGACTGGTCATAAATTATTGCTAAGACTTTTGCAATATGTCATCATTGTTTACCTGCCCTCATCTCATGCTAAGTGGGTTTGCACAATATGTTCTCACCTTCCATAGCTTCCTATCAGCAGCAGATATGAATCTGCACTTACTGCTTTCACACGCATATCCTCATTCACACAATCCATCCATCTCTTCCATGGGTCTCCCACGCTTCTTACGTCCATCCAAAATCATATTGATAACCTTTCATCCCTCCTCATTACCTGTCCATACCAAGGCAATATATAATATGAAGAAATAAGAAAGTACTCTTCTTTCATATTACATATTGCAAAAGTTTAACAAAATAGAGAGAACCCAGAGTCGAACCTAAGTAATTGGAATAAGAGCAGTGTAAACAATGTACCTACTTTATTTACACAAAAAGAGATGGCAACCTTAGTGGAGGGTCCCGAGCTCAGTAGTGGAAAGTGTATGTGCTAAGGTGATTGCGATTAGCTGGCAATATCAAAATATTTTTTTCACATGTGCCATTTTACTTATTTAACTAATTTACATTATTTATTTTACAGACGGAGGGTGAAAAGATTCGTGCTTGCCAGCGTGATGGAAAAATTTAAAAATTGCTAATGTCATCGTGGATTATTATTTATCTTGCACAAGTTATTTTTCACAGATTATGTAAATTAATGTGTTAATTATTATATAAGTAGCTACTAAGGCTGGGAGCTACATATTTTATTAATAAAAAATATTAAATTTTAAAAGTTCAAACCAGTGTTGAGTTTTATTTTAAATTTAAATTTATTGAAAAATGTTTTAATAAATTCTTGTCACTTAATTATGCCATCTTCGATTGAGTATAATATTTGCAACGGCAGCATTCGGTCTATTTGGAATAAAAGAAGTCAAATAAAATCCATTTAAGTGAAGAATGAGAGGGTGAAATGTATAGTCAAATACTGACAGCCAACGAGGCAATGCTTGTGGACAAAGGTAACAATGAGGCAAGGTCCAACCAAACATCGCCTATCAAAAAATAAATTCTTAACAAGAAGTACAAGATTAGAGTAAATCTAAATACAAAAGGCATCTAGAATTGCACTAATTTGCTTTCCGAGACTTCTCAGGGACAATATATTAGGGCGAAAACATTACATTTTTCTTCAGATATTCATCATCATCAACATCGCAGCCCACATACGTCCCACTGTTGGGCTCGGGCCTCCTCCACAATGGGAGGGAATTTGACCTACTATACCATGCTGGTCAGACATGTTGGTATAGGGTTTCATTTCGAGTTTTCCTTCTCTTGCACAGATGTTATGTGCACATAATATCCCATAGTCGTCTTATACGACATCCACGGGCAAGATAGTGGTGAATTGTATTCTTACTCCGTCACCACACGAAAAACTCCGTCACCACACGGAAAGACTTCAGATATTATTAAACCGTATCTTACATGCTTAAAAAGTCATCATTATCTGCATACTATTTTGAATACAAAGATGCAAGAAAAATTACATTACTAGTCCATTGAAAAGTTACATTTGGGGTTGCGTTTCTCAGAGGACGCAATTTTATATTTTAGATATGAAGGGGGGTTAGTGTAAAGTTAAATCCAAGTTTGTGGGGTTGCAACCCTTGTTCCACGACCTCCATCTTGGTAAAAGAGGTTTTCACGGTTTATCTACCAAGCTATATCTCACAAAAATATTTTCATTCCCATTCTGGACCAATTTGATCAGTATAGAAATTTATTAAGGACAATTGAAATTCATTGATAAATTTGGGTATAATTTTATTAAAATTCATCATTACATCATTCCATTACAATTATACGATAATGTAGATATGGAGACATTTAATAATATTCATTATGCTGCACTAATTAATATCTAAGAAAGTGTTGATACTGATTCATCAGACATATTTAAAAAAGAAATACTATGCGTAACAGATTCGAGGTTCATTTTCTATATCCATAATAGTTAAGCGCTAAGGTATATTGGTATCTAAATGCTTATAATTAGCTTACATTTTTAATTTTAATATTAAATGTGTCCTTAAGATTATTTGCCTCGTTCTCAGCTTTCAGATGTATCGTAACTGGATAATGTAATATTATATATAGCTACAAGGATTAAGATGAACTGAAATTTAGAATTGTGCAAAATAGCTTTTTTAATAGGAATATGTTATAGACAATACTTAGCATTGATTTAAATTATTTAATATTAAGAATTATTTATGAATCTGATTTGGTGTGCAAAAAGGAGGGTTAGTTAATATTTTGAAAGATATTACCGTTGAGTTAATTATGTTACCAGCAACAACAATGTCAAGTATCTTAATTCACTATATCAATAATACAGACATTTAATGCAATTTAAGCTAAGTTAGGAACAGCGATGTCATATATCTGTGTAGATACTGTCACTTAAAAAGTAATATTTTAAACTTAAGGTCAAAAAATGTTACTAACATATCTCACAATTAAGATGTAACCTTTTTAAATATAATATCATAATATATAATATTTATGAGACAACTACGGTACTCAAGAAAAAATATTAATTCATTTAAATCATGAATTTTTTTATTGTTGTTAGTGGCAAACGAGCAACCAGCACACATGATGGTAAGTGATACTACCGCTCAATTGTTAGGCTGCCTAACGTGAAGAAATTAAAGGATTGTGAATGCGTGCTTTGAGATTCGGTGATACTAAAGGCATCAACAAAACCCACCACACGTAAACACTCTCCGAAAGTTGAGCTTCCCGTGCTCTCACTCAACAAACGAAGTGCAGTAACAAATTACTACTATTCAGATTCCGATTTTTTGCGAGAGTGGACCGGACGGACTAGCCTGTGGCTGCAGACAGAAGACTGTCGACAGTATACTTATACTACAAATAATGTCGTATTTTATTACTCTCCAAGTGACAGATTATAGACACGGCTGTTCTTATTTAAATCGTGTATTATAAAATGTAGGTTATCAATGTACACAAGTAACACTTAAAGCAGTTAAGTGTACCTACTATGACTACAAGATTTTGAGCGTTGGACATAGGCTAATTTTCCTTATTAATAACTATAATGAAATGAATTACATATATATTGAAGAATTAATTTCCTAGCCCATAGTAAATAAGGACACGTATAAATTAATATAAAATTGCTAATTGGTTCATCTAAATTCAACGTAAAGGACGGAAATAGAGAAAATGAGCAAGAACAATCTTAAATTAAACGTATTTCGCATACCTAATGACATTTTACTTAATTATAAAATTATAAAGTTTGATAAGCAGTTAAATATTTGTTGATAGATATTGCGATGTTTGTATAACGAAAATATGATAACAAAAATGATACGAAATAGTTTAATCGACTATTTAAATTAGAGCAGGTGCAAGTAATTAAGCACTTTATCAATCCTTAATCAAGTCAGTCTGATAGGAGAGAACTAAATTGTGTGCAGTACAATACTTGGTTGCAATTAGAAAAATAATGTGCATTATCATTATAACGATCAATGAAATACAATATTTGCTTGTTTATGAGAGTACTTTGTTTTAACGATGGTGTTATCATTCACGATTCTAAATGATGTATTTAAATACCGCAGTAATGTTGTCCTTTGAAACAAATTTAATATATGTATACATATAAAATTGTATTCTTACTATCAGAAGGTATTAAGTTAGAAATTATATTTATGATAATGATCTTAATATTGTTTTGCAAAAAACTCGTATAATATTATTTAAATGGGATAATAACAAGGAATATATGAAAAGTTGATGAAAAGTAAATTTTGAATTCCTTGGTAAGTAAAGTAAATTTACAAAAGATTGAAAGTGCTTTGTAGTGTTCATAATTTTTTAATTCTACCTAAATACGTGTAAGGTTTGGCTGCCATTCATAGGACATTTTATTACGAAAGAGAGAATTAGTAAAAATTGAATCATATTTACAATTTGATGCGTGTAGACAGCAATATGAACATTAAAAAATGTTTACGATTCGTTTAATATTTAAATATAGGTACAGTGAGCGACACAGGTGTAGAAAGTTGGAGACCCAACTATTTACACGTTTAACATTTACCTACAGATAGAGAAATTCTTAAGATGGCAATAGAGAATATCATTTTCCTTAATTTATTAAATTTAAATTAATTGAGTATTTCACTTTAGAAGTGTTAACTAAAGTTAAATTTACATCCTCTATTTCAACTGATTCAAAAATAAAATTATCGAAAAATGTTCTTATTATAAACCTATGATCTTTAGGGATTATATATATATATATATAAACTCATTTGCAAAAAAAACGGGCGGTTTTGATTTTCATTCATATTTAAAAAGATACAATACCAAAAAGGTTTCAATCGTTTGTACACGTTACTGGCCGGTTTTAAAAATGCTGTGGTATTTAAAAAAGTACGTTCTAAATTCAATTTTTCATTTGATGTTCATTTTTACAGAAAACCCCTTTTTATCCTACATTTTTGGCGCGAAGTTCCAGAAGTTAACATCGACTTTCATAACTTTTATTCAATTTTTATCGATTAATTTCATATCCTTGACTGTCAAAGCTTTATTTAATGCTGTTTGGCTGTATCAAAAATGGTAGATAAAGTGGTAAAAGCTACCAAAATTATCGCGCTGCTTGAAGAGGGTTGCAGCCAATGTTTCGTGGCTAGGAGGCTAAATGTTAGTCGCTCGACAGTCCAAAGGACCTGGCAGCGATATCAGGAGACTGGTTCCGTCGAGAGAAGGCCTGGTTCTGGAAGAAAACCATGTACCCAACCACGGGATGATCGTTTTCTTGTGAGTCGCGCATTGAGAAATCGCAAATCTTCGTATGTGGATCTTAAGAACAACCTCCAAGAAGTAAGAAATGTGCATATTAGTCTATGGACGGTCAGGAGGAGGCTTCTCGCTGCCAATATACGCAGTCACCGCCCGGCCCGCGGCCCCAAATTACTCCGTGAGCACAGAGTTCACAGGCTTAGGTTCGCTAGAAATTGTGAATCATGGACTCAAGACGATTGGAATAGGGTTTTGTTCTCTGATGAAGCCAGGATATCTCTGTTCGGTGAAGATCGACGTCGGCGAGTGCTAAGAAGACAAGGAGAACGCTTTGCAGAGACATGTTTCGAAGAAATCACACCTTATGGTGGGGGCTCTGTTATGTTTTGGGCAGGAATAAATTCAATGGATCGTACAGAGTTAGTCTTCATTGAAAACGGCTCACTGACTGGGCATCGATACATAACGGAAGTTCTAATTTCTCATGCACAACCCGCATTGGCCGCTCTAGGTGAAGACTCGATTTTTATGGACGACAATGCTCGCGCCCACCGATCCCGCGATGTTAATGCGTATGTGCAAGAGGTCGGCATTCGTCGTTTGGATTGGCCAGCTCGAAGTCCCGACCTCAATCCCATAGAGCATGTCTGGGACGTTCTGAAACGGCGTGTGAGATCAGTACACCCGGCTCCGCAGACCATCAGAGAGCTGAAGAATGTGATTACTGCGGAGTGGGAACGTATTCCGCAAGCAAGTATCCGGGATATACTCGCTAGCATGCCCAGACGAATTCAAGCTGTGATTTTAGCTAGAGGGGGTCACACTCGATACTAAACATTTATCTGCTTTTACTTTATTAAAGAAAAACAAACAAAAAAACTTTTTTATTTTTACTTCATGAGCATATGCACTACTAGCGAATATACACTACTAGCGAGGTTTAGCATTATTTCCCATAAATTGTATCTAAATTTTATGAAATACTGATGAAAACGATTATTTTCTTATTAATTTAGCAAATTGTGTGGATAAAACTACCTATAATTATCAAACAAAGAAATATTAACATTTGAAATGGTTCATTGCTTAGGTGCCCGTTTTTTTTGCAAATGAGTGTATATATAGATATATATTACTATTCCAACAGTAATGTCAAATAGTTCTTGAGCGTAATTATACATAATTTATTTTTTAAACGGATTTCAATTTAAACATCAAATAGTGACTGCTGAAACATGACATCATCCACGTAGAATTTTGTTAATAAGTCTTCGGAATACTAAAGAAGAGTATTCAGAAATGGTAATATTCACATTTTGCTTTGTATTTTTGATACTGAAATCTAAAATATATTGCTATTGTAATAATAATTGAATAAAATATCTCTTTATCGTCTTTAGTAATTGATTATAACCAGTTAGATATTCCATTAGTTAAAAAAATCATTGTTGCTTTAATTACATTACTTTGTCAGTAATTTTCTTACTTTGTCTTGATAATATTCTTGTATTACGTGGTCTTGACTGGACATTATCATAGTAATATAAAAAGTTCTAAAGGATATTTTTCATATCAGTAGGCCATATTAAGAGTTTCACTAGAACATTATCCAATTACTATCATTTAGATTTTTCAAAATTTTTCATAAATTCCGTTCTTCTTACAATTAATATATTATCTAAGAGTATGTATGGTGTCATACAATATATCTATAACTACTTATACCTTATTAAATATGGTCATGGACCGATATCTATTGCCTACCATTTTCAACAGACAGGTGGTTATTATTACATAATAACTTTCTAATCCTTGTAATTGACAGCGATAAGCTGTTCGCCTTTACCTCCTTTTACCTCCTTTAATAATACTGATGAAGATTATGACATATAATAATTTATCAATTAGAGTTTAAATTAATGTAGCACTATTCTCTATATTATAAAGTTTACGTGATCATTTTACTACCAATATAATAGTATATTCATACATAGTTACACACTGTTTCCGCTCCCGGGTAATAGATTAAAGTATATTGATCATTATTATATAAGAATTAAGGTCTTAAGTAGAATATATAAATCATTAGTGTGGATAATCATACATCTTAGATTAATTTTAATATATACGATTCCATACATGGAGTCTTAGTTTGGTAAAAATTATCAAAAAATTCGAATTTCGGATAGTACAATATATTTGTACATACAATAAAATTTATATGAAAATTTAGTGCCGAGATAATTGAAATATGTAGTAACAAAAACTAAAAATGGATTCATCAATAGCAGGTTCCATATGAGTTAAAATGATAGTTAAAATAAGCAATTTTAACACTTCATTTATGCCGGCACTGAATTAGACACGTAATATAATAATATTTATAACATAGACATTAAATTTGAGCGTATGCCTAATATTGTAGTCATTAACTACACTGAATACTGTTTGCAGTTATTTCGACTGTTCATTAAAGAAGTACCATTTATTTCAGACAATACAATTTACTGTGGATACTTCATAGTAAATCTACAACGTAACTGTCCTTTGTGAATTGGATCCTTCTGCGATGAGTGTGGTTTTAGGACGAGGGGAGTTGGGGTTCTGAGTCAGCGGTAGCAGTCCTACGCATGTACATGCAGGAGCCGGCTGGTCGAGGCGATGCGATCCGCGCAGACACAACACGTATGTAAGCGCGAACAAACCGTACGGTGCTAATATCGCCACAACCAGCTGCGACAGCTGCCCCGCATCTGCAGACTCGGAGAATCACTTCTCCTCATCCTCATCACGGAATAGATAAGTTGACCTAGATAATAAAAAAAAAATAACATAAATTATCTAGTTAGTTCTGCTAACCATGAACAATTAGAAATAGTTTCCAAATATTTATATATATGCTGTGTAGAAATATATCGATGGAAGCTGCATTCAATTTTATGCAGTAGATTTTGCGTGACTGGTGTACAAACATACATACTGACCAATAAACAAAAGTTTTAAAATTGATGTTTTGGATTCTTTTACTTCTATAGTACTATAAATACCACAGCCTGTTATAATTTTATTATATCTAAAAATATATATTTCAAGGTAGGCGGAGGCCTGACTGTGTATCAGGTGTTGCAGAGGTTCATGAACATCATCATCAGGTGCTCTTTTTTTCCACGGTACGCAATAAAAATAAATAAATGAAATTACTATGGTTAAGATTGTTTAGCCATAATATTTTTTTTTTATAAAATATCACAATGTCAACGTTGTATGATCTCTCATACAACGATAATATTACTAATACTCAGATTAAATACCACTGTTTAACGCCAGTTTCCTATTCAGAATGCAAAAGCGTTTTACCTATTACCGTGTTTGGTTTGGTTGATGATTTGGCATAGAATTTCATTTCAAATTTGTTTTTCTTAGAGTAATGCCATAGGATTTCATTTCAAACTTGCTTTTTCTTAGAGTAATGCAATAGGACTTCCTTTCAAATTTTCTTTCTCTCAAAGTAATGGCATAGGATTTCATTTCAAATTTTCTTTCTCTTACAGTAAACCTACTTAAATCCTTTCGTAGTCTTTTATAACATCCACGGAATCTGCACCACATCCACACAGATTAATAAAATGAAGTTATTTGAAGGTTAAATATAAAAAAAGCTTTTTTTTGTAGTAATTCTGTCTTACTTACCAGTAAGCCAAATTAAAGAGAGCGAATACAAGCGGGAAAGTAATTCTGGAGATGACGTCAATCCTCTTGGACCTGGTTGGGAACTTGGACATCCACATGCGACAGCAATTCTTCTGGCGAGTGATGTGAACCTCACAGCGGCTTGCCATCTGGTGATCATTGCCATGGCACACGGTGGTTGTCCGCATCAACGGTTTCTGTTTGTTGCAGACGGGTCAGGGAGGACGGAAATATTGTATCTTAAACGAAAAGCTTAAAGGCTACGTAAATGTAAAATGCTGTGCTCGATAATTTAAACGGATTTCAGGTTAGTCATTATACTCAGATGGCATATTAAACACTCGCTCAAAAGTCATCATCATCATCATTTCAGCTTTTAAACGTCCCACTGCTGGGCTCGCGCCTCCTCCGTAATAGGAGGAGAATTGATCTAATAGATCACGCTGGTCAGATGAGTTGGTATAGAGTTCTTTTTCGGGTTTTCCTTTTCTTGCATAGATGTTATGTGCATATTAAATCCCTTAGTCGTATTTTACTATCGTAAAAGACGGCTAAGACGACCACGGGCAAGATGGTGGATGGGGTTGGTGAATTGTATCTTACTCCGCCACCATTTAGTCAATGATTTGAAAATTATACCTTGATAATTATACTATTATCATTATTATCCTGCTTATATCCCAATTACTTGGGGTCGACGCAATATGTAGTTGCTCTACTTCCACCGTAAAGGTTTTGGGAATAATTTTCTGAGTGGCGGCCTCGATGACGTCAACTCTCCTTGAGAATGTGAGTGTTGACATTAGTGTACGGTGAAACGCTGGATGATGATGATGACGGTGATGATGATATATAATACTTTAATACAGGTGCCAATTCTTTGTAATTTTACCTTAAAGTTTATATGCATATAGCGATAAATTGATATAGCTACCAATATAATTAATAAATTCTTATAGAACAATCTAACTTCACTAAACTTTCAACTTATGCAACTTAAAATAATTTGAAACTAACCGAGCCATGCGTAGCATAATGTAATAATGACCAGACTGAAGATATAGCAGATCTCGGACACCACAACACATAACTTTATAATAAAAAAAAATAATTTTCAACATTTAATAAGATAATTATGATGATGATGAATAAGACAATAATAATATTTTTACTATTGGTATAGATTTTTATTTAAATTTTTTCTTATTTTGCATAGATTTTATATTACATATTGTATAGCTTAGTCGTTTTTATAAGCAGGCTTAGCGGTAAGCTCGAAAATAAATTATAGTCTACGCTACATTTAGTTGAAGTGCTTTCTAATAGAACTGGCTTCGAGCTCACCATAGCAAAGGTAGTGTTGCTGTCCGTGTCCATCATGTCGGATGCGGCGTCGATGTTTACTTGAGAATCTAATGCCAACTCCTAAAAGAAATATTGAATATAATGGCGAAAATGCAAGATTCGTAAAATATATTGAAAACTCAATCTAATTAACCTGTGTAATCTGTAAGGTTATCGCAAGGTACACTTTTAGGTCCTCTACGTAATTATATTGACTTCATAATTTTCTAAATTACATATAATTCACCCATGTTCTAATCTATCCTCTTACTTTGTTAAGCCTGGAACTTCTTAAAGTAAGAAGAATTATGACGTTTTTCTTATTTGCTAAATCAAGCGATCATTGTAATTAATTTACAATTAATTGAACTACTATATAATATAGAATTTAAAATAATAGAGGTACTCTGAGGCCTTTCTTGAAATTTTTGAATTAGTCTACCAACCGAGATAATATCGCTCGGATATAAAGTTTTACGTTTTATCCTTTTACGTTTAATACTTTTACTTTTCTTAATAAAGAATATAGAATAGTACTTGTAAACATTATAATAACTGCCAAGTTGCAATAGATGCAATGTTTTAGATGATTAACTCTAAGTTCGAATTTTCTGTTATCTAAAATATAAGATATAAACTATGAGAATCATTTCATCGCATGCCTTTTTAGTAAACTACTTATATAAATATGGGACTATCAATCACTATACACATAGAACGTTGAGCAGAAGAAACATCCGTTTTCTGGTGTTTTTAATCGACTTCAAAAAAGGAGGAAGTTTCTCAACTCGACTGTATATGTATATACTTTTTTATGTTTGTTCGCGGATAACTTCGTCGTTTATGAACCGATTTTGATAATTCTTTTTTTGTTGGAAATAAGATATTTTAAAGGTAGTCTTATAATAAGGAAAAACAAGGGTTGATGTTGGCAGACCAGAGAAATCGAGGGTAACTATCAAAAATCGTAGGGGCGACTAGTGCGTTTGTTAAGCTTTTTGATGTGAAACATCTATAGGCGAGGGTGACCGCGATCGTCGCGTGGCGATTTGACGCCACGCCTTGCGGTCCCCTCTTAATTTACTGTAAAATAAATATCTGGATATACATATCTAAATTTGTAACGAAACCATGGTGCGATTTAAAATTTTGTACAACGCCATCTAGTGAACCCAAAGTAAATTGTTACCTATAATGAAAATAAATGTTTATTGAATAAAAAATATCTTTTACTGGAAAAAATCGCCATGTTTTATTAATACTTTATGCCATACTAGTTCCTGACGTAATCTGTTCTTTAATGCATATTTACTTGTTTTATAAATTAATGTATAATAACTTCATAATATAAATATACCAGTAGGTATGGGATTTAGTTTACTTTCAGCTACGAAAAATGGGTAACCGTTTTTATAGGCTTTTATTAGTTTCAGCTGTATTTTTATATATTTATTTCCTTGTATGTCACCGATTTCTTAGGATTTTGACTCATTTAAAACAGTCAGATTTCATTTAAAATTTGTAAAATTGCAAGGACCAATAACGCTAAAATAATTTAAATAGCTTGTCTTATTATCATTACAGGATTAAAGGTTTCTTTATTAAATATTCAATATATTGGTCTGAGAGTTGGTCGTTAGCTCGATAGATGCCACTATTTATGTTACCTAAATCGCGCACTTCGTGCTCGATGCTGCATAGCTCGATAGATGCCGCTATTTCTGGTTTATAAATTGCACCTATCGTGCAACGTCTGTGAACGGATGAAAGTATTTCAAGCTACATTTTGGAAGTTTAATTACTTTTGTACTAAAAAACGTTACCATAAATATAAGCCGTAAAGTCAATTTTAAAATGGATAATTTATTCGATACGATACCTGCTAAAAAGTACTTATTGACTAAAAGTATCGAATGCAATGTATCGGTATTGAAAGAAAAGTACTCGATACCTAAAGATAAAGTAAGTAAAAGTACTAGATACTTTAATCAGTACGTTACTTATCTTTCGATACTACTCATGAGTTCAGTATCGATACTTTATATTCGATACCGTGTCTCTACTCGTACAAAATAGTTTCGATGTTTCACATCTGCCAGGCGTCCTGAGCGACGGCTTACTTTTTTTTTATTAAGTATTTTATGCTTTTTAGTGAACTGTTTGAAGTCGTTTTTTTTTTGTTAAAAATTGTTTAAAAGCTGTACTTTTTAGACTAATAAAAACAAGCATACGGTGGTGAATTTATTTGCTTTTGTTACCTATAACCTCATTTATAGCCATAAAAATTTTAGCTAGGTTACGTGTCCATAAGTTAACATGTAGTCCATAACTTATCAAGTATCATAAGGCTTGTCAAAATTATCTCGAGTCTGTTTCGATTTATTTTTTCTTTTTCGACGTTCGGTTTTCGTGGCGTCAAAACATTTTGGTTTACTTCTTTTTGTTATCCATTATATTTTTACATATTGTCACAAATACCTTTTTATTCTTTTTCAAATTTTCCCTGTGCATATCCGAACGTGATGCATAGTTGACAAGTGCAAACTCGAGCAACGCCCCAAACACAAACGTGAGACAGACGCCAGTCCACACATCAATGGCTTTAGTGTATGAGACCGGAGGAAGGGAAGCGTTGATGCCTGAAGACTGGGTAGCCATAGTCAGCAGCGTCGTTACTCCTGTATATAAAAGAAATAGTGTCACGTCTCAAAGGTTTTGAGCATAGAGTGAGGCAGGTGTTGCCACCTGATGGCCTGACAGTAAGTGATAACAGCAGGATTAAATTGAAATACACCAATAAATTATCAATAAGCGGTAGTGATAAGTGAATCTTAATATTTTCATGCAATAAATTAGTTTTCTGGTTTTGTTTTGATTGTTTTTAGCCAGATGTCTACATGTTTCGGATAGAAACAATATTTATGGAAGTACTTTCAAATTTTATAGCATTTGATCTTAAAATATCCATAGCTTTTGCATGATGGCAGTCAAATATCACTCTCCTTGGAAAATATTATTCTAGCTCAAGTTAAAATGATGGTAAGGTTGACTGCAATATTTACGAATTGATTCAGAACTCGAGATCTTTGCGAAGCAGTCTTGTAGTCTCTCTGTTAAGGTATTGCAGCTCATTTACATTCTACTTTTTTTCATCTTCTGAAGCACTAGACATCTCATAGATACGAACATCCTCCACAATGGTAGGAAAATATCAATCTAATTATACCATTAATTATATCTAATTATATAAATTATCATAAGGATTTATTTTAAACTTTACTTAACTTGCCATGCTGTAATCTTATGTCCCTTAAGTTATCTTTTATGGTAGCCGCAAATAAAATTGGGATTTGCCTGAAATTCTTTCGACACAGAAGCAGTTCCTTATAATATATTTGATACATACTAAATAAGTAAAGCGTCTCATATACATCGTTATTTTTTTACTATAAAACCAATATCCCGAAATAAGGAATAAATGCGGCGGATTTCATATATAATTAACGGACACAAATATCACCCAGACTCAGAACATTTTTCTCAGAATATCTTACAACAACTTGTGGATCCTACAAAGAACTATCCTGAGTGGGTGTCAAACTCATGACTTGGTATGAGAAATCAGTATTTAGACCACGCCACAACCTATGCAATCGATACACCATTTAAATTAGAAGTTTACTGTTGCGGTATTAAAAACAATGATCACTATCTTTTGTACACTGATACAAATATTGTAGGTTGGATTACCTAATGAAACTCTAGCAGGAACAGCGCCCTGGTCCAACCAGAAGGAGACCCAGGAGACGATAACTAACATGCAGCATGGAATGTAGATCTGTATGAGGTAGTAACTGAACTCGCGTTTGAATAGCAAGTCTACTTTGAGACAACTGTATTCACCTGAAAATATAAAGCACTATTTTATATTGGGAATCATAGACGTGTTGTAAAAGAGGTTTACCATATCATTTTTTCTATTTTGCCTAATGCTTTTATTTGAAAGTACCTTAAAGGATTATCTCTGGGAGTTAATAAGTGTAGTTATATCCTATAAAAACCATAAATTTGGAACGGTGAGCTAAATTGAATATTATGATAATAATGTGTAAAAGACTTGAAAATCTAAGCGAGTGCCAAATTCTGTAGCTAATTCTGATATTACTTTTATTAGAAGAACGTATATTCTTAAGTAAATTTACAATAAAATTTATCGGATTTAATTTCTAAGATAAAACAACTCGCTTGAACCACTCGATTTGAAAATTAGCCAAGTTAAATGTTGGAGTTTAATAGATCATAAGTATCTAGGATCATAAATATCTAGAATCTTCTCGTGCAATATTCCGCAGTGTCTGCAAACAAAGGTTTATAACCAGAGTATGTTACTAGCGATGACATACGGTACCGAAACGTGGTCCCTAAATGTCGGCTTCATAAAAAGGCTAAGTCGCTCAACGTACTATGAAGAGGGCTATGCTCGGTATTTCTGTAATAGAATCTGGAATACGGTAATCCGTAGAAGAACGGGTGTAAACGACATAGCCCCTAGAGTTAGCACGTTGAAATGGCAATGGCTAGACCAGATCGCTGAATTGGTAACAGTTTTGGGGAAAGGTTCTCAATTGACCACGAATCGGACCCGCTAGTAGGTAGAACGACGACATCTTGAAAGTCGCAAGAACTGTTGGATGTACCTAAGTGGCACAGGGCCGTTTCCAGTGGCATGCTGGTGGATGATCTAGATATTCATTTAGGGTTTTTAATACTAAATTTGATGTATTTATATTGTATAGTATTTTAGTCATGAAGGAGTCAAAAGTTGCTCCGAATGATTCCTGTAATATTACACATACGATTTATGTATATGATTTATATATGATCCGGTCTTGGTTTGAAGCGTATTACTCTTTCGCGTATCTAGATGAACTCGAGCATAATAAAATTGATAAGGCTAATAAGGAAATAGTACTAACCAGTATTAGTTTTACTGTTACAATAATCAGTGAGAAATTTCTCAAGAGTGAATCGTGGTAGGTGTAAATTTTTCACAACCTGTACTGGATCGCCTTCTTTCCACAAGAATACCAAGTCATCTGTTGTCCAGCCGTCTGAAAGACAAAATATAAAGTTAATGTAGATACTTATTAGTTTTTTATTAGCATAATACGATTTATGTTGGCTTTCATTACATACACTGAAATGAAAAAAAGGCAGCTTATAATATAAAAGCACATCCTTCATAATTCAATTCATTGATGTTATTTATATTATTATCGTTCTTTTATTTTGTTCACGGGATCTTCCACAGGGAAGATATCCGGTCCTTTGGTAGGCTTACATGGGGATATGGATCCAACACGCAGAGACCCCTGAAGAAATTTAATGTTAAAATTTAATCTACCATTGACACTCCATGTCTGAATATAACACTCGTAGAATGCCAACGGTAGGTGTACACCTATTTTGTGATGATGGGGTCTATGTAATATCTGATTATATAGTTAAAAGGTTCGTTCTATTAATTATTCACAGTTTTATTTTTTGTTTTTTTATGACTTGTCTATTTTTTGTTGCCTCTTCCTTGTGTATTTCGAATGAAAGGAGTTTACTGGAAACCAGCCGTGATATTTTTATTTCAGCACAGTGCTGAGTATTCTCCCGTTGTTAACTTTAACTACAAAAGCGATTATGATATACTTGTTACTGTATCAGTAAATGCTATTGTTATATCCTATTTTTTAATAATGTTGGTAACGAACGAGCATACAGCACGCCTGATGATAAGCGATACTTAATGAAGAAAAGAAAAATGAAAGGAGAGGGGAAGAGGCAAGCATTCACTTGTTATGAGGTTCGGTGATTCTAAAGGCATCACCAAAACCAACGCACAAACACCCTCAGAAAGTTGGGGTTCCTGCTCTCTCGCTCACCGAACGAAGTGCGGTGACAAATTACGATTACTAAGACGTCGACTTTCTGCGAGAGTGTGGTACTCGGTCCACGGCTGTAGACACAAGACTGTCGACAGTATAGTCCTACCATATGTCGTATGTACCTTTCCACTCTATTCTAATTTAATAAACTGCCATATTTTACGATCCTGGCAAAGAAATTGGTATCAGGAACTCTTCCTAATAATCCATGTAGTCGATTACACATAATAAAAAAAAGTTTGCGAGCTTACGCCTGAACCTTATAATGGTTAATCTATTTCTTGTAAACTGAATAAATTGATAACAAAAGGTCTATCTTTGTTATCGGATAAATTATTTTACTTTATTTTTAACGGGCTTAATAAGCTTATTATCTAAAGTGTTTTTCTATGAAAAGCTTATTTTTCTGCGATGCTAAGCATTACGAAAGAAAATTTATTTGGAAAATAATAGGATTAATCTTGAAGGCTTAATCTTTTTAATCTCCAATTATAATTTGCTTTCGGGATTACATTATTCTTAATAAAAAAATAATTAGGCAGCATTCGATTAAAGAGAATCGCTAATTAAATGATAACAAAGAAATTTAATGAATAATAACAACAAAATGTTTTCTGAAGTCGCAATAGACAGGCCACATCTCTCGACGAACCGACAACTGCTGAAGAAGAAAGGTTCTCGAGTGGCAACCACGTATCAGACGACACAGTGTAAGACGCCCCCCGCTAAGAGGAACGACGATCTGGTGAAAATTACTAGACGTCGTTGGATGCAGGCGGCACAGGACCGCACTTTGTGGAGTAATATAAGGGCGGTTTACGCCCAGCAGTGGACGACGATAGGCTGAAATGATGATGATGCTGAATATTTTCTGATGTTTACGCGATTTACACATTATAAATAAAATTATTTTTACGAATTTTATCGCATCTGTATTTGATTTTTGATTACCCGATATTTCGAACATGAACGCTGAAAAGTGACCATACTGTATTTATTTATTTAGTACTTGGAAAACCAACAGCTGTACAAAATAGTAATGAAAACTAGAGTAAGAAACATAAAGCCAATAACAGGTTTTCACGGATAGCAATGGTACACACCTACAGTAAGTCCGATAGTAATTTGTAACATTATTAATGAACAATAACACAGAGTATGACAGAAAAAGGAAAAACAATGATAATTAATTATTAAAAAAGTTAAGATTTAGCTGTCTCCGTGCCATCTCGCTCCCAGTATTGAAAGGGTCAAAAGAAAACTCTTTACATAATTTGTTAAAATCTTTGCTCGCTCGCACAATATATGAATTCTGCCTATAATTAGAGGACGATAATGGAATACCTATTGGTGGGTTGAACCTAATCGATCTCTGAGGTACATTAAAAAACAGCTTGTGTAAAATGCTGGGACAGTCAATTTCGTTGCTCAATACCTTCAATAGGAAAGAAAAGTCAGCCAATCGTCGTCGATTTGATAGAGGCTGAATATGGAACCTCTTGCATAGGTCGATGTAATCAGAAGAGCTATAAGGAATGTTTAGTCGACAGCACAGAAACTTCATAAAGCGCTTCTGAATACTTTCGATGCGATCGATGTATTTATTGTAGCGAGGATTTGCGATGCGTATTCAAGGTGGCTTCTAACAAAGGCACAATAAAGTATTTTAAATGTTTTAGCTTTTTTGAAGCCATTCGACATCCTCATTACAAAACCTAATGCTTTTGATGCTTTGGCTATAATTTGTTCGATGTGGATGTCAAATTGCACCTTCGAATCGTGAAAGACGCCAAGGTCACGTACCCCATCACACCTGGGCAATAATTGACCCTTGAGTTCATAAGATGTCGATATTTGTAATCGCTTTCGACTAAAAGTGACTACCGAATATTTAGCTGGGTTAAGATTAAGCTTATTTAATTGACAGTAATCATCTAGGCTAGCTAGAGATGGAGAGGGCGCCACAGTGCCACTGTCAACATCGTAGTCCTATTTAAAATATTTTTTAAAATAATTAAGTGCGCAAAACATATAAAAACTATTACATTCTTTAACCAGTGCAAAAACTCATGTGTGAAATACGCAGAACCCCATTTCTACCGAGTGAAACCATTAAAAAGTGAAAAACAATAACCCGTGATATATACCAGTAAAAATTTACTCAAAAGTGAAAATAAGGAGATAATCAGTGCAAAATACGATTGTTGACAGTACAAGTGAATTCCATATTCCGAATAAAGTCGTTAACAGTCACAAACAATAAAACTAACTTTAATTGTAACCTAAAAAGCGCTACGGTCGTTATTTATAACTCGGCCTACCTTCATTTCAAATCACAACAACGTCATCTATGGAAAATTATCAAAATTAACTTATCCATCCATGAAAAGATCGAAGACGCAAACACAGGACGCGAGGCAAAATCAGGGCAGTTGACGGTACTCGCTACCGCCATCTAGCGTAATTTGCTGGCATAATAGGATTAGTCTATCAAAATAATAATATAGTTGATACTGCCATCTAGTGAAAATACCCGATATCAATTATCATTTACATTTTACTTATATTCACCGCAAGAATCTATCTTAAGGAACTAATCAGTACGAAGAAATATTATAAGAGGGCGCTAGGTGTTACATCCGCAACAATATGGAGGAAATTAAAAGTATGTTGATGAACATGCAACAAGACCTTAAACAGCAAAAACAAGACATGGCAGATATGAAGGAGGATATAAAAAACACTATTAACAACAATATTAATGAAAAATTTAAAAACCTTGAATTAAAAAATGAATTATTGGAAACAAAATTAGAAGAACAGAATAAAAAAATAAATATCTTGGAACGGCATTCCCGACGCAAGAATTTAGTATTGTTCGGAGTTGAAGATAAAGAAAAATCTTATGAAGAATTAGAAAACACAATCATAAGAATAATAAATACGTATTTCAAAGTCTCATGCGATAATAACAACATCGAAGCTGTCAGAAGAGTAGGAAAGAAAGGCGAAAACCCTAGGCCAGTTATTATAACGTTTACTACGGTGGGCCTCAAAGTTAAAATTCAATTAAACAAAAAATCTCTGTAAAACTAATACTGCCAGAAGATAGAGCGCTCTATATTTAACAGCATTAAAAGTATAAAACCTAACCAAAAATATAAAATATTATCCGATAAAGCACTGGAACTAATGAAAGAACGAAACGAATTACAAAACAAACCAAAATTAAATAGGAACGACAAAGAAAAATTGAAAATGCTTTACAAAACTACAAACAAAGAAATAAAGAGATGCTACGATACGTATAGAGAAAATAACTATAAAGAGACACATTGATAAGTCAAGATCAGCAAAAAAGGCGTTTAAAGAATTAAATAAAACAAAGAACTGGATCACATGTCTCCATTCGAAATCGAAAAAAGCTATTACCCGGATGGACATCATAACTGCTGCTACAGATTTTTATACGAACCTATATAGTCAGTCTAACTGTATACACCACAGGAAAATTACCAACCAAACCCAGAATACATCCCCAACACTCGAATTTACTGAACTTGAAATCATAGCTCAAATTACAAAGCTCAAATCTGAAAAAAGCCCAGGTCACGATGGAATATCTAACGAATATATTAAAATTGCAAGAACTCTATTATTGAAGCCTATAACTATATTATTTAATAAAATTTTAGACGAGGAAGCTGTGCCATATTCATGGATGGAATCAGAAATAATATTACTGTACAAAAAAGGAGACCCAATGGATATAGGAAATTATCGTCCAATAAGCCTAATGTCTTGTCTTTACAAACTGTTTACTTCTTGTCTGCTCGCAAGAATATCCTCAGAGATCGACGCCCATCAACCGATTGAACAAGCCGGCTTCAGATCAGGTTTCAGCACTCATGACCACATCCAAGTTCTAGACCAGGTAATCGAAAAATATGAATAATTCTGCAGACCTCTATATGTAGCGTTCATCGACTACAAAAAAGTTTTCGACACTATATCCCACGATAGTATCTGGGAAGCTCTAGAGTCAATAAACATTAAAGATAAATACATAAACATTTTGAAAAACTTATATGCGGAAAGTACAAGTAGAATAAAATTGGACAGAATGGGTACGAGAATTAATATAAACAGAGGTGTGAGACAGGGCGACCCGCTCTCACCAAAATTGTTTATAGCTGTACTACAACACCTAATGAAAAACTTACAGTGGTCTAGAAAGGGATTAAACATAAACGGCGAATACCTAAGCCATCTCAGTTTCGCCGACGATATAATTTTGCTCTCCGAGAGTTCTGCACAATTGAATAATATGATTAGCGATTTACACGGAGCATGTATTTAGCATCATGGTCGGTCTAGAAATGAATCTAAATAAAATGAAAATAATGTCTAACCACCACACCGCGTCCATCTTCGTAAATAACATCCCACTAGAGTTTGTAGAAAGTTACGTTTACTTAGGCAAACAGATTTCTTTTAGAAAAGATAGAAACCGGGAGGAAATAGATCGCAGAATATCAATAACCTGGAAGAAGTACTGGGCACACAAAGAAATTCTCAAATCACAACTCAAACTGTCGATTAAGAAAATAATTATGGACTCAGTTATTCTACCATGTCTTACCTACGGTTCTCAAACTTGGACTTTCGACCTAAAATCTAGAAATAAAATACAAACCACACAAAGAAGAATGGGAAGAAGTTTATTAGGTGTAAAATTAAAGGACAAAATTAAAAATAAGCACATTCGAAACAAAACCAAAATAACAGACGCTTTAACTTTCTCGCTGAAAATGAAATGGAGATGGGCGGGGCACATAGCCCGTTACGACGACGATAGGTGGACCTTTAGAGTGTTGAATTGGAAAGGCCCTAGAGGTCGTAGGGTTAGAGGCCGCCCATGCGCTAGATGGACAGATGAAGTGGTAAAGGTAGCAGGAGAAAATTGGATACCCTTGGCTAGACAGAAAGATAGATGGAAGTCCTTGGAGGAGGCTTTTACCCGAAGGGGGTCCATATAAGCCACGAAAAAAATAATAAAAATGATTTAATTTAATTTGTTCATAATGTAATTGAAATTATTTAAAAAGAATTCTATTTATTATATTGATTAATCAAATGTATTGTAATAGGCTGATATGGAATTAAATAAAGCTTTATTATTATTATTATAATCATCTAGGCGCAAAAGATCTGATTGGAGAGCATCCATATCTTTTACCGACGATATAGAAGAGAAAATCTTCATATCGTCGGCAAAACAGAGAAGGTTTGAGTTCTGAATACAAGAGTCAATGTCATTAACAAATATAATCAATAGTAAAGGCCCCAATAAGGATCCTTGGGGCACACCACTAGGGATCAAAATCCAACTAGAGATATAGTTACTGATAACAACTGCCTGAGTTCGATTTTCTAGATAAGAACAGATTGCTATACCACACTATGTGATCATACTGTAGTGATCATGAACCCTGAAAAGTGTTTGAAACGTTGGGCAATCATAAATCAAATACAAGCGCGAAAAAATCCGTAAACATAGTTTTATTTATAAAGTAAAAACATAATTTTTCATGTTCTGACATGATAACTTCTAAGTAGTTACTTTCCATTGTTTTACAGCGGTTATTCTTTCATAATACTGTTATCGCCAATGAAAAAGTGGCAACACAAAGTATGCTCTGACAACATTTGTAGTCACGTATCGTCACGTGCTAGTGGTTTATATATAGCGAAAGCGGGTATAAATAGAGGATCTTGAATAAGTGGAGGACATCAGCAGGTCACACATAGCATAGTGTCAACAGAAGCAAGAAAGAAGTATAACATTTGGATATTACAAGTGCTTATTATTAAGTTTATATTACTAAGCGTGTATCTATGAAGATGTAATTGTGGAGACATATATGTAACGTATTGTATAATACACGGGATTGTCATGCTGCTTATGATACTTTTAATTTTAACATTTAAAACTTCAGGATTCGATGTCTTTGTGTGAATTTCAAATACGCAAACCCATCTTCATCATGTCAGCCCAAATAAGTCTCACTATTGGGCTAGTACCTCCTTCATTATAGGGGGGAAATTGACCTATTATACCGCGCTGGTAAGAAGTGTTTCTATGTCGAGTTTTCTTTTTGTTGCATAGATATTATCTGATGTCTTAGTCGTCTTTTACGACCTACGGGTAAGAAGGTGGTGAATTATATTCTTACTCCTCTTACACTAAACGGAAAGAAGAAATCTATATTCATTATCATTATCATCTCAGCCTATGTATGGCCCACTGTTGGGCTAAGGCCTCTTCCATAATGGGAGGGCAATTGACTTACTATTCCACGCTGGTCAGGCGTGTTGGAATTTTGGTTTTGTTTCGAGTTTTCCTTCGCTTGCATAGATGTTATATGCTTATTATAATCATTTACGACATCCATGGACAAGATACCCCGTCACCACACGGCACCCGTCACCACACGGCACCCGTCACCACACGGCAATCTATATGAAAATTATTTTAATTAATTCCAATGGATTCTGATAATTTAGTCTACATTTGTCTGTTTATCAAAAACAGGGCAATGATGAAACAATAAAAACAACAACAGTGTATTAGAAATCCAAGGTGTGTTTACGAAACTTGTCAAAGCGGTATTAGAATGCGTAGAACGACATAAACAGTATTTGGTTTTCTTAATGAAACGTAAACAGATCGAACAGATCAAATGACGTTTTACATCAAGAGGAAAAGGCTAAACTAAGAAAGCCGATCGAGTGTAAGACAAATCAACTTAGCTCATATACGCCCTACTGCTGAGCTCAAGCTTCTTCCACGATGGGAAGAAAATTGATCAAAAATATCACGTTGGTCAGAAGGGTTGATAGAGTTTTTTTTTTAAATTTACTTTATTTTTCATAGATGTTCAATGCACATTGAACATGCAACGCAGCAAACTCAAAAGTAGAGCATGTCAACATACAAGTAAAGCATGTCAACATACAAATGTGCAAAATTAGCACTGACATGATTTAAAGACACTGCGTTATACTTTACACTTACGACACACTAACACAAAATGGTATATGTGTGTATTAGCAATAAGTAGTATATAAGGTGTACATTGTGTAAAATAAACCAGATTTGAATTTATTCATCTCTCAGTTACATCCCTCTCACTGCGGCCAAGACACCCTTAGCCGTCAGTTCTGATTAGTCGAGTGAGTCTGCTTGACTGGCAGTGAGAGTTACCAATCCTCCACCCAAAGCTCCATCTCACTGTGGCCAAGACACCCTTAGCCGTCAGTTCTGATTAGTCGAGTGAGTCTGCTTGACTGGCAGTGAGAATAACCAATCCTCCACCCAACATCCATCTCACATCCACCTGTCACCTTAGGTAGCACGGTGCAGGTATCCCATCATATAGGCTAGGAACTTAAGGGCTTTAGGTACTTCAAACTATAACCTTAGGTTCTTCTGTCAAACACGGCGTCAGTCCACTAGCCCAGACTACGCCTATACATTTGGTCCTTCGAGTAAAAGTAAAGATTTTCCTCCCTCTAACCCCCCCGTAGGTTTGACATAACAGACATACGAATCAGTTAAGAACGGGCTGGTGTACTCAACAAAGCATCAGTTTCGGAATTGACTGAAGGACTTTTACTTACGTACTCTGTCAGAAAGCCTCTCGTTGCGGTTCGGTCACTGGCCTCCCACAAGCGGGACTCACCAGCTGATTGAGAAGTCGCACCTTCAGGGACGTGTTATAGCGAGAGCGCAGGTACGATAAGTATTGACTTAAAACATTAGTAGTAGGGAAGTTAGGGTAGGGCTATTAGGGAAGAAGACAAAAGAAGCACTATGGACATACAAGAAATAAACACAGCAATCAGGAGCCAGGAGGAAGATTATAACGAGATCAGGAGGATAATTACAAACATTAAAAAGGACTCCGTGAGCCGAAGAACACAAAAATACATTGACGAAAAAAGACAAACACTAACTACTATTTTCCAACGGGTGCAAGAGAATCACTCGAAACTGGAAAAACAAGAGATGTTATCATCTCACAAATATATCACTACAAATTACTTTGGAAATATCCAAAAACAATACAACGAGGGCTTAGCCCACCTACAAAACTATGAAGCAAGACTTCAACTTGTTCAGGCGATATATGAACCTGAAGAACAAAACACAAACGAAGAAGAAGGGAGAGGGAATCCCAAGACGTTTATACAAATGTTCAGGATATCCCAGATGTCAAAAAGGCTAATTCAGGCGAAAGAATCAGTCACTGAAAACAAACCTATATGGCATTTACAAACTACAATAAACAATTTACAAAAACGATGGCAGGATATTGAAGAAACACACATTGAATTATTATTGGAGGAGGATACATCGGGACACCTTTACTTCAAAAATAAATATTTTGAAAACACCCAAATTGAGTTCGATACTACAATGGAGATGCTGGAAGAAAAAATCCATGACAGTTCCAGCGAAAAAATAACCTTAACACAGTCGTCAGGAAAACTACCCCGTATCTCTATTCCAACTTTTACTGGGAGTTATGACTCATGGTATACTTTTCATGATTTATTCAAAAAAATTATTCATGAAGATAAAAATATTTCATTGGTAGAAAAGATGCAATATTTAAAGACAAATGTAAAAGGTGACGCAGCAAAAATTATACGTCATCTAACGATAAGTGAATCGAACTATGAAACCGCGTGGAAATTGCTTACGCAACGTTATGAAGACGAACGAATGATATCAATTAAATTCATCGATAAATTATTAGATTTACCCAAGCTAAATGTTGCGAATGCAGCGGGTTTAAGAGACATGCACGACACCATAAAAGAATGTTTGGAATCTTTAAAACATCAAGGAATTGACATTTCAACATGGGACCCTATTTTGGCTAGACTTTTGGCCAGGAAATGGGACCAACAAACTGATTCAAAATACGAGGATCAGTTACAACACCCAAACAAATTGGAATCGTTTGAAGAAATGTTACAGTTTTTAGAAAAAAGATTTAAAAGTTTAAAGTCCTACGATCAGCAAAAAATTACGTACAATCACCTGAGTAATAACTCGGTGAATCATACAATAAATAAATACCGGGGAACACTCGTACCAATAGCAGAATCATCAAAAAGTAAACATTGCTGGTACTGCAAAAGCACAGAACATAATATAAATAAATGCCCTAGTTTTAAAACCTTGAACGTGACGCAACGATATAAGGAAGTCTCAGACAAAGAAATGTGCAAACGCTGCTTAAATCATGATAAACAAATAAAATGCACGAGCGAGTTTTATACAAAATGTGAAATATGTCAACATAAAGGTCATAACACACTATTACACCGAACATTCGATTCAATTAAAAGACAACCAGAGTCTTCTGAGTATACGAAAAAGTTCACTCCTAAACCAACTATGAGTGATAAAAAACAAAACACAACGTTATCGAACTTATCAGCTACCAATTTAGAGGCAAAAAATACGGTCTTATTAGCCACAGCGCTATTACAAACCACGTCGTATGATGGAACACCACAATTATTAAGAGTATTGTGTGACCAAGGTTCAGAAGCGTCATTTTGCACGGAAGAAGTAGCACAACTGCTGTCGTATCCAAGACAAAAGGTTCGAGCCGAAATAAAAGGCATTGGAGACAACGAACCTAAGACATCGAAATATACAATTAACATAAAACTACAACCAAGGTACTCTAGTGAGTACAGACTACCTGTAACACTTATAGTACTACCAAAGCTTACAAACTCGTTACCAAGAAGTAACTTACAACAATTACAAGAGTTGGACAATGTTCTATTGGCAGACCCAACGTACAACAAAAAGGGACCTATAGACATAATTTTAGGTGCCCAAGAATATAGTAAAATACTATTACAAGGTTTTAAACGACTACAAGGCGGTATAATCGCTCAAGAAACAGAATTGGGTTGGATTTTATCCGGGTTATATCCGCAAGACACAAACGGTGGCATCAAAGTATTAAGCATGATGACTCGCACCGACGACATACAACAATTAACAAAATTTTGGGAATTAGAAGAAATTCCACGACACTATGCACTCACCAAAGATGATGAGTTGTGTGAAAATTACTATACAAATACTACAATACGAAGTTTCGACGGCACTTATACGGTACGACTACCGTTTAAGGACGCGAAAATAAAATATGGCGAGTCAAGGAAAAAAGCCGTGGCTCGACTATTACAACTAGAACGTCAGTTCGAAAAAAATGAAAATTTACGCCAACAATACAAGGAATTTATGTACGAGTACCTAAATATGGGTCATATGAGAAAAGTACCTAAACCAGAATATTACACAGGAGAGTATTATATTCCCCACCAAGAGGTAATAAAAGAAGACTCTCTTACAACAAAACTACGAGTGGTATTTGACGCTAGTAGTAAAACAAGTAGTAAAATAAGCCTTAATGAAAATTTACATAAAGGACCACGACTTCAACAAGACTTATCAAACATATTATTACGCTGGAGAACGCATAAGATTGCTTTCATGGCCGACATTATGAAAATGTACCGGTTCATAAAAATAAACCAAGAAGACTATAAATATCAAAGAATTTTATGGAGATTTTCTCCAAAAAAGGCCATTAGTGAATACGAACTAACAACGGTCACGTATGGCACAACAAGCGCGCCTTATCTGGCCGTGAGAACATTACAACAACTAGCATTAGACGAACAAGACAATTACCCTATCGCCAGTAGAGTAACGTTACAGGATTTCTATGTTGACGATATTTTGTCAGGAGATCCTGGGCGATGGCATACGTTCGTGGCCAACAGAGTGTCAGAAATTAACAGCATAATACCTAACGCTCAATGGAATCATGTCATATCGTCTGAAAACCCAGCGGACATTATATCAAGAGGATTGGAGCCAGAAAAATTAATAAACTGTTCCTTATGGTGGAACGGCCCACCATGGTTACAGACGAGTGATATACCTATTACAACAACAGCACCACAGCCAAATGAAGAAGCCAAGTACTGTTTATCAACAACAATTAATACTACGAATGAAAAGTATGACATCTGGAGTCGATTTTCTAACTACAATAAAATGATAAGAACATTAGCGTATTGCTACAGATTTATCAGCAAGCGCAAAAAGCACGAACCATTATCCTGTACGGAACTAGAAGAAACAGAGAAACGAATTCTATGCATATTGCAACAAGAAGAATTTTACGATGAAAAAGAAATTATTCGAAAGAAAAAATCACTGCAGAAAAACAGTAAATTATCCACACTAGATCCATTTATTGATAACGATGGATCATTACGAGTTGGAGGTCGAATAGAAAACGCTGACTTGCCATATAATCAAAAACATCCTATATTATTACCACGCCGACATTATATAACGTCATTAATTATACAAAAAGCACACATGAAAACATTACATGGAGGAAATAAACTAACTACAGCTGTCCTACGACAAAAATACTGGGTTATAGGTGGAAAACAAGTTGTCAAAGGTATACTAAAAAAGTGCGTCAAATGCGCGAGATACAGGTCCGAAACGAATGTACAGAAAATGGGGATACTTCCAAAAGCAAGAGTCATACAATCATATCCATTTAGTCACACGGGAGTGGATTATGCGGGACCAATACAAACAAGAACAATAAAAGGAAGAGGTCACAAGAGAGTAGTGACACTCAAAAAATCGACAGGTTTTTGTCAAAAACGATCAATACATACATTAATTCCTTTACCCGTATATCAGGAAGAATTAATGACTAACACGAATACGTTAAGAAAAAATACCGAAACGCCTGTGAATAGTAACATAGCAAATAACATAAATAAAAAGTTTAAGACACTTAAGTCAGGCGTGTTACTCTATACTACATTATTATTGTGTATCGGACAAGTAACAAGTACATCAATGTTTACTATGAAACATTTAAATCCAGGCCTATATGTAGAACAAATAGGTACTTCAACAATAAACAGAGGAAGTTTTAGAATAGAAACTAATTACGAAAGGAGTGATTTGGAACTGAATTTAAATAATACGATAAAAATAACTAATCAGTTTCAAAAGTTATGCACTGACACACAACAGTATACAAAAGACACCCATTGTGCAGAATTTTATTATCATTTGAACGAAGAGAAAGCACGATTTGAGAAGATAAAGGATTACCTTACTGGGATAAAGATTTCTAGAAGGAGACATGGATTATTAGGACAAATGTTAACATACGTGTTCGGAGTTAACGATGAAGTATACAGAAGTATTGACTCATTGAGTAGCAATCAACAAGAACTTATAAACGCCGCCAATCATCAAACAAACATAATGATATCTACAGTATCCGCTGTAAACCAAACCGAGGAGCGGATTAAGAAAAAGTTAGAGAATTTTGAAAAGAAGTTAAATGAAGCTATAGCATTCATGTACGATAACGACGTATGGTATAAGATGGTAGACGCTAACAATGTGAAAATACAAGTAATACAAACGTATCAATTAGCGAGCAATTACATAACAGAGATTATTCACTATTACAACGGGTTACTTGAGATATACCTAAATAACGCATCGATATACACGATTTTGAGTCCTAAATACGCTAATGATATAATACAAACAACCAATCAAAAGTTACCTGGAAACTTAAGAATAATTCAGGATCAATTAATACAGACTAACATGGAAATAAATGCAACACATATAAACGTATTTGCGTACTATCCTATTCATGACATAAGAAAATATACGCTAATACACATAACGGCGATTCCTCAAAAGTTGACCGGGAGTTCTTTTGAATGCTTGTCAATCCCAAGAGCATTCATAGGCTTCGACTATAACAATGAACGATACTTTGAATTAAGTAAAGACGAGTTCAAAGATTGTTTACACAAAAAATCGGAGTTTGTTTGCTATCCCGTGGCTGTTAAGAACATGCAATTGAACAAGAATTGCATTGTTGACCAGCTATTCAGCAACAATAATAACACTAAATCACAATGCACATCAAGAAGATACAACATTCAATCTACAATTCTATGGAAACAACTTTACATGCAGAATACGTGGATGTTTATCACTACAAAAACACAATCAGCTTCGATAATATGTGATGGACAAAGACAAGAAATTAACCTAGAGGATATAGGAGTACTACACATTTCAGAAAGCTGTGTAGTAAAGACGTTGAACAACATTCTTGCAGCTAAACGAATAACAACAACAACTGTGCAAGCATCATATTTTAAAAGGAGTAATTTTACTCTAGACACACAAGTAGTCCAATCAGAGATACCAGACATACCGAAGGAGGAAGTATTAGATAGCTCCACCAGTATATTTGACCACTTAGCCGCTTCAGAAGCAAAGCTAAAAACAAGATTAGATAACACAATATGGAGGCGAATAGAGTCTCATTCCTATGTGGTTAGCACCGTGACATCTCTTTCTTTAATAGTATTAGCTTGTCTTTTAATTTATTTCAGACCACTCAAACAATGTCGAGATAGACTTACGAGAAGACAAAACAAGGAGACAACTACAACACAAGCCACAGAGACAGACAAACAGCGGGCAGCTCCACCACAACCACGGCCACGGTATGGGAAACCTCGTCCCCAGACTACAGTCCAAACACCACAAACGACGGAAGGACACACTGGACCATATGAGGTTATCGAATTATACGACTTGCAGTCGTGTTCCTGAGAGACGCCAGAATGTTCAATGCACATTGAACATGCAACGCAGCAAACTCAAAAGTAGAGCATGTCAACATACAAGTAAAGCATGTCAACATACAAATGTGCAAAATTAGCACTGACATGATTTAAAGACACTGCGTTATACTTTACACTTACGACACACTAACACAAAATGGTATATGTGTGTATTAGCAATAAGTAGTATATAAGGTGTACATTGTGTAAAATAAACCAGATTTGAATTTATTCATCTCTCAGTTACATCCCTCTCACTGCGGCCAAGACACCCTTAGCCGTCAGTTCTGATTAGTCGAGTGAGTCTGCTTGACTGGCAGTGAGAGTTACCAATCCTCCACCCAAAGCTCCATCTCACTGTGGCCAAGACACCCTTAGCCGTCAGTTCTGATTAGTCGAGTGAGTCTGCTTGACTGGCAGTGAGAATAACCAATCCTCCACCCAACATCCATCTCACATCCACCTGTCACCTTAGGTAGCACGGTGCAGGTATCCCATCATATAGGCTAGGAACTTAAGGGCTTTAGGTACTTCAAACTATAACCTTAGGTTCTTCTGTCAAACACGGCGTCAGTCCACTAGCCCAGACTACGCCTGTACATAGATGTTATCTACTTATCATATTCTTTAGGTGTCTTTTACGACACCTACGGGCAATGGTATGGTGAATAGTATTCTTACTCCGCCACCACACGGAAAACGGTCAAACCAAGGAGAATCATGATTATATCTAACAAGTCATCATTATTACAGAGAGAAGGCATCGTGACATGAGACATCTTTACTCCACCCGTGACCATGAATGCTGAAAAGTGACCTAAACGTCGATAATGAAAAATCAAATACGAACGCGATAAAATTCATAAAAATAGTTTTATCTATAATTCTCAAGGAGATTTGATGTCAGATAGGCGGCAGGTTAAAAAACTATTGTAATATATATGATGTAAGAAGAACGATTATTTCTTAGGAAATAATACGCAGTGTAGGACGTCCCTCTATTAGGTGGACTGAAAACATCTTAAAAGTCGCAAGGAACCGTTGGATGCAAGTGGCGCAGGACTATTCCTAATGGCATTCCCGTGGGGAGAGGCCTATGTCCAGCAGTGGACGTCTATATGTTGATGGATGGATGGAAGAAGAGGAGATATTGCGTCGACTATAAATAAATAGGTTAGGATAAATAGGTTAATTATCGTATGCTTTATAGGCGATAAAAAAAATCACCGACTTCCTTACGATGTGTTGGAACACCGCCCCCACGCCAAACACATTTAAAACTTGTTAACCTGTAATGGCGATCCCTATATCCTAATCTCAGATGATCTGTTCGGATAGACATATATTTATTTCATAGTCCATGACTTTAATTCCAAAAAGTCAACTAGATTTTATCTTTAAAGACAGCATTCTGTACTAAGGAAATAATCTATGTATTGCGGGGGAACTTTACAAATATAATATCACCATCATCATCATCATCATCATCATCATCTTGCTCTTATCCCAATTACTTGGGGTCGACGCAATATGCCATCTGTTTTGACATATTGCAAAAAGTTTCGGCAATGACTTTTATGACCGGCCGCCTGCCTGACGTCAACCCTCCTTGGGAATGTAATCGTTGACCCAAATGGTACCAGATGGAGTTGGTCCGGGTCAATCTAGGGCTCTTAGTCGTCTTTTACGACACCCACGAGCAAAGCAAGGGTTGGTAGTATTCGAAGCCGCTACCACACAGCACTACACCCAGATTACAACAACACCCAGATTAGAACAACAATCTGTGGATTGCACAAAGCATAGTCCTGCATAGGCCCACGACACTGGTACTGTAGGTCGGTATCTTAAACATTACGCCATTTGTTCAGTGACAGGTGTTTTTAGTTTGTAAGGTTCGCTTGGGGCCTTGAAAATCAACGGCTGAGCCGCGCTAGTATTCTCAGCCATAAGTGGAGACCAATTCCATTTTGTTTTTAGGGTACCCAAAGGGTTAAAACGGGACCCTGTTACTATTACTTTGCTGTCTGTCCGTCCGTCTGTCAGTCACCAGGCTGTATCTCAAGAACCGCGATAGCTAGACAGTTGAAATTTTTACAAATTATGTATTTCTGTTGCCGCTATAACAACAAATACTAAAAATAAAATAAATATTTAAGGGGGCTCCCATACAACAAACCCGTTTTTTTCGCACTTTTTATAGATAATGGTACGGAACCCTTCGTGCGCGACTCCGACTCGCACTTAACCGGTTTATTATGTTTATATTTCTTTAATTTTATGTTTTTGAATGTCTTTTTATATTGTAAAAATAAAGATTCTTTCTTTTCATTCGTTGTACACTTTCTCAGGTTTTCATTGCCAGTGATCATAAAATATTAAAAGAAAATTATAAAGAAAAAGTTACTTACAGCTAGCCATCCTCAATGAGCAAGTTTGCTTGTCCAATGGATATAACTTGAGGTTCATAGGGCAGGAGAGAGTGAGAGAAATTCGGATGCTGTACAGCACATTTCCATTGGGGAAGATGCGGATGTAGACATTTGGCATGATGATGTTATGGAAGTGGCCCTCTTTCTCGTTGGAAAAGAATAAGTCGGGCATCCATACCCTGTTCGCCTCAGTCAGAGTCAGGTACTTGAGACGACCTGTAAAATAATATACAGAATAAATACAATATTTTTTAATGTATTGTTTTATTTTAAAAGACCATACTAAGGCAATAAATGCAGAATAAATACGATAATTTTTATTTTTTTTTATTTTAAAAGACAACACATTGGCAATAATCCTTGTATTTTTTTTTCGGCTAGGTTACGGTCGGCGCACTCCTCGCACCACTCCGTCCGGGGCGACAGAGGGGCGTAAGCACGCACACCCGTAACCCACCCGTAAAGCACGTCGCTTAGGTCGACCACCGGTGCAGAGTTCCTTGACTTCAGTGGTCGACCCGATGGAAATACCCCCTCTCCCGTCGACGTCCCCTACTGGGACGCCGGTGCCGGACTAAACCCTCGGTCTGGTCACCCGCAGCCTCTGCTAGGGCGGCCTCAGGCGCTAGTACTCGCGCCTGCGCCGCCCCAGTCGCCGGCGGTGGACCGTGTCCGCGTGGAGTCTTTCATCCCGCACACGGTCCGCTGCCTCCTTCCGCGAGATGACAGCCTCGCAGAAGGTGGCAACGGTGTCCCAGTTCCTGACGCTAGCGGCAGTGTCAGGTCGGCATCGATGATCGCGACGAGTTCACAGCGCTATGCCTAAAAATCAGTTCATAATTTTTTTGTCTGTCTGTTTGTTCCGGGTAATCTTCAAAACCGTTGGACTGATTTTGATGATATTTTACTACCAGGTACTTGTCTATATAAGGAGTAACTTGGCTATTTTTGCCTCTCAAAAAACGCCTATAAAATTTTGCCCGGTCCAGGCATCGAGCCTGAGGCCTTATGAACTGCAGTCGCGTATCGTAATATCGCAAAGCCACTGAAACCGAAGCGAAGTAGGGGCGAGCTGCTAGTTCGTAATAAATGCTATCACAGATGATCTGCCGATCAACTGTATTTATATTTCCATAAAGGAACTACAATTAAATTTAATTAATTAAATAACTATAAATTTAAATGGAATGTCTTCAAGGTATAAATTTAGTGTCAATTTAACTCACCTCCCAAATTATTGAATTTGAGCCGTTCGTCTAACCATTGTTCTCTGAATGTTAATTGAACAGAGTATTCCTGAAAATATTTAATTAATATATAGCAAATATACAAAATTGTCGGTAATATTATTGATATATTGTCAAAAGGAATGAAAATTATTCTAAATATTTAATATATATTCCTTTCTAATATTTAAGTGAGTTAAAAGCAGCTATTGTTACGTATTTTATAATGTTTTAGTTCTGTTTGAAATATTTTTCAACATTCATATCCCCCTCGTGATCAAAATTTAAAAAGCTAAAAAAATCACTAATAATATTATTAATTCAAAAGTATATACAGTCGACTTTCGATAATTTGACACTCGTTAATTTGAATGTCTCGATAATTTGAAAGTTTTACCGCTCCCTTAAAAAAATACTCGATAAATTGAATAAAATCAACGTTATATGTTCCCCTCAATCATTTGAAGTTTTTTTTTATTGGAAACGGTAGCAAACGAGCAAACAATACACCTGATGGTAAGTGTTGCTGTCGCTCATGGATCTTTGCTTTGCTAGGCCTACCGTGAAGAAGGCGAAGGGAGTGTGAATGCGTGCAATGAGGTTCGGTGAAACTAAAGGCATCACCAACCCAACAGACGCAAACACCCTCAGAAAGTTGTGTTGCCGGCTCTCTCGTTCACCGAACGAAGCGCAGTAACAAATTGCTACTACTCGGACGTCGATTTTCTGCTCACTGTGGCCCGGTTTTGCAATTTGGTGGACATTCGACCTAAAGTGACATTTTGATGTCGAAAAAAATTTCATTCGACAGGTTTTTACACAAATAACAACAAATGTTTCACGACTTTTTATAGAAATTAGGTTTTATAGATGAAAAACAATCCCTATCACAAACATAACAGCTGTAGAAACAGCGCCTTGTTCGACAACACGCAATAATTTGAAGTCCAGGCTCCCTACTCTTTATGATTTGAAGAGTTTATCATTCATAAATCTGTAGTTACATGTACAGACCTATCGGTTGTTTAAATAAATGAGATGTGGGTGTGTTAGAAGTTTGCGTAATAATATATTGAAGTTACTCACTTAACAGAAAATTAACGGCTTAGTATTAAACACTTATGAATAATTGGAGAAATATTAAAAATTACAATTTTTCTTTCTCTCCCTCTTGGTTATTTAGACTCTTGGTAATTTGAAAATGTTCTCTGGTCCTTTGAGTTTCAAACTATCGAGAGTCTACTGTATCTATCTATATTCACTAATTATTTCAATGTGTTTATTCATTATCCTTTCTAAATTTTATATATCTGTTGTTTTTTTTTTCTTGTGATTCCTCCTCTCTCAACTATATTCCTGCGGGAATTATTTTTGACAATATATCAATAAAACAATACTTAATCTTTTTAAAACTTAAGCGAAATCTTCTTTATATGTTTCAGCCTCTGTGCTTCTAGAAGCTTTATTTCTCTTTTTATCTTCTATCTTGCACTTTATGCACAAAGCTATTGCTTTGAATAATTAATTAATTTAATTACTAAGCTTTAAACGTGACTACAATTGTGTCAACAACTTACTAAGTATCTTAAAATTAATAACTGGTTTGCTAAATAATAAGAGATATTAAGCACAGTAGGCTTATTGACACAACTATAATAAATATATACTACTTAATAACTAAAGGAAAGGACGGTGTCGAAGGTTCACTCAATAATTAATTTGACATCAAGGCACTAGAGGACCCCTCGACATTTCAGCAAGTCAAATGAATTATCGTACATTAAAAGCTGGCATATTTTAAGACATATTAGATCATGCATACTCGAAAATTTACTTTTGGACTTGAAAGCGTGAATTTAAAAAAACATTTATACACTAAAACGATGATTATAATTTACGTATGATTCTGCGAGTTTTAGGGAACCTAAACGATGTATGATAGAAATAAAATGAAATTGTTTCCAAAATTACTAATGGCCACAAACAAATTATGGATATCCAAAAGTGAAAATTCGAGCAACTCCATAGAGCAAACATGCACGAAGCGAAGCCCAGTAACAAACTTACCATAGACAGCATTCGTTGAAGGAATGATTTTTTTTTACCTTCATGCATAATCGGCCTGTTTAACTAGAGCTACGTTATGTCTAGCTGTTGTTTGGGGTCGGGTGTCACATATTGGTGGCCAGTCACCAAGCACGAAGCCGAGTGCGGGCGCGGCGGTATATCCCGATTACACAACACAAATTCACATGAACAAGACATTAATATATATATTAACAATTATTCATATACAATCAATGTACACGACCAAAATAGTTTTTATATAATATCATAATATCTGGCGTAAACTTAATATAAGAAGCATGATTAAATAAATATAAAAATAAATAATGTGATGGTGTTTGGTGCGGGCCGCGGTCCCCATGTCTCCTATAAGCGTGGCCGATTCATTTAAAAAAGTTCACGTATCCTTTTTTTCTTTTTTTTTTCTTGCGAAATCGTAAGATCGTTTCGATGTTAACGCATCTGTGCTATGATATCCAAGCGGTTCGGTTTGCTTATTAATAATTTTGTGCTAGCTACTTTTTGTGCCAATAGTCCATCTTTTGCGTGTTTTTACAATTCGAGACGCTCCTCCAGGAGTGTACTCTAACTTAATACATATAATAGAAAAAAAAAGAAAAACAAAATAAAAATAATTTCGGCAAAAATAAAAATTAGTGTTGTTATATTTATAATAAAATTTAGAGTTTCAGATTAGTTTAAAATAAAATTAAAAGAGAAATAAAATATGTTTTATTAAGTGCGCGGCACCGCACCATGGTTTAACGATAGTCATTTAAAAATATAATTTTAAGGGTAGTGTTAAACAGAACATTTAAGGGATAGGTAAATAACAGTGCATTAGGTATAGAAAATAATTAAAAATAAAAAGAAATAAAAAAAATAAAACGTAAAACACGAACACAATCATTTACGAATAGCTTGAGAATTGAGCGTAGTGCAAATATTGCCAAATATCCACGTGTTTGACAGCCAATTTTATTATAAACTAAGTTGACAGATGACAGATTAGAAATAGAAATGTATCAATTGTCATCTGTGACTCTTGGAATTATAATATAACCTCTCGGTCAATGGACGCTTCCATAGACAATTTAGTTTATAATAAAAGTGTCACACAATTTACATTTCATTTGTCGGTTACTATGCAACGACTCACCATTTTGTAATCATCTATTTTGCTGATGGACCGTAGATACATGTTGACATGGACTAACGTTGGCGCATAGCCTTAACGACAAAAAACAAAATTTTAATTTTTTTCAACCGCTCCACAGTTTATTAACCTAACTAAATTGTACCATAGTGATTATAGAACCCACGTAAGTTTGATGAAAATGTTAGATGGTAAAACGTATTTAATGGAATGGATCTATAATGACAATTTTAGTAAATATTTAAAATAATATTGATTAAATGAATCCATTTCATTAAAAAAAAGCTAATGCCCCGTCAGATGAAATCATAAGGACAACCAGCCAATCTAAAATTAAACAATTAACAAAATACTATAACGTCTATGCTTGTTCTTCTAGTTAAGTCAGATTAGCTGATAAATAAAGCTAGGAATATACCGTACTGGCGTACTAAGAAGTGACCGATGCGGGTCAAAAAACGATTTTGGTCGTAAACACCAAACGGGTTTAAAGAGAAGTCCAAAGAAAAAAAAGAATAAGTAAAAAAATGAAATATTACACATAAGATAATGGCGGGTAAATCACTCCTATACAAAAGGAGTAAGTTGCCCATTCATTTGACTTGTTCAAACGCGTTAAATACAGATAGATTTGGATTTGTTAGACTAGATGCGGCCCAGTCTGTCCTTATGTAACTTACCATTGTGACGTCATCGATCTTTGATATACTTCTCACAAATATATTGACGCTCACTACCGCTGGTCCATCTAAGTACCAAGCAAAATTTTCGATCAATTCAAACTAAATGTGTGATCACTAAGGCCTAATAACGTTTTGAACGCGTTACAATAACCATATTACTAACGACTCACCTTTTATCTGCAAATTTAGAATATTACTTTATGCTCATGACCGCTCCGATATACAATGATCTTAAAAAACGAACATAATTAAGATAGTGATAGAAATAAATTACTAACATCAAATGAAACGACATTGGGTCCAAAATGTTGAAAAAAAAAATTCTGCAAACAATTCTAATGTTGGCCTGTTAACGAGAATTTGTGTTAGTGTAATATAAGAGCAGTATATTGTAAATAAAAAATAAAAAAAGGTTATATAAAATATATAAGAAGAAATAATGGAAGTAATTGTTCAGAGTTAATTGTAATCAAAGAATTCAAGAAATAATCTCATTTCAGTTTAGACAGATATTATTTTCCTTAATGACGCAATAAAGAATAGATATTTTTTTAAATTTTACTTAATGTAGTATGTCGTTAAAAACGCTACATCACTCTTGGGGCAAAGGAAACATCGTCTTAGCGGGAAACATGGCGTGAGCCGGAAATTAACATTTTTGTTCCAGAAAGCTTGTTTAAATTTGGAATGTTTATTTTGTAAGACTTAAAATAGATAATATTATTGCTCTAATTTTAAATAATATGTTGTTTATAACAGCTTTTTTTAATTTATTTTTGTTGATTATTATTACAAATAATATACTACTTTCATTCTGTTCATATTAAAAGAATATACTATAAATATTTGAATGCAAAAAGCACGTCATGCTATTTTAATATTTTTAAATACTCATCAGTATTACTACCTACAATTATAATATTATAGGTACAATTATAATTTTATTTAGAGTTTCCTGTCTAAAATTTTGTTAGAGTTCGTTTTTAATTTAAATAAAAATACTTTAATCTGCGAAATAGCATTGCTGTCCAGTGCCGATTATAATAATAATTTTGTACTATATTGCACTGAAGACGTCCACAGATAATAAATGAATTCTTTAGAAGATAATGCAGGGTGCCGTATGGTAGGAGCGTTTCACGATTCTTTAAATTACACAAGGCTGAAAGTTAAAATATAATCACAATAAAAAATAAATGGTTTTGATGTCCACTTTTATATGCGTTGGTTTGACTATCTCTTTGATTTATATCTAGTATATAAATGCTGATTTAATTCCTAAATTGCACAGTGTTTTCAGAAAATTTGAAAATTCGTTCTCTAAAACATTGCCTTGCCCTCCATTGAAAATATAAAAACGTACTTATATAATATACGTATTATATAATAATATAGAAGTTAAAGTAAACATACGAGAACATCTAGCGTTTTCGGTTATATTATATGAAATTTTGAAACAGACATACCACCATAAAACCGTAACAGACAATGTAATGAAAACGAACTAAATTTTTGCAATCTTCAAATATTTTTTCATTCTCATATTCTAGGATCTTGAATAGAATCATTATAGTTTTTTTTTAACAGAAACGTATTAATTTTTGGTAATAATTATTTTTAATGGTTTACTTGTTTTGAATTGCAAATCGTCGTGATATAGGGAAATATTGTTCTGAGCACAAATTTTAAAAAGACGTAGTTCACACCACTAATATCTGGTTCGATCGTAAGCAACAAATAGCTTTTATCCTGATTTATATGACATTTAATCAAAAACATTGACCTATAAATAAGAGACAGAAAAAAAACTAAAATAGGTATATGGAATCTTTGCTATTAATAAAATAAAACAAATATTTTTTTCTGATTGCGTGATCGGATTTCCTCATCGATTATTTAATAGCTCAGCTGAGTAATTTTGATAGAGGTACCGTCATAAAACGTGTAGAAAGCTAACCTTTTATTAGCACATTTTACTATCCTTGTAAAAGTCCGCGATCGATTTGATAAAACCCGTAACTTTATATTATTTTTATTTTGGAAAAGCTATTTCAGTTTCAGTGTTCAGGTGACTCTTAGTAAATTAGATATTAGTATACATTTCTTTCACTCGAAAATATAAATGGTTATTCTCGCCGCCTTATAGATCAAAATAAAATAATACGGCAACAGAATGCCAAAGTTATAACTTAAAATTTATCAATAGGCTACAAGTTTTATTATACTTAGGTGTGGCGGTTAATAATTCTTAATTTTTTCGTAAACACTTGTCGATTAGGGGAAAAAAAATCATATATTCAAAGTATGCGCTATCGCTTGCTATACATTTTTACTATCTGTGTGGTAAATTGTGAATGCCCTCCCAAAAAAAACACTCACTTTTTGAGGTGATCCATTAGTCAACCCATTTTTTTAAATCTTCATAGTTCTCGAAGTGCTGCATAGAGAGTGCGTGTGATATCGATGAAAACATATGATAATCTGATGGAGCCAGGTCCGGTGCGTATAGCGGGTGTGGTGACAGTCCCCAGTTAAACGTAGAAATGATGTCCATGATCGCTTTCGCTGTGTGTGAGGGAGCCTTATCGTGCTACCAAATCACCTTTCCGTGTCTTGATGCCCATTCTGGTCTCTTTTCTTCCAACGCATGCTTCAAACTGACCATTTGTTGACGGTAGCGGTTAGCATTAACCGTTTCATCCGATTTTAGAAGCTCCTGGTACACGACACCCTTCCCATCCCACCAGACGCACAGCAAAAGCAATACCTTTTTTTCAAAGCGATTCGGTTTCACGGTGAATGTTGATCGCTGACCTCGGTCAACCCATGATTTTTACGTTTTGGGTTCTTAAAATAGATATATTTCTCGTCCCCAGTCACGATTCGATGCAAACAACTTTTGTAGTCATGTCGAGAAAGCAAAACTTCGCACACTGTTTTTCGCTTTTCCATCTTTCTGTCGTTGTGCTCATGTGGTACCCATTTTCCTGCCTTCTGAATTTTTTCCATGGCATGCAGACGATCACCAACCATTGGGCGATAAACGTTTAACTTCTCTGCCATTTACTGTTGGGTTTGCGTATCATCTTCGTCAAACAGTTCTTGTAGATCGGCATCCTCAATTTTTTCAGTTGATCTGGACGTTCTTTGTCGTTTAAGTCGAAATCACCGCTTTTGAAGCATCTATATCACCGCACACAAGCGTCTTGCGTGAGGAAATTGTCACCGTAAGTTTGTACAAGAATTCGTCGGCTCTCACTCGCGTTTTTCTTTTGGTTGTACAAAAAAAGCAACACGCACCACAAATGCTCTTTATTTGCCTGGTAACTGGACATTTTCAAATCACAAAAAAACCAATGACACTAACGCGATACCGCACAAGTATTTATGTCGTTTTGAGGCGCATTGACATAGCAACAAAATGACATAAGAAATAAGGGTGCCAATTAATGCGTGCATTCAGCACCATCTCTGAAAAAAATTAAGAATTATTAACCGCCACACCTGGTATTCTTGCAATTTGAAAATGTAGAACTATAAAATTGACGTATAGATGACCTTAAAAATAGGACGCAATAACATTACTTAATGGCTTCCTATTAACGTCAATAATTTAAATAATTATAGTTTTATTTTTTATTTTTATTAAAGCACCGATCATATCCTTACTCAACGGACATTGGCAGAATGGTAGCATACTTTGCTACCAAGGCCATTAAAACAAGAACAAGAGTTTCTTTTTAAATATATAAATTAATAATCTGTGATAAATATACTACAGCATTCGTTGATAATTTTCTATAATTCATAATTATAATATAATCCCTAATAAAAAATATATCAATTATTATACTAGGTATAATTATTAGATAGATTAATTGGTACGACTATATGACGAATGACTTAACAAATCAAGAACATATGATCACCGAAATTGTAATTGGCCAAACGATAATCAAATCATATAGTTAGGATAAAAATAAAAAATACAGGTTAACTAAAGACAATGGAACTGCTCATAGTTTTACCGTAACACGCCCGCCCTCTTTCGGAGCGAGTACAAACTAAAATAGGCTGTAACATTTGTTTTTGAATTCTCCTTGACAATAAAACTTAAATATTTTATTACCTATGTAGAAAATACTTTCCATATAAAAACCTATCATCAAATTTGTATTTTGGTGCAATCAATCAAAAATGGATGCTTAATCGTAGCAGGAACCGCTGCATTTTGTCTTTAAACAAACGCTACAACCTTATTGAATCACTCCATTTGCTAACAAATGACACCAATAATTACTTATAATTAGTTAACTCTTTACTAACCATTTTTATGTCGCTAATAGTCGTTATACTTCTCACGAACAGGTTAATATTAACTATTGCCGGTCCATCTGTTAAAATGGTAAGAAAACAAACAAAGTTTCCGCTCTCTAACAAATCATAAAAAATAATAAAAACCATTACCATTTGTGCAACTGATTATTAAACAATCCATATATATATAACGACTGTACCCTCTGATTACTAATTGTGTCCAAAATAAAGTTTCATATTGACATAATCTACACTTAACAGCACAAATTTAGCCAATAATAACTATATTATTTTTAATTATGCAGATATAATGACGACTATTTGACCCAATTATTTTAAAATAACAAGTCTATGGTAAACGATTTAATTTTAATCTACATTACAGAAATAGTCTATGATTGCGTGTTGGTTAACAGATTAATAATTCAATGTGGCTGCCGATACGTGGAAATTAAATGCCTTTAACAGGAAATTATTTATTTCAGAGCATAATGAAAAAGTCACATAACATAACTCTGAACTATTCAAAATTTATAACAACAAAGCAGTTTTATGAGCATTTGTAATGGACTTATAATATGCATTTACATAAATAATTTGACTGCCGAAAAAAAATGTGGTAGTAGCGTGATCCCGTTGTCCCGGAAAGTTGAGTGGTGTAAAAGTAACGCTTATTTTTTAATGGGGTCTATCCAACCACATATTCTTACGTCATGGTCTTCGTATAAGACACCAAGGTTTGACCATCGAAAAGTCCTGGGTAACGCTTTAGACTCGCAAAAAAAAAATTATTTGAAAAGAAAAACAGGACGAGTTGGAAATATTGCAGTTACCTCGTATGCAAAGCGCGAGATATGAAGGATAGTTGGCTAATAAGCCAATAGAGAAGAGAATGTACAATTACTAACATTGTAATTACAAAAACCCAGAACAGTCTTGCCAAAAAACTAAGTTTTTAACCAAAAGATCATTAATCTAAGGTTCCTGAACTCAAATTTCGAGACCAATTTTAGATAATTGTGGAGAAACCCTGCCCTAAAATACAATTGATTAATGGAAACCTTTGAGGTCAGTTCAATGGTACCACACGACAACGGGACAAAGGCAGTTTTACCAAAATGGAGTGATTAATTTCATTTCGACTCAATATGAATATTGCTGTGAAAATCATTCATAGTTCGGCGACGTATTGAGAAATTGATAGTGTAAAAAATGGTGACCTGGCAAAGGTACTCAAGTACATTATAGTAACTATAGAAGTCGACTAGAAAAAAAATCTGAAAGTTCGCATACTTAAGCATTAATATGTAATGAGAAATAAAGATTAAATAGTTTTGATCTAATATAATTATGTACATTGTATTGTAATTAATAATAAAGAGGGTACACATATCATTAAGTTCTATTTTCTCTGTGGGTAGATATTTTGTTATTTTTTCATCATAATCATCTCAGCCCATACAAGTCCTACTGTTGGGCTAGGGCCTCCTCCACAAGGGAGGGAAATTGATGTATTGTACCACCTGGTTTTATAATAGCCATGGGCAAGAGCAGAGTGTTCTTTCAATTCGATAAAACGTAATTTTATTACGTCTCTAGAATAGTCTCAGCTATCTTAAAAAAGATCACAATAACTGTAACTGCTTTCAAGGAAAACGTTTGATTAAATGATTGTTGGACCTCGAATTGAATAAGTACAGTTGATATTGTCATATATGTAAATGAAGAGACTACCCAAGCGCAATTTAAACAACAAACTGACAACCCACAGAATGGAGTTTCTTCAGAACTACACATATAACATTTGAAAGATTCAAAACTGCCATTTCTCTAAATTGTCAACCCAAAACTTAATTTCCATGAATCGTTTATTTGAAGAATTCGCTGTATTTCTGGCAGAACACTAATTGTCACTTCAACGCAGTGGCGTAGCAAGGGCGGGGGGGTTGTTGGAGGGGCGGACCGCCCCGGGCGCCACTATTAGAAGGGCGGCAAAATTGGAAGAAAAATATTTTGTGCGGACACTTTTTTATTTTAGGGGGGTGAGTTACGGTCGGCGCACTCCTCGCACCACTCCATCCAGGGCGCCATAGGGGCATAAGCACGCACACCCGTAACCCATGACCGTGACGGACTAAATCCCCGGTCCAGTCACCCGCGGCCTCGACTGGGGCGACATCAGGCGCAGGTAGTCGCGCCTACGCCGCCCCAGTCACCGGCGGCAGTTCGCGTCGTCGAGGAGACGCTCCCCACGCACGCGCTCCGCCGCCCCCTTCCGCGAGACTACTGCCTCGCAAAGGCTGAGACCGCGTCTCAGTTCACCCAGCACCGAACACAAACTCACAAACCTCGAGCGTATGCTGCGCCGTGTCCTCGTCGCAATCGCAGTGGTGGCAGGACGGTGTACTCTCCCTCCTAACGACCGTGTACAGGTATTTGGTGATGCATCCCTGCCCCGTCAAAACCTGCACCAGTCGGAAGGAGAACACCCCGTGCCACCGTTTTAACCACTGCATCAACACCGGCTGGAAGGCCTCCATGGTCCGCACACTGAACCGAGGCCTCTCCAGCCGGACTGCCCAACGGGTAATGACGTCTCAGCGGGTGTCGACGCGCCAGGTGCTGAGCTCCCTCAAAGAGATCACACTGACCTCCACTCGCACCCCCGACACCCGCCGATACAAACCGGCGAGCATTTCCGCCTCCAGGTCCCACGGGGGCGTCCCGGCCAACAGGCACGCAGCCTCCGTCGACACCGTGCGGTATCCACGTATGGCCCTGGCCGCCATGGCCCTTTGTGGTCGCCACAGTAGAGCCCTGAGTCGGACGATCAGCTACCCCGCCCACACCGGCGCGCCATACAAGGCCATCGACCAGATGACCCTCGCGTACAGCCGTCGATACGTAGTGCTCGGTCCGCCCACGTTCGGCATATGCCACGATAGGGCGGACGCCGCGCCGATGAGCTGTAGAGCAAGCCTGCGGAAATGCTCTCGGAACCACCAATGCCCGTCGAACACCAGGCCCAAATACTTCATATGCGCCCGGATGCTGATATCAACCGAATTGGCGGTGATCGAGACGTTGATGGGAGGCCCCATGCGGGGCCTTTGGAACAGGATGGCCTCCATCTTGTCCACCTGACGATCTCTTTGGTGCCTAGAGTCGCCAGGTCTGCCGCCTCCTCTAGCGTCCCACCGCGGGCTGTGACGAGCCCGCCAAATCACGCCCAACCCGGGCGGGAGGCTCCCCCTCCAACGCCCAGTCGTACCCGATGTTACACAGGGTGGGTCCAAGGACCGAATAAATGATTTCGCTGCGCGTAAGTCGCGAAAAGTAGAGTTTTAGACTGTTTAGACTTTATTAAACATTAATTTTATAGTGTAAATTATTGTGGTCGGCCCAACAACGAAGGCGACGTGCACGTGGATGGGTTGCGGGTGTGCGTGCTTACGCCCCTCTGTCGCCCCGGACGGAGTGGTGCAAGGAGAGCGCCGACCGCAACCCACCGAAAAAAAAATTGTGTAAATTATTAAACTTTTAACACAGTCATGTTACTTACACATGTACTTACATAGTTTTGAAATAAATATTTTTCACTCAATTCTTTCATTTTGTTACGTTTTTTCTTACCAACACCAACAATTATTATTTTTACGATGTCAAAAGGGCGGCAAATTATAACTCCGCCCCGGGCGACAGTGACACACGCTACGCCACTGCTTCAACGTTTTATAATTTTAACTTGGCGCAATTGAAATTCAAATTGACGCAGAAATTATTTATCAGTGACATAGTAAGTTGTCAGTTTTAAATAAATTTATTGTTTAATTCATATTGTCAAAATCATCATCATCATCATTATTTCAGCCTATCGCCGTCCACTGCTGGACGTAGGCCTCCCTCATGTTGCGCCACAATGAGCGGTCCTGTGCCGCCTGCATCCAACGACGCCCAGCTACTTTCACTAGGTCATCGGTCCACCTAGTGGGGGGGCGTCCTACACTGCGTCGTCCGATACGTGGTTGCCACTCGAGAACCTTTCTTCCCCAGCGGTTGTCGGTTCGTCGAGCGATGTGGCCTGCCAATTGCCACTTCAGCGTGCTAATTCTTCGTACTATGTCGGTTACACCCGTTCTTCTGCGGATTTCCGTATTCCGGATTCTATCTCGCAGAGAAATCCCGAGCATAGCCCGCTCCATAGCACGCTGAGCGACTTTGAGCCTTGATATGAGGCCTACATTTAGGGACCACGTTTCCGTGCCGTAAGTCATCACTGGTAACACACACTGGTCAAAGACCTGTGTTTTCAGACACTGAGGTATGTTGGATGAGAAGATCCTCTTAAGTTTTCCGAACGCTGCCCAACCGAGTTGGATTCGTCGGCTGATCTCTTTCTCGAAATTGGATCTACCTAACTGGACTGTTTGTCCTAGGTAAACATAGTGATCGACAACTTCAAGAATCGCATTGCCAACTAGGACCGGTACAGGAATGACATGGGCATTTGACATGACTTTCGTCTTGTCCATGTTCATTCGTAAACCCACTAGTTGGGATACCCTGCTGAGATCATTGAGCATTGTGCCAAGGTCCTCCATGGATTCTGCCATAACGACTATATCGTCCGCAAATCGAAGGTGAATGATGTATTCGCCGTTAATGTTGATGCCGAGTCCAGTCCAGTCTAAGAGCTTGAAGACATCTTCCAGTGCAGTGGTGAACAGTTTCGGAGAGATAACATCTCCCTGTCTCACGCCTTTCTGCAACTGGATCGGTTTCGTACTCTTATCCCGGATACGGACTGACATTGTGGCGTTCCTATACAAACACTTCAGCACTTCGATATAGCGATAGTCGATTTGGCACCGCTGAAGGGACTGCAGCACCGCCCAAGTTTCGACTGAATCAAAGGCTTTCTCATAGTCCACAAACGCTAAGCACAGGGGCCGATTATACTCCTCGGCCTTTTGTATAATCTGCCGAAGCGTAAGGATATGGTCTATGGTGCTATAGCCTTTTCGGAAGCCGGGTTGTTCGGGCGGCTGGAAGTCATCGAGCTTGCGCGAGAGTCGATTGGTAATGACCCTCGAGAACAACTTATAAACATGGCTCAGGAGTGAGATGGGTCTGTAGTTCTTTAGAAGAGCTTTGTCACCCTTCTTGAAGAACAGCACCACCACACTCCTGGTCTACGACTCTGGAACGTCGCCCCCGAGGATAACGGAGTTAAATAGCTTTTGAAGGGCTATTAAGACTGGCTTGCCGCCCGCCTTCAGAAGCTCTGCCGTAATTCCGTCATCTCCCGGTGTCTTACCGTTACGTAGTTGTTTGAGAGCCATTCTGATCTCGTACAAGCTGATGTCCGGGATTTCTTCGGTATAGTGCCGAGTTAGCTTGGATCTGGGATCTTGGACCAAGCCGACAACGGGATTTCGGGATGATTTGTATAACTGTCCATAGAACCTTTCGACCTCTCCCAAGATCTCACTTTGGGATGAAATGACAGTGCCATCGTCGGTCTTCAGCTTAGTCATTTGGCTTTGCCCAATAGACAGATCTTGTGCAAACACTTTTGAGCCACGATTACGCTCTATCGCTTCTTTAATACGGAGCGTATTAAATCGGCGAATATCGCGACGCACAGACCTGGAGATCTGCCTATTTAGCTGCCTATGTTTGGACCAATCGGCTGAAGACTGCACCGTCATTTCTTTTCTCCGCCCCATGAGCTCGAGAGTCTGGTCAGAAAGTTTTTTAGGTCTATTAATGCGGTGAACCTTGAAAAATTTCGACCCAACCGCGTGGACAGTTTCCACGAACCTGTTGTTCATATCGTTCGGAGATTCGCATTCATCCAGACATTGGAAGCGATTGTGTAATTCGAGTTGAAAGCCTTCGAGGTTCTGGTATTGGACAGATGTAGGTCGGAGTGTAGACTTCATCAAGCGTGACCGCTCGACTTTTGTGTGGATATCAAATGTGGCTCGTACCATCCGGTGATCGCTCCCAGTTTTAATCCTGCTGATCACTGAGACATCATTGAATATCTGTCGTTTGTCTGACAAGATGAAGTCTATCTCGTTTTTTGTTGAACCATAGGGGCTAATCCAGGTCCATTTCCTTTGTGGCTGCTTCCTGAAGAAGGAATTCATCATAAAGAAGCTTTCCTTCTCCAGAAAATCAGCCAGTTTCTGGCCCCTCTGGTTTCTCTGTCCATATCCATGTTTCCCCACTCTCAACTCATCATCACTCCCTTTGCCTATTTTCGCGTTAAAGTCTCCCATGACTACCGTGAAGTGGGTTTTGGAAGTGTGTATGGCTTTCGAGATGTCCTCGTAAAATGCCTCCACCTCGTCGTCGGAGTATGTCGAGGTTGGTGCGTATACATGTATAACCTTCAGCGAATACCTCTTGGTAATTCTGAGTATAAGGTACGCTACCCTTGTCGACACACTCTCGATCCTCTCCACGTTGTCTACGAGAGACCTACGAACGATAAACCCTATACCACCTTGGGACGGGTGATCGCCCTCCCGGTAGAAGAGCAAGTTTCCAGACTGGAGGATTATCGTGCCCTCGCCCTCTCTTCGCACTTCTGATAATCCTACAATGTCCCAGCGGATTTTGCTCAATTCCTCTTCCAGCTCGATGACCCTCTCATCAGTCCTGAGTGTCCGAATGTTTTGCGTTACCAGGGCCAAGGGTCGTTTTTGTTGGTAGCCGGATCGCTGCCGGAGATTCCTCGCACCCCCTGCTCCACCACTACTGGGTCCGCCACCAAAATAAGCCCGTAGAGTACCGGAGCCGCCGTGACTGGGGGCCCATTATTTATTGTACGCCATTTCTAACAAAGGGGATATTGCCGTAATCGCCACGCTTGGCAGGCGGATTGGCGATCGCAGTATAGGTGTTTTACGTTTCCCAGGAGAGAGCTGCTGCCCTGCTCTCCTGGTGAACCCTCAGCCGATTTTTACGACTCCCACGGGCAAGTAAGGGGTGGCGACATATGTATTCTCAGCCCGTCGCCACACGGGTAATTTTCAAATATTATTATTGTCAAAATAATGTAAAAATATTAGATAAAATAAGTAAATAGGTACTCGACAACAGTATAACAAATTCAATAAGTATATATAAATATACAAAGAGCCACTTAGTGTAAAGATGGCGTCCATTACGGATTACAGCGCAAATATGAAAAAGCGCGCGAATGATTTATGATCTCTGTATAATATTTATCTTTTGGTTCACCGTGATCTTGTAGAACAGCGACATAAAAGCACTCGAGAAACACTTAGAGGTTTTCACTGTGATTTTAGATGATGATCCGAGCATTAGTGAGCTGTTAAGTATTTCTGAAATACGTATTTTATGAAAGCGAGAAGCCGCCATTTTGAAGACAAAGGAATTTTTTGTCAGCCAGCATCTATGAAGCAAAGAATAATTTATCTGAACATATTTTTAGTATACATTGAAATGAAATAATTTTGTGAAACTATACGTACTTATTGTGTCATTATTTCAAATATAAAGAAAACTAATAGATAGAATTTTGTTTCGATAAACAATATACATCTACGATATTTACTTTTGGCACTATCAGACATTAGCTAATGTGTTCCGACATGGCAGACAAATTACTTCCTTTCAATACACAATATATTAGCTGAATACAGCTGAATGGCTGTCAAGCAATCCTCTTCACAATAGACCATAGATATTTTTTACCAATTATCAAGTGAAAAAATCAAAGTGTTTTATTTACATCTTTATTATAAGGCTTTATGCAGTAATACTGATTTCTGACTAATTATACACTATATACACATAAATAATACAATTTTTTACTTAAATTTCGCCTTTTTATTTCAAGATGTGAATCGGACATAAAACTCTACAACGGTGACGCTTTGTGAAATCAGAAACTTTATTCCATTTTTTACTGTAAAAAATGTCACATAAAATAATATAAATTAGAGTCAAAAATAAATTAAATAAAACTATAAAACTCGTGATATTTAAATCTTGCAAGATCAAAAGCATGAGTAAAATATGAAAAATAAATAGAAATAAAAATAAATAGGATTTTTATAATCCATACACAATTTCACACAGATAAAATATTTAGATACGCAATGTGCGTACAGTTATTTTCCATCAACCGAATTCTTTGAAAAATGAAATCTACTTTATATCTACAAATTTCTAATAAAACATGATTTCTGACAGAAAGTAATATAATTTGTGTTGTATTTCTTTGAAGTAAAATATTTTTATCATTTGAATAATACAATATAATTCTAATTTATTGCCAGGTAACGTTATGGTCCATGTGGTGACGAAGTAAGAATACAATCTATTATTTTGGTCCGTGAGTATCGTAAAAGACGACTAAGGGATTATAAATATGCAGAGAAAGAAAAGTCTAAATAAAACCCCATACCAAGACGCCTTTTTTGGGGTGGGCTACGGTCAGCGCATCCGCTGCCCGGCGCCGCCTAAGGCGACAGAGGGGCAGCGCGCGGCCCCGTAACCCACCCGTGACCACCGGTGCAGGATGACTTGTCGTCAGTGGTCGGCCCGATGGAATACCCCTGAGGAGTACCTTCTCCATCCCCCACTTGGGGACGTCGGTCGTCGTCCTCTCGGCGGGTGACGGCCTAACTCCCCGGTCCAGTCACCCGCGATACCTAGACGCCTAAACAGCGTGGTATAGTAGGTCAATTTTCCTCCTATTGTGGAAGAGGCTCGGGCCCAGCAGTGGCACGTATTTGAGCTGTGACGTTATGAGTTCTTGGAAATGTGCACTTGGCATTTAATGCCAGATGTATCTATAGCTTCTGATACATAAATGAATTACAATGTATATTCCAAATCTACAGTCATCTCTGATCACATAAGCCCAATGTTAGATTCTAACCTTCTTCGCAGTAGGTATCCCTCTTACTGCGAAAGAGGTTCAAAACCTAACAGTGACATACTAGGTAGTAGGTGGTAGGCGTAGTAACGCTATACAGACGGTAGGTAGCCACTGTCAGGTAGGTATAGGTTTTTATTTTCCTTTCATAAATGTTATATTATATGGATATTATATCGCTTAGTCGTCTTGTATAAACCTGTGGCCAAGATAAGGAGTAGTGATTTGTATTCGTACCACATAGAAAGCTGAAGTCTATATAATAAGAAGTATAAACAGCATTAAAAGGTGAAAATCATCATCATTTCGGCACATATAAGTTCCCACAGCTGGGCTCGAGCTTACTCTAAATAGGAGGGATATTGGCCTGCTATACCACGCCGATCAGACAGGTTGGTATAGGGTTTTATTTCGAGATTTCCTTCTCTTGCATAGATCTTATATGCTTATTATATACCTCAGTCGTCTCTTATGACACTCACGGACAAGATAGCAGTGAATTGTCTTCTTATTCCGTCACCACACGGAAAAATAAATGTTAATATATATTTACTATCTAAATGTATTTTTCCAATCGTTAATGGCAGTAGCTACTCTTATTTTATTTATATTAAACTCGTAGCCACATGGATTTGTGAATTAGATTCTCATTAAATCATTATCTGTGTAGTAACGGAGTAAGAATACAATTCCCCACTCCCTATCTTGCCCGTGGATGTCGTAAAAGACGACTAAGGGATATAATAAGCATATAACATCTCTGCAAGACGAGGAAAACTCGAAACAAAACCCTATACTAGCACGTCTGACTAGCGTGGAATAGTAGGTCAATTCCCCTCCCATTATGTAGGAGGCTTGAGCCCAACAGTGGGACATATATAGGTCGAGATGATGATGATGTATCATATTTATCATCATCGTAATCATTTACGTCCCACAGCTAAGCTCGAGCTTCTTTCATGATGATAAATTGACCTATGTATTATAAAAGAGGGTAGGAAATTGTATTCTTACTTCGATACCACACGTAAAAGATCACACAACATATTGGTTCATGAAAAATATATAATTAATAATTGTAAATAATCATATAATATTACAATTACAATCGAAAATTTTGTGAAAGCAATGATGTTATAAATATTTAAAGTGATAGATTGCAAAGATAATTGTAAGCATAACAGAAGAGAAACTCGAAAAACAAGTAATTTAATCTTAATTTCGTTTTCTTGAAATATTTTAACAAATGTACATTTCTGATATTTGGAAAATATTAAAAATATATTTATAAAGCAGATGGATTAAAATGAGATGAATAAAATATTAAGACTGAAATGAATATTATATTTTTTTGTAAGTACGCATAGATAGATAATGATTTTCTCTGTAAACAGCATTAATAATTGACAGTTTTGACGTTATCTGTCATTAATTCTCATATTGTTTTAACTGTTCTCATTGAGTGTAATTAAATAATTAATGGGACTTTTTTTATTTATTTAAGACAACACCCTGCACTAAGGAAATAATCCTTGTATTGCGGGGGGGACCTTACAAACATATAATTAACGGACACAAATTACATCCAGACTCAGGACAACAATTTGTGGATCGCACAAAGTGTGGTCCCGCGTGGGATTCGAGCCCCCGAAACTGGCGCTCTAGGTCGCTATCTTAACCACTACGCCATCTGTGCAGTTAACGGGAAAACGGGAAGACGGAAGTTGACGGGAATGTCAAAATGTCATATGGCGCTTTTAAATTATATTCATTATTTTAGTGTTTTACAGTGTTACATTGAATAATTTTGCTGAAATTTTATATAATATATAATACGGAGAAAATGCTGAAATGTAGTGAATATGATATAATAGCGAACTGCGTGCGTTTTCACATTCTGCCAAAATTACCAAGGAACGATTTGGTTGTTAGCACCAAATCAATGGTAACAACTGACTAGAATACGAAGACTAAAACTGTGAATAATCAATATGATAACTCAGCACTGGCACCAATAGCTTAGATTGTAACTTATTGCAATTAAAGAAAATGAAGAAGAAATAATTAATGCCTTTTTTCCTAGAATTTCTCACCGTATATTTTTAAACTACGCTCTCAATTTATAAATAGGATCAATATCAAGTTATCTCTGTTAGTAAAACTGTTCTTTTAACTAACTTCTATTGTTTTCCACTAAATATTGTCCTAAGCCTCACCTTAGATTATTTAGTCTGGTCACTAAATTTTATCGCCCGTATAAACCGGGCAAATTTTCTCTTACCATTACTCTTTTCGACACTACCATAACATAAACGGGTGAAATTGCGTAAATTAGCCGTATAACCATAAGGCGAAGAACTGAAGTGAACGGTTCTCATCTCCTCATCTACCCATGTAAGTCCTGTTATTGCTCTCGGGCCTCCTGCACAATGGGAAGGCAATCGACCTACTATACCGTACTGATTAGACATGTCGGTATAGGGTTTTATGTCGTGTTTTCTTTATCTTGTACAGATTTAACCCATAGGCATATAACTTAGTTGTCCTTTACGACCCCCACGAGCAAATACGGAGTAGTGAATTGTAATCTTACTTTGTTACTACACGGGAAGGTTTAATGGTTATTAATACGTTTTTATTAGCTTCAGACGTATGTATGTTAGTATGTAACGAAATCTTTGAACATGATTTTGACCCCTTTCAAAACGTCGGATTAACTCGAAATTTGGCATACTTATTAAGGACCGATGACAATTCAATATTTTAAACAGTTTGACCCGTTATCCTTACTAGGATAATCAGTATTAGCGATTTTTTGTTTTCCTGAGACCTGGAGTGTAAAGCGTATTTTTTTAGTTTTTTTTGAACTATTATTATTTATTTTAAATGAATAAGAACAGCCAGGAACAGTCTACCTCACACTTTTTGTTGATTTCATTCCCCACCAATTTTAATTCCTTGCTCAGTGTAGTAAATAGGGCGGTGCCAATGGTGCCCAGTCACAGAGTCTACTCTGGAGGCGCATGAATTGTCAGACCAGGCAGGACTATTATTTTTTAGGTTTGCTCCTGATAAGTGCCCACTACGGCCCTAGTGGTGTATTCCAACACCAATATCATCAAAAACGTATGTTAAATTAAATATAACACGCGCTATTTATTGGCAGCACACGAGCGTATTTGTGCTTAATGTTCATCGGATTCCAGCGGCCTGTCGGCTACACGGTCGGTTGGACGGAGACTAAGCTCAAAATTCTACCATACAAAGTGCTTAAAATTAAATTAAATTACAATTTACTGAAAGCAGGGTGTTATTTTATTATGGAAATATGAAGACCAAAGTGGCCCAAAAATTAAATCTTGAGCATCAGGCCACCCTGATGCTTAAGATTAAATTTTTGAGCCACTGAATTGCACTGAACGGCCACTGAATTGCACTAGTGAACTTACGTTTGAGTTTTAGGGACTGAGATACAGTGGATATAAGCGAAGTGTCTACTTAAATAACTCGTCTGAACGCCTGCTCACATCAGTTCTAGACGTTTAAAAAAATGGATCTTTCTTCTAAAATATTGGATAATAATAAGTGCTTTTCTGTGTGGTGACGGAGTAAGAAAACAAATTACCACTCCCTATCTTGCCCCTGGATGTCGTAAAAGACGACTAAGGGATATAATATGCACATAACGTTTATACAAGAGAAGGAAAACTCGTAGTGAAACCCTATATCAACATGTCTGATCAGCGTGGTATAGTGAGGTCAAATTCCCTCCCATTGTAGAGGAGGCTCGAGCCCAGCAGTGGGACGAATGTGGACTGCGATGAATGAAATAAGTGTTTTATTCTATCACCTTGAATGAAATAACGTAGGCCTTATACATAGCATTGCTATAATACCTAAAAAAAAACAATGGCATAATTATAGATGCTCGTATAGGGCGCAGAGAAGGCCATTTACGGTACTGCCTGCTCATTTAAATTCATTCTTTGTAAAATTTTTAATCTGGGCTAACTACACCTGATGCCGTCTGGTCAACGATTACGTTCCCAAGGAAGGTTGACGTTAGACAGGCGGTCACAAAATCATTGTCAAAACTCTTTGCAATAAATATGCTGAATGAAGAGTACTTATTGCGATGACACTAAGTGATTGTGATAAAAGCTAGATGTTGATAATGTGTCGTTACCGTTATCTAAATTTCAAGAAACTTGTAGTTAATAATGTTTGTTCCTTAGAGTAATAACGTATAGAAGGTAAGTTCGCGTCCAAAAAGTGAAGCATTTCAATTGGAGTCTAATGGAGCTTACGTCGGAATCGTTCCGTAGTGTACAAGGCCATTTTACTGCACGTACGTACGCAACTCTTAAAACATAAATAGGTAATTATGACGTTTTGTGCATTCAAATGGTCTCACAACACATTTGAAAAACTTAAAAAGGTTTTTAACTTTACTTTTAAAAGAATTTCGACGATTTATTTTAATAAAAACAAAATTTGATTTCATAATTTTTATAGTCGTGTGCGTGTGTACGTGTGTAAGCGCCTGCGCGCATGTAGTATTTTTAGATTCATGTTTCGAACGTTCGAAGTACCGACACTATCCTTCCATTCGTTATTATTCTAAGGTTTGTTCTTTCATTAGTTTCAGCACATATACTGTCCGATTATTGGGCTCGAGCCTCCTCCACAATAAGGGGAAAATGGAATATGCTGATTAGACATGTCGGTATAGGGTTTTATTTTGAGGTTTCCTTCTCTTGCATAGATGCTATATGCATAATTAATAATGTCGTTATCCGTGTGGTGATGACAAAAAGTGTGACAAAAAGTATATTTTGACATTTTGTAGCAAAATATACTTTTTGTCTGACAATTAATAAATTTGTGCTGTGTGGTAGCGGCTTTGAATACTACCAACCCTTGCTTTGCTCGTGGGTGTCGTAAAAGACGACTAAGAGCCCTAGATTGACCCGGACCAACTCCATCTGGTACCATTTGGGTCAACGATTACATTCCCAAGGAGGGTTGACGTCAGGCAGGCGGCCGGTCATAAAAGTCATTGCCAAAACTTTTTGCAATATGTCAAAACAGATGACATATTGCGTCGACCCCAAGTAATTGGGATAAGAGCAAGATGATGATGATCCGTGTGGTGATGGAATAAGATTACAATTCACCACTCACTTGGATGATGAAAAGACTAAGTGATATAATACGCATATAAAATCTATACAAGAGAAGGAAATCTCAAAATATAAGCCCAAACAAACCTGTCTGTTCAGCATGGGATAGTAAGGTTTTGTCTCCTAATGTGGAGGAGGCTCGAGCCCAACAGTAGGACGTATGTAACCTAAAATGACCATAATGAAATAATGTTGTAAACGATAAATTAATATAAATGACAATTTTAAAAGCCATGACCAATTATCAACTCTTCTAACTTCTAAGAGTTAAGGTTGTAATTCCTTAAACAAAATTCAGTTTTAATAAAAACCTGTAGGTATATTAGCAACGCCATTAAATAAAAAAAAATATTTGTGTCGTAATCACAGAGTAATTATATCACTGATCTTGGTTCTCTTCACAACCAGTTTTTTTTTGTTTATTTTTTATACAACGCCTTGCACTAAGGGAAGAATTCTTCCTTATTTTCACTGCAAATGTGGTATTTACACAGTTCTCGGACTCGGACAAATAACTTACCAGTGCCGTTGATGCCTGAAGGTCGGATTCTCGCGTCGTACCGGCCCGGACCGAGAATCTGATCCAGGATCTGCTTCTCTTTCTCCCTGAAATTGATCTTCCCACCATTCATGCATCTGTTTGAAAAAAAAATTTATGATTATTATGATTATATTAAGCTAGTTTTTTTGTATTTGTAAGAGTTCTGGTCTGAATCGTGTTGCGTATTTTTAATTCAAAATTTTGCGTTCTTATATTTAAAAGGACTTACTAAAAAAACTTTCTGTGTAATGACAGAGTAAGAATACTATTTACCACTCTCTTTTGCCCGTGGGTGCCGTAAAAGACGACCAAGGGATAAAAGATATACTATTTGGGGGCACGGCAGTGCCCCCGCCAAGTCGAGCAAAAAAAAAAAGTCTGGCAAAACGCAACACTGCCGTAACATACTTTTCTCGAAGCCATTCAGGCCATTTTCGACCCCCTATAATTTCGTTGTTAATAAAGCTAGAAACCTGAATTTTTAATAACCTAGCAGGCATTGTGTATTTCAAATTTCATTCAATTTGAACCAATAGTTTAAGAATTATAATTCTTAAACTATTGGTTCTAGTCAAAATTTCGTAATTTTGTCACTCACCGACTGACTGACCGATCATCAATATTGAAGTGGCACTTCTAGCAGACATAGAAGCTTCAAATTTAGAATACAATTAGTGTTTAGTGTATAAATGAAGGAAAGATTATGAAACATTGTACTTTTCATCCAGTTGCCGAGATACACTAACTGCATAAATAATTTTGTAAACTCATATAAATATATAGGATTACAAAGTTACATTTGCAGTTAATGAAATGTAACTTTGTAAAAAATAAGAATACATTTGTCGCCATCATTGTTTTTCTATGGGAATCGTAACAACCGGCTTAAGACTGCGCAGATGACGTAGTGGTTAAGATATCAACGTACCATGTTAGTGTCGCGGGTTCGAATCCCATACAAGACAAGAGCTTGTACGATCCACAAATTGTTGTTCTGTGTCTGAATGTAATTTGTGTCGATTAATTATATGTTCTTGCCGTGTGGTGACGAATTAAGAATGCAATTCACCACTCTCTATCTTGCCCGTGGATATCGTATAAGACGACTATGGGATATAATATGCACATACCATCTGTGCAAGAGAAGGAAAACTCGAAATGAAACCCTATATCAACATGTCTGACCAGCATGGTATAATGGGTTAAATTCCCTCCCATTGTGGAGGAGACCCGAGCCCAACAGTGGGACATATGAGGGTTGCGATGATGATGCGATGTTGAATTATATGTTTGTAAAGTCCCCCACAAAATAAGGATTATTATTCCCTTAGTGCAAGGCGTTGTCATTTAAAAAAAAGATTCAACAGGAAGGAGAGTGGGCAGCAGCTTTCGCCGGGGAAATGTGTGATATCTCACTGCGAAACCAACCCGCCTACCTAACGTGGCGACTACGTCATTATTCCTCATAAGGCGAAGAAAAATGAGTTCTAGTCATGGCAACTCTGTTACCCTTGAGCGTCGTTGGATTCAAGTGCCACAGTACGGCACTTTATGGTGACGCATGAGGGGGGGGGGGGGTCTATGTTCTACAGTGGACGGCGATAGGCTGAATGATGATTGGCATAATAGGTGTAAACAGATACCTAGATATAATTATCTTTAAAGATAACTTGTAAAATGGTCAATCAACTTAATGAAAAAGCAACCGTGGGACGTGTCTTATGAAATTGTACCAAAATCTCCCAAAGTATTAAGCAAACTAAATTGCCTCAAATTTATCTGAAAGAAAGAAAGCCATCATTAGGCTCGATTGCCATCAAAGCGGAAGGAGACTAGAGGAGATGTGTTTCGAAAAATCAACCAAATTTCTTTACTACCACATCTCTTCGTTTAGTTTAGGTAGAATTGACTCAAGCGGAAAGGAGAGATGTCTCATTTTTCAGAAAGTGGACTCTAAGAAAATCCTTTGTTGGTATTCCAGAAGTAGAAGGTACCGGCAAGGCAAATAAGTAGGTCTATCTACAAAAAGAAATGAGATACCATCAAAAACAAGACTTGTAAAAAAAAGCCAAGCCTCGCAACTGAGTTGTTCTACCATAAAAATTTGTGAGATCCATGTAATACTAAGTCGGTTAACTCATTCAGTCTCTGCTTAAGGGACCTTTCTTCTTAAGTTATTCCGTAAATAGCTAACCTAACAACTTCTTATAGTGACTATATCAATATTAAAGATCTTTTATGTTTTAAATAAATAGATTGACTTGGCACGTTTAACATACTGTAGTATATTTAAAAAATCTTTTTTCGGAGTTATACTTGCAGTATTGGCACATAATGGTACGATACTACCACGAAAACTTTTAATGTTTGATATTTTTCACATCAATACAAATAATTTATTCTGTACTAGCAACCCGTCCTCGCTGCGCTTCGCTTTCAATCACCTAACCCGCATACTTCCCGATCTCGTGGGAGTATCGGGATAAAATATAGCCTATGTTACTCCCTAATATTATAGATTTTCATTGGTGAAAGAATTTTTAAAATCGGTTCCGTGGTTGAAGTGTTAAAGCGTAACAAACAAACAAACTTCGCATTTATAATATTAGTAAGGATAAGCCCCTTTTTTTGCGGTGGGCTACGGTCAGCGCACCTGCCGCCCGGCTCCGTTCGGGGCGATAGAGGGGCGGCGCGCGGCCCCGTAACCCAACCATAAAGCACTTCGCCTTCGTCGTTGGGCCGACCACCGGTGCAGAGTTCCTTGACTTCAGTGATCAAGGATAAGCCCCTTAGGGTCAATTTCACATATCATTTGAAAATAATCTATCACCGGTTTGAATCGCGGCCACAAGCTGAGATCCGGCAAAAAACTCAGCATGCTCGTTAGTTTGTAATTTATTTCTTTTAAATGAAAAGTAAGAGAAGGAAGACTCGAAATAAAACCTTGTACAAACCCATCTGATTGACGTAGCATTACTATGCTACTGGCCGATTTCACTCCTTTCCAGGAGGAAACTCGAGCCCAACAGTGGGACGTGAATTATCTGAAATGAAATGTAATTACATATATGTACACAATACATAGTATTACCTCCAGTGTGATGCCCTTTGAAAAATAATACATTTTTTTTAATGAAATTTCTTATGACACGGTGTGGGCTTGGCAGCCGGAGGCTAGGCGAAGACAAGTGTAATTTTTTTCCGTTACGACCGTTTCTATAGTGTAGACGGTTACTTATAGCGCTTATGCTATTGGCTGTGTCCAATCGTAAGTGCGCGCTTTTAAGGCAGTGACTAATTTTGCTGGCAAAGGCGCTATTTTCTTTATCTAATTTAGCTTTTAGAAGGACGTTGTTAAACATATGTTCAATTATTTTTCCATATTTTTCTTTACTAACTCCATAAGGCTACGTCCGGGGCGACAGAGGGGCGTAAGCACGCGCACTCGTAACCCACCCGTGACACGTCGCCTTCGTCGTTGGGCCGACCACCAGTGCAGGCTGACTTGTCGTCAGTGGTCAGTCCGACGGAATACCCCTGAGGAGTACCCTCTCCTCGACCACCGTCCCCTTCTCGGGCAGGACGTCGGTCTTTCCTCGCGCGGTCGGTCTCTCAGTGGGTGACGGACTAACTCCCCGGTCTAGTCACCCGCGGCCTTGGCTAGGGGATATAACCATGCCTAACTTCAATTCTTAGTTCAAGGAAAGAGAAAAAATGTTGGGGACTCTGCGAATTTCAACTTAAAACCTAATTTTAAATAGCAAGCTTGAAGACTAATATTTTTTTTTAAATACAACACCTGCTACTAAAGAAACAGTCACTTGACAGATACTTGTATTGCGGGCGTCTTAACAAAACTAAATAATAATTAACGAACACACATTACATCCAGATTCAGAATGAAAATTTGTGGATCGCTCAAAGTGTTATCCTGTGCGGGATTCGAACCGGCGACACTGGCACGGTAGGTCTTCATTACTACGCCATCAAGGCAGTCGAGTATCTTAACCACAAATACAGCTCGTATTAGTAGCTGATTGTTGCTAGTTTTGAATTAAAAAAATATTTACACATTATTAGTCTCTTCCTGTCTTTAATTTCTTTATATATGTCCTAGTCCATCAGAAAGCCAAATCGTCGCATCAAACAATGTATGGTCACACTGTCAATGGTATCTTTTGGGAATTTTGATGGAAAACGTAAAACATTTTTAATACATATTCAATACACTCCAGTAGCTCCTCCGCATTACAATACATAAAAAGCCATTAAAATGATTAGGTAATTAAAATATTTGTAAAAGGAATACAATGCAAGATCTTTCACATTACCGCCAAAAAAAACCAACGAGCACTTCCTTTGTTTAACTAAGGCTATTAAAAAAAGAGTTTTCAATAATTCCCCAGTCATTAATCCCTAATTGAAGGTTAAATGTCAAGTAACTATTAAAAGTTTTAATTATTTAAGCTATAACTATATTTTCATTTTAACGAGTTTAGCTAATAAATTAGACCAGCAATTTGAGTTTCTAATTCATTTAACATGCTGAAAGCGGTTTATTTGACGTCTTACTTTTTTTATTTGCGGAAGAACTCTATTAATCATCGTTAGCCTATTTGTGTCAACTATATTTTTTTTTTTGTAAATTAAACGTGTGCCTGCGTAATTAATTCATTGTAGCATGCTTTTATTTATTCTTAATTTTTTATTGCATTGATTGTTGATAAGTGAGCAGCCTAATCTATGATAAGGGATAACTCATCTGCTTTATAAGGGTGAATCCATGTCACTGCTTATCGTGAGGTTTGGGCGTCCATTTATCTCACTCACCGAACTAAGCTGCTGATACTCAGAGTATTTACTGCGAGAGAGTGGTGCTTCCCTGGATAAGCCAACCCATTTATTTGTTCGTCACAAATATAAACCTACCACTAGTGTGATATTACAATTTTGAACTCTAATATAGCTTAGATATTTTAACTTATGAAAAGGAAATATAAAGAAAATTCCATATCAAAATCATGTTTTTTGTGACTTATAATAAAAAGTTACAAAAACGTCGGGTAGTTTGTAAAATTTTATTTTCGGTGCAACATGACAATCAACGATCGATACACTCAACCCATAAATAAATGGTTAAAAATCTATAATTGATATTTCTTAATGAGTATTAACACCAAAACTTAGATAATTTTAAGTTTGAAAATTGAATTTACCTGCGCGTTATTTATTACTAGCAACCCGCCCTCGCTTCGCTCCGGTTTGAGTCGCTTTACCCGCGTAGTTCCTGTTCCCGTGGGAATACCGGGATAACATATAGCCAATGTTACTCCCTGATATTATAGCTTTCCATTGGTGAAAGAATTTTTGAAATCGGTTCAGTGGTTTAAGCGTGAAAGCGTAACAAACAAACAAATAAACAAACAAACAAACAAACAACCTTACTTTCGCATTTATAATATTAGTAAGGATTATTTGTACAATACATTGATTAAGGGACGCCATACTTATAAGTTTTTTAATCAAGATATTCTAATTTTAAATGTTAATAATTAGCTGGCTTTACTCACATACAATTAGAACGTGAATAGGTATGTTGTGCGTCCTTTAAAAAATATATTTTTTTCAAATAATACAGTGGTTTACTTTGATTTTACAGCCTTTAGGCACGCTACTTTCAATCTTAATAGCTACATGATAATAATAAATTAATATAAATTTTCGATTTCCTTTGCAATATATTATTAATACATAAAAAAAGTTTATTCAACCAACCTGTCAGTTTCATTAAGTTTCCCGCCAATAATTTTGATATCCGTAAGAGTTGAAAGTCGTTAACTGACTGTTTATTTATTCATATACTTAAATATTCAAAGACTGAATAGGTAATCAGGTAGAAATAATGGAGATTTTATGAAAAGCTTCAAGCAGTAATTTATTTATATAAGTAATAAATTTTAAGCGTATTTTTTATCTTTGTATTCTCCATTCATTTAATTTAATACTCTTAGACTTTGATTATACACACGCTCTTAGAGTAATAACGTATAGAAGGTAAGTACGCGCACGAAAAGTGAAGCATTTCAATTGGAGCCTAATGGAGCTTACGCCGGAACCGCTCCGTAATGTACAAGGTCACTGTACTGCACGTACGTACGTAACTCTTAAAAAATATGGTGTCCTAACACATTTGAAAAACTTAAAAAGGTTTTTAACATTACTTTTAAAAGTAATTCGACGATTATGTTAATAAAAACAAGATTTCATTTCATAATTTGTATAGTGGTGTGCGTATACATACAGCAGGACGTATATGAGCTAAAATGGTGATGATGATGATGATGGTATTATTTGCCATTTTCTTTTTGGGATGGGTTGTGGGTGGCGCACGCCTCGCACCACTCCATCCGGCGCGAAAGAGGGGCGTAAGCACGCACACCCGTAACCCACCCGCGATGCAGGTCGCCTTTGTCATTGGACCGACCACCAGAGCAGGGTGATTTGACGTCCAACGGAATACCCCCTATTTGGGGTACCCTCCCATATTATTTGCCATGCCAGTGTGACAGCTTCAATTTCCACGTAACACAATATTTTGCGCAACCTACAAATTATTTTTCTGAGCGCGGGGTGTAATTTGTATCCGTTATTTATATTTGTGAGTTGCCCTGAAATATAAGAATTATTTCTTTCGTGCAGGGTAAGAAAAGTTAAAATCTTATTTAACAGAGACACCTAGTTGTGCGAGCTAGTTAAGAGAGAAATATTTCTCACACAGATGTAGAATTCTATGTGGTATGTGCCAAAGAAAATGCCACCAGCAGTTTGATAATGTTTGCTGCGGGAATTATGTATTGTCATATGTGTGCGAACATCTTCATATAAGAATGAATAGAAATAGAAGGTTGTGCAGGGTACTTGAACGCCATTTTTTTTTAACTGGTTTTGGCGAAAACGTAGCCCACCCGAAGCACATAGGGTGGTGAAAGCGTGGTAGTCATAGGCAGCAAACTGTTGTCGTGGCGTCGCCCTTGCACGATCTGCCTCTCTGTTCGAAATAAGGCCCTATACCAACAAGTCCAACCAGCGCGCTATAGTAGGTGAATTTCCCTCCCATCGTGGAGGAAGCTCGAGCCCAGCAATGGGACGTATATGAGCTGTGATGATGATGAATACAGTGTATTAGAACTCGGTAGATGGCGCTACGATAGATTTCAAGGAATTATAAGTAGAAATTTTCGTTTCGTTAATTATATAAACTTCCATTCAATATATTTATTACAGTTTATACTGCTACTGCAAAGCTATATACGTAATAAATATTAAATAATCCCTCAATAGTGGTAGAACAATACTGTTGAGAGTTGTCTGTCTACAGACGCGAGCCAGTCCGTCCGGGCCATGGAAGTAGTACTTATTACTTCCATAGTCCGGGGTAGTACCACACTGAGTAGAAAATCGACGTCTCAGTAGTAGCAATTTGTTACTGCGCTTCGTTCGGTGAGCGAGAGAGCCTCAAGCCCAAATTTATGAGGGTGTTTGCGTGTGTGAACCTCATTGAACGCATTCACACGCCCTTCACTTTCTTCGTGGTAGGCAACAGCCTTGTAAAGGTCCATGAGCGGCAGCAACACTTACCATCAGGTGTACTGTTTGCTCGTTTGCCACCGATAGCAATAAAAATATATTCATCATCATCGCAGCCCACATAAGTCCCACTGTTGGGCTCGGGCCTCCCCCACAATGGGAGGAAAATTGACCTACTATACCATGCTGGTCAGATGTGTTGGTATAGGGTTTAATTTCGAGTTTTCCTTCTCTTCTCTATAAAAATATATTAACGGTGCGAAGTATTATCATGGGTCTTTAAGTTAATAATATTAAGTACTCACAACTTAAGTGTATTATTTATTTTTCATGAAATAAAAATAATGCAAAAATAAAACGTAATTTAGAAACGTAGCGTCATGTATAAAAAATGGTCTTGACGAGTTTAATAGCCGAAAATATACAGGTTGCTTGAATTTGAACTTTTTTAGTTCAAAATTTTTAAAATTTTGTTATTTTTATTTATTTCTTTATGATCGTATCATCTCATATACATCCTACTTCTGGGCTCTGAGAGGAAAATTGATCTACTATACAACGCTGGTCAGATGAGTTGATATAGGATGTTATTTCGAATTTACCTTGTTATTACTTCAAGTTTTCCTTTTTTCTCCTTTGTATATATACATACAAATAAATAAAATTGTCTAATGTAAAAATGTATTAATAAGCTGAAGTATTTAGTTATTGCGTCATTCAAATAAGAATTATATTAAATTATATATATAGAATTAGGTATAGTACCTAAAACAAAAACATAATTTTAATTTTTGTCTTTCTGACTGTTCATTCCAATCTAGAAAACGGCTGGACCGATATTAACGGATCTTTCACTGGTAAGAAAGAAAAAAAGAAAATACTTTTATTACCACCGTCTCGACACACAACAACAAAGCAGCAATATTAAACACAGTTAATACTTATCTAAAATCCGTTGGCAATTGCATGTGTCGTGACCGTGTCAACGAGGCGTACACTCAGCATAATGCTGCGTTATGAGGGCACAACACAGCGCTGGTTTTCAGTGTCAACCTCAAGTGACTTACGGGGTACAATTATATAACAAGTTCACTTAACTAATGTATAATATGAAGGCAAAATGTTAATAATAATAAAAAGTGAATAGTAGTAGTCGTATACAATATCAAATAAAATTATAGTAATTATAGTAATATAAGTTAATTGTTATGTATATAATATATATATATGTATACAATACATATATATATATATATATATACACATACATATATATACATATATATATACACATATATATATATATATATAAATACCTAAATAATACATCCTATTCAATATAAATAGACATATAATACAATGCAATATGATACGTATTAATAATCTGCACAAGTGCACATATATATGTACATCAAAATTGAGTAAAGAAGGAAGTGTATTGGTGTATAAAGGTAATGTTGTTTATATCACATATAAGTAACATCCGATTTCTGTTCATAAAGTAATAGTCTTTTTATGTGAAATCTGAAAGTACCTTTTGTTTGTACCTTCTGGTAGATAGTTTATGTTACAAGGAGTTATTTGTGCTTTAAACTTCAGAAAACCGAAGGCCGAAAGTAAAAATGCATTCAAATGCAAACGCGATAAAATCCGTAAAAATAATTTTATTTCCTATGTATATTCTCCCGTTTGGTAAGAATACAATACACATACAATACACCATCCTCTCTTTTACACACAATATTTATTCAAGACAAGGAAACCCTGAAATGAAACCTTATGCCAACAGATCTGATTAGCGTGGTATAGTAGGTTAATTTCTCTCCCCTAGAAGGAGGCCCGAGCCCAATAGTGGAACATGGACTGAGATGATAGTTATTCTCATAAACATCCGAATTTTATTTTAATTTAGGACACTCTGTATAAAAAATATTGTTCAGCGAGTGGGTGTTTGTGGAATTTTAAGACGTTGATATATGTATCAAAATTATTATTGTTTTATACTGGAATGAAAGGGTGATATAGATATAAATTACTAGCTATGCCTGCGACTTTGTTCATGTTTGTTATCACCCATCGAAGGGATTACAACTTTTGATAACATAGCCGCTATACTTCTTAATATCGGTATTATTTAGTTTTAAAAGGGATAAATAGGGGATTAATAACCGATGTGGTGACGAAGTAAGAATACAATTCACCACTCCCTATCTTGCTCGTGGATGTCCTAAAAGACGACTGAGGGATATAATACGTATATAACATCTATGCAAAAGAAGGAAAACCCGAAACAAAACCCTATATCAACCTGTCTAACCAGCTTGGTATAGTATGATCAATTTCTCTCTTTTTGTGGAGGAGGCTTGAGCCCAGCAGTGGGACGTATATGAGCTGAAATGAAACAAAGGATTCTTAACGTACAGATGGCAATGATTAAGAGTCTCAACATTCCGTGCTACCATAACAAGTAAATGCGGGCCTCCATCAGCGCCGTCAAGCTGAGAAGCCGCGATATGAAAAAGTCGGTAATCTAAATCTGAGAACACCAACTTTGCCTTCAGCGACGTCTCAAGCTGAGGCTCGTACCCTAAAGCAGGGCCGTTAGGTAAAGTGGCTTGGCTTATTTTTAGCGTATAGTGGTACCACGCTGGTCAAACGGATCGATAAAGTAATGATTTACACACTGTAAATAAAGCTGCTTCACGGTTTTTATCGCGTTTGTATTTGATTTTTGATTGCCCGACGTTTCGAACAGTTTGCAGTGTTCATGGTCGCGAGCGGACTAAGATGTCTCACGTCCATCAAGTCATCGTTATTACAGAGAATTAAACTTATCATCTATTTGATTTTTGATTGCCCAACATTTCGAACACTTTACATGGACTCCCCGTGTACACGGGCGGACTAAGATGTCTCACGTCCATCAAGTCATGGTTATTACAACGATTTATAATTATCTACCCCTTACAGTAATTAATTATCAAATTTTGACCCACATTTTGTACAAATTTATTGCCAATACAAGAAAAAAATGATTCTATAGGAAAATGGGTTGATAAAAGGTTTTATGGCGAGTTTTTCTTCCCTTAATTCTATGCATAATATTTCTATTAGTAGTTTTTACGGGTAAATTAATATGTCTTATTAAAACGTTAATGTGGATTTTGTTGATCAAATCTATTCCAGTTGTGATGTATTCATCTACACTAATATTATAAAGAGGAAAAATTTGTATTTTTGTGTATGTGTGTATGTTTGTAATGAATAAACACAAAAACTACTGAGCTGATTTCAAAAATTCTTTCACCATTGGAAAGCTACATTCACCCAGAGTAACATAGGCTATATTTTATACTGGTATTCCCACGGGAACAGGAACTACGTGGATAAGGCAATTGAAACCGAAGCGAAACGAGGACGAGCTGCTAGTTCTAAATATATTTAGCCATTCTGACGCGAATGTGTAACAATGAACAATAATACTCTGACTTTTTATTTTAGACATGCCAATTACTTTGCTGATACTATGCAATTTAGATCTTTTTTAATACAACCACAAAATAATAACAGCAAAACGGCTGGTGTAGCAAAATACTGATGTTACTGAAACTTGGAGAAAAATTTATAAAACCTAAAGAAAATTGAGGCCCCAATATAGCCATAAACTTTCCCCGGGGTTGTGAATTGTATTCTTACTCTGTCACCACACGAAAAACGTAGTTCAATATTCATTCATCTCAGACTGTAAATTCCCACTGTTGCGCTCATTCTTGGCTATTCCGTGTAGTGACGAAGTAATAATACAATTCACAATCCTTTCCCTTGCCCGCGGGTGTCGTAAAAGACAACTAAGGGATATAATATGCATATAATATCTATGCAAGAGAAGAAAAACTCGAAATAAAATCCTCTTCTCCCATTTTCCTCTTCCTCCCATAGTGGAAGAAGCCTGAGCTTAACAGTGGCACGTGTACGGGCTAACATGATGATGATGGGCTCAGGGCTCCTTTACAATGGGAAAGTAATTGACTTACCAAACCATGCTGGTCAGACGTGTTGGTATAGGGTTTTGTATCGAGTTTTCCTTCTCTTGTATCGATGTTACCTGCATATATCCCTTAGTCGCCTTTTACTACACCCACGAGCAGGAGAGGGGGGTGGTTAATTGTATTCTTACTCCGTCACCACATGGATATATATAATTTATTTGTAAATATAGTTACACTAGTTTATTTAGAAACCCTTTTTATAAATATAACCATAATAAATAATCAGTTGAATGAATGAAAAACAAAATGCCTTTCATTTCTTTATAACGGCCATTAATCAAAATGAATTATATTGTTTAAGATATCGTAAATGTTTATTGAACATATTTTTTATTGAATAGATAAAATAATTATAATAAATCATTCTTACAGTATTTAAGAGATAGCTTATAATGAAGACAAATTGCTGTAAATAATTATTTTGTATTTAAAACTAACTACAGTGGATCCGCGGTAATCCGGCCCCAGTCTAATCCGGCACCCCTTGTAATCCGACATGTCTAGATTGTTGAATATTTTGTTTTCGTAAAGTTTTGCTAATGTAAGTTATACATGATAGAACAGGTTACAACTTGTACGCGACATTAAGTACTATTTGGCTTTAGTTCTGATTCTGATTGTTTAATTTGAATTTGACTATACGTGGCCTGACATGCGTTCATAGTTAATTTATACATTGTATATTACACTAGGGATACTCGATGAACATCGATGTTGAAAAGAAAAACATCGATGTTTTAACATAGATGTTGAAAAGAAAACATCGATGTTAAAAAGGGAAACATCGACGTTGAAGGGAAAACATCGATGTTGAAAGGAAAACATCGATGTCGAAAAGGAAACATCGTGGAATGTCGGGGTAATGACGGAAACGCAGCTGCGAAGGCAATTTCCTAAAAAAAAACGCTCATTAAGCTCATTGCCCGCAGGATTTTATATCGTCGCCGTAACAGCGATGTCATAACTCCCGCCGTAATGTTACAACATTCGATAAATTTCCTAAAAAAAAGGTCATCAAAATTTGCCTGGAAGATTTTATGTTCTCATAGTAACATCGATGTCAAAAACATTCGACAGATTTCCTAAAAAAAAGGACATCAAAATTTGCCTGGAAGATTTTATGTTCTCGTAGATGTCGATGTAACATCGATGTCAAAAACATTCGACAGATTAACTAAAAAAAAAAGCTCTTCAAAATATGCCACGAGTTTTATATAACATCGATATTATACAACTTCGATGATATCGATATTTCTGTAACATCGATGTTCGGTGTTCGATAAACATCGAACATCGATGTTGGGCTTTCGATGTTGACATCGATGTTAACATCGATGTTTTTCTAACATCGATCATCCCTATATTACCTATTAGACTACATACGTACCTATTAGATTACAAGGTACTCTTTTGTAAAAAAATCCGAACTATAAGGGGTCTTAAGCAGTGCTCTATAATCCGACAAATTCGATAATCCGACACTGCCGTGCAAAATGTTTGTCGGATTACCAGGGGTCTCCTGTATATTCCTTATTATGGTGACGGAGTAAGAATATAATTCACCACGCCCTCTCTTACCCGTTGATGTCGTAAAAGACGACTAAGGGATATATTATGCATATAACATCTGTGCAAGAGAAGAAAAACTCGATATAAAACCCTATACCAACATGCCTGACCAGTGTGGCATAGTAAGGTCAATTTCCCTCCTATTGTGGAGGAGGCCCGAGCCTAGCAATGGAACGTATACGAGCTGTGATGATGATGATGATGATGAAATTAGGGTCGATTTTTAAGTTATATCACTAGGCTCTTATACAAATTACTTGGAATCGACGCAATAGCGATTGGTAATAGTTTTATGACCGGCCGCAGTCAACCCACCTTGAGCAGTTAATTATTGACCAAACGGTTTCTCAGATTGATGTTAGCCGAGGTCACGAGTTGACGGACCAGTCATTAGTCCGCCACACGCAGAGAGCTCAACTGAGTGAGAGCGACGCCTCGGCAACACGGCCTCGTTGCCGGGACGTCGAAGGGGACGGTACCCGAAAAGGTTATCCGCCGGGCCGGCCAGGGATATCAAGGAATCTGTACTAGTAGTCGGCCCAATGTTGATGGGGAGGGAATATAGTAGGTTATGGGTCACACGCCGCCCATCCTTCACCTCTTACAAATTAGGCGGATTGTCTGCCAGACCATAACCTGATTATTATCATCATCACAGCTCATATACGTCCCACTGTTGGGCTCTAGCCTCTTCCACAACGGGATGGAATTTGACCTACTATACCACGCTGATCAAATAGGTTGGTATAGGGTTTTATTTCAAGTTTTCCTTCTCTTGTATAGTTTTGATATGCACAGGACATCCCTTAAGCGTCTTTTACGATACTCACGGGTAAGAAAGATCTTAGCCTATCTCAAAACAAAAATAACAAAAAAGTCGTTGTAAACTCATATTCTTCCCTTACGCCAATAACGAGCAATTTAAAAGTTGGTAGATTCATAACCTCATCACAGATAGTACAAATTTATATATTGATCCACAAATTATGTGTACCGAATCTGGGAATAATTTATGATGTAATTTATGTTTGTAAAGTCCCTTGAGTTACGACAATTTATTATTTATCACGTTGTAGTTTGTTTAAAAATATCGTCTTCTACGATTGAATGAAATACGACGCTGTACAAAAATTTCTTTGACATTTTCACAGATAACGTTTGAATTAAAAACAATCAAGGCAAGATACTAGAGTCGAAATCTGTACAAATAAATAAAGTAGAAGTATTTATTTATAGTTTAAAAATACTGGGCTTTTTCCATGCTCACACGGTTATTTGCACGACACCTATGCCTAAAATACAGTTTAAAAAATTTTGTCTGTCTGTTTGTTTGAGGTAATCTTCAAAACGTCTGGACCGATTTTTATAATATTTTACTACTAGGTAGCTATCTATATACGGAGTAACTTAGGCTATATTTTGTCCCGATATTCCCACGGGAGCGGAGACTACGCGCGTAAGGCGACTGAAACCGAAGCGAAGCGAGGGCGGGTTGTGAATAAAAAATACAAAATTGCAAGATAGGGTTATTTTATAGGGTAATTTAAGATAGGGTAATTTTCTGTGCGATGACGGCATAAGAATACATAATTGTCTTCTTATGCCGTCACCGCACAGAAAATTATTATAATTATATAGTTATACTAGCTGACCCAACAGACGTTGTTCAAATAAAGCGCCACCTATCGGATCCAATTGTGAATCTAAACCATTGTCGAATCCCCTTGAACATGCACAAAAAAAAAAAAAAAAATTTCATCAACATCGGTCCAGCCGTTTAGGAGGAGTTCAGTAACATACACACGTACACAAAAATTTATATATAAAGATATATAGGGTAAAGCCGGGATAGATGCCCCACTTTTTGGAAAAGCTCCCTAATTTTAAAAATATTAATTGAATAATTTCTATGTATGTAGATAGCTTAATCATTTGTTTTGAAATGTTACAATTTTGTTTTTTCTGACCTATTAATTATAGATTTTGCAAAATGTAGCTTCTCGTGGACCCCTTTTTTTGAAGATAGACGCTTACTTGAATGGATAGTTGTCCCACCATGGAAATAATGTGGAGGATAGGTACCTGCAGTGCGGGATACATGCCCTTCATGTATAAAACAGCAATTTCTCCAAGAAATAGTATATATAATGATATACCTATGCTTAATACTAATGTTAAATGCTTGCGCATTTTCAGGTACAGGTATTATGTGTAACTTCTGGTATCTGGTTTTATTTTCAGACTTTTAGATTTCCCCAGCAACTACGTAGAAAAAAAAATTGACGCACTTATCGTCTAACGTCTGTTTGTTCTTTTGGTGATAAAATTGTGACACAATAAAAAGAAATAACGTAATTCGTATTTTATACTAAAGCTTTCCTAATGGAAACATCCGGCGTTCAAAGACGTGAAGCTTCGTAATGGTTCTATTAGTCACAGTTACTTTTATTTATTTAAAGACTAGCTGTTACTTGTGACTTAGTTTACACAGAAGTTAACAAAAAGAAATTGCACAGATCGTAAAATATACGAAAAATTTTCGTCACAGTTCATAAACGTCCCACTAAACTTAAACCTCCTCCTTCACCATGGGAGGGAAGTTCACTTACTGCACCACGCTGGTCAGGCGTGTTGGTCTTATTCCGAGATTTCTTCTCTTGTATAGATGCTGTACGCATATTATAATCCCTTAGTCATGTTTTACGACAACCACGGGTAAGAAAGAGGGTGATGATTGTTTTTTTTATTTTTTTATTGCCAACGGTGGCAAACGAGCAAGCAGCACACCTGATGGTAAGTGATACTGCCGCACATGGACCTTTGCAATACCAGGGGCACAGCCAGGCCGCTGCCTACCGTGAAGGAAATACTCTTCTTAAACCCCGTTTAAAGAAGGACATGTCATAGCGCTCGGGAAACACAGCAGCAGGTAGTTCATTCTAGAGCCTGCACGTACGTGGAAGAAATGATCGCTGAAAACGTACAATTGAAGACTATAACGTTTCCAGGTGAAATGGATGAACCCTGCTACGATGTCGAGTGGTACGTTGGTAGAATGGTGACGGTGGTACCAAGTCAAACAGTTCCTCGAAGCACTCCCCGTGTAAGAGTCTCGAGACGGACGGAGTCGGAAGACGGAGTATTCTTACTCCGTCACCACACAGAAATTATGATTTATTCTTAATATAAATTTGGATTAAAATAAATACGGATAGCGTTTTTTACGAAAATGTATTTAGATAAGAATAGTTTTTCAAAGAAATCACCTGAAAAAGTGAATAACCAGGTATTGAACTGGGGCTGTCTATATGGGCTGTCTACTGCTCGATTTTTCCACCGAGCTATTTTTGCTCTTAATGGCAGTGATTAAATTATACCTTCAAATTCTAATTATATTTTTAAAGCTATACTTGAAAATAATGAGAGTAAATTTTTACGATGCGGGTGCACGCCGTTACGAAAAACCACCCTTTTCTTTTTTTTTGGGGTGGGTTGCGGTCGGCGCGCTCCTAACACCACTCCATCCGGGGCGACAGAGGGGCGTATAGCACGCAACACCCGCAACCCACCCGAACACCACGTCGCCTTCGTCGTAGGGCCGACCACCGGAGCAGGGTTACTTGTCATCAGTGGTCGGCCCGACGGAACGAAAAACCACCCTGAAGTTAGTTTTCGGGCCGGCCACGGGGGACAAGGAACTCGGTACCGATGGCCAGCCCAATGCCGAAGGAGAACAGCGCGCCGCTCCTTCGTCGCCCCGAACGGAGCATACAGTGGGTTGACTATAGCCCATCCAAGAAAAAAAATAATAGGGATCTAGTATGCACAGTATGTCGTCTGCCACCACGGCTACGAATACTACGAACTACTACATTGTTCATGGTTTTTTTTGTGTGTACAGCTGTTAGCCGCAGATGGCTTGTACAGTTTGACGCGGACTATGGGTGAGCGCTGAGGGCTCTCAATCCGGAGAAAGTATGCTAAGCGACACCACCCAAGGGCTTCCCCTGTGGGGAACGGACCTCAGCTTGGAGCGTCGCTGGAGGTAAAGTGGGCGTGCCCACGTTTTGGTTCATGACTTTTGCGCGACGCGGTTTCGCACCTCGACGCCGAGGACGAAACCGCGGGTATTTACGTGTAATGGCCTCGCGGGCCGTGTAGGCTCTAGCTTGAGCGAGTGTGATTGTGTCATCCTCTTCGTCGAGGACGTCGGATGGAATTGTTCATGGGTGTCGTGGAAAACGACTAAGAGTTTTACATCGACCTGGGGCAACTAAATCTGAAGCTTTTTTCTTCCTGTACTACACTTCCAAAGAGTCGAAAACTCAACTGAGAGTGTTTGCGTATGGTGGGTTTTGGTGTTGCCTTTATTATTATTCACACCCACTTCACTTTCTTCACGGCAATCTAGCATAGGTCATGAGTGACAGTATCAGTTACCATCGGGTATATATTCCCTCATTTGCCACCCACATCAATAAAAAAATCTCCAAGTAATCTATATGTGAAGGAAAAGCTTTGTACCCCTTTTTACGAAAATCCCGACAATGAAACCAGTATGAAATTTGTCAGATTGGAAGAATAGGTATATTGAGGAGAAGCGCTCACTAAAATTTGATATACTTAATAATGCATTAAAAATACACTAAATTCATAAAATAAAACATTACGTACACTACCATACAATCGATACACACGCAGGCACATGTCTACCCTATTGTTTCTGGTTAAAGGCTCTGATCGAACTGAATGTCAAACAATCATAATTATGATGGCAATGTCTAATAGATAGTTGTATTTATATATCAGTTATTAGTGAAATACAGCTTGCCCAATATACATATAAGTATACTTAAAAAGAAAATTGTATAGCAGAAGAATAAATTTAAATTAATTATGATCGAATTTTGACCACTGTGCGACCACTAGTTGGAATAAAAGCAAGATGAAGATGCTGGTGTTTGAGATGATGATGAAAACAATAAACTTACTGTGCAAATTGAACAAGCACCACCACGAGTAGAACAATGAAGGCGCATGATGGCCGGCGGATGTCCATCCTCCTTCTGTAATATAAATATTTCAATTAACATTTAACCCAATAACACTACATCTCTACTAATATTATAAACCAGCAGCGCCCTGCGGTTTCACCTGTAGTTCCTCTTCCCGTGGGAATATCGGAATAAATTATAGCCTATGTGTTATTCTGATATATAAACTATATTATTGTGAAGTTTAATCAAAATCCATTCAGTAGTTTTTGCGTGAAGGAGCAACAAAAGTCTTCACATCTTCACATACTCACAAACTTTCGCGTTTATAATATTAGTAAAAAAAGGATAAGGATGTGAAAGTTTGTTTGTTTGTTACGCTTAAACCATTGTAGTGTATCCTCTAGATATATGTATGTGTGTATGTTTAGTATATAAGTTACATATTTGTACATGTATCGTCATACCGGGTTGAGAGCCTTCCGCTCGCCCATTGCCCGCGTTAAGCTGTCAAGGTCATCTGCGACCAACAGCTAAATACAAACAAAAAAAAAAAAAAAAAAAAAAAAAAACATGTATCGTCTATATAACCCAATACTTATCGAATAGACGAACAGTTATTATGCAACAGTTAGATTGTATTATTGCATCCTAACGCCCAACCTTACACTATCGAACCGATTTTAAAAATTCTTTCACCAATTGAAAGCTATAATATCAGGGAGTAACATAAGCTATATTTTATCCCGGTATTCCCACGGGAACGGGAACTACGCTGGTAAAACGACTGAACGCGGTTAAGACGACTAAAAGACTCCAACTAGATTTACAAAGATTGGATGACTACTGTTCTTTAAATAAATTAGATTTAAATCCTTCAAAGTGTTCTATCATTACATTCAGCCGAAAACCTCATGTCATTAAAGTGGATTACTTTTTGAAAGGACAGAAGATTCAGAGGTGTGACAACATACGTGACCTCGGTGTCACGCATGACTCCAAATTGCTCTTTGACAGACATTTTGATAATATTGTGTCAAAAGCATCTCAATCATTGGGATTTATAATGCGTATGTCGAACTCTTTTAATGATGCAAAAACATTTAAGATTTTGTACTGCACATTTGTGCGTGGCATATTAGAGTACGCCAGTCAAGTATGGAGTCCGCGTTACGAAATATATGCTTCGCGACTTGAAAATATACAGCGTAAATTTATTAAACACCTGTGCTATCGTTTAAAAATTGACTATAAAGCCGAGGATTATCTAAGATTGTGTGCTAGATTCCACATCTTACCTTTAGTCACACGAGATATAGCTGATGTCACGTACTTATTAAAAATAATCAATGGATCTGTTGACTGTCCTACACTATTATCAAAAATAAGTTTTAATATACCAATTAGAGCTTCGAGACATCATACCCCCTGCCATCTCCCATTAGTATCTACTAATTACAGACAGAATGCGTTTTTGTGGCGAGCGAGCAATACACTGAATAATCAATATAAAAAACATAAATTTGATATATTCAACGCTAATACGGATGCGATAAAACGGACACTCAGTCTCGATTTTTTCACAACACATCAATAGGCTAATTTAATGTTCTCCTTTGTATTGTTTTATGTGAAGCATAGTAGTGTAGACCTGTTATTGGCTTTATGTATCTTAAATATGTTTTTCTAGATTTTTATTACTTTTAAGCTGTTGGTCTCCCGATAAATAAATAAATAAATAAAAAAACCGAACCGAAGCGAGGGCAGGTTATTAGAAACCTATAAAGCTGCCTTATACCAACTATGTAGTTAGTAGTAGTAGGACCACACTGTTGACAGTTGTCTGTCTACAGCCGCGGGCCGGTCCGTCCGGGATAATATCACACTGAGTAGAAAATCGACGTCCGATTAGTGGTAATTTGTTACTGCGCTTCGTTCGGTGAGCGAGAGAGCCGGGAGCCCAACTTTCTGAAAGTGTTTGCGTGTCGTGGGTTTTGATGATGCATTTAGTATCACCAAACTTCATTGCATGCATTCACTCTGCCTTCACTTTTTTCATGATATGCAGAGGGCTTGGAAAAGTCCATGAGCAACATCATTTACCATCAGGTGTACTATTTGCTCGTTTGCTACCGTTTGCAATAAAAAAAATTACATTTACCCAACCACCCTTTCCGTGTGGTGACAGAGTAAGAATACAATTCACCACTCCCTATCTTGCCCGTGGATGTCGTAAAAGACGATTAAGGGATATAATACGCATATAACATATAGATGTTATATTCAAGAGATGGAAAACTCGAAATAAAACCCTGTACCTGTCAGACTGGTGTCTGACCAACATGGTATAGTAAGGTCAATTTCCCTCCTATTGTGGAGGAGGCTCGAGCCCAACAGTGGCGACGTGACCGGGGACTTAGTCCGTCACCTGCCGAGAGGCCGACCGCGTGAGGAAAGACCGACGTCTTCCCCGAGGGGGAAATAGGGGGGGTATTCCGTCGGGCCGACCACTGATGACAAGTAACCCTGCTCCGGTGGTCGGCCCAACGACGAAGGCGACGTGGTGTTCAGGTGGGTTGCGGGTGTGCATGCTTATGCCCCTCTGTCGCTCCGGACGGAGTGGTGCGAGGAGAGCGCTGACCGCAGTCCGCCCCAAAAAAAAAAGCCCAACAGTGGGACTTATGTATATGAGCTGAAATGATTAAGATTATTTTCATACTCCGTCACAATATAGGAAATTAAACTTCAATATTGTATGTAAATATAGAATAGAATGTAGACACAAATGTTCATTTGTACGGAAACTCTTCACAGATGTGCCACAAGCCAGATTCACTCCGTTCCATTTCTATTTAGGTCACCTACATCTTTTCAAATGACAGAATCATCTTCCGACATAACGACGTTATCTTTACTTTTGCTTCGATAAAATCAAATTCATTATATATAAATACTAGCAGCGCCCTGTAGTTCCTCTTCCCGTGCGAATATCGGGATAAATTATAGCTTATGAGTTATTCTGATATGCAAGCTATATTATTGTGATGTTTCATCAAAGTCCATTCAGTAGTTTTTGCGTAAAAGAGCAACAAACATCTTCACATACCCCATAAACTTTCGCTTTTATAATACTAGTAAAATATATATATGAATGAAGAAGTAAAACCACAACAGCCATAATTTTTAAGCAGTTTCGCGATTGGTGTTATGAATTTCCCAGGATAGTACTGTTAGCCACTCCCCTGGAAAGTAATGCTTTCATTGAAAGTATGGCTTGGCGTTTCATTGTAATCACATGGGAAATTTGGGAATAAATGAATATTTAATTAAAAGAAAATAAGGTATTAAAATAATATGTATACTATAGTAATGACTTTTACATGGATAATATTTTAGTTTAAATGTTAAAACATTGACTTTGTTTTGCTTGAAAGTATATTTAAAAAATTTTTGAAATGATTTTAAAATAGTTATTGTTTAATACATTCTTCACAATTTTTGATAAATGCCTTAATCTTAAACGACCCTTTAAGCTTCTTTGCACCTTTACGTTTTAAGACTCTAATAAAAATAAAGATGAAATAAAAAGTTGAATTAAACATCGGCATTCCTCCGAAATTTAATATATTTTTTATCTATATATATTCGTTATCCCTAATTTGCCGTCGGAGTCGTCAAAATCAGCTAAAAGGCTCATCAAAAGAGCAATCAATAATACTTTCCTAGGAAACGTATAACATTTCGCTGTAATCACCAAACCGCCTGCAACACATGACGATTGCACCACTGTCCCCTCATTTATGAAGGAACACATTTAATGGTGGATGTCGCAGAACTGAATGGTAATAAGGATAAGTTCTTCTTCTTCTTGTTTAATGGCAATGAGCTGCAATAATATGAGCTATTGGTGCCAATGTCGAGTTATTGTATTAATTATTTACGTCTTTAGTCTTCTTAGTTAGTCAGTCGATAGCATTGATTTGGTGTTGATAGCCAAATCAAGCTTCCTCTGGGATTTTTGGCAGAATGTGAAAATGCACGCAATTCGCTATTATATCATATTCACTATATTTCAGCATTTTATCGACATTATATTACATAAAATATAAAAAAAAATATTCATTGTAAATTTGTAAAACACTAAAATAATGAAAAAGATAAGCTCTGCATGACATTTTGACATTCGCGTCAAAAGTCCTAAGGATAAGTTAGACGGATTCGCAAAATTAACATTTTGTTTGAATTTCTTTTCCCGAAAGGGGCGCAGAGATGGACCGGTGACAGGCCGTTGTTTGTTGTCAGGACAACGACGAAGACAGTACCTGAAAAGATAACCCGCCGCGCTGATCACCGAAGCCATGGAATCGGTATCAATCGCACGCCACGCTTCCGTTACCGTAGAAAGATTGGGCAGCGTGTGTTCAGACCATAGCCTGCCTCAAAAAAAACAGCAACCGACTAAAGGAGTTTGCCTGTATAAATTATAACCATAATGGTCGCGAATCCGACTGTCAAGAGTTCAGGGTATTTATCTATGTCCTATATTAAACGTCTAGTTGCTAACAGAATCATCATCATCATCATCATCTCAGCCTATATATATCCCACTGTTGGGTTCAGGCCTCCTCCATAATGGGAGGAAATTTGATCAACTATACCATGCTGGTCAGACATGTTGGTATAGGGTTTTATTTCGAGTTTCCTTCTCTTGCATAGATGTTATATGCGTAATATATCTCTTAGTCGCCTTTTACGACATCCACGGGTAAGATAGGGAGTGGTAAATTGTATTCTTACTCCGTCACCACATCTATCACTATATTTAAAAGTATATCCACCAGTAATAAGTAAATAAAATATATTCTAGTATATGTATGTCTAGTTCACGGTCAATATATTATATTTATTTTGTGTCGTTACATGTGGAAGGCGACAGTTCAGTTCAGTGAAGGTGATAATAAATTAGATATGGCGCACCATGAGTTAAAATTAACAACTGAACTTGTGCCAAAATATTATTTGCTATATTTATTTAGGGCTTTTTTTTTTGTTTTTGAAGTTATACTTCTTTAGGCGCGTTATGAAAAAATGATGAGAGTGAAATTTTAAGATGCGCGCGCATCTGTGACACAAAATTAACAGTATGAAGCTGTCTGCTTAACCTTAAATTCAATTTTTGAATTTATTATTAAATTTATTTTTAAAATATTAAATAATCAATAATAAACATTTAAAATTAAGAATCTTATAATATTTAGTACAAATTATGTCTTATATATTTATTATTCTCTAAATTTTGTTTTTAATAATTATATATATATATATATATATATATATTAATTATATATTATATAAATTTATATTAAATATATATATTTGAAATATATATATTAAATATATTATTATATAAATATATTAATTTTCAATTTTTAATATTAATTATTGATATCTAAGATCAATCTAAGATTCTTTTAGTTTAAATTTGATGACTATTAAACTGAACTTTGTTGATTATCCTTTTCCAATCCGTCTATTATTTTATTGTAATTAATTATTTGCATGCAATTAAAAACTATTTTTTAATGATGCCAAAGAAGTATAACTTCTCACGCGCGTACATAAGTACACGCACCCATTTTTTTTTTTTGGGGTGGGCTGCGGTCGGCGCGCTCCTCGCACCACTCCGTCCGGGGCGACAGAGGGGCGTAAGCACGCAACACCCGCAACCCACCCGAAAACCACGTCACCTTCGTCGTTGGGCCGACCACCGGAGCAGGGTTACTTGACTTCAGTGGTCGGCCCGCCCGACGGAATACACCCTATTGGGGTACCCTCTCATCGACCGACGTCCCCCCATCGGGGAGGATCGCGTCCCAATTCCCGACGTTGTCGACCATCGCCCTAGCGATAGCCGGCAGCGTCAGGTCTGCACCGATGATTGCGACGAATATATCTATTTAGGGCTAATATTCCAGTCTTGCCCCCTTACTGTTTAAACATATGGGCTTTGTAATGACCTGTCATATGACGTATGAAATTACTTTAATCTGGGCTATATAATTTCCTCATCATCTCAGCTCATATACCTTCTACTATTAGCCTTAAACCTTCTCCATAATATTGGCTCGAACTTCTCCACAATTGGCCTACTACAGAACGCTGGTTATGTGTGTTGGTATAGGGTTTCATTTTGAATTTTTGTTTTCTTGTGATGTGGTTATATGGATATGACAGTCGTCTTTTATTATTATTATTTATTTTTTTTTTTTATTGCAAACGGTGGCAAACGAGCAAACAGTACACCTGATGGTAAGTGTTGCTGCTGCTCATGGACCTTTACAAGGCCGTTGCCTACCGCGAAGAAAGCGAAGGGAGTGTGAATGCGTGCATTGAGGCTCGGTGATACCAAGGGAACCACCAAAACCCTCCACACGCAATCACCCTCAGAAAGTTGGGCTTCCGGCTCTCTCGCTCACCGAACGAAGCGCAGTAACAAATTGGTACTACTCAGACGTCGATTTTCTGCGAGAGCATGGTACTACCCCGGACGGACCGGCCCGCGGCTGTAGACAGATAACTGTCGACAGTGTGGTCCTACCACTCCTAATTACACCCATTGGCGAAAGAGGGGGTGGCGAATTGTATTCTTAATCCGTCACTATTTTATATATAAATTTCTAACGCACGTGTGTGTCACTGAACTCCTCCTAAACGCCTAGACCGATGTTGACGAAATTTTTTGTGTGTATTCAAGGGGATTCGAGGATGATATCTGATGTTTACGCGAGCACTACACATTGTAAATAAAACTACTTTTACGGATTATATCGCGTTTGTATTTGATTTATGATTGCCCGACGTTTCGAACACTTTGCAGCATTCATGGTCACGGGCGGACTAAGGTGTCTCACGTCCAACAAGTAATCGTTATTACAGACATTTATAATTATCTACCCGATACAGAAAATTAGTTATAAATTTATTAAATTGTGACCCACATTTTAGTACAAATTTATAGCCAGTGTAAGAAGAAAATGATTCTATATGAAAAAATTATATTATGGTTAGTAATTATTAATTATTAAATTTGTAGCAATTATTGTTACAATTTGACCCACAATAATAGTAGTTAAAGATAATTTTATAAATCAAAAATCTTTTAGTAAGACAAAGTAAGCCGCATCTAAAATTTAAGAAAACTTAACGACTATATAAACTTTTCTAATGTAACGTTTTTTCGACTATATAAACTTTTCTATCTTTTTATATATAAATCTTCTGTTCGTATGTTTGTAAATGAACTCCTTCTAAGCGGCTGGACCAATTTTGATATTTTTTTAGCTATTCCGATGGATATGAGAATGTTTTAGATTAATAATTGGAAACGGTAGGTGGCGTTGTGATTGATTTCATGGTGAATTCCTTTTTACTATTTTTTTTAGATTTGAACAGAACAACGTTTGTTGGGTCAGCTAGTATGTGTGTATATATATATATATATATATATACACACCCATATATGTATATATGACATCTAAGTAATGGCAATTTGTTATTGCACTTCGTTCGGTGAATGAGAGAGCCGGAAGCCCAAATTACTGTGGGTGTTTGTGTCGGGTGGGTTTTGGTGTTATCTTTAGTGTCACTGAACTTCATTGCACAGATTCGCACTTCCTTTAGTTAGTAGCACAGCAGCACTATAATCTTGCCAATTTCAACATTTAAATTCTTTCAATAAACCATCACCAGGTCGGAACACGACTGCTACTGAGAAGATCCGCCTAGAAACTCGGCGGGCTAGTCTTTTATTTTTATTTTTTTACTAACTCTTTTATTTAAAATTGTTTACAACATGTCCAGCAAGTTCCAGCTCCACTATGATGACTTTCTAACCTTCAGATACGTAATATGATTCACATATATAATTCAAACGATAGGCTGGACCAGATTCCGCAAGCACCATTACGAGTTAACTACTTCAGTAGCCATCATTCCCCTCAACCACTATGGAAGGAAGGGAGAGACCCGCTCCACTGTTAAACTCTACGACTATTTAAAAATGCATAATGAATACACTTAAGTACACGATTATGCTACCGCTTAAGCTGTTTTTCCCGTGAAGTTTTCGTCATATAATCATACAAAAAGTTGAAGTTAAAATTTTTAACGCTTATAAAAAGTTTCACTTCACTAACCTGGACTTGTAAACATTTTATATACAATACATTTTTCTGGTGTATTACAATACACCATAAACATTCATATCCATTTAATCGCTTACGGTTATCAAATAGTAATAGAAGGTTAATAACCACAGCCCATTATCAAACCAGTAAACACCGACCTAAATACCCACAAAAATGTTTTTTCAATACTTAAACAAAGGCACGTAACGGTTAATATTTGAATGAGTTAACACGCAAATATTTAATCAACCACTTAAGTATACCGAGATAACAATAACTTCCCGATCTAAATTGAGGTTAGTTTAACCACAATAGGGGATGTATTCATATTATGTGAGCCATTTTTTATAATTTTCAACCCCCTTTTCCCTCTCTTCGGTGACTATCCACGGTACAAAGTAAAGCTCAATTTTGCTCAAACGTAGGTTTCTTTGAAAACAGTCAGTAAACTGGTCGCCTAGTATGTATACGTATCCTTAAGTACATACTTTTAAGTTATAGGACGAGATCTTAAAATAAAACTATGACAATCAACTCTCAACCGAGGACAGTTTGTGAATTGATAACCCACCGGTTATGATCACCACACGAAAAGTTTATAGTCTGGTTATAGTTATATTGTTAGGTTAAAAATGTATTCAACTGAATCTGTTTGTGTTCATTAATCATCATCATCATCTTGCTCTTATCGCAATTACTTGGGGTCGACGCAATATGTCATCTTCTTCCATACGGTCCTATCATACATCATCTCTGCAGTCACTCCCAGATTATCCACGTCATGCCTCACGCAATCCATACATCTTTTCCTCGGTCTTCCTTTACCCCTAAAGCCTTCAACATTCATACCCAAAACTTTTCTCACAACATTACTTTCATCCCGCCTCATCACATGTCCATACCATGTCAACCGTTCACTCCTTAATTTTTCTGTCACTGGCGCAACTTTCAAACTGTGTCCATGATCATGAATTATTGGAAAAACCGGCTAAGTGCGAGTCGGAGTCGCGAACAAAGTGTTCCGTACCATCATCTATAAAAAACGCGTTTGTTGTAGGTATGGGAGCCCCCCTTAAATGTTTATTTCACTTTTTTTGTATTTGTTGTTATAGCGACAATAGAAATGCATAATTTGTAAAAATTTCAACTGTCGAGCTATAGCGGTTCTCGAGATACAGCCTGGTGACAGGCAGACGGATGGACACACAGCGAAGTCTTAGTAATAGTGTCTCTTTTTACCATTTGGGTACTGAACCCTAAAAAAGGAAGGTTATGCCTAATAGGGAGCTGAAGATGAAAAATTTTTGGAACAGTATAGTAACTGTAGAATTTATACTTTTGTTGGCGCGCTAGGGAAAATTATGAGAGTAAATTTTTACGATGAGCTCATTTCAACACAAAGAACCGACACCTTTATTTCTTAAAAATGACAACACCCTGCACTAAGGAAACAATCCTTAGCACAGGGTTTTGTCTTAAAAAAAGTAGTATAATTTCTTACGTGAATACACACATCCTTTTTTTATAGATCTTCTCTAAATGCAATATATTTATTTAAAAGCATCCTTTTTCTAAATGTTTACATAACTATCATCAATATTTATAAATTTAGTCCTACTATAACTAAAAGCTTTGCTGCAACCCATTAAAAGTTATTGAAAATCTGAAATCCAATTCACATTCAACTTGTCCACAGTACAGGTCAGTGAGCAGAAGTTTAAAATTGTTTGAACTTTGTAATAACGTTCATATTAGCAAGTTAAAATTAACTAACCTTTCAACATTTACTTCACATCGCATATACATATACCACTCGATACCGCAGCAGGGTTCATCCATTCCACCTGGAAACATTATAGTCTTCAACTGTACGTTTCCAGTGACCATTTCTCCCACGTACGTGCATGCTCTGGAATGAACTACCTGCTACTGTTTCCCGAGCGCTATGACATGTCCTTCTTTAAACAAAGTTTAAGAAGAGTATTTACTTCACGGTAGGCACCGGCCTGGCTGTGCTCCTGGTATTGCAAAGGTCCATGCGGTGTGCGGCAGTTTCACTTACCATCAGGTGTGCTGCTTGCTCGTTTGCCACCATGGCAATAAAAAAAAAATTGTCCCACTGTTGGGCTCGCGTTCTCTACATTGTGTGAGGGAATTTGACCTACTATACCGCGCTGGTCAAACGTGGTAGCATAGGGTTTTAATTGACCACTGACGTCAAGTTACCCTGCTCCGGGGCGGTCGGCCCAACGACGAAGGCGACGTGCATTGTGGGTGGGTTGCGCGTGTGCGTGCCTACGCCCCTCTGTCACCCCGGACGGAGTGGTGCGAGGAGCGCGCCGACCGCAACCTAACCCCCCAAAAAAAAATATAGGGTTTTATTTAGATTTATACTTATATTGCTGTTATTTGCATATTTCATCCCTTAGTCGTCGTAAATAAAACCATTTTACTTATTTTATCACGTTTGTATTTGATTTTTGATCGCCCGACGTTATGTGAAAAGAGTCACTGACAAGATTGGCTACATCGAACGGGGCTTCAATAAAAACTTACTTAAAGCCACTGAAGAGGATAGTCAATTCTTACCATCTGCTCACGTAAACACCAGAAATTCTTAGTCGTCTTTTATTACACCCACGGGCAAAAGAAGGGGTGGTGAATTGTATTCTTACTCCGTCACCACAATAAATTTATTCATTATATTCTCAACATCCTGCCCTTATCCCAAAAGTCGATATGAATATTTCTTACGGATGCTACATAACGAATTACTAATCCAATTCACCTCCACCTTCCCTCGCCGTGGGTGTCATAAAAACGACTAAGGGTTCAAATATGCATATAACATTTGTACAAAAGGAAAAAGAAATAAAGCTCTACCAACATCTGACCAACGTTATGTAGTAGGTGAATTTCTGGGCCTGGTGCTCGACGGGCAATGATGGTTCAGGGAGCATTTCCGCAGGCTCGCTCCACGGCTCGTCGACGCGGCGTCCACCCTATCGTGGCTTATGCCGAACGTGGGCGGACCGAGCGCTACGTGCCGACGGCTGTACGGGGGGGTCATCCCGTCGATGGGCCTGTACGGCGCACCGGTGTGGGCGGGGTCCATGACCGTCCGTCTCAGGGCTCTTCTGTGGCAACCACAGAGGACCATGGCGGTCAAGGCCACACGCGGATACCGCACGGTGGCGACGGAGGCTGCGTGCCTGTTGGCCGGGACTCCCTCGTGGGACCTGGAGGCGGCAATACTCGCCGGTTTGTATCGGCGGGTGTCGGGGGTGCGAGCGCAGGGCGGTGTGGTCTCGTTGAGGGAGCTCACCGCCTGGCACGTCGACGTCCGCCCAGACATCATTGCCCGTTGCGCAGTCCGGCTGGAGAGGCCTCGGTTCGGGGTGCGAACCGTGGAGGCCTTCCGGCCGGTGCTAATGCAGTGGTTGGAACGGCGGCATGGGGTGCTCTCCTTCCGACTCGTTCAGGTGTTGACGGGGCATGGATGCTTCGCCAAATACCTGCACAAGGTCGTTAGGAGGGTGAGTACACAGTTCTGCCACCACTGCGATTGCGACGAGGACACGGCGCAGCATACGCTCGAGGTCTGTGACGCTTGGGCAGAGCAGCGCTGTGAACTCGTCGCAATCATCGGTGCCGACCTGACGCTGCCGACTATCGCAAGGGCGATGTTCGGAAACCATCCTATCAATAGGGATACCTACTTAAAAATCAATTATATTTTTTTTTACGTTACATGTATCCTAGTAACTTTACAGACAGAGGATTATTAGTGATTGTTTCCCACCGATCCTATTTTATCTAAATTTACTAGCCTAAATTAAAACACACAAAAATAAATGTGAGCTAATAATTAGTTACGAAGTTTTATAGATCTCTCAATGATTAAATTAAGTACAAGAATAAGAATAGCATAATTAAAATTTTAATTAAGATTGTTTTAGAGGTTGTTTATTAATATTTCCAAACAGAATTGGCAGCATTACCTACATAATTAAGAAAGGCAGTAAAGAGCAAGTCTGATGTACGCAAATGAGAATTCTGTACTATCGTTATAATTTCTAATGTTTATCCAAGTATTTATTCATTTGGACTCGTCGCAATCATCGGTGCCGACCTGACATTGACCATCTCCCGACCATCGCTAGGGAGATGCTCGACAGCGTCAGAAACTGGGACGCGGTCGCCGCCTTCTGTGAAGCTGTCATCTTACGGAACGAGGCGGTGGAGCGTACGTGTGATGTACCCCTCTAAGGCGACATGGTCCGATGCCAGCGACTTAGGCGATGCAGGTGCGAGTACCTGCGTCTGATGCCGCCCTAGCCGAGGCCGCGGGTGATTGGACTGGGAATAGTCCGTCACCCGTAGAGATGATGACCGTGTGAGGGTGACCGACGTCCCTTAGTTAAGGAGAGAGAGAGATCAACCCGAATGTGTATCCCGGCGGGCTGGCCATGGACGGCAAGGAACTCGGTATCAATGGTGAACCATGGGGCTGCGCTCCGCCTGATGACCATAATATCACACCCAAAAAAAGATCGGTAAGTTTTTAGCTAACTATATAGTGTTCTTTTTTACTTATTTATTTATAGTAAGTTTATTTTTATTATTTATTATTATTATTTACTAGCAACCCGCCCTTGCTTCGCTTCGGTTTCAGTCGTCTTTCCTGCGTAGTTCCCGTTCCCGTGGGAATACCGGGATAAAATGTAGCCTAGTTTACGCCCTGATATTATAACTTTCCATTGGTGAAAGAATTTTTGAAATTGGTCCAGCCGTTTTGAAGATTACCCGGAACAAACAGACAGACAGACAGACAAAAATTTTTTAATCTGTATTTTAGGCATAGGTGTCGTGCAAATAACCATGTGAGCATGAAAAAAACCTATTATTTTGACATTACAAACAGACACTCCAATTTTATTTATTGGTATAGAATAGATATAGATAGATAATATAAATACAGTTTCTGAATATTTCAAATATCTATCTATTAGGGTTGATGAGATATAGCTGTCAGACAAACGGTCATTAGTCAATAGGTTTATGTTGGCACTCTTTGAACTCAAATCGTTGAAAGCGTTTATCGTATTCTGTCAATTTTATAATTTACTATCCATACTATAACAAGTTAAGATTAAAACTAGAAGTACATGTTAGTAGAGGATTTATTACGTAAAAAATTGTAACCTGGTTATTGTTACACCATGTGGTGATAGAGTAAGAATATAGCGCCCTCTCTTGCCCATGGAAGTCGTAAATAACTACTAAAGAATATAATATGCTGATAACATCTATGTAAGTGAAGGAAAATTGACAACGACTTGTACTAAAGAAATTACTTAAACATAATTAACCGATACAAATTACATCCAGACTCAGAATAACAATTTGTGGATTGCACAATGTATTGTCCTGCATAGGATTCGAACCCGTGATGCTGGCCCGGTAGGTCGGTATTATAACCACTACGCCATCTGTGCAGTACATTGCGGAGGAGGCCCGAACCCAACAATGAGACGTATGTGGGGCTTATAATATCTATGCAAGAGAAGGAAAACTCGAAACGCAACCCTATATCATCCTACCCTACACAACCCTATATCGTCAACTCTACATCTAAACAGCGTGGTAAAGTAGATTAATTTCCTTCCCATAATGGAGCAGGCCCGAGTGCAGCAGTGGGACGTATATGGTTATGAGATGATGAAGATGATGATTAAAATGTTTTCGGGTTTGTAATGCTCTTCCAGCTCACGCAATCCAAAAGTTATGAGAATAGTTTTACGACCGGTCACGCGCCTGACGTCAACTCTCCTTGGGAATGTAATTGTTAATCAGACAACGTTAATATGAGTGGTCCCAGGTTGATTTTATAAATGTAACTATATTTCACGATTAGCGATCCACGGTCGCTGCGCTTCGGTTCCAGCTGCTTTGCTCACGTATTTTAAATCTGCAATATCTACTAAAGTATGGCCTTGGGTTCGAGTTCCACACCGGGCAAAATTGCATAGCATTTTTCTGATAGGAAAAATAAATTACTTCTTACCTGATAGTAAAATATTATCAAAATGCTTCAACCATTTTTAACATTATCCGAAACAAACAGACAGACAAAAATTTTAAACTGGTTTTTAGGCATAGGTTTTGTGCAAATAACCTTGTGAGCATGAAAAAAAGCCCACTATTCTGACATTGCACCCTCAACCCACCTCAATTTTATTTACTCATCATCTAGGCTCATATACGTCCCACTGCTGGGCTCGAGCCTCCTCCACAATAGGAAGGAAATTGACTTCATGCTGGTCAGACAAGTTTATATAGGGTTTTATTTCGAGTTGTCCTTCTCTTATTACATTTTTTTTAATGATCACCCTGCACTAAGGAAATAGTCCTTATGTTGCGGGTTGCGGGGGACTTTATAAATATATAATTAACGGACACAAATTATATCCAAATTACATTAATTATTTATTACATTTTATTTATTATAATATACGTAAGGGTTGTTAGTATTGTTAGCCGCTATTAGACAGCAGTGTTACTGACAAACTATATTTAACGCGTTACTGAATATAACAATGTTTATTTAAGTGTGGGCGAAATGTTTTAACATTTCAATAGCAAACGGAGCGAATAAAATAACACAGAGCCACTATGTACGCGTAATCACCGAACTGTATTAAACTATTTGTTATTCGAAAGATATTTTTAATCGGAGTATATAATCTGACCAATATCTGTTTAACCGAAAAAAAAATTAAATCCTTGAAATCGTTTGCAGTGCCGTTTGCTAGGACCTAGTCATTTATTTCAAGTTATCCTTCTCTAGCACAGCTGTTGTATGCATAATATATCCATTAGTCGTTATTTACGACACCCACGGGTAAGTTAGGGCGTCGAGCAAATCTAAGGCAGATTGAATAAAGATTCTCTTTTTCTTTTCCAAATGGTTACGGAGTAAGAATATAATTCACCACCACCTTTTTCCTGGTGGGTGTCATATAAGGATGCAAACATCGAAACTAAAAAATCGATGTATCAATACATCGATGTTTCAGAACAAAACCTCGATGTACAAAAAACATCAGCCTAAAAACATCGATGTATCGAAACATCGTTGTTTTTTTTAACGATCGTGCAAACAACTTTAATTTTAAAATGCAAGCTATATTTATTATCTGTAAAAATATTATCATTGAATAGGCGAGTCTTTAGGACAAGGGAGATGCAGAGTTGAGGAAATAAAGTTATATTTAACATATGCTTCTCTATTCAGTAAAGTTATTACAAACTTAACTGCAGTAAGTTACCTATTTAGAAACAGAATTTAAAAATAAAGTCTTTGCGAAAACGTACATACGTAAGGCATTTACTCTGTTAAATAAACTGTCACGCAGGTTTACGACGACTATGGGATATAATATGCATATAACATCTGTGCAAGTGAAGGAAAGTTCGAAATGAAACCCTATATCAACATGTCTGATCAGCATGGTATAGTAGGTCAAATTCCCTCCCATTGTGGATGGGGCCCGAGCCCAACAGTGGGACGTATGTGGGCTGCGATGATGATGATGATAAAATCATTACTATCATTTTTACCACCTTTTATTTATTTTCAACTATCCCGTTGTCTGTAATTAAATCTTGCAAGTTAAATTTAATCCACTGCCCGGTTTTTGAATGAGCTAAAATTTTGCATGCATGTATAAATCGGATGACAATGCAATATTCTTAGAATAATAACGTATAGAAGGATAGTGTCAATACTTTGAACGTTCGAAACATGAATCTTAAAAATACTAATGGCGCGCAGACGATTACACACATACACACGCACACCACTATACAAATTATGAAATCAAATTTTGTTTTTATTAACATAAATCGTCGAAATACTTTTAAAAGTAATGTTAAAAACCTTTTTAAGTTTTTCAAATGTGTTATGACACCATTTGAATGCACAAACCGTCATAATTACCTTTTTATATTTTAAGAGTTGCGTACGTACGTGCAGTACTATGACTTGTACATTACGGAACGGTTCCGGCGTAAGCTCCATTAGGCTCCAATTGAAATGCTTCACTTTTTGTGCGCAAATTTACCTTCTATACGTTATTATTCTAAGGCAATATTATTGTGATATAGAGCAGCAGCAGCAGCAGCTGGCAGCTGGCTATAGGAACTCCGTAATTAAACGACGCAACCACATCGAGTTTGGGCTCATTCGATTCGTCTTTAAGAGTACTTTAATACTATATTGTAACCACGGTCTGACGATGGACCTAGATTTAACTTTTTAGTTCATTTTATTAACAAATAATAAAAGCTTATTTTTAAAAAGGGATTTGTTTTCTTTAATCTATTATTTTCTAAAAGTTTTTTTTTTATATTTATGACAGATAATCCAAAGTTAACATAAAACAACTGATTAGGAGTCGGATCTGTTAGTTAAAAATATAAGTGTTTATTTTGCCTTTCAACAACTTACCTATTTTAAAATTACCTAGTAAAATAAATCAAAAATTTTAAATACAGAAACATTTAAAGTTTACAAGAGCGGTTAAAATGATAATTATCATTGTTGAAATATTTCAGTCTTTTGGAATATTGCCATATCCCTTAACTATTGTCACCTATTTGTTAAAACGTATTATTTTCTTAGCTGGCATTCTTGAAATGACAGTTTAATTTTTTTAATATTTAAAGTGCAAAAATTTAAAATTTAAACTGTTATATTAATGATAGCAATATATTTCCGTATCTCTGTTTAGTCTAGGTAATTTATTACAAAAAAAGATATTTGTATTTTAATACTAAAGCACTGTCTCAGGCTTCATTTCTATAAGCGTTAGTTATCCTTACTAATATTATAAATGCGAAATAACTCTGTCTGTCTGTCTGTTACGCTTTCACGTCTAAACCACTGAACCGATTTTGATGAAATTTGGTACAGAGATGAACTAAAGCTTGAGAAAGGACATAGGCTACTTTTTATTGCGAAAAAATAGGTATAAGGGGTTGAAATAGGGGATGACATTTTGTATGGAAATTCGTCATTTTCGATGATAGAATCATGAATCTTTGTATTAAGGCACTTGGTAATATATACATAAATATTTATTCTAGCGTTTTGGAAATTTCATTTATTTGGGGATGAAATTCAACCCCTAAAAGACAAAAAAGCATAAAGCCGAAACCACTGGCCCTAGAAACGTAATTTTTTTTTACAGCGTAGAATTTCTTAGGGTACACGAGCTCTAGCAAAGTAATCGCGAAAAAATGGGTATAAGGGGGCTGAAATAGGGGATGACATTTAGTATGCAAATTTATCATTTTCGATGATAGAACCATGAATCTTTGTATTAAGGCACTTGATAATATATAAATAAATATTTACTCTAGCGGTTTGGAACTTTCATTTATTTGGGGATGAAATTTAACCCCTAAAAGACAAAAAAGTATAAAGCCCAAACCACTGGGCCGGTCTATATCAAAATAATAGAAAATCGATTATTTTTATAATAAAATTAATCGATTATTTCACAGCCAGATATCCTAAAAAAAGAAGGTCATCACAATACTGCGTGCAGTATTTCATACTATATTAGAAGATGAAGCTCACATTTCCTAAAAAAAAGTCTTCATAATCCTGTTGGGAAAATCGATTATTTTATAATCGATTATCTATTTTTAATTAATCGATTATTTTATAATCGATTTATTTTGAAGAACAAAAAATCGATTATTTAAAATATCGATTATTTCCCTCCAAGTCACATCCCTACTAGAAACGTAAAATTTTGTACAAAGTTGTCTTTCTTGGGGAAAGTGCTCACTAAAAAAAAGTTTTTGCAATTTTACCCCTTTTTTTTTTTTCGTGGTTGGGCCGCGGGCAGCGCGCCTCCGCACCACTCCGTCCGGGGCGACAGAGGGGCACGCAACTCCCGCGACCCACCCGAAAACCACGTCGCCTTCGTCGTTGGGCCGACCACTGGAGCAGCGTTAACTTGTCGTCAGTGGTCGGCCCGACGGAATACCCCTAACTGGGGTACTCTCCCATGGACCAACGTCCCCCCCCTGGGAGAGGACGTCGGTCTTTCCTCACGCGGTCGGCCTCTCGGCGGGTGACGGACTAATCACCGGTCACGTCACCCGCGGCCTCGGCTAGGGCGGCATGAGGCGCAGATAGTTGCGCCTACGCCGCCCCAGTCGCCGGCGGCGGATCTCCTTATCGAGGCTGCGCTCCTCGCGCAGGCGATCCGCCGCCTCCTTTCGCGAGATCACTGTCTCGCAGAAGGCTGCGACCGCGTCCCAATTCCCGACGCTGTCGACCATCGCCCTAGCGATAGCCGGCAGCGTCAGGTCCGTACCGATGATTGCGACGAGTTCACAGCGCTGCACTGCCCAAGCCCCGCAGGCCTCGAGCGTATGGCGCGCCGTGTCCTCGTCGCAATCGCAGTGGTGGCAGGACAGTGTACTCTCCATCCTAACGACCTTGTGCAGGTATTTGGCGAAGCACCCATGCCCCGTCAAAACCTGCACCAGTCGGAAGGAGAGCACCCCGTGCCGCCTTTCCAACCACTGCATCAGCACCGGCCGGAAGGCCTCCACGGTTCGCACCCCGAACCGAGGCCTCTCCAGCCGGACTGCCCAACGGGCAATGACGTCTCGGCGGGCGTCGACGCGCCAGGCGGTGAGATCCCTTAACGAGACCACACCGCCCTCCGCTCGCACCCCCGTCACCCGCCGATATAGTCCGGCGACCATCTCCGCCTCCAGGTCCCACGGGGGAGTCCCGGCCAATAGGCACGCTGCCTCCTTCGCCACCGTGCGGTATCCGCGGAGACAGTAAGTTAAAATCAAGATATTAATCCAATTTTTTATCTCTAGAAATAAACAAATTTGAAGAGTCTATTTGTTGTCAAAATAATATGTTTTATTTATGCTCACACAATTATTTCCACGATACCTATGTCTAAAAAACCGGCCAAGAGCGAGTCGGGGTCGCGCACGAAGGATTCCGTACCATTATCTATAAAAAGGGGGAAAAATTGCGTTTGTTGTATAGGGAGCCTCCTTAAATATTTATTTTATTTTGTTTTTAATATTTATTGTTATAGCGGCAACAGAAATGAATAATTTGTAAAAAATTCAACTGTCTAGCTATCGCGGTCCTTGAGATACAGCTTGGCGACAGACAGACGGACAGACAGACAGCGAAGTTTTAGTAATAGGGTCCCGTTTTTACCCTTTGGGTACGAAACCCTAAAAACGGCTCAATTTTTTTTGTCTGTCTATTCGTTACGGGTAATCTTCAAAACGGCTGGACCGATACTGATAATACTTTACTACCAGGTCTACCAAGCCTTACATAAGGAATAACTTAGGCTATATTTTATCCAAGGCTATATTTTATCCCGGTGTGGCTGGAACTGTGAGAATTTAATCGATTTTAAAATTATTTCACTAACGGAAAGCTAATTTTAAGCGAGTAGCATATTTAAGTTTTATTCCGTGTGGTGACGGAGTAAGAATACAATTCACCACCCCCTCTCTTACCCGTGGGTGTCGTAAGAGACGACTCAGGGATATATTACGCATATGACATCTATACAAGAGATGAAAAACTCGAAACAAAACCCTATACCAACCTGCCTGACCAGCATGGTATAGTAAGGTTAATTTCCCTCCTACTATGGAGGAGGCTCGAGCCCAGCAGTGAGACGTATATGAGCCGAAATGATGATGAAATGATGATGAACATATTTAGGCTATTTTTTATCCCAATATTCCTACGGGCCCGGGCACAATGCCGGTGAAATCGCGGACATTTAATGGATATAAAAATTAATTTACGAATGAAAATCTACATTATTAGCGAATAACAAATAAAGGCTATTTTCATCCTGGTGTTTGCCCGGGAACGAGAACTCTGCGAGTGAAACCGGTGGATGTTGACCAATTTTTAAAATTCTTTCAACAATAGGAAGCTACGTTATCAGCGAGTAACATAGGCAATTTTTATCTCGGCATTCGCATGGGAATGGGGTCTACGTGGGTGAAACTACGGGAGTTTGATCAATATTATTTTTTTTCACCAATGGAAACTTATCATGGATAATGTATTATCAACGACTAAGGATGGACATATTTATCATCGTCTTTCCACGTGAATTTGAACTACAAGGGTGAAAGTAATATTCAAATATAAAAATTTGTGAAGTTATTTGGACCTTTGTTACTCGATCACGCGTAAACTGTTGACCATATTTGGATGAAAATTGACACATAGATAGAGTATTTCTTAAATTAAGAAATATCATCATCATCATCATCATCATAGCAGCCCACATACTTCCCACTCTTGGGCTCGGGCGTCCTCCATAATGGGAGGGAATTTGACCTACTATACCATGCTGGTCAGACATGTTGGTATAGGGTTTCATTTTTCGAGTTTTCCTTCTCTTGCATAGATGTGATGTGTATATATCCCATAGTCGTCTTATACGACATCCACGGGCAAGATAGGGAGTGGTGAATTGTATTCTTACTCCGTCACCACAATAACACAATAAAAAGAAATATGCAAGCCAACTTTTACGCGGGCGAAGCCGCGGGCAAAAGCTAGTAGATTTATAATGGCAAATGACCTTAAGGGGTGTTCTGGTCTAGAAAGCCTAAATGTTAGGCATTTTTCAAACTAAGATAAAAAAAAAATAAAAACATTTTTACTATCGGATCTGGAATCGCCGATTAATCCAAAGTGAGTAATAAATGTTATTATCTTAGTTATTCTACAGAAATCGTTTCTTAAACTTTAAACGCGTTTTTTTTTTCAAAACTACTTTCTTCGAGGTGCTTGACATGATATCGCTAGTTCTACACGACTGATTCCTCTGAAATTTTATATATATATATATATATTAGGGAATACCAAAAAAAAACATTTTTTGTTTCTCTCGGAACCAGGCTCAAAAGTTTCGTTTAGATGCCAAAATACGCCTCTGAAAATATGAGCCCTTAATATTAATGTTAAGGATGTCCGCATCGCACTTTTCGATTTTCCAAAAGAATTAGATAGATTTTTTTATTTTTTATTCTGAGTTTTGTAACTAATGAACCATACATGAAAAAATTGTTTTTTCTTTTTAAAACGCCCTAATATTATATATATATATATATATATATATATATATATATCTTCTTTATATATCTGTCTATGACGCCATTTTGTGTGTTTTCTTTTTTTTCTTTGGCAGAGGTCAAGGTTAAAGCGACATCTTTACTACTGAAGAATTTTCTTAATTTGTTTGATTTGGATCACTACAAGGGTTGACATTATGACAACCAGGAAGCACCATTTTTTTTTGCAGCCCCCACTTCACCGGCCTGAAATTAAACGAGTTTTTGATTTTTTTGTATTTTATTTTTATATTCTTAAAATGTCAATAAAAATCATATAAAACAATCCATGGTAAAAATGATTTTCTTTTTTTTTATACTAGTTTGAAAAATGTCAAAGATTTAGGCTTCTAGACCAAACTATTAAAAAAAGTATTTAACAAAAAAAAGTTAACTCTTAGAACCCATTCTTTAAAATTTTTATTTTAAACTAATGTACGATAAAGTTTTATAACAGCCCGGATTAAAAAAACTTAAATCCGAAATTAAAAAAGAATACAAAAAATATTATAAGCATGTATAACCTTGGAATAAAAAAACATTTGAAAACCGAAATAAAAAAATCATAAACTCAAAATCCATGCTGCTATATAATTATTATAATAAATAAAATGTTATATTACAACATTACTTAATATAATAAACAAACGCACCTATATATAATATATAAATTATAATATATAAATCATAATAAAAAACAAAATATTCTTACCGTTATTTAATTGCACCAAAAAGAAAAACCGGCAACTATTATGCAAGAGTCTTATATAGATTAAAGGTCACTTAAACAATTTTATTCACTTCACTCAGTTAATTCGAATTGAAAATATACTTTTCAGAGATTAATCGAAGAGTCTGTTTATAAATCGACGTCCGTCGCGTGTGGCAGCCACACGACAACTGAGTGTTGCTCCTAAAGTCCCAGCTCGCACTAATCCTAGGCTGAATATACTGCTACCTTTGCCATGCTCCACAATACAATTAAAATGTAACTAGATCGATTTTCCCGCGCTCGTTACTCTCGCGAAATATCACAGATTACAATTTTTGCTTAATCTGTGGTGCTGGTCTTGAATTAAATGATATCTATAAATATAATCGACAATTACGTATTTTCTTTATATTCTCAGACTATATACATTCCAGTTTTGCTCGAGAACCTCCATAATAATAGAAGATATTTTGAGGAATCAGAAATATAGAAAGCTAGACAAAAAATGTTTGTCGAACTATTATACCATTTTCGAGTTTACTTTTTCTCACAGTAATATTATTTAAATATGTTCTTTCCTTTGAAATAAAACTGCATTTTACGAATTTGTACGCTTGGTGTTTGATTTTTAATTGCCCGATGTATCGAAAACTTTTCAGCGATCGTGGTCACGAAGGGACCTATATTATGTATATCCTTTGGTTGTCTCGTGCGAGCCGCCTTCAGGAAAGTAGGTGATTGGTGACATTTTGTATTTTTACTAAAAAATCCTACTCTATTAATTTACACACAATAATCATTAATTTAAAGGAGTATTGAATCCAAATGTGTCTCGTAGATCGTTAACGTAGGACAGATACCACGGACAAGAAACTATTAAGTTCATTTTTTTTTTAATCCTGCACTGAGGAACAAACAATTACGGGAGAGACTTTACACACATAATCTGCCGCCACCAAGTCCAGCAAAAACGCAACACTGCCGCTACAGACTTTTCTCGAAAGCCATTTTAGACCTCTTATAACTTCGCTGTGAATAAAACTAAAAGTCAAAATTCAAATTTCATTCAATTTGAACTAATGTTTTAAGAATTATTTAACGTATACAGGTCGATATTTTAAGCACTGCGTCTGTGCAGTCAATTTCATCTTTAGACATGAAGACAGATATATTATTGTCAGACAGATTTATTGTGTACTTATCCACAATTCACTACGATATTATCGGAATGCTTCATTTTGGCGACGAAATAATACCACACTCTTAGAATAATAACGTATAGAAGGATAGTGTCAGTACTTCGAACTCTCAAAATTTGAATCTAAAAATACTAATGGCGGGCAGACGATTACACACGTACACACGCAAACCACTATACAAATTATGAAATCAAATTTTGTTTTTATTAACATAAATCGTCGAAATACTTTTAAAAGTAATGTTAAAAACCTTTTTATGTTTTTCAAATGTGTTGTGACACCATTTGAATGCACAAACCGTCATAATTACCTATTTATTTTTTAAGAGTTGCGTACGTTCGTGCAGTACAATGACTTGTACATTACGGGACGGTTCCGGCGTAAGCTCCATTAGGCTCCAATTGAAATGCCTCACTTTTTGTGCGTGAACTTACCTTCTATATGTTATTATTCTAAGACCACACTGTTGACGGTTGTCTGTCTACAGCCGCGGGCCGGTCCGTACGGGGTAGTACCAAACTGAGCAGAGAATCGTCTTAGTAGCATTTTGTTACTGCGCTTCATTCGGCTCATTCCTTCAGGCTTCATTCTGGCGTCCCAACTTTCTAAGGAGGTTTGCGTGTGGCGGGTTTTGGTGATGCGTTTAGTATCACCGAACCTCATTGCATGCATTCACACTCCCTTCACTTTCTTCACGGTAGGCAGCGGCCTAACAAAGGTCCATGAGTGGCAACAACACTTACTGACAGGTGTACTGTTTGCTCATTTGCCACCGTTAGCAATAATAAAAAAAAAATAACTCTTACTTTTACAACAAGCGACTTGAGTTATTACCAGTTGAATGTGTAATCCACTCAGCTCATATATCTACGTCCTATTGCCGTGCTTCAGCCTCCTCTATAATAGGAGAGAAAATGACCATACACGCTAGTCAGACGGATTCTAAAAGTGCTTACAGCGGAGTCATCTCGTGCATACATGTTATATGCATATTATATCCTTTAGTCGGGCTCTTATCTATACCAATAAATAAAATTGGAGTGTCTGTTTGTAATGTCAAAATAATAGACTTTTTTCATGCTCACACGGTTATTTGAACGACACCTATGTCTAAAATACAGATTAAAAAATGTTTGTCTGTCTGTTTGCTCCGGGTAATCTTCAAAACGGCTGGACCGATTTCAAAAATTCTTTCACCAATAAAAAGCTATAATATCAGGGAGTAAACTAGGCTATATTTTATCCCAGTATTCCCACGGGAACGGGAACTACGCGAGTAAAACGACTAAAACCGAAGCGAAGTGAGGGCGGGTTGCTAGTATTTCCTATATTTCTATATGGGGTAGAAACTTGGACAATACGAGCTCGAGAAAGACAAAGGATCGATGCTTTCGAGATGTGGTGCTGGAGGCGCATGCTGGACCGCCAAGCGCACCAATGCATGGATTCTATCGCAGCTTCGTGTCCAAAACCGTCTCTCCACAATCTGCCTACAGCGAATATTGACATATTTAGGCCATATAGTGAGGAGAGGGGATGAATGCCTAGAAAAACTGATCGTTGTTGGAAAAACAGGAGGACAAACGAGGCCGTGGATGGTCCCCAACCAGGTGGAGTGATCAAGTAAAGGCGTCATCTTCAGCCAAATTCTGTTCGCTTGTCAGAGACGCGATGGATAGGCACCGACGGAGACAAATTATAAAATCTAGGTGCACCATTGCAACAGCATTCACAAATGGTGACCACGACCCTCAGTCATGAGGGAACGATCAGAGAGAGAGTCGTCTCTTACTATACCCACGGGTATGGTGAATTGTATTCTTATTCCGTCACCATACGAACAAACAAATGGGTAATATTGTATCTAAAACATATTAGCACAGAAATCTGAAAGATTTGCGATGAATAATTTATTTATATCGATCGGAAGCTTATTTTGGGACAACGCCTCTTTTTGAATTAATTAAAAGACGTATATAGCTAAAGGTACTAGAAAATTCGTCTAGTGTAATACATACTTATTCTTGCTCCTAATTCGGAATGACTGTAATGTCTCTGTTTTTAATTTAATTTTAATTACCTATTTGTAACATACACCTCTGTTGGTCCCTCTGTTGGGCTCAAGCCTCCTCCACTATGAGACGGAAATTTATCTACTTTACCACGCTGGTCAAATGTGTTGGTATAGGGTTTTGTTTCGAGTTTTCTTTCTCTTGTATAGATATTATATGCACATTATATCCCTTAGTCGTCTTTTAGGACACTCATGGGCAAAAGAGGAGGTGGTGAACTGTATTCTTACTCCATCACCACACGGATATACAGTTACATATGATCAGAAAAGTTTTATTCATCATATCAGTTCATATACATTTCACTGTTGGGCCTACGCCACAATGGAAAGTATTTTGACCTACTCACTCTGGTCAGATGAGTTCGTACCGTTTTTTTTTTTCCCTTTTTTTATTGCCTGATCGTAAGTGCTGCCGTTCATGGACCTTTGCAAGGCCGACCGTAAAGAAAGTGTGAATGCCTACAATTAGGTTCGGTGATACTAAAGGCATCACGAAAACTCACAACACGCAAGCACCCTCAGAAAATTGGGCTTTCGACTTTCTCGCTCACCGAACGAAGCGCAGTAACCAATTGCTACTACTCAGACGTCGATTTTCTGCTTAATGTGGTAGGTTACTACCCCGGACGGACCGGCCCGCGGCTGTAGACAGGCAACTGTCTGTGTAGTCCTACTACTACAATCCCTTCTTGTGCATGGATTTTTTTTTGCACACTGTATCCCTTAGTCGTCTTTTACGACATCCACGGGCATGAAAGAGAGGGTGGTGAATTATATTCTTACCGTTCTTCTTACCTTCTCCGTCACCATGTGGCAACAGAAAATGTTTGCATTAATGTTGTATTAATAGCTAATATAGCCTTGCTCAAATTATAATTTTATTTCACCCATTTTTTGATAATGTTACTTTAATGTGGTATTATTTATATAAAGTCTAAATAGCGACATCTATCGACGCAATGAAAGTGCCGTTTGCACCTTGTTTTTGTCTAAACGCTAATTAATTTTAAATCCAAAGAATATTTTAACTTTAAATATAGAATGACCTATGCTACCTTAAGTCATAAGAGATATTTAAAGTAAAACAAATTTCCACAGAGTTTTAATTAAATAAATTGAAACAAAAACATTTTTTTAAAATATGATTTATACCTTATTAAATAATAATCTTAGTTGTAAATAATAGAGATATTTCAATTTAAGTCTACTTGAGATTGTTTTAACAGCATTCTATCTCTTAAAATTGAAATTATTTATTCTCAAATAGAGTATACCAGAAAAAATTTAAAAGTTATCCAATAATCTGTCAAAATTGAGGATACAAAAACTCATACTAGCAAAGGTAACTCATAACCAGGCTTTAAAAAAAAACAAAACGTTCTCTATTCAAAAATAATTCAATGGCGGCCATTAATGACTTACCTTAACAAAGTCCCATTCTCCAGGAGAGTCCGGAGTTTCGCACAATCTTGTATAAAATAACTTTGAATAATAGTAGCTAATAACGTGCTTTAGAAAAAGTATAAATTAAAAAAAAAATATGAGTAGGTAGTTGTACGGTCTCGGGCGCGGTACTGAGCCTGGGCGGGTAAGGTATGAGGCAGGCGTTGCTTCGTTATTGATCGGGAGATCGCGCAGCATCCGACGGCCCAGAGTCTCCCAGTCTCCGGGAACATACTATATTATTTATGTGGATGCTATACATTGCTGCTTTTGCCTCTCCGATCCAATAAGGTCTTTTAATCTGTACTTTGGGTCGAGCAAAAGAGAAACATTTTTTACTTAAATTAGAGATAGATTTTCCGTGTGGTGACGGAATAAGAATACAATCCACCCTCTCTCTTGCCCGTGGGTGTAGTGGAAAACGGTTAAGGGATATAATATGCATATAATATCTATGCAAGAGAAGGAAAACTCGCAATAAAACCCTATACCAACACGTCTGACCAGCTTGTTATAGTAGGTCAATCTCCCTTCTATAGTGGCTGAGCCTAATAGTGGAGTGGTTATGGGCTGAGATGAGATAATAGAGGTGATAGATAGCCGAACGCTCAGGCCAATCGTGCGTCTCTGTTACTTGTTCCGCACTCTCCTTTACACGCGCGGCTCAGGCGGAACGTGACAATGTGTTATGCTATTTCGCGCGTGCAGCCGGCGTTCATCGATTTATAAGACGTTATCAAATCATAAATATTGATAGAGATTGATATGGCGTATTGATTCAGATGCATATCGTTTACGATTCCCACACAAAACAATACTTTATGCGATCCACAAATTGTTATTCGGAGGAAATAATACGGTATAAGTAAGGGACCTTGTAGCAACTCGAGAAGATTGCCGTGCGTTCAGGTGTTTTTGCCATATCCACTATTGCAACCAATTGTAAAGCTCACATATAGGTCTCCTAAGCTATGTTAAATCCGTGGTGCTCATCTGCTGCGCTTCTCGTAGTTGTACATCCCCTTATTTACTGACTTATTAGCCTGCTTTGCTTCATGTTGCCCGCTTTGCATAGTAGGGAAGTGGAATCTTTCCAACTCCTCCTGTTTTTTCTTTTCTAATTAAATTAGTTGCTGGTTCCAAGACAATTAAAAGCGTTTCCCCGACTTCCTGAGGGTCAAACCTCCGTGTCTTATTCCGAGACCATTGTGGATCCTGGCTTACAGGAGTTACAATGGTGCGAATGTGTGGTGAGATTAGTCCCAACAATAAAAAAAGACCAAAGCCAAAAAAATTACCAAACCATGAACTACAACGACCATGCAACAAAACAAGTAACGTAAGTCATTGCCATCTTAATCCATTATAATACCCTTGATTTTTGTATTCCTATCTATCTTTGATCATCATCATCATCATCATCTTGTTCTTATCCCAATTACTTGGGGTCGACGCAATATGTCATCTGTTTTGACATATTGCAAAAAGTTTCGGCAATGATTTTTATGACCGGCCGCCTGCCTGACTTCAACCCTCCTTGGGAATCTAATCGGTGACCCAAATGGTACCAGATGGAGTTGGTCCGGGTCAATCTAGGGCTCTTAGTCGTCTTTTACGACACCCACGAGCCAAGCAAGGGTTGGTAGTATTCGAAGCCGCTACCACACAGCACCTATCCTATCCTATCTATCTTTGATCTGTCCGAATATTTATGAATTAAATACAAAAAAAAGTAAGAATACAATTTATCACTCTCATTCTTACCCATGGATGTGTTAAAAGATGTCTAAGGAATTTCAATATGGGGCGGCGTAGGCGCGACTACCTGCGCCTCATGCCGCCCTAGCCGAGGCCGTGGGTGACGTGACCGGGGAATTAGTCCGTCACCCGCCGCGAGGCCGACCGCGCGGGGAAAGACCGACGTCCTCCCCGAGGGGTGCGTGCTTACGCCCCTCTGTCGCCCCGGACGGAATGGTGCGAGGAGTGCGCCGACCGCAAGTCACCCCAGAAAAAATGACATTTCAATATGTAGATAACATGTTTGCAAGAGAAGGAAAACGCTATGCTAACCAGTAACCCAGTCCCAACAAGAAGCAAGAAGCACTACACATTGTAAATAAAACGACTTTTACGGATTTTATCGCGTTTGTATTTGATTTATGATTGCCCGATGTTTCACTTTACAGCATTCATGAATGCAAATCACGTACATCACATAACCATGAATGCAAACCTGACTATAGAAGCATTCACTTCAAAAAATCCCCCTATCCAGAACTTAAAACTAAGAATCCACAGTTAGCAATAATATGTATATTCCCCTATACCTCTCCGTATGATGACGGAGTAATACAATTCACCACCCCCTTTCTTACCCGTGTCGTAAAAAACGACGATTTAGAGATTATAATATGCAGATAACATCTATGCAAGAAAATTGAAACTCGAAATAAAACCCTATACCTACTCGTCTGACTAGCATGGTACAATACACAGTGATTCCTCTGAAGCAATTATTCAGTAAAAAAATTCAAGAATTTTGAATCATAAACTAGTACAGACTTATCTAACTATTATCATGTTCAATGTTCGTCTAAATTAGTTTTGGCACCGCTAACGGCCAACTGTAGAAATGTAGACGCCTTTTTAAAATAGACATGATACGTAAAGAAGGTGTCAGAAGTACATACATAACAGTTAATATTTAATTCATAAATATTCAGACAGATCAAAGATAGACAGGAAAACAAAAATCAAGGGTATTACAAGGGTATTACATATTATAATGGATTAGGATGGCAATGACATAATTATAGTAGATTTTTACATTAAATTTGTAACAATGTTACTTGTTTCGTTGCACGGTCATTGTCGTTCATGGTTTGGTAATTTTTTTGGCTATGGTCTTTTTTTTATTGGGACTAATCTCACTACACATTCGCACCATTGTAACTCCTGTAAGCCAGGATCCACAATGGTCTCGGAATAAGACACGGAAGTTTGACCCTCAGGAAGTCGGGGAAACGCTTTTAATTGTCTAGGAAACCACAACAAATTTAATTAGAAAAGAAAAAACAGGAGGAGTTGGAAAGATTCCACTTCCCTCCTATGCAAAGCGGGAGACATGAAGCAAAGTAGGCTAAGAAGTCAGTAAATAAGGGGATGTACAACTACATGAAGCGCAGCAGTATAGCACCACGGATTTAACATAGCTCAGGGGACCTATATGTGAGCTTTATAATTGGTTGTAATAGTGGATATGGCAAAAACACCTGAACGCACAGAAATCTTCTCGAGTTGCTACAAGGTCCCGTACTTATACCGTAGATCGAACATGGACAAAATGGTAAAGGTACTAGTTTAAAGTGGAACAATTTACTTCTAAAATTCCTATGGACAGTAAGGAATTGGGCTACATAAGGGTCTATTAAGGCTATATATCCAGCCAAGTTTTCCCTAAACGTTCACGAACAAATGACTTTGTTGATAAATCCCACCTTTCCTGCCATTCAGTCAGAAGCTCATCGTACACGACGGATTGCGGTGCAAAAAGTCTAGTAATTTTCGCTGTAATGGCTATGGTCAACCAATACGTCGTTCGTTCCGTTCGGGGCGATCCAAGGACGGCGCATCCCCGTAAACCGCCGTATTCCCTCTCCTTCGCCATTGGGCCGACCACTGGTACCGAATTCCTTGTCACCCGTGGCCAGCCGCGTGGAATAACCTCTCGGGTATATTATGATGATGTATTGAGCACCGCAATGGGACAAACTGTTTAAATTATTGTGTTGTCATCCGTCCTTGATAAGTTTACAACGTTTAAATGAATTTTAACCGTTTAAAGTGGGTCAAAATCGATTTCATAGAAGTTTGTTATATACAAATATTGGGAACAAACAAAAATGTTTACCTACAATAATAGTTAAGAGATTATTTTACAAAGCAAAAACAATAATAAGATAAAGTCAGACGCCTTTTAAAAATCAATAATAATTCAGCATCACCCTTTGAAATTTCTTGCCGGATCTGTTTTCAGTGTTGACGCGTTCTGATCCGGTAGCAGTATATTAGATTTGTTAGGTTTAAATTAATAAATTGTAATAAAATAATAATTACAACAAATTGGAAATTTAATAATTACTGACCAAAAATAACATAATTTATTCATGTAGCAAAATGTGGTCAAAATTTAATAACTGATTCTGTAGGGAGTATATATAAATCTCTGTAATAACGATGACTTGTTGGATGTGAGACATTTTAGTCCACTCGTGACCATGAACGCCAAAAAGTGTTCGAAACGTCGGGAAATCAAAAATTAAATACAAACGCAATAAAATCCGTAAAAATAATGTTATTATTGTTTGGAGTAGATCAAAAATAGATTTCAAAGGAGTCGATTACAAACATACAGGTTATAAATGGTAATAACTTCTGATGTTTACTCGCATATTACAACTGAAAAATCCGAAACGTCGGGCAATAAAAATTCAAATACAAACGCGATAAAATCCGTAAAAATAGTTTTATTTATTTAATAGTTGCAAACCCGCAATGTACTATCTCCAGCTTGTAACAATATCGTCGCGTAAACATTCGTTCCATGTACTGTTGTATTCATGGCGTTCCACCTGCAAACCCAAGTAACAGCCACTTATCATTTTATTATTTTACTTACATATCTTCATGCTATATTAATCACCTGGTTGTCAGGTCTAGACGTATTAATATACAGCCATAACTAAATCGACATCATAAAAGATATATAAATAAAACTCATGTTCGTGTATGGTGAAGAAGTATGAATACAATTCACCACCCACTCTCTTGCCAGTAAGTAAGTAAAAAACGATTAAGAAATACAATCACCATTATTACAGCTCATGAACGTTTCACTTCTAGGCTCGAGCCTTCTCCACAATTGGAAGGAAATTAACCTACTATAACCACATTAACAAGACAGGGAGACGTCGTCTCTCCGAAACTGGTCACCACTGCACTAAAAGATGTCTTCAAGCTCTTAAATTGGACCGGGCTAGGCATCAACATCAATGGCGAATACATCACTCCCCTTCGATTTGCAGACGATATCGTCGTTATGGCAGAATGCATGGAGGACCTTGGCACCATGCTCAATGATCACAGCAGGGTATCCCAACTGATATAGCACGAAGATTTATTTATTTATTTATTTAAGACAACACCCTGCACTAAGGAAATAATCCTTGTATTGCGGGGGACTTTATAATCATATAATTAACGGACACAAATTACATCCAGACTCAGAACAACAATTTGTGGATCGCACAAAGTGTTGTCCCGCGTGGGATTCGAACCCCCGACAATGGCGATGTAGATCGCTATCTTAACCGCTACGCCATCTGTGCAGTCTGTCAATTATTACGCTGAAGTGCCAATGGGCAAGTAAAATCGCCCGACAACCGCTGGGAAAGAAAGGTTCTCGAGCAGCGACCGCGTATCGGACGACGCAATGTAGAACGCCACGACCAACTAAGCGGACCGACGACCTAGTGAAAGTTGCTGGGCGTCGTTGGCTGCAGGCGGCACAGAACCGCATTCTGTAGCGTAACATGAGGAATTCTCACGGCCGGCAGTGGCCGACGATAGGCTGAAGTGATGATGATGATAACCGCGCTAATCAGTGGGGTGGTTATAGGGTTTAATTGCGAGTTCCTTGTCTTTCATAGTTGGTTGTCTTTCACGACACTGATGAGCCGTCTAAGCTTTGGTAGTATTCGTTACCGCCATCACACAGCACTAGTAAAGTGGGATAAATGATATAAACTCTATATTGCTCTTGTATTTTTCAATATCTTAGTGGTTTAAAGTGTTATATTAAATAGTTTTGGCATTTTACGTAATATGTGACGGGGGACCACTGGGATATAATAAATCTATATACAGTAAAACCCGTTTAAGACGATTTGGCAGGGACCCAACCAAAAAGGCGTCTTAGGCGGGAAAGCGTATTATGCGGGCAAGGGAAAAACGTGCCATTATTATTTATTATAATATTATTTTGAATAACTACGTATTGAATATAACATTTAAAAATTACCTATATAAAATGTTGTTTATTTTCTTTAATTAATATACTTACTACTAGATACATTTTTTAATTATTAAAAAATATAAAAAAATGTTGTTTATTATTATTACGTTAAAGTTATCACAACATTAGCAATTACAAGATTTTCAACGTAATTTAATTTTCGCAGTGCGTCTTTGCTTTGATTCAAAGAAGTTACATAGCGTCTTAAATCATTAACTGCTGATAATGCCTGGGCGTGTGACAAAATCGGAGTCGACTCATCTCCTTCTTGGTCATTATCACTTAGGGTCACTCGACACTCACTGGCCGCTGCCGCAAGGGTTAATATGTGTATTTGAGTGGCACGTGTTGGCGTATTACACGGGATGACGATCGTATTAAGCGTTAAGAAATGTATGAAAACATGTCTCAAGTTGCTAGGACTGACGCAAAACGGCGTATTATGCGGGAAATCGTATTAAACGGGTTCTACTGTATATAAAAGAAAGTCGTGTTAGTTACACTATTTATAACTCAAGAACGGCTGTACGGATTTACCTGAAAATTGGCAGCGAAGTAGCTTAGAACCAGGAGACGGACATAGGATACTTTTTATCCCGTTCGACCGGGTTCCCGTGGGACGTGACATAAAACGTCAAAGAAAATACAAGTCACTATAAAACGTGGTATAACAAATACGCATCTATCATGTAATAACAAAACGCAAATGACAGCTATAGACAGATTATATTTTCGGAAATTTAGAAAATATATTTACGAAAAAAATTATGGCAGTACGAAGTTTGCCGGTTCGGCTAGTATAATGATATAAAAGTGACATACGATCTCATTTCCACCAATCCATCCGACGTCCTCGTCACGTCCTCGACGAAGAGGACGACAATATCACACTCGCTCAACAAAGAGCCTACACGGCCCGCGAGGCCTTAACAAATAAATATCCGCGGTTTTGCTCTCGCCGTCGAGGTGCGAAACCGCGCCGCGCAAAAGTCACGACCAAAAACGTGGGCACGCCCACTTTGCCTCCAGCGACGCCCCAAGCCGAGGTCCGTTCCCCACAGGGGGAGCCCTTGGGCGACGTCGCTTAGCATACTTTTCTCCGGGTTGAGAGCCCTCAGCGCTCACCCATAGTCCGCGTCAAGCTGTCAAGGCCATCTGCGGCCAACAGCTGTACATACACAAAAAAAAAAAAACATTTCCACCAAAACTCTCAGAAGATACCGTTAACAGTGGCCATAATACTGTTGAATGCGACAATTTGATTTACAAACGGACAATGACTAATTACCGATAATTTGTAAAGAAAATTATAACTCGACACTGGCAAAAATGGCTCGTGTTAGTAGCTGATTGCCAAGATAAAAAAAGAAGAAGAAGGCCTAAACATTGTGCAAGTCATTCAACCCTTTAAGCCTTTTACTTAAACGTTTTTAACAATACACCTTTTTTAAATACCCACCCGCACTAGGAAATAAATCGTTTTCGAGGACCGTTACCATGGCATTCTCTCATTCTAATTATCTATTTAAGCGATATAAGCTTACGTTTATAAATGACTAGCAACCCGCCCTCGCTTCGCTTCGGTTTCAGTCACTTAAACCCGTGTAGTTCCTGTTCCCGGGGGAATACCGGGATAAAATATAGCCTATGTTACTCCCTGATATTATAGCTTTCCATTGGTGAAAGAATTTTTGAAATCGGTTCAGTGGTTTAAGCGTGAAAGCGTTACAAACAAACAAACAAACAAACATCCTTACTTTCGCATTTATAAAATTAGTATGGATTAGGTATGTTTAAGTTGACGAGGGCGACTGACATCTCGGTAGGCGCATTAGGGAGGGTCGGTACCCGAAAGGGTATCTCGTCGGGTTGGCAACCGACGACAAGAAACTCCGTTCTAGTGGTCGACCCTCATCGGGCCGGGGAGGGAATACCGTGGGTTATGTGCACTCCGCCGTTTCGTCACACTGGACGGAATGGACAGCGTGTGTGTTGACCATAGACCAATTTTTTTTTTTTTCAGTAAGACAACACCCTGCACTGAGGAAATAAATCTTGCGTTACGGAGGACTATACAAACATATAACTAAAGGACACCAATTACAAAGTGTCGTCTTATGTGGGATTCGAAACTCCTACACTGGCACTGTAGGATGCTATTTTAACCACTAAGTTATCTGTGCAGTGTTTAGGTTAACAAATACATGATGTTTAAAGTGTTTTTTTTTCAACGCCTATTAATACTATTCATAATTAGTAAAAAATAAAGGAACGACATTTTCTAGAACGCCCATGTATTTGACAAAGTATACAAATTGAAAACATAATTATGCTTTATATTTATGCGAGTATTTATCATATTTGAAATGAAACTATATTTAAGAACGCTTACGCTTCGCTTCAGTTTTAGTGGTTTTACCCGCGTAGTTCCCGTTCCCGTGAGAATACCGGGATAAAATATAGCCTAGCTTACGCGCTGATATTATAGCTTTCCATTGATGACAGAATTTTTGAAATCGGTCCAGCCGTTTTGAAGATTACCCGGAACAAACAGACAGACAGACAGACTGACAAAAATTTTTTAATCTGTATTTTAGGTATAGGTGTCGTGCAAATAACCGTGTGAGCATGAAAAAAGCCTATTATTTTGACATTACAAACAGACACTCCAATTTTATTTATTGGTATAGATTATATCGCGTTTGTATTTGAAAACTCAGAGGTCATATTTTATGCTATATAAATATATATTATGCTCTTGGACAGAGAGACGTCCCAGGACACGGCATCGAATAGGAAGTATCGATATTGTACACATGTGTAACATCATACTCATAAAAGTATCGATACTTCAAAGTATCGAGCACTTTTCATAGAGCCTATCAGACACTTTTTCCTATACCTATCAGACTTTTTTTAGATAAATCCTAGGAAGAAGTGATAACTTATAATCAATTTTTCATGTGAGCATGTTTTTTACATAAAGCACCAACATATGCGGTATACCCATGATGAGCTTTTTTTAAGAATTAAACATCTGTGAACGGATGGAAATTCAAGTTTAAAACAAGTTATTCCTACAATTTATTCGATGAGGCGATCCGCCGCCGGCGACTGGGGCGGCGTTGGCGCGAGTACTTGCGCCTCATGCCGCCCTAGCCGAGGCTGCGGGTGACGTGACCGGGGAATTAGTTCGTCACCCGCCGGGAGGCCGACCGCGTGAGGAATGATCGATGGGAGGGTACCCCAAGTAGGGGGTATTCCGTCGGGCCGACCACTGGTGACAAGTAACCCTGCTCCGATGGTCGGCCCAACGACGAAGGCAACGTGCACGTGGGTGGGTTGCGGGTGTGCGTGCTTACGCCCCTCTATCGCCCCGGACGGAGTGGTGCGAGGAGCATGCCGACCGCAAACCCCCAAAAAAAAAACGGGCTGTTATTTGACAAAGTAATTATCTACTTATATTTAGAATAAAAATAAAAAAGGCTATTACTAAAATTCCTAATTTTGTACTCTTACAACCATGAACGCTGCTGAAATATTCAAAACATCGAGAAAATAAAAATGATATAGAAACACGATAAAAGCCGTTATAGGTCATACAACAATAGATCATAATCATCATCATCGCCTCCCACATACGTCCCACTGTTGGGCTCGGGCCTCCTCCACAATAGGAAGGAAATTGACCTTACTATACCATGCTGGTCAGACATGTTGATAGAGGGTTTTATTTTTAATTTCCCTTTTCTTGTATAGATGTTGTTTGCTTATTATATCCCTTAGTACTCTTTTACGACATCCACGTGCAAGATAAGCAGTGCAGAATTGTATTCTTATTGCGTCACCACACCACCAATTAATATTAAGAAAGTATTCCATTATCGTAATTCGCTTATCAATCAATGACTATGGAGACATTAGAACTACATAAACCATATCTATAGCTATAATAATAAATAAAGCTGAAGAGTTTGTTTGTTTGAAGTGTCGCAATCATCGGTGCCGACCTGACGCTGCCGTCCATCGCTAGGGAGATGCTTGACAGCATCAGGAACTAGGACGCGGTCGTGCGCGCGGGTGGAACGGCTCCACGACGACGCACTGGTGACTGGACCGGGGATTTAGTCCGTCACCCGCAGAAAGACTGACCGCGTGACGGTGACCGACGTCCCCGAGGGGGAACGTCGAGGAAAGAGTATCCCGCGACCGGGGTATTCCGTCGGGCCAACCACTGAAGATAAGTTACCCTGCACCGGTGGTCGGCCCAACGAGGCAGGCGACGTGCCACGGGTGGGTCATGGGACCGCGCGCCGCCCCTCTGTCACCCCGGACGGATCCAGGCGGCGGGTATGCTGACCATGGCCCACCCCTAAAAGGAAAAGCCCCAAAAAAACTATTCAACGCGGACTAAGTCGCGGTCAGAAGCTAGTCTAAAATAATAACTAATCACTAACAATAATAACTTATGTTGAAATAAGTAAGAGTAGACATCTCGATCATGGCACGTTTCGTTATTTTGTAGCTCTGAATATTGGGATCGTTTCATTTATCTATTTGATAAAGATTTGAGAAGTTCATTGACCAATCTATTACAGAGAAAGATATAAAAATAAGTGGGAGAATATATTTTGTACCAGCTGCTCCGCCGGGATTTATAGTATAGATAAAAACCTAACCTATATTTCAAGCTTGAACTAACCGTACGGATAATAAAATTTCAATGAAATTTCGGATATTTTTAAAACCGACGCAAAAATTTGACGTCGATGTTTCTCTGTATGTGTGTGTGTGTGTGTGTGTGTGTGTGTGTGTGTCTCTGTAGCATCTTAGCTCTCAAATGGATGGACCAACTTCAATGAAATTTTTCTTTTGAAAGTCAGTTTCCATGCGAGGATTCTTAGCTATGTTTGTCTAACATCGGTCCAGCAATGTAACAGTATCAGCTCTTTTCCAAAATAATGTAATGGCGTATGATTACTCAATTAAGTGCTTCACGCGTGCCAGTATGATCGTTAAATGACAATTAATTCCTTCTGCGAGACAGTGATCTCGCAGAAGGAGGCGGCGGATCGCCTGCGCGAGGAGCGCAGCCTCGATGAGGAGATCCGCCGCCGGCGAATGGGGCGGCGCAGGCGCAACTACCTACGCCTCATGCCGCCCTAGCCGAGGCCGCGGGTGACGTGACCGGGAATTAGTCCGTCACCCGCCGAGAGGCCGACCGCGTGAGGAAAGACCGACGTCCTCCCCGAGGGGGGGGACGTCGGTCGATGGGAGGGTACCCCACGTAGGGGGTATTCCGTCGGGCCGACCACTGACGACAAGTTAACTCTGCTCCGGTGGTCGGCCCAACGACGAAGGCGAGGTGGTTTTCGGGTGGGTTGCGGGAGTAATGACAATTAATTGTTAATTCCTGTTGAAGAGAACATTATACTTTTTAATGTGAAACATCTATAGGCGAGGGTAAATCTGATCGTTGGCGTGACGTAAATAGGTCGTGGCTATATCACGCTATATGAAGGAATGTGCGAGAGTAAACCTGATTGATGGCGTGGCGTAACAGCTTGTGGCGCCAGAACGCCACGCTATATATGTGTACATATGTAGTCTATACGTAGTAGTGTATGAGTTTGACAGAGCGACGCGTTCTTGTGCGCAAACGAGTGTGCGCTATCTCTCTCGCCGCACTGAGCTCGCATACCTATAGTGATGTTAGCATGCCGTGGCGAGGCTTCGCCACACTATATGGTAGTAAGTGTAGCTCCGACTAATTTTTTATTTATTTTTATTTATATAAGACAACACCCTGCACTAAGGCAATAATCCTTGTATTGCGGGGGACTTTACAAACATATAATTAACAGACACAAATTATATCCAGACTCAGAACAACAATTTATGGATCGCACAAAGTGTTGTCCCGCGTGGGATTCGAACCCCCGACACTGGCGCTGTAGGTCGCTTTCTTAACCACTACGCCATCTGTGCAGTTATCACAGTAATGTCGTCAGAGGCATAAAAAGAATTGATTTGTCACAATTTGAAATAATGTTTGAATTTTTTATTCTTGTATTTAATGAAAATAAATGGTATTTCCAATACCATTTATTTTAATTAAAAATCATCATTTTCGGGAAAAATCGTAATATTTTATTTATACATTATGTCAAATTAGTTCTTATCGTAATCTGTACTTTTATAGATATATATTTGCACAAAATAATTTCGAACAGCCAAAAAAAAAATCAGTATCGGTCTACTTTCTTAGCGGTGGGCAGCGGTTTTTTATTGCAAATGGTGGCAAACGAGCAAACAGTACACCTGATGGTAAGTGTTGCTGCCGCTCATGGACCTTTACAGGGTCGCTGCCTACCGCGAAGAAAGCGAAGGGAGTGTGAATGCGTGCATTGAGGCTCGGTGATACCAAGGGCACCACCAAAACCCTCCACACGCGAACACCCTCAGAAAGTTGGGCTTCCGGCTCTCTCGCTCACCGAACGAAGCGCAGTAACAAATTGCTACTACTCAGACGTCGATTTTCTGCGAGAGTGTGGTACTACCCCGGACGGACCGGCCCGCAGCTGTAGACAGATAACTGTCGACAGTGTGGTCCTCCCACTCTTTTGTCTTGGCAATCAGCTATTAATACAAGCCATTTTTGCCAGTGTCGAGTTATAATTTTCTTTTCAAATTATCATTTTCTTCGTGTCAGTAATGGTCCGTCAGTAAGTCAAAGTATCGCCCTCAACAGTGTAATGGCCACTGTTAAGGGTATCTTCTGAGAATTTTGGTGGAAACAAAAAGGTATGTATAGCAGTTTTATATCATATTCACTACACCTCAGCAGTTTTGCCACTATATATTATATAAAATGCCTTCAAAATTATTTAATATAACACGTTAAAACACTAAGATATTAAATATAATACAAGAACACCACATGACACTTCCAGATTCCCGCCAAAAATCTCCAATGCACTGATGCGTAGTGGTTAATAGGGATGGGCGATCTTTCTGAAAAAGATTGATTCTTGAATCGATTTGAATCGTCGTCCAAAGAATCGATTCACAATAAAATCGAGGTCTGAAGGATCGATTCCCGATTAATCGATCTATCTATCTTTTTTTTTTTGAGTTTTCCTCCAATTTTATACGAAGTATTTTTTCTGGCGGGATTATGATGACCTTTTTTTTTAAGAAATCTGGAGAGAGTAATGTCTTACAATAATATAGATATGAATCGATTGAAAACGGAACACTAGTATCGAAGAATTGCTTTTAAAGTATGGGGTTCCTTTCTCCTAGTAGGATTGTGATGAGGTTTTTTTTATAGGACATCTGAAAGTGTCTCATATCTTATCTTAGTATGGAATGGACAGAAAAAAAATCGAACGTCGATTTTCAAGGGAGAAAGATCGATTCACTGAATCGATTCAGTACAACATATCGATTTAAAAATCGATCTTTTGGGCCTGAAAAATCGATTCTTCGATTAATCGATCTCAGATCGCCATCCCTAGTGGTTAAGATACCGACCTACCGTTTCAGAATCATGGGTTCGAATCCCACGCAAAACATCACTTTGCGCGATCCACAAATTGTTGTTCTGAGTCTGGATATCATTTTTGTCTGTTAATTATATATTTGTAAAGTCAAGGACATACAAGGATTATTTCAGTGCAGGGTGTTGTCTTTTATTTAAAAAAATGTGATTTTATCATCACCATCGCAGCCTATATATGTCCCACTGCTGAGATCGAGTCTCCTCCATATTGGGAAAGCAATTGGCCTACTATACCAAACTGGTCAGACGTGTTGCAATAGGGATTTGTTTCGAGTTTTACTTCTCTTGGACAGATGTTATGTGCATATTATATCCCTTAGTCGTCTTTTACGACATCCTCGGGCAAGATAGGGAGTGGTGAATTGTATTCTTACTCTTATTATTTTATACTATGCGTTAATATAAGCAGGCGACAAGTATTTAGAGGACACAAACAAAACAACATTCCTGTAGGAGGCAAGTTTAGTTAACTTTTACTTATATTGTAAAAGCGCTATCATTTTTCAGTTAATTGAAAAAGTTACAGACAGCTACGGTGTCCATGATAACTGGGACAATATCCATGTGATTCTTTTAAAGATTATTTTTTAAATGCGTCTATTATGCGCTATGCGTGTCTGTGAGGTGATGGAATAAGAATACAATTCACCATTCCCTATCTCGCTCGTGGATGTCGTAAAAGACGACTAAGCGATATATTATCTATGCAAGAGAAAGAAAACTTGAAAGAAAACCCTATACCAATATGTCTGACCAGCATGGTATAGTAGGTCAAATTCACTCCCGTTGTGGAGGAGCCTCGAGCCCAATAGTGGCAATTATATGAGCTGTGATGATGATGATGAATTAATTTTATTCCTGTTTCCTGCATTTCGTAGAATAGACCTGGAATATTCCCAAGATACATAACTTTTCCTAATTAATTTTGTTCTGGGTTCTTAAAAGCATTTCTAAAGCCTTTTTTTTCGGGTGGGTTGCGCTCGGAGCACTCCTCGCACCACTCCGTCCCGGGCGACAGAGGGGCGTAAGCACGCACACCCGCAACCCGCACGAACACCACGTCGCCTTCGTCGTTGGACCGAACATCGGAACAGGGTGACTTGTCATCAGTGGTCGGCCCGACAGAATACCCCTGAGGGGTACCCTCTCCTCGACCGACATCCCCCCCTCGGGGAGGACGTCGGTCTTTCCTCGCGCGGTCGGCCTCTCGACGGGTGACTTACTAACTCCCCGATCCAGTCGATCCAGTCACCCGCGGCCTCGGCTAGGGGCGTAGAAGGGACATGGAAATATATATATATATTATATATATATATATATATATATATATATATATATATATATATATATATATATATATATATATATTATATATATATATATATATATATATATATAATCTTTTCCTAATTAATTTTGTTCTGGATTCTTAAAAGCATTTCTAAAGCCCTCCGGTGCGTCACACCTTTGTATAATTTATAAGAAATCGTTATGGATCCTACCTTATGGAAGTTATAATGGTGGCCATGTTTTGCCTATCGAGGCTTTAACCTCATTAGATTCTATCATCACGCTATATTTTACACCTACCATTATCTGCAGACGCAGAATGTCATCAGTAGACGTCCCATCCCATTTTTAGATTAAATTTCTCCAATGGCTGCGTGTTGAGTCCATATCCTCATGTAAGCTTTTCAAAGGACTGGGTTCCTTCCCTTGGAAGAGTCCGTAAAAACGGAGATACATCTATAGGGGAAGTACGTCCAAAATGACACAGTGTTTTTTTAATAAACAACAACTTTTTTATTATTCGTATTAGGAACATATTTTTTTTATAAAACTTTGCTTATATTAATTGGTTACCCGTACCTTAAAGGATTTGTCACAAAAATCAACACTTACAAAAATATTTAGTCTTAAATGGAGATCAAGAAAAATCCGTTTTGTCCATACCGTATGGACAAAACGACACAAACCGTATGGACTAAATGACATACACAGCCATCAACATGAATACAATAGTAAATAACAAAAATTAATTGCACAATTCGCAAACAAATATTTTGGTACGCTTTGGCAAATCAGCACAGGCCGCGTGAACCCAACGACTGCACTTCATCCACCTCAACCACCCCTCACCAGGCTTTGAACGTGAGTAAAGATCGTTGCAGTATATACAGGCACAAGCGTCTTCTTCGACTTCTTGATCAAGACCATCTTCATCTGAGTCTTCATTAACATAAAGAGATTTAGTAATTGCCTGGATTCTTTTACGAGTTGGTTTTTTAGCTTCAGTCTCAGCTCGTTTGAGTTTTAATTCTACCATATTTGGTGATGATGTCAAAAGGAATGTTGTAGTTCGTTTCTTTGGCTTGCGTTTACCCTGACCACTTACAAATTTACCTCTGGGAACTGGAAAAATGACATTAACTGGAACTGCTAAAGGACTTGTCATAGGAAAGGAACTTGTAGATGGTGGGAAATATCTGAGTGGCCAGTCAATATGTTAGGAATATCATTAGTGACTACTATTGCGACTGAAGAATCCGATGGTTTAGATGGATTAGAAGAATTAGTGGACGGCTCTAATGAAGGTTCAGGGGCCTCATTCTGTATCTGTGTCATAATCTCACCAGCCTCCAGGTCAATTGGCAACGATGGAAGGTCATCATCCTGGATTTGGTCTGGATTATCAGCTGTGGAAGCCATTGGTATATTTGTTGTTTCAGCTGATTCAAAAAAGTGATCTGGAAATATGTCCGGATTAACTGGCCACAGACCAGTGCTTTTGAAACCATTGCATGCATTTTGAACTGAAGCAGTTTTTCCATAAGCTTGATTAAACAAATATCCGATCTGAAAAGCTGTCACCATTCTTCCTGGATGGTTTCTAAGCCAGACAGAAATTTCTTGGTTAAAATATGTCTTGAGAGGTCCATAAAAGCATACGAGAGGCTGCATATGATGGGTGCAGTGAGGAGGAAGACAAACAATTTCGATTTCATTTTCCTTCGCAAAGTTCAAAGCTTCGAATGACTTATGGCTGGCATGGCCATCGACAATAAGCAGGACTTTATCATCATGACTAGCTTTTACAAAGCTTTGAAAATGATGGAGCCATTTCACGAATATTTCAGTAGACATCCATCCGTTTTTTTGAGCTACTCCTACGGTGCCATTTGGTGCTTCATCCACGAGCTCGTTTTTCATATTCTTCCTAGGGAAAATCATGAAAGGAGGTACGTACGACTCAGCTGCGTTCATGCAGCACACGACTGTCACATTGGATCCTCGCTCTGCACTCGTAATGGCACCTACTTGCTTCCTGCCAGTGGTAGCCAAGATTTTTTGAGGTCTTTGGACAGTAGACAACCCCGATTCATCCACATTGTAGATCCGGTTTGCGTTGAATTTGTATTTGTCTATGTATTCTTGATAATTATCAAAAAACTTTTTTACCTGGGGTCTATTGAAAGCTTGGGCTCTGGCTGCGGAAGTAGGCTCAGGTTTACGTAAAGATATGTCTTTATGGCGCCTTAAAAATCCATCTAGTCACTCCTGGCCAGCTTTGCCCTTTTCTTTATTAAAACTGTGTGCAAAGCCATTATTTTCAGCCAATTCGAAAGCGAGTTCTTGGACCATTGTCCGCGTTAATCCAAACATGCGAGTTTCATGTAGCTTGATATGCTCAACCAATTGTCTCTCGATTTGAAGAGGAAATGTTACCTGAAATCGGCCCAAACCTTTTGCTGCTGGTGGAATTCTTTTATTTTGGTTCAAAGCATGACGCCTTAGTGTAGCTTGTGGTACTTTGAAGGTCTTAGAAGCCAGAAGCCAACCCATTTTTTCTCCTGTACAGCTTCAGTAGCTTTTTGCATCGCTTGCGGCATCCATGATTGCCGATTACTTGTCCTCTTATAATTCCGTGGCATATTGCAATCCTGTGAATTAAAGAGATTTATATGTTTACTATTCACCACCTCTACGGACAAAACGACACACTATGTTGTTTTGTCCGTATTGGTTGTATGTCATTTTGTACATAACCTCAAAAAAATAACGATCCGAAAAATAATCTTATTGCAGCGACAATAATGTTGTATAATCTACACGATCACCTCAAGCACAAGATGCTTGAATATAAAAAACTATTACACAGTAAAATAACAAAAGAAAACTTACCGAAAAACAAAAAACTGACGACCACTAACAAACTTTTCTCCAAGCGCAAAACACAAATGTCAACATGGCGTCCGTTACGTATTTTAAATGACTCTGAGAAATCCAATGGTATATTTCCGGTGGAGACGCTTCCTAATTGTCTTATTTTTGACTGTCTAAACCGCGCTAATTTTTAAATATCGCCAATGTGTCGTTTTGTCCATATGTGTCATTTTGGACGTACTTCCCCTATATTAATACTTGAAACAAAAAAAGAAATTTCATACTTATATATGAAGTCATCATCGTCATCATCATCATCATCGCAGCCCACATACGTCCCACTGTTGGGCTCGGGCCTCCTCCACAACAGGAAGGAATTTGACCTACTATACCATGCTGGTCAGACATGTTGGTATAGGGTTTCATTTCGAGTTTTTCTTCTCTTGCACAGATCTTATGTGCATATTATATCCCTTAGTCGTCTTTTACGACATCCATGGGCAAGATGGTGAATTGGCCACGTGATGAATTGTATTCTTACTCCGTCACCACACGGAAGGTATTAGTTACTCGTGAAGTAAAGCTTGTTCAATATACAATTATACATCTTATAATATACATAAATTACGTATCACGTTGTTTGTCCGCGATGGACTCCTAAACTACTTAACTGATTTTAATCAAATTTGCACTCCGTGTGCAGTTTGATCTAACTTGAAAGATAGGATAGCATACATCTTAATTTATAGTCGCAATATTATTTTATTGCAAATTATTTGTATTACCTATATATACCTATTATTTGACATTCACAATTATCTGTTAACTCGAAACGATTTTAACAGATGGCGATATCTGTTGACTGGATTGAGTAAGTAATTAATAGATGGCGCTGCTATGTCAAACCTACAAATGTTTTACATAGAATTTGAATTTTTTTACATAGATGCCATTTGTAAAAAATATGACGACCTCCATGACAGATGTTCTCCTACAGTTCCACTTAAATAGTTTAATAAAATGTAATATAACAAAAACATTAGCCACAGCAACGCGTGGCCGGGTCTGCTAGTATATCCTTACTAATACTGCACAGATGGCGTAGTGGTTAAGATAGCGACCTACAGTGCCATTGTCGTGGGTTCGAATCCCACGCGGGACAACACTTTGTGCGATCCACAAATTGTTGTTCTAAGTCTGGATGTAATTTGTGTCCGTTAATTATATGTTTGTAAAGTCTCCCGCAATACAAGGATTATTTCCTTAGTGCAGGGTGTTGTCTTAAGTAAAAAAAAAAGTAAATATTATAAATGCAAAAGTAAGTTTGTTTTTTTGTTTGTTTGTTTGTTACGCTTTCACGCTTAAATCACCGAACCGATTTCAAAAATTCTTTCACCAATGGAAAGCTATAATATCAGGGAGTAACATAGGCTATATTTTATCCCGGTATTCCCACGAGAACGGGCACTACGCGGATAAGGTGACTAGAACCGAAGCGAAGCGAGGGCAGGTTGCTAGTCTTTATTATATATATATAAATGAATCTCTATTTCCCTTGGTTATCGCATCAAACGTGAACGGATGGAACAATTTCGCTAATTCTTTTTGCGTTGTGTTTATTATTGTCAGGAGAATGTTCTTATGGATCAAAAAAATCAGAAAATGGAACAGAACATTAGAAAATTTAAGAAAACAGCAATAATATTAATTTTACATGATTATTACTTGTTGGCATAAAGACCAGTCGTTTGAAATAAATATTGACAGAATGCGCGCTACAAATGTCATTTATCATATGTAGATTCGGTTCGTAGATGTTGGTTGATATAATATATGTAGTTTATTTATCCATCCATCCATCCAACAGCCTACAGACGTCCACTGCTGGACATAGGCCTCTCCACGAGAATGCCACTCGGAACGGTCCTGCGCCACTTGCATCCAACGGTTCTCTGCGAGTTCTCACGGGGTGAGTTTATAAAATTCACACTTGGCTGAAAATTGGTAGGATTGTTCAAAACACTATTAATAAAATAACTGAAATGTGAAAAGTCCTTATCGATCCGACATCTGGAGTAAGATTTAATCGGGGTCAAAGGTTTAAAAGACAAGCCAACTGCACTTGTTTTTTTATATTGAGTATTTTTAGACAAATGTTGCTCAAGATTACACTTTTTATAGTAGGCACTGCCCGCCCAATCCGCTTGGGGCGACGGATAGACGGCGTGCGACCCCATAACCCACTCTGTATTCCCTCCCCATATCACCCAATGGCGATATGGGGTGGGAATACGGTAGGTAGGATACCTTGACATCCGTGGCCGGCCCGGCGGGTTGCCCTTTCGAGTATTCTACCATTCGACGCCCCGACAACGAAACAGTGTTGCCGGACCATCGCCCTCACGCGGTCTGCCTCCCTGCGGGTGGCAGACTAAAACCCGGCCCGTCCACCCGCGACCTCGGCTAGGGCGGTATCAAGCGCAGGTACTCGCCCCGGCAGCGGAAATTGTTGTGTTACAGGAATTCCTCCCGGACCTGCAACGCCGCCTCCTTCTGCGAGGCAGTTGTCTCATAGAGGAGTAGCAACCGCGTCCCAGGTCCCGGCGCTGTCGAGCATCGTTTTGGCGATGGTCGGCAGCGTCAGGTCGACACCGATGACTGTAACGAGTTCACGGCAACAGCGAAAAAGGTTGGGATCACAGTATGGTGTAAAAGAATTCCCACAAGAGTACTGCTACCCAGTTAGTAACGTAGCGTAGTTTTATAAAATTGCCCTTTAGAATATGATATGCCTGAATAAATTTGGATAAAACGGTGAGAACCTTTGTCTTGACGGTTTAAAAGTGGGGTAAGACCGGAATACGAATTTAATTATTTTTTCTATATTTCATATTTTCTATTGTTTTATAGTATTTTGGTGAAGAAATACGTGGACTTTTAGGTACATTACCCAAGTCTTCATTAAAACTAGAGCTTTAAAATTAGTAACAAAGAAAATAGATACAATGCCGATCTTTCCCCCTTACTTTGCAATCTTTACCCATTTTATTTTTTTCATTTGTCTATCTTTTAATTATACTTACTGAATTAATAAGCAAATTAGTTATTTACAAACTTGGTTTAATTAAAGTTCAATATCTTATCTGTATTAAAAATATAATAACTTGTTATTGCATCATGTTATTGTGTCCAAAAGAAATGTTTGGAAAAATTTACCTCATCTCATCGAAAACCCTTTCGATGTTACCCCGATTCACTTTAGCAAAAAAATAGATTAAAATGAATTATGGTCGAATTTCGATCACTCAGGGACCATTAGAAATAATAAATGTATATTAAATTAGCAAAGCTCAAGATGTGGTAACAGTAGTAATGTCGGGTCAACAAAAATGAGGGCGTTTGTGATGTCTTGTGACAAGTTTGACAGCTCTTCTTATAAGCTCATGACATTTTATAGGTCATAATCGTTAGTGACTTTACTTCAGTGACCTAAAAATGAATCCATTTCTTTTCTTCGCCCTAATATATCACAGTTAAAATTAGGAAAATATATTTGAAGCGAAAAACTTAGTTGTACGGATTTTATCGCGTTTTTATAAGACTTTTACACTTTCAGTGTTTCTTAGTAAAGGCAAATTGATTTTTACGAAACATCTACAGTTTATTAAAATGGCTTTGCGTTTGAATAATCCTTAGAATAATAACGTATAGAAGGTAAATTCACGCACAAAAAGTGAGGCATTTCAATTGGAGCCTAATGGAGCTTACACCGAAACCGTTCCGTAATGTACAAGTCATTGTACTGCATGAACGTACGCAACTCTTAAAAAATAAATAGGTAATTATGACGGTTTGTGCATTCAAATGGTGTCACAACACATTTGAAAAATATAAAAAGATTATTAACATTACTTTTAAAGGTAATTCGACGATTTATGTTAATAAAAACAAAATTTGATTTCATAATTTGTATAGTGGTGTGCGTTACGTGTGTAATCGTCTGCGCGCCATTAGTATTTTTAGATTCAAATTTTGAAAGTTCGAAGTATTGACACTATCCTTCTATACGTTATTATTCTAAGGAATAATCATATATTTTTTCAAAAATTTTAAACGTAGTATGGTATAGAAATAAGAGTGATAGAACTACACTGTTGACAGTTGTCTGTCGTGGGCCCGTCCTTCCGAAGTAGTACCACACTGAGCATAAAATCGACGTCTGAGTAGTAACAATTTATTACTGCTCTTCGTTCGGTGAGCGAAAGAGCCGGTAGCCCAACTATCTGAGGGTGTTTGCATGTGGAGGGTTTTGCTGATGCCTTTAGTTTCACCAAACCTCGTTGCACGCATTCACCGTCCTTTCACTTTCATCACAGTAGGCAGCGACCTAGCATAGATCTATGAGCGGCAGCAATACTTAGTATCGGGTGTACTGTTTGCTCGTTTGCCACAGTTTGGAGTAAAAAATAAAAAAACAAATAGATCGAAAATTATTAGATCTGACATACTACCTATTAAGTAATCATCGTCATCGTCGTTATCCATATAAGTCGCACTGTTAGGCTCGGGCCTCCTCAACAATGGGGCGAAATTGAATCCACTATACCACGCTGGTCAGACGTGTTCTATGGCGAGTTTTCCTTCTCTTATAAAAGAATCACTCTCCTAATTTTCATGAGTTCAACAAATTAATCTCTATCAACACAACCATTAAATACAGATGCCAGAGTGGTTGGCAATAATATAAATTATAGAATAAACTGTCTTTCCTCGAGCCCCATAAATCCGCTATCATTTTTATATTAAAATTTTATTTTCGACGTAGGTCTCCACTCCAATAATCCACGCTGGATAGGCGTGTTGGCAATCAAAGAAAGGAGTTATACGTTTCCCAGGACAGACTGTTCACCTCCCTGGTGAGAACTTTAGCCGACTTTTACGACTTCCGCGGGCAAAAAGAAGCAAGAAGGTTTTTTTTTCTATAACACCCTGCACTAAAAAAATAATCCTTGTATTGGAGGTCCTTACAAACATATAATTAATGGACACAAATTACATCCAGACTCAGTACAACAATTTGTGGATCACACAAAGTGTTGTCCTGTGTGAGATTGGAACCCTCGACACTGGTACTGTAGTCATCCTAACCACTGCGCTATCTGCAGTAATTAATATTTGTAGGTGTATAATAGGTAATTGTATTTTTATCGCGTAACCAAACGAAAATAATCTGTAAATAACAAAAAATTCAAACGAGGCTAAATTTTGATTTAAATAGCACTTATCTAATCCAATTTATCTCAACCTCACTATTCATAAAAGAGACCATCAAAAATCTTACCCCAGAATTTCATTCAAATCATACCTAACAAAAACCGCTCTTAAGCGCCTGCACAAAAGGAGTCCTCCATCGAGGCACATTTTGCTCGTAATAAAACGTTAGGCGCTCTTGATAAAATACGTGAACTGAATATCCAAATACGACTATCATTATTTAGGGCCTAATATAGCACCTGGTGGCTTCAATACAAAAGTTCTGAACTTTTTTAGCTATATTTAGGGATGCGATTAATTATATACTGTCTAACAAAACCACTACAAAACTTTTGTCAAAGCATTGAACTTAAAAGGTACCTAGATAATATTAGAGATTGCCCGACATGATATATAGACATGTCAAGTTTGAAGTATGAATATATGTATGCATCTATGCATGTATGAAAACGCAGATCTACGACTAATGTGTGTTATCAGCGATGACTTACGGCACGCTAATATGGTCCCTAAATGTAGGCCTCATAACCAAGCTCAAAGTCGCTCAGCGTGCTATGGAGCAGGCTATGCTCGAAATTTCTCTGTGAGATAGAATCCAGAATGTAGATATCTGTAGAAGAGTAGGTGTAACCGACATAGCATGAAGAATTACCCCGCTGAAGTGGCAATGGGCAGGATACAGCGCTGGACGAATCGACAGCGAATGGGGAAGAAAGGTTCTCAAGTAGCGACCATGTATCAGACTACGGTCGCAGTGTAGGACGCCCAATTGGTGGACCGGCAGTTTGGTAAAGGTTGCTGGGCATCGTTGGATGCAGGCGGCATAATTTTGCATTTTGTGGGGAAACCTAAGGGAGGCCTACGTCCAGCAGTGGAAGGCGACAGCATATTGCGTCGTCCCCAATTAAATAGGATAACAGAGATAAATGAGGTAATATTGGAGATTAATGATTATAGAAAGATAGAAAGAAAGTTATTTAGTTCGGGCTCTACTCTAGCCCAGAAAGAAAATTATTTGACTACCTACCGTGAAGTGTGTTTGATTGGTAGTTTTTTACAAGACATCGAGGCGTTGGTCAGTGACGTACGAGGGTAGTTCCTTACAGTGTATACCTATGGAATAAGGGTAGGTACATATTAAGTCGATTCCAAGTAATTGAGATAAGAGCAAGGTAGTGATGACATAGTCATAGTTTGCAGCTATGTTTTCCTTTTTTTAGTACTGTTGGTGGCAAACGAGCGAACAGTACACTTAAATGCATCACTGAAATTCAATATACGGAAACACCCTCATAAAGTTGGACTACCGGCTCTCACGCTCCGGACACGTCACCGGACAAAGTGCTGTAATAAATTGCTCCTGCTCAAACGTCGATTTTCTGCTCAGTGTGGTACACCAGACGAATCGAGCCGCGGCTCTAGACAGACGACTGTCAACAGTATTCTCCTGCCACATACGAAATTTGTTAGTCAAGGATCAAACACAGGAAATAAAGGTGTTTTATTGCATTCCGATCTTGTCACTGATTAAATAAAATTGTTACAAGTAAAATAGTTATTTAACATTCGTTCTTTTTTGTGGCCTTGCCTACTCTCTAATATTATGCAATAAAAGGCTATGCAAATTAATTCATCATCATCATCAATGCCCCACTGTTGGGCTGAGCGTCTGCCACTATGGGAGGGAAATTGACCTACTATACGTCGCTGGTCAGACGTGTTGGTATATGGTGGTTGGTTTTGTTTTGAGTTTTCATTCTCTTCTATACCAATAAATAAAATTGGAGTGTCTGTTTGTAATGTCAAAATAATAGGCTTTTTTCATGCTCACACGGTTATTTGCACGACACGTATGCCTAAAATAGCAATTAAAAAATTTTTGTCTGTCTGTCTGTCTGTCTGTCTGTCTGTTTGTTCCGGGTAATCTTCAAAACGGCTGGACCGATTTCAAAAATTCTTTCACCAATGGAAAGCTATAATATCAGGGCGTAAACTAGACTATATTATATCCAGGTATTCCCACGGGAACGGGAACTACGCGAGTAAAAGGACTATAACCTATAACCGAAGCGAAGCGAGGGCGGGTTGCTGGTTGTAAATAAAATTAGGTACTTTACAGATGTTATCGCATTTGTAATTGATTTTTGATTGCCCGACATTTCGAACACTTTAAAGCGTCCATGGTCACGGAAGGACTTCTCTTGCATAGATGTTATATGTATATTATATCCTTGAGTCGTCTTTTACGACATACACGTTCAAGAGTGGTTGTGGTGATTTGTATTCTTACTCCGTTACCACATACACACACAATTATACAATTATTGGATGATATTTCTTAAAGAATGAGAACAATTTTAAATTGAATATAAGATTTTCACTTGCCACCAATATTTCAGAGTATAGATTATATTCCTGGCACAGCCCTAACCGTAATAAAACTACCCCTATCTTTAACAAAAGACAGGATGAAGGCTATTTGGGTATCCGAGTGAATCTTACTGGGAAATTTTTATCATGTAATTTTTTTACAGCAGGCAACAATACCTCGCATAATAGTCAACAATACAAAGGGGTTTGAGGAAAATTGAAGAGTTCTTGCTAAAATTAAAATACATAAAAAAGTGAAATCTTCATTGGTAATCATAATTTATATTGTCGTATCGTATCAATAATAACTATTAAAAACTATTGAATAATTAATAATAATTAAAATAAAAATTATTAGAAATAAATATAGTTTTTTTTTCTATTGGTGGGTTGCGGTCGGCGCGCTCCTCGCACCACTTCGTCCGGGGCGACAGAGGGGCATAAGCACGCACATCCGCAACCCACCCCACGTGCACGTCGCCTTCGTCGTTGGGCCGACCACCGGAGCAGGGTTATTTGTCATCAGTGGTCGGCCCGACGGAATACCCCCTATTTGGGGTACCCTCCCATCGACCGACGTCCTCCCCTCGGAGAGAACGTCGGTCTTTCCTCACGCGGTCGGCCTCTCAGCGGGTGACGGACTAATTCCCCGATCACGTCACCCGCGGCCTCGGCTGAAATAAATATAGTAAACACAGCGACACAGTAGTAAAGAGCAGCTGACTGTATCTTTCTCGCGTATACTCGGACATTCCGAGTTCACCCTATCGAGTCTTTTACCTCACAGCGTGACTGGTCAGACTCACTCACAGCCTGGGAAAAAATCTGAAAAGAAGTTTTCGCTTCAAAAAACTGCATAGAGCAAGAGCCCGCACGCGTCACATCTAAGGAGGAGACGTATTTATACTTCTCCGTATTTTAGTCATAGTCGTTACAATTGATTAGATGCTGACAACCAAATTATGGTTCCTCTAACAATTTTAGCAAAATATGAAAACGCAAAAAGATTCACGAATTATCATATTCCCTACATTTCAGTATTTGATCTGTTATATATCACATAAAATATCAGCAAAATTATTCAATATAACACTTTAAGACACTAAAATCATGAATAAAATTTAAAAGTGCTACATGACATTCTGACATTCTCGTCAAAATCCCCCAGATATACAAACAAATTGTGAATATGATTTAATAGTGAATGACGTGCATTTTGACATTCTGCCAAAATTCCCAGAAAAGGCATGACTTGGATATCAGCACCAAATCATGCTGACGACTGACATAACTCGATACTCCCACCAATAACCCATATTATTGTAGCTCATTGCCATTAAATAAGAAAAAGAACAAGAACATTGAAGTGTCTGTTTGTAATGTCAAAATAGTAGGTTTTATTCATGCTCACACGGTTATTTAAACGATACCTATGCTTAAAAACCAGTTTAATGATGTTCTGTCTTTCTATCTGTTTGTGTCACATAATCTTCAAATTGGCTTCATCTATTCTGATAATATTTTACTACCATGTAGCTGTCTGTATAAGGAGTAGGTAACTTAGGCTGGTTTTCCTTTCAGAAAAACTCTATAAAATTTTATCCGGTCCGGGTATCCAACCCAAAGCCTCATGTACTGCAGCCGCGTGCTATTATGTCTTAGGTAATATTTCAGATTTACAATATGGAGACAAAGTGACTGAATCCAAAGCGAAGCGAGGACGGGTTGTTACTTTAAAGCTGAATTATATTTTCAATCTAAGAAGAAATCTTGTGTGGTTACGGAGTAAAAATAGATTTAACCACCTCTCACCCCATTTAACCCTCCCCTTTCGCGATATAAAACACATGTGACAACCGTTAGTAGGTAAATTTTCCTCCCATTGTGTGGAGTAGGCCCGAGCCCAATAGTGGGTCTTAGTGGGTGGATTGAGATGATGATGATAAGAGAGAGAAAATACATTATATTATATGCATTATAATAAAAAAAAAGTATCTGCTGTTTAAATCATTGAAAAAGTAAATTCTGATAACGTTTGTATTTTTTTGTCTTTACATTAAACATTCTGTTCACGAAATATGCAAATTTATTGAAATTTTCTGTGATAGTACTTTATCTGCAGTAGGATTATTTGAATTATGAAATACTGCACCTAAAATTAAAACAAACTTCGGCATGAATACGTATAGTACCAAATAACAAAATATCTATAATTTTCAAAATAATATTGAAAACCACGTCACCCATTGCGACAGATTAGACACGTTAGCATCGTGACAAAACAACCCTTCGCCAAACACGGCATTAACTTTATTAACTTGTGTTAAAACTACAAGTTTAGACATTGAGACATTCTACCCACAGTGTCAAATATTGAATTTATAGCATCTGCCCACGACTTCCCCCACGCCCAAATTAACTATCCCAAAATTTAACCATTATCCCAAAGAAATATATTACCGGGATAAACAGTATTTTATGCGTTAATCTAGAAAATACTCTATTGATATGCCAATTTTCATCCAAATCTGAGTACGACCATAATTATTTTTTTTTTTATTTATTTATTATGCATAGACCCCGAGAGGGCACTTACATATTGTCAATTTTACAAAATAAAATTAAATTATCCAATAAAAATAAACTACCACCGGATCGGAACGCGACCGCCACTGAGAAGATCCGGCAAGAAACTCAGCGGGCGTGTCTATTATTTTAATTTTTTTTTCTTCTTACTAGATATAATTTGTGTACAAGTTTTTAAGACCTAGCTCCAGTGTGATGCCCTTCGAACTGTAGGATACTTAATATAATTCAAATGATTATGGCTGGACCAGATCCCACAAGCGGCACCCGATCACGAGTTAACTACTAGAGCAGCCATCACTCCCCTCAACCACTATGGAGGGAAGGGAGAGACCCGCTCCACGCAGCTACCGCAAGTAGATCCTTCAGTGAGCATGACCAAGACCATATGTTACAAACATGTTACAAACGACGAAAATGCAAAATTTCGTTAGGCAAAACACGCTACGCTTTACAATATTAGAGTTATCAAAAAAGAGTTTATTTAAAATAACAAGGAAATTGCATAATGAGGAGCTGCTCACAACCAATCTGTATTATCATCTACATAATCCGAGATTTTATAATAAGCTTTCTTACAAAGTCTATTCTTGATAGCTTTTTTAAACTTTTTTGTTGGCAGGTCTCGGATATCTTTAGGTAATCTATTGTAGAAACGTATACATTGTCCCATGAATGATTTGCTAATTTTTTGGAGACGAGTAGTATGTGCAACTAGTTTGTCCTTATTCCGAGTATTCATTTCATGAATGTCACAATATCTTTTGAAGTTAGCGATATTTTTTGACATATAATATAATTTTCGTATATATATATATATATATATATATATATATATATATATATATATATATATATATATATATATATATATATATATTGTGATATAACAGTTAGAATATTTATGTCTTTGAATTTCTCTCGAAGTGAGACTCTTGGGCCCAGATTATAAATTGCACGGACAGCCCTTTTTTGAAGAACAAAGATTCTATTCAAGTCCGCGGAGCATCCCCACAGTAATATGCCGTAAGACATCAGACTATGGAAATAAGCGAAATAAACGATTCTAGCTGTTTCAATATAGGTTAACATTCTTATTTTTTTACTGCATAAGCCGCTGAGCTAAGCCTACTCGACAACTTTTCAATATGAGGTCCCCATTGAAGTTTAGCATCTATGGTGATACCTAAAAAAACGGTCGATTCCACAAGGTCCAGAGCCAGACCATTCATTTGGACATTGGTTTCCACTTGCCTCACATTGGGAGTAGTAAATTTGATACATTTAGGTTTCTTTTCATTGAGAACCAAATTATTAGCGTTAAACCAATGAACAACGTTAGACAGTGCATTGTTCACATAGTCATAATAAATTTTATGTGGGTAATTTGTCGACAATCTTTTGTCTACAGCTGTGGGTCCGTCCGTCCTGGGTAAAGTACCATACTCTCGCAGAAAATCGACGTCTAAGTAGTAGCAATTAGTTACTACACTTCGTTCGATGAGCGAGAGAATCGGAAGTCCAACTTTCTGAGAGTGTTTGCGTGTGATGGGTTTTGGTGATGCCTTTAGTATCATCGAACCTCATCGCACTATCTTTACGATAGGCAGCAGACTAACAAAGGTCCATGTGCAGCAGTATCACTTACCATCTGATGCCCTCTTTGCTCGTTTGCCACCAACTGCAACATAATAATTTATGCGGGTAACGTGACCGGGGAATTAGTCGGCCGACGGCATGTGGAAAGACCGATATGGGGGGGTACCCCAAATAGAGGGTATTCCGTCGGACCGACCACTGACGTCAAGTCACCCTGCTCCGGTGGTCGGCCCAACGACGAAGGCGACGTGCATCGTGGGTGGGTTGTGGGTGTGCGTGCTTACGCCCCACTGTCGCCCCGGACGGAGTGGTGCGAAGAGCGCACCGACCGCAACCCACCCCCAAAAAAAAAACAATACTTTATACCTACAAATAACCAAAGAACAATCTTACCTGTTGAAAAATCATAAATTCGTTCGTTCGTTCAAAATGTTAAAATAAAACGAAGTATATTATTTAAAATGCAATCATCCTCATTTCTCGTCGTTGCCGGACCTCTCTCAAATTACATTGTGGTTTTGAAACAGTTTTGCGAATCGGTCACCTCACAGAAGCATTGTGTAATATAGGATTTTACGCAAAGCTATATTTGAAAAAGATGTCAGCAAAGTACGAGTCAGAAGCTAGGAGGGAAGGATTTATCACTATGCTTTTTATCTATGCAAATTATAATAATAAAATTGAAGTGTCCGATTCTAATGTCAAAATAATGGGTTTTTTATACCCTATTTACACAATACCTATGTCTAAAACAAGGTCAAGTTTTCGTCAACAAGTTTATTTTATTATTTGAGTTTTATTTTTTTTCCTTTGTTATATTCCATGTTTGAATGAGTACCTTAATCGTGGTTTCATTATGTTTCACCTAAATATATTATTATTTTTCTCTTCTTTTTATCGTTTTTAGTGTTCCGTACCCAAAGGGTAAAAACGGGACCCTATTACTGAGACTTCGCTGTCCGACCGTCCGTCTGTCACCAGGCTGTATTTCAAGAACGGTGATAGCTAGACAGTTGAAATTTTCACAGATGATGTATTTCTATTGCCGCTATATCAATAAATACTAAAAATAAAATATAATAAATATTTAAGGGGGGCTCCCATACAACAAACTTGATTTTTTGCTCAAAATCGATAATGGCAATAGGGAGGCACTTGTTTATCTAGTCAATGGTACGGAACCCTTCCTGCGTGAGTCCGACTCGCACTTGTTATTTTTTGTTAAATTGTGTATCCCGCTGTTTTTTATGCAGGTTTTCTAATCTGCAGCATACTGAGTCGGGGTCGTTTTGTGACGAGTAATAATGTTTAGTTATATAATGTAAAATACATATTTATTTTTATGTAAATTTTACTCGTAACAATAAATAGTTCATTCATTCATAAAAACAAACCACTTTAATTGTTTTGTCTGCGTCTGTTCGTTCCGAGTAATCTTCCAAACAGCTAAACCGATTTTAATAATATTTTATGAGTCACTTAGGTGATATTTTATCGCCTACGAGAACAGGAACAACGCGGGTGAAACCGCAAGAATTTCCTTGTTTCTTTTATAAAAATTAGTTTTATTTAAGACAAATGCCCACGGTTTCATCAGTTATTCCTTACCTGATCTAGCTACCTGATAGTAAACGAACATGATATAGTAGGTAAATTTTCCTCCTGGAGTGGAGACTTGAGGCCAGCAATGGGAAGTGTATGAGTTGAGACGACGACGATGAGTAGGAAGGTCATACCCAAGAGTGATCTGATATCGTTTAATTATAATAATAGCTGTAAGATTACATTCCCAAGAAGGGTTGACGTCAGGCAGGCGGCCGGTCATAAAAGTCATTGCCGAAACTTTTAGCAATATGTCAAAACAGATGACATATTGCGTCGACCCCAAGTAATTGGGATAAGAGCAAAATGATGATAATAATAGCTGTAAGTTTATCCTGAACTAACTGATCACCATCATGATTATCCTACTTTTATCCAATTGCTTGGGGACTACTCAATATCTATTCTTCTTTCATAGTACACTAGCTGACCCAACAGACGTTGTTCTGAATGTGAAGTCTCCTTGAAATTGAACGTAGCGCCACCTACCGGTTTCAATTATTAATCTAAACCATTATCATATCCATCGGAGTAGCCACAAAAACAAGATCAAAATCGGTCCAACCGTTTAGAAGGAGTTCAATCACAAACACACGAAAAAAAGATTTATATATATATATATAAAGATATTGCAAAAGTTTTGGGATTAATTTTATGATGTCATCTGTCAGACGTCGCTCTCCTCCTCCTTGGGCATTTGTTGACCAGAAAACATCAGTTGGAATTGGCCCAGTACTATGTAAAGATTTCTATCGTCATATACGACATCCACGATCAATGCAAATATTGATAGTATTCGTAGCCGCCACCACATATCAAACTGATTACCATATAAAATGAATTTCAAATTTCATTTTATTTTTAATAATATTCGTTACAAGGGTTTGACTCACCTTTACTACACTGATAGCCATCATAAATATACAAAACCTCTTTTTATTTTTAATTCATATCAATATCAAGCCTTGGGAAGTACAAAATTTTAATAATAAAGACTGGACATAAGCAAAGTTAGCGTGCAGGTTTTGACGGGGCATGGGTGCTTCACCAAATACCTACACAAGGTCGTTAGGAGGGAGAGTACACCGTCCTGCCACCACTGCGATTGCGACGAGGACGCGGCGCGCCATACGCTCGAGGCCTGCGCGGCTTGGGCAGTGCAGCGCTGTGAGCTCGTCGCAATCATCGGTGCAGACCTGACGCTGCCAGCTATCGCTAGGGCGATGGTCGACAGCGTCGGGAATTGGGACGCGGTCGCAGCCTTCTGCGTGACAGTGATCTCGCGGAAGGAGGCGGCGGATCGCCTGCGCGAGGAGCGCAGCCTCGATGAGGAGATCCGCCGCCGGCGACTGGGGCGGCGTAGGCGCAACTACCTGCGCCCCATGGCGCCCTAGCCGAGGCCGCGGGTCACGTGACCGGGGAATTAGTCCGTCACCCGCCGAGAGGCCGACCACCGCATGAGGAAAGACCGACGTCCTCCCCGAGGGGGCGACGTCGGTCGATGGGAGGGTACCCCAAATAGGGTGTATTCCGTCAGGCCGACCACTGACTTCAAGTCAACCTGCTCCGGTGGTCGGCCCAACGACGAAGGCGACGTGCATCGCGGGTGGGTTGCGGGTGTGCGTGCTTACGCCCCTCTGTCGCCCCGGACGGAGTGGTGCGAGGAGCGCGCCGACCGCAGTCCACACCAAAAAAAAAAAAAAAGATCTTGTTTTACGAGTATGTACAGATAATGAAAATATTTTAACAAATAGACTTCATAGAAATATAGTCGAGATAAACCAAATACGCCTTAATGATATCTGATGTTTACGCGAGCACTACACATTGTAAATGAAACTACTTTTACGCATTATATGGCGTTTGTATTTGATTTATGATTGCCCGACGTTTCGAACACTTTGCAGCATTCATGGTGACCCGTGACCATGAATGCTGCAAAGTGTTCGAAACGTCGGGCAATCATAAATCAAATACAAACGCGATATAATCCGCAAAAGTAGTTTTATTTACAAATACGCCTTATTAATAAGGATAACTCACAAACTGCAGGTCAGATCTTATATACATTTATATGGGACCATCTCTGAAGTATAATACCAAACGAAAAATAAATTATCAAAATCGATTCATGATTGGCGAAATAATCGCATAACATACATACAAAAAAAAATATATAAAGTTGAATTGGGAACCTCCTCCTTTTTTAAGTTCGTTAAAAAACATAATTAACATAGTAGATTTTTGGCAAATACCGTCGAGAATAAAAATAGTTTAGTTGGGAAATCGAGTAGTTCCTTAATCCACACAACCCAAATCCAACTCTTAGTTTTCCCTTTTTACGCTATTTTTATTATAAGTATATGAACTCGTTATACCAATTCATATCTTCATTATGTCGATAGGAAATAAAACATTCAAATTTCATTAGTATGTAAATAATCTAAATATACTTTGAAACTCCATAACAATAATATCAAAATATGTTTCCCAAAACACAATTTACCAAAAAAATACCGTGTGCGGTCATCCAGGTACTCATAACAAGCAGAAAACAGACAACATAATTATCAGTTGCAAGTTGACGCCTGCCGTATGAATTATTATTCAATTTTTTCCGCCCGCATTATTAGTGTCAACAGAAGCCGTCGCACTCAGCACTATTACGACTTTCCTACATCTGTATAGAGGACAATGATCACGGGCAAACCTCACAAGCGATGCACTCCCCACTGACAACGCAGAAAGTAAAAGCACAACGCACTAAGCCGGCGCACTCATTATCTGTCACGAGAGTGAGCGCGCCTCACGCGTTATGTCAAAAGTTCCCGCCAAAAAAAACGTCAAACTCAAATTGACTTACGTCCAAAAACCATAAAGTTATTTTTTTTTTTCAATAACAATTAAAGTGCGTCGAACTCTGGAGTGCACCGTCCCCAGATTCTTATGTGGTAACAGAATGTTATTGTGGCGTTGAATAGTGAAAGTGGTGTGACGTAAGCGTTACATTAAGAGTTTATATTATGGCGGATATCGCTCGTTTCGGGAAGCGGTGTCTTACTGTTTTTGGATTATTTGGTGAGTTTTTTTAGGCGAAAGTAGATGGGCCTATTCAGCCTTTAATGTACGATTTTTTTTATTAATTACTTTGTATCTTTTTCTGTTTGGATGTTTTCAGATCTATACCTGTATCTATTTCTGGGTATTCTCAGGTTCCTATCCCTTAACTACGTTAGAAATACTATAAGTAATATCTTCTGACATATGTATTAAATAAAACACTGTTCTTAAGATGTTTATAGAACAAATTATTTCACTAAAAACAAGACTGAAACCAATTATGTAAAATATGTAATGGGTAAAATATTAGTAAAAAATAGGCGCCTTTCCAGAACCTATTTATGTCCATTGTTATAACGGATAAATTTAACTAAAAGGCTAGTACCATAATCCTAATGTTTGGAAAACAGATTAGCAGTTATTGTTAAAAGATCAACAACACGCTTCTGAGAAACTAATAATTATTAGTTTCTCAGAAGCGTGTTGTTGATCTTTCTTCTGATGATATAGCAGCCATTTTCTACGAGTATCACACAGTTTTCTATGGCTCTCTCAAAGTAAACTGTTGACACTTTAATAAGCTACTATCGGATCGAAACGCTAACGCCACTGAGATAATTTATATTAAAAGGATAAAATATAAACATTCAAATATTAAAAACGTTAATGTTTGGCTTTGTAATTTTACATATACTCGTAAATTAATACTTTAAAATTCCTAATACATATTCATATAGTTTAATTACAGAGTATAAGTAGATTACTATTATAATTTAATAGTATTATACCACTAATTGCAATTGAAATTATTTCTTATCTTAAATCAAAAAACAAAAAAATATGAATCCAAAAAAATATTTCACATTTCTTTTTGTAAATAGCTCTCTCTTGATTTGAGTCATCATCGCGGCCCACGTACGTCCCAGTGTTGAGCTCCGGCCTCCTCCACAATGGGAGGGAATTTAACCTACTATACCGTGCTGGTCAGACATGTTAGTATAGGGTTTCATTTCGTATTTTCCTTCTCTTGCACAGATCTTAGGTGCGTATTATATCCCTTAGTCGTCTTTTACGATATCCACAGGCAAGATAGGGAGTGGTGAATTGTATTCTTAATCCGTCACCACACGGAAAATTGATTTCAGTAATAAGGAAATATTATAATGAAATATTAAGTTGCTATGTTTATTACGTCCGGTGGTGACGGAATAAGAATACAATTCACCACCCGTTCTCTTACCCGTGGGTGTCGTAAAAGACGCCTAAAGTATATATTACGCATATAACATCTTCGCAAGAGAAGAAAACTGGAAACAAAACCCTGTACCAACCTGTCTGACCGGCATGGTATAGTAAGGTCAATTTCCCTCCTATTATGGAAGAAGCTCGAACCCAGTAGAGGGACGTATATGAACCAAAATCATGAAAAGGATGATATATCATCACATCATATAAAAATATGCCTTTGATGGCTTACCATCAAGCAAGTCACCTGATATTAAGTGCTGTCACTCATAGACCTCTGCAATAGCGGCATAGCCTATTCTAAGGTGAGATTTAGATATTGGATTTTGGATCAGAAGTGATACTCATAATCGGGCAAGCATGGCTGCCCCTAGTAGTTAATTCATGCCGCTTCTGCTTAACCCATATTTGTTTTGTTTCTTTATCATATTTTATCAAAATTTATCCCAATTCGAAGGGCATCATACTGGAGCTATATATACATACAATTTTATTTTAATAAGAGTAATTTAAAAAATGACGAGCCCGCTGAGATTTGTATCGAATCTTCTCAGCTTGTGGCCATGTTTCGATCCAGTGGTAGATTATTAAACTTCAAACGAAATTTTATTTGTCCCTGTTTAAATGCTTATGGAAGCTTACATAATAAATAATTTGATTTGGCCTATTTATGGCTTCATAATGTAAACAACAGACTGGCCCTGTATTAGTGATTCCATTTTGTTTTCAATGTTTACTAAATGGTAGCATGCAGTATTAATGACCAACACTATTGAGGTATACATTATTGCATTTCTTGGCTGGTTGCTATTGTCTTATTGTTCCCGAAATTCGGTGTGGCTGCATATCAGAATGGAAGACTCAAACCACTGCACGACCACATTCAATCTTTTGAGAGAACCGTACTTTTATTTGACCTACTATGGTTTTGTTCTAACTCGCCCAAAGAAGGCGCCAGTGGAAAGACAAGCTAAGGTCGACGTTTGGTTTCATAAAATACTTCCTTTTTGATTCCTTGATATTGGTGATCCGTTCTGCTGGATATCTATATTTTATTGGAAATATTAGGTTGGAAAATTAAAACTGATAGTGTACATAATCTGGATTTTCCAATTCCTAACTTCTGTTTCATAATCTCAGCTCATATTATTCCCATTGCTGCAGTCGAGCCTGCTCCGCAACGGAGAGACATTGACCTACTATACCACGCTGGTCAAACGAGCTGGTATAATTTATTTCGAATTTGCCTTTTCTTTCGCAGATATTATATGCATATTATATTCCATAGTCGTCTTTTACGACACCCACGGGTAGAGTGTGGTGAATTGTATTCGTACTCCGTCACTACACGGAAAACTTCTGTTTAAAATAAAAAAAAGCTATTTTATTGCGTTGACACACAAACATACACAGATCACAAAGCAGTTAAAAGGTTTACTTAAGAGTGCCTGCAAAAGTTTTTACGGTGTAAATTTTGGCAACTGTTTCGAATCTTACTCTATAAGAACTAATCATATTTGATTTGTATACCTGACCAAATTTTGACAACGATAGCAAAATATAAAAAAATAAATACAAAAACTAAAATCCGACTATAAAAAATGTTCGTTCTAAATTTTTGTAACAAGGAAATATTCAAAATAGGCGACGTTCAGAGAGACTTTCCCCTTTTTCGAAGTGAAAATTTCTTAGACGGTTTGTGCACAACAATTTTATACGTATTGAATAAGATTGAGCTGTCATACCTAGATACGTAACGCTCGTTCGAATAAATTCCACATTGGTAAACTAGGAAAATACTTTTAAAGTACATTACAAATGAATGAACATTTCTCACTTAGAGTAAAATTTGTCAGAGTAATTAAAAAAAATATTATATGATGACGGATCTCATCTCGGTTGGGCAGCGTTCGAGAAACTTAAGAGGATCTTCTCGTCCAACATACCTCAGTGTCTGAAAACACAGGTCTTTGACCAGTGTGTGTTACCAGTGATGGACTTACGGCACGGAAACGTGGTCCCTAAATGTAGGCTTCATAACAAGGCTCAAAGTCGCTCAGTGTGCTATGGAGCGGGCTATGCTCAGGATTTCTCTGCGAGATAGAATCCGAAGTGGCAATGGGCGGCCACATCGCTCGACAAACCGACAACCGCTGGGGAAGAAGGGTATTCGAGTGGCGACCACGTATCGGACGACGCAGTGTAGGGCGCCCCCGCATCAGATAGACCGACGACCTAGTGAAAGTTGCTGGGCGTCGTTGGATGCACGCGGCACAGGACCGCACTTTGTGGCGTAATATAAGGGAGGCCTACGTCCAACAGTGGACGGCGATAGGCTAAAATGATGATGACGGATCTTTCCCGTGGGTGTCGTAAAAGACGACTAAGACTAAGAGATATAATGTGCAGGTAACATCTATGCAAGAGAATGACAACTCGACATAAAACATAGGATTATTAGGCATGTCCCCCCTGGTATTGCAAATTGCAGAGGTCCATGTGCGGCAGTACCGCTTACCATCAGGTGTTCTGCCTGCACGTTTGCCACCGTTGGCAATAAAAAAAAATTGTCTGACCAGTATAAGTTAAATTGCCTTCGTATTGTGGAGGAGGCCCAAGCCCAACAATAGAAGTTATATAGGCTGAGATGTGATGATGATTATAATTATACATATTTCAAGTTTTATTATTTTAATAGCAACCCGCCCTCGCTTCGCTTCGGTTATAGGTTATAGGTTATAGTAGTTTTACCCGCGTAGTTCCCGTTCCCGTGGGAATACCGGGATAAAATATAGCCTAGTTTACGCCCTGATATTATAGCTTTCCATTGGTGAAAGAATTTTTGAAATCGGTCCAGCCGTTTTGAAGATTACCCGGAACAAACAGACAGACAGACAAACAGACAAAAATTTTTTAATTGCTATTTTAGGCATAGGTGTCGTGCAAATAACCGTGTGAGCATGAAAAAAGCCTATTATTTTAACATTACAAACAGACACTCCAATTTTATTTATTGGTATAGATTAATATCGGAAAATAAGTTGTTTTTTGTATTAATAGATTACGTTTTTGTTGAAGAATTCACTTCTGTCGAGTGGTCTTAAGGACACACCAATTTTGTTACTTTATTTGTTGAATTGTACCATGTATTGCTATGTAAACTATCAAATATAAGGCGTGCGACCACATGTTTCCTTAGAACATTGTTGATTATTTTTCGTGTAGCGAAGCAGTAAGAATACAGTTCATTAGGCTATTTTTAACCAATTTCAAAAAAGGAGGAGGTTTCTCAATTCGACCGTTTATATGCTTTTTTTATGTTTGTTCGCGGATAACTTCGTCGTTTATTAACCGATTTTGGTGATTCTTCTTTTGTTGGAAAGAATATACTTTCCAAATAGTGCTATGAAAATTTTATCGAAATCGGACAAGCGATTTTTGAAAAATTAACAAAAATCTAAAAATTTATCTACACTGTCTACATTATTGAAGGCGGTATCTTTTTTGAAGGCGGGACCAAACCCGTCTAACCAGTGTGTTAAGTCAATCTCTCTTCTATTGTGGAGGAGAATCGAGCCTAGAAGTGGGCATGGCCCACTTCTAGGCTCGATTCTCCTCCACATATGAGCTGACAGGACGATGATATTGAATATTGTCTTATTCCTTATTCACCGTAGTCAGTTAAAAACAATGACAAGCCATTTACACGAGGTTTAATAATATTACAAGTATGTGTTATTATCTTATTTAATGATAATTAGATCAGGTTCTCTACTTTCTATTCTCTTACTTATAATTTGATAGCACTTCAATGTAGATTTAAGAGAGATGAGATGCAATATAAATTGTTTTAAGGTATACTCCGGTTATCCGTGTGGTGACTGAGTAAGTATACAATTCACCACCCTCTTTATTGCCCGTGGATGTCGTAACAGACAACTAAGGGATATAATGTTTTTTTTTTTATTGCAAGCAGTGGCAAACGAGCAGACAGTACACTTGGTGGTAAGTGTTGCTGCCGCTCATGGACCTTTACAGAGTAGCTGCCTACCGCGAAGAAAGTGAAGGGAGTGTGAATGCGTGCATTTAGGCTCGGTGATACCAAAGGCACCATCAAAACCCTCCACACGCAAACACCCTCAGAAAGTTGGGCTTCCGGCTCTCTCGCTCACCAAACGAAGCGCAATAACAAATTGCTACTGCTCAGACGTCGATTTTCTGCGAGAGCGTGGTACTACCCCGGACGGGCCGGCCTGCGGCTGTAAACAAATAACTGTCGACAGTGTGGTCCTACCACTATTAAATGTATATAATATCTATGCAAGAGGAGAAAAACTCTAAACAAAACCTTATACCACCACGTCTGATCGGCGGCAGGAGGCCCGAGGCCAACAATGGGACGTATATAGGCTGAGATGATAATGGTACTCAGGTTAAACTTACAGTCAACTTACTCCTGACCTCGAACCTCCTCCACAAGGAGAAGAGAAGTGAGTTACTGTACCACCCTACTCAGACTAATTTGGCATAGAGTTTAATTACGAATTTTCCTTCCCTTACATAGATGTTGTATGCATATTATAACCCTTAGTCATATTTTATGACACCCACGGGTAAGAGAGATGTTGAATTGTCTTCTTATTCCGTTACTACACATGCGATAGGCTCACTAATTGGCAATTCAGATATTGTCTCCTACCTTCGAGCTCCATCATCAGAGTACCTCAATAATACCATTAGTCATGGGGGTCTTCCAAATGTTAGTTTCATCGCATCATCATCGCAGCCCACATACGTCCCACTGTTGGGCTCAGGGCCTCCGCCACAATGGGAGGGAATTTTACTTATAGTGGGTTAGGCCGTGCTGATCAGACATGTTGGTATAGGATTTCATTTCGAGTTTTCTTTCTCTTAATAAAAAAAAAACTTGCCAAAACTTTTACAATATTTACTATGAAAGATAAAAAAAAAGGACATATTACGTTGACACCCAGGTAATTGGGATATCAGCCAGATTGTAATTTTTTTTTAATAAAATACAACACTGCACTAAAGAAATAATCCCTGTGCAGGGGGACCTTACAGACATATAACTAAAGGACACAAATCACATCCAGACTCAGAACAACAATTTGTGTGTCGCATAGGATTCGAAACCACGACACTGCCATGGTAGGTTGGTATCTTGAGCAGTCATTAAAATACGCTCGCTAACTATCGATTTCGTTTAAACGCACCTTAACATTCTAAATTAGACGACAAAATCTAAGGCATTAGACATTACAAAAAGAAATAATAAATTGAAGACTGCCGTGTAACAGAACAAAACGGTACGAAACTATTTTTATTTATTTGTACACCGAAACCTCAGCACGCTTTGGCTGTTCAGTTTCTAATTTCTAATGATCTAATCACAGAGCACTTAAAAAAATAAAACAGTGGCGTTTGGCGCGAAATTTGTTTCTTTGTTTTGCGGATCTAATAAACTATACTTTTTATTTTGGTACCTTATCTACTTTTTATTTTGGAAACAATTTTGTTTAACGTCATAGTCAAAGTTTACTACTTAAAAAATTAATTAAAGATAAAATTTCAAGACACGAAGTGTGAATAAACACGTGACGAGTTGACGACAATACTGGATGGTTTGAAAACACAATTGAACCCAGTTTATGACGCTAATATCGGTAGGTCTATCTTCAAATCTCATTTGCTGTACAATTGAAGAGATAATTTTAAACGGTGCTTCTTGTTCCTAGAAAGAATAGAAGTTTATAATTAAGGATTTTTATTCTCCGTGCAATAAATAGTAGAGAGTGAGAAATAAAAAAAAAAAGACTCAATCGTTCTCTCGCAAATCGAGCATTTTAGATCATATTTGTCCCATATAGTGTTGCCAACTTTTTTTAACAAAAAAAATGTATAAAATTATTTGGATAAGAAAAATAAAGTACTTATTTGGATGGAAAAAAATATTTTTCAAATATTATGTTTTTATCGCCGTAAAAACGTGTTTTTGTGTGCTTTTACCTGCTTATAAAGTATGATTCACACCACATCTGAGATCTAATATTTCGTTTAGTAATCGTTTTAATCATCCGTTTTCACTTACGTGTACCGATAAATAGCTAAGTGCCCACAATGAGTGTTTTGTTTTACGCATCAGAATAAAGGTTGAAAATGAAGTATTATCACATACTTCATTGGTATGCAAAAGTATAAAGTACTAGCCACCCGACCTCGCTTCGCTTCTGTTTCAGTTACCTTACCCGCGTAGTTTCCCATTGCCATTTCCATGGGAATACCGGGATATAATATAGCCTATGTTACTCCCTGAGCTTTCCATTGGTGAAAGAATTTTTGAAATCGGTTCGGTGGTTTAAGCCTGAAAGCGTAACAATCAAACTAACTTACTTTCGCATTTATAATATTAGTAAAGATAATGACCAAAAATAAACTAGGATACTTCATTATAAAGTATGGTTGGCAACCCAAGTCCCATTGCTGGACGCGAGCATCCTTAACGGCTGGAGAAAATTCACCTACCATACCACGCTAATTATTCTACGCACATAGGAGTTCAACGAAAGGTGTTACGCACATGTTTATTTTATTGTTGCCACTATAATTAATTGTAAAGCGTAGCGTGTTTTGCCAAACGAATTTTTTACTTTACCTGTAGTTTATGTTTGTGGCAAATGGTATTGATCATGTTCACTGAAAGGTTTACTTGTGGTAGCTACAAGGAGCGGATCACTGCCTTCCCTCCAAGGTTGAGGGGAGAGATGGCTGCTCTAGTGGTGAACTCGTGATCGAGTGCCGCTTCTGAGATCTGGTCCAGCAATAATCTTTTCATTATATTTGTTTTTATCATATCATATTTAAAAAGGCATCACACTGGAGCTATTAATAAGCATGTTGTTGTATGTAATCTTATTTAATTGAAATTTCAATTTGATAAAAAATAGACAATCCCGCTGAGTTTCTTGCCGGATCTTTTCAGTGCGATCGCGTTCCGATACGGTGATAATTTTGACGAAAAATGTAAAAAAAAAGACAATATGTAAGTATCCCCGCGGGAGTTTATACATAATCATCATCGCGGCCCGCATTCGTCCCACTGTTGGGCTCGGGCGTCCTCCGCAATGGAAGGGAATTTGACCTACTATACCATGCTGGTCAGACATGTTAGTATAGGCTTTCATTTCGAGTTTTCCTTCTCTTGCACAGATATTATGTGCATTTTATATCCCTTAATTGTCTCTTACGACATCCACAGGCTAGATAAGTGGTGAATAGTATTCTAACTCCGTCACCACACGGATACGGTACGTAATAAATGATTTGAATTTGAATTTCGAGTCTCCCTTCTATCGCATATATGTTATCTGTAATCATCTTTTACGAAACCCACAGACAAGAGAGGTGCTGAATTGTAATCTTACTCCGTCACCACACGAAAAAAAAAACTTATAGTCTATTTTATTTCAAACCGTTTATTTAATTGCACAGTGCGTCAATGTTCGTGATATTGTATTGCATAATAGATCATAACATCTACGTAACGATTATATTGCAACCAATCAATTTATAATTCGTTACGTGCTCGTTTTAACGTCACTGCCTGTAATCGATATTTAAAACTGATAGGAAAGTGCTTTTTTTATCGATACATGAATTTAGTTCATCATTGTAAATAAAACTATTTTTACGGATTATATCGCGTTTGTATTTGATTTATGATTGCCCGACATTTCGAATACTTTACAGCGTTCATGGTCACGGGCCGACTAAGATGTCTGACATCCAAACAAGTCAACGTTATTACTGATTTTTATAATTATCTATCCGCTACAGAAAATTAGTTATTGAAGTGAAACTTCTTTTGCCCGCATGACTACTGCATACAAGTATAGGGTTTTATTTATTTTTTGTTCTTTTTTTTTTATTTTTATGCTGTTGTATTTTTATTGAATTGTAAAAACAAATAAAGAACTTTTCTTTCTCTAATGATTTCTAATGTTTACGCGAGTATTATAGATTTTAAATAAAACTACTTTACGGATTTTATCGCGTTTGTATTTGCTTTTTGATTACCCGACGTTTCGAACACTTTACAGCGTTCATGGTCACGGGTGGACTAAGATGTCTCACGTCCAACAAGTCATCGTTACTGCAGAAAATTGTATAATTATCTACCCGATACAGAAATTAGTTATTAAATACTGACCCACATTTTGATACAAAATTTATTGCCAGTGTAAGAAGAAAATGATTATATACGAAAAAATTATATTGTTTATGGTTAGTAATAATTAAACATTAAAATTAATAGTAATTATATTTAAAAAAACTAACTAATAATCTAGTATACTACCACCGGATCGGAACATGGTCACACTGAGAAAGATCCGGCAAGAAAACTCAGATGACATGATGCTAAATTAATGTTAATTTTGAAGGCGGCTTACTTTATGTTACTAAAAGGTTTTAATTTATAAAATTATCTAAAATAAAAGAAATAAAAGCTCTGAAATAAAAGCCTAGGTTCACTAGGCTTTTATTTCGAATTTTCCTTCTCTTACATCAATGTTATCTGCATATTATATCCCTTAGTCGTCTTTTACGACACTTGTGTTGAATTCTTACTGCGTTACCACATACATCTCTTACATCGTTGTTATCTGTATTTTTGAAGTGAAACTTCTTTATCGGCGTTGGAAAAAAATTTACCGTCACATTTTTCAGTTACGCGTCACATTTTTTCGTTACGCGCCATCTTTTCTCGTCCCCACCATGGTCGATTCGAATAAAGAGTACTTTCTCCAGTAGAGTAGGGATAGCATGTCGTTTAAGCGGACATAGAGGGATAAAGGGATAAAGGTATAAAGGGATAAAGTGATAAAGGCATAAAGGGATAAAGAAGTTTCACTTCTGCTATGCGTACTTTGTACACACGTTCATTTTTTTTTAAAGACGAGTTCATACAATAAAGGAATAATCAGACTCAGATTACATCCAGACTCAGAACAATATTTGTTGATCGTACAAATTATTATCTTGCGTGGGATTCGAGCCTCGTGGGCTCTGGCACGGTAAGTCGGTATCTTAACCACTACGTCATCTGTGCATTATATATGTATATTTTACTAGCAACCTGCCCCCGTTTCGTTTCGGTTTACAGTTACGGTTAATATCGGGATAAAATATAGCCTATGTTACTCCCTGATATTATAGCTTTCCATTGGTGAAAGAATTATTGAAATCGATCTAATAGTTTCGTAGTCTATTCAATACAAACAAACAAACAAATCTTTCCTCTTTATAATATTAAGTATAGATTATATTCCTTAGTCGTCTTTTATAACTACCACAGGCAGGAGAAGGGGTGAATCCTTACTCCGTCCCTACATGGATTTAACATAACGTATTCGTAATCAATAACTTTACATTATATAAAACAAGGTATATGCAATACATGGAAACGTCAAGTAGACCTTTTGATTTCAACTACGACATTCGTAACAATAAAATGAATTCCCCGTATGCACAACGTGATACTTCAGGCCATTGCATCTCAAACTTGTGATTTAAATCTACGCGTTTTTATTTTCCAAATACCCGCTTGCTTTGCCCCGCTAAGCATGAGTAACATCATACGCCATTACATGAGATTTTTACGTGATATACAGAGTGTATCAGGTTATGGGACAACTGTTCGAGTATGTTGTAGTTTAACGGTCATAGATCGTAATTAGAATGTACATTATACAATAAACAATATAACATAAAAGTTATAGTGATTTCAAAAAAATGTGTCTAAGAGTCTATGCCTTAAATGTTACGTATTATGTAGACATGTACAGACAGAATACATGTAGGCATGTAAAGCTTCGACAGTATAATTTCATTCATTAATACCTAGAATTGCGCAAACGCTTCAATGACATGTAGGTACAACGGCAAGCGGTCAACGCTCATAGGCCGATCAGCTGTTTTAAAGCGAAGTTTGTTTTGCTTATGTTTTTTTTTTTATTGCCAACGGTGGCAAACGAGCAAGCAGCACACCTGATGGTAAGTGAAACTGCTGCACATGGACCTTTGCAATACCAGGGGCACAGCTAGGCCGCTGCCTACCGTGAAGGAAATACTCTTCTTAAACCTCGTTTAAAGAAGGACATGTCATAGCGCTCGGGAAACACAGCAGCAGGTAGTTCATTCCAGAGCTTGCACGTACGTGGGAGAAATGATCGCTGGAAACGTACAGTTGAAGACCATAACGTTTCCAGGTGAAATAGATGAACCCTGCTACGATGTCGAGTGGTACGTTGGTAGAATGGTGACGGTGGTACCAAGTCAAACAGTTCCTCGGAGCACTCCCCGTGAACGAGTCGGTAGAGTACACAGAGTGACCCAAAGTCTCTCCGCTGCTGCAGCGACTCCAATCTGTCCGTAAGATTGGGATCCCCGACGATTCGAACAGCCCGTCTTTGCAGGGAGTCAAGTGGATCTAGCTGATATTTGGGCGCACCTGCCCAGAGATGAGAGCAGTACTCCACATGAGGACGAACTTGTGCTTTGTATAGCACAAGACGCTGTCTCGGTGTGAAGTACCGCCTGGCTCTGTTCAGGACACCCAACTTTTTGCTTGCCAATTTGGCTTTATCCTCCAAATGACTCTCAAACTGGACTTTGCTCGATATTTTGACGCCGAGAATCCCAATACTCTCAGAAATTGGGAGAGTTACTCCTTGGAACTGTGGCGCCATGACAAACGGGTCCTTCTTTGCAGTGAACGCGCAAACTTGTGTCTTTGTGGGGTTGAACTGGACTAGGTTCCGTTCACCCCATTCCGAGGCCCGCCCCAGAGAGCGCTCGACTTCAGACACAAGTTGAACCCTTCTTTCCTAAGTACTCCGGGGGATATTCCGTTGCTCAGTGTACCGCTCATCACCCGTGCTGTCATCCGCATAGCAACGCATACTCTCGATAGAGAGCATGTCATTGATATGCAGGATAAACAACGTCGGGGAAAGCACCGAGCCTTGTGGTACACCAGCATTAATGGTCATGGTATCGGAGCAGGAGCCATCTACGACGACTTTTATAGTCCGACCATCCAAAAAGCTGGCGATCCAATTACAGAGTCCCTCAGGGATTCCGTATGATGGTAGCTTCGATAGAAGTGCCTTGTGCCAGACCCTATCGAATGCCTTTGCGATATCTAGGCTGAACGCCAGCGCCTCACCCTTGCCCTCCAAGGCCTCTGCCCAACGGTGTGTGAGGTACACAAGAAGAATATGTGAACGTAATCATTGATTTCTTCAATTTCTAATGAATATTTAACAAAGTATGAATATGTTGCGTATTAAGTATCATTGACTTTATACATTTCAATCAGATTTATACGAAAAAGCGATGACAAAATTGAAAACTTTACATGTCTCTAATTTCTAAACGAATTAATATTTTTCGTTCAAATTTTTTTATGGGTTTCTACCACCATTACCTAGCCCCCTTTTGACCAGTTGCCCCATAACCTGATACACCCTGTATAAGTGATACTTGGTTAAGTGAGACCTATAAGTAAGAAACCTTAATAACTGTAACTCATGCCGGGGTTTTTGTCACTGAATTACCTCTGTCGGTAGGACGAAACAAACCTCTATATCTGAAATTCATTCTTTAGATTTTATCGCCATAGTTACCTCTATAACTGAAACGACTGAATTTTATATGCATTAACCTCTGTAACAGATAATATTTTTTTTTATTTACATATTCTACCCGCAAATTCCGTACGCTAATTTTAAGCTCCAATAACCTTAATTTTTAACCTCAAATAGTTATCAATACGTAAAAAAACAGAAGCTAATATCCGTTTATGAAAATGGAAAGACACGCGATGAATAATTCACAATAAAGAAAAGATCAATCACAATGTTCTGAAGAGCAAGAAAAACTAAAACGTTTACCAGAGTATCCTGAACTTGAACAGTGTTTGCTTATATGTGTCAAGCAATTTTGTAACAAACACATGGACTAACGGTAGGCAAAGGTCCGTGAGCGGTAGTATCACTTACCATCAGGTGTGCAGTTTGCTCGACTATGGCAGACGGGGGCCGCGTGTGAAGTGTATAGTTATCATTTATTTAGGTTTTATGGAGATAAAATGATGGAACTTGGAAAATATTTTCACAAATAGAGTTTTCTTGCTTATCCAGTTCACAAATCAAATCAAATCATTTATTTATTTATTTATTTATTTATCGGGAGACCAACAGCTTAAAAGTAATAAAAATCTAGAAAAACATATTTAAGATACATAAAGCCAATAACAGGTCTACACTACTATGCTTCACATAAAACAATACAACGGAGAACATTAAATTAGCCTATTGATGTGTTGTGAAAAAATCGAGACTGAGTGTCCGTTGTATCGCATCCGTATTAGCGTTGAATATATCGAATTTATGTTTTTTATAATGATTATTCAGTGTATTGCTCGCTCGCCACAATTCTTCATAAGCCCCTTAAGGGATTACATAGTTAGAAGCAATCCTATAATCTACCACCGGATCGGAACGCGGCCACAAGCTGAGAAGATCCGGCAAGAATCTCAGTGGACTGTAATTTTTTTTTAATCTTTTAAATATATTTAATTGTATACTTCGTACAACATATGTATAGTACCTATTAGCTCCAGTATGATGCCCTTCGAAATTGTATACATGTATGGATTTTCAAAATTTAGTACAAAGAAAAAAAATTAAAGAAAAAGAAAGAAAATATGGCTATACCAGATCCCACAAGCAGCGCCCAATCACGAGGTAACTACTAGAGCAGCCATCACTCCCCTCAATCACATTGGAGGGAACGGAGACTTACTCAAATTTGATTGTATAGTCTAAAAAAGTAATATAGCAGATGTGGCTGTTGGTTCTTACGAAAGATACCTTCATTATAATTTACTAGCTTATTACTTATGCCCACATGAAAAGCTCGACCAAAGGCAATGGCTCGGCTCGTCAAACCAGTGTCACGCTCAAAAGACGATAGTGACTGAACTGCAACTTATCGCAAAACTATTATATCGTGCATTATCAAGATAGAGAAAGCAAAGAAGAGAGAGTTATCTTCTGCTGCACACTTATACGAAGAAAATGCCTGTGATTCTAGGGGGTCAACGAGTTGCACTTTGAGAAAATTTGCCAGCGACAAAGCACTCAAGTTTGCGTAACTTGGTTTGCGTCGAAATAATGTATATGGTTACGTGTTCCCGTCAGCCATCTTGCGACATATACGAGAATAGAAGCTAACCATATTCTAAGTATGTTATAGAATAAATATAATTTTGTTGTACCTACTCTAAAATAAATGCACACATGAATTTGTTTATTCAAGTAAAACTTCTTTGGATGCGAATAAGGAGTAAATCTTCTGCTTCTTTTTTCTTTGGGTTGGCAATAAGCTACAATTGTCAGCTATTGATGCCAAAGCCAATAACCAAAGCCATAAATAATTCCTCAGAAAATTTGTATTCTTACTCCGTCACCACAAACAAACAATAACAAAACATATATGCGTACTTTAAATTTTTAAATTTATTATGCCTTTTTTCCTAGCTGTGTGGTAGCGGCTTCGAATACTACCAACCCTTGCTTTGCTCGTGGGTGTCGTAAAAGACGACTAAGAGCCCTAGATTGACCCGGACCAACTCCATCTGGTACCATTTGGGTCAACAATTACATTCCCAAGGAGGGTTGACGTCAGGCAGGCGGCCGGTCATAAAAGTCATTGCCGAAACTTTTTGCAATATGTCAAAACAGATGACATATTGCGTCGACCCCAAGTAATTGGGATAAGAGCAAGATGATGATGATTATGCCTTTTTTATGGGGGTGAGTTTCGGTCGGCGCACTCCTCGCACCACTCCGTCCGGGGCGACAGAGGGGCGTAAGCACACCCGTAAATTCATAACCCACCCGCCAGACGTCGCCTTCGTCGTTGGACCGACCACTGGAGTAGGGTGACTGGTTGTCAGTGGTCGGTCCGACGGAATACCCCCTGAGGAGTACCCTCTCATCGACCGACGACTCGGGGAGGATGTAGATCTTTTCTCACGCAGCCGGCCTCTCGGCGGGTGACGGGCTAATTCCCCGGTCCAGTCACCCGCGGTCTCGGCTAGGGAAATTTATTGTGCCCTAAACAACGATAGTTCATCTTTTAAAAAATCTCTGTGTGGTGACAGAGTAAGAATAAAATTCACCACCATCTTGCCCATGAGTGTCGTAAAAAATTGACAAAGCATATGATACTCATATAATAGGTATCTGTGCTAGAGAAGACAAACCCTATATTAACACGCCTGAACCACGGAATATAGTCAATATGCCCTCTATTGTGGATTAAGCAGGAGCCCAACAATGGAACATATATGAGCCGAGAGGGTGATGGTGAATGTTATTAACACTAGATTACCCGCGGCAAGATTGCCCCAGGAAGACATTTTGACTGCTTTTCGAATTTAACATAAATAAGGAGAATAAAATCATTACTTTCTTACTAATATTATAAATGCGAAAGTAAGTTTGTTTGTTTGTTTATTTGTTTGTTTGTTACGCTTTCACGCTTAAACCACCGAACCGATTTCAAAAATTCTTTCACCACTCGAAAGCTATAATATCAAGGAGTAACATAGTCTATATTTTATCCCGGTATTCCCACAAATGGAACGTGAACTACGCGGGTAAGGCGACTAGAACCGAAGCGAAGCGAGGGCGGATAGCTAGTATGACATAAATTTTAGAATCAAAGAGACTTCGTACATCATCTATACCAATAAATAAAATTGAAGTGTCTGTTTGTAATGTCAAAATAATAGACTTTTTTCATGCTCACACAGTTATTTACACGACACCTATGCCTAAAATAGCAATTAAAAAATTTTTGTCTGTCTGTCTGTCTATTTGTTCCGGGTAATCTTCAAAACGGCTGGACCGATTTCAAAAATTCTTTCACCAATGGAAAGCTATAATATAAGGGCGTAAACTAGGCTATATTTTATCCCGGTATTCCCACGGGAACTACGCGGGTAAAACGATTATAACCTATAACCGAAGCGAAGCGAGGGCAGGTTGCTAGTATATAATATAATTTTACTAATAAAATATATTAACCACTTTACTACAACTACCGTGTAGTGACGGAGTAAGAAATAATAAGAATACAATTCACAAATCCCTATCTTGTCCGTGGATCTCGTAAAAGACGACTAAGGAATATAATATGCATATAACATCTGTGCAAGAGAAGAAAAACTCGAAATAAAACCCTATACCAACATGTCTGACTAACATAATATAGTAGGTCGATTTTCCTCCTGAGGACCTGGCCTGATTGAGGACTAGAGTCGAGCCCAACAGTGGCACATACCGAATCAAGACGCACCACTTTATCAAGTGGCAACTGCCTCTTTTTCTTCATATCCGAATTATGTGTTGTAACTTTATATATTGCCTATAAGCAAGTAGGTATACACAAAAAATTGGGCAGTCTATAGTTAATCCATACTAATATTATAAATGCGAAACTAAGGATGTTTATTTGTTTATTTGTTTGTAACGCTTTCACGCTTAAACCACCGAACCGATTTCAAAAATTCTTTCACCAATGGAAAGCTATAATATCAGGGAGTAACATAGGCTATATTTTATCCCGGTATTCCCACGGGAATGGGAACTACGCGGGTAAGGCGACTGAAACCGAAGCGAAGCGAGGGCGGGTTGCTAGTGTTAATATATAATACTAGCAACCCGCCCTCGTTTCGCTTCGGTTTTAGTTACGGGAACTACACGGGTCAGCCGTGTAGTTCCCGTTCTCGTGGGAGTAACGGGATAAAATATAAATCCTAAGTTACTCCTTATATAGACAGCAACCTGGTAGTAAAATATTATCAAAATCGATCGAGCCGTTTTGAAGATTACCTCAAACAAACAGACAGACAGAAAAAATTTTAAACTGTATTTTAGGCATACATGTCATGCAAATAACCGTGTGAGCATCAAAAAGGCTCAGTATTTTGACATTACAAACAGACACTTCAATTTTATTTATTGGTATAGATTATTCATGTCAAGTAATAACGCGGGCATGCAAAGAAAATAATAAAAATAATTGAATATTGAATTCGCGCAAACGAAGTTACTCTCACAGATCGTATTGAATAAAATATAAGATTGTTACTATTACACGGCAATATGCCGTGACATTATCCCTTCTGCGCCGAGGATTCCGTAAATGACAGACGAAATAAGGTCAATACAAAATTAAGCATATCAGCGCCGCTGTGACATAAACTGGAATTTCTTTTTATTTGTCGCAAACGGTGGCAAACGAGTAAACAGGTGACTAATACTGCCGCTGATGGTAACTGATACAAATAGACCTTTGCTAGGCCGCTGCTTACCGTGAAGAAACTGAAGAGAGTTTGAATGTGTGCAATTCGGTGATACTAAATGCATTACCGAAACCAACACGCAAACACCTTCAGAAAATTGGGCTTCCAGCTCTCTCGCTCACTGAACGAAGTGCAGTAACAAACTCAGACGTCGGTTTTCTGCGAGAGTGTGGTATTATCCCAGAGGGAACGGTCCGCGGCTGTAGACGAACAAATGTCGACAGAGTGATCCTACCACTATAAAAATCTTTTAAATTGTCTTGTCTCTTTGCTTAAATATCTGCCTAAACTGGGGCGATAAATAATTGGTCAAAGATGTCCTAACCTACATTTCTAATACAACTTTGCAAGTATTTAGTACTCGTTCCTTTCTCGTAGGTAATCGTAAAAGACAACTAAGGAATGCAGGCAGAAAATATCACTGCTAGAAAAGTTAAGTTCGATATTAAAACCGTATACCAATCCATTCGAATAGCGTGGTGTGGTATATTTCTTACAACTTATTTACTATGACTTTAGAGTTCGTTTACCATCAGCTATGCATAATCTGAAATGATACTGTTGCTGAGAGTTCCTCGATGAAAGAACTCTTTAAAGCGCTCAGCAAAAATTCACATAGTTTTTTTTAGTGAAAATTTTTATAGGCAGATTTAATTTGGAAGTAAATTCATATAAATTGTCATCAACTGTTCACGTGGGTTCCCTAATGATTCACCAAAAAACTATTGACAAATGGTCATTCGACAAACAACGTTTCACCAAATGATCATTTAGCAAACGATACATTTGACAAAAGTATCATTTTACAAAAACTTGCTTAGCAAATGATACATTAGCAAACACTACACTTGTTAAATGTGTTAAGTATTAAAATGTCATTTAACAAAAAGTTATTTCTACCCTCATATCGCCGTGATAGTCAGTTGTTAGCTATTTTTATTGCAAAATTGGTGATAAGGTTGTGTGCGAAAATTAATGGGAGAAATGCCCTAAAGTCGCTTCTGGTTCTGACAAGTCACATCTGCTCCGGTGGTCGGCCCAACGACGAAAGCGACGTGGGTACGGGTGAATGATGGGCCCGCGCGCCGTCTTTTCGTCGCCCCGGACGGAATGGACCGCGTGTGCCCTTACCATAGCCCACCCATAAAAAGAAAGATAAGGGGTGGTAAACCGTATTGTACCATCACCACACAGAAAGCCTTTAGTAGGTCGATTTGCTTCCTATTGGGAGGAGACTCGAGCCCAAAAGTGGGTTGTATAAAAGTTAAGGCGATGATACACAAAGATGGCGGATTAAATTTCACAAGAAAGTTATCACAGTTCACCTTGACATTCAACTTAAGATAATAAATTATGTTCGGGCACGTTTCTCGTTGCAGACTAAGTAATACTTACTCTTTCTACGTTATTATGTAAGCTTATTTATAAATCCAATGATGCCTTGGAATATTTTCGATTAATAATATACTGCTGAGATCTAGCATCGTCCATATTGCCAGTGAAATTTATATAACGCGCTAGTCAAAGGGGTTATTTTTGATGTGAAACATCTATAGCCGCATGTAAAACCAATTCGACAATCGGTTTTACGCATATGGATATATGTATAGCGTGGAAACGCCTCGCCAAGCTCCATAGTAAGTCTCCATAGTAAGTAATATTATTAAGGACGGAGTAAGAATACAATTTACCACCCCCTCTATCTTACCCGTGGGTGATCGTACGAGACGACTAAGGGATATAAAACGCATACAACATCTATGCGAGAAAAGGAAAACTCGAAATAAAACTCTATACCAACACGTGACCAACGTGGTAGAGTAGGTCAATTACCCTTCCATTATGGAGGAGGCCTGAGCCCAACAGTGGGACGTATATGTGCTGAGATGATGATAATGATTATTAAGGAAATCAATGGTTAAAAGAATTGAGTTTTCACAATTTGATGTATTTTAGATTTTTTAGTTCTTTTCTATACCAATAAATAAAATTGGAGTGTCTGTTTGTAATGTCAAAATAGTAGGCTTTTTTCATGCTCACACGGTTATTTGCACGACACCTATGCCTAAAATAGCAATTAAAAAAATTTTGTCTGTCTGTCTGTTTGTTCCGGGTAATCTTCAAAACAGCTGGACCGATTTCAAAAATTCTTTCACCAGTGGAAAGCTATAATATCAGGGCGTAAACTAGGCTATATTTTATCCCGGTATTCCCACGGGAACGGGAACTATGCGGGTAAAACGACTATAACCTATAACCGAAGCGAAGCGAGGGCGGGTTGCTAGTATTTAATAAAAATAAATGTTTATTGAATAAATCATCATTTTCTGAAAAAAAAATCGTAATATTTTATTTAAATATTATGCCATATTAATTCATGTCGTAATCTGTTCTTTTATGCGTATATACTCGTACAAAATAATTCACATCTTTTTTTTTTTGCGGTCAGCGCACTCCTCCCACCACTCCGTCCGGGGTGACAGAGGGGCGTAAGCACGCACACCCGCAACCCACCCGCGATACACGTCGCCTTCGTCGTTGGGCCGACCACCGGAGCAGGCTGACTTGACGTCAGTGGTCGGCCTGACGGAATACGCCCTATTTGGGGTACCCTCCCATCGACCGACGTCGCCCCCTCGGGGAGGACGTCGGTCTTTCCTCACGCGGTGGTCCTCTCGGCGGGTGACGGACTAATTCCCCGGTCACGTGACCCGCGGCCTCGGCTAGGGCGGCATGAGGCGCAGGTAATCGCACCTACGCCGCCCCAGTCACCGGCGGCGTATCGCCTCATCGAGGCTGCGCTCCTCGCGCGCGCGATCCGCCGCCTCCTTCCGAAATAAATCACATCTGCCAGGTGTCCTGAGCGATGGCTCACTTTTTTTCTTGCTGTTGGTGGCAAACGAGCAAACAGTACACTTGATGGTAGGTATGATTTTCTTATCCTATCCAATCCAACTGCCAACTAATATTATAAACGCGAAAGTTTGTGAAGATGTGAAAATGTGAAGATGTTTGTTGCTCTTTCACGCGAAAACTACTGAATGGATTTTGATGAAACTTCACAATAATATAGCTAACATATCAGAATAACACAAAGGCTATAATTTGACCCGATATTCCCACGGGAAGAGGAACTGCGGGAGAAACCGCAGGGCGCAACTAGTAATAATATATTTCTACCAGGTAGCTGTGTATGTAAAGAATAACTTAGGCTATATTTTATCCCAGAAATCCCGCGGAACGAAAGCTACACGGGTGAAACTACAGGAATTCGTTACTGTGATAATATAAAAAGTTTTTTTAATGGACAGCTTGGCTTTTGACTCTTTTTTTTTGCACTAAGGAAATAATCCTTGTATTGCGGGGAACTTTACAAACATATAATTAACGGACACAAATTACATCCAGACTCAGAACAACAATTTTTAAATATAACTCCGCATAAAATACTATATTACACAATATTGTTGTGAGGTGACCAATTCGCAGAAATGTTTCAAAATCACAATGTAATCTGAGAGAAGTCCGACAACGACGAGAAACTAGGATGATTGCATTTTATATAATATACTGGAAGAAGGATTTACGATTTTCAACAGTTGCTTATTATAGCTACCAGCCAATTGTTACTTTTATTGGAATAAATAATACTATAATGTACATAAAGAAAATTTTAACGTACATATTCAAGAATTGTAACTAAGAAAATATATTTTATAATCAATAAAAGATTTTATTTCTTTCCGTGTGGTGACGGAGTAAGAATACAATTCACCACTCCCTATCTTGCCCATGGATGTCGTAAAAGACGACTATGGGATATAATATGCACATAACATCTGTGCAAGAGAAGGAAAACTCGAAATGAATCCCTATACCAACATGTCTGACCAGCATGGTTTAGTAGGTAAAATTACCTCCTAATGTGGAGGAGGCCCGAGCCCAGCAGTGGGACGTATGTGGGTTGCGATGAAAAGATTTTATTAGTAAATAATCTTACCTTATATTATCATATTAATATATATAAAATTTAAGTAATAACCAAAGCTTCTCTCAAATTAAGCAATTTCAATATTAAATAATTCAATTTAGATTAGTTCAAGTTATCACTTCTATCGGACGTCCCGAGACGCACAGGTTTTTTTCTTTAAATATATGTATGCAGTTTTTCTTGTAAGAATAGATCTTTATACATCTAATACTTTTAGACTTACCCCTACCGACCGATCTAAATGAACCACGCTCTAAATTGATTTAGTCACTCCTGTATTTATTTTACATATAGGATAAATCCGGAATAAATGCCCCCAGTTTTTAAAAATATAAATTTTATATGAATAATTTCTATGCTACATGCATAATAATTAAAGCTTAATAATTTGTTTTGAAATGTTATTTGTTATTTCTGACCTATCTATTATAGATTTTGTAAAATGTAGTTTTTTGTGGACCCCTTTTCTTGAGGTTAGATGCATACTTGTATGGATAGTTGCCTCACCATGGAAATAGTGAGGAGGATAGGTGCCTGCAGTGCGGAATACACGCCCTTCATGTGTAAAACAGCAATTTTCTCCAAGAAATATGGTTCTAATTACGAAAAATATTACAATGTCCCCCCTAGTTACAATGATCCCCTTTCTCATCCGTGTCGTATAAGACGACTGAGGGATACAATAGGCATATAAAGTTCATACAAGAGAACCCTATACCAACGGCGAGCAACTGGCAAGATAGAGAATGGTGAATTTTATTCTTATTCCATCACCACACAGCGATGTATAAAAGATAAAATTTTGATATCTGATGTTTACGCGAGCACTACACATTGTAAATAAAACTACGACTATAAAACTACTACTTTTACGGATTATATCGCGTTTGTATTTGATTTATGATTGCCCAACGTTTCGAACACTGTGCAGCATTCGTGGTCACGGGCGGACTAAGGTGTCTCACGTCCAACAAGTCATCATTATTGCAGACATTTATAATTATCTACCCGATACAAAAAATTAGTTATTAAATTTTGACCCACATTTTAGTACAAATTTATTGCCAGTATAAGAAGAAAATGATTCTATATGAAAAAATTATATTGTTTATGGTTAGTAATTATTAAATTTCTAGCAATTATTATTACAATTTGTTAATTTAAACCTAACAAAACTAATATACTAACACCGGATAGGAGCGCGGCCACACTGACAGATCTGGCAAGAAAACTTAGGAGACATAATGCTAAATTAATATTGATTTTTATTTTTAGATGCGGCTTACTTTGGTTTACTAAAAGGTTTTTAGATTTATAAAATTATCTTTAACTATTATTCAAATCGGGCAATCATAAATCAAATACAAACGCGATATAATCCGTAAAAGTAGTTTTATTTACAAAGATAAAATTTATTATTTGAACTACCATTTTTGTTATAGTGGTAAAGTCGGTCAACTTCCCTCTTATTGTGGAGGAGACTCGACCCCAACAGTGGGACGTATATAAGCTGTGATTATAATTGTGTAGCAAAATAACATGTGTAGAAATTCAATACAATTGACGGTCGCACGTTTAAAAACAATAGCAAAGTATAAATAAAAGAAAATAACTTGTGTTTTACAAAACGGACACTTTCCAACTTTCTAATCATTTTGTTTATAATTAGTCGATGTGTCGTTGCAATGTGAAGGTTTTTAATTCGAGACGTAAATGATCATTCGCAATTTTAAACTATTATAGATTATTTGTGTGGTGACGAAGTAAGAATACAATTTGCCACCCCCTCTCTTAGTCGTTAAAAAAGACGACTAAGAGATATATTGTGTATGTAACAAATGTCTTTAAACGAGCAATTCTTGTATATACAGGATGTATCAGGTTATGGGGCAACTGGCCAAAAGAGAGCTAGGCAATGGTGGTAGGAACTCATGAAAAAAATTTGAACGAAAAATATCGATTCGTTAAGGAATTAGAGACATGTAAAGTTTTCAATTTTGTCATCGCTTTTTCGTGTAAATCTGATTGAAATGTATAAAGTCAATGATACTTAATACGCAACATATTCATACTTTGTTAAATATTCATTAGAAATTGAATAAATCAATGTTTACATTCACATAAGCAAGACAAACTTCGCTTTAAAACAGCTGCTCGGCCTATGGCCGTTGACCGCTTGCCGTTGTACCTACATGTCATTGAAGCGTTTGCGCAATTCTAGGTATAAATGAATGAAATTATACTGTCGAAGCTTTACATGCCTACATGTATTCCGTCTGTACGTGCCTACATAATACGTAACATTTAAGGCATAGACTCTTAGACACATTTTTTTGAAATCACTATAATTTTTATGTTATATTGTTTTTTGTGTAATATACATTCTAATTACGATCTATAACCGTTAAACTACAACATACTCGAACAGTTGTCCCATAACCTGATACATCCTGTATATATATTCAGGATCTCGGCATTGGCCCCAACGATTTTAATGAAATTTGGCATACTAGAGGTTTCGTGGCCAAAAAATCGATCCAGCTAGGTTTTATTTATATAAAATGTTGTTTTGTCGGTGTTTTTAACTAATCAATACAATGACATAAAATGTCAATAGAATATGAATTCAAATTTCGCCGTCAACGTCAAGAGTGGCGATAGCTCAGTTGGGAAGTTGTCCAGTTTTTTTGTTTTGTTTTGGCATTCAAACAGCGTGGGATCGAATTACGGTGTTATTATTATTCTCTTTTTGTAATTTTTGATTTTTTTTTTCGTTATTTTATTTTTATTTTTTATTAATATGTAACAACCAGATATGTAACAATTATGCAAGAGAAGGAAAACTCGATATAAAACCCTATAATAACCTAGCGTGGAATAATATGACAATTTCCTGGAGGAAACTTCGCGCTCAGCAGTGGGACGTATATGAGCAGAAATGAATGAACGAAATTTGTATGTGCTGAGTATAGCCCGCCATACAAAAACCACTTTTTTTTTTGTGGGTGGGCTGCGGTCGGCGCGCCTCCGCACCACTTCGTCCGGGACGACAGAGGGGCTTAAGCATGCAACTCCCGCAACCCACCCGAAAACCACGTCGCCTTCGTCGTTAGGCCGACCACCGGAGCAGGGTTACTTGAAATCAGTGGTCGGCCTCTCGGCGTGTGACGGACTAATCCCCGGTCACGTCACCCGCAAAAAAAAAAAAAACCACTTGACCAGCGTTTTATAGTACCTAGGTCAATTTTTTTTCCAACGTCGAGGAGTCTCAAACCCAGTAGTGGAACGTTAATACGCTGTAATAATGATGATTTCATATCCCTTACTCGTCTTTCACGACACCCACGAGCAAGATATGTGGTGTGAATTGTATTCTTACTCCGTCACCACACGGAAATATTATAATTTACGCAGTTTAAATTGTAGGTTATATAAATGAGGCCAGAATATCTTATTTTCTAACGTCGAATTATTACATTTCTATACTTCACTGCAATGTGTTAAGTCATTGGCACATTTAACCATTACTTTTATACAGAAATTTCACATTCATTCAACCGATTTAAACATTCCTATTTTATTACAAGAAAATCTCAAATTCCACCGATTTTCAACTAAACTTTTATTGTTTTGACCTCTTTATATATACCTACTCGATAGCGGTCACGGGCGGACTGACGATGAACGCTGTAAAGTATTCGAAACGTCGGGCAATCATAAATTAAATACAAACGCGATAAAATCTGTAAAAATTGTTTTATTTACAACTATAAAATCGCCCTCGCTTCGCTTCGGTTTCAGCCGCATTACCCGCGTAGTGCCCGTGGGAATACCGGGATACAATATAGCCTAAGTTAGTCCTTACATAGACAGCTACTAGGTAGCAAAATTTACCATAACTCAAAACAAACAGACAGAGAAGCAAACATTTTTTAAATCAGTTTTTTAGGCATAGGTGTCGTGCAAATAACGGTATAAGCACGAAAATAGGCTACATTTTTCTTTTTTTTTTTTTAGGGGGATGGGTTACGGTCGGTGCACTCCTCGCTCCACTACGTCCGGGGCGACAGAGGAGCGTAAGCACGCACACCCGTAACCCACCCGTGACACGTAGTCTTCATCGTTGGGCCGACCTCTGGAGCAGGGTGAATTGACGTCAGTGGTTGGCTCGACGGAATACCCCCTGAGGAGTACCCTCTCCTCGACCGATGTCCCCTCCTCCGGGAGGACGTCGGTCTTTCCTCACGCGGTCGGCCTCTCGGCGTCTGACGGACTAATTCCCCGGTCCAGTCACCCGAAAATAGGCTACTTTGACACTACAATCACTTCAATTTTATTTATTTGTATAGATGTGTAATACTCGCGTAAATATGTATAATATATCATTACATCACTGATGGCCTAGTATTTCGTGAAACATGTTTTATCAGTCAAACTTGTAACAGGCAATCATTTCTGCATATCCGTTATGACATTATGTGTTTCTGTTATTCAATTTAGCTGAATCATATTTGTTGTTACGTGTTATGAAGTAACGCTTTGTACATTGTGACATAACGGAACAACGAACAGCTGTTAGTACACAGACAGACATTTTTATTGTAACTGCTAATGATAATTCTAAACGAATTTCACCGATCCTCCTCAAGGCCAAGTTTTATAACGCTATTGTTAGTCAAGTCGGATTTAGTGATTTCGTTTTCACTACTACATACCATATCTCCGATTATGAAACTTTTTGAAGGCGCGCTGAATACTTTTTGTGTAAACAAAAATCATAGAATTCGCGTCATCGTCACCGAACGCCTGTCTCGAGAAATGTAATAGAAAGCATACGCGCCTGTTTTTTGCTTTAAAATCCATTAACACTAAGCCCTAAATTTGAAATGTTACGCAACTTTTATTGAAAATATTGCAGTACCTACACATTTTCTAATAAATTATTAGTTATAATAACTTATTAATTTAGATTTTCGAATTATTTTTTTGGGTTATAAAGAAGTGTTTATAATCAAGGATTAAAGTTTAAATTGGTCATTAACAATTCTTTACAAACGAAAAATAATTCAAAGATAATCTAATAGCTCGACGATACAATTTTCAAGTTATTTACTTTTCACTTCTATCAGCAGTCCCCAAAGACTGCCCGAATTATACTTTATTACTGCTGTGTGGTACCAAACGGATCAATAGCATACCAGATGGTAAGCAATACTGCCGCTCATGAACTTTTGCTAGGGCGCTGTTCACCGTGAAGAAAGTGAAGGGAGTGTTAATGCGTGAAATGAGGCTCGGTACTATTGTAATGGTAAACGAAATACACTAATTACAGCTTTCTTCTACTCTTTATTCTTGTAATAATTCATATTTCTTTTGCATTATATTTTGAAGGAAAAAGAAAATACATTTCTTTTGCTGGATCGAAGATAGAACTAATAAATGTGTATACAATTTTATTTAAAAGAAGATAAAAATGACAAGCGCGCTGAATTTCTTGCCAAATCCTCTTTGCTTGCTATCGCGTTCCAATCCAAAAACGTTAATTCTTCATACTGTAAATTAAAATACGTACAATAGCTTGTTAGACTAATAAAGACGCCTAAATAATGTGCAAAATTTCCAAACTATAACAATTTCAAAAGTCATAAAAAATTTAAATTTCTAAGGGGCCTACTTTTTGTTAATAACTCAAAGAACTAGACTAGACTAAAATGCATAATTGAGTATATCTAAGTGGCCTTTTTCCCGCGTAGTGACGGAGTAAGAAAATAATTCACCACTCCCTCCCTATCTTGCCCGTGGATGTCGTAAAAGACGACTACGGATATAATAAGCATCTAGCCGAGGCCGCGGGTATCTGGACTGGGGAGTTGGTCCGTCACCCGCCAAGAGGCCGACCGTCCCTGAACAGCAGGGGAGAGGGCACTAGGGTATTCCGTCGGGCCGACCACTGACAACAAGTCACCCTGCACGGGTAGTCGGCCCAACGACGAAGGCGACGTGTCGCGGGTGGGTTACGGGGCCGCGCGCCGCCCCTCTGTCACCCCAGATGGAGGCAGGCGACGGATGTGCTGACGCAAAAAAAGGATATAATAAGCATATAACGTTTCTGCAAGAGAAGGAAAATTCGAAACATAACCCTATCCAACACGTCTGACCAGCGTGGAATAGTAGTTCAATTGCCTTTTCATTATGGAGGAGGCGTGAGCACAATAGTGGGACAAATATAGGCTGAGATGATGACGAGATGATGAAGCGCCCTTTAAAAGCATTTGGATAATGGAGAATATACAATTAGATTTGATGTGGTTTGCTCTGTGATGGCGGCTAAGAATGCTACATTTCTTATGGATGTCGTAATAGATGAGTAAGAGCTTATCATCGACCTCAATCAACACTATCTGATGCCGTCTTGTCAACAATTACATCTATACCAATAAATAAAATTGGAGTGTCTGTTTGTAATGTCAAAATAATAGGCCTTTTTCATGCTCACACGGTTATTTGCACTATACATATACCTAAAAATCACTTTATATTTTTTTTGTCTGTCTATCTGCCTGTCTGTCTGTTTGTTCTGGGTAATCTTCAAAACGGCTGCACCGATTTAAAGAATTCTTTCACCAATGGAAAGCTATAATATCATATTTTAACGTATCCCACATCGGATTCCCACGGGAACGGGAACTACGGGGATAAGACGACAAAAACCGAAGCGAAGCGAGGGCGGGTTGCTAGTTACCAATAAAAGGCAACCGTCGCTCAGTTTTTTTACTAAGTCAATTCACATGCAAAATAGTTCTTTGTGTAATCAACAAACACAATAAATTTAACTTTAGATGTTCTGACTATTAATTCTAATCAAATATTCCAATAGACCATAAGTCATTTGCTATATATAAATAATTTCAAAAGTACAACTTAAAAAAGGGAGCCGTCGCTCAGGATGCCTGACAGATGTGAAGCATCGAAATTATTTTGTACAAGTGTATATTATGCATAAAAGAACAGATTACGACAGGAACTAATATGACATAAGGTATTAATAAACTCCATATTACGCTTTTTTTTTCCAGAAAATGATGAATTTGATTCAATAAACATTTATTTTCATTACTATACGTATGTGTTTAGGTTAATAATTTATTTTAAGCTCACTAGGTGGCGTTGTACAAAATTCAAAAACAGGTTATGGTTTCGTTACACAAATGTACATATCCAAGCGTGGCGTTAACGCCACGCCATCACGGGTTGAGAGCCCTCAGCGCTCACCTATCGCGGCGGTCCGTCATAAAACTATCACCAAAACTTTATCAATATGTACGATTTAGGAGTAATACACATTCCGTTGACCCTAAGTAATTTTAAGTGCACAGATGGCGTAGTGGTTTAGAAACCGACCTACCGTGCCAGTGTCGTGGGTTCAAATCTCACGCATGTGACAAGTAGGGTTATCGATATGATTGTGGATGAACGTAAGAAGCGTGAGAGACCCAAGAAGAGATGGATGGATTGTGTGAAGGAGGATATGAACTGATGAATAATTACATAACATAACCTACAAATTTGCAACAAATAGATACGTCAATCGCTGCCCACATACACGCATACGCACACACATACACACATTCACACACGCAAACAAACACTCAACACTCATACACAAAAATGGAAAAGCGAACTCATCATAGAAAAGCACATCCTTCATAATTCAATTCATTAATGTTATTTATATTGTTATCATTCTTATTGTAAGTTATTTTTATTCCTTTTCTTTTTTTTCTTTTCTTTTTGTTATTTTTCTTTCTTATATGTTTGAGGAAAGGGGTTTGCTGAAAACCAGCCCTGCATAATTTCTATGCATCACAATGCTGAGCATTCCCCTATTGTCAAAATTAATTAAAACATGTATTATAATTATTAGTTATTATGTGACAATAAATGCTATTCTATTCTATACGTATGAAAACAGTGAGTGCAGATATGCCAGCTGATAGAAGGCTATGGAAAGTAAGAATATGTTGTGTCGACCCTATTTAGCGTGGGATAACAGCAAGCAAATAATGAAAGTCCCCCGCAATACAAGGACATTCAATTCCTTAGTACAAAATGTTATGTTTTAGAAAAAAAAAATAGCGCGAGTACTAAGTACGCATGTCAGAAGTGAAACTTCTTTGGTGCCATATGTTTTTATCAGTATTAAAAAAAAATCCTTCGATCATTCTCACTCGCTTGCTCCCTACTCTCACCCCATGGCTGTGCTTCGTGCTAGAATGCTAAAAAATAGAATATGATCAAGATCTCAAGCTGTTGATGATTATTTATAAGATTTCTTAAAATAAATTCAAATAATTCTCATAAAAAAGCTAGTAAGCTATTTACAATTTCATTCACGATATTCACTAACACAGATATTTGACTCGCTGACCGTAATACATCGGAGAGTGAAAGCCGTAACGTCATCCTACCTTATGTAACTCACATTTTAACGACGCGACGGCCCACAACGAGCCACAGTCTTATGAATATTTGTTATTATTATGGCATTTTTATTATTAATGCCATTGTTATCATTACTACGGCTACGAGTACCACCAACCTTTACATTAGTGGGTTTCGCCTGATGACGCCCTAGCCGAGGCCGTGGTTGACCGGAACGGGGACTTTAGTCCGTCACCCGCAGAGAGGCTGACCGCGCGAGGGCGACCGACGTCCCGGGACAGGGACGTCGAGAGGTGAGGGTACCCGAAAGGGTATTCCGTCGGTCCAACCACTGAGGACAAGGAAATCAGTACTGGTCGGTCCAACGACGAAGGCGACGTAGCTACGGGTGGGTTATGGGCCCGCGCGCCATCCTTTCGTCGCCCCGGATGGAATGGACTGCGTCTGCGCTGACCATACCCATAAGAAAAAACCCTTACGTTGCTCATGAATGTCGTAAAAGACGAATAAGACTGATTTATATGGTAGCACACTGTCGACAGTCAACTGTCTAAGTCGCGGGTCGGCCCATCAGGTCCACACTAAGCAGAAAATCGAGGTTTAAATAGTACCAATTTGATACTGCACTTCGTTCGGTGAGCGAGAGAACAGGACGCCCAACTTTCCAAGGGTGTTTGAGTGTGATGGGTTTAGTGATGCCTTTAGTATCACCAAACCTTCTTCGCGGTAGGCAGCGGCCTTGCAAAGGTCCATGAGCGGCAGCAACACTTACCACCAGGTAAACTGTCTGCTTGTTTGCTACCGTTTGCAATAAAAAGAAGCCGCGGATCGGTCCTTCAGGTTTACACTGAGCAGAAAATCAACTTATAAGTAGTAGCAATTTGTTACTGACCTTCGCTGAGTGAAAAAGCAGAAAACCCAACTTTCTGTGAGTGTTTGTTTGTGGTTGGCTTGACCTTTAGTATCACCGAACCTCAATACACAAATTCACACTTTTTTCTCAGTAGGCAGCGGCCTAGCAAAGCTTCACAAGCGGCAGTTACCATCAAGTGCTACCAATAATACTCCACGTCTGCACATAACACTCGTTGACTGCCAACGATAGATGCAAAACTATTGTGTAATGATGATATTTAAAACCTGATTATGGGATACCGAGTATTAATAATCCCAGTGCATACACTTGCCGTGTGGTGACGGAGTAAGAATACAATTCGCCACCCCCCTCTCTTGCCCGTGGGTGTCGTAAAAGACGACTAAGGGATTAATATGCATATAACATCTATGCAAGAGAAGAAAAACTCGAAATAAAACCCTATACCAACACGTTTCACCAGCGAGGTTTAGTAATTTCCCCCCTATTGTGGAGGAGGCTCAACAGTGCGACTTATGTGCTGATGATGATGATGATGATACACTTTAAAAATGTACTATGTTGCGGCCACTAAAATCAGATAAGGGAACATCGGAAGAATGATCAGCAAATTCTCTTGAGAAGCCATTTTACACAGTCCTTACGTAACTATAAAAAATTTGCCCAACCATTGGTGTAATTTTTAGCATTAATTTTATATAATACGAGCAGTTTAATTTGAAAGTGAAATAAAAAAAAGAGTGTGTGTACAAAGTGCGCATATAAGAAGTGAAACTCCTTTATCCGTCATCCGTCATCCTTAATGCTTCATCCTTCATGCTTCATCCTTCATCCTTCATGCTTCATGCTTCATCCTTCATCCTTCATCCTTCATGCTTCATCCTTCATCCTTCATGCTTCATCCTTCATCCTTTCTCTCAATCTCTCACCGGCTGAATCCTATAAATTAACGTGTTTGTGTCTCTATTAACTCGCTTTTTCGTTTCATCGTTAGAAATCACAACGATTCTAAAGAAGTTTCACTTCAAAAATAGTACAAAAACTCGAAACAAGAAATATTTCATCATCGTCATCATCACAGCTCATATACGTTGTGACGTATAGTTTCGCTTCCCTTATGGAGGTGGTTCGAGCCCAGTAGTGTGCTACTGGGCTCGAACCACCTCCATAAGGGAAGCGAAACTACCCTTACTATACCATACTGGTCAGACAGGTTGATATAGGATTTTATTTCGAGTTTTCTTCCTCTTGCATAGATGTTATGTGCATATTATATCCCTTAGTCGTCTTTTACGACATCCACGAGCAAGATAGGGAGTGTATGCTTATTCCGTCACTGACCATGTCGATGACAACATACTTGAATTTACACCCCATACAAACCTGTCTATAGAAGTTTTCACAAAAATAATCTTACGAAACGAAAAGTAGGTTCATTATGTGTAATTTCTGAGAACTTTCAAATAAACAAGGATATCCTTTTAAAGAAAAACTTTCGAAGCTTTAAAAAGGAGTTCGCCATATCGGTAAAATATGTTTTTAACTATTTTTAGCTTTCTATATATACTTTCTTTCTATATTGTCTTTCTGTATTTACTTTTCGACTGCACATATGGCCTAGTAGTCTTAATGGCGATCATGTCAAGTTTAGTAAGTCAATTCACATGCAAAATAGTTCTTTGTGTAATCAACAAACATTAAATCTAACTTTAGTCGACTATTAATTTCAGTCAAATATTTCAATAGACCATATAAGTCATTTGCTTTATATAAATAATTTTAAAATTACATTAAAAAAAAGGGAGCCGTCGCTCAGGACGCCAGGCAGATGTGAAACATCGAAATTATTTTGTACAAGTATATATTCATAAAAGAACAGATTACGACGAGGAACTAATATGGCATAAGGTATTAATAAAATATTACGATTTTTTTTTCATAAAATAATGATTTTTATTCAAGCAACATTTATTTTGTCATTAATGAATGTATGAAATGAGAAATGTATACCATTATAAGTATGGGTTAATAATTTATTTTGAGCTCACTAGATGGCGTTGTACAAAATTCTAATACAGGTTATGATTTCGTTACACAAATGTACATATCCAAGCGTGGCGTTATAGCCACGCCAAATCTCTGCCACGACTCACCTCAATCCACTAGTGGTTGGGGCGGTAAACTACGTCCCCTCAAAAATAGCCGCGGTCCGACGTCCTCGTCATTCTTGAAGAAGAGGATGACGCTATTACGATCGCCCAAGAAAGGGCCTACACAGCTCGCGCAGCGATAACAAATAAAACTCCGCGGTATCGGCCTCGCCGTCGAGGTCGAAAACCGCGCCGCGTAAAAGTCATTAACCTAAACGTGGCCACGCCCACTTTGCTCTCAGCGACGCCCCGAGCCGAGGTCCGTTCCCCACAGGGGGAGCCCTCGGGCGATGTTCGCTTATCTTACTTACCGGGTTGAGAGCCATCAGCGCTCACCCATTGACCGCGTTAAGCTGTCAAGGTCATCTGCGACCAACAGCTACACACACAAAAAATGAAAAAAAGCCACGCCAACGATCAGGTTCACCCTCGCCTATAGATATTTCACATCAAAATAAATGTTTGATTTATAAATAGCAAATACTTTTCAAGTAGAAGAAAAATGATAAATTGTGTTATAAATTCCCGTGTGGTGACGGAGTAAGAATACTATTCATCATCATCATCGCAGCCCACATACGTCCTACTGTTGGGCTGGGGCCTCCAATGGGAGGGAATTTGACCAACTATACCATGCTGGTCAGACATATTGGTATAGGGGTTTTATTTCGAGTTTGCCTTCTCTTGCACAGATGTTATGTGCATATTATATCCCTTAGTCGTCTTTTACGACATCTACGAAAAAGAAAATACAATTCACCACTCCTTATCTTGCCCGTGGACGTCGTAAAAGACGACTAAGGGATATAATATGCACAACATTATCTTCATCTCAGCCCATTTAAGTCCCACTGTTGAATGCGACAATGAAAGCGAAATTGGCTTACTATACCGCGCTAATCAGACGTCCGCGCCAGTCAGACGTGTTGGCATAAGGTTTTATTCCAAGTTTTCCATGTCTTGCATTTATGTTATTTGCATATTATATCTCTTAGTCGTCTTTTACAACACACACGGCTTATAAAGGTGGTGGTAAATGGTATTCTTACTCTGTTATGACCCGGAAAAGCGATGCAATAACACGACAGATCAAATCAAATCATTTATTCTGCATAGGCCTCTTAAGGACATTTACATATTGTCAAATTTATACATCGTTTTAACACAATACAGTATCTACCACCGGATCGAAACGCGGCCACAAGCTGAGACGATGCGGCAAGAAACTCGGCGCGCTGTCATGTAAAATTACACATAAACAACATATAGTATTAACTCCATTGTGATGCCTTTCGAAATAGGATATATACTTCTTTTTAATTTAGTTCAAATAAAAAAGAAAGGAAAATATGATTGGACCAGTGTGCTTACTCTTGAATCTCAATTCCAATCCTAAATCCAATCGCAGCTCGAATATGAGCAAATTTGGTACTCTTGAAAGCGACACCATCGCATGATTGGAGTCAAATTCGGTGGATTTTTTTAAACTAAATGAATTTGAAGATTACGACGTGATTTTGACGTAGATTTAAAATCGTTAATGTTGCTCAATTTCAAGAAAGCGTCTTTGTAGTGATCGAATTCGGTAACGTTATTAATTTAAAGTAATAAAATAAGATACATTTGGTGAAAATAACAACGGTAAATGCGAAGAATACATTCTCGATTTTGTTTAAGAGTACCAAATATAAGTTTGGTGAGATTGGAATTGAATCGGATTCGAAATTAGAATTGATTTCAAGGGAAAGCCCACTGATCCCACAAGCAGCACCCGATCACAAGTTAAATACTAGAGAAAGAAATAAAGTCAAATTTAATTTTCCACAGGTTGTGTTCGAATCCGAGGCTGATTACTAGTGTAAATATTTACAGTTCCGTCTGCATCCCGAGCACCAAAATACACCATATAATTTTATTTTACGCTTGCAATTTTTAGCGGGACGTCAAGGGGTGAACGACTTACAGAATGTTGGGCGAAAAACAAGTTTTTAAATTAACAACACGCGCTTTAATATTTCATTGTTCAAATTCTTACAAGCATACCCAATATATTAGTAGCAGACATAATTTTGCGGCCCGATCGCCCGTCAGCGCGGAGGAGGTGACGATGGATACGGACCGTTAATGGACCCCGTATCCATTCGTCTCCTCCAGGCCAACCTCAACCACACCGCCGGTGCGCAGGACGTGTTCCTGCAAGCCATGGCGGAGTGGTTGATAGGAGTAGCCGTAGCCGCGGAGCCGTACGTGGTGGCCGACCGGCCTAACTGGTTGGGTAGCACCGATGGCACCGTGGCAATCGTCGCCTCCACGTCGTGGCCTTCGTCGCCTCTGACCCTTAGGGACAGGGGCGTCGGATACGTCGCGGCGGACTGGGGGGAGATTACGCTCCTCGGAGTCTATCTCTCCCCTAACTGGAGTGTGACCGATTTCGAGGCCTCCCTCACCATCATGGAGGCCTCGTTACGGCGAATGGCATCGCGCCAGGTCTTCGTCTTGGGGGACTTCAACGCCAAGTCCGTGGCGTGGGGGTCTCCCCGGACGAACGACCGAGGACGGGCGATCGAGGAGTGGGCGGCGGCACTGGGCCTCTGTTTGCTGAACAGGGGCTCGGTGCATACGTGCGTGCGACAACGGGGCGGGTCTATAGTGGACCTTTCGTTCGCTAGCCCCGAGGTCGCCGCACGCGTGGGGAGCTGGCGCGTCGTGGAGGAGGTGGAGACCTTGTCGGACCACCGGTATATCCGGATGGAGGTCTCCCCGGTAATCCCGACGCCCAGCAGGGGTCACGGGGCGGATGGACGTCCTGCGTTCCCGCGATGGGCTGTGGGTCGCTTAGACCGGGACCAGCTGGCGGAGACAGCCATCGTTTACTCGTGGCTGTCCTCTGCCAACCAGTCGGACGGGGTGGACGCCGAGGCTGGCCGCATCCGCAGTGCGTTGACGCAGATCTGCGATGCGGCCATGCCCCGGGTACGGCGTCCGCCCCCGAGGAGGGCGGTCCACTGGTGGTCCCGGGAGCTGGCGGATCTCCGGGCCGCGTGCATTCGCGCCCGGAGGGCCTACACCCGCAGCCGGCGGCGGCAACGCGACGCGGAGCGGGAGGCCTTGCTGTATGAAGGCTACCGCAATGCGCGGTCGGCCTTCAGGCTGGCCGTCCGCTCCGCCAAGGACGTCAGTCGGCAGGAGATGCTGGACGGTCTCGATCGTGACCCCTGGGGACGCCCCTATCGCGCGGTGCTGAATAAGCTCCGCGCGCGGGGCCTTCCCCTCACCGAGACTCTCCAGCCCAGCCTTCTCACCCGGGTCGTCGAGGACCTGTTCCCGCGGCGGGCGGAACACACGCCCCCGGTCATGGCTCCGCCAGACACTGACCGGGAGGCCGACGACGACAGTGTTCCGCCCATCACGGAACCCGAGATGGGAGTGGCGGTGGCGCGCATGTGCGCAAAGTCCACCGCCCCCGGGCCCGACGGTGTTCCAAACCGCGTGTTGGGCCTGGTCCTCGACCACCTGGGTCCCCGCCTCAGGGAGCTGTTCGACGCGTGTTTAGCGTCCGGACGGTTCCCTGGGTGCTGGAAGGAGGGAAGGCTGGTGCTCCTGCCGAAGCCGGGACGGTCTCCGGGGTCGCCTTCGGCCTACAGGCCTATCGTGCTGCTCGATGACACGGGCAAGCTACTGGAGAGGGTGGTAGCTGCCCGCATCGAGCGGCACCTCGTCGGCACGGGGCCCGATCTGTCGGACGCCCAGTTTGGGTTTAGGAGGGGTCATTCGACGATCGCGGCTCTGTTGCGCCTGAGGGCCGTGGCGACTGAGGCCGTCACCGGTGGGGGAGTGCTGTTGGCGGTGTCCCTAGACATCGCCAACGCATTCAATAGTCTGCCATTCAGCTGCATCAGGGAGGCGCTCCGGTATCACGGAGTGCCAGCTTACCTGAGGCGGCTAGTGGCAGACTATTTGGTGGGGCGCAGCGTCCTCTGTACCAACCGAGCAGGGGACGTTGTGCGAACGCCCATGACGTGCGGTGTCCCACAGGGGTCGGTCCTCGGACCCACCCTGTGGAACATCGGCTACGACTGGGCGTTGCGGGGGAGCCTCCCGCCCGGGCTGGGCGTGATTTGTTACGCCGACGACACGCTCGTCACAGCCCGCGGTGGGACGCTAGAAGAGGCGGTAAGCCTGGCGACCTATGGCACCGAAGAGGTCGTCAGGCGGATCGAGGCGCTGGGGTTGAGGGTCGCCCTGGACAAGACGGAGGCCCTCTTGTTCCATGGGCGCCTTATGAGCCCTCCCATCGGCGTCTCGATCACCGTCCGATCGGTTGACATCAGCATCCGGGCCCATATGAGGTACTTGGGCCTGGTGCTCGACGGGCAATGGTGGTTCCGGGAGCATTTCCGCAGGCTCGCTCCGCGGCTCGTCGGCGCGGCGTCCGCCCTATCGTGGCTAATGCCGAACGTGGGCGGACCGAGCGCTACGTGCCGACGGCTGTACACGGGGGTCATCCGGTCGATGGCCCTGTACGGCGCACCGGTGTGGGCGGGGTCCTTGACCGTCCGACTTAGGGCCCTTCTGTGGCGACCACAGAGGGTCATGGCGGTCAGGGCCATCCGCGGATACCGCACGGTTGCGACGGAGGCAGCGTGCCTATTGGCCGGGACTCCCCCGTGGGACCTGGAGGCGGAAATGCTCGCCGAGTTGTATCGGCGGGTGTCGGGGGTGCGCGGGGAGGGCGGTGTGATCTCGTTAAGGGATCTCACCGCCTGGCGCGTCGACGCCCGCCGAGACGTCATTGCCCGTTGGGCAGTCCGGCTGGAGAGGCCTCGGTTCGGGGTGCGAACCGTGGAGGCCTTCCGGCCGGTGCTGATGCAGTGGTTGGAGAGGCGGCACGGGGTGCTCTCCTTCCGACTAGTGCAGGTGTTGACGGGGCACGGGAGCTTCGCCAAATACCTGCACAGGGTCGTGAGGAGGGAGAGTACACCGTCCTGCCACCACTGCGATTGCGACGAGGACACGGCGCGCCACACGCTCGAGGCCTGCGCGGCTTGGGCAGTGCAGCGCCGTGAACTCGTCGCAATCATCGGTGCCGACCTGACGCTGCCAGCCATCGCTAGGGCGATGGTCGACAGCGTCAGGAACTGGGACGCGGTCGCAGCCTTCTGCGAGACAGTGATCTCGCAGAAGGAGGCGGCGGATCGTCTGCGCGTGGAGCGCAGCCTCGATGAGGAGATCCGCCGCCGGCGACTGGGGCGGCGCAGGCGCAACTATCTGCGCCTCATGCCGCCCTAGCCGAGGCCGCGGGTGACGTGACCGGGGATTAGTCCGTCACCCGCCGAGAGGCCGACCGCGTGAGGAAAGACCGACGTCCTCCCCGAGGGGGGGACGTCGGTCGATGGGAGGGTACCCCGCGTAGGGGGTATTCCGTCGGGCCGACCACTGACGACAAGTAAACCTGCTCCGGTGGTCGGCCCAATGACGAAGGCGAGGTGGTTTTCGGGTGGGCTGCGGGAGTTGCGTGCTTAAGCCCCTCTGTCGCCCCGGACGGAGTGGTGCGGAGGCGCGCCGACCGCGACCCACCCAAAAAAAAAAAAAAAAAAAAAAAAAGACATAATTTTATAAACGAAATCGGTTAAAATATTATAATTAAGTTTTATTTATGTTTACTGTGTGGTGACAGGAGTAGGGACACAATCCGTGGCCGTGGATGTCATTAAAGACGACCGAGGAATATCCCCGTGGGTGTCGTAAACGATGATTAACGGATATCTTATGTATTTAACATCTATGCAAGAGACAGAAAACTCAAAATAAAACTACACCAAGCCGCCTGGCCAGCGTGATATACAGTACGATTTTAATACGATTTTTAATACGATTTTTAATACGATTTAATACGATTTCCTGCATAATACGCTATTTTGCGTCAGTCCCAGCAACTTGAGACATGTTTTCAAACATTTCTTAACGCTTAATACGATCGTCATCCCGTTTAATACGCCAACACGTGCCACTCAAATACCCATGTTAAGCCTTACGGCAGCGGCCAGCGACTATCGAGCGATAGGTGATAATGACCAAGAAGAAGATGAGTCATCTCCCATTTTGTCACACGCCCAGGCATTATCAGCAGTTAATGATTTAAGGCGCTATGTAACTTCTTTGATTCAAAGCGAAGACTCACTACGAAAATTAAATTACGTTGATAATCTTGTAATTGCTAATGCCTCAAAATCTTTTTGTCAAACTTAAATAAGTGATTACTTTAAGTAACGTAATAATAATAAACAACATTTTTTTTTATATTTTTAGTTTATATTTAAAAATGTATCTAGTAGTAAGTATATTAAATGGTCGAGCCGACCACTGATGACAAGTAACCCTGCTCCGGTGGTCGGCCCAACGACGAAGGCGACGTGCACATGTGCACATGAGTGGGTTGCGGGTGTGCGTGCTTACGCCCCTCTGTCGCCCCGGACGGAGTGGTGCGAGGAGCGCGCCGACCGCAACCCACGCCCAAAAAAAAAAAAAGTCTATTAAATAAAGAAAATAAACAACATTTAATTTTTTTTTTTTTTATTGCAATTGGTGGCAAACGAGCAAACAGTACACCTGATGGTAAGTGTTGCTGCCGCTCATGGACCTTTACAAGGCCGCTGCCTACCGCGAAGAAAGCGAAGGGAGTGTGAATGCGTGCATTGAGGCTCGGTGATACCAAGGGCACCACCAAAACCCTCCACACGCAATCACCCTCAGAAAGTTGGGCTTCCGGCTCTCTCGCTCACCGAACGAAGCGCAATAACAAATCGCTACTACTCAGACGTCGATTTTCTGCGAGAGTGTGGTACTACCCCGGACGGACCGGCCCGCGGCTGTAGACAGATAACTGTCGACAGTGTAGTCCTACCACTCTTAATTTAGGTATTTTTAAATGTTAAATTCAATACGTAGGTATTCAAAATAATAATATAATAAATAATAATGGCACGTTTTCCCTTTCCCGCATAATACGCTTTCCCGCCTAAGACGCGTTTTTGGTCGGGTCTCTGGGAAATCGTCTTAAACGGGTTTTACTAGTAGTCAATTACCTACGCATTGTGAAGGAAGTTCGAGCCCAACAGTGGGACGTATATGAGCTGTGATGTTAATGATTTATGAAATTACCAATTTTTCATGAATTTACTCACTAAATCGTCTTCTACGTTGTTGTACGACGAAAAACATGACATCAAGTCCATAACTGTCGTATTGTATTTCTCTATATGGTTACAGCTTCGATTACTACCACTTAAATAGATAGATAGATAATTCTTTATATGTACACCAATTACAGAAAAAATACAAAAATCTTAAATACTAACATAACCCAGAATGTACATTGAGCGGCCTTATCGCTATAAGCGATCTCTTCCAGGCAACCTAAACCTAGGTCATTAAATAAACTATTATGGCTACTAATAAAGGCTGACCACAAATCGAAGTTCTCCGTGTGGCAACGGAATAAGAATACAATTCACTACTCCCTATCTTGCCACCTATGTACATAACGTCTATGCAAGAGAAGAAAAACTTAAAATAAAACTCTACACCAACGCGCCTGACCAGCGTGGTATAGTATGACAATATCGCTCCTATTACGAAGAAGGTTCGAGCCCAGCAGTGGGACGTATATGAGCCGAAATGATGATGATGAACCAAACGTAGGGTAAGATACGATAGATGCTCGACAGCGTCATAGATGCTCGACAGCGTCATAGATGTTCGACAGCGTCAGAGATGCTCTACAGCATCATAGATGCTCGACAGCGTCATAAATGCTCGACAGCGTCAGGAATTGGGATGCGGTCGCCGTCTTCTGTAAGGCCGTAATCTTACGAAAGGAGGCGGCGGATCGTGTGCGAGTAGGTAGAGCTCCTATTCGGCGACACGTTCCGCCGCCGGCGACTCGGGCGGCATAGGCGCGAGTACCTGCGCCTAATGCCGCCCTAGCTGAGGCCGCGGGTGATCGGACCGGGAATTTAGTCCGTCACCCGCAGAGAGGCTGACCGCGCGACGGAGACCGACGTCCCAGGACGTCGAGAGGTGAGGGTACCCGAAAGGGTATTCCATCGGGTCGACCACTGACGACAAGTCACCCTGCTCCGGTAGTCGGCTCAACAACGAGAACGGGTGGGTTATGGTCCCGCGCACCGTCCTTTCATCGCCCCGGATGGAATGGACCGCGAGTGCGCTTATCATAGCCCACCCATAAAAAAAATTAAAAAATAAAAAGAAGGGTAAGAATACGATGGTCAATGTATCATTAAAATACTAAATCCTAACTAATACTATAACTTCGGTATGGTAAGGGAGTAAAAATACAATTCACCACTCCCTATCTTACCCGTGGGTGTCGTAAAAAACGACTAAGGGATGTAATATGCATAATTGACTTGACTGCATAGATGACGTAGTGGTTAAAATACCGACCAGTAATCCCAGTGTCGTAGATTCGATTCCCATGTAGGACAACACGTTGTGTAATCCACAAATTATTGTTTTGAGTCTGTTAAATTACATGTTTGCAAAGTCCCACGCGTGGTGGATTATCCGTGTGGTGACGGAGTAAGAATACAATTCACCACTCCCTCTCTTGCCCGTGGGTGTCGTAAAAGACGACTAAGGGATATAATATGCATGAAACGTCTATGCAAGAGAAGGAAAATTCGAAATAAAACCCTATACCAATCTGTGCGAACAGCCTCTCTGCTGTTGGCCTATCGCCTAGTCCAGCCGGATAAATCACCACGCTAACGCTGAGCCCTAAAAGAATCTAAAATAACAATATTTAATTTTAAGCCGTTCTCACCAGACTGCGCCGAGTCAATTTTGTAATAAAATAAACATAAGCATTTAAGTAACTAAATCCCCTAAACGAAGACCCGAATTGCAAATGAGGAATTTGTTCTAATCGGTAGATGTCGAAAACGTCGTTTTTGTTTGCCTTCTCTACTTCTCCTAAGTTTGACTTCGTATTTTGTTTGTATAGTTGTTGTATAATGCCACAATAGCGAGTGTAACGATATGGTCCTCTATGTCCACATATTTTACCCATAAGCCAATGAATAGCAGATCAGGCTGACTCACACATACAATTGCATGTCCCATTTATGCATGAGTGTAAACGTTTTTTCCAAGTTATCGACATCGAGGCCAAGTTATGAAACTTAACGTCCTACATAACGATTTCTGAACTGTTACGTGATGTAAATACTTACTCATAAAATTTTCCCGACAAGTTTCTTTAGTGTGGCCACAGATGTCAAGGGTGCTGTGCCAGTTGTCGGTCCAAAGGCGAAAGCAGGGCAATGCGATGGGTTAAAAGGTTGCGTGCCCATGCGTCACCCCGGGCAGATGGAGAGCATACAAATCATAACCCACTCCCAAAAAAAAATCGTTCCTTAATATATTATTACACAGTTTCCATATTTTTTGTTTCATTTTTTTTTGTGGTAGGACCACACTGTTGACAATTGTCTGTCTACAGCCGCGGGCCGTTCCGTCCGGGGTAGTACCATACTGAGCAGAAAATCGACGTCCGAGTAGTAGCAATTTGTTACTGCGCTTCATACGTTGAGCGAGAGAGTCGGAAGCTCAACTTTCTGAGGGTGTTTGCGTGTGGTGGGTTTTAATGATGTCTTTGGTGTCACCGAACCTCATTGCACGCATTCACACTCCCTTTACTTTCTTCACTGTAGGCAGCGACCTAACAAAGTCTATGAGCAACAGCAACACTTACCATCTGTACTGTTTGCTTGTTTGCCACCGTTTGCAATTAAAAAAAGGAGTGGGAGGACCACACTGTCGACAGTTATCTGTCTACAGCCGCGGGCCGGTCCGTCCGGGGCAGTACCATGCTCTCGCAGAAAATCGACGTCTGAGTAGTAGCAATTTGTTACTGCGCTTCGTTCGGTGAGCGAGAGAGCCGGCAGCCTAACTTTCTGAGGGTGATTGCGTGTGGAGGGTTTTGGTGGTGCCCTTGGTATCACCGAGCCTCAATGCACGCATTCACACTCCCTTCGCTTTCTTCGTGGTAGGCAACAGCCTTGTAAAGGTCCATGAGCGGCAGCAACACTTACCATCAGGTGTACTGTTTGCTCGTTTGCCACCGTTTGCAATAAAAAAAAATACAAAAAAATACTGCAATGATTTATAAGCAGTGAAAAAAGAGTCCGAGTACAGAATGAATTGGTATAGGATTCTATTTCAAGTTTTCCTTGTCTTGTATAAATGTTGTATGTATATTATATTCCTTATTTACGACACAAAAGAACAAGGGACAGGAAATTACTTACTCTGTTACTACACGTAAAATATTTTTTTATTTCCTACATTTTGATTGTTAATATTTTCTTTTTTCATTAATTCATCACATCTCATATCGTCCCACTGTTGGGCTCGAGCCTCCTCCGCAAAGGAAGGAAAATTGACCTATGCCTACCACGCTAGCCAGACGGTATGGTATAGGGTTTTATTTCGAATTTTCATTCACTTGCATAGATGTTATATGCATATTATATCCCTTAGTCGTCCTTTACGATACCCACGAGCAAGACAGACGGTGTTAAATTGTATTCTTACTTCGTCACCACACAGAAAGGATTATTTTACTTCATTAATGCTTTATATTATTGCTGTACCAGTGCTTTATATTATTTATAAGGATTATTTTACTTCATTAGTGCTCCGAGGCAGTGGCGGCCTTAGGGGGTGGCGAACAGGGTAATCGCCCGGGGCCTCGCGCTTACAGGGGCCTCGCGCTTACAGCGACCTCACGCAACAACCCAAGCAAATTTAAAAAAATATAGATTTTAAATTACATTTTTACTTATTAATTATATTTTTCACTTTGTTTTCAATATTATAAAACTTAAATTTTATCTATTTGTACAACTTTAGTATTTTTCATCAAACATGTCAAATCCCTAAACCAAACAACCAGACCTACTTTCGTATCTCATACTTTTCACGAAGGACAAAGGGCCTCGCAAAGACCTGTCGCCCGGGGCCTCGCAAAGACCTGCCGCCCGGAGCCTCGCAATGGGTAAGGCCGCCGCTGCTCCGAGGAACTGTTTGATTTGGTACCACCGTCACCATTCTACAAACGTACCACTCGACATCGTAGCAGGGTTCATCCATTTCACCTGGAAACGTTATGGTCTTCAACTGTACGTTTCCAGCGATCATTTCTCCCACGTACGTGCAAGCTTTGGAATGAACTACCTGCTGCTGTGTTTCCAGAGCGTTATGACATGTCCTTCTTTAAACGAGGTTTAAGAAGAGTATTTTCTTCACGGTAGGCAACGACCTGGCTGTGTCCCTGGTATTACAAAGGTTCATGTGCGGCAGTGTCGCTTACCATCAGTTGGCAATAAAAAAAAAATAATAAAATATAATAGTGAAATCAGGGTTAAAACTATTTCCACTTCAATGTCCACAGCTAACTTACTCTGAAGGCAAGGATCGCAGTTCTAATTTTTGCACAAGACATAAATCTTCTTGTCACGCGAACCACAGATTAGGCGCTTCGCAATCTCTGTAGAAATAACAACTGGTTTGGACGACACCTTATTTACAATTACAATATTATCATGAACATCTATCTATAAACAAACAAAATTTATTACATTTTTTTGTCTATACAAATAAATAAAATTGAAGTGTCCGTTTGTAAAAATAGTAGGATTTTCTCATGCTCACACGTTTATTTGCCTGAGACCTATGTAAAGTGTATGGTAATCTTCAGAACGGCTAGACCGGTTTTGATAATATTTTACTAACTGTCTACATAGATAGTAACTTAGGCTACTTTTCCTCTCAGAAATACCTTATGAAATTTCGTCCGATCCGGGACACAAACCCGTAGCCATATCTTAGGAGATATTACAGATTTAAAATAAGAGGACAAAATGGCTGAATTCGAAGCGCAGCGAGGATGGATCACTATACAATAAATTCGAACTTTATTTGAGTGTATACCTATATAGCTGTTAGCCGCGCAGCTTTGGCCGGACTATGAATGAGCCCTAAGGGCTCTCAATCCGGTGAGAATTGGTAAAGAAAAAAAGAAAGAAAGAAAAACATTTATTCTGTTCTCGTTAATTCAAATAAAAACGCAAACATAACTAAACAAAGCGCTTCTTGCATAAAATAATTCTTAAAACTTTAACCAGTAACAAAAACGGCTCAGTTTGTGCTACTTCTACTTAAAGAAATAGCGCTGGTATTCTGCCAAAACCTGGTATACCTAAATGTTAAAATAATTTTAAAAACTTATTTTGAATGTAGTTAGTGTGAATGTATGTGCATGTGTGTATGTGTTTAATATGTGTGTCTATGAAAGAATGTAATTCATTTAGAATATTTTGCATAAATATGTGATATAGATAAAATGTATAATATTGTAAATAAAACTACTTTTACGGATTATATCGCGTTTGTATTTGATTTATGATTGCCCGACGTTTCGAACACTTTGCAGCATTCATGGTCACGGGCGGACTAAGGTGTCTCACGTCCAACAAGTAATCGTTATTACAGACATTTATAATTATCTACCCGATACAGAAATTAGTTATAAATTTATTAAATTGTTACCCACATTTTAGTACAAATTTATTGCCAGTGTAAGAAGAAAATGATTCTATATGAAAAAATTATATTGTTTATGGTTAGTAATTATTAATTATTAAATTTGTAGCAATTATTGTTACAATTTGTTGATTTAAAACTAACAAAACTAATATACTACCACCGGATCGGAACGCGGCCACACTGAGAAATGAATGCTGCAAAGTGTTCGAAACGTCGGACAATCATAACTCAAATACAAACGCGATATAATCCGTAAAAGTAGTTTTATTTACAATGTGTAGTGCTCGCGTAAACATCAGATATCAAAATGTATAATACTTAACAAAATATACTTACTTAATATAAATACGAGTATGTTATTATATTTATACTGATTTACTCGATACTTAAACACGTTTATGGTCACTAACCTAACCTAACCTTATATAAATAACGACGGACGCCTCCACAATGGGAGGGAATTTAACCTACTATACCGAGCTGGTAAGACATGTTGGTATAGGGTTTTATTCCAAGTTTGCCTTCTCTTGCACAGATCTTATGTGCATATTATATCCCTTAGTCGTCTTTTACAACATCCACAGGCAAGATAGGGCGTGGATATATACGATAGATGGACACTATAATACAAATAATAAAAAATATAGTTAAAAAAATTATAAATCACGCTCTCAACTAAAAAGTGTAAAATAATTTTCAATATAAGCAGTTACCTGGGTTCTCTTATTCAAAGCGATGGCGACCTGGATCGTGCGGTGAAACACAGAATCGATACGGGATGGATGAAGTGGCGGCAGGTCACGGGTACAACATGCGACCCCAGAGTACCCCTCAAGTTAAAGGGTAAAATTTATAAAACCCTAATAAGACCTGCCGTACTGTATGGATCAGCATGTTGGGCGACAAAAGCGACGGATGAGAGACGACTGCATGCAGCGGAGATGCAAATGTTGAGATGGATGTGTGGTGTGACAAGAATGGATAAAGTGAGGAATGAACACATTAGAGGAAGTTTGAAAGTTGCGCCAGTGACGGAAAAGTTAAAGAGTGAACGGCTGACATGGTATGGACATGTGATGAGGCGGTATGAAAGTAATGTTGTGGGGAAAGTTTTAGGTATGAATGTTGAAGGCTTTAGGGGGAAAAGAAGACCGAGGAAAAGATGGATGGACTGCGTGAAGCATGACATGGATAGCGTGGGAGTGACTGCAGAGATGACGTCTGATAGGACCGTATGGAAGAAAATGACATATTGCGTCGACCCCAAGTAATTGGGATAAGAGCAAGATGATGATGATGATGATGATAGGCAGAAAATAATAATGAACGAAATATATTAATATTATTGTGAAATAAGCGTGGGGCGCTTTGGGTCACATTTTCGTAAAACTTTTTAGTTGAAAGTTAGTTTTATTAAACTATATTTATTTTTCACTTTTTAGTGAATAGCCACCGGAATGTAATTAGTATGCATATTAGATTTGCCACTACATCGATGAATGTATACGGCTCAAGACGCAATTATTACCATAGGAAAGTCTCTACGCGTTTGTGTTATGCCGAGTGCCCGACTAGTTCTATTTCTCTTACTCTCATGCAAAGGATGCGGAAAGAAGTTGATGAATCCTGGCGAATCTAATTAGGACAATCGATTTTTTTTAAGCGGCTTATTGCATCCGACCACTGAAGTGAAGTCACCTGCGAGTGGGTTACGGGTCCCTCTGTCGCCCCGGACGAAGCGGGCGAGGAGAGCGCCGACCGTAACCCACCTCCAAAAAACCAACCCAAAAAAAATTATTACATTGTCATCGGTCTCTGACAGGTTTGCAAAATTTAAATAAAATCGAATCGCTCAAAGTAGGAGAAAATCGAGCTCAAAGAGTTTGATTACAAGCAAGCATACATACAGGTGAAACAAATAAAAGCGTGTTAAAAAAGACATCATTTCAGCTCATATACGTCCCACTGTTGGGCTCAAGCCTCCTCCACTATAGGAGGGTAATTGACCTACTATACCACGCTGGTCACACGTGTTGCTATAGGGTTTTATTTCGGGTGACCGGACCGGGGATTTTAGTCCATCACCCGCAGAAAAATATGACCGCGCGACGGCGACCGAGCACTCGGCTCCGGTGGCCGGCCCAACGACGAAGGCGACGTGCTATGGGTGGGTTAGGGGGCCGTACGCCGCCCCACTATCGCCCCGGACGGAGCGTAGCCCACCGCAAAAAAAAAGAAAGTGTGTACAAATCACATGTACATTCATCCTTCATCCTTCATCCTTCATCCTTTATTTCATTCTCTCGCCGGCTGAATCCTACACATTTATGTGTTTTTATTTATTTATTTTTATTTATTTATTTATTTAATAACAATGTTTTACAATTATTTTGACAACTAACTTACAAATACGACAGAAGCCTATATATTGGCTCAAACGCGTATTTGATTCGTCTTAGTATTCTAATGAAGTTAATCAAGTAAACAGTAAAAATTTAAATGAAAGAAAGAAGAAAAAGAAATAGTTAACAATAATAAAATGATGGTGCCCGCATAAAAATGGCAAACAAAATACATAACACATCTCTTATGTGGGGGTAAGTAGAAATAATGTTCCTTGTGTACATAATGATATCTGATGTTTACGCGAGCACTACACATTGTAAATAAAACTACTTTTACGGATTATATCGCGTTTGTATTTATGAAAATAGTTTAAACTATTTTCTGTATCGGGTAGATAATTGTAAGTGTCTGTAATAACGATTACTTGTTGGACGTGAGACACCTTAGTCCGCCCGTGACCATGAATGCTGCAAAGTGTTCGAAACGTCGGGCAATCATAAATCAAATACAAACGCGATATAATCCGTAAAAGTAGTTTTATTTACAATGTTCCTTGTGTAGTTTAATAGTTTATATACAGAATGTTTCGCATAATAATGGATTTTTATTTAAGTTAGAATATAATTTAATTATGTAATCAGTGTGTTAATGAAATGTTGTTTTAATTTATTTTTATAATTATTGCCATTTATTTCTGTCTTTATTGTATGTGGTAGTTGATTAATTAACAGCGGTATTGTGTAGCATAAAAGACGTTTCCCATAAAAAATTTTAAAGCTTGGTGTTATAAGTTTGCCTTTTGTGACACTGCGAGTAGTAATTGAATGATTAATAGCTACTTGTACTTTTTGATTTAAATAATTTTCTGTTAGCAAAACATACTTAAAACTACTTACTTACAAACATACCTTCTCATGTATTGGTATTACTTTACAACATTAATTTATGTCTCTATGGACTCGCGTTTTCGTTTCACCTAGTTTGAAATCACAACGATTCTACAGAAGTTTCAAAAGGGTTTTATTTCGAATTCTCTAACACGTATATTTAAACAACACGTAGGTATATTTAAATAGAATACATTGTCATTAAAAACAATATCCTTTTACAACATTATTTCTGGTTACACAACGCGAAGATTACGTATACTTTCTATTTTCCACTGACTCATAAATGACCGAAGCCCCATTTATAGTCACACATTCATGTTACACATTCATGAAGTCATAATGTCAACATCTTCCATATAATAATTTCTGACGTTTACGCGAGCATTAATCTGTGTGATGACGGAGTAAGAATACAATTCACCACCCCCTCTCTTACCCGTGGGTGTCGTAAAAGACGACTAAGGGATATATTATGCATATGACATCTATGCAAGAGATGGAAAACTCGAAACAAAACCCTATACCAACTTATCTGCGGGCGGAGCACACGGTCATGGCTTCGCCGGACAGCGACCGGGAGGCCGACGATGAAAGTGCTCCCGCCCATCACGGAGCCGGAAATGGGGGCGGCGGTGGCGCGTATGCGAGTCAAATCCACCGCCCCCGGGCCCGACGGTATTCCGAACCGTGTGCTGGCCCTGGTCCTCGAACACCTGGGACCACGCCTCAGGGGACTGTTCGACGCTTGTTTGACGTCTGGGCAGTTCCCTGGGTGCTGGAAAGAGGGGAGGCTGGTTCTCCTGCCGAAGCCGGGACGGTCTCCCGAGTCGGCCTCGGCCTATAGGCCCATCGTGCTGCTCGATGATGCGGGCAAGCTGCTGGAGAGGGTGTTGGCTGCCCGCATCGAGCGGCACCTCGTCGGGGTCGGGCCCGATTTGTCGGACGCCCAGTTTGGTTTTCGGAGAGGGCGTTCGACGATCGCGGCCCTGCTGCGCCTGAAGGCCGTGGTAGCGGAGGCCAACAGGACTCCTCCGCCACCGGCGGTGTCCCTGGACATCGCCAACGCCTTCAACAGTCTGCCATTCAGCTGCATCAGGGAGGGGCTGAGGTATCACGGGGTGCCCGTGTACCTCAGGCGGCTGGTGGCAGACTACTTGGAGGGGCGCAGCGTCCTCTACGTTGACCGAGTAGGGGACGTTGTGCGAATGCCCATGACGTGCGGTGTCCCGCTGGGGGTCGGTTCTGGGTCCGACCCTGTGGAACATCGGCTACGACTGGGCGTTGAGAGGAAGCCTCCCACCCGGGCTGGGCGTAATTTGCTACGCCGATGATACACTCGTCACAGCCCGGGGTGGGACGCTAGAGGAGGCGGCACGCCTGGCAACTCTCGGCACCAAGGGGATTGTCAGGCGGATCGAAGCCCTGGGGTTGAGGGTAGCCCTGGAAAAGACGGAGGCCCTTTTGTTCCATGGCCTCCGTACCGCCAGGCCTCCCGTCGGCGCTTCGATCACCGTGAAGTCGGTCACCATCAGCATCCAGGCCCACATGAAGGACTTGGGCCTGGTGCTCGTCGGGCATTTTTGGTTCCGGGAGCATCTCCATCGACTTGTTCCCCGGCTTGTCGGCGCGGCGTCCGCCCTTTCGCGGCTGATGCCGAATGTGGGCGGACCCAGTGCTACGTGCCGACAGCTGTACGTGGGGGTGATCCGGTCGATGGCCCTGTACGGCGCACCGGTGTGGGCGGGGTCCCTGACCGTCCGTCTTAGGGCCCTCCTGTGGCGACCACAGAGGGTCATGGCGATCAGGGCCATACGGGGTCACGGTGCCGTGGCGACGGAGGCAGCGTGCCTCCTGGCCGGAACTCCCCCGTGGGACCTGGAGGCGGAGATGCTCGCCGACATTTATCGGCGGGTGTCGGAGACGCGTGCCCGCGGCGGCATGGTCTCCATCAAAGAGATCACCGCCTGGCGGGTCGACGCCCGCCGAGAAGTCATTGCCCGTTGGGCAGTCCGGCTGGAGAGTCCTCGGTACGGTGTCAGGACCGTCGAGGCCCTCCGGCCGATGCTGATGGAGTGGTTGGAGCAGACGCACGGGGTGCTTTCCTTCCGACTGGTGCAGGTGCTGACGGGGCACGGTTGCTTCGGGAAGTACCTGCACAAGATTGTCAGGAGGGAGAGCACACCGTCCTGCCACCACTGCAGTTGCGACGAGGACACGGCGCAGCACACGCTCGAGGAGTGTGCTGCATGGGAGGGAGATCGCCGTGAACTCATCGCAATTATCGGTGCCGACCTGGCGCTGCCGACCATCGCCAGGGAGATACTCGTCAGCGTCAGGAACTGGGACGCGGTCGCCGCCTTCTGTGAGGCCGTAATCTCACGGAAGGAGGCGGCGGATCGTGTGCGAGTAGAGCTCCTATTCGGCGACACGTTCCGCCACCGGCGACTCGGGCGGCGCAGGTGCGAGTATCTGCGCCTAATGCCGCCCTAGCCGAGGCCGCGTGTGATCGGACCGGGGAATTGTCCGTCACCCGCAGAGAGGCTGACCGCGCGACGGCGACCGATGTTCCAGGACGTCGAGAGGTGAGGTTACCCGAAAGGGTATTCCGTCAGGCCGACCACTGACGACAAGTCACATCTGCTCCGGTGGTCAGCCCAACAACGAGGTGACGTGGGTACGGGTGGGTTATGGGCCCGCGCGCCGTCCTTTCATCGCCCCGGACAGACTGGACCGCGCGTGCGCTTACCATAGCCCATCCAGAAAAAAAAAATAAAATAAAAAAAAAAACCAACCTATCTGACCAGCATGGTATAGTAAGGTCAATTTCTCTCCTATTATGGAGAAGGCTCGGGCCCGACAGCGGGACGTATATAAGCCAAAATGAAAGGCAAGATAGGGGGTGAATGTATTCGTACTCCGTCACAATCGGGTAGTCACCTCCCCCTATCTTGCCCGTGGATGTCGTAAAAGACATTAAAGAATAGAATATGCATATAACATTTATGCAAGAGAAAATGAAGAGGGAGAACATTATACAATTTGAAATAAGATTATATTCAGATCATCATTCATAATCATCATTTTAGCTTATAAACATCCCACTGTTGGGTTCGAGCCTCCTCCTAATGATAGGGAAATTAACCTACTATACTACGCTGGTCAGATGTCTTGGGTTTGATATCGAATTTTCCTTGTCTTGCATTAATGTTATTTGCGTAAAGGACATCCCTTGGTCGTCTTTTACGACATCCACGGGTGTGAATCGTATTCTTGTTCCGTATCCACATGAAATTGCATAAAATAATCTAAACTTACTAAAACACAATACAGTCTGTAGGAGTGCGATATTGCCGCATACATTAAAATAGGCGTTAAAATATATAATTTTTTTTTTGGGGATGGGTTGCGGTCGTTGCGCTCCTCGCACCACTCCGTCCGGGAGGACGTCGGTCTTTCCTCACGCGGTCGGCCTCTCAGCGGGTGACGGACTAATTCCTCGATCACGTTACCCGCGGCCTCGGCTAGGGCGGCATGAGCCGCAAGTACTCGCGCCAACGCGGCGCGCCGCCCCAGTCGCCGGCGGCGGATCGCCTCATCGAGGCTGCGCTCCTCGCGCAAGCGATCCGCCGCCTCAAAGTATATACATTGGAGAAATACAAAAGATTTTTTTAATTATAAACATCTTAATATTAAGTTGTTTAGCTTATATGCGTTCCAATGTTAGACCCAAGCCTGCTCCACAATAGGAAGGAAAATAACTTACAATATTACACTAGACGGTATGTGGTTTTATGCCGAGTTTTCCTTCTCTTGCTTAAACATTATGTGCATGTTAAAACAAAAATTACCTACTATCGGTAAACCAGACAAGTTGACATAAGGTTTGGTTTCGAATCTTGATTATCTTGCATTATTATTTGATCAATCGCCTCATTCCCGTGTGGTGACGGAGTAAGAATACAATTCACCACCCCCAACACTTGCCGGTGGATGTCATAAAATTAGGGATGTGACTTGGAGGGAAAATAATCGATTTTTCAAATAATCGATTTTTTGTTCTTTAAAATAAATCGATTATAAAATAATCGATTTTTCTCCCATCTAATATAGTATGAAACAATCGTGATGACCTTTTTTTTTAGGCAATCTGGCAGTGATTAATTTCGATCGAATTTCGAATAATAATGTTGGACCGCTCAGCGATGTTCATTCAATAAATCACTTCATTATAGATATACAATATTTATTACTGAACTTTAAACTATTACTACTGGACACTAAACTCTGTTACCAATAAACACTCACTAAATACTACACTTCACTGAATAGCTAGACACTTTACTGTTCTAACTAAACGCTTCACTTAATATTAAAACTGATCACCACTATATAATACAACTTCGCTCTTCCACTGCACTCGAGCAACTGACGCTTGGCGGCCGACCAACGAGAACATGTAGACTCTCAACCGCCGCCACGTTGGAGGGGTAGACATTTAAACTCTCAACTGACTAAATTATTGTTAATCAAAATATGAACTAAATTATTAAGTAGATCAGTAAAAATATTAAATAAAATAACATAAAATTTTTAAACCCTAACACTAAGAAATCGATTAAAAATCGATTTTTATTATTTTGATAATCGATTGTAAAAATCGATTATTAATCGATTAATTTTTTGTAGTAATCGATTATTATAAAAATCGATTACTGTTTACATCCCTACATAAAATACGACTAACGGATTAAATATGAACGGGTTGAGAGCCCTCAGCGCTCACCCACCAGTCCGGGTAAAGTTGTCACAGCCATCTGAGGCTAACAACTAAGTCACACACAAAAAAAAAACAAAAAAAAAAAAAAAAAGATTAAATATAGATGGTATATACATATACATATACCATATATATCTTTATATATAAATTTCTTGTGTAGGTACGCGTGTATGTCACTGAACTCCTAAACGGCTGGACCGATGTTGATGAAATTTTTCATGCGTGTTCAAGGGGAAACAAAACAAAGTCTATTGGGTCAGCTAGTCTTAAATATAAATTTCTTGTGTATGTGTGTATGTCACTGAACTCCTCGTAAACGACTGATCCGATGTTGATGATTTTTTTTGTGCACGTTCAAGGGGATTCGAGAATGATTTAGATTCACCATTAGATCCGGTAGGTGGCGCTTATTTGAACAGAACAACGTCTGTTGGGTCAGCTAGTATATTAAATACTAGCAACCCGCCCTCGCTTCGCTTTGGTTATAGGTTATAGTCGTTTTACCCGCGTAGTTCCCGTTCCCGTGGGAATACCGGGATAAAATATAGCCTAGTTTACGCCCTGATATTATAGCTTCCCATTGATGAAAGAATTTTTGAAATCGGTCCAGCCGTTTTGAAGATTACCCGGAACAAACAGACAGACAGACAGACAAAAATTTTTTAATTGCTATTTTAGGCATAGGTGTCGTGCAAATAACCATGTGAGCATGAAAAAAGTCTATTATTTTGACATTACAAACAGACACTCCAATTTTATTTATTGGTATAGATTTTAAATACATATAACATTTACGCAAGAGAAGCTAAACTCGGAATAATGTAATACCCTTAGAATAATAACGTATAGAAGGTAAGTTCGCACACAAAAAGTGAAGCATTTCAATTGGAGCCTAATGGAGCTTACGCTGGAATCATTACGTAATGTACAAGTCATTGTACTGCACGTACGTATGCAACTCTTAAAAAATAAATAGATAATTATGACGGTTTGTGCATTCAAATGGTGTCATAACACATTTGAAAAACTTACAAAGGTTTTTAACATTACTTTTAAAAGTATTTCGATGATTTATGTTAATAAAAATAAAATTTGATTTCATAATTTGTATAGTGGTGTGCGTGTGTACGTGTGTAATCGTCTGCCCGCCATTAGTATTTTTAGATTCATATTTCGAACGTTTGAAATAATGACACTATCCTTCTATACGTTATTATTCTAAGATAATACCCTATGCCATTCCGTCCTACTAGCATATGGAGGAGGCTCGAGTCCAACAGTGCCACGTAATATATATGAGCTGTGTCGAATGAATGAGAAAAGAAACTGTTAACAATAAAATAAATAAAAAAAAATATTTGATTTATGATTGCCTGACGTTTAAAACACTGCAGCGTTCATGTTAAATAATTACTAACCATAAACAATATAATTTTTTATATAGAATCATTTTCTTCTTACACTGGCAATAAATTAAGTTAATATCAGGTAGTTACATAGGTTATATTTTATCCCGCTATTCCCACGGGAACGAGTACTACGCGGGTAAGGCGACTCAAACCGAAGCGAAACGGTGGCGGGTTGCTAGTATTATATATATATATATATATATACTAGCTGACCCGACAGACGTTGTTCTGTTCAAATAAAATAAACGGAATTCTCCTTGAAATCGACAACAGTAATAGGGACTGACCGACTGCAGCGCCATCTGCCGGGCTGATTTGTGAATCTAAATGATCCATGCCCCCGCTTGAATGAATTCACAAAAATTCATTCACATCTATCCAGCCATTTTGTTGCAGTATGGATAAATAACCTAGATACCTAGACGTAAAGTTTTCTTAAATTCTCTAATTTTCTGCGCAACTTTCAATTTTTTTTTCCTTAAACGCCTTTTTCCAAGTATAAGAAAAATTAAAAAGTAAGATGGACGAAATCGGTGAAATCGTTCCCAAGTTATGTTATTGTCCTGCCCGAACAGCGCCACCTCCCGGGTCCAATTGTAAATCTAAACCATCCTCGAATCCCTTTAAGTACACACAAAAAATTTCGTCAACATCGATCCAGCCGTTTAGGACGAGTTCAATGACATACACACGTACGCTAGAAATTTATATATAAGATATATATATATATATACTGCTAATTCATTTAATAGATGTAAACAAACTCTCTTCTTGAATGTGTGACGGCTGGTGGACATACTGATACCGAGAGGTAGTCAATTCCAGAGGAGAACATTATCTATACCAATAAATAAAATTGGAGTGTCTGTTTGTAATGTCAAAATAATAGGCTTTTTTCATGCTCACACGGTTGTTTGCACGACACCTATGCCTAAAATAGCAATTAAAAATTTTTTGTCTGTCTGTCTGTTTGTTCCGGGTAATCTTCAAAACGGCTGGACCGATTTCAAAAATTCTTTCACCAATGGAAAGCTATAATATCAGGGCGTAAACTAGGCTATATTTTATCCCGGTATTCCCACGGGAACGGGAACTACAAGGGTAAAACGACTATAACCTATAACCAAAGCGAAGCGAGGGCGGGTTGCTAGTCTATACCAATAAATAAAATTGGAGTGTCTGTTTGTAATGTCAAAATAATAGGCTTTTTTCATGCTCACACGGTTATTTGCACGACACCTATGCCTAAAATAGCAATTAAAAAATTTTTGTCTATCTGTCTGTCTGTTTGTTCCGGGTAATCTTCAAAACGGCTAGACCGATTTCAAAAATTCTTTCACCAATGGAAAGCTATAATATCAGGGCGTAAACTAGGCTATATTTTATCCCGGTATTCCCACGGGAACGGGAACTACGCGGGTAAAACGACTATAACCTATAACCGAAGCGAAGCGAGGGCGGGTTGCTAGTATAAAATAAGATTACACAATAATCTATTAAAATTCATGTCATACGTATTTTGTAATTGCCCCCATTTTTTTTTTTTATGTATATTTTTTATTACACGCATCATTATAACTAATGAAACTGTTGAATCTGTATTTCCATGTATTTTACATAATGACCTAGATTACTAGATAATTATGTAAATTTAGAAAACATGCGACATCGCTAACATGTTCTGTTTTACGCTTTAAGGATGTATTTGATTAATATATTATGTTCGTTTAATTACTTTTTTAAGTAATCAATTTAGAAAGTAAATTAAATGATTTTGATATAATTCCCAAAATTTTATACAGGTGTATCAGGTTATGGGACAACTGTTCGAGTATGTTGTAGTATAACGGTCATAGATCGTAATTAGAATGTACATTACACAAAAAACAATATAACATAAAAGTTATAATGATTTCAAAAAAATGTGTCTAAGAGTCTATGCCTTAAATGTTACGTATTATGTAGGCATGTACAGACAGAATACATGTAGGCATGTAAAGCTTCGACAGTATAATTTCATTCATTAATACCTAGAATTGCGCAAACGCTTCAATGACATGTAGGTACAACGGCAAGCGGTCAACGCTCATAGGCCGATCAACTGTTTTAAAGCGAAGTTTGTTTTGCTTATGTGAACGTAATCATTGATTTCTTCAATTTCTAATGAATATTTAACAAAGTATGAATATGTTGCGTATCATTGACTTTATACATTTCAATCAGATTTATACGAAAAAGCGATGAAAAAATTGAAAACTTTACATGTCTCTAATTTCTAAACGAATCAATATTTTTCGTTCAAATTTTTTTATGGGTTCCTACCACCATTGCCTAGCTCCCTTTTGACCAATTGCCCCATAACCTGATATATCCTGTATAAGAAACTAGCCGAGGTAATAGACTCTATTTAAAACAAATTATAAAAAAATACATAAAACAGAATTCCTTAAAATCGTTCTCAGTACACCTACCAGGTTCTTAAGCTTTTTAGTGATCGAACATCATCTTAACATTATAGGAAATAATGTTAAGATGATTTTATGGAAATTGTTTTGGGACATACTGATTCGATGATTTCAAAGTCTATAACCGACATAGAAATACTTTTTAATATTATTATAATGCAGCAAATCATTCTCAATCTTCACTTCACGTTACATGCATTTGAATGTATTTTATTTGCTCCAGGTACCCTACTGCTAACAACAGCACGATGCCAGTATTTAGACCATCACCCGGGTAGGTATGCATCAATTCCTCAAACCACTTAATCATCATCTCAATGAGAACAAATTCTACTTATCAATCTTATTTCAGTGACATTCGTGCGGAGATCAGGTGAATGGACTCATCCTTATACACAACGGCATCCACCATGGCATCAGTTCTCATCACCACGAAAAAGATCACCAGAAACGATTCCACGTCATTACTATGGCAACAGTCAGTCAATCAATCAGTATGATCCGATGATAAATCAACATCCTTACAGCATTCAAGGTCCACAACCACAATATTATGTCAGCAGATCTTCAGCTTTTGGATCAGATTCAGGAACAGGAACCCCAAACGATCCCAGATTACTATCCGAGTCCGCATTCACTAAGATATCTGAGACACTGGGTGCTATAAATACTGTGGGTCATTATTTAGTGGACATGGTGAGTGATTCGCGAGAAAAGAATGAAACAGATCCAAAATTACAGCAGCTTCCACAAGCGTTATACACTATTAGTAAAAATGTTTTGGGTAGAAATGTTACAGATAAAATTGCACCAATAGTGAAGAAAGCATTACCTCAAGTTTTACCAGATGCTCCAATAACTAAAATAGCAACAGCAGACAGGATCGATGATGACGCTAAAACTTGTACCACACCAGAAGGAGAAGACGGTATCTGCGAAGATTTAAGCAATTGCCCCCAGTTACTCCTAAACCTGAACAATCTTCGCGAGTCCTTGTGTTTTAAAGAACTATTTGTACCAGGAGTGTGTTGTCCAAAAGACTCAATATTACCATCTGAAAACCCTGTAGTGGCAACAACAAGTAAACCAACATTCCTAGTGCCGGTCACTACTGAAAAGCCAAAACCTGCTACAACCAAGAGGCCATCCGCTGTGCTAGTCTTGACTACAAAGAAGCCAAAACCAGTGACAAGCACTAAAAGACCATCGACCACGAAGAAACCACTCTCAACAACACTGACCACACCCAGAACCTTACCTACCACATCATTCTATACCGTGACTCCGCCTGTTATCACAAACTTTTCAAACATCGTTGATGTTGAAGGTAATCTTGTATTTTTTTTATTTTTTGTAAACTGAAGGACTATATATAACCTCAGATCACACTGCGTAAGACACAGCAGAAAAATATGGATATTATGTTATAAATTTATAGGCTATGATTGGTTCATTGACATGTGTCCCAATTCATTTCTGTGTAGTGGCGCAGTAACGGCCCATTCACGACCTTGCCGCTGTGAGCGGCGGCTAAATGCGGAGCGGCGCACAGTGGGAAAATCGCGTATCTTTCGTCTCAAAACTCCGTATCTCAGTTGTTTCAAAACTAAATGAGCTGTAATTTTGCACACATATACTTGAACGTTTAAAGTTTAAATGAAACAACTTTGATTTTAAAAAATCTGTTTATGAATTAATTAAAAATACATGAATTATATAAGAAAAAAATAAAAAATATGCTTGTTTAATTTACATAAAATGGTAGAACATAGTAATAACATATTATATATACTATATTTACTAAAATGGCAGAACAAACTAGAAAAGAAAATTGTAAATAAAACTACTTTTACGGATTATATCGCGTTTGTATTAATTATTTATATTTCTATTAAATATTAATTTATAAATTTTATTCCATTACAACGACTTTCACATGAAACTGTTTTGAGACGGCTTTTTATGGAGCGTTACCAGTGTGTGCCGCTCGGCACGCCGCGCCGCTCGCCGTTAAGACCAAAGTCGTGGCCAGGCCGTAAGAATACCACTTACATCCACCTTTCTTAGTCGTAGGTGTCGTGAAAGACTACTAAAGGGTTTGATATGCAGATAGCGCCTCAATAAGAGAAGGGAAAACTCCAAATAAAACTCTGTACCATCCTGTCTGACCAGTGTGACCAATTTGCCTCCTATTGTGGCGAAGTTTAGAGCCCAGTAGTGGAACGTACATGTGCCATGAGGATGACTATGAATTTCTTCATAACTGAATCTATCATTCTTTTTGCCTCACAAAACGACCACCGGTATTCTTCCAGAAATGCCCAACATAAGAAGAAAATGCCTTCCATGTGGTGACGAAGTAAGAATACAATTATAATTGAAAAATGTAATAAAATTGTTAGTTATTATGTGACAATAAATGCTATTCTATACTAATTCACCACTCCCTATCTTGCCCGTGAATGTCGTAAAAGACGATTAAGGCATATAATAAGCAAATAACATCTATGCAAGAGAAGGAAAACTCGAAACAAAACCCTATTCCAACTTGTCTGACCAGCATGGTAAGGTTAATTTCCCTCCTATTGTGGACGAGGCTTGAGCCCAGCAGTGGGACGTATATGAGCTGAAAAGATGATGCGTTCCATGACCAAATAAATCTGGATAGAAGTGGAACAATGATAATTTTAATTTTAAAGTACTTGATTTCAGATTGTGGTCAAAGAGAAGATGAAGGCGGTCGTATTGTTGGTGGGACGGAATCCAAACCAGGCGCCTGGCCGTGGATGGCAGCGATATACTTGCATGGCAGTAAGAGGAGAGAGTTCTGGTGTGGAGGCACCCTCGTCGGCAAGAGACATGTTCTAACAGCTGCTCATTGTACAAGAGACTCTAAACAAAGACCGTAAGTATCATGGATATGAATGTTATTCTTCCTTATCCCAAATATTTGGGTATGACGTAATATTTACTCCTGCTCCCTCGTACACGTTGCATTGTGGATCAAATCAAATACAAACAATCAAAAATCAAATACAGATGCGATAAAATCCATAATCTGTTTTATTTATATATATATATATATATATATGTATATATATATATATGTATATATATATATATATATATATATATATATATATATATATATATATATATATATATATATATATATATATATATATATATTCTATAATATACGCGTATTATAATGTATTGTTTAAAACAAGGTTGCTCAAGTTTTTTAACAGTCGGGCCAAACAGATTGTACAGAATTTTTTGGGGGGCAACTAACAAAACGAATAGATCATATCTATTCATTTTGTTTTGTTTATAACGGATTTTAATGCTTAATAAGATATCAAATTTACTTAGATAAACATTTTTAGATAATTTAAACAAATATTGACATTTTCAACTTGGCGGGAATGATTCAAGCCTGCTCGGGCTATTCAAGATGTGCGCGTGGGCCTTTGGTTGAGCAACCTTGGTTTAAAACAACTTTTGTAAATAAACCATTATTCTTTAGTATTATGTAGTAGATAAATTTTATTTAAATGCCGCAATGGTATACGTCTCTATCCTAAGAATAATCCACAGGCTATCCATAGTATATAGACCTACATCATCATCATCACTTCAGCTCATATGCGTCCCACTACTGGGCTCGAGCCTCCTCCATAATAGTAGGGAAATTGACCTACTGTACCATGCTGGTCAGGCAGATTGGAATAGGATTTTGTTTTTTTCTTTCTCTTGCATAGATGTTATTTGCATATTATGTGCCTTAGTCGTCTGTTACGACACCCACGGGCAAGAGAGAGGGAGGGGGGTGTGATGAACTGTATTTTTACTCCGTCACTATGTGGAAGATTTTGATATGGAAGATTTCCGTGTGGTGATGAAATAAGAATACTATTCACCACTCCCTATCTTGCCCGTGGATGACGTAAAAGACGACTATGGGATATAATATGCATATAGCATCTGTGCAAGAGAAGGAAAACTCGAAATGAAACCCTATATCAACATGTCTGACCAGTAATGATATAGTAGGTCAAATTCCCTCCCATTGTGGAGGAAGCCCGAGCCCAACAGTGGGACGTATATGGGCTGCGATGATGATGATATGGAAGATATTACGGGGTATTTAAGTATATTTTTTAATTATATAATTTAACTGACTAAAGCAAATTTCACGGGTGGTTTGCCAGTTCACTCTGAAGTTTTTTTTTATTACAAATGGTGGCAAACGAGCAAATAGTACACCTGATGGTAAGTGTTACTGCCGCTCATGGACCTTTGCAAGACCAATGAAGAAAATGATGAGAGTGTGAATGCATGCAATGAGGTTTTGTGATACCAAAGGCATCACTAAAACACATCACACGCAAACGCTCTCAGAAAGTTGGGCTGCCGGCTCCCTCCCTCACCGAATGAAGCGCAATAACAAGTTGCTACTACTCAGACGTTGATTTTCTGCTCAGTATGGTACTACCCCTGACGCTGCCGATCATCGCTAGGGAGATGCTCGGCAGCATCAGGAACTGGGACGCGGTCGCATCCTTCTGCGAGGCAGTTATCTCGCAGAAGGAGGCGGCAGGTCGCGAACGCGAGGAGCACAGCCTCGACGAAGCGACCCGCCGCCAGCGACTGGGGCAGCGCAGGCGGGATTACCTGCGTGCAATGCCGCCCTAGCCGAGGCTGCGGGTGACGTGACCGGGGATTAGTCCGTCACCCGCCGAGAGGCCGGCGGCGTGAGGAAAGACCGACGTTCTCTCCGAGAGGGGGACGTCGGTCGATGGGATGGGAAAAAAAAAAGTGTGGTATTACCCCGGACGGACCGGCCCGCAGCTTTAGACAGACAAATGTCAACAGTGTGTGCTAACTATTATTGTGAGTTAAAAGTTATACGTTTTTATTTAAATAGAATTATCAGGGGTTTTTTTTTATATTTTCCAGTTTCCCAGCGCGCCAGTTTAGCGTGCGGCTAGGCGACGTGGACCTGGGGCGAGAAGATGAACCGTCACGTCCTGTGACACTTAGAGTTGTAGCAGTACGCGCTCACGATCAATTCTCAAGAGTCGGTTTCTACAACGATATTGCTATTCTCGTGCTCTCTGGTAAGTGATCCTTGTATTACGGGGGAACTTACAATCATATTAACGGATACAAATTTTAACCAGATTTAGAACAACAATTTTTGGATTGCATTTGCCTGCGTGGGAATCGAACGCGCGAAACTGGCGCCGTATGTCAGTATCTTAATCACTACCATCAGTGCAGTCAACCGAGTATATATAACTCAGCCGAGTTATCATGGAAGGACTTTAAAATTTTAACCTTTTTGTGTGACAAAATCTTTGGGAAGATAAGAGCTTAAGCGACAAGCGACTATGTCGTGTAAAAACGAATAAGGGTTTAAAATATGCAGATAATTTCTTTGCCAAAGAAGAAAACACGAAATAAAAGCCGTCTGATCAACTTGAAACTTAAAGTAGGTTATTTTTTTTCTCTCCTATTGTGGAGGAGGCTCAAGTCCAACAGTGGAGCATGTATGAGCTGTGTGATGATGATGATGATGATGATGGGCAAAAATAATCCACTTTAGCCAATAGGCGCCATATACAGGCTTCCCCAAGTGACATAATCAGACGAATCATGATCCCAGACGTCAGCGTATGCGAGATCAGAATGGCTCTGAAATAAAGAACGCATAAGCACTGAGAGATGACTAAACTACCTCAGAGCTCCTGAGGACAGGCAGCAAACCAATATTAAAACCCCCTATAGAAGTAGTTTTAATTCTATCACTCTTGGGGGTGACGTGCCAGAGTCGTGGAAGGTAGAGTTTCTCCAGTGAGTAGATACTACTGCCGATTCTATTGGAAACCCATCAGCCAGGTTTTACAACTCCCATGATAAATTTGTTGCGGGTTCTAAGAAAATTTAAATCATTTCCCGGGACTGCCTGAGGGTCAAACCTCGATGTGATCTATGGAGACCATTGTGGATTCTGGTTTACAGGAGTTACAGTGGTGGGAATGTGTGGTGGGATTAGTCTCAAAAAAAAACTCCCATGATAAAACAGGCGCTGATGACTCATTGGATTTTTAATCGATCACTAAACGGATCGTGGAAAGTAGAAAATTCAGAAACTTATTTTTTGTTTTAATTTATTACAGAAAACGTCCGGAAATCTAAATACGTAATACCAATATGTTTACCAAGAGGTGACCTGGCGAGAGAGTTATTTGATGGTTCTGTTGCAACGGTGGTGGGCTGGGGTACCACACGTTACGGCGGTGGAGAGAGCTCCAAGCAGCTTGAAGCCAAGCTGCCAGTGTGGAGGAACGAGGACTGTGACAGGGCGTACTTCCAGCCCATCACGGAGACATTCTTGTGTGCTGGATATGCGAGAGGTGGAGTTGATGCGTGTCAGGTAATGTATCCTGATATACACCAGTATGCAAGAAAACAAGATCATCATCTTAGCCCTTATGAGCTCCCTGGGCTGAGATGATGAGATAATGAATTGTTACTAGTGTTTCGAAGTCATATCCACAGGGTTAGCCTTATTGTAAGTAGAGGACTATTTTCGAATTGTCCATCTATAAACTTCCTTACTAATATTATAAAGGTGAAAGTAAGATTTTTTGTTTATTTGTTTGTTTGTTTGTTTGTTTGTTTGTTACGCTTTCAGGATTAAACCACCAAACCGATTTCAAAAATTCTTTCACCATTAGAATGTTACATTATCCCTGAGAAACATAAACTATATTTTATCCCGGTATTCCCACGGGAACGGGCACTACGCGGGTATGGCGACTGAAACCGAAGCGAAGCGAGGGCGAGTTGCTAGTAAGCTATAAATCCAATTTTTTGGCAAGTTATGGTCTAGGCATACCCTACAGAAATCGTACGAGGTGACGAAAGGGCGGTGCACACCTACTTCTTCAACACGAGGTGGATTTATGAGCACTATATATCGAATATTAGCTTCTGCTCGCGACTTCGTCTGCGTGGTATATGTACTTTGGGCTAACGCTAACTTTAACCTAAGAGTTTGAAGAAGGTGAAAATATTTTTTTTATAATACGATTCTGCCACACATGATTTTTGCGAGAATTTAGCCGTATACGCAGCGGAAGCTCTCAAAAGAGAAAACCCCGATTTTGAAACATTATTCATTGGTGCTCCGCTCCTGTTGGTCTTAGCGTGATGATATACAGCTTTAACCTTCCTCGATAAATGGGCTATCTAACACTGAAAGAATTTTTTAAATCAGACCAGTAGTTCCTGAGATTAGCGCTTTCAAACAAACAAACTCTTCAATTTTATATATTAGGTAATATAGATCAAGAACTATTTTTACTAGTACAAAATATAGATTTTTCCATTAATCGTACTGCATAGACTACTTACTCATTTATTTCATTATATCCTTTATTAGTCTGTGCTTTATTTTTTTGTTCCAGTAATGAGAGTACGCTAAGGGCTACTCTGGTTAAGAATATATTTTTACTATTCACTACCCCCTATCTTACCCGGGGGTGTCGTGAAGCACGACTAAAGGATTAAAAACACCTATAACCTCAATTGTATAGATGAAAAACTAGAAATAAAGTACTCTAATAATCTGTCTCATCAGCTTGGTATAGTAGGCTAATTGCCCTTCGATTATGGAGGAGATTTGAACCCGGCAATGAGACATTTAAGAACTGAAATGATGATGATCATAGCAAGGGCGATTGGCTTACCATAGCACACTGACCAGACCGTTTGTTCTAGAGTTTCATTTCGAGTGTACCTTGCCTTAGAGCAGCTATACTCTAAGTGTGTTCCGCGGAACCCTAGGGTTCCGTGATACCTCTGTCGGGGTTCCGCAAGAATTTAGAAATAAAAAAATCAAAACACCTCTCTCTGGTCGCTCCGCGGCTGTGCGGACTCCGCGGCCGCGCGGAGACAAAACGCTATGAATGTTATTTATTTATTTATTTGTATTTGTATAAGCTTGTGTTACATTAGCTGGTACAATATCTCATAAGTTTGGTCTCAACAATTTTATACTTGTACAACGCGTTCGCTCTAAGTTTGCCGGTCTGTGGAATGCGCGTACCCTCCCCCACGTGACAACAAAACTTATAATGTGTCATAGTTTTACCCAAATATCTAACGTACACAATTTTTATTGTTACAATTAAATAAAAAATTTCGAACGTCATACACTCATACCTATCGCCAGCGGCAAACTTAAAACGAGCGGGTAGTATACTTGTAAGCGCTCAGTCTCTTTGATAAAAGCCGCCTCTGAATTAGACGCTATAGTTGTCAACTAGCGACTTTCGTCTCTAACTTCAAAGGATAAAGTCGATATTGTTTACAACGCTATTTTTAAATTTCTGTTTTTATTTTTGCTTTTTGTTTATCAAAGGTGCCGACTCGAGTATTTTCGAGAATATTTGAGATCGAGTCTAGGACTAAGTATAAAAGCGGCGATGGCGCGTTGGCGTCGTCGGTCTAGTCCGCGTAAGGGTGTAACAGCCATCTGAGGCTAACACTCCTTGTCAGAACAAAAAAAAAAAAAAAAAAAAAAAAAATTGGCGTCGTCAGTTGATGATTAGCGTTCGGAGCGATAAGTTACTACCTACTTACAAGCTCGCTAGCGAGAAACTAGTGTTCATTGTTTTACTGCCTGCTGTATTCTGTTGTCTCAGTTTTATACATTTCTTCCCTGTAGGTTCTAAATTTAGTCTCTTATACGCAGTAACGATTGTGCATTATTTAAGCCCCACTATCCTGACTTGTAACATTATAAATAAAGAAGAATGGAACGTTGGCTTAAAGGTGTTAAACGTGTTCCAACAACATCTTCTAATGACGCTGAATGTTCAAAAGCAATGCGCGCGGAGAATTTAGCAATCACCGATCCAGAAGATGATGCCACGAGTGCCACGACGTCAAGCTCGACGGTTTCAAAGACGAAAAAAAGGAAGTATGATGAATCTTATATCAGTTTCGGATTTGTTGATTCCAACGGCTCACCTCTCTGCATGCTCTGTAGTAAACTGCTTCCTAATAGTTCCATGGCACCTGCCAAATTGCGTCGACATTTAGAAACCGTACACCCCGAGACTAAAGACAAGAATAAAGAATTTTTTGTTCGCAAAAAAGATCAGTTATTAGAAAGTCAAAAAAATATGATGCATGTAACACAAACTACCAACGAAAAGGCCACGGAGGCATCATACTTAGTTAGCTATCGCATTGCACAAGCAGGTGAAGCGCACACTATCGCTGAGAAATTAATAAAACCATGTGTATTAGACATAACAAAATGTATGCTTGATGAAAAATCTGCAAAGCATCTTTCTACTGTTCCGCTATCAAACGATACTGTTTCACGACGAATCCATGATCTGGCAAGCTACGTCAAACAAGAACTAGTTACACGTCTACAAAATACACGATTCGCTTTGCAAATGGACGAGTCGACTGATGTCGCTGGTTTGGCTATCCTGCTGGTTATTGTGAGATATCCATATAAAAGTTCTTTTGAAGAAGACATGCTTATGTGTTCATCGCTGCTTACAAACACTACCGGGGAAGAAATTTTTAATAAAATAAATATATTTTTTGAAGAACATAATCTCAGTTGGAACAATTGCATTGACATTTGTACAGATGGGGCCAAGGCGATGACAGGTAAAACAGCAGGAGCAGTGTCACGAATGAAAAATAAAGCGCCTAATTGTAGTTCCAGTCATTGTATTCTGCATAGACAAGCACTTGCGATGAAGCAAATGCCGTCTAATCTAAAATTAGTTATGGATGAAGCGGTAAAAATAATTAATTTTATCAAATCACGACCACTACAATCCCGATTGTTCTCATTATTGTGTGAAGATTATGGCAGCAAACATAAAACACTGCTGCTCCATACAGAAGTGCGATGGCTGTCTCGGGGAAAAACTTTAACAAGGCTATTTGAACTTAGAGCCGAGTTACAAATGTTTCTTTCAGCAGATACTTCTTTTAATTTGAAGGACCGTTTGTATGATAAAACTTGGTTGTTCCGATTGTCTTTTATGGCGGATATCTTTCAAAAACTTAACGAATTAAATTTATCGTTGCAAGGTAAACAGACAACAGTGTTTCAGGCCTATAATAAAATAACTGCTTTTAAAAGAAAATTAGATTTTTGGATCATTTGCATTGGTAAGAAAGAAATAGAAAGTTTTACGTTACTCAGTGAGTTTGTTAGCGAAAACGACTCAGAAATGTTTGAAGATAATGTCTTTGAAGAATTGGTCCAATATCTCAGTTCGATGCGCGCATCTTTTGAAAAGTATTTTCCCGAAGAACACAATACAAAAATTAAAGTGAACTCCTGGATTCATAATCCTTTTTTACCCAACTTGGAAAAGCCTGAAAACATGTCAAATGAGATATATGAATCTCTTTTAGAAATGTCATCAGACACAAGTATGGAGTCATTGTTCAAAACGACGCCTCTTAATGATTTTTGGTGCAGAATCCAAGATGAATATGCAATGCTTGGCCAAATGGCTCTGGATATTCTTCTCCCGTTCCCAACTACATATTTGTGCGAAACAGGATTCTCTACCTACGCAGCCACGAAAACAAAATATCGCAATAGACTGGACGCCGAAGCTGATATGAGACTCCAACTTTCTTCCATCAAACCTGATATCAAGCAATTGATGAAAAATAAAAAACAGTTTCATACCTCCCACTAGTTAGATTTTTTCTTTTTTAATGTTTTCTATTATTGTCCTTACCAAGTGGTGAAGTAAATAATAATTAGTAACTGATACATTGTACTTTTATTATGCTGATTAATATAGAATACACTTATAAAAATAATTGTTTTATTGTAGGGTTCCATCAAGTATTTTGCTTCCCAAAAGGGTTCCGTCATTTAAAAAGTTTGAGAACCACTGCCTTAGAGTAATGTTAATTTCTCATATTCATTAATAGCCTCTTACGACAACCCCCAGATAAGAAAAGGTCAATGATGTATGATATTTTAAGACGAGACCATATAGGAACTCTAACTCATTTAATAGCAAACACTATATTTCAGGGTGATTCCGGAGGTCCCCTAATGTTGCTGGTGAACGGCCGATGGACTCAGATCGGCGTGGTGTCGTTTGGTAACAAATGCGGGGAGCCAGGCTACCCCGGAGTATATACCAGAGTAACGCATTACTCCAACTGGTTACAACAGAATCTAGTGTAAACATAGTCAAGTATTATAGTATAGTTTTATTAAGGAACTTTGTGGCATGTTAACAAAAATCTTTATGCCAAATCCTTATTTATCAATTATTACTTAATGTTTAGTAATTATACTTCAATAAGTTGAAACGTCTTTAATAGTGTATTGGCACACTAATGCTAGTAACGTCTAGGAATTTTGGTGGAGCACGAAAACATATATAAGGCACTAGTATACCACATTCACTATACATTAGCACTGTTTCTGCATTACGTTACATAAAATTTCAATTAAATTTTCATGCTCTAAAATGTAATATGAAAACCGCCTGACACTTTCATGTGCCCGCCAAAACTCCTACTGTAAAGTTTATAGTGTATAGCCACAGATCATAGACAGAGCTTACCGTAATATCTGTTGAAATAATCAAAAATAATACCAAAGCCAAGCCAATACCATTTCTCCGCAATGTTCGATGGAGGTTATTACTTACGCGTTATTACTTATTAAAATTGTGTAAAAATAGACTATTAAAAAGTATACTTCTAACATACATATTTCACAGCTAAATTTTAAGAAAGCAATCTATTTATTTAATTAGAAGATTATATTTCTCTAAAAATTAATATCATTTGTTTCTTTGGCGCACTCCATCTGATATGATCTGTGGGAATAAACCATAAACAACAAATATATAAATGGAGAAGGAGAACTAGTTAGAAGAAAGCAGTTGGTTATTTTCGCCATTATTCTCGTGTAGATCCTAAGGATCGTTTTCTTTTATATATTTAAGTACTGATTACATCAATCAAATAAATAAAATTGATTAAAAATGAACTAATGCTCTCAGCATTTATGTTATTTTAACGTCATCAATAATTTTATCACTTTATTAAATGGAAATTATTTTATTTGAACCAAGAACAAATACTAGTTTGAGGTGTATACTATAATCCCATGCGCTAATTTATTAACTCTTTACTCAATTTGTTCAAATAGTTACCAAATGAATAGTTTAGAAATAAGTGTAATAAAATAATAAACAACCAATAATTTATTCTACCATTGTATAAAACTTGCACGTAACTATTTATTTGGAAAACATCTGCTTCTTTAATAATAACTTTAAAAATATAAAAAATATGTGATAATGCTCAAAACTGACTGTTACATATAAGAAAAAAATAAATGATTTTGTAAAATACCTTATCATGTGTATTATTTGTATTCCTATAAAATTAAATACCGATTAATTGGTAGCAGAAAGCTGGGATACGTTATAAACCATTAATAAAACGACGTATCATGGTAAGTTAATGCCTTCCATGCAGTCGACAAATCTTTTTATCGGTGTCTAGGTACTAGTATAGTGATAGATTAGTGGATGTGGTGAAAATATTTCCCCCAATAGCTTACCATAACACCTGTATAAGAATGAGTATTGCAAATTATGTTCTGAAACCAGAAACACACGGATTTAAATTTATTTTCAATATAAATTCTTCATAAGTCTTCTAATATAAGATCCAAACATGAACATTTTCTTATCGATTTTATTATAAAGTACAAACGTCCTGTTTTCGTTTAGAAATCTTGAGTATTTAAATTACTTCTGTTATTTCTGAACATAATTTATACCGTCAAAACGTCACTCGTGACAATTTAGAATAGAACAAACGTTGGTTACACTTGCGGCATTACAAGCTAGCTATCTCTTTCGAACTACATTGATTAGACGAAGGTAGAACATAAAGTAAGATCCAAGTATACTAATACTTGTTGACATTTCATTTGTAGGTGATTTCATTTTCTATTTTATTTGAATAAATAAATAAACATCTTTTAGATACGAATAGATATTGTAACTCCTAAGTATAATATTGAAAATAGAATAATTGATTTCATGTCGTGAATAAAACGAAGACTTAATAATAATTTTGTCAAAATGAAATACTCTACATCGCCTACTCCAACGAGTAACTATCCTCGGAGTACTTCTCCGTTGCCTGCGCCAGCCAATTACAGTAATTACCAACCCACGACGGCTACAGCGGCTGTGAAACGTTACAAATACATCAGAAGATTGTTCAAATTCAATCAAATGGACTTTGAATTTGCTGCATGGCAAATGGTATATCTGTTTGTGGCTCCCCAAAAAGTATTTAGAAATTTCAATTATAGGAAACGTAAGTATTTTAAATTCAACTATTTACGATGACTAACGAAGCTAGTGGCATCTAAATACCCTGAGAAATATACTTTGACTTAAAGAAATAAGCTGACCAAGTAAAAATACAGATTCTTATGTTTTCCTAATTTTATTACATGTCTGCTTGCTTGATGAAAAGGCAAAATATTGATACCAAATTCGAAGTAATTCATCCTACTCTAATCAATTACTTAGGGTTGATGCAATATGTACTCAATTTTCATCAAACGTAGGTACATATTGCAAAAGGTTTTGGCTATCGTTTTATGACTGGCCGTCGATCTAATGTCAACCTTCTTTGGGAACATAATTGTTGACCAAATGGCATCAGAAGGAGTTGGCTCAGATAGAAAGAAGAAAGAAAGAAAAGTATTTATTTTGTGACAGAGGAGAGACGTTAGGAACGCACAGAAAAAAAAACCTTACAATAAATGTAAAACACATAAAATCTATAAACTCAATAAGGAGACATAATAATTGTGATCGAATGAACATCTCAGCTGCAGCAGAAAAAAGGATAACTGCTCAGCAATTGTTATGACGTCAATGTCAACACCACAACGCTGATTGACAGATCAATGTAAAGCTCTTGTTCGCCGTTTATAATACCCACAAGGAATTTAGAAGTTGGTTGTATTTATAGCTGCTACCACTCAACACCACAATTTCAAAGTAAAGCCTATCGCCGTCCACTGCTGGATGTAGGCCTTCCTCATGTTACGTGACAGAATGTGGTCCTGTGCCACCTGCATCCAACAATGTCCAGCAACTTTCACCAGGTTGTCCACCTAGTGGGGGCATCCTACACTGTATTGTCCGATACGTGGTCGCCAATCAAGAACCTTTCTTCTCCAGCGGTTGTCGTTTCATCGAGCGATGTGGCCTGCCCATTTGGCAATGGGCAGGCCACATCGCTCGATGAAACGACAACCGCTGGAAGAGAACTGAAGTGGCCTTCAGTGTGTTAATTCTTCATGCTATGTTAGTTATACTCGTTCTTCCTTAGTGCTTAGTTTTGTCTTATAAAAATACTATTTAAATGTCTATAAATTAGGTGGTAGTGAAAGGCTCATCTGTCATCTTTATTGACTGTCCTAAATATTGAATCATCACAGCACGTATATATCTCACTGCTGAGCTGCACTCAAGGTTTCCACACAATAGGAGGGTTATTGACCTACTATGTAACAATGGTTAGACAGGTTTGTATAGAATATTATTTCGAGATTTCCTTCTCTTGCATAAATATAATCTGCATATTCTATTTGTTGTCCTTTATGACACCCACCGATGAATTGTATTCTTACTCAGTCAATACATGGAAAAAGGAGGGGGTGGTTATGAGATACTTAACTTCAAATAGCTGTTTCATTTAACATAATTACACTACCCTAATATGTATGATTTCATACTGCCATTTTAAAGTCTTGTCTTTGTTTTCTTTTTATATAAAGATGTTCATAACATGTTTAATAAGTTTTGAATGCAGGGCACCCTTCTAACCTTTAGAATTGCCAAACTATAATGCAAAAACGTATGGTTAGACTAGATTCCATGAGGAACATCCATTAATTACTAGAACAACCATTCCTCCCTTCAACTATTTTAAAGGAAATGGAGACCCACTCCACAGATATCTCTAAAATGTCATGAAACATCATTTATTTTAATTAATTTGAAACTGCATTCTTATCAAAAATGACAATGATCATCATCTCAGCCCGCATAAGCCCCACTGTTCGGCTTGAGCCTTCTCAACAGTGGGTGGAAAATTGACTTACTATACCACCCAGGTCAAATGTGTTAGCATAAGGTTTTATGTCGAACTTGCCTTCTCTTGCATAGATCCTATCTCCAACTCTCTCCTTAGTTGTCTTTTACGAGAGCCACAGGCAAGAGAGGGAGTGGGGAATTGTATTTTTCTCCGTCACCACACCGATTAGCAATTCTTAATATCCATGGCTGAGATTTCGTCGTGTCTTGATAGATGTCCCTATCACTATTTTCTGCATCACACTTTTTAGCTTGTCTATCTACAAAAGCGTGTTTTGTGTACCCTATACATTGGGATGAAAAGTATGTACTCACAGCATTAATTTTACAATTTTCAGATACAAAATCTCAGTTTGCCAGAGATGACCCGGCATTCTTAGTTCTACTTAGTGTATGGTTATTCTGTAAGTATTTTTATTTGCTATATATCTATTTGGTAAAAATTGTAAAAGACAGATGTTGTGATAATATAAGCTACCATGCTGAGAGATACAGATTCAATTTTAATATACTGTTTTTGATGATGTTGTGTTACAGTATCTTCAATATGTTTCGGACTAGCCATGGGAGTGTCAACGACAGGCAAACTACTTCTGTTTGTATTGTTTGTTGTATTTGTGGATTTCATTGGAGCAGGACTACTTGTATCTACAATATTTTGGTAAATATTAATTCTTATCACTAAGTATAGTGATCACCCCCCATTACTTTCTTATAGTTGCCTTGAAGTAGAAAACAAAATTTAATCTTAAGTGTTTTAAGAATTTATTTATTACATCCCTTTATTGTGCATTAATTCAAATGCGAATTATTTAGAACTAGCAAATTCGCGTAGTTCCCCTTTCCGTGGTCATATGGGGATATATTTAGACCACTCTGATGTCTATGTCCAGTCATTTTATATCGGACAATTAAAAATCAAATACAAAGGCGCGAATTTTCATAATATTTTTTCTTTTTATTTTCCTACCATGCCAGTGTCGCGGGTTCGATCCCACACAGGACAACACTTTGTGTTATCCACAAATTGTTGTACTGAATTTGATTGTAATATATGGAGGAGGCCATGTCCAGTAGTACCAACAATTTTACTAATTTTTAATGAAATTATTATGAATTTTTTTGTATTTTTTTATAGAATTGTAAAAACAAATAAAGATCTTTTCTTCCTTTATTTATTTCGCATTTTGCTGCTCTGGCATAGATATTATATGCATATTTTATCCCTATTAACTTTTACGACATACGCAGGCGAAAAATTGATTACTATATTCTTACTCCGTCACCACACGGAAGTATTGAATAGTGGTATAATTTATGATAAGTATTTTCGCCATTTACATCCAACAATCTGATGGAGCCGATGGAGATGATAGCCGAAAGGTCGACCACGGATATCGGGGAGTCACTATCAGTGGTCCGCCTAATGACGATGGGAAGGGAATATGGTAGGTTATTGGGCTGCAAGCCACCGCTTCGTTGCCCCGTACATAATGGGCGTATATATATGAATACACATTCATGGCTAGGGATGTGCAGGTCACATCCCTAGCCTAGCCCTAGGGAAAATAATCAATTTTTTCTGCCAACAGGATTGTGATAACCCTTTTTTTTGGGAAACGTAAGCTTTATTTTCTAATATACTATGAAAACAATTCTGATGACATTTTTTTTAGGAAATGTGAGCTTTATTTTGTAATATAGTATGAAAACACACCTGAAACAATCCTGACCTTTTTTTTTAGGAAATCTGGCCATGAATAATCGCTTGATTTCGAATAGTAAAAAATCGATTAATAATCGATTTTTCTCATTTGCAAAATCGATTTTAAAAATCGATTATTACAAAAAAATAATCGATTTTTCTAAAAATCTATTATTTTTTCACATCCCTATTCATGGCGCGCCTAAATAAAATGTTAGAATTGGTCCTTTATAAAAATTGCAGCACCAAAAACACGTCGAACAGCCCTGGAAAGGTTTGCATGTCTTTTTGACATCCATTTCTGTAGCAAAAATCAAAACTTAGCTTTGTTTGTTATTAGGTATTTATGTAACAAATACCTTCGCCGCGACCCGGACGGTCCAGATGTGGAATGGGGTTACGCCTTCGATGTACACATCAACGCATTCTTCCCACCATTATCACTACTGCACTGCTTTCAAATAATACTGTTTAATAGTAAGTATTAATGTTCTTCACCACCGACTAAGGAAATTCACCAAAAGGCGACTCATCTCGACTCTTATAAGTCCCACTGCTGGGTTCGAGTCTCCTCCATAATAGGAAAGCAATTGACCTTACTGAACTGTGCTGGTCAGATAGGTTGGTATAGGGTTATATTTCGAGTTTCTCTTGTATAGATGTTATATGCGTATTATATCCCTTAATCGTCTTTTACGACATCCACGGGCAAGATAAGGAGTGGTGAATTGTATTCTTATTTCGTCACCACACAGAAGAAGGCGAATATGGGATATGATATGCAGATAAAATCTATGTAAGAGAAAGAAAACTCGACATAAAACCCCCGATGCCAAGCTGTCTGACCAGCGTAGTAGGACAATTTCCCTCCCATTGTGCAGGAGGCCTGAGCCCAACAGTGGGGCTTACGTGGGCTGAAATGATGAGATGAATGTTCGTTGTAATAATAATGATAAGCGTGTTGATCAAGGCAATCTAAAATAGTAACGACGTTATAAGTATGGATAATAATCATCTTGGCTCATGTACGTCCCACTGCTGGGCTCGAGCCTCCTCCACAGTGGGCAATTCACCCATTATACCACACTAATGAAACGGGTTGGTAAAAAGGGTTTAGTTCAATTTTTGCTTCTCTTGTATAGATGTTATCTGAATAGTTTAATCACTTAGTCGTCTTTTACGACATCCACTGGTGAGCCAAAAGCCATCCAAAGAAAGGGTGGTGAATTGTATTCTTACCCTGTCACCACACAGAAAATAATAAATGAAGTAATAATAATAGTAGATATACCTAAAATATTATACAATAGGTCACGTAAGCGAATACCAGGGCGTTCTTCATAATGGAAGCTACGATGATATTCGTGCCCTTATGGTACAGATAATACTAATGGTGATGGGTTAAAAATACATAGTATCACCACGTCTTACTGTTACATGGGAAAGCGAATACCAGTGATTCGTGACCTTGAAAGATTGAAGGCCCTCTAAACTGGCCTCTTCGTGGCCTTATGGTAAAGACAGTATTGGTGGTCACTTTGTAAGGAGTTAAAAATACAACGTGTCTTGTTACTTTCACTTGGTAATCGTAAAAACCGACTAAAGCCACCTCTTTCTGGAAACTTATAACAGAAACTGCTCCAACCCGCTTGACAAAAGTGCAGTTTTGGTATTTTACCGTTAATGGGGAGGCCTCGCTGTGTGTAGGCTACGAATATTACCAAACTTACCATTGCTCGAGGCTATCGTAAGAGATAGCTAAGAGCTTTATACCGACTTGGACTAACTGTATCTGATGTCGTGTAAACAAATAGATTTCCACTCTAAGTAACTCCAACTGGACTAAAATGATGATGGGTGGGGAGGCCTCACCGTAAGACATGGAATCGGTACCGGTGGCCTTTGCAAATAGTGTTAGAGAAGTAGTATACGACAGGACTCCACGCCGTTCTTTCCGCCACCACGGGCGGTTGGAGCAGAATCTGACTGGACCAGTAGCTGAACCAATAAAAAACGCTTTCATTTACAGGATTTTTTAATACTCATGCCATCACACACTCCTGCCATTGTAACTCCTGTAATTTAGTATCCAAAATGGTGTCCATAGGGGTTATATACCTCGGGTTTTATACCCGAGGTTGGACCCTCAGGTAGGCCCGGCAAATGTTTTTTATTGTCATGGGACAAAAATGGCGCAAAAAATTAAAGAGGCAAAATTGAAAAATAATGATTCCACATCATATTCATTGCATAGGAAACTTGGTGAACTCAGTGTCACCATAGACGAGTAAAAAAGTTATTGCATCTAGTTTTTTGAAGCGAAAACTTCTTTAGCCGCGTTGGGCACTTTTTGGTAGGGGGAAATCTTATGGGTTCGCGTCACGCCCAGTGTGCTATGCATCTTAGAAACATTTTGTATGTGTGAAATCTCGTGCGGTCGCGTTTCCGACATGCTTATCAGTATATCTCTAGCTACACAGCTGACGTATAGTGCTGTGCATATCTTATAAGTGAAATTGAATGAATATAGAAAATTACGCGATAAGAATAAGATGGAGCTTGAGATCGCGTATGGTGCTAGCACAGCACTACTGAGTAAGAGTTTTCTTTGCATGGCACAAAAAATTTTCAATAAATTACCAGATGATATTAAAAAATTAAATATAACACAATTTAAAAAATGTATGAACAAGTTTTTGGTAGACAAATGTTATTATACAATTAATGATTTAAAATTACAATTTTAACTAATAGATAATATTGACATAAGTAACTTTACTAACATTTCCACTAAATTATAGTTAATATATTTTATAATTATATTAAATTGTATTAAATATTTGCACGCCTTATTGTGGCAAAATATAGATATACCTACTAACCTCATTCTGTAACAATATTTACATACCTATATATCTATACCAATAAATAAAATTGGAGTGTCTGTTTGTAATGTCAAAATAATAGGCTTTTTTCGTGCTCACACGGTTATTTGCACGACACCTATGCCTAAAATAGCAATTAAAAAATTTTTGTCTGTCTGTTTGTTCCGGGTAATCTTCAAAACGGCTAGACCGATTTCAAAAATTCTTTCGCCAATGGAAAGCTATAATATCAGGGCGTAAACTAGGCTATATTTTATCCCGGTATTCCCACGGGAACGGGAACTACGCGGGTAAAACGACTATAACCGCAGCGAAGCGAGGGCGGATTGCTAGTTGCAAATAAAATTATTTGATTTGAATGGATTTAGTAAAAAGTTAAATATTTTTCTTTTTAATTCAATCGGTGGCATATGAGCAAACAGTACGCCTGATGGTAAGTGTTGCTGCCGCTCATGGACCTTTGTTAGGCCGCTGCTTACCATGATGAAAGTGAAGGAAGTGTGAATGCGTGCAATGAGGTTCAGTGAAATTAAAGGCATCACCAAATTCCGTCACACGCAAACACCCTCAGAAAGTTAGGCTTCTGGCTCTCTCACTCGCCGAACGAAGCGTAATAACAAATTGCTACTACTCAGATTTCGATTTTCTGCTCAGTGTAGTACTACCCCCGAACGGACCGGCCCGCGGCTGTAGACAAACAACCACAATGTGCTCCTACCACTAACAGATTATTATTTTTATTTCAGATCTGCTGCAGAACGGTGGCTACTTGTCCTGTTTTGTCTCCAACACATTCTGGCTGGCTTCAGTCATCTATTACCTATATATAACCTTCTTAGGATATAGCAGTAAGTATCAAATACATATATTTACATATCGGACGGAGTAAACCCTCTCTCTTATCTTATCGTGGGTGTCGTAAAAGACGACTAAGGCATATTATATGGTAATAAAATAAATGCAAGAGCAGGAAAACTCGACATAAAACCCTATGACAATATGTCAAAAAAAAATGACAATATGTCTGACTAGCATGGCAAATTGACCTAGTATACTAGGTCAATTTGCCTCCTATTATAAAGGAGGTTCAAACCCAACAGTGGCAGATATATCAGCTAAGATGATGATGATGAATATAGTGAAATCATCATCAGCCGGGCCTCTTCTACTATGGGAGGGAAATTGACCTACTATACCACGCTGGTCAGACGCTGGTGTAGGGTTTTTTTTTCGAGTTTTCCATCTGTTGCATAGATATTATATGCATATTATATCCCTTAGTCGTCGTTTAAGACGCCCACAAGCAAGAGAGGGGGTGGTGAATTATATTCTTACTCCGTCACCACACGGACGAGTCAAGTCTTCACTTTATATTTTTCTTTTTACCTAAAAATTATAATCTGAAATACTATGATATCCGTAATCCTGAAACTTTAATACGTATTTCTTTATTGTTACTTTCATTTTAAATAGTCAAAAACTTGTTTCAGATTTGCCGGTGCTGCAAAATGCACGGGTATTTCTACTTCCACTGCCTGTGCTATTTATAACTTATATAGCAACGGTACTAATGAATTGGAACCTCAGCGAGACCCTCATGTATTTCTATAGAATGAGGGTATTATAATATTAAAAGACCTCCCCACAAACGTCCCATAAAGTTCTCAAAATATATATTTCCAGTCAAAGGAAGATTGACTTACACGTTTTTTTTATTTTGCTGTGATGTTATTTGCCTGTTTCTTTTAGGCGTTTTTTACGACACCCTCAGGTAAGGAAGGAGTGTTAACTCTTTCTAAGCGGCAAAATCTCAATGTTTTATTTAAAGGGATTTTATAGCATGGATACAAAACCTTGAATGTCAAATCTTTATGATTACATAATTGAAAGTAATTCAATAAGTTATTTTTCCAACTTGGCCACTAGCAATGGTTTCATTTAGGAATTTTAAAAACACGCGTTTAACACTGTTATATAATATTCTTTCTACATTAACACTTTCACTGCGTTACATAACATGCGAGCATAATTAATTAATATCAAACACAAAAATATGAAATTATCATATGATAATTTTATGTTCCCGCCAAAAAACCAAAATGTAAGAAATTCTGTGGAGGTTTTTTTTACTGTAGTCTTGACATGACACAAAATTGCATTGTAAGACTGATACGGATGGCGATTCGAGATCGATTAATTGAAAATCGATTTTTTTCATGCCAAAAAAATTTATTGCGATCTAGAAAATCGAAATCTGTTATTTCCGGCTTTGATATAAACCACAAAATTTGTTGAATGTTTCATCATCATCACAGCTTATATACATCCCACTGCTGGGCTTGAGCTTCCTCTATAATAGGAGGATAATTAACCTACTATACCATGCCGGTGAGAGGGATAGGGTATCATTTGAAGTTTTCCTTCTCTTACTGTTGTTGTTGTTGTTATATGCATATTTAACTGTGTAGTCGTCTTTTATGACACCTTCGGACAAGAGAAGGGTGGTGAATTGTATTCTTACTCCGTCACCACACAGAAAGTGTACATGATTTAAACTTAAATACTAGCAGAATACGTGATTTAAAAATGATAAAATTATCATTCTTTTTGTTTGGTATATTTAATTTATATTAAAAACAAACAAAACGTTATTAGAAAAAACTACGTATGAGGTAAGAATACAATTCACCACGCTATACCTTGCCCGTGAGTATCGTAACAGACAACTACGGGATATATTGTTCACACAATATCTATGTAATCGAAACCCTACACCAACATGGCTGACAAGCGTGGTATCATCATCGCAGCCCACATACGTCCCACTGTTGGGCTCGGGCCTCCTCCACAATGGGAGGGAATTCGACCTACTATACCATGCTGGTCAGACATGTTGGTATAGGGTTTCATCTCGAGATTTCCTCCTCTTACACAGATCTTATGTGCATATTATATCCCTCAGTCGTCTTGTACGACATCCAGGGGCAAGATAGGGAGTGGTGAATTGTATTCTTACTCCGTCACCACACAGAAGATTCTTGGTATAGTGGGTGAATTTTTCTTTGTATTGTGGATGGCCTCGAGGGCAGTAGTAGAAAGAGTAGTAGAACGTATATAAATGAAAATTATGAAAAACAAATTCGAAAAGATCGCTTTTGAAGAAATCTTTTAAATCTCAATTTTTATATGAATCGAATTTTAAGAAATCTCTTAAACTCAATTTTTTGTGAATCGAGTTCAATTCAAATCAATTTTATACACAAAGAATCGCCATCCTTAACTGAAATAAGACTGCAATATAAATATTCGCTGCCAGTTATCCTCTTACAATTATTTTCTTCAGTGAATCAAAATTATGTAAATAATACTGATTTTATCGTATTATTATTTGATTTATGATTGCCCGACGTTTCGAACCTACAGCGTTCATGGTCACGGGCGGACTAAGATGTCTGACGTCATCAACAAGTCATCGTTATTACAGATCTAACTATCTACCCGATACAGAAAATTAGTTATTAATCTTTTTTCAAAAATTTCCCAAAACAAAGTGTTCGAAACGTCGGGCAATCAAAAATCAAATACAAATTTGAATAATAAGATCATAATAATGTCAAGTTTACATTACCAACGATATAAAAAATACTAAAATACTACTAAAATGGTAAAAAAAAAATTACAATAAATGTCACAGACATATAAATGTAAATAGTTAATATTTTATAAGAAATAAATGAAAATAATTATATCGAACTGAATTTTATTTTATCGCATACTATCAACCCGCCCTCGCTTCGGTTTCAGTCTCCTTACCCGCGTAATACCTGTTCTCGTGGGAATGCCGGGATAAAATATAGCCTATGTTACTCCCTGATATTATAGCTATCCATTGGTGAAAGAATTTTTTAAATCGTTTCGGTGGTTTAAACGTGAAAGCGTAATAAACTTTCGCATTTACAATATTAGTAAGGATGATATATGTTATGACGGTTACGAATACTATCAACCCTTAAATTGCTCGTGGGTGTCGTAAAAGACGACTAAGAGCTTTACGTTGACCTGGACCAACTAAATCTTATGTTGTCTGTTAAACAATTACATTCCCAAGGAGGCTTAGAATAATAACTCGTAGAAGCCAATCCCGCGCACAAAATTTGACGCATTTAAATTGGAGACAGAAATGGCTCCCTTTTTTTTCTGGCGGTGGGTTACTGACTCCATCCGGGGCGACAGAGGGGCGTAAGCACGCACACTCGTATAGCACGTCGAGAGATGGCTCCCTACGCCGGATCGTGACGTAATGTACAAGGCAACCCTATTATATAGTGGTGTCAGTGTGTAATCGCTTCCACGCATGTAGTATTTTTATGCTTACTAAGTACCTTTACAATTTTCGCGGCATCACTATTGAGAATATCTTTACCAGGACCTGCGGCGGAACCAAATGAGATATAGCGACAAATAATAATTAAATTTTGCAATGCAGAACCTCACAATAGACTTGGACATATATTGCTGAACCACTGAAATATTAATGAAAAATAATAATAAAAACACCGAGATTGTATTTAATTTTATTTATTACTAATTCACAAAACATATTTCAATCATCATCTAGTATTATAATTTCATCAGTAGTGATAGGTTTCGGTCTCTCGGTGTTAAAAGGTAATGACTTTTTCGCCTCAGGTTTCTTTACGACTTGCTTAGGAACTGAAGTCTTAGTAATCGTCAAAGAAGACGGTAACTTACTGATAGAAGCGTTTATATCCTGATTCTTCGATATCTGTGTATGTTTTTGTCTCTCTGCAAGTTTTTCTTGCAATGTCTTGCCAGGGCTGACTTGCTGATGTGCCATGGGAGGTTTTGTATGGATAGCGGCATTAACGGTCGTCGCGGTAGACATGTGGGCTTGTGCTGGTATTGAGTTGGAAGAATGTGATGTTGTGTGAGCACCAAAACCAGGCAAATTGACAGTCATAGAAGATGGGAGTTTCTGTATAACAGTGCCTAAGCTAGGAGTTACAGATGTTGAATTAGATTTCTGAAGATTGCTGATAACAGGCGTCGATTGACTTTTGCTAATAAATTTAGTGGTCGTTTGCCCGATATTAAATGATTTAGATGGCTTCGTTTGGGAGTTTGTTTCTGATCTCCCTAGACCAGGTTTAGGACCACGTTTTTGTTTTTTAGCAGGGGGTAAAAGTGAAGAGAAACTTTGGTCTAGAAATTGACGATAAAACTCCGCTTGAAAGGAATTCTGCAGAGTATTATGAATAGAAGACTGCATCGAGTTTGGCAAGGATGAATAACCAGCAAAAGCACTTATATTACTCAAGTAGGAAAGAGACAGAGCTGCCGCTGTCTGTTGGGATAATACGGATTCGTTCAACAACGGTAAATAATTCTGAAAGCCAGCAGCTATTTCTTGAGATGACATTTTTGGTAAACCAGTACCAGATACAGGAGTTGAGGGTTGAGATGTCGATACCTTGGGTGTTTGATCAGGCTTGGTTACGTGAATTGACGAAGTGGTTGATGTCGTAGTTTTGATAATCTCAGAAGCTGAAGCGGTTTTAGCGATCTGTTTCTTCTGAGAATTCTGCATTTTATCTGATCCGGCTATTGTTGCTTCTAGCTTCAACTTCGAACAATATTTCAAACTGATTTCCAACAGATTTGCGTGTTCAGAAATAGATTCAGTTGTCAAAAGCTTGTAACATTCTATGAGCAAATTTGTAAATTGTTTTGAATTTTGGGTAAAATTATATTTTTGTAGTTTTTGATATGCATTGTGTATATCCGTCATTAAACTTCTGAGCGCTTGCCGTTCCACATCATTGCTCCTCACATCCGCCTGCTGAGAGAACTTGGTTACTAGACCTTTAAGAGACTGCGCGCAAAGTAGGCATGCTTGTTGTGCCAATTCTTTTCTATCACAATCACGCAAGTACTTTTTGTCCAGATCAGGTACTTTATGCAAATGTATGCTTACTTCTAAAAGGGTTTTATAATCATCTATTTCTTTCAATACCTCCAAAGTTAGTAAAACAGAGCGACTCATATGGAAAGCAAATCCTCCCGCCCTCTCTACCTCTTCCACAGATATTTTCCATATATTATTAAAAAAGTTGGATGGTTTTCTTTCACTGAATAACCCTCCTAGTTTTAGTCCTCTCCGTGATATAAAGTTAGCCAGCATCAAATCCCTACATCGTTCAATATCTTTCCCTCGTTTATAGTAAAAATGATAGTGGGCAAGCCTGTACAAGGATTTATAATGTAATGGAAAACGACTAGTGCAATCTTCTAATGCATCTAAACAAGACGACACTATTGCCATGATTTCCTCCTCTGTTAAGGATTTACTATTATTAGAAGACTTTGACGACGAATCGCTACCTCTATTTGAGTCACTGTTACTATCACTAGATGACTCACTAGAGCTAGAGTCAGACAAAGACGAGGAAGATGTACTGCTACTACTTTCTTCCTTTTTCTCAATTTCTATTGCATTTATTTTTTCTTCAGGTGCTTTGTTAGAATCCATTCTTGTTTCTTCTTTACATAACTCAATTGAAGGCAGATCCATTGGAGGTTGCGACGCTGATAAGGACTTCACATCTGTATTTACCGAATCTTGTTTCTTCTCTTCTACTGCAGTAGTAGCTTCTATGTTGTCAATTTTGGGTACTATTAGTCCTTTATTGGATGACAATCTTTCTGTGTCATAAGACGCCGATCTCCTAACTTTTGCTGCAATAGATTCCATCTTTATTCTTTTTGCTTCATATGATTCTTCTTCGCCTACGTCGCTAATAGATCGCTTGAGAATATTAGCAGGATGCACCGTATCGGGTGGTTTCGGTTCTTGAAGTGATACTTCAATTTCTGTAACATCTTCTTTTTTATTCTTTTTAATAAAAGGCCCGTTCTTCCATTCTTCAATAAAAGACATAAATACCTTGCCAATATTTGATGCTATAGGCTTACTTTCATGTTGTTCTATATACTTTAATATTGAAGCATGTATTCGGTAGTGTAACTCTAACACCTCTATACACAGACGTGACCGCGCACTATAATTAATTTTAAGAGGATAGGTAGCGTCAGTTTCCTGTAAGCTCTTAATTGCTTTCATGTAATAATCTAAATAAACAGAGGGAGACTTATTGCGTTTTTCAGCAACTTTTCCTAACATGTAAAAGTGAAGCCACTGCTCTTCATTAGCTGAATCTTTACTATTATTTTGTTCGTTATATACTGTAATGAAGCACTGTTGTGTAGCATCTAGCATATCTTCTTTTCGTTTCTCTAAAGCCTGAAAGTCTTCCATGCTTAAAGATTCACTCGCTTGTTTTAACAATCGTGAACAAAAAGAATGAACAGTATATGCAAAGAGACCATATTCAATCAATATGTTACAATGCTTAGGATTCAACTCTAAAGCTCGTTTATAGCATCGTATCACAGATTCAGCGGGATTAAAAAAGTCCCTTTCATTATTCAGATTACTACAGGAGTTTAATGTTCTATTTAAATTGAGAGTTTTAGCTAAAGATATCCTTGCCCATGATTCTAGTCGATCATTATTTATAACAACATCTAACATATTATATTTCACAGCTGACTTGATATCCTCTTTCTTAAAATAATGATCTCCCAGCAGACAATATATGTCTCTCATTCTAAAGGGAATAAGAGTCAGTCTTTTTGATGTTTTTTCTTCGATGCCTTTGATATACTTTTTGATTTCAGGAAGATAATTCTCTGGATTATTTTCTTGAGGAAGCAGTGAAAGTATACGACGAAATAACTGTTCAGTTGAAGTTGAGATGCCTGATACCGTGCCTTCCAGTGCGGGTAGCTCTTGGGGCTTAAATATTTCATACAATTGTTGAGCATGTTGCCAATCCAATGTAAATGGTGATACTGTATGATCATCTAAATATTTCGGTTTTTTACTTGGATGCCCATACAAACAATAAACACATTGTTCCATATACATACAAATTACTTTCATAGATTTAGACAAGGATGGTGACCACATTCGGGGAACCACTGTGTCCAAAATAAAATATAGAAGTTTGCCTTCAGAAATGTTGCAGCAGTGCCTCTCACCTAACTGTTCATGAGCAATAAATAAAAGCTGTAATGGGATAGGTACTTCATCACTAGCAACTTTATCCCTATTCCTGCCACTATCTTCTTCTCTTTGAAGTATGTAATGTAATATGATCCAAGGAAGTACAGTGCTAAAAGGCATGTCAGTTGCAGTAGTCTCTACTTGATGCCCTATTATCCTAATGAGATCCTCAATACCTTGGCTGAGATCTCTGTGTGATACTACATCCAAACATGCCAAGCCCTCAGTATTGAAAATATGTTCCATGACAGACAATATTTTGACAACTGTGCGGGACCATTTCTCATAGTCTTGTGCACCTGTGGTGTATCTAAAGTAATGCTTTAAAGCTTCATGCAAACAAATTAAAGACCATTTAAAACAATCATCTACCTGCTTGAGTGCCCAATATGCTTCTAGAATTATCACCATTTGCACAGCAAAATCTAAAGGTGCTTCTTCTTCCCTACTCTTGGCTATTGACTTGCAATGGTCAAATGTATCAGTCACTATTGAAAGCAAATCTTCATAATCACATCTTTCATACAAATCCATAACAGTTGATAAGCTTTTATTTCGCTCAAGAAACTTAATCATATCTAAAATATCATTCTCTTTTATAACTGATTTAGATGTAAAATTTACAACAACTAGACTGTATGTGTCATGGTATTCACTCATGGAATCAAATTCACAATATAATTGGTATAAGCAATCTAAAGCAAGATCATTACATTTGTTTAACAAATGGATGTGGAGTTTCACCCAAAGGTGTCTTAAACATAATTCTAAACAGTCTGTGCTTACAAAAATATCTGGTTTCATATTCAATATCATGCCAATTGCTTCAATTACACAAAGATTATGCGCTTGATTATTATTATCAATATTCTCCAAAGGCGATACTAATTTTTCATTGACACTAAATTCTTCAATTATTAAATTAACGAATGTATAATGTATTAGATCTTCATGATTATCATTAGTATAAACTGGAGGATCAACATGATTCATATAGCATTTATTTGCCTTAATAAATATAGCTGGCAAACCCTCTGGCCATTTCTCTCTCCACTTAGCAGCCAAAATACTTAAAAAATCTTTTAAAATGTTAATAATATCACTGGTACTTTCAACATACTTATTGATAAAATCTTTTACATCTTTTTGTTCATTTTGTGACCCAAAGTAATCTTGGGATGTATCTTCTGATTTTTCTTGCTCATCAATTAGCTTGCTGAGGTTTGTCGTTACAGGTGAAGTAATTTTATCTTCTTGCTTCTGTATCATGTCAAGTGCCAAGTGATCTGGAACCATTTTACGTAATGTTTCATATATGTAATCTTCATCGGACTTTTTTTGTCCAGATTTACTTTTTTTGCACCATTCCCACTGTTGCAGAATAATTAATTCATTGCATCGCCTTCTTACTGGAGTTTTCTTAGTAACTGTAGGTTCAAGTTGTGTTCCGTTTGCTGCATCCACTATTACATCTACATCGCTTTCAACTTTTTCTGTATCAGTTCCTGCTTCATCTTTATCAGACAAGTCATTATTTTCAATATCGGAGATGTCAATATGTGGATTTTTTTCAGGTTCTATATTGTTATTGTCTAGTGTACTTTCTACTGCATCAACCTCTTTAAGCTCTCCACAGATCTGCACAGGCTCTGCACTTTTTTCCTTCTCAACTATAAATTCTATAGGACAAGCATGGCTATAACAATTCTCTGATAAGTAATGGTGCATGTGTATTAAAGATTCCCCTACAGAAGTCCAAGTTAGATTAGATATTGGCTTTGTTAATTTCAATTTTGGTAATATATACTTAAACTGCTCAGATTTCTGTTGCTCAACAAATGTCTCCTGAATATCCTTGCCTTCCTTCAACAACATTTCTGCTTTAACTTCATCAAACGGCTCATCGCTAGTTACGCTCCATTTATAAATTGGATTCAATTGCTCCATGTAATCTTTGATGTGTGGATAATTATTAAAAATGTGTTTTCTATATGCTAGACCCCGTAGATATCCTGGATCTAATTGTAGAGCATCATATATGATAGATATACATTCTTCTTTGAAACCTAAACCAAGTAGAAGAGTTACAATTTTGTCTAAAGATGGCCAATGACGAGGATTACACTGAAATCCATGTTGAAATGCATGTAGCGCCTTAATATAGCGTTTAGTGAGCATATAGAGTTGGCCTAGACGAAACCAGAGTATAACATCTGTATCGTCCAATTCAGACGCCGCTAGATAGGCTTCAATCGCCGCATCAGCATCGTCCGACAAACTCAACATCCATCCTAAGTTTTTGTAAGATGAATACTTAACAGTTAATAAAGGATTTACTATTTTATCACCCTTTGCCGGTTTATTTACGCCATGCAATAATTTTGTGTCTAACAGATCTCTTAATAGCTGCGTAGCTTCCTTTAAATTGTCATTTCGTTGAAGCTCGAGGGCTTTAGCATATTGTCGCAAAGCAATTTCTTCTAATGCCTCTTTTGTGACTTCTTCCTCCGAGGCGCTTTCCTCCTCCGACTCCTTGTTCAATGGAATTAACTTAATCATTTTGTATGGCGTTTCACTTAGCTGCCACCCTTAAGCTTCGATAGCTTGAATATACCATTGGACACACTTCATTACTTTGTGTTTTATTATGAATAATATCGAAATATGCAAACAACCACAACATTCCTTATTGGCCACAGAGGGATGAAGAAAAAACATCGATGTTTTCAAACATCGATGTATCGTTCCTAAACATCGATGTTTATGAACGATATATCGACGATACATCGTTGTTAAGAACGATGTTTTATGAACGATGTTTTTCGACAATATATCGTTGTTAAGAACGATGTTTTATCATAAGCTTATTAAAATTTGCCCGGAGGATTATATTCCTTCGTCGTAACATCGATGTCATCTCGCTGTTGTTAAAATATCAGACAAAGGTCCTAAAAAAAAAGCTCATCAAAATTTGCTTGAAGGATTTTATTACTTAGTAACATGGATATATCGTTTATGAACATCGATGTATCTGTATGTTAAAACAGCCCACAAATGTCCTAAAAAAAACAAACTCATCAAAATCTGCCCGGACGATTTTGTCCATAACTAAAACATCGACGATACATCGTTGTTGAAGAACGATGTTTTACATGGTTTAAGGGGTATAATGTACCTAAGTCCCGACAAATTTCCTAAAAAAATAAAAATTTGTCCGAAGAATTTTTTTTTAGTTGTAACATCGATGTTTTACTTTTGAAAACATCGATATCCTAACATCGATGTTTTTTATGAGCGATGTTGCATCCCTACACATAGTCAAACACATTTAAGTATGAAAGTTATGTAAAAATAGGAACGATACTGATGCCATCTTCTAGCATATCCGGGAAAAATTTAATCACTTAGGCTTTGGCCAAAATCTTAATTTGGATAACAAGTTTAAAAAATAGATTATATAACTCTAGGAAGTTTTCGGTACTAATCCACCATTAGATAATTCGATTGTTAAATCCTTTCAAATTGATCTCAAAATCGTAGTTTGTAACGATCGAGGTACAAAAACCAAATTTTTCGATAACGTAATTTTTTTTTGTTTACTATGTCTGTGTTTACTAATATTAACATAATCCTGAGCCCCAGAAACCCCAGACCTTCGCCATTTTATTAAAGCTGAAACTTTGTCAGCGCATGCTCCCAACACAGGTAAGAACGGTGGCCCATTATGAAGTTTGGGTTACAGTGGCTTTGGCAGATAAAGAGTACTAAAGGTGTGTAAAATACCGATTTAGGTGTTCGAGCCTTCGCTTGAACCACCGTTGAGATAACACCCTCATAATTCGTTCGCAACTTATCTATTCTACCCTCATTTTGATTATATTTAGCGGCTATCGTGATAGGCGCCATCTACGCGTAGTGTATGTGGGTCAGTGCGGTGTCTTGTTCTTCAGTACGCTTTCATAATTCGTGCAGTCAAGTTTGTTTTAGAGTGATACCGAAAAATTTACGGTAAGTGTAACATAACATCATAACACAATGAGTCGGTGCAATGTTATCGAAAATGCTCGGCGCCTCATGGCCCAGCGATGATCGGGAGTGCTTCTGCGGATCACCCCAACAACAATTTTCATCATGATTCGTCGTGATATCGCACCAACTAAGCGATGTCCCAGTAAGGGTTTGACAATAAATGGTTCGATGTCGCACAGTGATACGACGTCGAATCAACGATTCAGTGTCGCATCAACGACTCGATGTCGCATCAACGACTCGATGTTGCATCAACGACTCGATGTCGCATCAACGACTCGATGTCGCATCAACGACTCGATGTCGCATCAACGACTCGATGTCGCATCAATGACTCGATGTCGCATCAACGACTCGATGTCGCATCAATGACTCGATGTCGCATTAACGTGCCGACGTCGCATAAACGAATCGACGTCTCATCAACGTGTCGAGGTCGCATAAACGAATCGACATCTCATTAATGTGTCGACGTCGCATCAACCATATGATAGCAGCTCGTCAGCAGGCCGTAAGAGATCCAGTACTCCAACTCTAAACTGCCCCTCACCAAAATTACGCATACACCAGGAGAAAGATAGCAATAGTCTATTAGCAGCAACACTCAACAAGCAAATGGAGATGTTCAACAAACTTTTAAGCGTCTCGACGGAACAAAACGAAAATATCAAAAAGCTTATTGATTGTAACACTCCAGACGTTAACTTGAACGAATCCTTCACCTCTGTACCAGACAGCACCGCGTCTTATAATGAGGTTGAAAGAGCATGCTCCGCCACCTCTGTGGATAAAGGAAGTACAGACTCAGAATATCAAATAAATAGATTGAGAGAAAAGATCGCAGATGCTCAACGACAGTTGGTATCTCTCCAAACGGGTGAATCTGCTCAATACATTGAGGAAAAAGCCCTAGATTTTTCTCCATTTACCACAGAAAAAGAGCCGAAAGTTGCCAAAGCTGATCCTGAACTCCTAAGACAGGGTATCGATTGTCAACGTTTGGGTTAAGAAAGTTGGCGCAATGTAAGATATGCAGAAACACAAACATTTCTTCAAGCCACACCTGCCTTTTGCTCCCTGAAACCCAACAATATTTTAGCTGGTGCAACTCCATATTCAAAATCAACAGCTATATTAGAAAAAGCAGATATGACTTTAGGCGCCATAACAAACGGATTACTTCAACAACGAAAATACTTTCAGAATCTGCTACAACAACTGCCTGAAGATACTAGACGTCGGGTAGGTAAAGATTTCTTAAACGCTAATTCAAATTTCCGAAAATTTTCGGATAATCTCCTACAATATGTCTGTGGCCGACGTGCAGAGGTAATACAACAACGTCGTGAATCGTACCGCCCTTCAAATAGGGTATTAAGACAGATTTTAGACGATATTCCTCCATCCGAAACGCACCTGTTCACAGACAAATCTCTAACAGAGGCAATAAAAGAACAGGGAGGTATCCACAAATTTTTTCGAGCCAAAAAGGCACCTACACCTTTCGCACCTAGAACCAGATACGATGGGACTATTAAAAGAGACGGTTCTAGAACGAGCACACAATCATCTTACTCGAACACGAAGAAGGGAAATCGAGACAATAACCTCAGATGGAATACATCAAATAAAGGGAGAAGCGCCCCAAACAAAGGACATAGTAAGAACATTAAAAATAAAAAGTACGAAAACAAGAAGTGACTATTTCGAAGCGGGACGACTCTTAAACTACCTAAACAAATGGACTCATGCACCGATAAATGTCTTAAATATAATAAAGGGTTACAGAATTCCTTTTCACACAAAACCACCCATGGTAATCTTCTCGAGAGAAATAGTATCAAGATTTCAGACCAAATATTCGACAGAAATGGCAACGGAAATAAGAAAATTGATAAAATCACATGCAATAGAACTAGCGACGCAGGAGTCAGGGTTTTCGTCCAACCTTTTTCTAAGGAAAAAGGGAGACGGGACGAATCGACCGATACTAAATCTGAAAAACTTAAACCAGCATGTCATAGCTCCACATTTCCGAATAATAAGCCACCTAAAAGTTCCACATCATCTGGAGTTAGCAGATTACATGATGAAAATAGATATTTCACAAGCATATTTCATATACCAATAACTCCAGGTCATCGCCGCTTCCTAGCTTTCGTTCATGAAAACAAAATCTACCAAATGACATGCTTACCTTTCGGCTTAACAAGTGCGCCGGCAGCATTTGCAAAAATCACAAATTGGGTAGCACGATCTCAGGCAGAAAGGTCTAAGAATTGTCGTTTATTTAGATGATTTCCTTCTGATGCACAAAAATCAAGAAATTTTAAAAACTCAAATGGAGTTTGCAATAAAATATTTAGAGGATTTAGGATGGCAAGTCAATCGCCAGAAATCATCAACAATACCTGCCAAAGAATTAGAATACCTAGGGATAACCTGGAACACGGAAAAGAACGAAAAATATCTAGGAGACCAGAAAATCATCCAATTGTCTCAGAACCTTGCCGACCTAATCGAAAGAGAACAGTGGAGCTGGTACGATGCAAAAGTTATCCTAGGCCAACTAAATTTTGCATCATTTGTGGTTCCCTTAGGGCGCCTACATTGCAGGATACTGCAAAGGTCAGCGTGCCGCCTCCCCAAACTCAGTCGACACAAGAAATTTACAATTCCCAAAACAGCGTTATCGGAACTAATTTGGTGGGCCGAAAACATTCAACAAAAAACGCCTATTCACTACCCTCAGCCGACGATATTCATAACAACAGATGCCGCAGACAAGGGCTGGGGTGCCATTGCAGACAATCTACGCTTCGGCGGATATTGTTCACCTACCCAACAGAACTGGCACAGCAATCAGAAAGAATTGTGGACTGTTTACGAAGTCCTAAATCGCCTAGGCTCGAGGCTAGAGGGACAATCGGTAGTATTACAAACAGACAATCGGTCAAGCGTAGCTTATATAATGAAAGAGGGAGGCACGAGATCATTAACCTTACTCCGTACAACTACAAAGATACTGGAACTCTGTCAACGAGTGAATTGTCACATCACAGCTCGATATATACCAGGCCAATACAACGGGCTAGCGGACAGTTTATCGAGATCGAAAGCTCTGCCAGAGTGGCATCTCAGGAAGGACGCAGTAGAAAATATCTTTCAGAAACTAGGCTGACCGGAGATAGACCTCTTTGCATCCAGCCGATCGGCAGTTGTACCAGCTTACGTCAGCGAAGACTCAGCGGACACGAACAGCCGATTTACGAATGCATTCAGCAGAACGTGGCGATACAGATTGGGGTGGATATTTCCACCACCAGCCATGATACCACAAGTGCTTCGACATCTGGAATCGTCCGAAGGATTTTACCTACTAATAACCCCAACTTGGTCCACAGCATTCTGGGAACCACAACTCCGCAGACGAGCAATGGGGCTTCCATTGAGAATCGAGAATCTGAAATCGACCAACTTACCTCCGCCAGAAATAGATCGGTTACATTTAGTGGTCTGGAAGGTTCGGGCTGGACAAATGAATTGAGCACATGGTCCGATGCAGACCTAAAATTACTAGAAAATTCCTGGAGGCCATCTACTTTGAAAACCTACAAACCTATCTGGCAAAGATGATGCAAATGGGCAGTGTTGAATGATGTGCGCGCTGATAACCCAAGTCCACAATGTTTGGCAAAATATCTATGTTTCCTCTTCAACCAACAAAAGCTGGCTCCAAGGACAATTGCCCTGCACAAATCAGTAGTGGCAACGTTTGCGAATCCTAATCACGGGGAAACGTTAAGTTCACATAGGATAGTAAAACAAGTCCTTAAAGGGATCTATGCTCGAAATCCACCGCAAAGAAAACCTATACCATGGAAAATAGACGACCTCATAAATTTTCTTAAAACTTACTCTTTTGATGAGAATAGTATTTTTGGCGTATCGAGACATACTTGTATCCTTTTCTTATTAGCATCTGGACGAAGGGTTCATGACCTAACGCTATTAACCATCGAAGATTCTGGTTTTGAAGATAGCGGTGAACAAATTATACTTTGGCCAGGCTTCGGTTCAAAATCTGACTGTTCTACTTATAGGCAATCAGGATGGCTTCTTAAGAGTGTGGCAAACCAAGAAAATCGGCTTGATCTAGTACGATGGGTTAGAAACCTTATTTCAGTCACATCCAGACGCCGTAACAAAATCAGTAATCACTTCATTACAACTAGGGGAGAAGTAAGAGCTGCCTCACGTTCTATCATAGCAGGATGGATTAGAACACTTTTCAAAGAAGCAGGTATAGATGCTTCCGCAGGCAGTTTTAGAACGGTTGTCTCTTCAGATATCTGGTCTAGTAATAAAGTCAACATAGATGAAGTGCTGAAAAGAGGTAACTGGCGATGCAAAAACACCTTCCTGAATCATTACTTTAGTGAGATTCCAAGTCGTCCAGGAACAGTCAGCAACCAATTAGCTCATAACTTTTCACCAATTTAGTTTAAACATATGTAGCATTTTGTATGAACCAAATTATAATATTACAACGTAAGGAATTTGATATTTTGTTAAAATATACTTTTGAATTATACTTTCGGTTTGTTCTAATTACTTCATAATAAAATTAGTTTACATACATTCATACATTCGTATTATATCTATTACTCCTTTAGAGAAATCACAGTACGCTTGGGTCAGCGCCGACAGAAGGTAAACACGTCTCAACGGTGGTTCAAGCGAAGGCTCGAACACCTAAATAGACCCGTTTTTCCCCCAAAGGGTAAAAAAACGGATATTTAGGTTTCAGCCGAAGCTTGAACCACCTCTTAATGCCTTGCCGGCTTAAGGTACTGAAGAACAAGACACCGCACTGACCCACATACACTACGCGTAAATGGCGCCTATCACGATAGCCGCTAAATATAATCAAAATGACGGTAGAATGGATAAGTTGCGAACGAATTATGAGGGTGTTATCTCAACGGTGGTTCAAGCTTCGGCTGAAAACTAAATATCCGTTTTTTTACCCTTTGGGGGAAAAACGGGTCTATTTCTTTTCTTCAAATTATTAAGCGTAATTTTTTGATATTACCTTCAGAACGTTATTAAAAATCACGTTATTCATTGCTAGACAATTAACATCGTGGCAACCCCTTGCCAGACACTATTAATGTTCATTAAATTATAATTCTACTTACGTTATAGTATAAAAGCTGATTTTTATATATAATACTTGGGTAAGTAGATGATATCTCCTCAGTAGCCAGACATTTTTCATAGTTCGCACCCCTTGGCAGATAAGCAATGTCGGGTAGCTGTACGAGCGAACGCGAGACAATATATTATATATATATGTGTGGGTCAGTGCGAGTGAGATGACGAGTTAGGTCTATTGCGAGCCCTGTACGGGCAGTTGTTATTCCTACTGCGCATGTAACAATTTGTTTATGTGACATTTTAAACAAAAGTTATTTTGTAGACGTCGTCGTCGTCGACATCCTGAGGATGCCTCGTTTAGAGGCGAAACACGTGTCGAATAAACATTTGAAGTTCTGCGGAAAATTGCAAGTTGATGTTCTGGAAGGTGCTCATCACGTAAGGGTAAGATTTCCTTATTTCCTAGTCTTAATATCGATTAAAGCTGTGTGACACCGGCCAAAGCTGTATGAGGTCCACAAAGATCAAAGCTGTGTGACCAAACAAATCTGTGTGACCAATAAAAGCTGTGTGACCAAATAAAGCTGTGTGATGCCATCAAAGCTGTGTGACGCCCAATCCAAAGCATTAATACTATCCCGTACTCCTGCTATTGTAGTCTGCGATATATTGATTACCGTGGGAAAGTGGTGGGTCTCCCTTCCTTCCTTCCTTCCATTTTAAAATAAAAATGGATTACCGCTATGTATCGCCTAATTCAATTAATTATTATTTTGTATTAAAAAATAAATCATGCGTACCTAACACATTAATTTGTGTTATTTGCTATAAAAGCAATGGAAAAATAATATTATTTTCTGACGAGACATTGAAAGAATGTGAATTAATTTTAAAATTGCGAAATAAGCATAACCTTAAATATAATCCTGCTAAAAATGCTTTGTAGAAAAAAATGTATTTTCTTAAGATATTTTTAAAATTTACATAGATTATTAGTTATATAAATTTGCCAAAAACAGTTTATTTGCATAAGTCATTCTAATCACGAATCTCATAACACATTACATTGCTTATCTGCCAAGAGGTTGGAACTATAAAAAATGTCTGGCTACTGAGGAAACATCATTTAATTATTACCCAAATATATATAAAATCAAATATATATAAATTACATTATAACGTAAGTAATAGTATTAATAATATTATTCTTATAATTAACAATGAATTTTAAATTAATAATACTTGAAGATTGCATATATGGGTGTCTGGCAAGGGGCTGCCACGATCTTAAGTGTCTGGCAATGAATAACGTGATTTTTAATAACGTTCTTAAGGTAATATCAAAAAATTACGCTTAATAATTTGACTAAAACAGATGAGTATTTTACACCTTTTATCTGCCAAAGACTCTGTAACCCAAACTTCATAAGGGGCCACCGTTCTTACCTGTGTTGGGAGCATCCACTGACAAAGTTTCAGCTTTAATAAAATGACGAAGGTCTGGGGTTCGCGGGCTCTTGTGTTATTATTTCTATTAACATATCATCCCTGTGCTGATGGAGTAAGAATACAATTCACCACTCCCTATCTTGCCCGTGGTCATCGTAAGAAACGAATAACGTATATAATACACAATTAATATTTACGCAAGAGAAGGAAATCTCGAAATAAAACCCTATACCAACCTATCTGACCAGCACAGTATAGTAAGGTGAATTTCCCTCTTATTGTAGAGGAGGCTCGAGCCCAACTACACGTGTATGGGCTGAAATGAGGATGATAATGATCAGGGCCAGATTAACCCTATCAGGGCCCCTAGGCAATGCAATTCTGGAGGCCGCCTTTTTTGTAGATAATCTAAGAGGAAGTCAAGAAAATCTGGCTGGCATGAAATTGATAATAAGTTACCATTTACTACTACAATTTAGCTAAAAAAATAGCTCATCACGTTAAACCTGGCAATAAAACCGAGCTCTCCGCCACAATACCATTATAGCACCTGGCAATCTCGGTGCATGCTCGGGGCCCCTAGTCGATGCGGGGCTCCTAGGCAGTTGCCTAATCCGCCTTATGGATAATCCGGCCCTGATGATGAACGTGGATTTACTGATAGAGATACTATCACAAATCCGAGACTACTGCTTCCACCAACAGTGCTAAATAATGCAACACTTCAGAAACCATAAATGTATTTTATTGTAGATAGAATAAATATTAAAGAAATATAAATAGATATTAAAGAGAGACGAAGGAAATCAAACAATACTAATCTATTTAGTATTGAAATTATGTAGTTTAACATATATTAGAATTATAATACTTACGGCAAAACACTCACACGCCAGGATCGAAAACATCGAACCGGGTTTCAAGCATATGCGGCGCTCAATATCAGGGCGAGAGTGCAGCGGTGTCTACGAGTGAAGAAGAAAGAAGAACGAAGAAACTGAACTGAAGTGCGGTACATTAATTGTACGCTCACGAAGTAATCGACCCGTGAGTGTTTTGCCGCAATTATTATAATTCTAACATTATCCTTCTCTTAAGTCTCTCAGTCAACATCATATTAGGTCTTATATGCTCCATTGTTGGGCTCAAACTTTTACCAATGAAAAGTAAATGCCAGTGTCGAGTTATAATTATCTTCTTCTTCTTCTTCTTAGTTACTGGCAATGAGCTACAATAATATGAGCTATTGGTGCCAGTGTCGAGTATATTGATTAGTATTCACGTCTTTAGTCTTACGCCCGTATTCTAAGTCGTAACCTCGAGATCGCCTCGACTCACACTCAGGTAAGGAAGCTTCGAGGATCGCCTCGAACTTTCCTCAACATCGGTATTCTTAGTCCTAACCTTGAGGAAATTCTGAGGTTCCTCCAGTAAGGAAGAGTGGAGGTAATACGTCACGAATGACGTCAGAATTTTGAGGAATTCGCTACGTTATGTTGGCATTCTAAAAATTTGTGGTAACATTTGGTTCCATTTGCGTAATCAAATTTAAAAATATATAAACAAAGAATCTCCATTTAGAGGTTTACTATTGTTAACAATAAAGGACCATTATTTTATAATTAGGTAACACAGGGCTTTGCTTGGCACGTCATTGCTATAAAACATTATTTTGATTGATACATTTACAAAATTTCTGAAAGTGGACCACAGTATTTTGATGAAAATGAAAAAGCAAGAACGGAAAGGTCTTAAAATACTGCAAATGTTAAATATCGACTATGATTACCGGTTATTATGTAGGTAGGTACCGCAGATTAAGTAGAGATACTGTAGGTAGTAGGTAGGTACTCAATTAAAGGTTATCATTTTAGTTACTCACTTGGAAGTTGCCAGTTGCGTAAAATCTTAATGTGGCTAGCACCTGTATAATCGGCGGAATTGATAAACCTCCAATATTTTGAAATAGTAGCGGTAATTAATAATGTGCTGCAATGATTTTTGTAAATCAAAACCTTTTTACAAACTCACTTTCATCGTATAATAACGTTGAATTATCTGCATCACGCAAATATCGTCCAGATAAATAACTGTACGGATTATCATATAGATATTCAATAAATTCCTCGAATTACATTATTGAAAAAAATACAAGATCGTATGCATATACATATAAAAACCTCCTTAAGGTATCCTCAAGGTACCTCAAGAGACACCTTACGTTTGACAGTTGTTTCCTCGACTCAACCTTACCTTATTGGAGGAAACCTTTAAACTTGAGGACAAAAATGACAACTGTGAATACGAAACGTCCTCAATGAGGATGAGTCGAGTCGAGGAAGTTTCGAGGTAACGACATAGAATACGGGGGTTAGTCTTTCAGTCAGTCGTTAGCATGACTTGGTGCTGATATCCAAGTCATGCGTCTCAGGAAATTTGGGCAGTATGTCAAAATGCACGTAATTTACTATTATATCATTTTCACTACATTTCAGAATTTTATCTGCATTATATTACATAAAATATCAGCAAAATTATTGAATATAACACTTTAAAACACTAAAATAATGAAAAGAATATAAAAGCGCTACATGACATTTTGACATTCGCGTCAAAAGTCCGTTATAATTATCTTTTCAAGTTATCAGTTTCTTCATGTCAGTAATGGTCTGTCAGTAAGTCAAAAGTGTCGCCCTCAACAGTGTAATGGCCACTGTTAAGGGTATCTTCTGAGAATTTTGGTGCAAACAAAAATTTATGTATAGCAGTTTTATATCATATTCACTACACCTCAGCAGTTCTGCCGCTATATTACATAAAATGCCATCTTGTTAAGCCATAAGATTATTAAATATAACACGTTAAAACACTAAGATATTGAATATAATACAAGAACACCACATGACACCTCCAGATTCCCGCCAAAATCCTATCTTGACATTCTTCTTCTTCTTTTTTTTTGTCTTGGCAATCAGCTATACAAGCCATTCTTGCCAGTGTCGAGTTATAATTTTCTTTTCAAATTATCAATTTCTTCATGTCAGTAATGGTCCGTCAGTAAGTCAAAGTGTCGCCTCCAACAGTGTAATGGCCACTGTTAGGGGTATCTTCTGAGAATTTTGGAGGAAACAAAAAGGTATGTATAGCAGTTTAATATCATATTTACTACACCTCAGCAGTTTTGCCACTATATACCTATAACATAAAATGCCATCAAAATTATTTAATATAACACGTTAAAACACTAAGACACTTCCAGATTCCAGCCAAAATCTATCTTGACATTACTGACTGGTTCCACATAGGGATGATCGATGTTAGAAAAACATCGATGTTAACATTAATGTCATAATCGAAAGCTTAACATCGATGTTTATCGAAAACCGAACATCGAGGTTGAAGTGTTTTTGTAAAATCGATGTTATTAAGAAATAAAATCCTCCGGGCAAATTTTGATGACCTTTTTTTTCAGGAAATCTCGGATGTTTTATGACGAAGAAATTAAATCCTCTGGACAAATTTTGATGATCTTTTTTTTTTAAACATTTCGTTCGGATCTTAGGTTACATCGTCCATCATTACCGCTATATTCTCCGGCGAGGATATTGATGACCTTTTTTCTTTAAGAAAACCTGGAGTCGTTATAATATAAAATGAAATACCAGTACTACTACGTACTTTTCGCAGTGCAAAATTCTAATCAACTTTTTTTTTAGGAAAATGTTAAAAACATCGATGATGAATTCCGTTAACATCGATGTTACGATGTTTTGTTTATAGCAACATCGATGTTAAAACATCGATGTTTTTCCTTTCAAGTTCAACATCGATGATCATCGATCGACTAATTTCTGTATCGGGTAGATAATTATAAAATTTTCTGCAGTAACGATGACTTGTTGGACGTGAGACATCTTAGTCCACCCGTGATCATGAACGCTGTAAAGTGTTCGAAACGTCGGGTAATCAAAAATCAAATACAAACGCGATAAAATCCGTAAAGTAGTTTTATTTAAAACAAAATTTGTTAATTAACGATTAACGGATTAACGAGTTAATGACCACCTCTGTATATACCATTGTATTATATAATATTTCGAATGGCATCACACTGGAACTATTAAAAAGCATGTTGTAAGATGTAATTTTATTTAAGTGAAATCCCACTGATTTTCTTGCCGGGTCTTCTCAGTGCGGTCGCGTACCGATCCGGCGGTAATTTTAAGAAAAAATGTAAAAGAATGACAATATGTAAGTGCCCCCGCTGGGTTTATACATAATAAATGATTTGAATTTGAAAAATTGAAGCCGAGCGAGAGCTCAGTTAAAGGCTTATTACACTACACGATATTCAGGGGCCTAACTTAGTAGGGGTGCTCTACAACAGCTAAATTGTGAAACCTGTTTCAATTATAACCAAATAACAGTTTCAAAAAACTGTTCCAAAATAACAGCCTGTTGTTCTGTAATACGAGAAAAAAGGGGAAAATAACCATTCTTTGGGAATAATGTTTAGAAATGGTTTCAGTGTTTGTTGCTAAAATGAAAATGATTCTTCATGCTTTACATGCTTTGGAACAGTTTTCTGAAACTGTTATTTCGCTAAAACTGAAACAGGTTTCACAATTTAGCTGTTTTAGAGCACCTTTACTAAATTCCATCTGAAGCAATGATCTGCTGACGTCAGATCATAAATCATTTTTATAATTATTGTCCTTAAATCATATTTATATTTTTATTTATATTATTATTATATATGGTCACCATCGCCAGAGAGGGATAAAAGGTACAGTTACTGAGGTCTCGCTTGGCTTCAATTTTACGACAACAGCTCATTCCTGTTGTACGTAGTACTTATTACTTCCATGATATTCTTTGATATCTATATACGTATAGATGACTTGAAATTAAAATAGAGTAGTATCTACAGAATTTTCATTTGTATCTTTATATATATTTCGTGTATAAGTTATACGTGATTATGCAAATCAGTAATGAGCAGTAATACTTGTGATTAAAACAAAATGCGCAAGAGTCTTACGAACAAGCAGCCATTTACAAACCATGTAAACGCAATATGCAGTGTTTCCACTTTAAAGATTGCCTTTCCCCAAGTTTCAATTCAGATTTCCCCTTTTCGGGACTTATTCCCCTTCATAAGTTATTCTGCTGTAGTTCTTAGCTGTGGTACTAATGTAATAACTAAAAACAAAACTTCGATTTCCTTCTAATGGTCGGTATACACGACAACAATATATCGCAGCGATTTGACTGCGCAGACAGTTTGCGCGGGCACATCAGAATATCAGCGGTGTAGTATCATATTTACTGTACCATAAGTTGAGATGGCCACCATATTTTGGCCTCACATATTCGACTCCTTGTTTTTAGTTAGTAGTTCTTATTTCTTTCGTTGGTGTCTATATTGTGTGAGGTTTACAAAATAAAATTTCTTTCTTTCTAAAACATACATGCCGAGGCCTCTGGAGGGACGTATGTAGTATGTGGTGTAGAAATTGGCTTTTTAAAAGGAAGTCACTGTCTCATGTGAATTTATTAATTTTTTTTATTATAGTTTCCCTATTGGCATTAGAATCAATAGGTTTGTACATATCAATTAGCCTATCGTTGGCAGCATTTTTCTCGTTGCGATTATTATAGTCTTTACTTTTCTTATTCCAGAAGCAAATTATAACTCTGTATTAACTCTTCCAATAATTCCTAGTTGTTGCTATTATCAAAATCAAAATTTTTAACTAACCATTTTGGTGTGCCTCAAGGCAGCGTGCTTGGTCCGCTGCTGTTTCTATTATATATAAACGACTTACCAGATCAAATACGACATAAAACAGTACTGTTTGCTGACGATGCATCGATTATTGTGACTACAGAAAATAAATTGACATTAGAACAACATAAATTTGACATCCACGAAACATTGACATTAGTAATAAATTGGTTAAAGAATAATAATTTGCAAATTAATTTATCTAAAACAAATTTAATGAATTTTAACAATTTTGAACAATACAATGTAGATATAGCTATTGATGGACAAATTTTACGAAATACAAATAAGATAACATTTCTCGTTTTTTTTTGGAGTCAACAGTTTTTTTAGGTATCACCATAGATGCTAAACTTCAGTGGGGACCTCATATTGAAAAGTTGTCGAGTAGGCTTAGCTCAGCGGCTTATGCAGGGAAAAAATAAGAATGTTAACAGATACTGAAACAGCTAGAATGGTTTATTTCGCTTATTTCCATAGTCTTATGTCTTACGGCATATTACTGTGGGGATGCTCCGCGGATTTTAATAAAATCTTTGTTCTCCAAAAAAAGGGCTGTCCGTGCAATTTATAATCTAGGCCCAAGAATCTCACTTCGGGAGAAATTCAAAGAAATAAATATTCTAACTGCTGTATCACAATATATATACGAAAATATATTATATGTCAAAAAAATATCGCTAAGAGATATTGTGACATTCATGAAATGAATACTCGTAATAAGGACAGATTAGTTGTACACACTACTCGTCTCCAAAAAGTTAACAAATCATTCATGGGGCAATGTATACGTTTTTACAATAGATTACCTAAAGATATCCGAGACCTGCCTATGAAAAATTTTAAAAAAGCCATCAAGAATAGACTTTGTAAAAAGCTTATTATAAAATCTCATAATCCGAGATTTTATAATAAGTTTGTATAGATGATAATACAGATTGGTTGTGAGCAGCTTCTCATTCAGCAATTTCCTTGTTATTTTAAATATACTGTTTGTGAATGTACTATTAACTTTTATTGTAAAGTGTAGCGTGTTTTACCTAACGAATTTTTGTATTTTCAGCGTTTGTAACATATTGTGGTGTTGGTCATGCTCACATAGGGATCTACTTGCGGTAGCTGCGTGGAGCGGGTCTCTCCCTTCCCTCCATAGTGGTTGAGGGGAGTGATGGCTGCTCTAGTAGTTAACTCGTGATCGGGTGCCGCTTGTGGGATCTGGTCCAGCCATAATCGTTTAAATTATATTAAGTGTCTTGCGGTTCGAAGGACATCACACTGGAGCTAGTTCTTACAAAACATGTACACAACTGTATAACTAGTAAGAAGAAAAAAAAATTAAAAGTAATGACAAGCCCGCTGAGTTTCTTGCCGGATCTTCTCAGTAGCGGTCGCGTTCCGATCCGGTGGTAGTATATTCTTTTGTAAACCTGACAATATGTAAGTGCCCTCTCGGGGTTTATGCATAATAAAATAATTTGAATTTGAATTCGGTATCATTTTAAACCCACATTTAAATTGGAAAGAACATATAGAAACTATTATTACTAAAATAAACAGATTCTCATTTGTTCTATATAAATTATCAATGATGACAATTAAGACTACTGCTATGACTGACTATTTTGCATAATATGTAGAATCCGTACTAAGATATGCTATAGTGATGTGGGGAAATGGTACGGATATAATTAAAGCATTTATTGCACAAAAAAGATGTGTTCGTTCCTTATGTGGGATTGCACCAGATGTGTCCTGCCAGCCCTATTTTAGAAAATTAAAAATATTAACACTACCATGTATATATATTTTTGAATGTGCAGTATTTACGAAAATGAATATAGTAATATATACGTCAGCGGGATGCATTAGAGGAAATACTCGAAATCCAAATCGATTGGTACTAGAAGAGGTGCCGAAAAGTAGTCGAATGCAAAAAATTGTTACGTGATGTGCAGAAATATTTATAATAACATTCCAGAAAAAATTAGATTACTGGTACTAAGTTCTTTTAAGTTAACTCTAAAAAAGTGGCTCTTAGAAAAGGCATTTTACTCAATTGATGAATTTTTGATGTATAAAGAGTAAGTAGTATGGAATGAGGCATGTAGTTTAAAAATAGTTTTTAAGTATTTATATTTGCATGCTATTATTTTAATGGCCAAATAGGTGATCCAATTTCAAATATTCCTTAAGACCATGTACACCCTATTATTGAGCAAATGAAAATTTGAATTTGAATTATTATTATCATCTTGCGACATGTTGAATTGCATCTACAGCAAGCGTCGTGAACGAATTAAAGGATCACTACGACTTCTGTCCACATACTATGACAAAACTGTGCAAACATGATTGACAACAATTTATCAAATAGTTTTTGAAACTGCTCCGATCGTTTGCGCCAACCAGAAAATTCTAAGACGATTTTCGTACACACTATCGATAAAACTGCACAAACGGTCTGCGCAGTCTAATCGCTACGATATATCATTGTCGTGTATACCGGCCAGAAATATATAAAACCCGCACGTGGTGCCACTGTTTTTTTTTTATACAGTAAAACGTAGGGTAAAGCCTAGCCTAAAATTTGCCGCAATATTTTAGGCTAGGCTTTACCCATGATTTACCGCAATTTCCCCTTTTCCTTCCCTCTGGACCTAATTTCCCCTCAAAAGAGGAATTTCCCTTCATTGTGGAAACACTGGCAATATGGAAGCCGCAGACGCTGTCATTCGGTTGTCATTCTATCAATTCGCCAGCGCCCCTAGTGTCATTTTATTATCATAGACCAAACTTCTAAATTAAAAAAAAATGTTCTAGCTGTCAACGCCGTGGTGCCTCCTGTGTTCCTGAATCTATATAATTTTAGAATCAAGATCTAAAATTTTGTGACAAGCATATAAATTACAAATAAAATTATGTTCTGTCAAAAAACAATACTTAAACGTACCTGGCCGGTATTAGTACAAAGCGCTGAAGCACATCGGAAACCAAGGTGGTTGCCCGTCGCCAAAAGCAAAATATATCGTATTCCAAAACGCCCTGTTGTATCAAAGGAAGAGAGTTTAGAACTGTTACGTCTGCACAATAATTACAAAACTCAAATGCGAGCAATCAGACGTTTTTACTATGATGAGATGGTCAAAGAAAAATCATCACGCGAAAGCGCCAGTTCAGAAATGTCACAGCGTTTAGAAGCTGAAGAGTGGTTGCGTAGTGTTGAGTTAAATGAAAAATGGAACATACAGGTATCTCTTGAACGCGAAGAGCGGAGGAAGGCTGAAGTACAGGCATTAGAAGAACGTGCTTTAAAGAAAATAGAAGTAGTAGACCAAATGATAAAGGAACGAATCGCTAAGGCATCTGAAGAGATACTACGAGAAAAGGTAATCCATATTACTATTGTAAATCTGATAAAAATGACATACTAATTACATTATGTACAAATTCTCTCTTGAATGTCAACAAGACTCGTAACTTTTACACTAAGAATTTTTCATCTTTCATTGTTGGTACATATGTACCAACAATGAAAGATGAATAATATTACATATCAGTTTGAAACTGCTCTCCATGTGCTGAAAGACGTGGGTAAAAGACGACTAAGATTTTAATTATGCATATAACATCTATACAAAAGAAGGAAATCTCGAAATAAAACCCTATACCAACCCGTCTAACCAGCATGGTGTATTTCTGTTGGTATAGTTCTAGTTTGCCAGTTTAGATGTTACCAAGATATTGTATCCCTTAGCAGTTTTGTACGACACCCAATGGTAAAGGATAACTCGGGCAGAAAGGGAGTGAATAAAGAATTGAGTGAAGCTGATTGTAGAATGTATTCTTGCACCAACCTTGGAACAAGTGCTGAAGAAGAATATGATTATGACAGTTTCAAATCAAATCATTTATTCTGCATAGGCCCCTTAAGGGCACTTACATATTGTCAAATTACACGTTTGAATACAACACAATAATCAACCACCGGATCGGAACGCGGCCACAAACTGAGAAGATCCGGCAAGAAACTCAGCGGGCAGTCATTTTTTTTCTTAATCTTTTAAATATGTATACATAATATTATGCTTCGTACAACATATATGGTATTAGCTCCAGTGTGATGCCCTACGAAATAGTAATTACTTATGTTCGTAACATACATTGTTGAAGTCAATGTAAATAAACATTTCTGTAAACAAAACTTTTATGTCTATTAAAACAATGATTAGGTAATATTGTTAAGTGAGCTTGTATTAGGTAGCACACATTACGTAGTGAAAATGACCAGACATGAAGAACATGACATATGTTCAAATAAGTTGGGTTCAAATAACCACTTATTTGAACCCAACTTATTTGAGTTGGATTCAAATATAGTACCCATGTTCACCCATAGTTCAAATATAGTTTGCCATGTAGTACCCACATACTTCATGATAATCATATTTAACAAAAGGATATTAAAGTACCTGCAATGTTTATACACAACAAAAACCTAAATTATAAGTAGCATCTAAGACATTCTGTAGGATACATAACCTTAATGAAAGATTAATGTTATATGCCATTCAGTTTCTGAACTAAATTGTCTTAGATGCCATGTCATAAAAGGTGACTAAGATATTAAGTAAGAATACCATTCACCCCAATTCCCCTCTCCCCCTTTTTGCCGTGGGTGCTAAAAGACGACTAAGGGATATAATAAGCATTTAATCATCTACGCAAGAGAAGGATAAATCGAAACATAACCCTATGCCAACACGTCACCAGCTTGGTATAGTGGGTCAATTGCCCTTCCAAAGTGGAGGAAGCCCGAGCCCAATATTGTGATGTAAATATGCATATAACATCTATGCAAGAATAGGACAACATGTCTGACTGGCATGTTACAGTAGGTCAATTTCCCTCCTATTGTGGAGGTTTGAGCCCAACAATAGACCGTATATGAGCTGAAAAGATGACACAGTCTCAACTTAGCCATTATTCTTTTTACATTTCAGAATTTAAGTTCAACTTACATCACAGCAGAGACACTGGAAGCTGCCATAGAGAATGCTCTCGCTAATCCCACAGATTATAACTATGCAATTGACTTAAAGGGTAATCTATATCAAGGGAGAGATACACAGGTTAAGCCACCTACAGAAGGTAAAACAGCAAGTGCTACAGCATAGAAAGAAGCAATCATATGTTTGTAAATAAATTAGATTAAACAGATAATTAAATAATTATGACTTGTTAAATAATTCTCCATTTCAATATCTGACAATAAATATTGACCCTTAGAAAGACTCAATTGGTTCATTTGGATGTTGTCACTGTTGCAACTGTTACAATTTCTCATTACACATTACATTATGGATCCTGGCTAACAGGAGTTACAATAATGGGAATGTTCGTTATTTGTTGGAAGGCCTATGTTCAATGGTGAAGGGTCGATGAATGATTTCCCCATTTTGTTTGAGGGTTTATGGTCTGGTTGCACCCCCAACGGATTAACTAATCCCCAGTCCATGGATTGAAAATCTAAACCAATTTGATAAAAATGATGACCACATTTAGGCATGTTTTGAACTTGGCTTAGGAAAGCCAGTATGTTGTGATTATTTGCATTACTTTGAGTTTAAACATAAAACTAAAGATTAGAATAAAATCAAGCATTATTTTTATTATCTTTTTATTAAACTGACATATCGTGGAACATAGTTTCCCAATTGGGTACCAAGTTGAGTTTATGCTGTATAGATCCTAACGCTACTAAATTGGCTGAACGGGATGTATCATCTGTGGCAACTGATATCACTTCTTGGTGAAATGCCGCCTTTGTACCCATGCATACCTGTGGCAGAAGAAATTATTACAGTATTATGAAAAATTAAATCATCATTTCAGCCTATTGCCGTCCACTGCTGGACGTAGGCCTCCCTCATGTTACGCCACAATGTGCGGTCCTGTGCCGCCTGCATCCAACGACGCCCAGCAATTTTCACTAGGCCATCGGTCCACTACGTGGTCGCCACTCGAGAACCTTTCTTCCCCAGCGGTTGTCGGTTCGTCGAGCGATGTGGCCTGCCCATTGCCACTTCAGCGTGCTAATTCTTCGTGCTATGTCGGGTACACCCGTTCTTCTGCGGATTTCCGTATTCCGGATTATCTCGCAGAGAAATCCCGAGCATAGCCCGCTCCATACCACTCTGAGCAACTTTGAGCCTTGTTATGAGGCCTACATTTAGGGACCACGTTTCCGTGCCGTAAGTCATCCCTGGTAACACACACTGGTCGTAGACCTGTGTTTTCAGACAGGTATGTTGGACGAGAAGATCCTCTTAAGTTTCCTGAACGCTGCCCAACCGAGTTCGATTCGTCGGCTGATCTCTTTCTCGAAATTGGATCTACATAACTGGACTGTAAGTCCTAGGTAAACATAGTGATCGACAACTACGAGAATCGCATTGCCAACTAGGACCGGTACAGGAATGACATGGGCACTTGACATGACTATCGTCTTGTCCATGTTCATTCGTAAACCCACTAGTTGGGATAACCTGCCGAGATCATTGTGCCAAGGTCCTCCATGGATTCTGCCATAACGACGATATCGTCTGCAAATCGAAGGTGAATGATGTATTCGCCGTTAATGTTGATGCCGATTCCAGTCCAGTCTAAGAGCTTGAAGACATCTTCCAGTGCAGTGGTGAACAGTTTCGGAGAGATGACATCTCCCTTTTTCACGCCTTTCTGCAACTGAATCGGGTTCGTACTCTTATCCCGGATAAGGACTGACATTGTGGCGTTCCTATACAAACACTTCAGCACTTCGATATAGCAATGGTCGATTTGGCACCCTTGAAGGGACTGCAGCACCGCCCAAGTTTCGACTGATTCCAAGGCTTTCTCATAGTCCACAAACGCTAAGCACAGGGGCCGATTATACTCCTCGGTCTTTTGTATAATCTGCCGAAGCGTGAGGATATGGTCTACGGTGCTATAGCCTTTTCGGAAGCCGACTTGTTCGGGCGGCTGGAGGTCATCGAGCTTGCGCGTGAGTCGATTGGTAATGACCCTCGAAAACAACTTATAAACGTGGCTCACGAGTGAGATGGGTCCGTAGTTCTCTAAAAGAGCTTTGTCACCCTTCTTGAAGAACAGCACCACCACACTCCTGGTCCACGTCTCTGGAACGTCGCCTCCGAGGATAACGGAATTAAATAGCTTCTGAAGGGCTATTAAGACCGGCTTGCCGCCCGCCTTCAGAAGCTCTGCCATAATTCCGTCATCCCCCGGTGCCTTACCGTTACGTAGTTGTTTGAGAGCCATTCTGATCTCGTACAAGCTGATGTCCGGGATTTCTTCGGTATAGTGCCGAGTTAGCTTGGATCTGGGATCTTGGACCAAGCCGACAACAGGATTTCGGGATGATTTATATAACTGTCCATAGAACCTTTCGACCTCTCCCAAGATTTCACTTTGGGATGAAATGACAATGCCGTCATCGGTCTTCAGCTTAGTCATTTGGCTTTGCCCGATAGACAGATCTTGTGCGAACACTTTCGAGCCACGATTCCGCTCTATCGCTTCTTTAATACGGAGCGTATTAAATCGGCGTATATCGCGACGCACAGACCTCGAGATCTGCCTATGTTTGGAGCAATCGGCTGAAGACTGCACCGTCATTTCTTTTCTCCGCTCCATGAGCTCGAGAGTCTGGTCAGAAAGTTTTTTAGGTCTACTAACGCGGTGAGCCTTGAAAAATTTCGACCCAACCGCGTGGACAGTTTGCACGAACCTGTTTTTCATACCGAAGAATTAAATAATAAAAAGAAATTCGTGAGTGTCGCGGCACAATCGCTTGGAATAAAGTTCCTTTCTCAGTATATTATTGATAAACGTATTATATTATTAACTAGCAACCCGCCCTCGTTTCGGTTTCAGTCGCCTCATCCAAGTAGTTCTTCCTTATATAGACAGCTACCTGGTAGTAAAATAGGCATAGGTATTGTACAAATAATACGGTAATTTCTTCATCAAAAAAGTCCATTATTTTGATATTACAAACAGACATTTCAATTTTATTTATTTCTATAAATTAACAAATATAGAATTACTAGTGTCTGAAAGCAATTATGTAAATAAAACGCTGCAATAACTAATGAATCAAATCGATGGTAAAAAACGTAGTAATTCATTTATTTTTTCGAGTTGTGAAAATAAACATTTTATTGTAAATCATTCAATAGGTATATTTAATTCATTATAAAGGTGAGAGTTGCTGGGCGTCGTTGGATGCAGGCGGCACAGGACCGCACTTTGTGGCGTAACATGAGGGAGGCCTGCGTCCAGCAATGGACGACGATAGGCTGAAATGATGATGATGATGATGAAACTTCATCAGTACATTCTCCAGCGAACTTATTTGGCTTCCTTGAACCAATAAGCGTGCTCCTATGACGGTCGCGACGAAAAATCTTACACTTCTTTTAGCCTAGCTCCGTCCGCAAAGTCCGTTAAGTGTAATAAGGAACTTCGTATCAAAATGGATATATTTCAAAGGAAATCCCATTGTTAACGCGTACTCACCTCGAACATAGTGTCGCCAAGTGCCAAGCTGACCCGTCCTGAACGATGCACCCTCAGCTTGCCGATGCGACCTTCTTCTAAATCCGATAACCGACATCTGTTATCTACCTGCTTTAAAAATGTATCGCTATAAAAAATTATCAAACAACTCATCTTTATCCTGTTCTTATCCCAATTACTTGGGGTCTACGTAGGGACACGAAAAAAGTATCGCTACTTTTAGGTATAGAGTACTTTTGTTTCGATACCGACACCTTTGTACTCGATACTTTGCTTTCGATACTTTTACTCAATGAGTACTTTTTGGCAGGTATCGAATAAATAGTAGTGAGTATCCATGTTAAACTTGACCTTACAGCTTATATTTATGGCAACGCCATCTAGTTCAAACGTAATGAACCTTCTAAAAATGTGGCTCGCAATATTTTAATCCGTTCATAGACGATCAAAATTCCTAAAAAAAAAACTACGACAGATTCCGGGAAAAGTACTCAGTACTCGATACTTTGGGGTATCGATACTTTTTCTTCGATACTACTCATGAGTACAGTATCGATGCTTTCTGTTCGATGTCGTGTCCCTAGGTTTACGTAATATGTAGTCCTCATTCAACATGCATATTGCAAACCACTGTATCTCCTCTCGCCATTGGGCCGACACCAAGTTTCCTGTCCTCCGTGGCCGGCCCGGAAGCTAATAGCTTCGAGAAAATATTTAAAAATATATAAGTACAACTTATTATTAACGTTGAAGCCAAGTTCAGATTGCAATGAAAAAAAAATCGCAATCTCGCTCTGAGTTAAGCTTAATCTCATCACTGCTGATGTCGAGCCTTCTCCACGGTGAGAATGAAATTGACCTACTGTACCTAGTCAGATGTTGGTATAGGGTTTTATTTCGAGTTTTCCTTCTCTTGCATAGATGTTATATGCGTATTATATCCCTTAGTCGTTTTTCAAGATATCCATGGGCAAAATAGGGAGTGTTAATTCTGTCACCACACGGAACTCTTATCACCCATATTTTGATAAATTTACTAAATGTAACCGACTTGCGGTTTATTATTGCTTTGTATATAGATGAATTTTTAGGGGTCAGGTTATGGTATGATCACACTCCGCCTTATCCGTTTGTGGCGACGGAAGTGACGCCACGCGACCTGTAACCTGCAGTACACACCAGGTGGGCGGGCCACCGGTACACGTACTTGTTATCAGTGGTCCGACCCTCGAGTTGCCCTTTCAGGTACCTTCTCGAGCCGTCGCCATCACACTATCGGCCATCGGATGACGAACTAATCCATAAACCAATTGCCTCCCATTGCCTCGATTATATAGATGACTTACCGGTTGCTCCGTTTTGCCTTCTCCAGTTGAAGTGGACGGTTCTTCATCGTGAATTTTACGACGCGGGGCCTCGTCTTCCATCTTACCACCACGGCCTGGTAGTGTATCTGGTAACTGTAATCAAATGTTTTTATAGTTTCACGCATCTTTTCAGTTTATATAAATTCCACAGCTAGGGGGCTTGAGCTCCTCCACAATGGTCAGAAAATTGATCTACTGTACCACGCTGGTCAGACGGCATAGGGATTAAATGTAGTCTTCCATCCCTTGCATAGATGTTCTATGCATATACATGCCTTAGTAATATTTTACGAGACACGGGAAAGAGAGGGAGTGTTGTATTCTTACTCTGTCATCAAACGGAAAATATGTAAATTACGAAAACTTTGGCGGGAACGTCAAATCGTCATGTGGTGGCGGGAAAGCGTTGTATTATATTCAATATCGTAGTATTTAAAGTGTTATATTAAATAATTATGATGGTATTTTACGTAATTAGATGCCAGGAAACTGCTAGGATATAGTGAATATATATATATAGAAGTGTTTTACAAATGTTTTTGTTTTACATCATAATTCCCAGAAGAGACCATTAACAACATGGACATGGCACTGTTGAAGGCGACAATTTAACTTACAGATGGATAATGATTTTAAAATGAAGTGATATAAACAAAGACTTCATTTCCACTCATTCACGTCCCACTGTTGAGCTCGAGCCTCCTCCACAATGGGAGAAAAATTTACCTACTATACCACGCTGGTCATACGAGTTGGTACAGGGTTTTATTTCCAGCTTTCTCTCCCTTACATAGATGTTGTATGCATATTATTAAACCCTTAGTCATCTTTTACGACACCCACGGATTGCTACATGAATAACAAAGACTTGACCTAAAAGTATTAGTAACCATGCCATAAAATTCCTTAAAAAAATATAGGTTACCTGTAACAATATGAGGGTAGGTTGATTGTTCGTTAATAATTTGACTACATCTGTATGTTCAAATACTTCTTTCACATCTGGCATAGCTGGTTTTTGCTCTACATCATTTACTGAAAACAAAATTACATCCTAGTAGAATACTCATATTGAGAGGTGAAAGGCTATTTGGTTTAAGCGACATTTTTGTAACTTTACAGGAGAGTTATTTAAAGTTTAAAATTTTAGAAATAAAATCATAACAAAAAAACTTCTTGAGCTATTTGAATGGGGTAAATTTAATTAAAATTCAATTAAAAACATCGAATTCTTGATGCTAATACTAAATAAAACGTACCTTTAGTTACAAAGATAAATGTCGCTTAATATAAATTGCCCTCGCTTTTCAGCGTATGGAAAGTGTAAAAGAGTTCAGCGTATGAAACAAAAAGTGCTCTGATTTTAATGAATTCAGTATCATTCGACGGAGAAAAATTCGCTGATTCCGATTATGTATATAACTCAATATCACCCTAGATGTCGCTTAAACCAAATAGCCTTTCACTCATCGATATGATTACTTCGCACCGTTAGTAGAAGATTTATTACATATACAATTGTAATCTATCTGCTCTGTGATGTGTGTATAATCCAATATAGCTTGATCTCTGTGACAGATGTCAACGAAACCACCGAAGTTAAGTTTGAACGAGCGACATGTTTACAATTTGATTTTGTATCAAATATATTTTCATTCTTTTCGAGCCAGTTTTATTGCAACTGAATTGCAATATATTATAAATATGAAAATATTAATATTCATGCCTAAAATGTACCTCGTAAGTACTGAAACATCAAGTGAAACACCACCAGAAACACCATAGTAAACATTTTATACATAAATGACGCTTACGCACGTACAAGGTCATACTGGACAGAAAATAAAAAAGATATGGGACTGTCGATATACGTAAATCGATAACCGATCTTTATTAAATTATTCATAAAAGAAATAAACCCAATATAGTACCTATATAAAACTTTCAACATATTTTTTACAATTAAAACAGACAGTTACATTATAAAATAGCTTATCACAAGAGCGTTCCTGCTAGAACATCAAAATTATAAAAATAAAGAGTTTTATCGATAAAAAACTACGGACTTTATCGTAAGCGTGACAGCACTAGGGACAACTGTCACAGAGATCATCCTATATTTTATGGACTATAGTGGTGCAGATTCGCAAGGAAGTTTATGTTAATATTGATTCATGACCATGGATACAAAGTCCTTCAGTCAAATACATTGTAGTTTAACAATTCACATAAATAGTCTGTCAGTAAGTCAAGTCGTTACCATGATTTGATTGCTGAGCAAATCACGACTTCATTAGGAATTTTGGAAGAACACGAAACTGCACGTAGTTCACCATTATATTCACTACACTTCAGAATCTTCTCTGTATTATATTGCATAAAATGTCAGCTAAATTATTCAATATAACATTGTAAAACATTAAAATTACGAATGAAATATAAGAGCGCCATATGACATTTTGACACTCGCGCCAAAACTCCGACAATTTATTTCGCAGGTAGGGTTGCCACCCGTACTTTATTATAAAGTATTGTACGTTATTTTGGGTAATTGTACCTTATGTAAACAATAAAGTACATATCTGATGTTTACGCGAGCACTACACATTTGTAAATAAAACTACTTTTACCGATTATATCGCGTTTGTATTTGATTTATGCAATATATGCAATCATAAATCAAATACAACGCGATATAATCAGTAAAAGTAGTTTTATTTACAATAAAGTACATGATAATACTTTATTTCGCCCGAATTGATTTCCCTAGGAAAAATTTTCTAAAAATCTGGTAAAAAAATAATTATTTATCTATACCAATAAATAAAATTGGAGTGTCTGTTTGTAATGTCAAAATAATAGGCTTTGCTCACACGGTTATTTGTACGACACCTATGCCTAAAATAGCAATTAAAAAATTTTTGTCTGTCTGTCTGTCTGTTTGATCCGGGTAATCTTCAAAACGGCTGGACCGATTTCAAAAATTCTTTCACCAATGGAAAGCTATAATATCAGGGCGTAAACTAGGCTATATTTTATCCCGGTATTCCCACGGGAAAGGGAACTACGCGGGTAAAACGACTATAACCTATAACCGAAGCGAAGCGAGGGCGGGTTGCTAGTTTACTATAAAATAGATATAAAGTACAAAGATGCTGTTTAGCATTGCTAATTATTTATTAAAATTTGCTAAAAATAATTGTAAATGTGTTTTAAAGCAAAATAATGCAACCCGTACTTTATTTGGACACAAACTACTACTTTATTTTTTCTTCACTCATTAACCAATATACATTATTGAAACAAAAAAATGAGTGTGTGTACAAAGTACGCATATCAGAAGTTCAACTCCTTTATACTTCATCCATTATCCTTCATCCCCTATCCTAAAGGATGGGGATGAAGGATAATGGATGAAGTCTCTTTCTCTCGCCGGTTGAATCTTATACATTTACGTGTTTGTGTCTCTATGGACTCGCTTTTTCGTTTCATCGAGTTTGAAATCACAACGATTCTAAAGAAGTTTAACTTAAAAAAAAATGTGGTAACCCTAGTCGCAGGTAATCATTAATAAATGAAAATATTTTTAAATTACTGAGAATTAAGATTTAACATGCTAAGTCTTTGTGGTAATGGAATAAGAATACAATTCACCGCACCCTTTCCTGCCTGTGGGTGTCATAAAAGAAGACTTAGGGATATTATATGCATATAACACTTATGTAACAGAAGGAAAACTCGAAATAAAACTCTGTACCAACACGTCTGACCAATGTGGTAAAGTGGATCAGCATCTCTCCTATTGTGGAGGAGGCTCGAGCCCAACAGTGGGACGTTTATAAGCTGTGATGATGATGATTAGCCTTTCATATATCATCCCAATATATTTTATGTACCTTGTCCGTTAACTCTTTTATAAAAAATAAATCTTAAGAAGAATTACCACAATCCAAATCATCCGGTTCCTTCTTGATGACCACTTCTGGTTTAACTTTCACCGTTGGCTTTCCTTGGGGCAGACCTATAAAAAAAAATACTATATATTCAGAAGGATTTTATAGTGGATCAGATGTCTGCCCAACTCTTAAATGTATGCACAGATAAAAATACAGTCAAAGTAACGAATGACCGAGCCGAGTGTGTTAAGATCTTTTTTGGATACAATCTTTGAGATGTGAGCCTTAATTTTAATAAAAAAAAATAACACCCAGGACTAAATTGAAATGGGGCCACACGGGTAGCATCAGCTTTCAAATAAAAAAGAATCATCAAAATCGATTCACCCAATCGAAAGATCTGAAGTAACAAACTTTTTTTAAAGTACAGTGGAATTGAGAACCTCCTTTTTTGAAGTCAGTAAAAATCGAATATAAATAAAAAAAATATATATATTTTTAGCAGAAGTTCAAGATTTTCTCGTCTTACTTGCGAGCCTGCTACCAGTCCACTAAAATCTAGGTCTAGGTCACATTAAGGTTATAGATTGTCTAGAATGCCATAAAAATGGGTACTGGGCCTTCTCAATCTTCACTAAGGCATTGGTCTGTTTGTAGGACAGTCCTACAATGCATCCTGCAATATGTGGTCGTCATTCGGGAACCTTTCTTCCCTAGCGGTTATCAGTTTGTCAAGCAATATAACCTACCCATTGACCACTTCAGTGTATTTTCTGTGTTATGTCGGTTACACCCATTCTTCTAGGAAATATCGGATTCGCAGAGAAATTAGATTATGATATATATGATTATGATTTATAAAGCTCCGCCCGCTCTATAGCATGCTGGGTGAATAATTGGGCCGAGTTATGCCAAAATGTACCAACTGCATAAAATCGATAATTTTAATATTATTGCAAACGTGTATATTTTGCAAATGTACATGGCCACATGTATAAGTTAGTTCTGCATTGTCTTGAATATTTTAAATAATTGAAAATAAATGCACTTGGTATATTTTGGCAAAAATCAGTCAATTGGATATAAATTAGATATGCTAAAATGTACCATACTTTTTTATATTTCATTTAATGGTTCTAATAAGAACATTTATTTCAACATTCGTGTAAAACTACAATGGCATTCATCATCATTTCAGCTCGTAGGCGTGTTGGACTAGAGCCTACACCACAATAGGCGGGCAATTGACCTAGTATATCATGCTAGTCAGACAAGTTGGTATAGGGTTATATTTCAAGTTTGCCTTCTCTTGCATAGATGTTTAATGTGTATGATATCCCTTAGTCGTCTTTTACGACAATAGCATTACTACCATAGTAAAAATCATGGCAATCGGCTGGTTCATAAAATTATCAACACTATACCAAATGTTTCTGGGTCAATAACTATTTTTAGGGTTCCATATCCGAAAGGTAAAAATGGGACCCTATTACTAATACTTAGCGAAGTATTAGTAATAGGGTAAGTACAGACAGTGGTCTGTCCGTCCGTCTGTCTGTCACCAGGCTGTATTTCGGCGGGGAGGGCGGTGCTGTTTCCTTGAGGGAGCTCACCGCCTGGCGCGTCGACGCCCGCCGAGACGTCATTGCCCGTTGGGCAGTCCGGCTGGAAAGGCCTCGGTTCGGGGTGAGAATCGTGGAGGCCTTCCAGCCAGTGCTGATGCAGTGGTTGGAAAGGCGGCACGGGGTGCTCTCCTTCCGACTAGTACAGGTGTTGACGGGGCATGGGAGCTTCGCCAAATACCTGCACAAGGTCGTAAGAAGGGAGAGTACACCGTCCTGCCACCACTGCGATTGCGACGAGGACACGGCGCAGCGTACGCTCGAGGCCTGCGCCGCTTGGGCCACGCAGCGCCGTGAACTCGTTGCAATCATCGGTGCCGACCTGACGCTGCCGGCCATCGCTAGGGCGATGGTCGACAGCGTCGGGAATTGGGACGCGGTCGCAGCCTTCTGCGAGACAGTGATCTCGCAGACGGAGGCGGTGGATCGCCTGCGCGAGGAGCGCAGCCGCGATGAGGAGATCCGCCGCCGGCGAATGGGGCGGCGCAGGCGCAACTACCTGCGCCTCATGCCGCCCTAGCCGAGGCCGCGGGTGACGTGACTGGGGATTAGTCCGTCACCCGCCGAGAGGCCGACCGCGTGAGGAAAGACCGACGTCCTCCCTGAGGGGGGGACGTCGGTCGATGGGAGGGTACCCCAAGTAGGTGGTATTCCGTCGGGCCGACCACTGACGACAAGTTAACTCTGCTCCGGTGGTCGGCCCAACGACGAAGGCGACGTGGTTTTCGGGTGGGTTGCGGGAGTTGCGTGCTTAAGCCCCTCTGTCGCCCCGGACGGAGTGGTGCGGAGGCGGGCCGACCGCAGCCCACCCACAAAAAAAAAAACCAGGCTGTATTTCAAGAACCGCGATAGCTGTACAGTTGAAATTGTTACAAATTATGTATTTCTGTTGCCGCTATAACAACAAATACTAAAAATAAAATAAATATTTAAGGGTGGCCCATACAATAAACGCGATTTTTTGCCCTTTTTATAGAGAATGGTACGTAACCCTTCGTGCGCGATTCCGACTCGCACTTAGCCGGTTTCTTTATAGTTTTTTTTTTTGATAATTTGTGGGTTGGTACATTTTGGCATAACTGGGTCCAATTTTAAAAGTGGACTGAAAATAGTTCAACCAACCTCCATCATCAGTAGGCAGTTTGATTGGTGTATCTCTCTCCAGAATCTTCTTGAAATCCACACTGCTCTCATCCTCAACGTTATTTAAATCACCCATTACTGTCTTAATCTTCTGTTCTTCTAATTCTTTGTCTATCTATATAGTATTACAATTTTAAAGAAATTTAAATACATTTTTATTCAAAGTTCAAATACAGGTTGGAATTGCCAAAATTAGCCCTATACAAATAACGTATTCTCCAGACTGGTTTTATTTTTATTTTGATTAAAAAAATAGGTGACAATATAAAAGCAGTTTTTTTTTTCAAATAAATTGAATTCAAATCATTTATTACGCAACTTCGAGAGGGCACTTACTTACATATTGCCAATTTTAACACAATTAAATTAATCCCGTTTTTTTTTTTTTTGCTGATGGGTTGCGGCCGGCGCACTCCTCGCCCGACTCCGTCCGAGGGGACAGAGGGGCGTAAGCACGTACACCCGTAACCCACCCGTTTAGCACGTCGCCTTCGTCGTTGGGCCGACCACAGAGTTTCTTGACTTCAGTGGTCAAATTAATCCCATAAACTACCAGCACTAACCGAAAAGATCTGGCAAGAAACTCAGCGACTTGTCTATTATTTTTTCTTACTAAGTATAAAATTGAGTACAACATATCTTGTTCCAGTGCGATGCCTTTCAAACCACAAGATAAGTAAAATAATTCACATATATGATTCAAATGATTATGGCTGGACCAGATTTCACAAGCAGCAACTATGAGAATTATGTAGTTGATTATAACAATTACCTTAACAATATCTTTGACTCTGATTGTTGGTCTCTGCAGCGTTTGTGCACTGTCTGTATCTCTGCCATAATATGTCCGGGACGAATGTCGCTCAACATTTGCCAAGCCTATAAACAAACACAAAGAGATATTGCACTTGAATTTATATTTATAAATATAGAAAATGTCCATATGGTGACAGAGTAAGATACAATTCACCACCACCTTTCTTGACCGTGGGTGTCGTAATAGATGACTAAGGGATTATTGCAGATAACATCTATGCAAGGTAAAAAAACTTGATACTGAAAAATCAGCAGATTCCCATAAAAAAAAAAACCTGATACAAAACCCTTTATCAACCCGTCTGGCTAGTGTGTAATAGTAGGTCAAATCCCCTCCCATTGTGGAGGAAACTCGAGCCCAGCAGTGGGATGTATACGAGCTGTTATGATGATGATGATATAAAACAAACAGCAAAATATTTACAAAATATTTCTTGTGTATGTCACTGAACTCCTCCTAAATGGCTAGAACAATGTTGATGAAATTTTTTGTGTGTTCAAGGGGATTCGAGAATGGTTTAGATTCACAATTAGACCCAGTAGAGGGTGCTGCTGTTGATTTTAAGATTTTTTTTAAATTTGAATAGTACAATGTCTCTTAGGTCAGCTAGCAAATATATATTATGTTACCTTCAGAAAACACTCCACTCGATTTGATAATATTAGGACCATTCCTGAAGTTTCTATTTTTGTCATTTTTTCTATCTCTTCTGTCTTTGTCATCTTTCTTCTGACTGTTTTGTTTTGTTGAAATTCTGAAAATTATATTTGAGATATCTCATGATTGTTACCATTACTTAAGCTTTGGAAAATTGATAATTTGTAGAAGCTGATCTTAAAAATATAATATTTTCATGACTCATATGTATAATAGAGAAGAATTTTTTTTTTTATTGGTAGGATTATTATTTAAATATTCCATATGGTGATGGAGTAAGAATACAACATGTCATTCCCTTTCTTCTCCTGAGTGTTGTAAAAGGCGACTAAGGGATATAATATGCACATAAAGTCTTTGGGAGAAGACAAACCCAAAATAAAACCCCATATCCACCAGTTTGTTGAATGATAAATTTCCCGCCTATTGTGGAGGAGGCTTCAGCCCAGTACCAGGACATATATAAGCCAAGATCATCTTGGCTGATGATCATTCATGCCAAGACAAAAGCATGTTTTACCAAACCATTTCATATTTTGAAGGTAAAATTAGGTTTAAATAGTAAACCAGTAAAAGATTTTTAGTCTACCAATACAAATAGAGACAGTAATTTAATTGACTGAGACCATTCCGATAATGGGTTTGATGCTCGCACAGAAAACACTGTGTCTATTCCGAGTCTGGGCCGTGCCGGATTAAGGCAGCGGCGGGCCTGTAGCAAATTCTGTCGAGAGGCCCTTGGTCTGCTACAGGTTCTCAAGTTTAGGGTATTAAATAGAACAAAACTGTTAAGGCATGCAAGATAATTTAGGCGCCTATCTAAGTTGAGGTTTTTTTAAATTACAGTCAGGCGTTGAAGTGCGAAGCCCCCCAATTGGCGGGGTCCGTAGCATTTGCTACTCTTGCTATATGGCTAATCCGGCACCGAATCTGGGTGTAATTTGTTACACAGTATTGTATTCGTATTCTACCATTAACCGGCCACAAAGGTCGCTAAGGGACGGAGAGAAGAGAGGACGGATATATATTTCGTATTTTCGTACGACCTTCATATTCCTATGGAATATGACTAAGAAAGTTTGTCACTTCTGGAACTGTGGCTTGTACACGCAGGCACACATCTCTCTCATTAACTGTCTGAATTGGTAACTTGGCTCACGTTTGGTTAACAAATGGCGACATTTGCAGCCGGATAACATCAAAGCACTATTGCATTTTTTTAAAAACAATAAGGATTGAATTTTAAGTGCGAAGTCTCGCTTTTAAATATAAGAATATTTATTTACCCTTTGTTTTTGTTTCTCGTCACGTTCAAGTTTGGAGTGAAAACTTTTTTACTAGTTTTTATACCACCCAAAGTAAGGTCGCGAGGTGCTTTAAACGAAGCTAATCTTTGCATAGGATCAGAGCCTACCCCATTCGTTTTTGAACTTGATTTATCTTCAGACATTTTAAATATTGGAATTTAACGTTTTGTAATTACGGCTTATGTGAATTATAATATTAAAACATTTATACAAAATCACAAAATAAACATGCAATGGGATTGAACGTCAACATCCAATCACTGTCAAATTGACAGTAATGACATGTCAGGTCAATTTTTTTTTGTTTGGATCGCCCTTGCGGGCCGGCTAAAGTCCTTTCAACCATACTGCCTTGTCTTACGTAGCGTACAAATAATTTTCTTTACATATGTATTATTTACTTCTTCATATTGTATAACTTATTAATAGTCATTGTCCGTCAGTAAGTCAAGTCAATATTATTAATTCGGCGTTGAAAACCTAATTAAATCATTTCTCTGGAAATTTCTGTAGAATATGACATGACAGATCAAATACGGTTTTGGTTTTGTTTTGGTTCAATTACTTCCCTTATCCATAAAAAAAAATCGGTTGTCTGTAAAGTCGGTTTACTGACGATAGTTGAACGTGACAACGTCATAAGAAAATACTCATGTAATGGTTTCATTTTTCAAAAGAAAATTTTAATTTTATTTGTTTGATAGATATTTTGTATGGATCAAGCCTTAAATGAAACGCCTCAGAGCGAGGTAACGCCGCATACGTCATATTTTTTCGTGTGTGCAGCCGGCTCCATCGAATTATGAAACGTTGTCACGTCAAAAAAACTTATTATTTGTATTGGTAACTTAGAATAATAACGCATAGAAGGATAGTGTCGGTACTTAAGTGTTCAAAACCATAAAGCCAAAAATACTACATGCGCGCAGCCGATTACACACGTACACACGCACAGCATTAAACAAATTATGACAAATCGAGACTTACCCCCGTATTCTAAGTCGTAACCTCGAGATCGCCTCCACTCACACTCAAGGTAAGGAAGCTTCGAGGATCAAGTCAGATTTTTTATACGCTAGGTGCTTATCTATACATATAAAAGGAGAAGCTGACTAACATATCAACGCAGCGCCTAAAAATAAAAAAAAATGGGTGCGTGTACTTATGTACGCGCGTGAGAAGTTATACTTCTTTGGCATCATTAAAAAATAGTTTTTAATTGCATGCAAATAATTAATTACAATAAAATAATAGAAGGATTGGAAAAGGATAATCAACAAAGTTCAGTTTAATAGTCATCAAATTTAAACTAAAAGAATCTTAGATTGATCTTAGATATCAATAATTAATATTAAAAATTGAAAATTAATATATTTATATAATAATATATTTAATATATATATATATATATATATATATATATATATATATATATATATATATATATATATATATATATATATATATATATATATATATATATATAATTATTAAAAACAAAATTTAGAGAATAATAAATATATAAGACATAATTTGTACTAAATATTATAAGATTCTTAATTTTAAATGTTTATTATTGATTATTTAATATTTAAAAAATAAAATTAATAATAAATTCAAAAATTGAATTTAAGGTTAAGCAGACAGCTTCATACTGTTAATTTTGTGTCACAGATGCGCGCGCATCTTAAAATTTCACTCAATGAGCGGTTAAGCAGACAGCTTCATACTGTTAATTTTGTGTCACAGATGCGCGCGCATCTTAAAATTTCACTCATCATTTTTTCATAACGCGACTAAAGAAGTATAACTTCAATATAAGAGCTAAAACCTTGAAATTTTGCACAGGGGTTCCCTTTATAGCATACGGGAGCACTAAGAAAGGATTTTCGAAAATTCATCTCTTAACATTTTATCTTCTAGGGGAGGGCAGCTGCCCCCCCTGCCCCTACCTGGGTACGCCCATGATACGGGGGTTAGACGTTCTATTGATTATCGAAGTTAACTTTTTAACTAACGAATTAACTATTGGATTAACTATGCTCACCTATGTCTAACCTTCCTGGATAAATGAATATCTAACTCTCAAAGTTTTTCAATTCAAACTAGTAGTTCTTGAGATTCATGCGTTCAACCTAACAAACTCGTATCAGCATCTATAATATTAGGGCAGAAGTATAGATAACATCGAGGCACATGACATTTTTATTCTTTACCAAAAACCTTCCATAGACAAGACAAGTAAGACAACAGTCGTTAGTTTTAAAAATAAATCGTTATTGTGTACCTACCTATTGTATTTATTTACATGTATTGTTATTCGTTGAACGTTCAATTTCTCTGATTATTTTGAAGCTCAAATTTCTATGTTGAACTTTGTAGATATCCAAACTGCAACAGTCATATAACTGCACGTAGTAAATAGATTGTGGTTTTTGATCATATTGCCATCTATTTTATACGCCAAATTGATATCTGCGATGTCTGAATCATTATTTAATATCTTCGGTGATCACCTCACCGGGCAAGTATTAAAAAATGTTGCGCGCCAACCTTTGACAAATATCGGTAAGTTTTATCGTTATTAATTCTCTTTAAAATTAATTTCAATTATACGATTTTAATTACGTTTAAACATTTTAGTTCAATCCATACCGGCAACAGTGTGATATTTCTATTTAAATAAATGGATTTTAACTTAAATTGCAGAGAACATGGGTAAAACAGTTTCTGCAGGTCCAACAAAACCCAACGAACCTATTAAAAAATCCGAAGGACCTAAGAAATCATTTCTTTCGAACGCTGGAAAAACCCTCAGAAATACTCCTGTAAGAAATGCGCTCACTCCTCGAGCTATTAATGTAGGTTCTATGATATACAACGAAGAATCTAATGAGAGACTATGCGGAGAGGATGTGGAATTTCATAAACCATCTAACATATTTGGTGAGATATTTGTTTTAATTTTTGATATTTTCTAATGGTTTTGAATAGATTTTACTTTATGAAATTATTATTACATGTTAATTGATATTAGTCAATGCACTCTATTTGTATCAATGCACTCTATTTGTAACTAAATTTATTTTATAGATTAACTGTTGTTGCACTAATTAAAATACTTTTCACTGAAATGTAATTTAAAAAGGACTACAGTAGGGTAAACATATTTAAATGAGACATTTCTGTACATATATTTTATTTGTCTATCTTGCAATTGCAGATAAAGACTTAAGATTCCATTCCTGTTATAGGACATTCATAATTTATTATAAAAACATAAAGTCAAGCTTAATTGTTCTGGTAAATACATACATTTAATATTGCCTATTAGTTTGTGCCTGAGTACACATAATACTTCAATGTAATGGGGATTTGCTTATATGTACCTACTTCAATTCTTCTCCTTCTTAAATCTAGACTTCAACTTTTGAACTTAGTAGAAAATTTAACAAATCTTCTATTATCAGGCTCAGGAGTCACAACACACAAAGTATTGCCCAGCGTGGGAATCGAACCTGTGACAGTTGGCACAGTAGGTTGGTATCTTAATCTGTAGGCCATATTTGCAGTCTCATAAAAATGTACACACAATTATTCAGACGGAGACTCTTGGTGTGGGATGCTTTTTAAATTCAAACTTTCCATACCTCTATTGATATTTTGTACTTTACATAATTGATACACTTGGCATGCAGGGTGGTGATTTTAGTAGATCTGTTGAGATAGCTGCTTCTCATTATACTGATTCCTTTATTTTTTTGGGCTGGCTATGTTCTGGACACTCACTGCCCCACCGTATTCCGTCCCCTTCATCATTGGGCCAACTACTGGACCAAGTTTTCTTAAGTCCCTGGCCGACTTGGCAGGATAGGTACCCTTTCAGGTTCTACCGGATGATGACATTGTACTTTTAGAATTTATCTATGGAATTTATCCCACAAGAACTTTGAGTGTGTAAGCTTAAGTTAGCAAAACAAACCAAATTATATTTTTCAATTTGTAGACAACTATCAACGTGACCTATTTGACTGCTTGTACCTGCGAGAGCCAGAAATTTTGAAAGAGATATCACCACCAAACACACCACCACCTAACATTAAAAGACCCACCATGGATTTGATGGATTGTTCTTATGAAGATGAGTTCTTTAAAGGTATGTGAACATCAAATCATTCTACATAAGCCCCTTAGGTCCACCGCACATGCCCACACTCACATTGGCAGTCACGAGCCATGTGCAAGTGGCAGTATTTAAAACATATGGCGCAGTACCAAACTCCGCATTTGCTCTCACGTGTCGACGCAGGCATGTACATGAGCGTGTACGCGCGTGTCGGCTAGGTGACCGAGACATTGTTTTTGAGTGGCAGTATTTGCAAAATGGAGGAATTGAAGCTGTTCGGTAGAGACATTGACTGATGTACGACTCGTGAAAGCAAATGCGGACACATGCCCACCAATGTCAAAGCGCCATTGGCGCAGTGTCGTGAACGAGTGCGAGTGTGGGAATGCGCTGCGGACCTTAAGGGCACTTACCTATATGCTAACAAGCATGATACATTTCCCTCCAATTGTGGCGAAGCTTGGCAGTGGGATGTATATGAGCTGCAATGATAATGACGATGATATCATCTATGCAAGAGATATATATCAACATGTCTGACCATTGTGATGCAGTAGGTCAATTTCTCTCCTATTGTGGAGGAGGATCAGGCCCAACAGTTGGATATATATGAATTGAGAAGATGATGATTATAAGTATTTTATTTATTTACAGATGACTTCTCAATTGAAAATGTTTCTGATGATGACCTTGGTCTTCCAGAATTGCCTTGGATGTAAATAGCTCATAGTGACAGGTGTTTCGACATCAAATATATAAAATAAGGTAGCTTATAAGTTTTCTAAGAGAAAATTGTAGAAAATAAATATTTTTTTTTATCTTCAGGCGTATTGCCTGAAGATAAAAAATGTATTAGTTGAACCTATCAAAGATTTAAGTGAAGGAAAATTAGAGGATTCCTTTACATGAATTCTTTGAGACAATTTTCATGATAGCCATTATTTTGCTCTCTTAAGGTGAGCGAGACAAAGAGCAGTGTCTAAAAGTTGATTATTGATATTAAGTCTTATTACTGGACTATATAACCAGGGTTTTAGTAAAGAAGTGGCTTTGATTTTGTGAAAACAATTGTATCTATTTTCTAAAACCTGTAAATAAATTTATGAGCAGCATATTCATTATAACTTTTAACAATTGTCTAACATCCAAGTCTTGCAACCGGGCTGTCAAAATTGTAAGAAAATCGTACAGCAGTGGTGGTCCAACTTGGACTCGGGCGTGCATCCAGCTTACAAAAATGGTTACAGCCATCCAGAAGTCAGCCTACAAACTTGCTTATCATCAGTAAAATTGTTATAAAAATTCAGTATTAAAATAGCTTTATTTAATTCTATTTTGATTTAAAGATCACCATAATGCCATAGTCCACCCAACACCAAAATCTATAAAAAGATTTTATCCCACCGTTGCTATTCACACTAAGCTATATATTTTCATCAGTTGACACATCTGCACATGAAAGTCACCATTCAAGCTGATGTCGAAGCAGGGAGAGGCGCGGTGTCCGGGGACGTGAGAAAAATATACTCCTCAAAATGTTGTTTATTTGGTCGAAAAAATATTTATAGTTTGGGATGTAATACATATTATAGCACAATGTGAATAGTCTTGTACAAAATGTATGACGAGAGATAAAATATTTTATCTCAAGATCATCATCTTGCTCTTATCCCAATTACTTGGGGTCGACGCAATATGTCATCTGTTTTGACATATTGCAAAAAGTTTCGGCAAATGACTTTTATGACCGGCCGCCTGCCTGACGTCAACCCTCCTTGGGAATGTAATCGTTGACCCAAATGGTACCAGATGGAGTTGGTCCGGGTCAATCTAGGGCTCTTAGTCGTCTTTTACGACACCCACGAGCAAAGCAAGGGTTGGTAGTATTCGAAGCCGCTACCACACAGCACCCATGTCTCCCATGCACCCATATCTCAAGATGTAATATACATATTATATCCCATAGTCAAAAACCGGCTTTAACATAACAATATGGGATTTCCACCTTTCGCTTCAGTATTCCATATAATTACTTATTCTTATTGAAATTCTGATGTATTAGGATTTTTTCATTGCATTATGACCAGTTTTGTTACTTTTATTTTACAAATGAGTCCCGGATGGTTCGTCTGTATGGTTTAAACATAAATGTGGCTGTTATTGAGATCCAAATAAAAAACTCAAGTCTTCAGCACAGAAGGTTGCTACGATATCTGCACAGTTAAGAATTATAACATGTATAAAAGTGTAGGGTTGACATAAATTCCGCCATGGATAGCCTAGTTACCAGGCATTCTTGTTGTCTGCCCACTACACCGTTTTATACTATGACCGTACCGGACGAAAAGTAATAAGACAACATGGATTGGAGCATGACCACACCAGCGAAATATACTCGCAGTGTTTTCGACGATCTGTGTGTGCCATGTGATGATGTTATTTGGTGATGGTATGTTCTAGTGGGCAATCTCATATTTATCAATCTAAAAATATTGTATTTTGTGTCGTGATAAAGAATCCTACTAATATTGTAAATGTGAAAGACTGATGATTTTTGTTACTATATCACACAATAGATTTGGATGAAAATGGGCATGTAGATAGATAATTTACTGGATTAACACAGGCTTTCCGGGTTGAGAGCCCTCGGCGCTCACCCATAGCCAGCGCAAAGCTGTGAAAGCCATCTGCGGCTAATAGCTATACACACACAAAAAGAAACAGGATCATTTACTGGATGAACTAAGTAAATAGTTGGTAATTTTATTAAAACCGGTATATTTACAGAAATATACACTACATAACTATATATACATTTTGTTCATATCTTTCTTAGTAGTGACTAGCAACCCGCTCTCGCTTCGCTTTTAGTCGTTTTACCCGCGTAGTTCCTGTTCCCGTGGGAATACCAGGATAAAATATAGCCTAGGTCCTACTCCCTGATATTATAGCTTTCCATTGGTGAAAGAATTTTTTAAATCGGTCCAGCCGTTTTGAAGATTACCCGGAACAAACAGACAGACAAAAAAAATATAAAGTGATTTTTAGGCATATGTATAGTGCAAATAACCATGTGAGCATGAAAAAGGCCTATTATTTTGACATTACAAACAGACACTCCAATTTTATTTATTGGTATAGATTTATAATATAATCCACCATGGACTTTTCAAAGGATTAGTATAGATATTGACCATCAACTTGCCAAACCTCTCTGGGAATGTTAATGGTGAACTATGTATTTACCAATTACACCTCATTCTTCTTTGATTAAATATTTTAATATTATAAATCTTATATATAATTTTCTATTTAAATATATTCAGTCTTAAAACTACAAATAACAGTTTAAGTAGCTATGTTAAATACTTCTTGCCTAAAAATTGAACCTTTTTCTCAAATGCGGGTAATGTAATAAGTGTGTCCTCTTTGTAGAATGGGTTAAGCATTAGTTTTATGTATGCCTCGTACACATCTGTGAAAAAGTTTTTAATGCCATCTTCATTGCGGGCATCATGCACCATTATGAAGCGCATCTGAAAAATAAATGTGAAAATTAGAAAAAAAATTAGCAGTCAAGAAATTATCATCTCAATTCATATACATTCCACTGCTGGGTTCGCACCTCCTCCATAATAAGAGTGAACTTGACTTTACTATACCATGTTGGTCAGAGAAAGATAAAGAACTAAGGAAAAATTCTCATGTTTCTAAGGCTGTTTGTTCGCTAGAAATCAGATAATAGCATCATAGTAGGGTATAGACCTCACAAAGAAGAATAATGTTGTAATAACCACACAGACACAAACACGTTAATGTATAAGATTGAGCCGGAGAGAGAATGAGGTAAAGGATAAAGAAGTTTCACTTCTGCCATGCATACTTTGTACACATGTTCTTTTTTTTATTACTACTCCCACGGTAAAGGATGGCAAATAAGGATAACCCATTACGAAAAATGTGAATTACATAAAGAACTATATAGGTAAATCAAACCCACAATACTCAGCATGAGATCAATATCTATACCAATAAATAAAATTGGAGTGTCTGTTTGTAATGTCAAAATAATAGGCTTCTTTCATGCTCACACGGTTATTTTCACTATACATATGCCTAAAATACACTTTATATTTTTTTTGTCTGTCTGTTTGTTCCGGGTAATCTTCAAAATGGCTGTACCGATTTCAAAAATTGTTTCACCAATAGAAAGCTATAATATCAGGGCGTAACCTAGGCTATATTTTATCCCGGTATTCCCACGGGAACGGGAACTACGCAGGAAAGACGACTGAAAGTGAAACGAGGGCGGGTTGCTAGTTTATAATAATTATACAATATGTGCAGCCATACTTTCCTTTTACTTTTTCCATCACTCCATGTTAGTTGGAATTTATGTTGCAACATTAATAAAATAGACATACATAGCGATAATTAGCATAGTGATAAAGTAAGAATACAATTCACCACTCCCTATCTTAATTGAGGATTTTGTGAAAGACTTGGATATAAAATAACATCTATGTAAGAAAGAGAAAACATGATATAAAATTCTACACCAATCTGTCTGAAAAGCACAGTATTGTAGGTCAACTTCCCTCCTAATGTGCTGAAAGTTTAAGCCCAGAAGTGTAACATATAAGCTGAGGTGATTAGGTATGTTAATTTACTCTTCGAAGCCTTAACACATTGACTGCTGTCATATCAAGTACATTGCGATGCGGCGAGCTGGCACACGCAATTGTGTGCGGCCCGCACTTTTTTTAAAACACTTTTTTCAGCTTTAAAAAAAAATTAAACTACTACTATTATAAATAAAACCATATTTGATGTGACATCTGTATAACGAACTGATGAATAATTACATGACATAAGCTACAAATTTGTAATAAATACATACGTCAATCGCTGCCCACATACACGCATACACATTCACACACAAACAAACACTCATACACACAAAAATGAAAAAGCAAACTCATCATACAACAGCACATACTTCATAATTCAATTCATTAATGTTATTTATATTGTTATCATTCTTATTGTAAGTTATTTTATTTTTTTTTCTTTTTCTTTTCTCTTTTTTTATTTTTCTTATATATTTGAGGAAAGGGGTTTTCTGAAAACCAGCCCTGCATAATTTCTATGCAGCACAATGCTGAGCATTTCCCTATTGTCAAAATAAATTAAAAACATGTATTATAATTATTAGTTATTATGTGACAATAAATGCTATTCTATTCTAATGAATACACGCCAAGGGTGTTATCGCCGTACACGCATGAGTTATTAAAAACACGCATGTGTTTTCCCGCAGGCAACATGTAAAAGGAAAAGATTTATGATGTGTATATATAAATACCTGGCTAGCAGTCACAAATGCTGAGACAAACCATTGATTAAATTTGTCAACTGACTTCAAGTAAGTATTTGTGACTTTCCACATATGCTCGTCAACAAGATCTAAAGCTGCATGAGCTATGAACTGATTTAAATGTCTGTTGTCCTCTTTCTGAAATATATTCATAATCTTTATTAGCTTATTGCGCATGGTGTGTGCATGCTTATAATATTAATAGAAGTAATATTTGCAAACAATACTCAACCATTACTAAGGGCTGGTAAACAGTTTTGAGCTTTACCATATAGCAAATATGTCGAAAAATAATGGAATACTATTATGTGTGATGACGGAGTAAGAATACAATTCACCACCCCATCTTACCCATTGGTGTCGTAAAAGACGACTAAGCAATATATTATGCATATAATAACTGTGCAAGTGAAGGAAAACTTGAAATAAAACCCTACACGAACCTGCGTGACCAGCGTGGTGCAGTACGTCGATGTCCCTTATATTGCGGAGGAGGTTCGAGCCCAGCAGTGGGACGATAATATAGTAAGTTATAAGTCCTATTAAATTAAGGCTACATGTGTATCTTATTTGTTTGATAAGTTCCCTTACCTTTGGTTCTTTGCTGACAGGAATGAAATCCATTTCAAAAATTGGATTGTCTGAATGGCCTACAATTACGAAGTAGTATGTTCCTGCCGCCATTTTGATGTATTGTATTTATAAATGAATATCAGTTATACTGTCAAATTATTATATTCGTCTATTTGGAAATAGCAGCCACATAATATATAATTGCTGAGATTTTTGAATACCAACAAGACTGCCCTTATGTCAATTATGGCAATCTGACAACTCGCATAGGGATAAAAAATCGATTTTTATCCTACAATGATCGATTTTAATATTACGAATTATTATTTTCACCACCGCTTTTACGATTCCCTTGGAATTTACTATATTTATAGAGAATTACCCATTATTATTGCATTAATGCCCACTGTTCTTCCATATTCGGCTATGGTGTGCTTTCTGATTATTTATGCTCATTAGACGTGAGCGTTATTTCACGTCATTAGTTACAATAACTAATTACGCGACTTGTAACTGAATCACTAGTTACGAGTCGACAAGAAAAGAGGTGATTTTTTTAACTGCGTTATACTTAACACAACTCACAGATATGAGATAACAATATTATATTCGAGCGAGCGAGAAAGAGCCGACAGCACCACGATGACTACGCTAAGTACATTTCTTTCGTATCGCGGCCGAGCGAGCGAGCGAGATGGCTAATCGAATGACACGAAATTATTCCAAGTAATCCGACCAAATACCGAACACTCACGAGCCGTGGTATGCAACAAAGACAAAACAGCGTCACAATACATTTTGTACGTTTAATTTTCATACGTAAAATTGCATTTATAGATAATAAAATAGTGATTTTTGTTTATAAGTAATTTCAACGGCTTGCAATTGCAGGAAACGAAGCGAGTGTTATTTTGAAATTTAAATTTAAAGTAAAGAATTTAATTTATTTATTTATTGTTTTAGTTTGTTGTTTTACTAATAAAATCATCATACATTATACAGTGCATATAACAATGAAAAAAACTGTAAATATATCAAAAGTGTAAATAAACTGTAAATATAATCATTGAATATACATTCAATTTAGTTTTAAATACGTCTGCATTAATATAAATTTAATTAAAATAATGGTTACATAATAACTACTAATCAATCGTAAATACATATAATGCAGTCAGTCCTCAATCTGAAAAAGTATAAAGGAAGTTAATTTATTGATTTAACTGTATAGCCACAAATTTATTTTCGTTTCGCGTATATACCTAGTTAGTGGAGCTATTCATACAATATGCAAACAATCACAGTAGTTGTATACAAATATGTCGTTACAAAAATCACTAGTTTTGAAACTCGTGACGTCGACCAAGAATCATACAATATGCAAACAATCACAGTGGCTGTATACAAATAACTACTTACAAAAATCACTAGTTTTGAAACAAGTGACGTTGACCAAGAAACTAGTTTCGTTACGTTTGTTAAAAATAACGTAACGACCCACGTCTAATGCTCATCATACAAACTTTCGCATAAAGCAGAATCGCAGAATGAATCGTTGAAAACCTATTGATTCTCCATGGCTGGTTACAGTTTATGTGACGTTACATTGATTCGTATATATGATGACCTCTATAGTACCTAAAGTAATAAATAAGACAAGTAAATAAAACCAAAAACGTTTTAATCGTGACATATTGGGTATCTAATGTTTGGGCTTGATTACCTCATTTCATAAAAATGTATAAGAACATGTAGTATCTGATGGTAGTTCTTTATCAACACAATTTAAAACTATACATATTTTCAATGTCGCACATTCTTGAACAAACCAAAATATTTTAATCATACTATGCTGGGTATGAAATGGCAGAACCTAATAAAAACATTTCAAAAATACATACATAAGTACATGCGTACGCGACGAAATAAGTGATCGGTAGTTATTAGCCGAGGATTCTATTTAATAAGCATGATGACCTTAGTTATGGGTTCAAATTAATTTAAATGCAAAATATATTCAAATACTAAAACCCAACTTCTCAAACACAAAAAAAAACGTATGAAATTGTTCATGATTAAAACTATGGACGTAAACCTTGCTACCAGAACAACATATTGTTACAGTATTAAACGATCATATTTTTTATAAGAGATTATTCTAACACTTTACGTTGATTATTAAAGTCAATTACTAATCGATTTATCATGTAGGAAAAAATCGATTAATTAATAATCGATTTTTATGTAGAACGTGCAACCCTAAACTGGCGTAATCGTAAATCGTTAGTTTAAACCGAATTAAAAAATTGACAAGTCTTGTATAGCAATGTTACTCATAACTTATAGATAAAAAAACCTTGCTTCATAAACACTCAACAACTCTAAAGTAATCAAAAGGCTCGGCAAGTAATACAAGCTTATTTTAATCAGTGTCGAGTGAATTTATTTTGCCTTTACTTTAAATATAATACATAATAGCCTTACACTTTTAAGTGTAAACATGATTGTATGTCAACAACTTAATACACCAATAAAATAATTCAATACAACAATATGAAAAATTAAAGCATTGAATACAATTAAAAAAAAAAATGAACGTGCGTACAAAGTACGCATGTTAGAAGTGAAGTGAAACTTTTTTATCCTTTATCTCATTCTCTCGCCGGGTGAATCCTATACATTTAGGTGTTTGTGTCTCTATGGACTCGCTTTTTTGTTTCATCGAGTTTGAAATCACGACGATTCGAAAGCAGTTTCACTTCAGAGTACATTTTGACTTACTGACGGACCATTACTGACATGAAGAAATTGATAATTTGAAAAGTAAATTATAACTCGACAATGGCAAAAATGGCTTGTATTAATAGCTGATTGCCAAGACAAAAAAAGAAGAAGAGTACGTAATATTGTAACGTTCCCGCCAATACTTTACAAACAAAATGAACAAGGGTTATTTGAAAAAAGAATTTAAAGCGGGATTGAACCTCAAGTTTCGAACTTTGTATTTATGACAAAATGAACAACAAGAAAATGAGTACAAGTAATTATGAATGTTCTTTATTAAAATACTTTGTTACCCCATTTTATGATAATAATCTTAGAATAATAACGTATAGAAGGATAGTGTCAGTACTTGGAACTTTAAAAATTTGAATCTAAAAATACTAATGGCGCGCAGACGATTATACACGCACACACGCAAACCACTATACAAATTATGAAATCAAAATTTGTTTTTATTAACATAAATCGTCGGAATAATTTTAAAAGTAATGTTAAAAACCTTTTTATGTTTTTCAAATGTGTTGTGACAGCATTTGAATGCATAAACCGTCATAATTACCTATTTATTTTTTAAGAGTTGCGTACGTTCGTGCAGTTCTGTGCTCCATTAGGCTCCAATTGAAATGCCTCACTTTTTGTGCGTGAACTTACCTTCTATATGTTATTATTCTAAGATAATAATATTAACATCTATATTTTAGTTTATAAAAGACTGCTTTAATTGAACTCGAAACAAGTTATAGACGCACATATTTAGAAATCTAATGATTTCTGATTTACGAGTATTTCACATTGTAAATAAAATTATTTTTACAGATTTTATTGCGGTTATATTTGATTCTTGATTTCCTGACATTTCGAACACTTTACTATTCGTTCCGCCCGTGACTATGATTATGAATCAAAAATAAAATACAAACGCGATAAAATCCGTAAAAACAATATAGAATTCTGTTGACTGCTATACTACTGCTGTTATATTAGCATAAAACAGTAACTTGTAAGCATTCACATACTTCGTCGTTCCTATCTTTTATATTTTCATACTAGCAGCCTTAGAATAATAACGCATAGAAGGATAGTGCCCAATGGGCACTATCCTTCTATTCTAAGGTATGGGCACTGCCCATACCTTAGAATAATAATGTATAGAAGATATAAGGATATAGATATAGAAGATAGATATAAGAATATGGCTTATGGTAGTCTGAAGCTTCGTTGAAATTGGCGCGAAAGTCAGAATCAATTGTCTATTGCAAGCTCAATGTTATAACAACACATCATCATCATCTCAGCCTATATACCTATGTCCCACTGTCGGGCTCAGGCCTCCTCCATAATGGGAGGGGAAATTGACCTACTATTCCATGCTGGTCAGACGTGTTGAAATAGGGTTTTGTTTCGAGTTTCCCTTGTACAGAGGTTATATGCTTGTTGTAGTATATTAATTATGCCCTTAGTCGGCTTCTACGACTTCCACGGGCAAAATAGGGAGTGGTGAATGATATTCTTATCCACCACACGGAACGTTATAACACATTGCTCGTACTAAATCTCAGTTATTTACCATTTATTAAATTTTCTTTTCGTCATCTTAGGTCATATGCATCCGCGTGATAGGCTCGAGCCGCCTCCATAATGGCAACGAATTTGAACTATATTACACTGGTCAGACGGGTTAGTATGGGATTTTATTTCGAGTTTAGATTTTCTTGCATAGGTGTTTTATGTATATTATCTTTGTATATAAATTTATTGTGTATGTGTCTATGTCACTGAACTCCTAAACAACTGGACCGATGTTGATGAAATTTTTTGTGCATGTTCAAGGGGATTTGAGAATGATTTAGATTCACAATTAGATCCGGTGGGTGGCGCTTTTTTGTACAGAACAACTTCTGTTGGGTCGGCTAGTAATCCTATATTATCTTTTACGATTCGGTACGAGAAAATTTATTTCTTAAAGAAATGAAGTAGTGAATTGAATTCACACTTCGACACTAAACAGAAAGTAGATTATTCTATGAACCAGTATTTTTTTCAGATTCTTGGAGTATTCCCATCGACAAATTAATGTTATGGAACGGTAGTTGGACTAAATACGATCAAAAAATCTGCAATTTATACCTCCGTGTTGTCTATGATCAACTTTTAATAACAGCAGATATTAAAATATTGGAGTCATTTAATATGCACCATAAAATGAAAGGGATTTACAAAGATGACATTATGATTTTAATTATTAATAATAATATTAACGGAGTAGGTATCTAATACGTATTAAACTGTATTTTTTTTTTATTTTATCCATAAAAAGAAGTTTCAGCACTTTTTGTTAATAAAATCGGTAGATATAGGAGATTAAAATATAATAAAAACTAGAATGTAATGGAATTTTATCTTGTGTTAAAATGAAATATACGGTACCTAATTAAAAGCATTTTAATAATGACAAAGAAAGCAATACAAACAATATGACATCAACGTCGCAATCTTCATACTAATCTGCGCCTGAATCGTGCGAGAAATGAATAGAATGTTTATTTGTACTTAACACGTTCCCTGCGCCATCATTTTCAAAGAACTTTCAGCTGGTGCTATGGAGACCTAAAAGATCTCATAACTAACCTATCCTTTGGTGCGTTTGAGACCTAATCAGTCTCCTAAAAATACGCTTTTGAAAATAATTTATATACTACTGTGAAAATAATATTACCACTGTGCGTTAGGGACCTAATCCATCTGGTTTTTTTTTGTGTCCTTGAATTCACCTTTACGTAGGAAGCAAATATGTATATTTATCTTACTCATACTTAAAGTACACGTTAGCGCAAGGAGTGAAAAAACACGATTATAGTCAACGCACAATACAAAAGTCCTAAAGAGATCTAATAGATCTCGTAACGCAACGAACGTGTTAATACAGCAATACCCCGCACTTAAGCGATAGGTAGGATAGGACCGGGCGATAATCGCGTAAGTCGAATTCGCGTAAAACGGGATTACATTTTACTATCAAAAATCTAAATAGAAAAATATATTTATTTGTAACTAGTTCAAATAAAACAATTTTAACGAAAATAATAAAATATTAGTTAAAAACAATAGACATTTTATGAATAAAATAAGTAAACCTAAGGCCGGAGCAGATAAATAGAAAAACCGCGTATCTTTCAGTTCGCGTAAAACGGGGTAGCGTAAGTCGGGGTATTACCACAGTATAGTCATCTATCAGTAATGTATCTCGGCCGTAACCTTGAATTAAATGACTACATCCATGCGGTATGTCTATGTAAACATGTGATAGGGCTGCCCGCCTCCAGCATTTTAATTACATTTGCCTACTTTGTGTTTCCATTTAGTTTTGTATATACTTTTCTTATATAAACAAATAAAATACTTTGTGAATTGAATAGGAAGTGTTCAATAAGAATGCGTGTTGATTTTTGATTGGTAGTTTTTAATTAAAAAAAACATGTTTATGTTTAAATAACAAAATCTAGTAACAGACAGACGGTCAAATTATTTTTTTCTAGTACTATTCATACACACAGTACAATAGACATCTGTTATTATTAATAATAAAATACCACGTCTAAGCGTACCTACCGTAACATGATTCATGAACCGCCTATAACTACCTATTTCACTCGTGTCAATCACTTTATTTATTAATCCGGACAACTTTTTTTCGAGAGAATAAAGGAAATACTTATACACTAAAACGACACACATTATGTACCTACCTAATAGTAAGTAAAATTATTTTATAATAGGTAAGATTTCAGAGTTTGCAGGTAATCTAAAATAAAGTTATCTCTGGATTCGTTATTGACGAATTCATGCAACCAAAAACAGCACAATATACCCTACTTGTCATATTAAATATGTATGTGTATTATTATGAATTTTAGTGAAAAATTCGCGCAGTTATTGTTAAAAAAATAACACACCGTTCGCTCGTCACTGCAGCACAGTCGCGACTGTCTGCATGCCGAGATCGAGGCGCGTAGGTATAGCTCGCGTTTCGTCCGTTTGTTTGAAGTTGGATTACTGGTTGATAATATTACCGTGGTATTACTGTATTGTGTTAATAATCAAATATCTACCTAATTCTTGTAGTCATATTGATCATCGATATCATCATTTCAGCTCATATACGTAGCACTGCTGGGCTCAAGCCTCTTCCAGCTTATAGGGGGTAAGAGCGCCCGCAGACATACAATTGTAAGTTGGCCGATTAAATCGCAAATAGGTGTATTAGGTGTAGTTACTTATGCTAGTCCGCACATCTCCAACTAGATCGTCCAACTAATTAATTGGACACTGATCGTATCAGAATCAAGATTCCCTTCCGATTACGCACAATTAAAAAGTTGTCCAACTATCGGTCAACTGCTTGTTAGCATGGTTATCCTATGCAAGTTCGCACACTATCCAACTTAGTTGGACAGTTGCACGGCAAGATGTAAGATGACCACACGCATGCGTGTGATTTCCCCACGCTCGCATCTTCGTCGACGGATACGATGTCTGTCTCCCGATCACTTGTTGTAAACGAAAAAGTAGAAGAGCTCATAGAGGAAGTTCAAAAAAGGCCAGGGTTGTACAAAAAAGACTTGAAACAATTTATCAGGGTAATATCTGAGTTTAGAATGCAATGTATGATGCTTCCCATATTGTAATCTGTTACTTAATATGGGATGCACCCAAAATGTTTTCTATTGTTTTCGTCTTCTTTTTATTAATAGAGCAATTAAAAGGTTTTTTCCGCATTTTCACACACACGTAACGCGCTGGCAATACTGGCACCGACTAAATCGATCAAGTCTGCGGCTTGTCTATACCAATAAATAAAATTGGAGTGTCTGTTTGTAATGTCAAAATAATAGGCTTTTTTCATGCTCACACGGTTATTTGCACGACACCTATGCCTAAAATAGCAATTAAAAAATTTTTGTCTGTCTGTTTGTTCCGGGTAATCTTCAAAACGGCTGGACTGATTTCAAAAATTCTTTCACCAATGGAAAGCTATAATATCAGGGCGTAAACTAGGCTATATTTTATCCCGGTATTCTCACGGGAATGGGAACTACGCGGGTAAAACGACTATAACCTATAACCGAAGCGAAGCGAGGGCGGGTTGCTAGTAACCAATAAAATAAAATTGGTCAACTAAATTATAAAAGTACGCAATTTAGTCGTGCGATAGTCGCCCAACTTGCAATTGTATGCCTGCGGGCTCTTTAAATTGACCTAGTTTACCACGCTGGTCAGTCGTGTTGCTATAGGGGTTTGTTTCAAGTTTTCCTTCTCGTACCTAGATTTTATATACATATTTAATCCCTCACTCGCCTTTTACGACAACTGTAGGCAAGAAAGGGGTGGTATTCTTACTCCGTCACCACACGGGAAAGTAAGGTAGGTTGGGGTAATAAGGCCTGTCGGTTAATAAGGCCTAAGTGATAAAAATACAACTTAGAATGATAGACTTCGCACAAGTTTCTATTTTTTATTTATATTTGATAGTAGTTGATGTTTATATTCAATCTATACCAATAAATAAAATTGGAGTGTCTGTTTGTAATGTCAAAATAATAGGCTTTTTTCATGTTCACACGGTTATTTGCACGACACCTATGCCTAAAATAGCAATTAAAAAATTTTTGTCTGTCTGTCTGTTTGTTCCGGGTAATCTTCAAAACGGCTGGACCGATTTCAAAAATTCTTTCACCAATAGAAAGCTATAATATCAGGGCGTAAACTAGGCTATATTTTATCCCGGTATTCCCACGGGAACGGGAAGTACGCGGGTAAAACGACTATAACCTATAACCGAAGCGAAGCGAGGGCGGGTTGCTAGTTAATAATAAAAGTGCTTGAAATGGTTTTTATTTTATTTGAAATCTTCCTTAGCTATGCCTTATTACCCGCACCTATCTTATATTACGACTTACATTTCAGCTAAGAAAAATAAAATTTCAAATCAAATCGAATCTAGCACAATGTTTAGAGGTACTCGGTAGTCATTTCCCTGTGGTAGCTCATAATGGATCGACAGCTAACAGTGTCATGAACACTAAATATAGAAATATCAACGAAATATTGAAGCATGCATTGGAATTTAAAGGTATATATACAAACTAATTATATTTCCACCAGACTTCCCAACTGTAACCGCTATACTTATAGTTGACGATTATCTTTAATAAGTTTTCTATACAAGACAGGGTATGCCATATGGCAGGGTCATTCATTGGAGGGGTTGTCAATTACCACGCTGAGCAGAGGGGTTGTTAATTATCATGCTGGGAGAGGGGTTGTCAATTACCACGCTGGACAGAGGGGTAGTCATTTACCACGCCGGGCAGCGTGGTAGTCAATCACCACGTTGGCAGAGTGGTTGTCATTTGCCACGCTGGACAGAGGGGTTGTTAATTACCACGCTAGGTAAGAGGAGTTGTCAATTACCATGCTGGACAGAGGGGTCATTAATTACCACGCTGGGCAGACCAGTAGTCAATTACTACGCTGAAAATGACAATTACCACATTGGCAGACTGGTTGTCAATTACCACATTGGGCAGAGAGGTTGTCAATTACCACGCTGGGCAGAGGGGTGGCGACCGTAGTAAGATATTAAACCTTTTCCAGAAAACCGCTTCTGTCCATTTTCTCGGTAAACTCTGAGTCGATTTTCATAACTTACATTATAGTTCATCTAATCTAAGAAGTTCATTTTGACGTTTCGCATTGTTTAATACACAATAACCTTGGTCAAACGGGTACACATCATTGCAAACAATAAATCTTAAATTTTTAAAAACTATTAAGTTATTTATGTAATTAACGTTGCAAGAAAGTCTTAATATTGTTGCTTGCACAATAATCTAATGTTGAAACACGTAAAACTAATTTAAAATAATAATAACATGTAAAATAGTAATTGTTATTGACGATGTTACAATGGCACGTCATCACGTCCTATACAGTAGTGCTTGACAACTTCCTATTCACGAATATTCAAATAATCGATAAAAAATTAGAATAATATTACTAATCGAATAGACTAAACTTCGTCCGTGTGGTGACGGAGTAAGAATACAATTCACCACTCCCTATCTTGCCCGTGGATGTCGTATAAGACGACTATGGGATATAATGTGCACATAACATCTGTGCAAGAGAAGGAAAACTCGAATTGAAACCCTATACCAACATGTCTGACCAGCATGGTATAGTAGGTCAAATTCCCTCCCATTGTGAAGGAGGCCCGAGCCCAACAGTGGGACGTATGTGGGCTGCGATGATGATGATGAGACTAAACTTTCAAAATATTTTTATTAAAATAAAACCGTGATTCCACTTTCCCTTGCATTGGCTGAATTGTAAGCAAAATCGCCACTTATCATTCAAGAACAACTAAACTGACTTTTTGGTTGAAATGCAATACCCCTAAAAGCACCCACCTGGTGAGCCACCGTCACCAAGACCCAGTACTGGTGGCTATGGGAGGAAATACGGCATGATAGGGATTTTGCGCTCTGCTCTATCGTCGCCCAGAACAGTACGGGTGGAGTGCGACCTCGCCATGACCTGTCAAAAATAAACCCTACAAGCAAAACTCTATTGAATTGAGTTACTCTGCACAACCTAGTCGGTAGTGCAGCCATCTTGGAAGCGGACTGTGCGTGTGTTTTGTGTTGGTGTGAAACTTTTTTTGGTCTCGGCTCTACTTTGGACTGATCTGGCTTTAAATGTTGACCTTAGCTCCAACCATACTTGACTCTGTTTACGCAAACCTTATTTATTGTTAAAATAATGTCTACAAAAGGACGTAGTTATGCTTTGAACGCTCGTGATTTGATTGTGAAATTACACGAATATTTTGTACGTGAGTCACAAAACGGTGGGCCTCTACTGCCAGTGACACAAGTACAGGAACATGTTGCCGAGGCACTAGGAATTGGTAAGCGTAAAGGGCTCAAATTAACGGTAGTAAATATCTTAGTGTATTAAATATCTTGAATGTGAAATTTAAATTTTATTATATAGGTATTATACTTAATTTTCCATTTATATGATCAATGTAGCAATGTTTAAGCCCATATGTTTTACAGGCTACGCAGCACGCCACAATAGGAAACCACCCTTCACAGTAAAGAAAATGGACCTTTTGTTGAAGGAAGCATGTTCCCAAAGTCTCAAAGGCTGACTGGTTCGAAGTGGCGGAGAAAAAAAAATATAATGAATGATTTTGACAGATGTAAATTTCGTCAATTTTATTGATAATGAAATAATTGTTAATGTTCGCGACGATGATACTTCAAGTAATAGCAGTGATTGTGAATAAATAACTATTTTCGAATCTAGTTTTTGATTTTACTTAACCCAATCCTACAAAATATGATAAATAGATTTTATGCTGAAATAATTAAATTTGTTTAGTATTAATTTAGTATTTAATTTATTCATCTCCTTTTTGAGAAAAATAAAATAAACCGATTATTAATTAAAAAGAATCAATATCGATTTCTCACTAAAATCGCATGTTTTCGATAGCGATTATTTGGTTCACATACCTAATATACAACTTACTTTGACACTTGTCAAAATGCACTTCTTAGATTTAGATAGACTATGCAAATTTGTGGCAACCCTACGCCGCTGAAGCCATAATAAGAAGTTGAAGTTAGATAGACTATATTAAGTATGGCGGCATCTGTATTCTATTTTCGTTGCCAGTGTAGAAAAAAGTTTCGGGTAAAATTTAATTTAAAATGTGATAAATTAAAATTTATTTCTTATTACATTATTTGTTTAATTAACACTAATATTTGCAGTTTTTTAATTATGACTATTATTCGCAGAAAACAATACAACATACTCGAGCGTGCCAAATGACTTTAATAACTTCATCAAGTTATGTCTCCTAGACCCAAGTTTCCCACAAATGATTTCCGAAACTGAAAAAATACTCAACAAAGACATTCTTAAGAAATAAATTTTAATAATTTCTATAGCCATAACTTTTTATTAAAGGTTGTCTCAGATTATGGAACAGCTGTTCCAGTATGTTCTACTTGAACAGTCGTGGATCGTACTTGAATGTATATTATACAAAAAACAATAAAACATAATAGTTATAGTGATTTTAAAACTATGCGTCTACGAGTCTGTGCCTTAAATGCTATATAGGTGTTGTAGTTTTGGGTTAAAATAAACTCTTGTAGTAGTCCAGTCAAGATAGGCCCAAAAACGCCTTCGTGCTTGCAAAAGGTCGTGTAGTCACGAATTTTTGATATGTTGTTAGGACTCAAATGAACATAAAAATATAAAATTTGCAACTTCCAAAGTGCTGTGCTAACGGTAGGATGACCATAAAACCATAAAAATGTTGGTAATTTTTCAGATTTTGTTGAATATCTTAGTTAAGGAAGGGTCTGAGATCTTTGGTTGTTATGAAACATTAGAAGTACACTAAATAAGCTACAATTTGAGACTAAAACCAGCTCTATACCGTCTTTGGTTCTTAAGATATAGTTCTTCAAACATAGCCGACATTTTCAAAAAAGTGGATGCTTTTCAAAATAGTCGCCTATTTTGTGTAATATCTTCTATAATACACATTTCACACCAAAACTTACTATAACAAAGTTGTAGTAAATTCAATCAGCATTTATTTGAGATCAAATTTGTACTTGTTGAACTAGCAGTTCCCTCAAAAACGGCAGATAACGAAAACCAGTTATATGTGGGATTTGAGAGGCAATGCAAAAAACTGTTTTGACGTCTTTTTTACCCTATACTTGGCACATTGTATGATCTGATACGTAGCACTTTGAAAAAATCTACTGCATTATAAAGATGTTATTTTAATATAATTATGTTATAATACGCTCCCGAATATTTATAGATATTGTATTATTTCTTTTTTATAATAATGGGCAACATCAAAACAGTAGTAGAACGAAAGATAGCAGACTCGTCATGTGCGTCTACGCAACGCAAGGTAAAAAAGTTATTGTTTTTATTTATTTTGAACTAATCTTGTTGAGAAGTGGCTTGATTCGAATAGATTTTTTTTTTTTTTTGCATACGGTGGCAAACGAGCAAACACTACACCTGGTGGTAAGTGTTGCTGCCGCTCATGGACCTTTACAAGGCCGTTGCCTACCGCGAAGAAAGCGAAGGGAGTGTGAATGCGTGCATTGAGGCTCGGTGATACCAAGGGCACCACCAAAACCCTCCACACGCAATCACCCTCAGAAAGTTGGGCTTCCGGCTCTCTCGCTCACCGAACGAAGCGCAGTAACAAATTGCTACTACTCAAAGAAAAGTGGATATTTTTCGTAACGGCCAGAAATATTCTAATTTTTTTTCGACATAAAATATGCAAAAAAAATGTGAACAAAAACGACAATTAAAAAAGAAAGCAACATAAGCTGGTAGTACCTTCAGGCGGTGAAGGCGGTAACAAAATACTATTAAATATTATATTGGCTTAAACTCTCAAACAAACAAATAATTTAACCATAGTGCTAAATTAACATGCCTTCGGGCTTATGTTGTAGTTGTCTATATTAATGCGGTGTATGTGTGACTGTGTATCTGGTAACGCAGGGGAGCAGCCACCAAATGAGTGAATTGTATTGTAAAAGTGTTTATCTAGAGCAGATTAAGAAATTTGCAATTGGCAATGAGAACAACAAGAGATGCTTAATAGCTTTTCTTTTTGACGCCTTTCGGACGGAGAGAGTAGAAGTGACTGTGGCCGAAGAAGATACGGATAATGAGATCGTCATGACTGCGCTTTCAAAAAGAGCAGTAGCTGATCGCGTAGTCATTGTTGGAGAAGACGTCGACTTACTCGTTTTTCTAAATGGTTTATGCACCGAAGAGACAAACGTCTAACTTCAAATGAGCGCAAAGGGCAAAGTTGGGTGCTGTCACTACTCCTCAAAGTCCTACAACAACCAAAAGACCCCCCAGTCATCACCAGGAACGGTACTGTTCGCCCACGCTTTTACCGGGTGCGATACTACTTCAGCACCGTTTGGCCAAAGAAAGACTAAAATCACCTAACTCCTCAGCAAGAGTAAACCAATTGCTGAGCAAGTGAAGGTCTTTCTTTGACCAGACTCCACCCTAGAAGCCGTGAAAGAAGCAGGTATCAAGTGCTTTGTGGCTCTGTATGGCGGTGACATCGCGAGGGATAGTTTAGACTTCCTGCGATATAAGACGTTTGTTACATCAAAAACCTTAAACCTCGCCTGTTTGCCACCGACGGAAGATGTCGCAAGCCATCATGCAGCAAAGTACTACCTCCAAGTGCAGAAGTGACGGGGAATTAACTTAAATCCCACTGATTGGCGTTGGAAGCTGTCTCTTCAGGGACTCCTATTCCCACCACTATGGATCCCGCGCCTCCTACCCTTCTGCCAAAAATTACTTGCAAATGCAAGAAAGGGTGCTCTGGGAGCTGTTCGTGCAGAAAGGCGGGATGCCGTTGCTCAGTTCTTTGCCAGGCTTGGGGTGGCAAAATTTGTGCTAACATCCCAGATGTAGAGCTAAAATGCTCTGACGATGAAGATGACACGATAACAGACTGGGCACTTGTCCCAGCATCCATCGCATTGATTAGGATACCATCATCACCATCCGAGTCAAAGCCCGGGCCATCTAAAATAAAAAGAAAAGCTTAGTAGACACTCACGGAAGGAGCTTACGATATTATTAACTAAAACTCAACAATATGGATTTTATTTTTTATTTAATTATTACCATCATCAACATCGTCATCTTTGAGACACAGGTAGAAACTATTAACTCCTCTTTTGGTTTTTTGAAGTCGGTTAGAAAGACATGAAAGTAGTTTATTTGTATTACCCCTCAAAGCCCACATATTGGTTATTTGCCCTGGTTTTGGTTATCTGCCGTTTTTGAGGGAACTCCTGGTCCCACAGATACCAATTTAATCTCAAATAAAAGCTATTTAAATGTTCTTCAACTTTGTTATAGTATGTTTTGGTGTAAAATGTGTATTATAGAAGATATTACACAAAATAGGCGACTATTTTGAAAAATATCCACTTTTTTGAAAAAGTTAGCTATGTTTGAAGGATTGTATCTCAAGAACCAATAGCGGTATAGAAGTGGTTTTAGTTTCAAATTGTACCTTATTTAGTGTACTTTAAATGTTTCATAGCAACCAAATATATCAGACCCTTCCTCCACTAAGATATTCAACAAAATCTGAAAAATATCCAAAAATGTTGTGGTTTTATGGTCACGCTACCGTTAGCACATCACTTTGGAAGTTGCAAATTGTGTATTTTTATGTTATTTTGGGTCCTAATAACATATCAAAAATTCGCGACTACACGACCTTTTGCAAGCACAAAAATGTATCTTGACTGGACTATAGGTAAAAATTAGAATAAGTATTATTAAATTAGATATCTACCTATTTTTAATAAAATATAAAATACCTTTGTCTTTGATAACCGCAATAATCTAGATAACAGGTAAATGTTATTAACATTATTATTTTGATATTTCGCACATTATATCAAAAATCTAACAAGGTACAAAAACAAAAGTAACGCATTTTTTATTAAGGCGAAGTATGTTTTAATTATAGCAAGGAAAGCATTGATTTAATTAAATTCTAATGAGTATGTTAAGTATCATTTAACATTTAAATATGATTACCACGAAAAAGCGACGACATAATTGAGCACTTTATCTGCTCTTAATTAACGAATCAATATTTTCAAGCTTTTTATGGGTTTCATTATCAAGCACCCGTTTGAGCAGCTATTCCATTCTCTTATACACCTGTGTATATATATATTTTCAATTGTCATTATGTTTTTTTATAGAGTGTACAGCTGTTAGCCACAGATGGCTTGTACAGCTTGACGTGGACTATGGTTGAGATAATATATCCCCGATAATGTTGTATCAATTTGAATGTTCGATGCTCCATTTTAAAGATTATTTTTATCTAATGACGAAAAATTAGTAATCTCTTCTCTTATACACCATGGAATCTAATTGGCTGTTTGCCTGAAACGTATGTACTCAGTTAATCATTCTTAATATCCCCACATAACTAAAAACATAATAAATTTAAAAAAAGTCCTATAATTAGACATTCTTAAGTTTATCTGACATGCAACGGTATTGTTCCCAACATGCCTACAGCATAGCATTCGTATGATATCGCAATAATAGGAAAAGCAAAATAATTTTAGGCATAACACCTCGGAGCTCGGTGTCGCACCTAACCCGCTCGCGTCCCGCACCCCTTTCTTCTTTTGTGATTCGCCCGAGGCGCGCGACCTTGGTCTATGTTTTAATAGGTCAGTTAGCATGCTATCGTACCTACGGTCGATGCCCTTAACGACGTGTTACAGTTATGCAAAAATAATATTTTAAGGAAACGTCTGGGATTGCAAATGACAAGAATTTATGTTCTTATTTTATTGAATAAATGATATAAGATGGTTCTATATCATTAACTGAGTATGTACGTTTCGGGAAAACAGCCAATTGGATTTCACGGTGTATAGATGTTAACTTCAGTTCATTTGCATTAGTCATATTTTACGAACGATTAAAAATGGCGATGGTGAAATTGTTACCCCGTTACACAGAGACAACATCTAACTATTGTACAAATTATTGTTACTTTCCAGGCAAAATTGTAAATTATTTTACAAGTCGCAGACGTTTAAACATTTACATTTTTGCATGAACTTAAAGTTCGTCTATAAGCACATAACATAAAATGTATTATATACCGTACGGTGACGGAATAAGAATACAAAATTTAGCACCCTTATGGATTGTATACCAGTGGTCGACCCGATGGGGAGGGAATACGGCAGGTTGTTAGGACGCGCACCGTCCTTTCATCGCCCCGGACGACGTGTGTCGACACCTTAACCTACCAAAAAAAAAAGTAACACATGTCGGTCTGTCTGTCTGTCGGGCTCTAATTTTCTCCATAAAAGGAAAAGAAATGGACCGCGCAGATGATGGTTTAGATACCGACCTACCGTGCCAGTATGCCGGGTTCGAATCCCACACAGGACAACGTTTTGTGCGATCCACAAATTGTTGTTCTGAATCTGGATGTTATTTGTGTCCGTTAATTATATGTTTGTAAAGTCCCCCGCAACATGAGAATTAATTCCGTAGTGCAGGTGTTATCTTGTCAACATAAAAAAAAATTCACATACTACATTATACTGGTCAGATGGTTTTTGGGTTATTTCAGGTTTTCCTTCTCTTTCATAGATGTTACATACCTTAGTCGTCTTTTACGACACCCACAAGCAAGGTGGTGAATTGTATTCTGACTATGTTACCACACGGAAATATTACTTCAAGGGTTACTGTGCAAGTTTACACTTCCACTCGTCGACACACAGGACGAGTGTCTGCGCGCGCTGTTCAATGGCTTCCTGTAATAAACGCTTCGATTCTAAACGTTGTGAAGAAATATATTCGTTCATCGCTTCCAGCTTCTTACGGCATACATCATGCTGTGTCTCCCAGTAGCGAAGCTCCTCTTCGGCTTTAGTAAATTCCTCATGCTGTAGTTTCAGCTCGCTGAATCTTTGATTAAGCACGCGTATGTCGGCCGCCGCTGCAGCCGCTTCGGCGCTTTCCTGACTTCTCGCTGATGCCAGGGATTCTTGTTCGCGTTTTATTAACGCGCGTAATTCACCGACCTTGGCACGAGTTTCATCCTGCGGGATATATATACGGTTGTAGCGACAAGGAATATGTTTAAATATATTGCACAAGTGCCTGATCAGCATGGTATAGTAGGTCAATTTCTCTTCTGGTCGAGTATGCTATCCTATCGGGCTGGCCATGGATGATAAGGAATTCTGTACCAGTGGTCGGCCTAGCAGCGAAGGAGAGGGCTTTCGGTGGGTTATGGGGTCGCGCATCACCCTTGCGTAGTCTACTTCGTACCCCCTTAAGAAGTGGATAACATGTGTGCTGGCCATAGCACACACAAAAAAAAAGAAGTATATACCGATCTATCGTGCCAAGTGTCGCAAGTTCGATTCACACATTCAACTTAGCTTGTGCGGTCCACAAATTATTCTTCTGAGTCTGGGTGTAATTTGTGTTTCATTATCATCATCATCAATGTTTATATAAATAAATTTCAATATAAAAAGTAGAGGAGGCTGAAATTGACCTATTATACCACGCTAGTCAGACGGGTTGGTACAGGGTTTTATATCGAGTTTCCCTTTTCTTGCATATGTTGTGTTCCCTTTTCTTGCATAGGTCATGCATAGTCAATAATCAACTGCGAAATTGTCGAGGCCACTAACTTATAGCGCCATCTAGTGACATCTTACGACGGTCGAGTGAGGTTGGAATGATGTTCACGAAGAAGGACTAAACGATTGAATATTGTATGATTTCTGTTACTTTCAATACTTTTATAAAATTAACGGTTGCTGATACGTATACATACATGTAATAAGTAATTATTCAAATTACAAGTACCTGTGTCGGTCGTGATTTATCTAATTAAAAGGATAGAAATACGTTGTCTGCGTGACTGATTGGCGGGGCGGGTCTTTTCGTTCACTCGCGATCGATCGATCACGAAATATCCGTTCTTAAGTGATTGGTGATCGAATCGTTCATTATTCCATCTGTTTGAGTCGATCGATCACGACCGACACGGGTATAATTCAAATTAAAATATTAAAACCGAACATTTTATACGATGAAATCATTTACTCGGCATAGACTTGCCTGCCTGAACAGAAATATATGGGCCGTAGATGATGGCCAGAGGTATACTGACCAGTAATGCTGCTCGTTTCCTGGCGTGTGCGCTCTTCTCACGCGCGTGCTCATCACGTCGCTGCGCCAATTCATCGGCACGGGCCCTGAGCATATCCAGCGCACTTGACACTTTAGCTGCGCACTCGGGACTCATTAGCTCACTGAAAAATTATAAACAATAAAATATTTAATATTTGTTGTGTATAGGCGAGGTTTCCGTGTGGTGACTGTAATAATACTATTCACCACCCCCTATTTTGCCCGTGAGTAAGGTGGGTAGTCGTAAAAGACTAGAAATAAAACCCTATACCAATCCGTTTGACCAGTGAGGTATAGTCGGTCAATTTCCCACCTATTCAGGACAAGGGTCGAGTCCAGCAGTGGGACATATAGGAGTTGAAATGAAAATAATATTTAGTCGTGTTGTGTAGAGGCAATTACTAATACCACTAACCCTTGCTTGTGGGTGTACAAGATGAGAACTTTATATATACCTACGACAACTCCATTTAATACCGTCCAGTCAACAATCCTCCAGCCAAGCCCAGTCATGAAATGTATATGAGCCGAGATGACGATGATGAACCAATACTCACTTCTCATCGATGGCCAATTGCGCTAGATCCGAATACTGCATGGAGAGGTGAATGAGGCCCTGATTGTACTTGAGGCAGCTACCTAGAGTCTTCTTCTGCCATAGAGTCAGCTCTGTCTCCTTGTTCGCCACCATCTAATACACAGTACATAAATATATTATTTAAATGAGGTTTAGGAAGAGTGCTTACTTCACAGTAGGCCTGGATGGATCGGCCTGCGACTGTAAACAGACTACTGTCGACAATGTAGTTCTGTCACATAATATACATTTGTATCATGGGGGACTTTATAAACATAGAACTTCATATATACAATAAGTAAATAACAACCTACCATGCCATAAGTTCGATCCCGTGCAGGGAAATACATTGTGCGGTACAAAAATTGTTGTTCTGATTCTAGGTGTAATTTGGCTGCGTTATTTATATGTTAATGACTTACGGCACGCAAACGCGGTCCTTAAATGTAGACCTTATAACCAAACTCCAAGTCGCTCAGCATGCTATGCAGCAAGTTATGCTCGGGATTACTCCGCGACATAAAATCCGAAAAACAGAAATCCATAAAAGAACAGGTATAGCCGACATAGTACAAAGAATTAGCATGCTTGAAATGGCAATAGGTAGGCTACATCACTCTCGAACTAATCGCTAAACCTAAGCCAGTGGACTGATGACCAGGTCAAAGTTGTTGGGCGTCGTTGGATTCAGGAGGCAGAAGGTGCACTTTGTGGTGAAACATGAGGGAGGCCTACGTCCAGGAGTGGACGACAATAGGCTGCATGAAGAATTATGTTTGAAAAGTCTCCCATAATGTAAGAATTAGTTTCTTTATTTTCCTGAAGGGAAAACCAGCTAAGGTAGAAAGGTAACTAAGCGCACCCTGGAGAAGTTATAACACATTTTTCACTTTGGGAAATAAAAAGAAGTTGCTTAGGCTAGCAAGCCAACTCCAATAGGATGGTGGAAAAGTCTTTTTTGGTATTCCTAATTATCCATACAACGGTATCAATTAGTAACTAATAATGAATGTTTAGACCTTGGCAACTTGCTGCGCGAGTGTGCGTTTCGATTCTTGAACCTTTAGTGAATAGTCCACGTCAGCTAACATCTTGGTGCGCTGTTCCACAGTCAGTGGTTGACTCTCTAACTCCTGGTCCAGCTGTTGGCTCTCAGTGCTGAATATTATAATTTATAATTAAACACATTATAATTTCAATCCTCAATCCTCAGCGATCAGGAATGACTATGCGTCGTGAGGGATTTTCATCTCAGAAATTTTCTGTATCGGGTAGATAATTATAGAAATTTTCTGTATCGGATAGATAATTATAGAAATTTTCTGTATCGGGTAGATAATTATAAATGTCTGTAATAACGATTACTTGTTGGACGTGAGACACCTTAGTCCGCCCGTGACCATGAATGCTGTAAAGTGTTTGAAACGTCGGGCAATCATAAATCAAATACAAACGCGATATAATCCGTAAAAGTAGTTTTATTTACAATATACAAGTCTCATTACTGGATTCGAGCCTCCTCCATACTAGACAGACGTTTTGTTATAATGTTTTATTTCGAGTTTTCCTTAACTTGCATAGATGTTATATGCATATTATATTCCTTAGTCGACTTTTAAGACACCCACGGCAAGAAAGAAGGTGGTAAATTGTATTTTTACTCGAGAGAACGAAAACTAAATAAAACCTGATATAAGGTTTTATTTCGACATGTCTGACAAGCGTAATATAGTAGGTAATTGCACCTTCACGTTGGAGGAAGCCCCAGCCCAGCAGTGGGGTGTATGTGGGCTGAAATGAAGATGATGATGAACTATATGAAGCGATACTCACGAAAGACGTTCAATTTCGACGTCTAAGTTCTTGATTTCTTGAACATGGTCGTGCAATGTAGTCTTCAGGGTGTCGTAGCGAGCGCGATCAGCGAGCCTCAAGGCACGTTGAGCTTTTATCGCAGCCAGCAGGGCGTCACGTCTCTCGATGTGACGCGCCTCTTCAGCTCGGGCCGCCTTATCTTCCTCGTCATTTAGACACTCTTCGTATTCTGTATCATTTTTAATTCATAACTATTAACCCGCCCACGCTTCGCTTCCAGTCGCCTTACCCGCATATAGAGATAAAACATAGCATAAGTAACTCCCTATATAGACAGCTACCTGGTAGTAAAATATTATCAAAATCGGTCAAGCCGTTTTGCAGATTAACCCAAACAAAGTTAACAATTAGACAGAGAAAAATTTTTAAACTATTTTATGCATAGCAAATAACCGTGTGAGCATGAAAATAGCCCAACATTTTCACATTACAAACAGACACTTCAATTTTATTTATTTGTATAGATTTCAGCTCATACAGGGCTCACTGTCGAAGCTCCTTCACAATAGGAGGGAAAGTGACCTACTGGACCATGGTGGTCAGACGTGTTGGTACAGGTGTTTATTCTCGAGGAGAGGGTACTCCTCAAGGGGTATTCCGTCGGACCAACCACTGATGTCAAGTCACCCTGCTCCGGTGGTCGGTCCAACGACGAAGACGACGTGTCACGGGTGGGTTACGGGTGTGCGTGCTTACGCCCCTCTGTCACCCCGGACGGAGTGGTGCGAGGAGTGCGCCGACGGTAACCAACGCTAAAAAAAAAGGGTTTTATTCTGGTTATATTCTTTTGCCCTATGCTAACACGTCTGCCCCAGACTGACATAGTGCGCCAATTGCTTTACCTTTTGTGGAGGAGGCTCAAGCCCAGTGGGTAATATATGACGACATAATGATGGTGATAATCTCATGCACAGATGTTATCTGCTTATTGTATCCCTAAATCTGCCTCGTAATGTAGTATTCTATATATTTAAGTTCAAACGTAACTTCTGTGAAGTGATGAAGTAATAGTCATCATTATCAGCTTAGCCCACATAAGTCCCACTGTTGGGCTCAGGCTTCCTTCAACATAGAAGCACGATTGATCCACTATATCACGCTTGGCAGTGGTTTTTCGAATTTTCTTACACGAGCAAGAATACAATTCTCCACCCCCTTTCTTGCCCGTGGGTGTCGTAACAGTCGATTAACGGATATAATATTCATATAACATCTATGCAAGAGAAGAAATACTCGAAATAGAACCCCCTCGGTGATCAGACATATTGGTATAGCATTTAAACATAAAAAAAGAAATTGTTTTTCTCTATGGTTTATTTGAGATTAATCGAAGAAAAAGATCCAAAAACAATTTTGGAACTCAGATTCACAGAACTAGACAGCAGGAGCAACAATTTGCCTTTTTTGTATTTGCTCTATGACCATTTTTCTTCAAATTTCAGTCTGTTGAAACTCCCCCTAAAGTTTGGATTTATTTATTGCTCCCTTAATTTTTGTGCGAAGGTTATGTGGAGTAGACAATATAAATATTGTAACGTGGCCGTTTTAGATTGTCATAAATCCGGCCCAAGGTTTATACCTTGAAGGTTATCCTTCTAGGAGAAGTGCAGGATTCAGTAGGAGAATGGAATATGTTTCCAGAACCTTCTCTTTAAAACTAAACGCCTAGCTTACTTACGCTTTATAGTCTGTTCCAGCTCTACGACCTTCTGCTCATCAATACCAAGTAGAGTTCTCAAGTCCTGCAAGTATTCCTGGTCAAGTTCTTCAAATTGTGGATCAGAGCCTTGGAATTTATCCCAGCATTTGTTCAAATAGTCCCGGCGGAGGCAAGACAAGTCATCCTTGTCTACATACAACCAATCATCCAATACTGGCATTTCCTGAAATTAATTGGCAGTGAAATCTTTGTTGTACGATCGAATAATGATTGGAACATGTATTTAAACCCATATCTACTGAAAATCTTTTCAAATCATGTTATCAATTAGGCGAGAGTGGAACTACGTATGACAACCAAATTGTCGCTCATATTGTAGATTTTATTGAAGACGTTTCACACGGCATCTACTGTAAAACCTTTAAACAGTTTTCCGACTTGATATTCTTAATTTTTCGGTTAGAATTGTATTAAATAATCTAAGGCGTTGCCAGCTTATAACTTAGGGTCAATGGGGCAATATTATGGAGAAAATAATGGCCGCCATTTTCTTTTTTCGATTTTAAAAATAGATGTCAAAATCTTAATGTTATTCTGAATATTTCAATACTTTCTACAACATACATTAAACCTCACAATTTATTTACGTTTTGTCATGCGATGCGGAATTTATTAATAGGTAAGAAAGTCAATTGCTCACACTTTGGTCGCTTTGCGGCTAGCTACATTTGATCTCTATGGGCAGGGGGTAGCAACTACTCCCCCTGCCCCCCCTAGAGATGCTACTCCTTACTGTGAAGAAAGTGAAGGGAGAGTGAATGCGTACAATAAGATTCGGTGATACTAAAAGCATCACCAAAACACACGCAAACACCCTCAGAAAAATGGGCTGCCTCGCCCACCAAACGAAGCGCAGTAACAAGTTGCTATTACTCGGACTTCGATTTTCTGCGAGAGTGTGGTACTACCCCGGACGGAACGGACCGCGGCTGTAGACAAAAATTGTCAACAGTGTAATCCTACCTCCAAAATCAATTTACAAGAAGGAAAACTTGAAACAAATGGTTTGGCTAGTGCTAGCTGAATGTTTACCCGGAGGGCAAGCCTAAAATCGGGCTGATCCTAGAGATTGAGGAATAGATAGATAGATTAATAAAGAGACATCACTTCTCTATTATTATTAATATAGTATTTACTTACAATATGGTTGACAAGATCCAGTAGGTATGATATGAGCGCCAGAGCATGCGGGAACGCATGCAGGGTGTTCACGGTTTTTAGCCAAGACTTGGACACCGTGCCTGGGTACAGCAGACGCTTGCACAAGTGGGGCAGCTGGTGGAGCAAATAGTATTAATGACAGTTTCTGATGTTCACACACGAATTAAAATCATTTTTACTGATTCAATCGTGTTTATGTTTGATTTTTATGTGTATTCCTTTGCAATGTGTATGATGGAAACAGAGTACATATTGCGTGGAACCTAAGTAATTGGGACAAGAGCTGATGATGACAATAATTTCTAATGTACAAACGTCGCCGTGTTATTATTTTTTTAATAATTTCTTGTTTTTTTATTTTCTTTTTCTGTCTTTGATGGATTAAGAATACAATTCATCATTACTATCTTGACCGCTGTTGTCCTAAAAGACGACCAAGAGGATATACATACAGGTTATGTATATTAGGTTATGGGGCAACTGGTCAAACAGGAGATAGGCAATGGTGGTAGGAACCCATAAAAAAAATTTGAAGGGAAAATATCGATTCGTTAATGAATTAGAGACATGTAAAATTTTTAATTTTGTCATCTCTTTTTCGTGTAAATCTGATTGAAATGTATAAAGTCAGTGATACTTAATCTGCAACATATTCGTACTGTGTTAAATGTTCGTTAGAAATTGAAAAATCAATAATTACGTTCGCATATGCAAAACAAGCTTCGCTTTAAATCAGCTGATCGGCCGATGACCGTCGCCGAGTCTCGTTTTTACCTACGCTGCCATTGAAGCGTTTGCGCAATTCCTACCTATTCATACTGTCGAAGCTTTACATGCCTACATGTATCCTGTCTATATATGCCTATATAAGTACATAATACGTAACATTTAAGGCATAGACTGTTTAACACACATTTTTTAAATCACTATAACTTTTATGTTATATTATTTTTTTGTTTAATATACATTATATATGACCGTTAAACTACCACATACTCGAACAGTTGCCCCATAACCGGATACATGTATACAGATAACATCTATGCAAGAGATGGTAAACATGAAATAAAACCGAATGCCGACTAGTTTTATTGTGTGCGTCTGTCCAGCGTGGTGTAGTAGGTCAGTAACCCTCCCATTGTGGAGGTGGCTCAAGCCCAACAGGGGGACTTATATGGGCTGAGATGATAATTAAGCTCTTGGTTGTATTTTTTAAAGGACCCACTTTGGTTTAATCCAGGACTGCTCACAGTATAAAGACAGAGAACATTATAGTTACCTTGGTTACATAATTGTCATTATTCAACTTCGCATCGAATGTGAGATCTTTGAGTAGGGCGCCGGTGATGTCCACAAAGCGGGCGATAGTCAACGGCCTCATCAGTGCCGTTCCTCCTCCCACGCCACGCGTAGCCAGGGCTTCGCCCACACGCGCGCACTCGCTACGCTGCCATCCCATAGACGTTATAGCTCTATACAACATAAAAATCACACCGTTTTGGCTCATATACGTCCTACCGTTGGTCTCCTAAGTAAGAGGAGGGATATTGAACTACTAGACATGTGTCCGCTATAGTAAAACGTAACCGAAAACGGTTACATGCCTCTAACGTATCGTATCGGTATTGATATAACTAATAATGGCTATCAGTTATCTAGCTACAAACAACTGACAACGACGCGACGTTGTCAACTAACAATAGCACAACAATTATAGTTTGGGTGCCGTGATTCTTGTTTCGCCACGTTGATAACCGAACGATCACCAATAAGCCTAATAACCAAAATAATTATGCTATGTCTCTCTATGTGATTCCTGACATGCAAAACAGAGAAGGGGGCGGTTATTGGCTGGCGGCTTAATAACAAGCAACATTTCACGAATATTGATAAAAGCGAAAGACGCTCTTATATATATTATCGTAAGACTTAACTCTCATAAACTCTGGTAATTTAAACTGTAATGGTAAAGTGGTTTTGTTTCTCGTTGCTATCATAGGTATACTACGCAGTGTTCACTAGTTTGACCTATGAAGGTTATAATGGTTAAACCGTGCATTAATAGAAATAAGATCGCGATTATTTTACGCGTATTATATCGATATTTGGCAACGATTAATCCATATCGATATTGACACCAAATAAACGGTTAGTAGCCGTTGCCATAAATAGCCAGTAACGTCCATGTCTATGAACTACTATACCACGCCGGTCATACGTGCCGATATAGGGTTTTATTTCGAGTTTTCCATCTCTTACATAGATGTTATATGCTTATTATATTCCTTAGTCATCTTTTACGACATCCACGGGCAAGAAAAGGAGTGGTGAATTGTGTTATTACTCTGTCACTTCACGGAAAGTTCATCTTACAAAATATTCAAAATTATGAATCGACAAAATTTGTTTTAATGTAGGGACGTATAATATGCATATAACATCTACTTATATACCAGAAACTTGAAGTAAAATAATATACCAGATGAGCGGCGAAATAATGAACTTACCTTTGATCTTTGACAGTGACAAAAGCTAAGGCTCTTTCCAGTGAAGTTTGCCAACCCCGACTGTCGCGATCTTGTGATGGTGTCCGCTAAATAAATATACAAATGTAATTTACTTTCTTTTTACGTATTTTTTTAATTAAGGGATGCAAGCGAAGGAAAGCTAGAAATTAAATTATGCCTAACCTTGTGCTTGGTGTGACATTGTGGACACTTAGTTGGAGGACTACAATTGAGATTAATATGAACTTGAGGAAAAGAACAAATTGCTTTTACAGCTAATACATAGCGCAATTTTTCCGTGTGGTGACGGTGAGAGTATACAAATTCACCACCCTCTCTCTTGCCCGTGGGTGTCGTAAAAGAAGACTAAAGGTGAACGTACACTTATCCGAGCCGAACGCGTCGAAAGAGTCGAACGAAACGAATTTTAGAATTCTTTATATGAAATCTCATGAAACCTCGCACACTTTAGATTCGGACGATTCGACGCGGGGAAGTGTGCGAGGTTTCATGAGATTGCTGGTGAACGCACACTTATCCGAGCCGAACGCGTCGAACAAAACGAATGTTAGAATTTTGCATAGAAATCGTCTTCCAGATTTGGACGATTCGACGCGGTCAAGTGTGCGAGGTTTCATGAGATTTCATATACAGAATTCTAAAATTCGTTTCGTTCGACGCGTTCGGCTCGAATAAGTGTGCGTTCACCTTAAAGGATATAAACTCATTTGCAAAAAAAACGGGCGGTTTTGATTTTCATTCATATTTAAAAAGATACAATACCAAAAAGGTTTCAATCGTTTGTACACGTTACTGGCCGGTTTTAAAAATGCTGTGGTATTTAAAAAAGTACGTTCTAAATTCAATTTTTCATTTGATGTTCATTTTTACAGAAAACCCCTTTTTATCCTACATTTTTGGCGCGAAGTTCCAGAAGTTAACATCGACTTTCATAACTTTTATTCAATTTTTATCGATTAATTTCATATCCTTGACTGTCAAAGCTTTATTTAATGCTGTTTGGCTGTATCAAAAATGGTAGATAAAGTGGTAAAAGCTACCAAAATTATCGCGCTGCTTGAAGAGGGTTGCAGCCAATGTTTCGTGGCTAGGAGGCTAAATGTTAGTCGCTCGACAGTCCAAAGGACCTGGCAGCGATATCAGGAGACTGGTTCCGTCGAGAGAAGGCCTGGTTCTGGAAGAAAACCATGTACCCAACCACGGGATGATCGTTTTCTCGTGAGTCGCGCATTGAGAAATCGCAAATCTTCGTATGTGGATCTTAAGAACAACCTCCAAGAAGTAAGAAATGTGCATATTAGTCTATGGACGGTCAGGAGGAGGCTTCTCGCTGCCAATATACGCAGTCACCGCCCGGCCCGCGGCCCCAAATTACTCCGTGAGCACAGAGTTCACAGGCTTAGGTTCGCTAGAAATTGTGAATCATGGACTCAAGACGATTGGAATAGGGTTTTGTTCTCTGATGAAGCCAGGATATCTCTGTTCGGTGAAGATCGACGTCGGCGAGTGCTAAGAAGACAAGGAGAACGCTTTGCAGAGGCATGTTTCGAAGAAATCACACCTTATGGTGGGGGCTCTGTTATGTTTTGGGCAGGAATAAATTCAATGGATCGTACAGAGTTAGTCTTCATTGAAAACGGCTCACTGACTGGGCATCGATACATAACGGAAGTTCTAATTTCTCATGCACAACCCGCATTGGCCGCTCTAGGTGAAGACTCGATTTTTATGGACGACAATGCTCGCGCCCACCGATCCCGCGATGTTAATGCGTATGTGCAAGAGGTCGGCATTCGTCGTTTGGATTGGCCAGCTCGAAGTCCCGACCTCAATCCCATAGAGCATGTCTGGGACGTTCTGAAACGGCGTGTGAGATCAGTACACCCGGCTCCGCAGACCATCAGAGAGCTGAAGAATGTGATTACTGCGGAGTGGGAACGTATTCCGCAAGCAAGTATCCGGGATATACTCGCTAGCATGCCCAGACGAATTCAAGCTGTGATTTTAGCTAGAGGGGGTCACACTCGATACTAAACATTTATCTGCTTTTACTTTATTAAAGAAAAACAAACAAAAAAACTTTTTTATTTTTACTTCATGAGCATATGCACTACTAGCGAATATACACTACTAGCGAGGTTTAGCATTATTTCCCATAAATTGTATCTAAATTTTATGAAATACTGATGAAAACGATTATTTTCTTATTAATTTAGCAAATTGTGTGGATAAAACTACCTATAATTATCAAACAAAGAAATATTAACATTTGAAATGGTTCATTGCTTAGGTGCCCGTTTTTTTTTGCAAATGAGTGTATTATGCATATAATATCTATGCAAAAGAAGGAAAACTACTAAAATCCTATACCAACATGTCTGATCCGCATGGTGTAGTAGATCATTTTCTCTCTTATCGTGGAGGAGGCTCGAACACAATACTGGCACTTGTATGAGCGTAAGGGATAGTCATCCTTTATCCCTGAAAGACTAAGGCCTCATTTACGGAGACGCGGCGCGTCGCGCGTCGCGATAGGCTGCGCGGCCCGCACTAAATTCAAATGTAGGGCGTTGGATGAGTGCGTTTACGGAGAAGCGATTTTACACGCGTTTGCTTGAAATGGAGCGTGTTCTACGGCCGAGCCCGCGGATGGCATCGTCACGTCTCACGCGGCGTTTATCGCTGCGGCGCACGCAGCGGCGATTCTCGATGAAGCGATGCCTGTGGCGGAACCTTCTGCCAGTTTCATTTGCTAATCGTGCAACACAGACGTAGTTACCGTCGCAACGGAGTATGATATGATAGACTTTTTAGAAGAAAATTGTATTTTAAAAAGTGAGTTATTTAATATAAAGAGTGGCCCAATGTTTATAATAGCGGAACATGAGAAGTTTGGGTCGGATTAACTGAGAACCCCGCGTGCGCTGCAGCGATGCTCGCCGCGTGCTCCGCTACACGCTTGAGAATACGACGCGGGCGCATCGGCGGGCATCGCCACTCTTTCCGCCTCGCGTCTCTATAAACAACATCGCATATTGCTATAAGTCTGTGTTTACGCGTGCGATGATTCGTGCCGCTTCACGCGCCGCGGCTACGTAAACAATAAAAACGTACGACGCGCCGCGAGACGCCACGCCACACGCGACGCGCGTCGCCCCGCGTCTCCGTAAATGAGTCCTAAGCAAAGGTGTTCCGATATCACTGTATTAATTTGAATCTCACTTTTTTTGCCTGATCTTGTAAATTATCAACATTATAAATGGCTGTCATAGGATCAAAGAGATATTGCTGTAAGGTAAAGAATATTAATGCATTGACTTACCACAGGTGTGGTTGTTGATCTAGAATAGTGGTTTGAACGGCTTGGTGTCCAATGTTTGAGTGGTGTCATATGTGGCTGTCCAAATCTTTCACTTTGTTGTGACCTTGACCTCTGAATAAAATTATACAAGAAATTAATATTTAATTATTTAATAACATTGCTTCAGAAAAGGGGCCTGCCTGGACCATAGTTTTTCATCATTGTATGATCTTTAAGGGTGTAGATCGTGAAAATCACCGAAAAGAGTGTTACGATTTTTCATATTTAACCTATTTACATATGATTGATATCAATGATAATTTGTATATATTACAATCAAAGACCAATAAGTATGTTCATGCTTATATTAAACTCTTAAACCTAATAGTTGTTATATAATAAACGTCAACAAACGCACAAAATTGAGTAAAAATGCAAAAACATGACTTCGTATTTTTCAGATTTAACCCCATAAATCAACACAAATTGATAAAAAGAAACACTTTTTGAACACTGAAGAAACCAATAAGTATAGCTGTATACTTCTTTTTATACCTTTACAAACAAAGACTTCCTCTTTTAAAGCCCTAAAATCTAGATATATTTTAAGGTAAATTTTTCATACAAAAATGTATGGGTAAAACGTTCGTTTCATTCGTGCAATCTCGGTGGTCAAAAGCGGCAGTTCCTTTCTGTAAGTGAACGCGACACCACGCTTGTCGGCTGCAGACAGCAGAATTACGTATTGTGAATTTGTGTTTTTTGTAAAAAATTGTAAGTATAACATTTTTATAATTAATTTATTTTCAGTTATTAGAAAGTATCGATATAATGAATGTCTGAAAGAAAACCATGATGGAACTAGATATAAATCGTAAAAAATACAATATCTACACTAATAGGTATTATAAAGAGGAAAGATTTGGATTTTTGTATGTAACGAATAAACTCAAAAAGTACTGGACCGATTTTAATAATTCTTTTATCATTCGAAAGCTACATTATCACTGAGTAACATAGGCTATTTTTTTCGCAGGACTGATTGAATTTGAGTGTCATGCCAGGGAAAAGAAAGTTTTGTACGCATTATAAAAATATGAAAGCCAAAAGATCTCGGAATAAAATGTAAGTTCCTCCCTACTTATTTATTATCGCATTTGAACAGGGTACATTACAAAGCTAATACAATATGTCATATGATTTAGATCGCCCGATTCAGACATATACCTACAATAACATGTAAATATTGGTTTGTATTATCTATATCTATACTGATAAATAAAATTGAAGTATCTGTATGTAATATCAAAATAATAGGATTTAAAAAAAAAAAAAGGCGATACGGAGTTCGCCGGGTCGGCTAGTATTGTCTAAATATCAAAATGTGAAAGTAGGTAGGCGACAGCGCAACTTGGTCGACATACCTATACCGCCAAACAGACGTGATGCGCCTAGCGTCTGGCTTAGGGTTGTACAAAATAAATAAAAAGTGGATAATATTGATGAATAATATTTCCAGTATTGAAAATAAAGAAAACCTTGGGGCCGAGACTGAGCAACAATGCTACGCGCTGTATAGAGGTAAGTTGTTATACGTAATTCTTGTAGACTTGTTACATAAATAAACAAACTACTTAGTTAGTGATGGGCGAAGACAAAATCTCAATACCTACCTATAGATTTTTTCTTGCAATATTTATTATTTTCATCGAGAGACAAACACCTTAGTACCGAAATACTTCTCAATTACTTTCTCAAAAGAAAATTTACGTTCAAATAGGTGACGTCATAAAAAAACAATACCTAATGCGTAAAGAAATTATAATTTCTATTCATCAGGAACCTAATATTGTATTAAATTCTTTTGCATTTTTTTAAATTTTTAATTATTTTTTATAAAAAAAATCAAGCCATTATCTTTCTTTACAGGAACTAGTTATTGAAAACGACCAAGAGGGAAAGGTGGATGAAATGGAAGTTGGGCGTAGAGTTGTAGACATTTCTTTTTTTTTTAAAGCTCTTCAGGCCATAGGGGACCACGGTCCAATGGATTGTAAGTTAAGTTACCTCAGTATAATAGGTGAAGTAAAAGTTGGTCTGGACTCAAAACTCATCATGAAATGTAGTATGTGTAGTATGAAATTTACTGTGTGTTTGATTGAAAAGAAAGAAGATAGAATGGAAGTGAATCATCAAATTGTATCTGGTATCATATCATCTGGTGGGAGCTACTATCAGTTAAAAACATTAACTGCCGCAGTAGCCCTACCAATCATGTCACCTTCATTATACAATGAAATTAATAATACGGTTTGCGATTGGTGGGAAAAGACAGCAGCATGCGATTGGTGGGAAAAGACAGCAGCACATTCCATGGCAGAAGCTGTCAAGGAAGAAGCGGAGTACGCAGTGTCTATAGGTAGTGTTGATAAAAATGGTACACCATTAATATCTGTTGCTGTTGACGGTTGTTGGAGCAAGAGATCTTATGGTAAGAATTTTTCCGCCTTGTCCGGCGCAGCTGCGATAATTGGCATTAAAACTAATAAAGTATTGTTTTTTGGAGTTAAAAATAAATACTGCGTAGTTTGTGCACGAGCCGCAAAGAACGACAGTCAGCCCTCGGAACACCGTTGTTTCAAGAATTATTCGGGATCATCTACCGGTATGGAATCGACCATAATAGTTGAGGGGTTTAAACGTTCCATTGTTGATCACGGTGTAATTTATAATAAATTTGTAGCAGACGGCGATTCCAGTACTTATAAAAAAATATTAGATTCGCGACCGTACGGTAATTTAACAGTAGAGAAAATTGAATGCAAAAATCATCTTTTACGAAACTACTGCAATAGCTTGGAGAAACTGTCGAAAGACACTAAGTATCCTTGCGAATTGCGGAAATTCCTAAAAGAAAGGTATTTGCGTTTAAGAACGGGTGTAAAATGCGCTATTAAATATTGGGGCGATCAAAATCAGTCACTCGAAGAAAAAATAAAAAATCTTAGTGAAGATATCCTAAATGGTCCACAACACGTATTTGGTAATCACCAATATTGCAAAGAGTATTTCTGTAGACCTGATACTCGTCGAATAGAACCTGTTGGGTTACTTCCAGCAATTGTTGGATGCGGATTAATGGACGCGGTACACATTTTAAGTAAAAGACTGTCATATCATTCTAGAAGTTTAATTCATAATTGTACAAGTAATATAGTTGAAAGTTTTAACGCAGTGATTGCCAAATTAGTAGGGGGTAAGCGTGTAAATTATTCTTCCCGTGGTTCTTATGCGGGCCGATGCGCAGCTGCTGTTGTGTCTTTTAATACAGGATCGATTCATAGTAAAACTCATGAAGTAATATTTAAATCTAGTCCTAATCCTTTGATCGCGAAAGTGGAAAATTGTAATCGTAGAATCCGTTTAATTGCTAAACCTAAATTAAGATTGAAAAAGAGCCACAGCGCTATATCGAAAGACGCTCACTATGGACCAAACTGCGAAAAACCTGATCCGAGTCCAGAATTATATGAGAAAGCCAAGTCATCTTTTTTAGCCGATTTAAAGTTGTCTTGTGCTGAAAGAGAGGAGCTTGAAAGGTCGACCCATTTGCAAAGAAGTAGTTCTGAGTGGATGAGTACAAGGAGAAAATTACTAACCTCATCATCGTTCGGGGAAGTTTGTAAAAAACGAGAGAGCACAAGTTGTGCTGTTCTTGTTCGTAAAATCGTTTATGGTAGTAATATCTCCAGTTTGCCTGCTGTACGGTACGGTATCGAAAACGAAGAAACCGCAATTAAACAGTTAGAAATTCAAGAGAATATTAGTATACAAGGTTGCGGTTTGTTCGTCGACGATCAATATGAATTTCTTGGTACTACACCAGATGGCATTTATGCAAACGGTTTAATTGAAATTAAGTGCCCACATTCTTTAGCTGGCATGACTCTTGATGAAGCAATGGCCAAACATACCTTTTGGGTTAAGGACAAGGCTTCCAAGGGTTATGTCATAAATAAAAATCATAACTGGTATTTCCAAATTCAGGGACAGGTACATATTACTAAAAGAAACGTTTGCATGCTTGGCATCTGGTTTGGTGCTACTGTACCTATGAAAGTTTATATTATAGAAAAGGACGACATATTTTGGGAGGAGAAAATGGAGATGAAATTAGTTAGGTTTTATTACGATTGCCTACTTCCAGAATTAGTTGATCCTCGGCAGTCACGAAGCATGCCCATTCGTGACGCGCCCAGTATCATAGAGGCTATGAAAGAGAGGAAAGAAAGAGCTTTACATGTTATGAAAGAGAAGAACGCCTAATGATTTTGAAAGATACAGGTAACTTAACTACCCAGCCAGTCGATTCACGTAAACACGCCAGTCCAAAAGTCGTTTTAACTTAGGAATTTAGAAATCGCCTTTTGGTTTTCTGTTTTAAACGCACTTACTTATCTAGTCTTGGATTGTCATAAATCTTCCAATAGCTCAATTACTATACAATTTCTGAGTTACCTGGTGTAAAGAATCATAAAAATTGGTTCAAAAATACAGCGAATTGAGAATTCTCCTTTTTTTAAGTCGGTTAAAAGGGCTAAATTTGCACAAAACGAAGTGACGTCACTGCGCTACGGTTTTTATTACTTACGTGAATCGGGCAGCTGGTAACGTTTTCATTCTGATAGGTTTTGTGATAGCCATTGATTTTATCATCAAATTAGCAGAAATCAGAACTTGATCCGTAATCGAATGAAAAACCATTAGAATTTTGAACTCATATTTCGTTATTGTTTAATTACATACTTTTAATTAGTATATTAATAATTTACAAACTTCTGTTAAAATTAGTAAATAAATGAATTATTTACTAATTTTTGTACAACCCTAGCACGCTTTTAGGATAGCGAGTAATGGCGACTCATATTTGTTATTGTGTAGTAAATAAATCATTTTTATACTTGTATTTCATTTATTGACATTTTTTTTAAAACCCTAGGATTTTTTTTTAGATATCGACGAGGTGATCGTAAACAAAAAGTAAGTATTTGAGTTTACGCAATAGGCACATTTCCTTGCGTAGAGATAAACACACTTCCTACTGAATTTGCAATTATTTTATTGAATGAATATTTTACGAATTAGAATAAATTTTGGTAGTGAAATTACAAATAAATAAATAGTTGGAATTTTAGGTAAGTAGAATACAAAAATGTCAGTCCGGACCTACTCTTGATTGTATATTATATTATAAACTAGTAACCCGCCCTCGCTATCTTCGGCAATATTCACTTCACATTACATACTATAAAAAGCATATTGATCTATAATAAATGCACAATTTATTTAAGGTACTTAATTGGATAAGGATTAAGGCTGTATTGTATAAAATCACTTAGTAAAAAATAATTTTTTAGTAGAGGATAAAAAATGGTTATGGTGGGTTATCCCTAAGAGATAGACATATGCCATCGTGGACTTTTTTGTTGAACTTTTTAAGATGGATAATACTGTAGTACATTATTTTGGTCTATCTCGTAGGGTTCAGCCAACGTTTGCAATATAAGCGCAAAAACGTGCTTATTTACGACATCACATTAGAAACCTCTAAATTAATCAGCGTTTCTCTACTATATTATGCATGTATTATACATATAAACCTTCCTTAAGAATCATTCTATTTATTAAAAAAAACTCCATCAAAATCCGTTGCGTAGTTTTAAAGATCTAAGCATACATAGGGACAGACAGACGGCGGATAGCGACTTTGTTTTATACTATGTAATGTAATGATAGAAAAACATAAAAATTGTGTCTCAACTACTCTTATTAATCTATTAAAAAGAATCAACAGCTAGTTTCCAAAAATTCAACGTTATTGTTATGCTGTAAATATTCAAGTTCAATAACAATTTCTCAACGTGGAACGTTTGTTGCAAAACATTTTGAAAATCGCGCTCTCTAGGTCATTCATCCGCCCCGTCGGATGTTACATTAAACTTTGGCGCTGCGGTCGCTCGAAATCGAGAACTCAGGCCAACAATCTACACCCTTAAGTATCCACTGCTGGCTGGAGCCCAGCAGTGGGATATACAAGCTGATGTTAATAAGGATGATGATTTAGTAGTAAGGCTATACTGCTGGCAGTCTGCCCGCAGTCATAAATGAAACAGCAAATCTGTGATAGTAACACATTCAGAAAGAAGAATGCATCTTTAAAGTAGCCAGCAACTTCGTTGCGTGCCTAGCATTGCTGCAGTTTATAAATGGCAATTACCACTTACCATCAAGTGAACAACTTGCTCATCAGCCACGTCACTTACCCCATTTCCAGATCCTTTAGTAGCAGAAGCTTCTCTACTTAATCTGCCTCCACCAAAAGTAGCCCGAACGGGTTCAGCACTACTGGCTCTATGACCACCAGCACTGGGCCTTCGGCCATGATTTGACAGGCGATCAGTTGATCCTGGCCGACGTGGTTTTGGTAACATTGATGGACGTTGCATGTCTTCAAACCTAGAAAATAAATTAAGTGTACATTGTATAATAAGTTCAAGTGAAAGAAAAAAACTTAGCACTACTATGGTGACGGAATAAGAATACAATTCACCACTCCCTATCTTACTGGTGTATTTTTTTTTGTGTGTGTATAGCTGTTAGCCTCGGATGGCTTTCACAGCTTATCTCGGACTATGGGTGAGCGCTGATGGCTCTCAACCCGGTAAATAAGTTAAGCGAACATCGCCCGAGGGCTCCCCCCCCTGCCGTGGGAAATTAATCTCGGCTTGGGGCGTCGCTGATAGCAAAGTAGGCGTGGCCACCTTTAGGTTATTGACTTTTACGCGGCGCAGTTTCTGACGTCGACGGCAAGGCCGGTACCGCGGATTTTTCTTTTATCGCTGCGCGAGCGGTATAAGCCCTTTGTTGGGCGATCGTAATGAGGTCATCCTTTTCATCAAGAAGATGACGGGGACGTCGGACCGCGTTACTGGTGGATGGCGTGAAAGACGACTGAGTGATATAATATGCATATAAAATCTATGCAATAAATAAAATTGAAAACTTTGAATAACCTCTGACACAACCGAAAATAATAAAAAAAGTATTACATTCAACAGGAATTATCAATTAATTGTCATTTATGAATATATTGGCACGGGTGAAGCCTTTAATCAAGTAATCCTTTAGGATATCATTTTGAAAAAGAGCTGATACTCTTACACTGTTGGAGCAATAATAACCAAACATAGCATTTATGCAAGACCAGGAAACCTCAAAACAAAACCCTACACCAACCTGTCTGACCAGCATGATATATGTATATAGCAAGGTCAATTTCTCTCCCATTGTAGAGTAGGCTTAAGCCCAGCAGTGGAACATATACATGCTGATATGAATTAAAAAGTTTATTAAATAAATATATATGCATAATATATAAAAGTACTTTACCTTCACAAAGTAACAAGTGTAAATAATGATTGTTCAGTGGAATTTATATTTCTCCTTTTTCTTGTTTAGTAGATTTGATAATTTATCTAAGGACAAACAAGCAATGTCATCACAGCTCAGATAAGTCGCACTGCTGACTTCGAGTCTACTCCACAATAGGAGTGAAATTTAACTACTATACCACACTGGTCAGATGTGTTAGTATATGGTTTCATTTTGAGTTTTCCATTTCTTGTGTAGATGATATCATCATCTCATCACATATTCCACTGTTAGGCTCGGGCTTTCTCCACTATAAAAGGGAAATTGACCTACTATACCATGCTGATCAGACGTGTTGCTATATGGTTTTTTTGCATAGATGATATCGATGGCTCCTACGAATAGTGAGTCATCTGAAAAATTCCAATTTTACAGGGGAGCATGTCAAAGATAAAATGTTTATGTTTTTTAAATTCTGGTTCTAGGATTTTTAAGTTTTTGTATTGCTTATGACGTGATTCATTGGACATTTAAATAGTTAACGGAATGAAACCATTCTTTATAGAGGTCAAACATCTTAGACAACATCCATCCAAATATTTAATATTTGTGTCTTTGCAGGTGTAATGAGCTTCCACAGGTGAAATGGCTTCAATGATTTTTTAATTTTTATGGCCGAGGTTGATAAATAGTGTTATTTTTTTTACCATTTCATCAAAAAAGTTAAAAAATGTTAGTTGACTCACTATATTTAGGAGTCATTGATATATGCATATTATATCCCTTAGTTGACTTTTGCAACACCCACGGGTAATATAGTGAATGGTTAATTGTTGTCTTATTGTCACCACATAGAATAAGTATCAATGTTTTGAAAATAATAAACATACAATCTGGTGAACTATTGAATATTTAGAGAAATAAATATAAAGTTATAAGATTATTTCTATTTGTAATTTACATAAAGTGTAACTAACTAATGATAAATTAGTGGGCGAAGTGTTTTAACAGAAGTTGGCCAAGGGCAGGCAGAATATCATAGAACAAATACTGCACAACTGCAGTATCATCTATCTATCTCAATAGATAGATATGGTCTATTATTCTGCCAAAGCGCACTCATCGATAGATCGGGAGGGTTAGGATTGACGTTCATTATCTAATATCACAGTTTATATGATACACGAGCGCCCAATTTAACTAAAACAAACAAAAACTTACCAGCATCCACTAAGGTAATAAATGATAATGAGAAAAGATATCGACCACTTGTTTCAGCTTTCCAATATATGTATATATTCGCTTAGTCTTTGAAACAAGAATTAAAAGGAACGCGACGTTTTATTGGAAATTAAGATAATTCGTCACGAACCGAACAAACGTTACAAATCAAATTCAAAATAATAACAAAACTGCTTTTTCAGTTTATGAACTTGGATAGGCAAGGGGGACACAATTCATAAATATTTATCATGTGATAATTCATCTTCAAATCTATCTTTTCACTATAGTATTTAAGATAAAAAAGGGGCGGCATAAAAGATAGTAAGTTATAAACTCGTATACACCTATACACCTTCATTTTGATGTTCGAATTCATTGTTATGTACTACCGGAATTTTTAAAATAATAAAATGCAAATGATCATCATAGTGAGTAATTGGCGTATTTAATAATAGCATAATAATAGATAGCAATTTAGATAACGTTAATTGTATGTCAGAGAAATAAGAGAAACTTACTTTTGTACACATAATCTTATAAATGTTTTAATTACATATTATTTTGTACTGCATAGTAACTTCTTTTTAAGATACCTACTTCATAATTTACGCTTTTAACTTTAATAACATATCACAATGAAACATATTTTTTAAGTAATTTAGTTAAAAATACTATCAAAAGACGATTAACTTTTTTTCATATTTTATACAACACGGAAAAGTTTAAATCCATTTTACACCACGTCTCCTAGACACGCATCACGTATGTCATGTATTATATTACTCAAAAGACTTGGATTCAAAGTTGAAAATAATGATCAAATTTGAATTTTGCTTGAAGCTTAGCCATCAACGGTTTTCCGTTTCGTGACAATAATTCGAAATTATTGACGAATTTTTATCCTTTATTATTGAAAAACAGTTGTAGTGAAGTGTTTAATTATAAATTAGTTTATGTTTATTACATCAAGATGACAACGGATAAGATTCGGAAGGACAAGAACCAGAACATTCAGGTGTTCGTACGGTTGAGGTAAACATTTAGAAGATTACAAATTTTATTCGTTATTGGCGTGACTCACTAGAATATTTTGAAATTTCTAAAGAAAATTGGTATAATAATTAAAGATACTATAATACACCGTACTCATTTTAGGTTACAATTCTTCCTTTTAGAGTGTGATGAAATATTGACATGATTCATTTGATGCGCCCTATATTAATCATTATACATAGCCCAATTAGATATAAATAAATAATATACCTATCATCATTCATAACGATTTGCTATATTATTTAGAAATACTGTTACCGAATATGTAAGATTTATATTGGTCATCTCATTTATTTTTATGAAGGCGTTATATCGATTATTTTATTATATATACATATATATATTATATTTTCCGTGTGGTGACGGAGTAAGAATACAAATCACTACTCCCTATCTTGCCTGTGGCTGTCGTAAAAGACGACTAAGGGATATAATATGTACATAATATCTGTGCAAGAGAAGGAAAACTCGAAACGAAACCCTATACCAACAAGGTCAAATTCCCTCCTTTGTGGAGGAGGCCCGAGCCCAACAGTGAGATGTATGTGGGCTGAGATGACGATGATGAGATGATATCAATTAAGTACACATTATATCGACTCTTAGTATCTAAACCGCTCCTGTATGTACTTCTTTTACAAATATATAATCTTTTTGAAATGGTATTCATTGCCTTTAAGGTATTTTCTTATATACTTATAGTGAGTTGAAATGCTATTTATATATTTCTCTATGTCGGTGGAGCTATGGAAATTGCTTCATAAAACTTATTAAGAAAGCTTTTTAACCATCTGGAAACAAAAAGCAGACTGCCGCAGACCTCTATTTTATGGATATTATGTAATAAAACATCTTTAAAAAAATATTTTCAAGTTTGTTTATATTTACAGCTGTACAATTATCCTCATGCTATTTTTCTTTCAAAATTTAGTGTAAAAAACTGTATTCATATTTCAAAGTTTTGAGAATATCCTGATCCATAATTTTTGGCGCTTGGGGTTTTCGTAAGAAATTCATTTTGCACCACCAGTCTGTCTGTTTATGTCTTCAAAATCATTGCTCTTGAAGCATTCACAATATGTTCGCTCCCTCATAACAGCCTCACCATAAGTGTTTAGAAACATTTGGTGAGCCTCAGTCGCAGAGTTTTTAATATTAAATCACTTCCTATAAATAATAAGAGTTTGGCTCATAAGCTGACATTTTTAAACACAAATCAATCACGTGTGCTATCATATTATGTTAACAAGATACTACAGAATATTGTTACTTATCTATAATGCATATACTTGATGTCTCTTCCAGACCTTTAAACCAACGAGAACGAGACATAAAATCTTTGGGCGTGATTGAAGTGCTGAACAATCGGGAAGTGACAGTACGTCAGTCACAACAGACTACACTCACAAAGAAGTTCACATTTGACAGAGCATTTGGGCCTAGTGCTAGTCAGGTAAAAAAATATCCTCTTTTCCAGCCATCCTTTAGCTCTATCAGCCTAACATCATCATTAATCATTTCAGCCCATATACGTTCCACTGCTGAGCTTAAGCTTCCTCCACAATAAGAGAGAAACTGACCTTAGTATACCATGCTGGTGAGACAGGTTGGTACAGGGTTTTGCTTCGAGTATTCTATCTTTTGCATTGATGTCATACGTGTAATATATTCCTTAGTCATCTTTTATGACACTCGTGGGTATGAGAGAGGGTGGTGAATTGTATTCTTACTCCGTCACCACAGACAAAAGCCTATTACCCCTAAAATATATGGCCTATTATAGTCCATAAAATATAGCTTGATCTCTGTGACAGATGTCAACAAAACCAACATAGTAAATTTGAGCGAGCAACATATTTACAATTTCATTTTGTATCAAATATATTTTCGTTATTTTCGTGCTAGTTTTATTGCAACTGAATTGCAATATATTATAAATATAAAAATATTAATATTCATGCCTAAAATGTACCTCGTAAGTACTGGAATACCTAGTAAACATTTTATACATAAATGACGCTTACGCATATACAACGTGATGCTGGACTGAAAATAAAAAAGGGATGGGACAGTCGATATATGTAAATCGATAACCAATCTTTATTATTATTCATAACAGAAATATTTTTTTTTTTTTATTGCAAACGGTGGCAAACGAGCAAACAGTACACCTGATGGTAAGTGTTGCTGCCGCTCATGGACCTTTACAAAGCCGTTGCCTACCGCGAAGAAAGCAAAGGGAGTGTGAATGCGTGCATTGAGGCTCGGTGATACTAAGGGCACCACCAAAACCCTCCACACGCAATCACCCTCAGAAAGTTGGGCTTCCGGTTGTCTCGCTCACCGTACGAAGCGCAGTAACAAATTGCTACCACTCAGACGTCGATTTTCTGCGAGAGCATGGTACTGCCCCGGACGGACCGGCCCGCGGCTGTAGACAGATAACTGTCGACAGTGTGGTTCTACCACTCTTAAATATACTCAATACAGTACCTATATAAAACGTTCAACATATTTTTTACAATTAAAACAGACAGTTACATTACAAAATACATAAATTGAATTAATTAAACATTAAAAAACTACTTTTCGTCTTAGAGTAAATGATAATATTATGTACGCATTATTGTCAATAATAGTTTATTACATATTTATTTATAAAACAGGCGTAACTGATCGATAGATCTAACGGCTGTTTCTATTTTGGCAAAAAATGATAAATGTTCTAGCAGAAACGCTCAAGTGCTGACGATAATAGTGACCTAGACTTTGATTGTACTCCTTTTTAATAATTAAAACAGTCAAAAAACAGTTTTTGTTTAAAATAAATTCAAAAAGATTTTCATTGATTGTATTTTAATTGTAATAGAAAATTAAATTATAAAAATAAAGAGTTTTATCGATAAAAAACTACGGTCTTTATCGTAAGCGTGACAGCACTAGGGACAACTGTCACAGAGATCATCCTATATTTTATGAACTATAGTTAATTTAAAACAAATTGTCCAAAGACTTTATGTATTTGCTCATAGCGACTTTGACCTTCCAACTTTATAATTAGTTGAAATAAATAGAAAACTATTTTTACAGATTTAATTATAGTGTTAAATTTTACTCTTCTGATGTTTCGAACACTTTTCAGTGTTTATAGACACAGAAGGCCTATATCTTAAAAACAAAATCTGTAAAATCCTACTAATTTTATAAATGTGAAAGTTTGTATGTGAATATGTGTAGATATTTGTTGCTCTTTCACACAAAAACTACTGAATGGATTTTGATGAAACTTCACAATAATATAGCTTACATATCAGAATAAATAATAGGCTATAATTTATCCCAATATTCCCATGGGAAGAGAAACCGCAGGTGAAACCGTAGGGTGCTAGTTAGCTATATTTCAAATGATTAGGAAGTAGGAGTACAATACATAAGGTCCTTAGACGACAATGTAACACTTGCATAAATATTAGATTATTTTTTATGTATTATAGATGATAGAGAAAAAAGAATAAAGAAAGCACATCAATGTCCATTGTTGAACATAGGCATCATCATCCATTATCACAGCCCATATACGTCCCACTGTTGGGCTCGGACCTCCTCCACAGTGGGATGGAATTCGACCTTCTATAGCATACTGGTTAGGCATGTTGGTATTTGGTTTCATTTCGAGTTTCCCCTCTCTTACACAGATGTTATGTGCATATTGTATCCCTTAGTCGTCTTTTACGACATCCACGGGCAAGATAGGGAGTGGTGAATTGTATTCTTACTGCGTCACCATATGGAAATAGGCATTGCCAATATGAAATAATACTATAACCACCGCAGGTGTGGGTTTATTTTGCTGTGGGTTTTTACGACTTCAACAGGAAATGTAGAGTGGTGATACATTACATTCTTATCACATGACCACATTGGGAATATATATTCTTTTAAAGGCAATTTCCACCATCCTTATCATCTCGGCTCATATACATCCCATTGCTGGGCTCGAGCTTCCTCCATAATAGGATGGACATTGACCTACAATGCCACTCTGGTCGTACATGCCGGCATAGAGTTTCATTTCGAGTTTTCCTTTTCTTGCATAGAAGTTATATTCATATTGTGCGTCTTAGTCGTCTTTTACGGCACCTACGAGTGAGAGAGGGGGGGTGGTGAATTGTATTCTTACTCCGTCACCCCACGATTAAACTTCCGGCACTAAGCAAATAATCCTTGTATTGCAGGGAACTTTACGAATTTATAATTTAACTGACACAAATTACACACCGACTCAAAATAACAATTTCTAGATCGCACAAAGTTTTGTGTGTGTGGGAGTCGAACCCACGACACTGGCGTGATAGGTATACTAACTACTATGCCATTTGTACTTGTCTGTACTTATGATACTTGTCCTTTAATGTTTCCACTTTTTCTATACAGCTGCAAGTCTATCAAGAAGTAGTTAGTCCCCTCATAGAAGAGGTTCTCAATGGCTACAATTGTACCGTTTTTGCGTACGGGCAGACCGGCACCGGCAAGACCCACACCATGGTCGGAGAACATACCGACATTGACACCAATTGGCAAAATGTAAGTATAATATATTAGGTATATGTCCTCTATAGCAAAACCTAACCGAAAATGGTTGACACGTATGGTATCGGTATTGATATAACTAGTAACGGCTATTAGTTATCTAGGTACAAACAACTGTCGATGGGGGAACGCTGTTAACTAACAATGTCACAACAATAATTGGTTTCATGCCGTGAATTTCGTTTCGCTAAGTTGGTAACCGAACGATCACTAATAAGTCTCATAACCAAAATAATCATGCGGTCCGTGTCTGCGTGATTTCTGACGTGCAAAACGGTGACTACTACGGTCTTATTGACTAGCAGCTTAATAACAAGTTGAAGTTTGAAAGTGGTAGGACCACACCGTTGACAGTTGTCTGTCTACAGCGCAGGCCGGTACGTCTGGTGTAGGACCACATTCTCGCAGAAAATAGACACCTGAGTTGAGTAGTAGCAATTTGTTACTGCGCTTCGTTCGGTGAGCGAGAGAGCCGGTAGCCCAACTTTATGGTGGTGCTGGCCGCGGGTGACGTGACCGGGCATTAGTCCGTCACCCGCTGGGAGGCCGACCGCGTGAGGTAAGACCGACGTCCTCCCCGAGGGGTGAACGTCGGTCGATGGGACGGTACCCCACGTAGGGGGTATTCCGTCGGGCCGACCACTGACGACAAGTCACCCTGCTCCGGTGGTCGGCCCAACAACGAGGCGACGTGGGTACGGGTGGGTTATGGGCCCGCGCGCCGTCCTTTCGTCGCCCCGGACGAAATGGACCGTGTGTGCGCTTACCATAGCCCATCCATAAAAACAAAATCTGCCTGAAAAATCTGTCTGATGGCGACCCATTTTTTTATGGGTGGGCTATGGTAAGCGCACACGTGGTCCATCCTGTCCGGGGCGACGAAAGGACGGCGCGCGGGCCTATAATCCATCCGTACCCACGTCACAATCATTGTTGGGCCGACCACCGGAGCAAAGTAAAATCTCCGGTCCGGTCACCCGCGGCCACAGCTAGGGATCTGATGTCGACCCTAGTAGGTATTGACTAGAGGGCATCATATGGAGTTGGCGTAAACGTATCGTATTTTATGACACCCTCCAGCAATCTAAAAAATGCTAGTATTCGTAACTGTACCCAGTACTTATACATATTTATACTGGCAAATTCCCATGGTTTACTTGCGTAATTCTGGTTTCCGTGGGTTTACGGGAATAAAATATAGCCTATGTTACTTGCTGATAATGTAACTTTCCACAGATGAAAGAATTATTGCGCGTTTTTTTTTTATCTTTTATGAAAAGCCAACAGACACCCTGCACTAAGGAAATAATCCTTGTATTACGGGCGACTTTACAAACATAATTAACGGACACAAATTACATCCAGACTCAGATCAACAGTTTGTGAATCGCACAAAGTTTTGCCGCGTGAGATTCGAACCCCCGACACTGGCACTATAGGTCGGTATCTTAACCACTACGACATCTAAGTAAGTGTAACAAACAAAGTTACATTCGTATTTTATTAAGGATTAGGATATTTAACATAACCTGTTATACTAAAAAGATATATTTTTATTATAGGATCCTTTGGCGGGCATCATTCCTCGTGCGCTCAGTCAGCTCTTCGACGAACTCCGTCTCACCAACACCGAGTATACAGTACGAGTGTCGTACTTGGAGCTGTATAATGAGGAGCTGTTTGATCTATTATCCACCTCCGAGGATAACTCCAAGCTTAGGATATACGAAGATGTCACTAGAAAAGGCGCTAATATTGTTAACGGACTTGAGGAAATGACTGTAAGTTCATAACTATTCAGCTAGTGCATTCCATTTCATTAGCCTAGTAAAGTCCCCTACTGGCAGGGGCGTAGCTGCCGCCGTATAAGCCATATCAATGATATGGGGCCTCCGGGCTACAGTGACCTCTAATATCCTAATGCCCCTAACACGTGCCTCTTAGAATAATAACGTATAGAATGGTAGTGTCGGTACTTAAGCCATCAAAAACGTGAAACCAAAAATACTATATGCGCGCAAGCGATTACACACGTACACCACTATACAATAGAGTTGCCTTGCGTACCGTGGCCTTGTACATTACGGAACGGTCGGCATAAGCTCCAATATGCTCCAAATTAAATCCTCAATTTTTTGTGTGCGGAGTTACCTTCTATGAGTTATTATTCTAAGACGTGCCTATAAAACTCAAGAAAAGAATCTCTTTTTCCCAGAGTTAAGCGTTCACCCAAAAATTGCGAGAATCCCGTAATGTTTTTTTTATTTAACTAAATTTCTAGAAGGTGATAACTTATAATCAATTTAATGCAAGAATTTTTTCTTTTGTGAGAAATCTTTACCCTTCGTTTGGACTCTGACTATCTTTGATACAGAACCTCTCCAAGAGATGCTACACCACTACCTATTGCGTATAGGCCTTCTTAGGGACGTTTAATGGCATAATCACCACGCCTAATATACGATTTGGCGATCACAGTTACTGTCATAAATACTCCTGGGAAACTAATAAATTAATCACCGTCGCCAAACTCCCTGCCATTCATCGCGATTATAGAATTATCTCACTTTGTTGGGGAGTCCCATATATTGAGCCGCGTGTACACGGCAAGAAAATTCGCCAAGTCTGTGCAAGAATTCGTGTCGTATCTACACACGTCTAGTGACACTGTGTTGGCGCTGAACAAGACAAAAATCTTATCTGCGCCAGACACGACGCGATCTGTATTGTGTGGCTTTGTGTACAGTTGCACATGCATGATTTTCATACGAAAATAAAGGACGAACTTTTCCTCATACTGTCGCAATTCAAAGTAGAAGTTATTCCATAATTTTTGCTTAATGTACAAATATATACTTATAATTATCAATTGCAGGTGTACAATAAGAATGAAGTGTTCAAAATTATGTCACAAGGACAAGAGCGCAAGAGGGTCGCTTCTACTCTCATGAATGCACAATCTAGGTAATCTATACAAATAAATAACATTTAACGAGTCTGTTTGTAATATCAAAATTGTAGGTTTTCTTCATTCCTACACGGTTATTTGCACGACACTTATACCTTAAAACCAGTTTGAACGTTTTTTTCTGTCTGCTTCTTTATTGTGGGTAATCTTCAAAACGGCTCGACCGATTTTGATAATCAGTTACTACCAGGTCTAAAAATCCTATAAATTTTAGCCAGTCCGTGATTCGAACCAGAGGCCTTCCATATCTTTGCAGATATTGGAGATTTAAAATGCGGGGAAAAAGCGGCTGAAATCGAAACGAAGAGGGCACACTGTTAGTGTATAAAACAAAAAATAAAATATGATTAAAATGTGCATACAACATCTATGCATTGAAGTAAAACTCGAAATGAAACCCTATACAAAGACGTCTGACCAGTGGTATAAATACCTATGCCTGGTGCTGCCTTAGCCGAGGCCGCGGGTGACAGGATGAGCGTCAAGACGAGCGTCGGCCAGGGACGGTACCTAAAAGGGTATCCCCCTGGGCTGACCACGGATGTCAAGCGACTTGGTTCCAGCGGCCGGCCCAATGATGAAGGAGAGAGAATACGATAAGGTATAGGGCCAAGCGTCACCCTTTGCCCAGACCAACGCCGCCCCCCCCCCCCCCCCCACGGAATGGTGGAAGTGTGTCTATAGCCCAATAAAAAAAACCGTGGTATAGTAGGTCAATTTCTGTCTCATGGTGGAAGAAGGTCCAAGCTCAATATTGGCACGTATATGGGCTGAAGATGAGGAATTTAATAATCTACCAGTGAAGTGGGACGTGACTGCAAGTGGAGAAGATCAGACAAAATACTCGGCAAGCCTCTAAACTGACTTTTTTTGCAGTCTTCTTAACACTAATCATCATCATCATCGCAGCCCACATAAGTTCCACTGTTGGGTTCAAACCTCTTCCACAATGGGAGGGAATTTGTGCTGATCAGACTTATTGTATAGGGTTTCATTTCGAGTTTTCCTTCTCTTGCACAGATCTTATGTGCATATTATATCCCTTAGTCGTCTTTTACGACATCCACAGGCAAGATAGGGAGTGGTGAATTGTATTTTTAATCTGTCATCACACGGGAATACTCTTTTTAACACTAATATAAAACGTTTTTGTTCAGTCGCTCGCACACAGTGTTCACCATAGTGGTGCACATGAAGGAGAACAGCCCCGAAGGTGAGGAGCTCGTGAAGATTGGCAAGCTGAATCTGGTGGACCTGGCCGGCTCGGAGAACATAAGCAAGGCGGGCTCCGACAACCCCGCCAAGAAGGAGAGGGCGAGGGAGTGCGTGAACATCAACCAGTCTTTGCTCACCCTAGGGAGGGTCATCACTGCGTTGGTGGAACGACACCCACACATACCCTACAGGTGATGATACAGTTACCAAATAAATTTTATTTAAATCTAGGCTGGTCATAGATTTAATCTATACAAATAAATAATATTGAAGTGTCCGTTTGTTATGTCAAAATACTGGCCTTTTTGAAGTGAAACTTCTTTGCGTGCATGAGGATAATTTTTTTACGGATGAAACGCAATTTAGCGTCACGAAGATGTGCAGCGTTTTTGGCGAAGAGGGAGAGAGCGATTGTGACCGATTGAGAGAGTGAGAAAGGGCGAACATAGCACGAAGCACAGCCATGGGACGAGAGTAGGGAGCAAGGGAGTCAGGAAGATTCTTATTTTTTTTATTTAATACTGATAACAACACATGGAACCAAAGAAGTTTCACTTCTGACATGCGTACTTAGTACTCACGCAATTTTTTTTTTTTTTGCTACTGATAAAATACACATGGAACCAAAGAAATTTCACTTCTGACAGGCGTACTTTGTACGCACGTTCTTTTTTTTTATACTCACGCGGTTATTTGAACGCTACCTATGTCTAAAATACAGTTTAAAAACTTTTTTGTCTGTCTGTCCGTCTGTTTGTTTGAGGTATCGTCTGTATCTTCAAAATGGCTGGACCGATTTTGATAATATTTTACTACCAGGTATTCCCACGGGGACGGGCACTACGCGGGATAGGCGACGTAAAGCGAAGCGAGGGCGGGTTGCTAGTCCTAATATAAATCCTAAGATTAATCCTACATTTTTATTTTTTTGTGACATTATCCATCCATTCACGGCCGTGACCATGAACGCTGTAAACTATTCGAAATGTCGGGCAATCAATAATCAAATACAAACACGATAAAATCTCTAAAAATCAGTTTTATCTACAATAACACTCGTATGCATTAGAAATCATTATTGTCCATCCAACCGGCCTATCGACGTCTACTGTTGGTCCATTGGCCTACATATATAAGACTAGCTGACTTCTTTGCCTTACATGAGCTATGCTAGCGTAGTGTTCGCGCACGTTAAGCCACACAGGATCCGCAGGTTACAAACACTACAAAATAGCTTCATGTGACGGGCTACGGGAGCACCGTGGTTCATTCGTAATCAGTGGCGTAGCGTGTGTCACTGTCGCCCGGGGCGGAGTTATAATTTGCCGCCCTTTTGACATCGTAAAAATAATAATTGTTGGTGTTGATAAGAAAAAAAGTAACGAAATGAAATAATTGAGTGAAAAATATTTATTTCAAAACTATGTAAATACATGTGTAAGTAACATGACTGTGTTAAAACTTTAATAATTTACACTATTTTTTTTTTTCGGGTGGGTTGCGGTCGGCGCGCTCCTCGCACCACTCCGTCCGGGACGACAGAGGGGCGTAAGCACGCACACCCGCAACCCACCCACGTGCACGTCGCCTTCGTTGTTGGGCCGACCACAATAATTTACACTATAAAATTAATGTTTAATAAAGTCTAAACAGTCTAAAACTCTACTTTTCGCAACTTACGCGCAGCGAAATCATTTATTCGGTCCTTGGACCCACCCTGTGTAACATCGGGTACGACTGGGCGTTGGAGGGGGAGCCTCCCGCCCGGGTTGGGCGTGATTTGGCGGGCTCGTCACAGCCCGCGGTGGGACGCTAGAGGAGGCGGCAAGCCTGGCGACTCTAGGCACCAAAGAGATCGTCAGGCGGATCGGGGCGTTGGGGTTGAGGGCAGCCCTGGACAAGATCGAGGCCATCCTGTTCCAAAGGCCCCGCATGGGCCCTCCCATCGACGTCTCGATCACCGCCAATTCGGCTGATATCAGCATCCGGGCGCATATGAAGTATTTGGGCCTGGTGTTCGACGGGCATTGGTGGTTCCGAGAGCATTTCCGCAGGCTTGCTCTACGGCTCATCGGCGCGGCGTCCGCCCTATCGTGGCATATGCCGAACGTGGGCGGACCGAGCACTACGTGTCGACGGCTGTACGCGAGGGCCATCTGGTCGATGGCCCTGTATGGCGCGCCGGTGTGGGCGGGGTAGCTGATCGTCCGACTCAGGGCTCTACTGTGGCGACCACAAAGGGCCATGGCGGCCAGGGCCATACGTGTATACCGCACGGTGTCGACGGAGGCAGCGTGCCTGTTGGCCGGGACTCCCCCGTGGGACCTGGAGGCGGAAATGCTCGCCGGTTTGTATCGGCGGGTGTCGGGGGTGCGAGTGGAGGGCGGTGTGATCTCTTTGAGGGAGGATCTCTCGGTTCGGTGTGCGGACCATGGAGGCCTTCCAACCGATGTTGATGCAGTGGTTAAAACGGCGGCACGGGGTACTCTCCTTCCAACTGGTGCAGGTTTTGACGGGGCAGGGATGCATCGCTAAATACCTGTACACGGTCGTTAGGAGGGTGAGTACACCGTCCTGCTACCACTGCGATTGCAACGAGGACACGGCGCAGCATACGCTCAAGGTTTGTGAGTTTGTGTTCGGTGCTGGGTGAACTGAGACGCGGTCTCAGCCTTTGCGTGGCAGTAGTCTCGCGGAAGGGGGCGGTGGAGCGCGTGCGCGAGGAGCGTCTCCTCGACGACGCGAACCGCCGCCGGTGACTGGGGTGGCGTAGGCGCGACTACCTGCGCCTCATGTCGCCCCAGTCGAGGCCGCGGGTGACTGGACCGGGGATTTAGTCCGTCACGGTCATGGGTTACGGGTTTGCGTGCTTATGCCCCTATGGCGCCCTGCATGGAGTGGTGCGAGGAGTGCGCCGACCGTAACTCAGTCCAACCCCCAAATAAAAAAGTGTCCGCACAAAATATTTTTCTTCCAATTTTGCCGCCCTTCTAATAGTGGCGCCCGGGGCGGTCCGCCCCTCCGCCCCCCCCCCCCCCTCTTGCTACACCACTGTTCGTAATGTTGACTTACACATCGATCTCGAACTGCCGACCATCAGTTAGTATATGAAACGTTGCTCCCGGCGCTACTTTGGCTCTGCCATGACTCACCCCAATCCACTAGCGGTTGGGGCGGTAAACTACGTCCTCTCAAAAATATCCACGGTCCGACGTCCCCGTCATCTTCTTGATAAAGAGGATGACCTTATTACGATCGCCCAGCAAAGGGCTTACACCACTCGCGCAGCGATTACAAATAAAACTCCGCGGTACCGGTCTCGCCGCCGAGGTCGGAAACCGCGGCGCGTATAAGTCATTAATTTAAACGTGGCCACGCCCACTTTGCTATCAGCGACGCCCCGAGCCGAGGTCCGTTCTCCACAGGTCTCCCTCGGGCGATGTTCACTTAACTTTCTTACCGGGTTAAAAGCCATCAGCGCTCACCAGTCAGGGCTAAGCTATGAAAGCCATCTGAGACTAACAGCTGTACACACACGAAAAAAAAAAAAACTTTGCTATCACATAAGAGAGAGAGAGAGAGAGAGAGAGAGAGAGAGAGAGTGACTCATAGACACATCTAACGCACAGCGCACGTAGGGGTAACTCTTAAAAGGAATAAATATTTACCGTTTTTTTACTATATTTTAATCTCTATGGAACAGAATCAGTTTGTTTAGCTTATATGATATATTAGTTACAAGTCGGCCTGATTTGTCAGTTTTCCGTTTGGGCCATTGGGGACACCAGGTAGTCGACATACAGGTATTCAGTTAGAGCCGTGGACATAAAGTAACCGCGAACCAGGGGCGACTTTAAGCAAAATATGGTCACAAATTACTTTTCTTCGGTGTTTACTACGTAATTCATCACATTTTAAAGCCATAAAAAATTATTATTAAAATTTTAGAAACAAGCGATTTTATGCTAGCACCATAAACTAGATAAGTGAGGCCCACATGGTGCCCCCGTGACGTCCAACGTGTTAATTAAGTTATAAGTTTTATTTGTTTCAGAGAATCAAAACTAACTCGCATTCTCCAAGAATCCCTTGGTGGTAGAACAAAAACTTCGATCATAGCGACGATCTCCCCCGGCCACAAAGACCTGGAGGAGACTATGAGTACTTTGGAGTACGCGCACAGAGCCAAGAACATTCAGAACAAACCAGAAGTTAATCAGAAGATGACGAAGAAGGCGATACTGAAGGAGTATGCCGAGGAGATTGACAGGCTTAAGCGTGACTTGCAGGCATCCAGGGATAAAAATGGTAGGTTGTCGAGTTTTATACTTTCAATACAAATACAATTTGTAAACATCTTTCTATAGATGGCGTAAAGTCTACAATGGGATTCATAATGTGGTTATCATACGTAACGCCCACACTGGTCTAATGGGTAAGACGGTTGGAACGGATTTCTAATAAATGGCGATGGTTTCAAGTCCCACGGGTGGCAATCATAGTTCACTAGCAAATTTTTATTATTTTTTATTTTTTGACTGACTAAGAACACAATTCACCACTCCCTATATTGTCCGTGGATGTCGTAAAAGACGACTAAGGGAATATGTCTATAACATCTGTGCAAGAGAAGGTAAACTCGAAATAAAATCCTATACTATTATGTCTGACCAGCATGGTATAGTAGGTTAATTTCCCTCTTATTGTGGAGTATGCGCAAGCCCAGCAGTGAGACGTGTATGGAGACTAGACGAGAAATATATATTTTTATAAATAACTTGTTAAATCTCGTTACTTTAGACTAATAGATTTTTTTTTGTATCAGGTGTATATTTAGCTAGCGAAACGTATGCTGAAATGACCTTGAAAGACGAAGAGCAACGGAAGGAGATCCAGGAACTGCTCTTGAAGAAGAAAGCTATGGAGGACGAGAGAGATCGAATGGAAGGTGTGTTCACTGAACTCAATCAAACTTTGGAGACAAGGAATAATGAACTAGCTAAAACCGTCAATCGTCTGAACAGTACTAAGGCCAATTTGGCCAGTACTAGTCAAGTAAGTATTCTTTTATCCAATGACTATTAAAGAATTTAATGTTTTACCACTTTCCCCAGGGCGACGTAAAAATCAACTTTGAGATTATCAGCGAAAATGCAAAGCTGTATTTAATCCCTTATTTGAATGGATCAATAGTACCTTCCGATGCCCTTTTTTCTTTGGAACGAAACACAGTAAAAAATTATTACTACTCGGATAACGATTTTCTGCGAGAGTTTGGTGTTACCCCGGGCGGACCTTGCCTTGCTGCCATTGCCAGTATTTACTCCCACTGTATGGCACACACTATTCTCGAAAATTAGGTGGCTAGTCTGCAATAGACACATCTATTGGAAATTAAAAGCATTACGAAAAGTACTTGTGTTATAACCATAGAGATCATACCGGCATAGAGTTCATGAACGAAGGAGAAATAATTCTAAAAATTGTTTTATTTCAAATGTGTAATACCCCCGTAAATATCAGAAACATTTATAAACGAAAATCTTCATCACCACAGCTCACATATGTCCCACTATTAGGTTCGAGCCTCCTACACCATGGGAAGGAAAGCGACCTACTACAGTGGATTTCATTTATAACAACCTCGGTTGTAACGACTTTTCGGTTATAGCGACTCCGGATATAACGCCGAATTCGGGTATACCGACTTGTTTTTATCAACTTTTTGGGACAGGTTTCTAAAAATTGCTTGCGGATGTTGCGACCGAGTCGTTAAAGGCACAAAGACTCATTCATAAGCTTTAACTATTACTTACGCTTTCTTATCCTTTATTCACATTCGCAGATGGTCAAATGCCTTGTTTGTGTGTAGGGTTATCCTTTGTTTACATTCGCAGATGTTATTTGACCATATGCGAATGCTGCTTTGTGTGTAGGGTTACTTAGCATGTGCACGAATTATGAGTAAGTGACGTAGCCATTTCCAGTGAGTAAACTGTGTTGTTAAACGCTCTTAAGGAATTACAGACCTATCTCATTCTTGAGCCACGTCTAAAAATTGCTCTCAAGAGTCATTACGAACCGACTTGCGTGCAAGGTCGACGACTTCCAGCCGCCCGAACAAGCCGGCTTCCGAAGAGGTTATAGTACCATAGACCACATCCACACGCTACGCCAGATTATACAGAAGACCGAGAAGTATAATCGGCCTCTGTGTCTAGCGTTTGTGGACTATGAGAAAGCCTTTGATTCTGTCGAAACTTGGGCAGTGCTGCAGTCCCTTCAGCGGTGCCAAATTGACTATCGATACATCGAAGTGCTGAAGTGTTTGTATAGAAACGCCACTATGTCCACCACCACCAGAATAAGAGTACGAAACCGATCCAGTTGCAGAGAGGTGTGAGACGGAGACGTCATCTCTCCGAAACTGTTCACCACTGCGCTGGAAGATGTCTTCAAGCTCTTAGACTGGACCGGACTCGGCATCAACATCAACGGCGAATACATCACTCACCTTCGATTTGCTGACGACATCGTAGTCATGGCAGAATCCATGGAGGACCTTGGCACTATGCTCCATGACCTCAGCAGGGTATCTCAACTAGTGGGTCTACAAATGAACATGGACAAGACGAAAGTAATGTCTAATGCCCATGTCATTCCTGTACCGGTCCTAGTTGGGAATGCGATTCTCGAAGATGTGGATCATTATGTTTACCTAGGACAAGCAGTCCAGTTAGGTAGATCCAATTTCGAGAAAGAGGTCAGCCGACGAATCCAACTCGGCTGGGCAGCGTTTGGGAAACTTAAGAGGATCTTCTCGTCCAATATTCCGTAGTGTATGAAAACAAAGGTTTTATAACCAGTGTGTGTTACCAGCGATGACTTACGGCACTGAAACGTGGTCTCTAAATTTCGGCCTCATAAAAAAGCTCAAAGTCGCTCAGCGTGCTATGGAGAGGGCTATGCTCGGAATTTCTCTACGTGATAAAATCCGGAACACGGAAATCCGTAGAAGAACGGGTGTAACCGACATAGCCCGCAGAATTAGCACGTTGAAATGGCAATGGGCAGGCCACATCGCTCGTCGAACCGACAACCGTTGGGGAAGAAAGGTTCTTCAGTGGCGACCACGAATCGGACAGCGCAGCGTAGGACGACCCCCCACTAGGTGGACTGACGACATTCTCAAAGTCGCAGGGAACCGTTGGATGCAAGTGGCGCAGGGCCGTTCCGAGTGGCATTTTTGTGGGGAGGCCTATGTCCAGCAGTGGACGTCCGTAGGCTGATGGATGGATGGAAACTGTGTTTCTTAAACTTATGAACATGGTTCCTAGACGTACATTTACTATTAAAGAAAAAATGTTTATATAATTATTTCGGATATAGAGACTTCCGGCTATAGCGCCGACATTAAAGTGGTCCCTCCGCCGTCATTACAACCGAGATCCACAGTATATCACGCTAGTCAGGTGTGGTGGTATAGGGTTTTATTTCGAGTTTTCCTTCTCATGAATAATTGTTATCTACATATTATATCCCTTAGTCGTCTTTTACGACATCCATGGGCAAGAGAGCGGGTGGTGAATTGCATTATTACTACGTCACCCCACAGAAAGGGAAAGAAATTAATATAAAAAATCATAACCCCTTAGAATAATAACTCATAGAAGGTAACTCTGCGCACAAAATTTGAAGCATTTAAATTGGAGCCAGAAATGGCTCCCTACGTCGGACCGTTCCGTAGTGTAGAAGGTCACTGCGTACTAGGCAACTCTATTGTAAAGTGGTATTCATGTATGTAATCGTTTGCATGCATGTAGTATTTTTGGCTTCACGTTTTTGATCGCTTCAGTACTGACACTATCTTTCTATACGTTATTATTCTAGGCATAACTCACATTTTTTTACGATACGTGCAATTGAATCGACTATGAATTGTATTCTTACCTGTCACATGGATATATGTTAACATATAATTAGGTAGTAGTTGGGCCGTAAAGTTTTATCACCATAGTTACCTGTTTACCATGTTTGTTTTCAGCAACTGAATCGCACTAAAATAGCATGCGAGGAGCAACAGCACCTGGTTGAAGCGCACTCGTCCACGGAGGTGACCCTGAGCGCTCAGGCACAGCAGCTGTTGGCTACTGCAGATGTTGCAACCAAACATGTCCAATGCTTACACGAGTCAGTGGACAAACGCAAGTATGTAAATACATTAATTCCAACTGCACCAGTCACTACCTAGGTATTTGAGTTGATTTTTTTAAAAAGACTATGGAAATAATCCTTGTATTGCGGGTGATATACAAACATATAATTAACAGACACAAATTACATCGAGACTCGGAACAACAATTTGTGGATCGCAAAAACTGTTGTCCAGCCGGGGATTCGAACCCACTACACAGGCACGTAGGTCGGCATCTTAACTACTACGCCATCTGTGCAGTCAGGATTATATTGGATGCATTCTATGAAGGAAAAAAAGGAAAGCAAATTTGCCCAACATTAGGTCTTATAAAGACTGAAAGTAAATATTCGTATTCAATTACCTCACAGAACAGTGGAGTCCACAAACTTGGTGATCACAAAGACTTATCGTGAAGAATCTGAAGAGCAACGCGGCAAAATTGCAGAAGGGGTGTTGATTTTCTCCAATACCATTACTAATGCCCTTAATAACTTGCAGAGCGCTTTAGGTGAGTGTTTTAAGCAATTAGCTAATTTAGTGATTTTTCTTTTTTTTGTGTGGGTGGGCTGCGGTCGGCGCGCCTCCGCACCACTCCGTCCGGGGCGACAGAGGGGCTTAAGCACGCAACTCCCGCAACCCACCCGAAAACCACCTCGCCTTCGTCGTTGGACCGACCACCGGAGCAGGTTTACTTGTCGTCAGTGGTCGGCCCAACGGAATACCCCCTACGTGAGGTACCCTCCCATCGACCGACGTCCCCCCCTCGGGGAGGACGTCGGTATTTCCTCACGCGGTCGGCCTCTCGGCGGGTGACGGACTAATTCCCGGTCACGTCACCCGCGGCCTCGGCTAGGGCGGCATGAGGCGCAGGTAGTTGCGCCTGCGCCGCCCCATTCGCCGGCGGCGGATCTCCTCATCGAGGCTGCGCTCCTCGCGCAGACGATCCGCCGCCTCCTTCTGCGAGATCACTGTCTCGCAGAAGGCTGCGACCGCGTCCCAATTCCCGACGCTGTCGACCATCGCCCTAGCGATGGCCGGCAGCGTCAGGTCGGCACCGATGATTGCGACGAGTTCACGGCGCTGCGTGGCCCAAGCGGCGCAGGCCTCGAGCGTATGCTGCGCCGTGTCCTCGTCGCAATCGCAGTGGTGGCAGGACGGTGTACTCTCCCTCCTTACGACCTTGTAGGTATTTGGCGAAGCTCCCATGCCCCGTCAACACCTGCACTAGTCGGAAGGAGAGCACCACGTGCCGCCTTTCCAACCACTGCATGAGCACCGGCCGGAAGGCCTCCACGATTCGCACCCCGAACCGAGGCCTCTCCACCCGGACTGCCCAACGGGCAATGACGTTTCGGCGGGCGTCGATGCGCCAGGCAGCTCCCTCAAGGAAACAACACCGCCCTCCCCGCGCACCCCCGACACCCGCTGATACAAGTCGGCGAGCTTTTCCGCCTCCAGGTCCCACGGGGGAGTCCCGGCCAATAGGCACGCCGACTCCGTCGCCAGCTAATTTAGTGATAGCCATAAACAACACCAACCATAACATTGTTCTTGGTTTCGATGAAAGTTGATTAAGAGCTTTAAATGGGTCTCGAGCCTGGTGGATTTAGTCACAACCCGTCTAAAAGCTCAGGGTGACGTAAGGTCGACGTGGGTGGCATCGTTGTGTTTTTTTTCTCTTATTGACTTGGTCACTGGAGTTGATCGAGGAGGTCAGTGACATACACACGTATACAAGAGTCTCCGTGTGGTGACGGAGCAAAAATATAATTCACCACCCCCCTCTTGTCTATGTGTGTCGTAAAATACAACTAAGGGATACATAGTGCTGATAACATATTTTCAAGAAAATCAAGACAAGAAAATCCCGATATAAAACTGAATGACCAGCGTGGTATAACAGGTCAATTTCTTCCCCATTCTGGAGGAGGCTCGAGCCCAGCAGTGGGGCCTATATGTGATAAAATTAATGACAATATCAAACATTATACTTAATTATCATCATTTCAGCTCATATACGTCTCACTGTTGGACTCGAGCCTCCTCCACAATAAGAAGGAAATTGATCTTACTATATCATGGTGGCCAGACCGGTTGGTATAGGGTTTTATTTCGAGTTTTCCTTCTCTTGCACAGATGTTATGTGCACATTATATCCCATAATCGTCTTGTACGATATCCACGTGCAAAATAGGGAGTGGTGAATTGTATTCTTATTCCGTCACCACACAGAAAGTATATTATACTTAATAGTATTTATATTATATTACAGAAACATATACGGCATCCAGCACACAAACTCAGGAGACAAATAAACAACAGTTGGAGAATTTGGTGCTTACATTCGTTGATATTGTCAATCAGGTAATCATTTTACATCTTTTTTTTTTAAAGACAACGCTCTGGGGCATACTGTCCGAGGCCTATCTTTACGCTGTCGGTGTTGTTGTTATGGTATTAATACGTCAGGAACTGGGACGCGGTCGCAGCCTTCTGCGAGGCAGTAGTCTCGCGGAAGGAGGCGGCGGATCGCCTGCTCGAGGAGCGCAGCCTCGATGAGGCGACTGGGGCGGCGTAGGCGCGAATACCTGCGCCTCATGCCGCCCTAGCCGAGGCCGCGGGCGACGTGACCGGGGATTAGTCCGTCACCCGTCGAGAGGCCGACCGCGTGAGGAAAGACGGGGTCGATGGGAGGGTACCCCAAATAGGGGGTATTCCGTCGGGCAGACCACTGATGACAAGTAACCCTGCTCCGGTGGTCGGCCCAATGACAAAGGCGACGCGCATCGTGGGTGGGTTGCGGGTATGCGTGCTTACGCCCCTCTGTCGCCCCGGACGGAGTGGTGCGAGGGGCACGCCGACCGCAACCCACCCAAAAAAAAAAAATAATGGTATTAATGATAGCTGAAAAGATAATCTGCTAGGTCAATTAGATAAATCGGATCAATTGGCAATGAGGAAATCATTTGTAGATCATATAAAGGAGTTTTCTGTGTCGGATTCAAACTCACCTCCACACAATTCATGGGACGTGATTCGAGTTATGCTATCTGTATAATCTAATAGTTGTCATAAGACACAAATGTGGTAATACATTGTTTTCTTCCACCCATCACTAAAGTTCATGATCATCATCATAGCTCATATATCTCCCACTGCTGGGCTCGAGCCTCCCCCACAATGGGATGGCAATTGACCTACTATACGACGCTGGTCAGACGAGTTGACACAGGGTTTTATTTCGAGTTTGTCTTTTTACATAGATGTGATTACATATTATAATCCTCCTTTGTTTTTTACGGTCGGTGCACTCCTCGCCCGACTTCATCCGGGACGCCGATCGCTAAATCCCCGGTCCGGTCACTGACAGCTTCTGCTAGGGCTGCTTCAGGCGCAGTATAATAATTCCCTAGTGATCTTCTACGATACCCACAGGCAAGATGAGGGAGTGATGAATTGATGAATTGTATTCTTACTGCCAAACACTAAAATCGCTTTATTAAAGTTATGTATTTATGTTTCAGATAAAATCAGCATCATCAGAAAACCACTCGTTCCTTATCCAAAGCAGCACTACATACCGGTCGAATCTGTATGGCTCGGTGGAAGAACACTGCTCCATGGTACAAAGCACGCTTGGTGCCTTCGTGGAGAACTTCGCGGAAGCCTTACAGCAAGCCCATGGTGTCGATGTTAAAGGGAATGTTGCTAATTTTGTACAGCAGTGGGTGAGTAACTTTAATTCGTGTTGATAAGGAAAGATATGAGTCAAATATAGAATACTTTTTGAATTTATATTTGTTTCACCGTCACGAAAAACCGACACCCTGAAGTTAGCCAATAAACAATTTCTTACGATGCGCTCGCACACCACCTTAAATTTAAACTAGATATTGCGTTATAATAAAACTTTCAATGTATTAAATACATTTTTTTTGATGTCATCTATTCGCGAGGGTAAACCTGACAGTTCACTTTTTCTATCATTAGTGTCGTTTTTCCTATAAACGTAGGGTAAAGCGTAAGGTAACATTTTTACAAAGATTTTTATCTTACGCCAAAGAAGTGTAACTTCTTACGTGCGTACATAACACATTTTTATTTTTATTGCTGTTGGTGGAAAACAAGCAAACAGCACTCCTGATGGTAAGCGATGCTGCCGTTCATGGACCTTTGTTAAGCCACTGTCTACTGTGAAGAAAGTAAAGGGAGTTTGAATGCGTGCAATGATACTATGTATCACCAAAAAACTACGCGCAAGCACCCTCAGAAATGTGGGCGGCTCCCTTACTTGCTAAATTTAAGTCCAGTAATAAATTGCTACTACTGAGACGTCGATTGTAAGTGTGGTATTGTCCCAGACGAACCGAACCGCGGCCAAAGACAGATGTCTGGCTGTCGATAGTATGGTCCTACCACTTACATGAGGGTTGCAATAAGAATACTATTCACCGCACCCTTTCTAGTTCGTGGATCTCGTAAAAGACGACTAAAGGATTATAATATGCATTGTTATGCAAGAGAAGGAGAACGCGAAAAAGAACCAGTCTGACTAGCGTGGTGCAGGGAGGTATTAGATCAATTTCCTTCTCATTATGGACGAGGCCCGAGCCCAACAGTGGGACTTATGTGGGATGAGATGTTGATGAATTATATATTTGGAACTTTCGCCCGCAATAAAAGGATTATTTCCTTAATTTTCCAGGTGTTGTCCCTTTTAATAAAAAAAAAACACGCTTTAGAATAGAAACCTTTAGCGGCTCGTTTAAGGTGAACCCACACTTCCGAGCCGAACGAGTCGAAAGAAACGAATTTTAGAATTCTGTATATGAAATCTCATGAAACTCCGCACACCTCAGATTCGGACGATTCGACGCGGGGAAGTACATATACAGAATTTTATAATTCGTTTCGTTCGACTCGTTCGGCTCGGATAAGTGTGCTTTCACCTTTAACCAGCTTGGTATAGAACGTTAAATGCTTCGTCCTAATGTGGAGTAAGAAGGAGCCCAGCCGTGGGACGTGTATGATTTGATATGTTATGTGATATTTTGCAGTATTCTGGTGCGTCAGCTCGAGTCGCATCGCTGCGTCGCGCACACGATGAGTACGTCGGGCGTGTCGCGCGACATGCGGGCACATCACGCGACACACATCGCAGACAGCGGGATGAACGACGCGCTCATGTCGATAAGAGGGCGGCCAGGATACAGGCTTGCATCACGGTAACTATAATTATTAAATGCTAAAATATGTATCTATATATTAATATGTGAAGCAAAACTTTGTACTCCTTTTTTACGACAAATTACGTGCTTGGACAAGTATGAAATTTGGTACAGGGAAATTTAATATAATAAAGGATTAGAAATACATTAAATTCATTAAAAAGCATTAAGCACACTACCATGCTTTATACGCTATAGACTTTTGTTTACGCTTAAAATCTCTGGTCGAACTGAACGTCAAATAATCTTAATTATGATGAGAATATCTTTGTACTTATTTTATTAGTTATTAGTGAAATATAGCTTGCATAATATACAATTATACGTAAATAAGAATTAAAAGAAAATTGCGTAGCAGAAAAATTAGTTTAAATGAATTATGGCCGAATTTCGACCACTCGGCGACCACTTGTTTACTTAAAAATTCAATGGGTAAGGATAAGAATTGAATTATCACTCCTCACACCTCTTAATTGCTCATGGAAGGCGTAAAAATCTCATCATCTTAAAAGCCTCACAATGATCATTTGTGGTGATGGAATAAGAATACAATGCACCACTTCCTATTTTGTCTGTGGATGTCGTAAAATACTACTAAGGGATATGCTATACTACGCATATAGCATCTGTGCAAGAGAAGGAAAACTCGAAATAAAACCCTATATCAATTGGTTAAACCAGCGTGGAATAGTACGTCTATTTCCCTCCTAACGGGGAGGAATTTCAAGCCCAGCAGTGGAACGAGTACGAGTTGAAATGATACAATGCATTACATATTTGGCGGTCCGAGCTTCGACCTGTCACGATCGCAAATCGACTGCGATCCGCCTCTTGCTGACCATTGATTTAGACCTTACCAACATGTCTGACCAGCATGGTATAGTAGGTAAACATTGCTCCTATTTGAGAGGAGGCTTGACCCCAGCAGTGGAACATGTATGATCTGAGACTATCATTTATGAAAGAGCCCTATAACCACTAGTGGAATGGGGAAAGAACTGAATGATGAGCCACCCTGGAATCGTAAAAGTTAGCTGAGGTATTACCAGGAGAATCGTCAGCAACACTCTTAGATACTAAATCCTTGTCTATGGACTGTCTGGAAATCAAACCCCATCTTTTTTTTTTGGGGGTGGGTTGCGGTCGGCGCGCTCCTCGCACCACTCCGTCCGGGGCGACAGAAGGGCGTAAGCACGCACACCCGCAACCCACCCACGATGCACGTCGCCTTCGTCGTTGGGTCGACTACTTGAGCAGGGTGACTTGACGTCAGTGGTCGGCCCGAAAATCAAACCCCATGACCGCTTCTTTAATTAAAAAGCGATAATATCTTAATTTTTAATATAGGATATGCAAGAAGAATCGACACGCTTACAGCAACGATTATCTGATCAGCTATCGGAAATAGAGAGTGAGAGAGAGGATACAGAGACTCGGCTCCAGCAATGGATGGACAAAGAACGGAGATTACTAGAAGAAAGACTCGCAGAACACGCTGCCATGGAGAGGAATGCTCTGGAAACGAGGTTGGCTAAGAAGATAACAGAAGTTGAAGAACAAAAGCAGTTGTTAGAAGAGAGAATGGAACGCTATAGAGAGTTATATGATATACAATTAGAAACTGACAAAGAAGAATTGCAAATGGCAGAGCATGACTTAGAAGAATGTGAAAATTGTAATGATGAATATGCTAAGCATATGAAGAAATTTGGAAAAGTGTTTGAAGAAGGTAAATTCAAAGTATTCTTTAAATACTAAAATAACACCTATCTATATATATTTATATATAGAAAGACGTGTTAGTTACACTATTTATAACACAAGAACGGCTGTACCGATTTGGCTGAAAATTAGTGGGGAGGTAGCTTAGAACCAAGAGACGGACATAGAATACTTTTTAACCCATTTTATTCTTTTAATGGTGTTTACAAGATTTCGCCAATAACTCTTTTATTCCGTTAGACCGCGTTCCCGTGTGACGTGACATAAAATGTCAAAAAGAATACAAGTCACCATGAAACATAGAATAAAAAAACAATGTGTTTGATATGTAATAACAAAACGCAAATGACAGCTAAACGTAATCTTGTCTATAGTTAAGTATGGTTGAAAATTTGATAATTATAATTTTGTCAGAAATCAATAATGTGTAATTTGTATTCTCTTTGAATCATCATTAACAATGCCGCGACCAAGACGATCGAATCTTTCCCGACAAAGCTGTAATGGTTCTTCCATTAGAGACTATATTTTCGGCAATTTAGAAAATATATTTACGAAAAAAGTTATGGCGGTACGAAATTCGCCGGGTCAGCTAGTTGTATATAATAATAACAAACATACACATAACATAAGCATTCTCCGTGTGGCGACGAAGTAAGAATACAATTCATCACCCCCTTCTTGCTCGTGGATGTCGTGAAAGACGACTAAGGGATCACTTGTGTATATTACAACTATGCAAGAGAAGGAAAACTAGAAATAAAACCTTATACCAACCCACCTGACCGGCGTGGTAGTAGGTCAATTTTCCTCCCATTGTGGAGTAGGCTCGAGCCCAACAGTGGGATGTATATGAGCTGTGATGAAAATAACATCCAGACTCGGCACAAACACTTGTTGTGGATTAAATTTATTGTCTTGAGTAGAAATTGAGTTCAGGAAGCTCGACACGCGGGATGTAAGTCCCACGGGTTGTGATGATTTACAAATGCGGATGCGTCTTTGCTTTCAAATCCAGAAATGCCAAGCCTTAAATTTGAAATGTCATTCAAGTTTTGTTAAAAATATCGCAGTACACATTCTATCCTACTAATATTATAAATGCGAAAGTTTGTATGTGAGGATGTGAAGATGTTTGTTGCTCTTTCACGCAAAAACTACTGAATGGATTTTGATGAAACTTCCCAATAATATAGCTTACATATCAGAATAACACATAGGGTATAATTTAGCCCGATGTTCCCACGGGAAAATGAACTGCGGGAGAAACCGCAAGGCGCTGCTAGTTTTCTAATAAATTAGCTATAACCTAATTTATCTATTAGCTAGGTATAACCTATTAATTTTGGTTTATAAAGAAATCTTTATTTGATCATAATTATTAAAGTTTAAATTGATCATTAACTTCCAACAAGTCGATAACGATTTATTACAGAGATTTTATAATCTAACCTCAACAGAAAATTAGATAGTAAATTTTTACCCACATTTTGGTACAAATTTATTGCCAGTATAAAAAGAATATAATTTTTTCGTATATAATCATTTTCATTGTTGGACGTGAGGCATCTTAGTTCGCCCGTGACCATGAACGCTGCAAAGTGTTCGAAACGTCGGGCAATCATAAATCAAATAAAAATGCGATAAAATCCGCAGTTTTATTTACATTGTGTAATACTCGCGTAAACATCAGATATCATTAATGATATATGCTTTACAGGTACTGAAGCAATCAATATAGACATGGAGGTGTTCAGCAAGAATGTTGTGGAGGTTACGGAACATCTCAACAATCAGATGCTGCAGCTCCTGGAGCAGACAAAGGCACATGTTCAGGTAATGGTGGCTCATGTATGAATTGCTATTTTGATAACTGAGAACTCTGTGAATCTGGTGAACTATGTGCCCGTTTTTACAGGCTACCCCTAAAGTTTAAGTGACACTTAAGGTAATATAATTTAAAAAAATACTGCTCCATACAGTTAATTAAAAAAGATCAGATCTGGCACTAAGTCCCTAGTTAAGCTGGGAAATTTAGAAACATAATTTATGGACACAAAGACTCAAAGTAATAATTGATTTTATGTGTAACTAACAAACCACCCTCGCGGCTCGCTTCAGTCGCCTTACCCGCGTAGTTCCAGTTCTTATGGGAATACCGGGATAAAATATAGCCTAAGCTACTCCTATATAGGCAGCTACCTGGTAGTACAATATTAATAAAATCGGTCCAACCATTTTGAAGATTACTTCAAACAAACAGACAGATAGAAAGATTTTAAACTGGTTTTCAGGCATACCATAGGTGTCATGCAAATAACTGTGTGAGCATGAAAAATCCCAGTATTTTGACATTACAAACAAATACTTCAATTTTATTTATTTGTATAGATAATGATTTATATTGCCTTAGGAGCTATATAAAATTAAAATTATATTAAACTTCATGCTATGTGGTAGTAGGTATGAATACTACTAATCCTTTTATTGCTCGTGGTTGTCCTAAAAGACGACTAAGAGCTCTACATAACCTTGGGCCAACTCCATCTAATGCCACCTGATCAAGAATTGCATTACCAAGAGGGGTTTGAAGTCAGGCAGGTGGCTAGTTATAATACTTTGCAATAACTTTAGAGCAAGGTGATGATGATTTAATATCAAAGAACTTCATCTCAGCTCATATATTGGGCTTGAACCTCCTCCACAATAGGAAGGTACTAGAGCTACTAATTAACATGGGTCAGACAAGGTGGTATCGGGTTTTTATAATACCTCAGTCGTCTTTTACGAAACCCACTGGCAAGATTGGTAAATTGTGTTCTTATTCCGTCAATATACAGAAAATAATTATAATTAATAAATGTTTTATTTACAGCAAGAAGTAACCAATGTGATATCTCAGGACGAGAGCTCATGTAAGCAGTTCGTACAAGCTGTAGATACAACATTGACTAATGTTATAAACACTACTAAAAATATGACCGATGAACTCATTGATAAGATTGAGGTAAGCATATTTCTATCTATGTATGAAGTGGGCAATGGGCCGCCCACATCGCCCGACGAACCGACAACCGCTGGGGAAGAAAGGTTCTAGAGTGGCGACTATGTATCGGACGACGCAGTGTTGTGCAATGGGGTGCCATTAGGTGGACCGACAACCTGATGAAATTTGCTGGGCGTCTTTGGATGCAGACGGCACAGCACCGTACTCTATGGCGAAACATGAGCCTACGACCAGCAGTGGACAGCAATTGGCTGAAAATTTAATGGTAAAAAAGGTTTAACCGTTTTTGTGGCAATAAAATTTCATCATAACTTGTGCAAGTAAATTATTTAAAACAAAAAAATCTATATAAGTGATATGGTAAAAGTTTAACAGCGATTAAGGACCTCTAAAATTTTTATTTAGAACTCTCTTTTAACAGGAGAATTTTTTTGAGCATATATTACGATATTTTGGGCGGAGCGCGAAAATAAAATGTCACACCCCAATATATTTATCGTTTAACAGGCAACAAACGCCATAGCGGTTAATGAACTGAACGCTGTTACATCATCGACTTCTCATCTCATTACCCTCGCGCGTACACATCACTCGCAGCACAACTCGCAGTGTGATGACACACGTACTGTGATGAACAGCATACAGACGCAATTGAATGAATTGATACAGACTCAGGCTATGTTGGAAGCGAGATATCTCAGTCAGGAGTATAAGATTTACTCGCCTACAGGTAAGTTATACATTTAATCATCATATCGACCACTCTTAGAGGACCGATTACTTTTTTATTTATTTTTTTAAAGATAACACCCAGCACTAAGGAAATAATTCTTTTATGGCGGGGTACTTTATAAACTTACAATTCGTTAATTGTAAGTTTCACAAATCATACCAGACTCATACAAACTATTTGTGGATCGCACAAAGTGTGGATCGCACTTCGTGGGATTCGAACCCGTAACACTGGCACCCTAGGTGGGTATCCACCACGCCATATAACCACTACGCCATCTGTGCCGTCGAACTACCGTTTGCCACGAATATGGGGATTATGCAATAATCGCTACGTTTGGTAAGCGGATTGGCGATCGTAGTTGGTGTTATAAGATTCCGATAAGAGTACTATTGCTTGCTCTCCTTATAAATCTGTCTAGTTTTTGGCGAGAACCTAAGCTTAATGCGGCGATGTTAAATTAAATAATTTTGTTGACATTAAGTTAATGTAGAGTAAGTGCTAAAATGACGAATTTGATATAATAGTGGTTTGCATGTTTTCGTGTTTGCAAAATGTCATGACATTTTGCCCCTTTTTTTTGGGTGGGCTATGCTCGTCAGTACACACGCCGTCCATTCCATCCACCACTAATATCGACTTCCTTGTCGCCCGTTGCTAGCTCGGCAGGATATCCTTTCCGGTACCGTCACTCCCCACCGCCCTGCTCGGGGCATCGCCATCACGCGGTTAGCCGCTCTGTGGGTGACGGGGCCGGTCCAGGGAGGCATCAGGCGCAGGTAGACATTTGGCCCTTAGGGAGGCCTATGTCTGTCGATGGATGGTTTGATAAGTGGATCTTATAATAGTGCAAGTGTTATTTCGTTTCTGTAATCAAATATGTCGATTTGCAGGTAAGACTCCATCGCGTATGGAGTACCGTTACCCTCGCAAGTTGGCTGCCACATCACCGCATGAGAGGATCCTCGCCAGGTTCCGCGCAATGAGAGAGAACACGGACGATGTAAGTTTACTTCTTTTGTATTATGTCAACTTTCGATATTTAACTATTAGAGGGCGTGGCATATTAGGATATATTAGTAAAGAAAGAAAGAAAAATAATTTATTACTCCTTTACGGGAGGGAAATGTACAAGAACATAGAATAAAAGTACAATAACATAAAAATCAATAAATAATATATATAGTAAGAGAAAACACAGCAAAAATGACAAGATTAGGGTCCCCTTCGCAAAAGAGGAAAAGGATAGCTGCTCAGCATACTGGTGAGGTATCTACTTGGTAAAGTGAATACCACAACGCTGTTATTCTGCAGCGTCCTACAACGTTCGTCAGCGATGCACAGGGAGCAGAGTATAGAAGATGCTGTCAAAACATAGCTATCTTTTTGCAAATAATAACAAATATAATAAGTACAACCCATTTCGTCAGGTAGGCTGATAAACATCACTTAAAGGGATGAAAAACCTGAAATAAAATACCGTTACCAAGAAAGTGGTTGGTGAATTATATTCTTACTCCGTCACCACATGGATTCATTTTTCTTTATGGGTGGCCTATGATAAGCGCACACGCGCCGTCGCGATCACCACACGGATAGAAGAACTTACATAAAATAATTTAGTTATAACGAGGAACAAAAAAAGGGTATTGGTTCAGCTCGTGCTATTTCTCCTTAAGGAAATAATGCTATTGATAATCATCATTATCGCAGCTCATATACCTCCCACTGTTGGGCTCGAGTCTCCTCCACAATAGGAGGGAAATTGACCTACTATACCACGCTAATCAGACGTGTTGGTATAGGGTTTTATTTCGAGTTTTCCTTCTCTCTTGCATACATATATTCATATTATATCCTTTAGTTGTCTTTTACGACATCCATAAGCAAGAATGTATTCCAATTGTATTGAATTGTATTCTTACTCTGTCACCTGTCACTCTGCGGCGTAACATGAGGGAGGCCTACGTCCAGCAATGGACGGGAATAGACTGAAACGATGATGATGGATTTATTGTAATATTTTTTGTGCAAATAAATATTATTATCTGCTAACACCTGGTATCAATTACATTCAATGATTATTAATCCTAGATCATTTTGTACAGGAATGCGTAATAATAAACTCTGAGCCGACGTCTCCAGTCGCCGTCGACTCTGAGGCGTCCGCGTCTGATGACTCGGTGATATTCGCTGCACCTACTTCACCTGTCGAGACCATGAACAGATCCAGCAACAATAAGATCATGAAAAGCACCTCTGAGACTGATATATATAATATTAAAAAGGTAAGTATAGAAAGAATCGTCTATAAACGCGGATGATATCGAAAGAATTGTCTGTGGGCGTCGTAAGAGACGATTAAGGGATATAATCGATAGCTCCTACGAATAGTTAGTCATCTGAAAAATTCTAATTTTACAGGGGAGCGTGTCAAAGATATGTTTACATTTTTTCAAATTCTTGTTCTTGTCTAGTTTTTGTATTGATTACGACGTGATTCATTGGACATTTAAATAGTTAACGAGATCAAACCATTCTTTATAGAGGTCAAACATCTTAGGAAACGACAAGGATCCATCCAAATATGTACGATTTGTACCTTTGCTGGTGTAATGAGCTTCCACAGGTGAAAAAGCTTCAATGATTTTTTTAATTTTTATGACCGAGTTTGATAAATAAAGTTATTTTTTTATCATTTTATCAAAAAAGTTAAAATAACTAAAAACTTTAGTTGACTCACTATACTTAGGAGCCATCGTAATATGCTTATAACATATATGCAAGAGAAGGAAAACTCGAATGTGAAGGTGAGTGAATAAGGTGGGTTATGGGGATGCCTTCTGCCCTTTCCTCACCTCGGACAGAACAGACGACGTGTGTGCCGTATGTTTCATCACCATCATTACGCCCCAATCCTGGGCTCGAGCCACCTCCACATGGGAGGGAAATTGACCTTACTATACTATGCTGGTCAGACAGGTTGGTATAGAGATTTGTTTCGATTTTGCCTTCTCTCTCGCATACATGTTATATGCATATTTAATCCCTTAGTCATATTTTACGACACCCATGGGTAAGATGAATATGGTTAATTGCATTCTTACTCCGTCACCACACGGATTTAGGCCAAACATACCATATTATTATCTTTAGGTGAAGATAATTAATGTCTTTACTTTTTTTTCACAGCAAAACGAACAAGGAAAAGAAAATGTGGAACGATCGGTTTCTCTAAGAAAACCTTCAAAGTTACCCGCGCCCTCTTCACTAAAGAAACCTTTGACGGAAAGAAACATTAACTGACAATAGATTTATGAATAAATATATCTAATACTGTCCTGGTACCTTTCGGAGATGGCGTGGTGTTAATGTAATCAGTGAGACAGTTACGAAAACTGAATTAATTTTTATTTCACTACTGTATATTAAAGTTAATTAATTTAACTTTGTCATAATTTTCATCGACCTAATGCTAGAACCAGTGTGCCTACTCTTGAATCTCGATTCCAATCCTAAATCCAATCGCAGCTCGAATTTGAGCAAATTTGGTACTCTTGAAAGCGACACTAGCGCACGATTGGAATCAAATTAGGTGGAATATTTTTGAACTAAATGAATTCGACTCTCGTCGATTAAATCAAATATTTGCTACTCCCGACGCGATTTTGAAGTAGTTTAAAATCGTTAATGTTGCACAATTGCAAGAAAGCGTTGTTGTAGTGATCGAGTTCGATAACGTTATTAATTTAAATTAAGAAAATACGACACATTTGGTAAAAATAACAACGCCAAACGCGAAGATTTTGTTCAAGAGTACCAAATATAAGTTTGGTGAGATTGGAATTGAATCGGATTCGAAATTAGAATGGATTTCCAGAGTGGGCACACTGGTCTCTACATATCGGCCTCATAAAAAAGATGCAAAGTCGCTCAACTTGCTATATAGAGGTCTATGCTTGGTATTTCTTTACGTAATAAAATCCGGAATACGGAAATCCGTAGAAGAACGGGTGTAACTGGCATAGCCCAAAGAATTAGCATGTTGAAATGGCAATGGGCAGGCCACATTGCTCGTTGAAGCGACAACCGTTGAGGAAGAAAGGTTCTCGAGACCATGAATCCGACGATGCCGCGTAGGACGACTCCCTCCTACTAGGTGGACTGACGATATCTTGAAAGTTGCAGGGAATCGTTGAATGCAAATAGCATTGGATCGTTCTGAGTGGCATTCTCCTGGAACAGCCTATGTCCAATAGCGGACGTTTACCGGTTGATGGATGGAATGTTAAAATGTAAGTTCAAGTATTGTACGCTAGTCACCAAGACCAGGACGCGGTACCGATGTTTTGCCCAAGTGATAGAAAGGCGGTTTTCCACGCTGTACTTTCCGCCGTCCTGGGTGGTCTGCGTGGTATGTGACTGAACCAAGCGCGAAACCACACTTCAAAAATGATTGTGTGAAACCACAAATTGTGGTTTCAGCCATTTGAATAGTGCTCAAGACTGATATAATGCATTACTATAAATACCTACTGTTTGTATTAAGACGTATTATGTTATCAGGGTATGGATATCATTAGACCTTGAAAATATGAAGTCACAAGTCTATCAGGTTTTTTTTGTGTGTGTGTAGCTGTTGGTCGCAGATGACCTTGACAGCTTAACGCGGTCAATGGGCGAGCGCAGATGGCTCTCAACCCGGTAAAGTCTATCAGGTTTGTGGCTATCGTACTTATAACGGTAGATCCGCGCTCGGACCGGACAATTCAGACAAACTTCAACATACCCTTAATTGTTATATTAATGGTCCTTAAATGTAAATATTCTATATTATATTAATAAAATAGTATTTTTAAAAAATTCGTCAGTAATGAGACGTGTCGATTTGATGTCTCAATTTTTTTTTTTTTTATGTAATGGTTGGTATATTGGCTCTGCTGTTCTGCTATTATGGATAGAAAGGCTTTGATATTGTTTGATTTTGGTTAAGGTAATTTCATCTTGTCTTTTTCTTTTTAGTTATATTTGTATGTACAATGTAGTTGTCAGCACCTAATCAATAGTAACGAAAGACTAAAGACGTGAAGAATAAATATTATAACTCGACACTGGAACCAATAGCTCATAACTGTAGCTTAATGCCAATACACAAGAAGAAAAATAATATTATACCATTTTTATCACATTTTCATGTATTGTCTTCCACTTTTGAGTTATGGTGCAAATTTCAAATATCTAGCTCACCAGGAAGATAGTTTAAAATCAATTTCAAAATTCCACCCGGACAAACAAGAAAGCCAGTTAATAAAAACATGTTAAAAAGAGCAGAGTATATTTCAAGCGTTAAGGCTTGCCTCTATTTTCCTGCATGATGATAGACCCACTTGATAATGTAAAATAGGTATATATGTGAGGCTGGGTTACCTTCTAAAGGTTTATGTTAGTTAATATTGGCATAAAACAACCGTTTGGCTTCTTTGCCACAGTATTTAATATCAATTAATTAATTTTAATTCTCTGAGGATTGATTCTGACAAAATAAAGCTTAAAAAAATATTCTCAAAAAATTACTAAATTTGGGTTTCATGATTTCAAGAACCATAAACCTAAATTGAATCTTTTTTTTTGTGTGCGTATAGCTGTTAGCCGCAGATGGCTTTCACAGCTTAGCCCTGTCTATGGGTGAGTGCTGAGAGCTCTCAATCCGGAAAAAACTTAATCATTGTCAAAATTCAATTTAACTAATTAATAAAATAACATCATAATTTTCTTCCATAAAGATTATTTGTTTTCGTAAATTGTCTCACTGTAAAAATCTCACCGAAATTGTCACAGCATTTACGTGTGTCATTTAGAAATTATTAACGAAATTTTATTTAATAAGTGCGTTCTATTTGCATTTTATTGCTTTATATTATATAATGTATGAATATAATTTTACTATATTAGTGTAACTATTATAATCTGAAATAATTATAAAAGAAAAATAAATAAAAAGCTACTTAAAATGTTTACAGTTGAAAATGTTAAGTGAATCCATTTTGAGAGCTGTATTAAGTTCAGTTTCGCTTCTTGAATTGTTACGTAAATAGGAATTATGTTAAAATCTAGACCAGGGGTCAGCAAGTATGGTAGTTTTAGGTGGGTAGCGGCTACTGTGGGCAAATTTTGCTTATAATAATTAAGTGCTACTTATCTATTGCATGGTTTTAAATAAAATTCTGAATTGTAAAACGCAAGACTTAAAATTTATGTGTGAAACTGCTGCTGAGCCAGTTTTTTATAGTTTAGTTCTCGAAAAAACAGCAAATTCAAAGAATTTATACTTGCTATTATACAATATTTGGCGGTCCAGGGTCCGCTTCATACTGACCGTTGATCTAGACTTTCACAGCCGTAAGTTATGGCAAAAAAAAATTAGACTATTTGTATAACAAATTTTTAAACTTTTATATATTATTAGGTTCAGTATTTCTATTTTAAATCCTTCTACGTAATTTCTTTTATTCATATCAATAGATACATATTACTTTAGTGTAGAACATTTTTAATCACTTCTCTTTTTATTTTGTTAATACTATTAATCTATAAATTAAAGAATTTTAAGAAATTTGGGGTAGTCTCTTTTTAAAATTAATTTATAAGAATTAAAGAGATATATGAACACGTTGACTATATGTAATGGCATATATGTAATGAATTAAATATTCAGTCATCATCATAATCTCAGCTCATATATTTCTCACTGCTGGGGATTATACCCTTTGTCGTATTTCACGACACCCATGGGCAAGAAATGGAATTCTGAACAGTCTATATAAGCTGGCAATGATCATGATTTCAAAATAACTGTCACTAATTCCAGTAACAACGTTGTAATTCCAAATTTATATAAGCTATTGAATGTTATAATTTTAATTTAATATAAGATTTTTAATGTAATTGTATTATTTTATATAATTATATTATATTAGTCATACATATTTCAAATGGGCGAGTAGAGTTAAAGATTTGGTGAATGTATACGTTGACCCCTCCTATCTAAAGTGTCGTAAGCCATTAACGGCTGAGCGGACGGATGAGCTTGCGAAAATTTTGTCAAAGTATTTGTATCGTTATCGAGACCATTTTTTATGGGATTTAAAGCAGCGCCTCTACCGGACGTTAGGAGCACTACTCCAAATCCATATAGATTGGTTTCGATAACGTTACGAATACGTTAACGCAAATATTGGTGCTAAGCTCACTACAGGAGAGAGTTCCGAAGTATTAATATAACTAAAATTTGTGAGATATATATCCGTGTGATAACGGAGTAAGAATAATTTACACCATACGATTTCATGCCCGTTGGTGTCGTAAAAGACGACCAAGGGATTATAATACATGGTGATAACATCTATCCAAGACAAGTAAAATTTGAAATAAAACTATACCAACATGTCTGACCACTCTGGTATAGTAGGCCAATTTCTTTCTCATTATGGAGGAGGCTCGAGCCCAGCAGTGGGACGTATATAAGTCCTAATGATTTATGAATGAGATATTAGGTGGTACGAGATATTAGGATGAAATTTAACATTTAAATTTCATCCTAATACCTCGAGGATTGAAAGTGTTACATTGATTTTAGTGATTTCAAAACCTCAAAACGCTCTCATGTGCAGTTGACATTTTGGGCTTACGATACTTTGCGGGGGTCGAATTATTACTTCATTGTATTCTTATTCCGACACTCCTTCATAGACAGCACATATTTTTCCAGGCGTAGAAATTTTCACGATGTCCTATATATTCATAACGCGATTCCATTTCAGTCTCCTCCTACCTATATGCGTGCTATATAAAATTGGGTAATATAGTTTTTATTAGCTGTACTGTACATTGACTTATTGGCTTAATGTATTTTTCTGCCTTCTGTCACCATTTAAGAGTGTTTTATTTCTAAATAAATTATGTTTTACTATTGTATAGTGAGTTTTATTATATTTTTAATCTTTATTTCACACACACACACACACACATAATCCGGGTAATTATTGTATTGTGTGTGTGTGTGTGTGGGTGTGACACACACACAATACAATAATTACCCGGATGGCTAAAAATCAGCCCTGTACTTGGCGACACCAAAAGCTGAGTCAATTCCTTTTACCTTCTACCTTTAATTTTCTTTTAAAATAACAGCTTGTTTTAGTTTAGAAAGCGAAATAAATCACTATTTAACTGTGTGGCTACGAATACTATCAACCCTTGCTTTGTTCGTACAAGACGACTAAGAGCTTTATATAGACCTAGGTCAACTCTATCTGATAGGCGTATTTTATCGAATAACAAAAATCTTAATTGTTATAACACCTTAAACCCTTAGCATTCCGTTGGCTCCGCTACTTAGCCATCCGTCATTTGTTCCGTAACTCTGTAGGCTCCGCTGCGGTGTCCAATGTTTTTAGCATGACTACGCTTAAGATGTTACGGAATCGTCGGCACTTATTATCTGTAGTTAAAACGTGCTCAGTTTCGTTACTGACACAATTGAATCATTATTTGACTCATTTTATAGATAGCGCGGATGAGGATGAATATGGAGTTGAGTGATAGTGAATATTTGTTTGGTTTTCCATTGTTAAAAGATATTGTGGAAGACAATGTTGATTATAATTCTGACACTTTCAAGTAATGGTTCCAAAATTATACTATCACAGAGACGACGAATGATTGTTCTTGAAAGTGAATGCAGAGTCACGGAAGAATTTGATATTCCGGATAGAATACATCTGTATCGCCAAAAATAAATAAAACCAAAAACATTCACCAGCATGTGTAATTCTTCTCACTTAAAATAAGACTCTTCACACTTGTTCCGCTGCGAAAACGGGCCAGTGTTTCTGGTAGGAGGCAGTGGTACAAAAACGTGCGGAGTGCTAAGGGTGAATATTTTCTGTGTAGTCATTGAGTAAGAATACAATTCACCACCTCGTGTCTTACTTGTGAGTGTCGTAAAAGTCCACTAAAGGATATATATAGATATATCTGATCCCAATCTTACGGGCAGCTTGGAGAGACTGGGTCACTTTGTGTACTCTACCTGCTCTTTCATAAGGAGTGCTCTGAGGAACTGTTTGACTTGGTATCAACGTACCACCCGACACCGTAGCAAGGTTCATCCATTCCACCTACAAACGCACCGTCTTCAACTTTACCTTTCCAGCGATCATTACTCCCATGTACATGCAGGCTCTGGAATGAATTGCCTGCAGCTGTTTCCCGAGCGCTATGACATGTCCTTGTTTAAACGAGTTTAATACAGAAAAAGAACATTTTCTTCACGGCAGGCAACGGCCTTGGTATTGCTGCAGCACATTTATGGTAAGTAAAACTTAATACAAAATGGTAACATCTATGGAAAGAGAAAAATTCGAAATAAAATCCTATGCCAATACGTCCGATCCGGGTGATATAATAGGTCAGTTGCCCTCATTTAGAGGAGGTTCGAGCCCAACATTGGAGTGTGTATGAACTGAAATAAATAATAATTACCTCTAATAGTCTATTAGAGCTTCGATCAATGTACGAATGTAGTGTGCGACGAGGATTAATCTGTAGGAATCCGATATAAGTCGGTTATCTCTTTCGAAGCATCGATGTATAATATTTGTCGTCGGACACTGTATTTGTCTTTGAAGTACACCGACCGGATATAAGAGGCACAGAATGCTGCAGGTAATTGTCACTTTTAAATTGCTGTTAATGCAAATTGAGGTTTTGGAGCAGTCTGTAAACAAAATAATATAGAAAAATAGTCCTACTAACAATAAGCAAGTTATACTGTTTGTCTTCAGTTTCATTCCCATTATAATAGGTTCATTTGAAAACTAGCCTTATCTTGACACATGAATTTTATAGTAACAACTTTGCTACGCTTTTATGTAGTTATTTGATTTGACCAATCTATAATATGTGCGCCTAGCGACAGTGTAAGAATGCAACAAAACAGTATTGACTTATACGTTTGCGAATACTACCAACCCTTAAATTGTAACCCGTACTTTGTTCGTGGGTGTCATAAACCACAGAGTTTTACACCGTTTTGCACCAATTTCATCTGATGCCGTCTGATCAACAATTACATTCACAGTGAGGGTTGATGTCAGTCGGACAGCAGGATTTTCTTATTGCCACCGGTGGCAAACGAGCAAGCAGCACACCTGATGGTAAGTGAAACTGCTGCACATGGACCTTTGGAAAATCAGGGGCACAGCCAGGCCGTTGCCTACCGTGAAGAAAATACTCTTCTTAAACCTCGTTTAAAGAAGGACATGTCATAGCGCTCGAGAAACACAGCAGCAGGTAGTTCATTCCAGAGCTTGCACGTACGTGAGAGAAATGATCGCTGGAAATGTATAGTTGAAGACCATAACGTTTCCAGGTGAGATAGATGAACCCTGCTACGATGTCGAGTGGTACGTTGGTAGAATGGTGACGGTGGTACCAAGTCAAACAGTTCCACGGAGCACTCCCCGTGAGAGTCGGTAGAGTACACAGAGTGACCCAAACTCTCCGCTGCTCTAGCGACTCCAATCTGTCCGTAAGAAGGATAAAATTATTGTCAACAATGTTTGCAATATGTACGATGGAAGAAGATTTCACATTCTCTTGATGCCAAGAATTAATAAGGACAGTAGGATGATTATGATGTCGACCATAACAATATATAATTCGACTAAGAGAATGTTCGCAGTACTTCAAAAAACATTCGTTTTGAAATGAAGTACATATCTATATACCTATAAAATACAAAAAAATGTTTCTTCTAGACTTTGAAACCATCCAACCGATAAAATTTTTTTTTTTTTTAAATGTATTTTTAATTATATTGTTATTTTTTATTTTCCACTAGCAACCCGCCCTCGCTTCGCTTCGGTTATAGGTTATAGTCGTTTTACCCGCGTAGTTCCCATTCCCGTGGGAATACCGGGATAAAATATAGCCTAGTTTACGCCCTGATATTATAGCTTTCCATTGGTGAAATAATTTTTGAAATCGGTCCAGCCGTTTTGAAGATTACCCGGAACAAACAGACAGACAGACAGACAAAATTTTTTTAATTGCTATTTTAGGCATAGGTGTCGTGCAAATAACCGTGTGAGCATGAAAAAAGCCTATTATTTTGACATTACAGACACTCCAATTTTATTTATTGGTATAGATATAGATAGAACAGCGTCTGTTGGAGTCAGGTAGATTCAAATAAAACACTAAAAATGTTTTAAGTACATATTTATTTTTAAGTGCACATCAAAGAAACATATCACATCTAGTAAGGCAATTAACCATGACGGTAACTTCTCTATATTAACACATGACATTTAATAATTAATTATAGCATAAATAATAAAAGTTACATTTAAAAGATTCTTTTATATGTTCATAACATATTATAAACTTAATGACTGATGCAGTTTTAAGGGATCATCCATAAAGTACGTCACACGTTAAGAGGAGGGAGTCTACGAAGTCTGACAAAGGTTGGGAGGGGTCCTAAGTTTCGTGATGTCACTTCAAAATCTTATACATTATACACATAAGCATTAAAATGCCAATTTTTAACTACAGTGGACCCGCGGTAATCCGGCCCCTGTCCTGTCTAACCCGGCACCCCTTGTAATCGGACATGTCTAGTATTATTGAATATTTTTTCGTAAATTTTTGCTAATGTAAGTAATGCATGATCGATGAGGTTACAACTTGTACTATTGTGCGTTTGTTTACATTCTGACTGTTTAGTTTGAATTTGACTACATGTAATAGCGGTACGGATTACCGTGCGATCATAGTTTAGTTTTTCTAGCCGGATTATAAGGGTATTCTTAGGCAGTACTCTATAATCCGACAAATTCGATAGTCCGACACAGCCGTGCAAAACGTTTGTCGGATTACCGGGGGTCCACTATATTAACGAAAAACTACAAAATATTTCCAACGCTGTCTCTTCAGCAGCTTCAGCTCTGAATAATGCTGTCATACGCGCCGCGTTTCCTTGTGATTTTAGCATTTATATATTGTAAAATTGCAAAATATGTGATGTCACACTAGGGAAGGAGGTCTCACAAATATGACCAACTACAACAAGGAGAAGGGATGGGTAAAGAAAACACGAGTTTAGTGTGACGTACTTTATAGATGTACCCTAATTAATTTAAACAAAACAACTAGAAAATAACGACATATACGTCACGGTGATTTATTCAACAGATAATTTTATTACTTTCACATTTATGAAATAAGAAACATATATTTTTTAGATTCTTTGAAGAAACTAGCCTATCTACCCTGATTGGTGCTAAGTTTGAATAAATTAGTTTTAAACTTGAACTATCGTTAATAGGATTACAGGAATGTCTAAATAGTGCAGAAGGAATGAATACTAGACTTATTTGAATTTAAAACTAATTCATTAATAGAAGTTAAGTAACACGATGGTAGATCGTAACTATAGCTCATGAAACTAGTAAATGGAGTATTAATGTATTTATTAATGTACCTTATTATTAATGTATTTATCGAACATTTTTAATACAAGGAAAAAAGAAACAGCGTGCGTACAAAGTACGCATGTCAGAAGTTAAACTTCTTTATCCTTTATTTCATTCTCTCGCCGGCTGAATCCTATATATTTACGTGGTTGTGTCTCTATGGACTCGCTTTTCGTTTCATCGAGTTTGAAATCTCAAAGATTCTAAAGAAGTTTCACTTCAAAAATATGTCTTTGTTTTCTGGCTATATAATATTTTTCTCAGCAGGATAGTTTTACAACAAATCAATGGTAAAAAAAAATAATATTTCCAATACTTTATATGCAGATTTAATTATTTGAGAAATAGTTGGGTAAAATTTCGGTTTCGCTCGATATTTTAGATTTTTTTAGAGATATTACAAGTTCCTTTCTATTTATCTATGTCTTGATTTATTAGTATGACAAGAATGGCCTCTAAATACAGTACTGTAGTATACAATACTGAATTAAAACGTCTGCACGGAAGATAAGTGCAGGTTTTTTAACCTAATATTTTGAGATGGAGGCCTTTTGTGACGAGCAGCAATACAGTTTGTATATTTATCGCAATAAATATATTGTCTCTTTTTCAACAGGCGGAATAATTACGATAAACGGCCGCTTCGAACTTATTTTTAATTCCTCGGGAACGATATTTTTCTCTGTATAGAAGGTACCTTATGTCCTTTTCTATATCCCTCTGACAACAAGTATGCAATTTCACGATAATCGGTTGAGTAGTTACAGCTTGAAAGCGTGTTAAACTTTCGTATTTATAATATTAGTTAAATTTTAATGATAATTTCATGATTGCATTATCATAATTTTTTTTTTGTATCGTATGTAGATCAAACTTATCCTTATTATTATTCTATCAATTCAAATTTTCCTTATATAATATACTGTCATGAAAAATTGAGATTTCTTATGTGCGGTGTATATAAATAAAAACATAACAGAGTGTGTCTTAAAGACACACTATAGAAGTGAAACTTTTGTATTACAGACAAAGATTTTAATTATTACATCAAACGTTTTTGTAAAGCCTTAGATAACGATTTCTGATGTTTACGCGAGTATTACACTTTGTAAATAAAACCATTTTACGTGGCTTTTATTTTTCCCGTCGCTTCGTTCGCCCGTGACTATGAACGCTGCAGTCTTAGTAACGTCAGTCAATCAAAAATCAAATACAAACGCGTTAAAATTCGTAATAATAATACAACTAAACCAGTTGAAGTCGGTTTTTTTTGTTAAAATTATTTGTTAATTTTTAGTAATACTTATACAAAAACGTTGCTGGCTTCAATTTCAAATCCTTCGAATAAAAAGTTTCACTTCAATAAATAAGTTAATACTTATATGACTCCATTATAATTTTGTACTTTATTCTTTTATCTTAAATAACACATTTATTAAATGCATCCGTTATAGGATATAAAACTCCTGATCAAGAAAGGGATACTGCTGCAATCGCCACACCTGGCGATCGCTTGGTGTTATATGTTTACCAAAAAACGTGCCCTCTATTCGCCATCCTTTTAGCCATTTTTTACGACTTATGGCAACACTCTGACCATTTCATTATCATAGCTCATTAACGTCCCACCGCTCGGTAGGGATGAGAAAATAATCGATTTTTATATTAATCGATTATTTTTCTTATAATCGATTTTTAATAATCGATTATCTAAATATTAAAATCGATTTTAAATAAATCGATTTTTTTAATTTTAAAATAAATCGATTATATTACTATTTACTTTGTTATTGGTTAGACTTAAAGTTTTCTATTGTATTTTAGTTTAGAGACTAAAGAAAAAAGTCACATCAATTAAAATTGCCCCAAAAGTAAAAAATAACTTTGTTTTTCATTTTTAAAACGACCACAATGTTTTAGTTATTATCGACTTTTATTTAATTGCATTATTATGTACAAATAAATCCAACCTTACGAATAGTAAATAAAATTGATTATAAAAATAATCGATTAATTATTATTAATTGATCAATTTTCTACAAATCGATTTATTTTAAAGAAAGAAAAATCGATTATTTATTAATCGATTTTTTCCCTCTAAGTCACATCCCTACTGTTAGGCTTGAACCGAGAACCTTGAGCTGACATGATATCTCACTGCCATATATTTATGACAGCCAGGTTCGAGAGCTTAACATTTTCAAGGCACGATTTCACACTTACAACCAGACTAAGAATTTGTGGATAATACAAAGTAGTCCTGCGTGGGCATCGAACCCGCGACACAAAACACGGCAAGTCGGTACTTTAACCACCACACCATCTGTGCAATCAGTTTAAGAATAGTATCGCCTTAGTCACAGGAGTCGTAAAAGCCGACTAAGGTAGCAAGGGCAGTAGGTATTAACCTTCTAATGGGTAAACATAATGCAATCGCCTAATAGGAATGGTGATTATTTCATTCCATTTTCATGCCGAGGCAGTTTTTTTAAATACCTTGCAGTAAGGAACTAAACCTTAATAAATAAAAATTATATCCAGATAGAGAACAACAATTTTTAGTTCGAACAAAATATTGTCCTATTTAGGAATCGAACCGGTGACACTTTAAGCGGCACGTTAGTATCCTCTATAGCATCTGTCTATGTCATGACGGATGTATGAAGAAAAATATTTATTTTATTTTTCATATCTAATCTAATAATAAATTACGAATTAAAATTCAAGATTTTTTAGGAACGTACACATATTACGTGACCTGTTGAGGAAGGGGAGAAGAGTCATCAAAAATATTACGTTCGAACAAAATTGCACCTTTGCCATCTACTCAAGTCGATAAGTGGAAGAAAATTTTTTTACACATACAACATTACCTGTTCAGGATGGGGAGAGGGATCATCAACAAACTACGCTCGAACAAAATTAGAACTTAATTGTGTAGTCGACTGGTTGAATGGTGTACGAAATTGAAAAAAAAAATTCGTCACGTAATATAGGTATGTTCCGTTACAATGGTGGAATGAGAGCAATAAATAAATAATTAGGCGGTATGTACCATTAAGTACTAAGCTCACTTGTCTTCCATGGCGTTCTTCAGTTCCATGGCGAGCTTGTAACCGAGCTCTGGTCTTCGATCACGTCCCTCCACCATGGATAACACCTGGAATAAACGATTTCAAATTATTGATCCACCCCCTCTCTTTGCCCGTGGGTGTCGTAAAAGACGACTAAGGGATATAATATGCATATAATATCTATGTAAGAGAAGAAAAACTCGAAACAAATCCCTATAAACACACGTCTGACCAGCTTGGTATAGTAAGTCAATTTCCCTCCCATAGTGGAGGAGGCCCGAGCCCAGCAGTGGGACGTACATGGACTGAGTTGACGATAATGATGATAATGAAATTTATGTGATCATTACAGCTAACATATGTCCCACTAGTGCAACACTAGTTCCTTAAGTTGTTTGTAGTTTTCTGGGACTGCCTGAAGATCTAACCTCAGTGTCATGTACGGAGACCATTGAAATCTGGTTTAGGGTCCATCCATAAATTATGTCATACTAATTTCGTGATATTTTGACAATACCCTTCTCAATAAGATGTCGCATATTTTGCAATTTTACAATATAGGTATAAATAATGAAAATTGTGGCAGCATTTATCAAGGAGCTGATGCTGTTCAAGATATAGGGTTGGTAATAGCTCTAAGTATTACGTTAATAGTTCAAAATTGGTATTATAATACTTAAATGTATAAGATGATTCCGTGTGACGGAGTAAGAATACAATTCACGGCTCCCATGGGTGAAGTGAAACAAGACTGTATATAACATTCATGCAATAGAAGGAAAACTTGAAATAAAACCCTATATCAGTCATGTCAAAGATACGGCCCGCGGACCGTATCAATCAGGCCGATCGATCGATTTTAAACAACCGTATATTATATACTATATAATTTAATAAATAAAATGTTATAATAATTCAGTATATTATGAAGAACTAGCAACCCGCCCTCGCTTCGCTTCGGTTTCAGTCGTCTTTCCTGCGTAGTGTCCGTTCCCGTGTGAATACCGGGATAAAATATAGCCTAGTTTACTCCCTGATATTATAGCCTTCCATCGGTGAAAGAATTTTTGAAATCGGTCCAGCCATTTTGAAGATTACCCGGAACAGACAGACAAAAAAATATAAAGTGTATTTTAGGCATATGTATAGTGCAAATAACCGCGTGAGCATGAAAAAGCCTATTATTTTGACATTACAAACAGACACTCCAATTTTATTTATTGGTATTAGATTAATGTATATGATTTTGAAAATGACGTTACAAAACTTAGGACCCCTCCCAACTTTTGTCACATAATGTCACACATCGTCGATCCAATTAACGTGTGACGTAGTTTATGGATGGTCCCTTATAGGGTTTACAATGATGGGATTGTGTGGTGCGACTATTATTAAAAAATTTCACACCAGGAATAATAATAAGGGTATTTATATTATTACGTATTATAGTTTCGTGTGGTGACGGAGTAAGAATACAATTCACCGCCCCCTCTCTTGCCCGTGAAGTCGTAAAAGACGACTAAGGGATATTTTGTGCATGGAGAAGGCCGATCTTCTAGGTCAATTCTTTGCCTGTAACTCGACTTTGGATGCCTGAGCTGCCACACCACCTACCATCCCACGGTGTGAAAGCTCACTGCCCGAAATCCGCATCACGCAGCGAGCGGTTAGGCGGGAGCTGCGGCTTTTAGACGTCCATAAGTCGAGTGGACCGGATGGCATCCCTGCAGTGGTACTAAAGACGTGCGCCCCTGAATTGACTCCCATCCTCACGCGCCTATACCGACTTTCCTACGCTACTAATAGGGTTCCGTCTTCGTGGAAGGTAGCCCATGTCCACCCGATCCCTAAAAAGGGAGACCGGTCTGACCCATCGAATTACAGGCCAATTGCGATAACATCCTTGCTCTCCAAGATAATGGAGAAGGTTATAAACCGCCAGCTTCTGCAGTACCTTGAGGATCGCCAGCTTATCAGTGATCGCCAATACGGTTTTCGTCATGGTCGGTCGGCTGGTGATCTTCTTGTGTACCTCACACACCGTTGGGCAGAGGCCTTGGAGGGCAAGGGTGAGGCGCTGGCATTCAGCCTAGATATCGCAAAGGCGTTCGATAGGGTCTGGCACAGGCCACTTCTATCGAAGCTACCATCATACGGAATCCCCGAGGGACTCTGTAATTGGATTGCCAGCTTTTTGGATGGTCGGAGTATAAAAGTCGTCGTAGATGGCTCCTGCTCCGATACCATGACCATTAATGCTGGTGTACCACAAGGCTCGGTGCTCTCCCCGACGTTGTTTATCCTGCATATCAATGACATGCTCTCTATCGAGAGTATGCGTTGCTATGCGGATGACAGTACGGGTGATGAGCGGTACACTGAGCAACGGAATATCCCTCGGAGTACTCAGGAAAGAAGGGTTCAACTTGTGTCTGAAGTCGAGCGCTCTCTGGGGCGGGCCTCGGAATGGGGTGAACGGAACCTAGTCCAGTTCAACCCCACAAAGACACAAGTTTGCGCGTTCACTGCAAAGAAGGACCCGTTTGTCATGGCGCCTCAGTTCCAAGGAGTAACTCTCCCAATTTCTGAGAGTATTGGGATTCTCGGCGTCAAAATATCGAGCAAAGTCCAGTTTGGGAGTCATTTGGAGGACAAAGCTAAATTGGCAAGCAAAAAGTTGGGCGTCCTGAACAGAGCCAGGCGGTACTTCACACCGAGACAGCGTCTTGTGCTATACAAAGCACAAGTTCGTCCTCATGTGGAGTACTGCTCACATCTCTGGGCAGGTGCGCCCAAATATCAGCTAGACCCACTTGACTCCCTGCAAAGACGGGCAATTCGAATCGTCGGGGATCCCAATCTTACGGACAGATTGGAGTCGCTGGAGCAGCGGAGAGACTTTGGGTCACTCTGTGTACTCTACCGACTCTTTCACGGGGAGTGCTCCGAGGAACTGTTTGACTTGGTACCACCGTCACCATTCTACCAACGTACCACTCGACATCGCAGCAGGGTTCATCCATTTCACCTGGAAACGTTATGGTCTTCAACTGTGCGTTTCCAGCGATCATTTCTCCCACGTACGTGCAAGCTCTGGAATGAAATACCTGCTGCTGTGTTTCCCGAGCGCTATGACATGTCCTTCTTTAAACGAGGTTTAAGAAGAGTATTTCCTTCACGGTAGGCAGCGGCCTGGCTGTACCCCTGGTATTGCAAAGGTCCATGTGCAGCAGTTTCACTTACCATCAGGTGTGCTGCTTGCTCGTTTGCCACCGTTGGCAATAAAAAAAAAAAATGAGGACTATGGAGGAAAATGAAAACTCGAATAATAATATATTGCATGGATTTTCAATTTAGTTAAAAAAAAAGAGTGTGTACAAAGTACGCATATCAGAAGTGAAACTCCTTTATCCTCTATCCTTTATCTCATTCTCTCGCCGGGTAAATCCTATACATGTACTATAAATCCTATACGTGTTTGTCTCTATGGACTCGCTTTTACGTTTCATCGAGTTTGAAATCACAACGATTCTAAAGAAGTTTCACTTCAAAAACCTATACCAACTAGGGATGTGTTAAAAATCGATTAATAATCGATTTTTTAAAATTCGATTATTAGTCGATTTTTTACTATTCGAAATTAATCGATTATTTACGGCCAGATTTCCTAAAAAAAAAGGTCATCACAATCCTTGTTGGGAGAAAAAAATCAATTATTTTATAATCGATTATTTTATGATCGATTTATTTTAAAAAACAAAAAATCGATTATTTTCCCCCCAGGTCACATTCCTAATACCAACCCGCCTAACCAACGTGGTATAATAAGTCAATTTCCCTCCCAATGTGGAGGAGGCTCGAGCCCAATAGTAAGAAATAGATATATGAGCTGTGATGATGATGATTTATATAATTCTTACATCATCGGAGTTGACTATGACGCCGTTGTTGTTCACGATGGTTGCCTTGGTCTTCTCTATGTCGGCTAGGTCTACTCCGCGGCTAGCGTCGTCAATCAGCACCGCTCGGTAGCCGATGGCTAATGCGTCGGCTATTGTAGCTCCTGTACATATCAAATATAACTCTTCTTAATTTTTTTCTTCTATTCCTATTACATACATATTTGCCGAATTGTGACAGAGTAATTACAATTCACCACCCCCTTTTATGCCCATGGGTGTCACAAAGGACGACTAAGGGATACAATATGGAGATAACTTTAACGCAAGAGAAGTTAAAATCGAAATTAAAACCCTGTGCCAAAACGTCTATGCAGCGTGGCATAGTAGATCAAATTCCCTTTCATAAAGGAGAAGGCCCGAACCGGCACGGAGACGTGGTCCCTAAATGTAGGCCTTATAACAAGGCTCAAGGCCTTATAACAAGGCTCAAGGCCTTATAACAAGGCTCAAGGCCTTATAACAAGGCTCAAGGCCTTATAACAAGGCTCAAAGGCACTTAGTGTGCTATGAAGCGGGCTATGCTCGGGATTTCTCTTTCTTATTTCTTCTATTCTTATTTATTGATGTGAAACATCTATAGGCGAGGGTGACCGTGATCGTCGCGTGGCGTTTAACGCTACGCCTCGCGGTCCCCTATTAATTAAATATTAAGGGTGTAGATCGTGAAAATCACCGAAAAGAGTGTTACGATTTTTCATATTTAACCTATTTACATATGATTGATATCAATGATAATTTGTATATATTACAATCAAAGACCAATAAGTATGTTCATGCTTATATTAAACTCTTAAACCTAATAGTTGTTATATAATAAACGTCAACAAACGCACAAAATTGAGTAAAAATGCAAAAACATGACTTCGTATTTTTCAGATTTAACCCCATAAATCAACACAAATTGATTAAAAGAAACACTTTTTGAACACTGAAGAAACCAATAAGTATAGCTGTATACTTCTTTTTATACCTTTACAAACAAAGACTTCCTCTTTTAAAGCCCTAAAATCTAGATATATTTTAAGGTAAAATTTTCATACACAAATGTATGGGATAATGCGTTCGTTTCATTCGTGCAATCTCGGTGGTCACTACGGCAGTTCCTTTCTGTAAGTGGACGCGACACCACGCTTGTCGTCTGCAGACAGCAGAATTACGTATTGTGAATTTGTGTTTTTTTTTTTTTGTGTGACTTATGGCCGGTTTCTGAGGTACATTTAACTGGAGTTTAACCGTTCAATAGCGCTATCGGTCCGACAACTTGTAAAATTGCGTTTCTGAACACACCGTTATACGGTAAACGTCAGTTAAGCTTGGTTTAACCTAACTGACCAAAAAGGGACGTTTATTGGTTCGATAAGTATTGTTTGAAGTTGTGTCAGAACTAACCTAAAAATATTTTGTGATTTTTGTTTATTTTAATTGGGATTTTCACTTTATACTTACACCTTACGCAATAATAGCTATAATTATTGATACCAGCAGTTCATCGGAGTCTGATATGGAAGTTTTGGATGTTGTTTATAGTATAACCTAGGAAATCGCAGTAATCGATTTGAAATGTACACGGATGAAGAACTTAAAGTGAGATATCATTTTAACAAAGGTATTTTAACAATGATGTATCTTTGTGAAAAAAATTAACAGTGCATTAACTTCTATTACTACAAATTCACTTTGACAGTGTTAGAGCAAATTTTTATTTCCTTGCGATTCTACGCCACGGTTACTTTGCAAGTAGTTATTGGTGACGATATAAATGTGCATAAAATCACTATCCAGAGTGATTTTTAAAGTCAGCCAAGAAATGGCAATACTTGTTAGTGTTTACATAAATATGCCAAGTTCCGATAACCTCCGAGAAGTGAAAACACAACTTTACAGTATAGCCTCATTCCCAAATTTTATTGGTTGTGTAGATGGAACATACAACCGCGCGCACAAACAAAACAACTTTTTTTAATAATGTTTTAGCAATGAGTCGCACATACAGCCGTGAAAAAATAATGAATTATCGTATTTTATAACTAAAGTAATCTCAGTCCATATATTGACTTTCGAATAAATATTTGCGTTAATAATATTGGTAATAATGATGAAATAAAATTAAAAAATCAATTACAAACTCGATCTTGTGAAGAGCTCCATCTAGCGACAATTTAAGAAACCAGCTATCGGTTTCATAGTTATTTGACAGAGCGTTGGGTACTCAGAAACCCAGCAAAAGTTATCGGAAGTTTAACTGACGTTTAACTTTATTGATCCAATAGCTATTGATAGTTTAACTGAGAAGCTCAGAAACCGGCCATTAGTTGTTAGCCTCAGATGGCTGTGACAACTTTACCCGGACTGGTGGGTGAGCGCTGAGGGCTCTCAACCCGCCACCCTTAATTATTTTTTTTTTGTGTGTGTGCGTGTGTACAGCTGTTGGCCGCAGATGGCCCTGACAGCTTGACGCGGACTATGGGTGAGCGCTGAGGGCTCTCAACCCGGACCGCCACCCTTAAATAAATATTTGGATGCATATACCTACATTTTTGTGACGAAACCATCGTGCGATTTAAAATTTTGTACAACGCCATCTAGTGAACTCGAAGTAAATTGTTACTTATAATGTATATTAATGAAAATAAATGTTTATTGAATAAAAATCATCATTTTTTGGAAAAAAATCGCGATATTTTATTAATACTTTATGCCTTAGTTTTATCGTATTAGTTCCTGTCGTAATCTAATGTTCTTTTATGCATATATACTTGTTTTATAAATTAATGTAAAATTCTCTAACTTAGTAATATAAATATACCAGTAGGTATGGTATTTAGTTTACTTTCAGCTACGAAACCCGTTTTTTTATAGGCTTTTATTAGTTTCTGGTGTATATATATTTATTTCTTTGTATATTACTGACTTCATAGGAATTGGATTTTGACTCACTTTAAACAGTCAAATTTCATTTAAAAGTTGAAAATTTAAGGAGGACCGTGACGTTAAAATGATTTAGATAGTTTGTCTTATTATCATTACAGGATTAAAAATTTCTTTATTAAATATATTAAAGCTGAGAGTTGGTCGTTAGCTCGATAAATGCCGCCATTTCTGTTTCCTAAATCACACTCTTCGTGCGGAAAGAATGTCTGTGAACGGATGAAAGCAATTCATTTTTTATAGGCTTTTATTAGCTGCAGCTGTATATTTATTTGTTTGTATGTCACCAACTCCTTAAGAATTGGATTTTGACTCACTTTAAACAGCTTGTCTTATTGTCATATCAGGATTAGAGAGTTCTTTATAAAATATATTGTAGCTTAGAGTTGGTCGTTTGCTCGATAGATGGCGCTATTTCTGGTTTATAAATCGCAAATTATTTCAAGCTACGTTTTAGAAGGTTCATTTCGTTTGTACTAAATGACGTTACCATAAATATGAGTCGTAAAGTCAATTTTAAAATGGATAATTTATTCGATACGATACCTACCAAAAAGTAATTATTGACTAAAATATCGAAATCCAAATGTATCGGTATCGAAAGAAAAGTACTCGATACCTAAAGATAAAGTAAATAAAAGTACTCGATACTTTAAACAGTACGTTACTTATCTTTCGATACTATTCATGAGTTTAGTATCGATACTTTATATTCGATACCGTGTCTCTACTCGTACAAAATAGTTTCGATGTTTCACATCTGTCAGGCGTCCTGGGCGACGGCTCACTTTTTTTTATTCTTATCACGGTAAATATGTATCTAAAATATTGTACTGAATATATTTTCTATCCAGCATGGTATAGTTGGTCAATTTCTCTATCATAAAGAAGGGGGAGGCCCGAACATATTCTTTGTAACACAAAGATTCCATTCACAGCCCAATGCTAACAAGGCTTATTACCCCGGATTATATTTTGGAATTTTAATTCTTTAAGCGTGGCCTTCTATAACACGCTGGTTAGACATATTGGTATAGTTATTTCAAGTTTTCCTTCTCTTTTAGATTAAATATTCAAATAATATGTATATATTATATGAATATTAGCTGATCCAACAGACGTTGTTCTGTTCAAATAAAAAAAAGGGAATTCTCGTTGAAATCGACAGGTGTGCCACCTACCGGGTTCAATTGTGAATCTAAACCATTCTCGAATCCCACACAAACACACAAAAATTACATCAATATCGGTACAGCCGTTTAGGAGGAGTTTAGTGACATACACAAGAAATATATATACACTAGCAACCCGCCCTCGCTTCGCTTCGGTTTCAGTCGTCTTTTCTGCGTAGTACCCGTTCCCGTGGGAATACCGGGATAAAATATAGCCTAATTTACGCCCTGATATTATAGCTTTCCATTGGTGAAAGAATTTTTGAAATCGGTCCAGCCGTTTTGAAGATTACCCGGAACAAACAAACAGACAGACAAAAATTTTTTAATCGCTATTTTAGGCTTAGGTGTCGTGCAAATAACCGTGTGAGCATGAAAAAAGCCTATTATTTTGACATTACAAACAGACACTCCAATTTTATTTATTGGTATAGATAAAGAAAAGGTTAAATATTCATATAATATGTATATATTATATATTTAATCTCTTAATCGTATTTAACGACACCTACGGGCAATAGAGGATGGTGAATTGTATTCTTACTCCCTCACCGCATGAAAAAAATGTTAGAATTAACTAGTACAATAGTTAAAATACGCATTTTTTTAATGATTTTCCAATGTTTTACTATTTTAATGTCCGTAATGTGGTGGTTTTCCGTGTGGTGACGCAGTAAGAATACAATACACCACTCCCTATCTTGCCCGTGGATGTCGTAAAAGACGACTAAGGGATATAATATGTATACAACATCTGTGCAAAAGAAGGAAATCTCGAAATGATACCATATACCAACATGTTTGACCAGCATGGTATAGTAGATTAAAGCCCTCCCATTGTGGAGGAGGTCCGAGCCTAACAGTGCGACGTATGTGGGCTGCGATGATGAATGTCGGTAATGTATAATTTACATTTCAGTTCGAACATTCGCATATTTATAAATTTCCTGTCTTTGACCAAAATACAATAAGTTTATTTATAAACTTCTATAAAACATTAAATTATTTAATTAATGGTTAAATAAGTAAATTATTCACATCAAAGCAATTCAAATATGTCGAAATGTTGATGGCGGCAAACTATATTATTGTACTAGCAATCCGCCCTCGCTTCGCTTCAGATTCATTCGCCTTACCCGCGTACTTACCGTTCCCGTGCGAATACCAGGATAAAATATAGCTTATGTTACTCCCTTATATTATAGCTTTCCCTTGGTGAAAGAATTTTTGAAATCGGTTCAGTGGTTTAAGCGTGAAAGCGTAACAAACAAACTTACTTTGGCATTTATAATATTAAGTAAGAATTATTTTTAAACGGCAGAAAGGAAGGGGGAGCCACCACTATCCCACAGTTATCTAATATAGCGCACACCTCTAGAGAGGGAGGATTGGGGCTAGTTGGAAAAGGATATATGTAAAATAAGGTGAACTTAAACCCAAAACATCCTTTTTTGGACGGGTTTTGGTTTGGACTAAAGAAAAATTAATAATATAGAACGGCCTTGTGTGCGGAGCAGGCGTGCCAGGCGGAGGAGGCTTGAGCTAGGGATGGACGATCCTTCTGAAAAAGATCGATTCTTGAATCGATTCGAACCGTAGTCCAGTTTTTGGGGCGGGCGGGTGTGATAACCTTTTTTTATGAAATCTGGAGAGTAAATATGTGATGAGCTTTTTTTTAGGAAATGTGAAAGTGATAAAACATAAAACACTAACATGCTTAGTATCGAATTGGCAGAAAAATCGAATGACGATTTTCTAGGGTAAAGTATCGATTCAGTGCTTCGTATCGATTTATAAAATCGATTTTTTGGCCCTGAAAAATCGATACTTCGATAAATCAATCTCAGATCGCCATCCCTAGCTTGAACCCAGCAGTGTGACGTATACGAGTTGAGAAGAAGATAAATACAAGTTTGTAAAGTCTCCCGTAATACAAGGATAACTAATCAATGCAATGTTATTAAAAAAAAATGCAAATGTAATACGTACCTACACATACGTCGTACGCAAGTCCGCATATGTAAATGTCGGTGGCACCACGCATGCGTAGCTGCGTACTCAGACTTGTGTCCGTCAACTTCTTGTTATCCCAGAACACGGAGTACGAGTCCACCTCGGGGTTTGTGCCCTTGTATACCTTCACTGCACCCTCCATCACCTGTGGTTAAAAACACATCAAAGATATAAGGCAAGGAGTTTGTGTGATTGAAACTGAAAATCTTAGAAGCCCGACATTCTGATGGCGTTTGTATGTGATAGGTTTTGGAGATGCTTTTATTATCAGCGAATCTCATTGCACGCATTCACACTCCCTTAACTTTCTTCATGATAGACAGCGGACTAGCAAGGGTCCTGTATGCTTGTTTGCCACCAACAAGAATAAATAAAAGGGAGCCATCGCTTAGGACGCCTGGCAGATGTGAAACATCGAAATTATGTTGTACAAGTATATATACGTAAAAGAACAGATTGCAACAGGAACTAATATGGCATAAAGTATTAATAATATATTACGATTTTTTTTCAGAAAATGATGATTTTTATTCAATAAACATTTATTTTCATTAGTATACACTATAGATATGTGTTTAGGGTAATAATTTATTTTTAACTCACTAGATGGCGTTGTACAAAATTGTAAAACGGGTTACGCTTTCGTTGCACAAATGTACACATTCAAATTGGCGTGGCGTTAGGCGTTAACGCCACGCCAACCCTCAGGTTCACCCTCACCTATAGATGTTTCACATCAAAAGACCTATCATTCCAATAGATTTCACTGTGTACTTTAACACGCTCTTATTAGTTTCAACTGTATGTTTTTGTTTGTTTGTAACTGATTCCTTTGAATTGATCCTTCCCTTGATTTTGACTCGCTTTAAACAGATGAGATTCAGTTTCATCATTAGATTTAATTTAAACTACTCGGGTCGACCACTGAAGTCAAGGAACTCTGCACCGGTGGTCGACCCAGTGACGAAGGCGACGTGCTATACGGGCGGGTTACGGCTGTGCGTGCTTACGCCCCTCTGTCGCCCCAGACGGAGAGGAGTGAGGAGTGCGTCCCCCCAAAAAAAAAACAAAAAAGATTTAATTTAAAGGGGAATGCCCATTTTCAGTATCGCTTGATACATCTACTTTTAAACTGTGACACGAGTTCATGACATGGATAATCTTAGTTTATTATTAAAATAATTTTATCACGTATTGTGGAGTCTCAGATTTGCTGGGTTTATGTACGCGTAATAATAGTCTTTTTTTGGATCGTAGTTTTCCGTTGAATAGATTTGTTGTAGCAACATTAATAGACAGATAATCATGATTAATCGATGTTCTACTGATATAACAAAATATCGATTAAACGTAATTATTTGTGATTATTAACAGTTCAAAACAACAATAATATTTTTATTCAATAAAAAAAAAATGTGTTTATTAAAAAATAATTTTAGTTTAGTTTCGTAGAGTTGACAAACAAATGTACGAAACTAAACACATCTTTTAGTTAGCCAATGTAACATTAGCTTTGAAACACTAAAAATTAGGTGAGATATGAGATCGTATTATCATAAACAGAAAAACTTACAAAAATATTTCGCCTTCTGTCTTATTGTGAGTGAATACTTGTGTTTTTACATCGGTAAGAAAAATCTAAATAATTAATCGTTATCGATTTGTGATGTATTTTTTTTATTTTAGTAATACTGTACTTGTCAATCTCATCACGTTTGTTGTTCACAGCTAAACAGATTGGCGCGAATATGGAAATGTCATGTCATGCTCTTGTATTATATTCATTTCTTTAGTGTTTTGTAGTGTTATATTGAATAATTTTGCTGGTATTTTATGGAATATGATAAAGTTAAAGTGCTGAAGTGTAGTGAATATGGTATAATTGTGATTTACGTGTGTTTTCGTGTTCTTATAAGATAAGGAATAAGTTTCATACTTTTTAACTACAAAGTTCACCCATCGATTTCTCAGAAACCCGGCAAATTACGCATATGATGTTTATTTTTATTTAAACTACATACTAATACGAATCTTAGACAGTGGTTTTCGTCTTGTCACTAATATTTATACCGATACTATTTTCCTTAGTCACTTGGGCATTCCCCTTTGTACACTTATCAAGGACCGATGACAATACAATAATTTGATAAGATTATCTCATTATACTGATAAGAATCATCAGGATCAATCATTTTCTCACAAATTCTTTGCTAGGGATAATGCAAGCGCAGTCTGAGCACGCGCACCATTTTGCACCTATTTTCCAACATAAAAAGTGAAAAATAAAGATAGTTAAAAAAATATTAAAAACAATTGATAAATCTAACTAAAAAGTGAAAATAGTTTTTTTCTATAGGAATAAAATAATAAAAACTAGTGAAATTAGCCAGAGAAACTGGCACAGTATATTGATCATAGTAAACTTTTTAAAAAATATACGTAAATTCAATGGTAAGATAATGTACCTTCAAGTCCTTATGCAGTTCAGCGCCCCACGTATCTTGAACGCAGTGTCGCGGCCACAGTCTCTGCTTCATCGGCGGAGGACCAGCGAACACCACAGTGTCGTAGGCTTGGGCTTTGTCTGCTGGCACCTAACAACATTAAAGCCGTAAAATTACATCACCATATTCATATCATCCACAGTTAAAAATAAAACTAAATAATACATTCGTAATAGGTATTATAAAGAGAAGGAAAACACGAAACAACCTTTACCAACAAGTCTGACCCGCGTGGTGTAGTAGGCCATTTTCTCTCCTACAAAGGATGAAGCTCGAGCCCAACAGTGGGACGTATACGAGCTGAAGTGATGATTGATGAAATGAGGTGGAAAAGGATATTCCATGTGGGGACGGGAATGTCGTAAAAGACGATTAAGGGATACAATATTCAAATAACATCTATGCAAAGAGAAGGAAACACGAAATAATTTCCTATGACGACACGTCTGATCAGCATAGTAGGTCAATTTCCCTCTCATTTGAAGGAGGCTCGAGCCCAGCAGTGGGACGTGTATGAGTTGAGATTAACAGTGTGCCTACTCTTGAATCTCGATTCCAATCATAAATCCAATCACAGCTCGAATTTGAGCAAATTTGGTACTCTTGAAAGCGATACTAGCGCACGATTGGAATCAAATTCGGTGGAATATTTTTGAACTAAATGAATTCGACTCTCCTCGATTAAATCAAATATTTGCTACTCCCGACGTGATTATGACGTAGTTTAAAATCGTTAATGTTGCACAATTTCAAAAAAGCGTCTTTGTGGTGATCGAGTCCGATAACGTTAATAATTTATTAAAGTAAGAAAATACGACACATTTGGTGAAAATAACAACGGCAAATGCTAAGAATTCATTCTCGATTTTGTTCAAGAGTACGAAACATAAGTTTGATGAGATTGGAATTGAATCGGATTCGAAATTAGAATTGATTTCAAGAGTAGGCACACAGGTATGATAATATAAGGGGGCGTTCATAAAATACGTGAGATGTTTAAGGGAGGGAGGGGGTCGAGTCAAATCTCATCTAATCTTACGTTGGAGAGAGGGGGGGGGGGGGGGGGGGGGTCTCGGAAGATATCACGCAATTTTTTTCTGATTGAAACAAAAAAATATACTATTTTGGTCCATTTAATCCAGATTGTACAGGCTTAAGATTTAATCTCTTAAATTGCATCGATTTTAAAATTGATAATAATTCATTCGAAAGTGAATTGCGGTGAGTTCTTCTTCAATGCATATTTATATACTTTTTACTACATTGATATCTGTGACTATAAAAAATCGAACTGTTTGTCAAAGAGCAATCAACTATCCACGGTGGTCAACCACTCCATCGGTTAAATGTTATGATCTGAAATTGAGAGAAACCGTAACTATTAGTTACGAGCAAAATACAATTATTTTTGTTGTCATATGGAAAGGCCTTTAGGAGGTTGATTCCTTTAGTTAGGAGTACATTTTATTCCTGATAAAATTTCACAAAATTTAGGTAGTAACCTAAAAAATTAAATAACGTTATAATCTAAAATTTTGTGAAACGAACATTTTGAAAAATCTCACGTGAGATAGGGGGAGGGGGTTGAATAAAATCTCACGATATCTCACTAGGGGGGGAGGAAGACACAGAAAATTTAAAAAAACACCTCACGTAATTTATGGGCGCCCCCTAAACCATATACATATATTCTTATGAGGATAAACGAATACATTGTAAGTCTATAACATAACACTTTCACGTTTCCACCAAATCTTCATAAAAAGATGCACTTCCGAGTTTGGGTAGTTGCTTTTATATCCCATATATTGGGTGTTCTGCGTGGTGTCGGAGTAAGAATACAATTCACCACCCTCTTTTGCCCGTGGGTGTCGTAAAAGACGACTAAGGGATAGAATATTCGAATAACATACAGTAGAACCCGTTTAATACGATTTCCCGCATAATGCGCCATTTTGCGTCAGTCCCAGCAACTTGAGACATGTTTGCATACATTTCTTAACGCTTAATACGATCGTCATCCCGTTTAATACGCCAACACGTGCCACTCAAATACACATATTACCCCTTGCGGCAGCGGCCAGCGACTGACGAGCGACCTTAAGTGATAATGACCAAGAAGAAGATGAGTCAACTCCGATTTTGTCACACGCCCAGGCATTATCAGCAGTTAATGATTTAAGACGCTATGTAACTTCTTTGATTCAAAGCGAAGATGCACTGCGAAAATTAAATTACGTTGAAAATCTTGTAATTGCCAATGCCTCAAAATCTTTTTGCCAAACTAAAATAAGTGATTACTTTAAGTAACGTAATAATAATAAACAACATTTTTTTAAATTTTTAAATATTTAAAAATAAACCATAATATTTAAAAATGTATCTACTAGTAATATATTAAATAAAGAAAAAAAAACAACAATTTATTTAGGTAATTTTTAAATGTTAAATTCAATACGTAGGTATTCAAAATAATAATATAATACATAATGGCACGTTTTTCCCTTTCCCGCCTAAGACGCGTTTTTGGTCGGGTCCCTGCGAACTCGTCTTAAACGGGTTTTACTATATATGCAAAGAGAAAGAAAACTCAAAATAAAACCTTGTACCAACACGCCTGACCAGCGTGGTATAGTAGCTCAATTTCCTTTCTATTGTGGAGTAGGCTCGAGCCCAACAATGGGACGTATATGAGCTGAGATGATGATATTGATGGAAGGTGTCTTTTGTATTTTACTATCACTTACCGGACTGGAAGGATGCAGTTCCCTCATGTGGACGTTATCAATGAAGGACACGTGGTCTGGTGGATGCCAGTCCAGAGAGTAGAACACACAGTCGAATGCCACGGTGTCCAGTAGACGGTTGATGGGTTCCACAACCTGTAATAGACGAAGAAGTCTTTTACCACATATTTTAATTGATTTATGTATTATATATACACCGTGGAATCTAATTGGCTGTTTACCCAAAACGTACATACCCAGTTAATGATATAGAACCATACTATAGCATTTATTCAATAAAATAAAAACATACATTCTTGTCATTTGCAATCCTGGACGTTTTCTTAAAATGTCATTTTTGCATAACTGTAAGATGTCGTTAAGCGCATCGATCGTAGGTACGGTAGCATGCTAACTGACCTATTAAAACATAGACCAAGGTCGCGCGACTCGGGCGCATTACAAAAAAAGGGGTGCGGGACGCGAGCAGGTGAGGTGCAACACCGAGCTCCGAGGTGTGTTATGCCTAAAATTATATTGTTTTACCTATTATTGCAATTTTATTACGAATGCTATGTGGTAGGCATGTTGGGAACTTGGGAACAATACCGTTGCATGTCAGACAAACGTAAGAATGTCTAATTATCAGACCTTTTTTCTAAATGTATTATGTTTTTAGTTATTAAGATGATTAACTGAATACATACGTTTCAGAAAAACAGCCAATTAAACTCCACGGTGTATAGGTACTCGGGCCGCCTCCAAAATAGAAGGAAAATCGACCTATATGACGCAGTCAGACATGTTGGTATGGGGTTTTGTTTTGAATTTTTCCTTCTCTTTCATAGATGTTATATGCTCATTTAGTTCTCTTACGACAGCCGCGGGTAAGAGAGGCGGTGGTGAAATGTATTCTTACTTCGTCACCACACGAAAATCTCACTGAAAATCACTTAAATTTTGTTTAACTTCCAACGCAAAAAGAGGGACATATAATTTTAACGTGTCTGTTTCACTGTGTAGCTGTGTTTCTGTGTATCTATACACTTCACAAAAACAAGTACATAGAGGGCATTCAGTGGTCATACCTACGTATGACCACTGAATGCCATCTATGTACTTGTAAGCAAGGAATTAATAAGTTGGATATTGTAAGTGCATATTAAGGTTATGTTACTGTGTATTTATGAAGATGTTATTGTGGAGACATACGTGTAACGATTTATATAATTATGTACTAGCAACCCGCTCTCGCTTCGCTTCGGTTTCAAGGTGACTGAAACCGAAGCGATTACCCGCGTAGTTTCTGTTCCCATGGGAATGCCGGGTTAAAATATAGCCTATGTTACTACCTGATATTATAGCTTTCCATTGGTGAAAGAATTTTTGAAATCGGTTCGGTGGTTTAAGCGTGATAGCGTTACAAACAAACAAACTTACTTTCGCATTTATAATATTAGTAAGGATGTATTTTACTTGATTGGTATTACGCTTATACATATGTAAATTAACATTTAAAATACCTATTTATGACGGTACTATAGAATTAGTTCTTTTTTTATTGCAAACGGTGGCAAACGAGCAAATAGTACACCTGATTATAATTGATGCTGCGGCTCATGGACCTTTGCTAGGCCGCTGCCTACCATGAAGGGAGTGTGAATGCGTTCAATGAGGTTCGGTGATACTAAAGGCATCACCAAAATCCACCACACGCAAACACCCTTAAAAGTTGGGCTTCTGGCTCTCTCGCTCACTGAACGAAGCGCAGTAACAAATTGCTACTACTCAGACGTCGATTTTCTGCTCAGTGTGGTATTACCCCGGACGGACCGGCCCGCGGTTGTAGATAGACAACTGTCAACAGTGTGGTTTTGTTATTATGATTCTGGAGTATGAAAGTAGGAGACAAAATGCTGAATTGTCGATCTATAAAGTTAGGGTTCATTGGATTCGATTGTCATTTTTCTTGGTAACGAGGACGTTACATTACACTCGCATTTTAATTTATTCGTTTTATCGAAGGTAGTTTAAAATTTAAATTTTATTTATTACACCAGTATTCAGGCAAATTCCGCATGTGGTGACGGAGTAAGTATACAATTTACCACCCACTCTTTTGCCCGTGGGTATCCTTATACAGATAACATCGATTCAAGAGAAGGGAAACTCGAAGTGAAAGCCAATGCCAACACGTCTGACCAGCGTAGGTCAAATTCCCTCTCACAATAGAGGAGGTACGAGCCCAACAGTGGGATGTATATGGGCTGAGATAATAATACAGTCAAATTGTCACTTAAATATAACTTACGGTATAAATAGCTATATGGGACTAGTACCTCATGCCCTTGACACAGATTCGCAGTCACTGTGACTTCTTTGACGATAAATAGTAATTTTCCGATAATATCTGTTACCTATGATATTATTAGCGATAGTGGAAAGTTTACACGAAACTTAGATACCAGCTATGGTGTTGACGAAGACGCAGAGATTATTGCATCTGTCTGAGAATCATTAATGGTTCGAGAACTGACTTTCCGTGTGGTGACTGAGTAAGAATACAATTCACCACCGTCTATCTTAGCCATGGGTGTCGTAAATGACGATTTTTTTTATTGCAAACGGTGGCAAACGAGCTAACAGTACAGCTTCGTGGTAAGTATTGCTGCCGCTCATGAACCTTTGCAAGGCCGCTGATACCGTGAAGAAAGTGAAGGGAGTGTGTGTGCAATGAGAAAGTTGGGCTATCGGCTCTCTCGCTCACCGAACGAAGTGTAGTATCAAATTGCTACTACTCGAACGTCGATTTTCTGTGAGAGTGTGGTACTACCCCGGGCGGACTGACCCCGGACGGACTGGACTTTCAATAGTGTGGCCCTACCACTATACTAAGGAATATAGTATGCATACAACATCAGTGCAAGAGGAGGAGAAAATTGGATATAAAACATAGGGTTCTTCTATATAGAATTTTCTTCGACGAAATGACCCGTCGATAGCTGCAAACGGCAAACTGTCAGCAACGTGACTACTGCTTTAATTTTTTTTATTATAAATAGCGACATCCTGCACCAAGGAAATAATCCTTGTGTTGTGGGGGACTTTCATTCATTCATCATCATCATTTCAGCTCATATTCGTCCCACTGTTGAGCTCGAGCCTCCTCCACAATAAGAGCGAAATTGACCTTACTATACTATGCTAGTCAGACGTGTTGAAATAGAATTTTATATCAAGTTTTCCTTTACCTCCCTTAGCGACCATCCGTAGTAGTGGAATAAGACCCAAGCAAGGTATTCGTGTTACAAACAAATTTATTATAAAGACATAACGAATCAAATTACGTTTGTCTAGTATTAAAATTGATAGTCTAGGCCATGAATATGATCTAACCAAAGCATTTAGCTATTATAATTTATCGGTTGACTTGGGAAATGACTTTTATTTGTAGTTTCTATTTGCGTTAGTGATGGAAATAACGTCACATTACCGGTTAGAATTTCAGTCGAGTCGAATTAATCGTATTTTTACGTTAGGTAGATATTTGGATGACGGGGCCGGGGGTGCGAGCGGAGGGCGGGCGGTGTGGTCTATTGAGGGAGCTCACCGCCTGGCGCGTCGACGCCCGCCGAGACGTCATTGCCCGTTGAGCATTCCGGCTGGAGGCCTGTCGGCCGGTGCTGATGCAGTGGCTAAAGCGGCGGCACGGGGTGCTCTTCTTCCACTGGTGCAGGTTTTGACGGGGCATGGTAGCTTCGTCAAATATCTGTACACGGTCGTTAGGAGGGAGAGTACACCGTCCTGCCACCACTGCGATTGCGACGAGGACACGGCGCAGTATATGCTCGAGGTTTGTGCCGCTTGGGCAGAGCAGCGTCGTGAACTCGTCGCAATCATTCGTGCTGACCATCGCCAGGGCGATGCTCGACAGCGTCAGGAACTGGGACGCGGTCGCAGCGAGGCAGTAGTCTCGCGGAAGGAGGCGGCGAAGCGCGTGCGCAAGGAGCGTCTCCTCGACGACGCGAGCCGCCGTCGGCGACTGATGCCGCCCTAGCCGAGGCCGCGGGTGACTGGATCGGGGAATTAGTCTGTCACCCGCCGAGAGGCCGACCGCGTGAGGAAAGACCGGCGTCCTCCCCGAGGGGGGACGTCGGTGGTCTGATCTAGACATATTTAGAACCTAGGCAAGGCAAAAGATGGGCGGCGTGCGCCTCATAATCTACCATATACACCTTCCCATCGCTAATAGGGCTGACTACCAGTACCGACTCCTTGACATCGGCGGTCCGCCTAGCAGGGTTTCCTTTTTGGGCACTATCCTCTGTCGGCAACAAAGCGCTGGGGCGTCGCTCTCATCAGAAGCTTCATCGTATTGTAAACAGAATTATAAAGAAATACATAAGTTAATATAATTACGTTATCATCGACACAGCTTATATACGAGGGGTGATCCAAAAGTAATGATAATCAGTTATTTCTAGTGCACACAAAAATACAAAAAAATTTCAGTCACTTGCTCAGTTACCCACTAGTTCAGGAAAAAAAAATCATATAAATAGGCCACAATTCCCGGGAGCTACATTCATTTGAATACGGACTGTCAAGGAGTGAACATCAAAATGGAAAAACACGAAATCAGAGCTGTCATTAAATACCTCTGCTTGAAAAAAATGTCTACCAAAGACATACACAGCGACTTGGTGGAAACATTAGGGGACTCTTCTCCTCCATATTCCACAGTTGCACGCTGGGCTAAGGAGTTTAAGCTGGGAAGAACATCGACGGAAGACGAACACCGCGAAGGACGCCCATCGACGTCCCTCACTGAAGAAAATGTGAAAAAAGTTGAAGAAGTTGTATTGGAAGATCGAAGAGTGACTATCAGGCATGTAGCTGAGGTCACAGGGATCTCATATGGCAGCATTCAAAGAATCCTTGCGAACGAATTGCATATGAGAAAGGTCTCCGCGCGTTGGGTACCGAAAATGTTAAACGACGAGCAAAAGAAGAAACGAGTCGACATGTCAAGAGCAAATCTCGAAAAGTTCCAGGCAGACAAGGACAATTTTTTGTCACGTTTTGTGACCATGGACGAGACCTGGATCCACCATTTTGATCCTGAAACAAAACAACAATCGATGACATGGAAACGATCCGATGAACCGACGCCGAAGAAATTCAAAGTGTCAAGCTCAGCAGGGAAGGTTATGGCGTCTGTTTTTTGGGACGCTGAAGGAATAATCATGGTGGACTACTTGGAAAAGGGGGCCACTATTACAGGCTCCTACTATGCAGAACAAATAAGAAGATTGCGGGAGGCTATTAAGGAGAAAAGGCGAGGCAAACTGCGGGCTGGAGTGTTGTTCCATCAAGACAACGCACCTGTTCACAAAGCTGCAATTGCCATGGCTGGCATTCAGGAAGCGGGCTTTGAGTTGGTGGAACACCCCCCCTATTCACCAGATCTAGCCCCCAGTGACTTCTATCTCTTTCCACGACTCAAGGAACACCTCCGAGGCAAGAAATTTGATGATGATAGCGACGTGATGGCCGCGGTTGAGGACTTTTTTGAGAGTCAAGATAAAGATTTTTTTTGTAAGGGAATTTTAGGTTTAGAAAAGAGATGGACTAAATGTATAGACTTGCTAGGAGACTATGTTGAGAAATAAATATATTTTTTTATTTTATTCATTGTGTTTATTATTGATTATCATTACTTTTGGATCACCCCTCGTATAACAATACTGGGCTCGAGCTTCCACCAAAATGGAACGGAAATTGAGTCGTAAAAGAAGACTAATTGATAAAATATGCATTTAACATCTATGGAAGAGAAAGAAAACTCGAAGTAAGACCATATATCAACCCGTTTGACCAGCGAGATATAGTAGATAAATTTCCCGCCTTACTTTACAGAGGAAGCTCGAGCCTAGGAGAGGGACGTATATGAAATGATAATGAACTAATTAGCCAGATCATAAAAATACCCAAATAGTTTCACAGATAGGCATAAATATAAAAGGCTTTTTTCAGAACATCACTTTTTTTTTAATTGCAAACGGTGGTAAACGAGCAAACAGTACACCTGACGGTAAGTGCTGCTGTCGCTCATGGACCTTTGCAAGGCCGATGCCTACCGCGATGAAAATGTAGGGAATGTTAATGCGTGCAATGAGATTCGGTGATACTAAAGACATGACTAAAACCCATCACACGCAAACACCCCTCAGAAAGTTGGGCTGCCGGATCTCTCGCTCACCAAATGAAGCGCAGTAACAAATTGATACTACTACGTCGATTTTCTGCTCAGTATGGTACTACCCCGGACGGACCGGCCCGCGGCTGTAGACAGACAACTGTCAACAGTGTAGTCCTACCGCTAATAAACACTAGTTTTATGTCGAGTTTCATCGTTCAATGTCGACCATCATCATCTCAATTCATATATATCCTATTGCTGAGCTGTGACATCGTACACAATAGGTGGGCAATTGCCCTACTATAACAGGCTGGTCAGACGTATTGATATAGTTTTATTTGGTGTTTTCTCTTAACCCTCTCAACCCCATCGGTAGTAGTCGAACAAGATCCAACTTTGACCAAGAATAGTGTTTTGGAAGATCCTTTTCTCCTTAAATAGGTCACGTATACATATAAGTACGTATTCTTATCTTCTATAACAATAAATAAAATTGGAGTGTCTGTTTGTAATGTCAAAATAATAGGGTTTTTTCATGCTCACACGGTTATTTGCACGGCATAGGGACTAAAATACAGATTAAAAAATGTTTGTCTGTCTGTCTGTTTGTTCCGGGTAATCTTCAAAACGGCTGGACCGTCAAAAATTCTTTCACCAATGGAAAGCTATAATATCAGTGCGTAAACTAGGCTATATTTTATCCTGGTATTCCCACGGGAACGAGAACTACGCGGGTAAAACGACTAAAACCGAAGCTAAGCGAGGGCGGGTTGCTAGTGTTTATATAAATCCTTTAGTCGTCTTTTACGATACCCACAGAAAACGTAAATTAAACGTCACCGCACGAAAATCATCAAAACATCATAAATTGACCTCAAAATATTTCATTGGCGCATCAAATATAAACCCGTGGTATTAGCATATTAAGCCAGTAGGTTTAATTTGAAAGCATTCAAAGGCTTCGTTATTCAAATGAACTTCCTGAACGGAACTATTATACACAATAGATCGATTCTATTATTCGCCAATCATGTGACAGATAATAAATTAGTCTGACAATAGTGCGTCCCAACCCTATACTATTATAATATTAATAGTCTGTGGTATAAAGCTTAATATATTATCAATGGTAGTGTTGCTACAATTAATATTCGAATTATTAACTGATTATTGCGGTTGTATGAATGTTGAAATATATATTTAAAACATGAAAGCGCAATGCGTTTAAAAAACGGTCAAGTGTGAACCGGTTTAGCTTATAAAAGAATCTGTACCGTGAATAACTAGCAACCCGCCCTCGCTTCGGTTTCAATCGCCTTATCCGCGTAGTTCCCTTTCCCGTGGGTATACCGGGATACAATATAGCCTAAGTTACTCGTTATATGTCTATATAAGGAGTAACTTAGGCTATATTTTATTTTATCTGTCTATCTACCTGGTAGTAAAATATTATCAAAATCGGTCCAGCCGTTTTGAAGATTACCTCAAACAAACAGACAGACAAAAATTTTAAACTGTATTTTAGGCATTGGTGCCGTGCGTGTGAGCCTGAAAAAACCCCGTATTTTGACATTACAAACAGACGCTTCAATTTTATTTATTTGTATAGATGTTATGCATTTTATTAGGATGCGAATAAGACAATCATCATCATTTCAGCCTATTGCCGTCCACTGCTGGATGTAGGCCTCCCTCATGTTGCGCCACAATGTGCGGTCCTGTGCCGCTTGCATCCAACGACGCCCAGCAACTTTCACTAGGTCATCGGTCCACCTAATAGGGGGGCGTCTTACACTGCGTCGTCCGATACGTGGTCGCCCCTCGAGAACCTTTCTTCCCCAGCGGTTGTCGGTTCGTCGAGCGATGTGGCCTGCCCATTGCCACTTCAGCGTTCTAATTCTTCGTGCTATGTCGGTTACACCCGTTCTTCTGCGGATTTCCGTATTCCGAATAAGACAATATCTATAAATAATATTTCCAATTATGTCATCGCCCACTGCTAATATCTACTCACGGAGACTTTTTTGAAATAACATGTTCTATAGGCAAGTTTGGATGAGGAGTAAATTCAAGTAAGTCATCATCGACATGGTCACGGGGCATGTTAACGACACTATATCTATGGCTATGTCAATGTCACTATATCTGCGCTGATAGATAACAAAATCAGAAAAATGTAAAAATTGAATATTCAAAAATACCAACTGTTTGTTCATAGTTTTAAGTTTACACCTCTGTCTTATTCCTTTTTTTTTAATTGCCAACGGTGACAAACGAGCAAGCAGCACACCTGATGGTAAGTGAAACTGCTGCACATGGACCTTTGCAATACCAGGGGCACAGCCAGGCCGCTGCCTACCGTGAAGGAAATACTCTTCTTAAACCTCGTTTAAAGAAGGACATGACATAGCGCTCGGGAAACACAGCAGCAGGTAGCTCATTCCAGAGCTTGCACGTACGTGGGAGAAATTATCGCTGGAAACGTACAGTCTGTAGTCCTTATGAATGTTATGTAGTCGCTTTTTTTTTTGACAGGTTTTTCTGGACACACGCTGCTCGTATCGATCGAGGCGGTATATAGTGTGGTGTAAAATATGACCTACCCTATTAACTCCTGCATTATTTCGGCTGATCAGCGGGACGAAGCCTTCCTTCAACTAACTTCGAAACGGGACTAACTTGGAAACGGGTATCAAAATATATCTTTGTCTTTTTTTATTGCAATCGGTGGAAAATGAGTAAACAGCACATCTGATGGTAAGTGTTGCTGCCGCTCATGGAGCTTTGCAAGGCCGTTGCTTACCGTGAAGAAAGTGTGAATGCGTGCAATGAGATTTTATGATAATAAAGGCATCACTAAAACCCACCACATACAAACACGCTCAGAAAATTGGGCTACCGGCTCTCTCGCTCACCAAACGAAGCGCAGTAACAAATTACTACTACTAGGACGTCGATTTTCTGCTCAGTGTGGTACTGCCTCGGACGGACCAGCCCGCGGCTGTAGACAGACAACTGTCAACAGTGCGGTCCAACCTCTGTATGTTGCAGTGGACTTTGAAAACATACTTCCATATATCCGTGTAGTAATCGAGTAAGAAAATATACGATATATCTCTATCTCTGCCTCGTTATTGTAAAAAGCGACTAAAGGACTCAAGCAGATAACATCAATACAAGAGGTCGGCTAAGTCCATTTAAAGTCATTTACACAATCCGTCTGACCAGCGAGGTATTGTGGACAAATTGCCCTCCCCTGTTATGCGTTTAGAAGGTTATGCGTTTGGTGACGGAGTAAGAATACAATTCAACACCCCCTCTCTTACCCCTGGATGTCGTGAAAGACAACTAAGGGATATAAAAAATGCATATAACATCTACGCAAAACTACTCTTGCAAGGGAAATAAAACCCTATACCAACCCGTCTGATCAGGGTGGTATAGTAGGTCAATTGTGCTCCCATTGTTGAGGAGACTCGAGCCCAACAGTGGGACGTATATGAGTTGTGATGATGGTGTGAAGGTGGCTATGGCCGAGCTGTTTATCTAAGCCTTAACTTCTTCCTCTATAAATAATAAAACAAAGTAGACATCCTCAATAGGATGTCGTCAAATTTACTTCTGCTATTGACAGCACAGCATTTCTGCACCGCACTACCAATTGATAGTTCTTTCAAGGAACTGACACAGTTTCAGACTAGGTACCTTGTTTGCCGCGTGGTGACGAAGTAAGAATACAATTCACCAATTCCTATCTTGCCTGTGGATTTCGTAAAAGACGACTAAAGGGCAATACGCATATAACATCTGTGCAAGAGAAGGAAATTCGAAATAAAACCCTATACCAATCTGTCTCACCAGCATGGTATAGTAGGTCATTTTCCCTCCCATTGGGAAAGAGGCTCGAGCTCAGCATTGCCAGGTTTATATGCTGAGACGACCCGCTGTTAAAAATTTCTTGGCAGAAAACCCGTAACGTTACTTAAAGTTTTTCTGTGTAAAACTAAATTACTATCAACACGCTAACAAATAAATCAAATGCATACAGATAGCTAATAATATAACGGGAAATACACAATCGTTTATGTATGTCTATTTGGCATGGTGGCCTTGACACGACATTCGTACTACACAAACGAAATAAACACAATGCAACATTACTATTGATTCTATCATGTGGACTTACAACGCAGTTCGATCTAAATACTGCTTCAAAAATTTCATTCATTCATTAATTCATCTCAGCTCATATATGTCCCACTGCTGAGCTCGAGCATCCCCCAAAATGGCTAATTGACCTACTACACGGAACTGGTTAGAGTAAGGTCAAACTGGTATAGCGTTTTTCCTTCTTTTATTATCCTTTTCTTGGCTATGATTTCAATCACACCCCGTTCAACTCTTGCGGGGCGGTGGAAGGGAAAACGCCAAGTCCATAATCTGCCGTCCAATCTCGATTTAGGTAAGATTTATAGTCTCACTTCTACCGCTGAATCAATAGACCGCATGGCCATGACATTCAGGCTAACACAGGTATTTCACTAGACATAGGTGGTTCGATAAGTACCCACATCAAATCACAGGTTAGGGGTTGGACTCTGAATGCCAAAAGTTCGAAAGAGGATGCGTACATACATTTTTAATTGCGAGAAAATAAAAGGTATTGTAAGTTTTCCAAAGCAATGCTTTTTACGACCGCCAAGAACAAGTGAGGGGTGGTGAATATTGCCTTCTTAATTAATCAATACACCTCGTGGTATATATTAAATTATGCTGTATGATAGCTATAAAGCCCTTTTGTTTTCTGGCAGTCTGGACACACCTGATGGATGGCGGAGCGCGGCCCCATAATGTCATTATCTGTAGGCGCAACTATCTGCGCCTCATGCCGCCCTAGCCGAGGCCACGGGTGACGTGACCGGGGATTAGTCCGTCACCCGCCGAGAGGCCGACCGCGTGAGGAAAGACCGACGTCCTCCCCGAGGGGGGGACGTCGGTCGATGGGAGGGTACCCCAATAGGGGGTATTCCGTCGGGCCGACCACTGACGACAAGTTAACGCTGCTCCAGTGGTCGGCCCAACGACGAAGGCGACGTGGTTTTTGGGTGGGTCGCGGGAGTTGCGTGCTTAAGCCCCTCTGTCGCCCCGGATGGAGTGGTGCGGAGGCGCGCCGACCGCGACCCACCCACAAAAAAAAAAAAAAAAAAAATAATGTCATTATCTCAGGCCATATACGTCCCACAATTAAGCTCGGGCCTCCTTCACTATGGGAGTGAAATTGACCTACTATATCATGCTGGTCAAACGTGTTGGTATAGGGTTTTGTTTCGAGTCTTCCTTCTCTTGCATAGATGTTGGATGCATATTATAATCCCTTAGTCGTCTCTTACGACACCCACGGGTAAGACAGGGGGTGAGCTGTATTCTTATTCCATCACCACACGGACCCCAAATGTATTTTCTCCCTATTTCAATTGGATGGACCATTGGTAACAAACCTTGACATTGGTATCCAGCCCGTTCACAGACAGGGGTGAACGAGCCGACCATTTATGGCTATAGGAAGAAAACTATTAGCAGCGTAACCCTACCACTAAAGACACAATTTAGGACCTAAAGTGAAATTATTTTTACGGATCTTAGAGATAGCGGGTAGGTATCAATCTCTGTAATACCGATGACTTGTTGCAAGTGAGACATCTTTGACCATGAATGCTGAAAAGTATTCGAAACGTCGGGCAATCTAAAACCAAATAAAAATGCGATAAAATCCGTAAAAATAGCTTAATTTATAATGTGTAATACTCGCGTAAACATCAGAGATCACTATCTAAATTGAATACAATTGTTAATTAATTTGGATGCAAATAATCACTTCCCAATTAATGAAACTATTTATAAACCTATTCTTTTATGCCCTGGAATTAAATCACTAACTAAAATGTGAGAATACGCTTTCAATAAACCCGAATTGTAAAGTCAAAGAAACGATTTATGTACAAAAGTTCACAATAAAACTTATAAGTATCTATTCAAAACTAGGTTCAATTAAAATTTAAATCGAGGCACGGAACTCGTACACTAGCAGGCAACCAATCCGCAATGCCGTCATTCAATCTACGCCAAAAATTCAATCTTTTGATACACAAATAGCGATAAACGCTTAAGGTGTGAACTTTAAGCTGTTCACAATTATCTTTAACAGTGTTTTCCAAAGTTGGATTCATTAGTCTAATGGTGTATTTTAACTTAGAATTTAATTATTGCAGATTAATCAGCATAGTTGCTTCATTTATTAAGTAATCGTACAACTATCAAAATTATTGTAATTTCAAGGTCACATTACAATCAATCAATATATATAACATATACAAATAAATAAGATTGAAGCGTCTGTTCGTAATGCCAAAATAGTAGGTTTTTTCATGCTCACGTGGTTATTTGCACGATACCTATGCTCAAGAACCAGTTTAAAAATGTTTGTTGTTTGTATTTCTGTTCGTCCAATTTTGATAATATTTTACTACGAGGTAGCCTGTCTATATAAGGAGTAACTTAAGCTATTTTTCCTCTTAGAAAAAGTCTATAAAATTTTGCCTGGTCCAATCTCGAATTCGAGGCCATATTTTAGTTGATATTGCAGATTTATAATGAGACGGTAAAGCGACTGGAACCGAAACGAAGCGAGGGCGGGTCGCTAGTATTTGATATGAATTCACTAATTACAATTATACAATTTGCCAGCTTCAAAGATAGATTTTTTCTGGAGCTATGGCGTTACTTGAAGGTCACTACTTAAATATAGTACCTACTATCTAGGCCTGGGCTTAGATAGAGCCTGGCCTGGTCTCTGGGCTTAGATAATACGTAGGTATTGTCTGGGTCCAGAGGCCGTTGGCCGAGGTCCGGGCCCCGGTCCGTTTCTTGAATGTTTACGAGGTCACTGATTACATAATTAAGTATGGAATGTACAAAAGTACAGGGCCATAGAGAGTTGAGTTTGAGAAACATTGACCTACAACATTTTTGGCGCCTCACTGTCATGTTTTGACAGGCAATTCGTTCCATTCGTAAAAGTAGTTTACGAAATTGGCATTTAATTTGCAAGTGGATGCGGCTTTGTAAATGGTAATGTGGTTGAGTTCGTTTTTGTAATGGTTTAAAGTAATTAAGTAGGCTTTCATATAAACAATTATATGATTGGCGTAGGCCTTTAAGTCTTTGTACTGTTGACTTATATATTACGTAGTAATTTGTTTAGGTAATACAGAATAAAATAATTAAGAAACTGAGAGACGAAACGTAGTATATAGAGAATTTTTCTTACTTTTTTAGGAACCAGTTATTTGGATTTTTAATGTCTGATTCATATTCAAATAAAGATTGTAGTCCAACGAACAGGTCTTCGAGAATCTGTTGTTACGGTTTTTTGTCAATGAAACTTAAAAAGTTGCAATTAACTGCTTTTGTTTGCTAGCTCGTTTTTCTTTTATAAAGTCGTGTTCTTTAGAGATGATACTTATTTAACAGATTGAACAAGGGAGTCGCAATACTATGTAAATGTCGCTCACATGGTGTCCCCCATGGCGTTCAACGTTTTAATATAATCATCATCTTGCTCTTATCCCAATTACTTGGGGTCGACGCAATATGTCATCTGTTTTGACATATTGCAAAAAAGTTTCGGCAATGACTTTTATGACTGGCCGCCTGCCTGACGTCAACCCTCCTTGGGAATGTAATCGTTGACCCAAATGGTACCAGATGGAGTTGGTCCGGGTCAATCCGGGTGTCGTAAAAGACGACTATGAGCCCTAGGCTCATAGTCGTCTTTTACGACACCCACGAGCAAAGCAAGGGTTGGTAGTATTCGAAGTTTTAATTGATTTGCGGTAATTTTAATGAAATTCAATTGCGTACTATTATATTTCTTGAATTCTTGGCAAAATACTATCTTTTTTTAGTCCGTGGTACGATCTTCTAAAAAATAAACTTGGTAACACTGCTTCTACAGCCACAGCTAGTCTACAGCCGCGGCTCGGTATGTCCGGGGTAGAACCACGCTCTCGCAGATAATTGACGTCTGAATAGTAGCAATTTGTTACTGCATTTAACTCGGTTAGCTAGAGAGCCGGCAGTCCCGCTTTCTGAGGATGTTTGTTATAAAATATTATACACGCATTCTCTTTCACAAAAGTACCTATAACATCATCAAAATTTAAAGAACATGCCTTAGAATTTCCAAGAGACAAAATACCTAAATTACATAGCCCGCCCTTTCGTGTACTTTTAAATAGAGGTATTAAAAAAAAAATTGAATTAAGAAAATTTTAAATATATTTTATTACATATTGCAAATATAAAATATTGGATGCGAGACAACTTAGTTCGTCCGTGACCATGAACACTGTAAAGTTTTCGAAATGTCGGGTAATCAAAAATCAAATATAAACGCGATAAAAGTAAAGTAGTTTTATTTACAATACTCGCGTAAACATCAGAAACTATTTTGGTAAAAATGTTCGATTATTTTCTAGGTTGGAGACGCATGTCTTTATTTATATACGAGTTCTCGCATAAATAACGCTTCGTGTAATTTGAATTTATAACTATTTAAAACTAATGCTGTGAATTCATTATTATTCAATTACGTCACATGAAACGAAACGAAATTGTAAATGAAGTATTAATCGTTTAATTAATAGATAGAAACTTGAATGAAATTTTTAGACTACGCCTATTTGGTCGTGTGCTATAAGCATGAAATTGAATTTCATAAAGTGCCAAGTGTTATATCGGATAGATATATCGAAGGTAATACTGAATTTTTGTGTAAATAAATCAACAAGCATTTTTTTTTGGAGGTGGGCTACAGTCAGCGCAGCCGCCGCCCGGCTCCGTCCGGGGCGACAGAGGCGCGGTGCGCGGTCCCGTAACCCACCCGTAGCACGTCACCTTCGTCGTTGGGCCGACCACCGGTACAGGTGACTTATCGTCAGTGGTCGGCCCGACGGAATACCCCTTGAGGAGTACCCTCTGCTCGAAAATCAACAAGCATAAAATTTAATCCACACTTCCTGTGTAGTGACGGTTTTTTTTTTTTTTTTGGGGCGTGCTGCGGTCGGCGCGCCTCCGCACCACTCCATCCGGGGCGATGGAGGGGCTTAAGCACGCAACACCCCACTTCGTCATTGGGCCGACCACTGGAGCAGGGTTACTTGCTGTGTAATGACGGTAACTAATACTATCTTCAAATTGCTCATGGGTATCGTCAAATACGACTATAAATGGGACAACAAGTGGGCCAGTATATATAGAGAGTGGGCCAACTTCATCTGATGACATCTGATCAACAACTGCATTCCCAAGGAAGTTTATTGACAAACCTTTTACAATGTGTACGATAGAAGAGAAGTGTACATTCAGTGAATCCTACTAATATTATAAACGCGAAAGTTTGTGAGTATATGAGGATGTTTGTTAGTCTTTCACGCAAAAACTACTGAATGGATTTTGATGAAACTACACAATAATATAACTTACATATCAGAATAACACATAGGGATAATTTATCTAGATATTCCCACGGGAAGGGGACCTATGTAGGTGAAATCGCAGGGCGCTGCTAGTCTACATATCAGAATAACACATAGGCTATAATTTATCTCGATATTTGCACGGGAAGGCGACCTATGCGGGTGAAATCCAGGACGCTGCTAGTCTCAAATAATTAGAAGAAGAGGATGACGATAATGAAGTTATTTTTACGGATTTTATGACGTTTCTTGCTCGTTAACGTTCAAAGCTACAGGAGCATAGACTTCGTAAAAGAATATTTTAATTTCAAACGTATCATCCATTTTCATTTGACCTCATGCATGTCCCATTTTTGGACTCGAACCTTTCCCACAATAAGAGGAGAATTGACCTACTATATCACGCTGGTCAGACGTGTTGATATTACATTACAAGTTTTCCTTGTGATATGCATATTTAATCCCGTAGTAGTCTTTTACAACAGGCAAGACAGGAGGTGAATTGTATTCTTACCCACACATGGAAAACACACGGATTTAAATGTATAATACTCGCATAAACAAAAGTAATTGATCTCATTATGTGTTATAATTGCCCAGTTTGATGCTGATTTTTCTCCTTAGGGAACATACCCATACTATGTGACCTATTTTTTTAGATTGTTCGACCCCCTCCCTCCCCTCAGTGACCACTCGTAGTATATGCCAAGACCTATCCTTTACTTTCACGTAGTAATTCATAATTACGATTTTGAATCAATTCACAGGCAAAAAGTGAAAAAAAAAAATTGGCTCATACTCGTCTTTATTGTATAAGACTGCATGCATACTTAAATTACTAGTGAATTATATATTATGAAAAAAAAAATATATTCGAATATAGGTAAAAAATACGAGATTTTTCTCGGTAAAATCAAACTAAGTGACACAAACCTGAGCCACCCCCCCCCGCTCCTGTGACTAACCCTAGTATTTTAATGACCTCGCTACCAAGCCGAAAACTGCTACCATGGATGATAACACAATGTATTCGACCCTCGACAGAGCACGTGGAAGTTTTAACTTAACACTTAAAGTATCGGTGTCATAGTGTAATAGAGTCATAATTCGTGTTGCATGTCTGACTTGATTGTATCTGCAGTCGAATTGGTGAAACTTTGCGGAATGTTTAGAACGACACCATGATCATCTGTAGATCTATAGAATGTTTTATTATACATCAATAGCCTTTTGCCGCGTGGTGACAAAAAATACACTTGAAAGAAAGAAAGAAAATCGATTATTATGATGAACAAATTTACAGTTGATTTAAATATAAGAATAAAATAACAGATGAAGTTGTTGCTCATCATAAAATATTTCCATCTCAGCATATTGCAAGTTAAAAGAACCTGCACTGATCTTCCGTGGAGGCGCTTTAATGACGTCACTTCACCCCATTCTATTTTGCTCGTGGATGTCCTAAGACACGACTAATTAATATATTATATGTAAGAGATGGAAAAAAATCGAAATAAAGCCCTATACTAACACGTCTGACCAGTGTGATGTTATGTGTGGGCTATGGTAAGCGCACACGCCGTCCATTCTGTCCGGGGCGACGAGAGGACGGCGCGCGGGCCAATAACCCACCCGTACCCACGTCGCCTTCGTCGTTGGGGCGACCACCAGTGCCGAGTTCCTTGTCCTCAGTGGTCGGCCCGACGGAATACCCTTTCGGGTACCCTAAGCTCTCAACGTCCCTGTCCCGGGACGTCGGTCGTCGTCGCGCGGTCAGCCTTGCCGCGGGTGCCGGACTAAACTCCCCGGTCCGGTCACCCGCGGCCTCTGCTAGGCATCAGGTGCACTCGCGCCTGCACCGCCCGAGTCACCGGCGGCGGAACGCGTCACCGAAGAGGAACTCCTCTCGCGCACGATCCGCCGCCTCCTTCCGTGAGTCGACGGCCTTACAGAAGGCGGCGACCGCGTCCTAATTCCTGACGCTGCCGAGCATCTCACTAGCGATGGTGGGCAGCGTCAGGTCAGCACCGATGATTTCGACGAGTTCATGGCGTCGCTCTGCCCACGTGACACACACCTCGAGCGTGTGCTGCGCCGTATCCTCGTCGCAATCGCAGTGGTAGCAGGACGGTGTGCTCTCCCTCCTAACGATCTTGTGCAGGTACTTGGCGAAGCTACCGTGCCCCGTCAATATCTGTACCAGTCGGAAGGAAAGCACCCCGTGCGTCCGCTCTAACCACTCCATCAGCACCGGCCGGAAGGCCTCGACGGTCTTGACACCGTACCGAGGCCTCTCCAGCCGGACTGCTCAACGGGCAATGACGTCTCGGCGGGCGTCGACCCGCCAGGTGGCAATCTCCTTGATGGAGACTATGCCACCTCCGTCTCGCGTCTCCGACACCCGCCGGTAAATATAATCAATGTACATCTTCTTATATATTTTGATATAAGTAAGGTAAATTGGTGGTAAGGTGTTATACAAGTGACCCATTTATAGTGGTCCAATTTTTTTAATTCTAAGACATCTCAACCATTAATCTAAACACACGTTTCGCGAAAATCAATAGTTTAAAAGTTATGATTTTTTTTTATTTACTTTCTTAAAGTCTCAATTTAGGACGCACTAAAAAATTGGTGTGAAAAAGTATATATAGGAAGCAAAAAACAAATTTTGCGATTATGTTCACACAGTAATATGGTTTTAGACTTTTCGACGGTATAATTATTATAATTTAAAAAATGCTAGCGAAAAAAAAAATTAAAACTAAAAGTACTAATTATTTATAAAACTTCCTTGAGAGTAGAATAGCGCAGACAAAAATATTATGGTGTAATTAACGTAACATGTTCGGCAATTAACAATGCATACACTAATTAATTAAATACTCAAAGGTTTTTTTATACTTTTATGATTAAGATAAAAACAACTTTTTATCAAAATCGTGCGCGTTAGTCCTATCTCTAACAGCCGCATTGCAAATTTATTTATTTATTTTTATTTAAATTATGCAAATTTATTTTAAATAAAAGAAACAATCCAAGAGCAATAATTTTTTTAGCCTTAGAAGGTAACGAGTATTGTTTTGGATATGTGTTAAAAAGTAATTAGCAGCTGACTATCATCTGGGGATATTTAAAGAAGATTGTGCATAGTCAAGAGTATATAGGAGCGAACTTACGTCGCAAATTGAAGTGGCAATTACAGCAATACCAGATAATAGGCAGTCGTTCAAAAGGTTTTTTTTTGCAACGGTGTTTATACTTTGAAACTTATTTCTTATCGACTTATTGAAATCTTATTCCATCCATCCATAAGCCCGTAGTTGTCCACTGTTAGATATAGGCCGCTTGCCGCTTGCATCTAACGGTTCCCTGTCACTTTCAAGATATCAGTTACCTAGTAGGGGGTGGAAAAGACTTATTATATTGTATTTTCCTCATTTTAATTTGTTATCCTTACCAATATTATAAATGCGAAAATAAGATTGTCTGTTTCGCTTTCAAGTTGAAACCGCCGAACCGATTTTAAAAATACTTTCACCAATGGGAAGCTATAATATCAGGGAGTAACATAGGCTATATTTTATTCTGGTATTGCCACGGGAACTACGCGGGTAAGGCGACTGAAACCGCGAGGGCGGGTTGCTAGTATATAATAAAAGCTATTTCTTTAAAAGCTCCAAGGTATTTGCATACATTGTTAATTTCTGTTATTTTCTTGTTAATTTTCTTTATTGATATTCGTGGTATATTATGTTTTGTTTAGATTAATCATTGGGATATACAACACCCAAAATAAAAAAAAATTGTTCTAATATAAAAGGGCTACTTTGTATATAGCAGTGAAACGTGGTCTCTAAATGTCACTCTCATAAATAGGCTCACAGTCGCTCAACGTGCTATGGACAATATATAATACATAAAAAAATCGGTAAAAAAACATAGCACAAGAATTAGCACGTTAAAATGGCCATGCGCAGGCCACATTGCTTGTCGAACCGGCAACCGATGAGGAAGAAAGGTTCTCGAGAGCCGACCACAACTACGACGTCGCACCTTAGGAGGATCCAGTAGGTAGGGTCGACATATTAAAAGCCGCAAGGAGCCGTTGTATGCAAGTGGCACAAGAGCATTCTGAGTGGCATTTACGTGGTAAGGCCGTGGAAGGATGGATTGATGAAAGAATTATCTTTAACACGTTGAACGTCATGGGGGTCACCAGTAATTTGTGACCTTATGTTACTTTAAGTCGTCCCTGGTTCGCGATCATAATTATGGTGTCCCCCCACGACACCAACGGAACAACTGTATATCGGCTACATGGTCCAAATGGAAAAAACTGAAATATCAGGCCGGCGTTCAACGTGTTAACTAACATTAGTTTATGATACGATCAGTCTGACATGATGAAAACTAAATAATCTAAAAATGAGAGATTTTTTTTCGATCCTTTCTTAAAATTCTACTTTTATAAGTTTGCCAACCTAATAAGGCATACAATCTCTGTGGAAATCATATCGATTTAACAGAATTACTGAGAGTATAAGTGCGTACGTCATCGCACGACCCATTGACTATAAAGGACGGACCGAACAATGTCGATATACAGACAAGAATTAGTTTTGCGTCATCTTTTGTAATAAATACTCCATCCGAACAGTCAATTCTACTTCATGGGGAGAATAAACTGAATAATTTATTTTTTACTATACATTTGCAATCGACCTTAGAAATGCCTGAACGGATTTGAATGACATTAGATTATGGAGTTTGTAACCTGGATTAAAAATAGGATACGTTTTATGTCGGCTAATAAAATAGCTTAGCTTAACCTTTTTCCTTTTTATTTGTCTTGGCAATCAGTTACTAATAAAAGTCATTTTGCCAGCCAGTTTCATTCTATTAGTCATTGTCTGTCTTCGATGCAATTTTTCTTTTGAAAGTCTGTTTCCATGCGGAGGTCCTTAACTATGTTTGTCTAACATCGGTCCAGCAGTGTAACAGTATCAGCTCTTTTCCAAAATAATGTAATGGCGTATGATTACTCAATTAAGTGCTTCACGCGTGCCAGTATGAGCGTTAAATGACAATTAATTCCTTCTGCGAGACAATGATCTCGCAGAAGGAGGCGGCGGATCGCCTGCGCAAGGAGCGCAGCCTCGATGAGGAGATCCGCCGCTGGCGAATGGGGTGGCGCAGGCGCAACTACCTGCGCCTCATGCCGCCCTAGCCGAGGCCGCGGGTGACGTGACTGGGGATTAGTCCGTCACCCGCCGAGAGGCCGACCGCGTGAGGAAAGACCGACGTCCTCCCCGAGGGGGGGGGGGGGGGGGACGTCGGTCGATGGGAGGGTACCCCACGTAGGGGGTATTCCGTCGGGTCGACCACTGACGACAAGTTAACTCTGCTCCGGTGGTCGGCCCAACGACGAAGGCGAGGTGGTTTTCGGGTGGGTTGCGGGAGTAATGACAATTAATTGTTAATTCCTGTTGAAGAGAACATTATACTTTTTAATGTGAAACATCTATAGGCGAGGGTAAACCTGATCGTTGGCGTGACGTAAATAGGTCGTGGCTATATCACGCTATATGAAGGAATGTGCGAGAGTAAACCTGATTGATGGCGTGGCGTAACAGCTCGTGGCGCCAGAACGCCACGCTATATATGTGTACATATGTATACTCGTTCCAACCATTTATTTTACTTTTGACACATGCTTTAGGACGTAACTGTTTCATTATACGCAATTATTAACTTTGAAACGAGTGAACAGAGAAATATATAAACTGCCCAATAATATTTATATATCTTAATTATTACCCACTAAATACATTAATATGCCGTAAATAGCTCTATTCATAAAATTTAAGTGATAATTCATTTCCGTTATAAAAAAGTTACGTTCTATCGCATCTAGTGACAGGATCTAAAGTATTCGGTGCAAACTAATGAATCGCAAATAATCGATTACACTTATTTGCAGTTAAGTCAGCTGACAACTGAGTTTTGAATTGTTGTAATAGACAACACGTTAAAATTGTATCAGGGAGATATAAAAATCTTCTCATCATACCTATAACATGAAATAAAACAACCAAAATATTTTAATATTATTTTATTATAACGAATCGTCGGATTCTTCATACGAACTCGAATCGTCGCTTGAATCATCTGCAGTGTTTATTATTAACTCTTGTGTAGGTATGTTGTCAAATTCAATTTCCCGATCCCAATCAGAGAATATTATATTTTTTGTCTTGTTGACGACACTCGCCCAGTTTTCAGGCGTCACACTAGCATATGTGTTTTTTAAAAGTTCAAGCATTTTATTTGCTGTGAAAGGAGGAGTTGTATTGTTTCTTGCGGCGTGTCCTTTGACTTGTGCCCAGATCATTTCAATTGGATTATATTGACAGTGGTACGGAGGAATTCTGATTACAACATGCCCATATTCTGCTGCCATTTCGTCGATGACATATCGTTTTGGCTGCTTTTTACTTTTTAATATTTTAAGTAATTCTACTTTTAGTAGGGATTCGTCCACATCTTCCCCATTATCACGAAGCCAGTTTATAATCTCGTGTTTTTGTTGGCCTGTGTTGGCATTTTATTAATTTGGCGAGAGTGATAGGGTGCATTATCAATAAATATTGTTGATGGCTCTTCAAGTGATGTAAGCATTTCTCTGAACCACTTTTCATACACGTCCGCATTCATCTCCTCATGATAGTCTCCTGTTTTTTTTTATTTGAACGCTAACAGAGCGTCTGGTACAAATCCCTTTGTAGTTCCCGCATGGCAAATGATGAGGCGTTCACCTTTCCCCATTGGCACTGCAGAAGTAGAAGCAGCAGTATCGTCAGTCCAACCTTTTGGTATGGAATGATTGGCATTGAGCCAAGTTTCATCTGTGAAAACAACATTCGACCAGTCTTCTATTTTCTTCGCTTGTCTTAAAAATTCACAGCGAGACAAGGCTATATCACGACGTTCCATTAAAATTTTTCTTTTGTCGGATTTCTTATACAAGAACCCTTGGTGCAGCACCTTTGATAAAGAAGATTTTTGACCACGAAACAAGCCACAATTTCGTAGAGACGCTACTAATTTTTTCAAAGTAGGAATCTCTTTGCTTGTGTAATAATTGTATATATGACGACGAATAGCATCAGTATCAAAACTGTCAATTGCTGTCACTTTACGGGGCTGACGTTTTTTCTTAGGCGTAGATAGCTTATTCTGTTCAATACCACTACTACCATAGGCTTCTTTAGTGATTTTCGCCACCGTTGGAGCACTAATACCTAATGCTGCTGCAACACGGTCTCTAACTTGGGTTACTGGTATAAGGAATCCGCCATTGCGGCTTTCCTTTTCAAAAAATTCACGAAGCCGCAGCACTAACTCTCTGGATTGTCCTTTAAGCACCATACCTTTCGGCATTTTGCAAGTAAAATCTTACTGGGAGGAACGATACGCTCAACTCAATCAAAGTAAGAACAATGAAATCAATACGGTGGAATATAAATACTCAACACAGCGTATGAAAAATATGAAAGAGCACTCAGCGAACAGAAATGTGACTAGCACGGGAGTCTTGTTGCGAGTGACAGACAACACAACAAAATGGCGTCGCCGGCGCGCCGTTCAGTGTTGCCAATTCGGCTTAAAAAAAAGGGGTAGGCTGGATGAGAAAAATTAGTGATTTACTACCGCAGACGAGGGCGCCATTGTCTCTAAGTAAAGTTTGGAGCAGCGGACCCCGCTTAATGGAAAAATGCTTCATAAAGTAGTTATTTTTTATTTTGCAAAGTACAAAGTAAAATATTTTGGGAGGACTGAATTAGTGGGTATGCAAAAATTAATGTGCCCAAATAACAAATATATTTACAGAAGAGAAGTTTTTAAATAATATGAAATATGTATTTAAGCAAAAATAAAATATCCGTGTTAAATCGATTAAAAGTTCTTCCTGACTAAAATCGATTATTACAAAACATAGTATCCGTAATACATTGGTACAACACTAATTGATCAGAATTCGACCTGCCAAAAGTAAAATAAATGGTTGGAACGAGTATAATAAATACAGTTTTGAAAATCAACGTAGTGCTCTTTTAATCAACTGGAAATTCAACATTGAAATATTCGCACTTTTGACACTAATAATATTAATAGTGTAATACTTTTCGTGTGGTGACGGAGTAAGAATACAATTCACGACTCCCTATCTTGCCCGTGGATGTCGTAAAAGACGACTATGGGATATAATATGCACACAACATTTGTGAAAAAGAAGGAAAACTCGATATAAAACCCTATACCAACATATCTGACCAGCATGGTATAGGTTTTTTTTTTTTATTGCAAACGGTGGCAAACGAGCAAACAGTACACCTGATGGTAAGTGTTGCTGCCGCTCATGGACCTTTACAAGGCCGTTGCCTACCGCGAAGAAAGCGAAGGGAGTGTGAATGCGTGCATTGAGGCTCGGTGATACCAAGGGCACCACCAAAACCCTCCACACGCAATCACCTTCAGAAAGTTCGGCTTCCGGCTCTCTCGCTCACCGAACGAAGCGCAGTAACAAATTGCTACTACTCAGACGTCGATTCTCTGCGAGAGCATGGTACTGACCCGGACGGACCGGCCCGCGGATGTAGACAGATAACTGTCGACAGTGTGGTCCTACCACTCCTAAAATGTCAAATTCCCTCCCATTGTGGAGGAGGCCCGAGCCCAACAGTGGGACGTATATGGGCTGCGATGATGATGATGATAGCTACACATGCATATCACATAATCTGTGTGTCAGTAGAAGATTTTATTTCTAACTTAATAGAGCTATTGTTGCTTCTTTAAAAATAGCATATGTCCAAATTTGTTGTTCAAGTTCGATATCGTTAAAACCGCTAAGATTATCATATGCATCAAAATTACAACTTATCATCAAGGAAACTATGACGGCATGTCTATTTCAAGGGCATTATGATAATGGTCTAATAATTTGATATCAAAATATTAAATTACTACTAATATTTTTATAAAGAAAAATTAAGAGAAAAATAATAGTAACTGTTGAGAAAAATTTCGTAACGTAATTCGCATTTTATTCCTTTCTCGCGCAACGATGTTTGTGTAGGACAAATGCAGATTAGGGATGGGCGATCTTTCTGAAAAAGATCGATTCTTGAATCGATTCGAATTGTCGTCCAAAGAATCGATTCACAAGAAAATTGAGGTCCGAAGGATCAATTCCTGATTAATTGATCTATCAATCTTTTCTTTTGGACGTGCTTGTGATGATCTTTTTTTTAGGCAATCTGAAAGTGTTATTAATCTTATAATATAGTATAAAATATTAACATACTTAGCATCGAGTGGGCAGAAAAAAATCGAACGAACTCTCTAGGGTAAAGTATCGGTTCACCGAATCGATTTAGTGCTTCGTATCGATTTATAAAATCGATCTTTTAGGCCTGAAAAATCGATTCTTCGATTAATCAATCTCAGATCGCGCGACGGCGACCAACGTCCCAGGACGTCGAGAGGTGAGCGTACCCGAAAGGGTATTCCGTCGGGCCAACCACTGACGACAAGTCACCCTGCTCCGGTGGTCGGCTCAACAACGAGGTGACGTGGGTATGGGTGGGTTATGGGCCTGCGCGCCGTCCTTTCATCGCCTCGGACGGAATGGACCGCGCGTGCGCTTACCATAGCCCACCCATAAAGAAAAATAAAAAAAAATGTCATAGCGGTCGGGAAACAGCATCAGATAGTTAATTCCAGAGCCTGCACGTGGGAGAGATGATTTTTTTTTATTTTTTTTATTTAAGACAACACCCTGCACTAAGGAAATAATCCTTGTATTGCGGGGGACTTTACAAACATATAATTAACGGACACAAATTACATCCAGACTCAGAACAACAATTTGTGGTTCACACAAAGTGTTGTCCCGCGTGGGATTCGAACCCCAAAGTTGCTGGAACTGTACAGTTGAAGACGTTTCCAGGTAAAATGTGTATTTTGTGCATATGACATAAAAATATTAGTTATAATTCTAATTGTAGGTTTGACTGCAAATATGGCATATGTAAATGACCTGATACTGAACGTCTCCTCGAAAACTACGCATATTTTGTGTAAGCAAAATCATCTGTGTAGAAAAATGAAATAACTATACTTAATATATTTTCTATTACTTAAATAATATCCAATGGCGTTACGAATCGTTAATGATATCGACAAAAATGTTACCACTTACCTCGCTACCATCCTGTTGCGCATTGCACTTGCTGATATTGAGGGTGCCAGAGATGAAGTCGTTTTGGACATCCACTATCAGGAAGGCGCTCACAGGACGAACTATCTGAACGAACAATTACATAGACCATCAGATATGAACGACATTCGACTCAAAATTTAGGTATTATATACGAAACCTCTTTCCCTGTGGTGACGGAGTAAGAATCCAATTCACCATCCCCTCGTTTGCCCGTGGATGTCGTAAAAGACGACTAAGGGATATAATATGCATATAACATCTGAGAAAGAGAAGGAAAACTCGAAATGAAACCCTATACCAACATGTCTGATCAGCATGGTATAGTAGGTCAAATTACCTCCCATTGCAGAGGAGGCCTGATACCAACAGTGGGACGTATGTGGGCTGCGATGATGATGATGATATGAAATTTATCGTCAGCCATTATGGTTTAAAATTTGAAAGAAAAGACAATAATATATTTTGAGAAATTTGTAAAACACGCTAGCCTATCTAAGGCACCTAAGGCCTTTATAGGTATTATTTTTTGCTTTTTATTGTGGCAGAGTTTTTTTGAAGCCGGTTTTCTTTTTTACTTAAAAATAATTATTTTGTTCACATTATAAAAAATATCCCCACAGAGCTACGTGTGCAAATAAAATTTGAATGATACCCTCCATTTTTACAGGATCTCATCATCAGACCTGATGACCATATGATCGCTTGGAATGTACACCCTATCGAATAAAATTTGCTTCTCCAGGTCGGTCCAAGCGTTTTCGAGTAGTTAGTGTAGATAAAAATAAAAGATACCAAGGTATTGAGAACTTCATCTTTTTTGACGTCGGTGAAAAATGCAGTTGGCGTAAATACTGTTTATATAAAACAATGCTATATTGATTGAATCAGGCGATACATGGTGGAAATCAACTTGCAATTTGCCGCAGAACTTGAACGCGTGTTTCGCCTCTAAACGAGGCATCCTCAGGACGGTGCGGCTTCAAATGCGCCGCATTTCAAGTTGATGTTCTGGAAGGTGCTCATCACGTGAGAGTAAGATTTCCTTATTTCCTAGTCCACCTTATTCCTATTATTCCTTCCTAGTTCATATTATTCCTTCTATTGTGGTGTGCGGTACGGTACGATTACCGTGGAAAAGTCGTGGGTATCTCTTTCTGCCTTCCATTTCAGAATAACAATGTTATAAAATAAAATAAAAACTTACCACTTTAATCCAATGATTCCAACAGAAAGTGAATTCTTCTTTATCGATGTAACCATCTTCATTCTTATCGAACACCTGGAATATATGACGAGCTCTTTCCTCGGGCAACGGGTAGATATGACCTTTGTCGTTACGGAACAACGCCTTGCAGATCAACCGGAACTCGTCCAGGTTTAGCTTCCCATCCCTATGCAGGTAGAGAACATACGAATATTAGATTTTTTTTATTGCAAACGGTGACAAACAAGCAAATATTACACCTGATAGTAAGTGTTGCTGCCGCTCATGGACCTTTGCAAGGCTGCTGCGTACTGCCGTCAAAGTGAAAGGGTTGTGAATGCGTACAATGAGTTTCGGTGATACTAAAGGCATAAAACCCACCACGCAAACACACTCAGAAGTTGGGCTTCCGGCTCTCTCCATCACCGAACGAAGGGCAGTAACAAATTGTTACTACTCAGACGTCGATTTTCTGCTCAGTGTGGTACTACCCCGGATGGACCGGCCTGCGGCTGTAGACAGAACTGTCAACAGTGTGGTCCTACCACTTCAGTTGTGCTATTTATAGATTTTATAGACATGCTTCTTATCAACTTTTCTTAGTCCAACCAACGATGAACGGACTATTATTTCCATTCAACGATCAACCGCCGTTCACTGTTGAACAAAAGCCGTTTCAAGGACAACAAAGGCATATTCTCCACGCTTGGCAAGCGAAGAACGAGAAATTGCTATCGCAATTGCTGGTATAGTCTAAAGTTTAAGTTTTATTTTGTAGTAAGCACAACTCAAAAGCTCGCTGATGGACCGTGTAAAAACCAGTCATGTTAATAATACAATATGTCCACCCCTTACTTTCCTGTGGGTGTCGACAAAATTGACTTAATTGACCACCAGTAGGGATGCAAACGATACATCGATGTTTCTAAAACACCGATATTTCAGTAAAAAAATATGGATGTTTGTCATCGATATTCACTATTGCAAAACATCAATGTTATGTGGATGTTTTTACATCTACCTATGAGCGGCAGCATCACTTAACATCAGGTGTGCTGTTTGCTCGTTTGCCGCCGTTTGTCTATACTAATATTATAAAGAGGAAACGTTGTATTTTTGTATGTTTGTTACGAACTCAAAAACTACTGGACGGATTTCTATAATTCTTTCACCATTAGAATACTACATTATCCCTGTGTAATATAGGCTATATTTTATCCCAGTATTCCCACGGGAACGGGAACTACGCGGCTAAGGCGACTGAAATCGAAGCGAAACGAGGGCAGGTTGTTAATAATATAAAAAAAACTGTGTTTCTAAAATACAGTGAACCCTCGGTATTCCGACAAACGTTTTGCACGGCAATGTCGGACTATCGAATTTGTCGGATTATAGAGTGCTGCCTGCTGTGTGGTAGCGGCTTCGAATACTACCAACCCTTGCTTTGCTCGTGGGTGTCGTAAAAGACGACTAAGAGCCCTAGATTGACCCGGACTAACTCCTGGTACCATTTGGGTCAACGATTACATTCCCAAGGAGGGTTGACGTCAGGCAGGCGGCCGGTCATAAAAGTCATTGCCGAAACTTTTTGCAATATGTCAAAACAGATGACATATTGCATCGACCCCGAGTAATTGGGATAAGAGCAAGATGATGATGATGATAGAGTGCTGCCTAAGACCCCTTATAGACCGGATTTTTTATAAAAAAAGCGGGTACTTTTTACAGTTATGTAATCCGACAGTTATATATACGTAATATACAATGAATCAACTGAACTATGAACGCACGTTAGGCAGTATCGCTATTACATGTAGTCAAATTCAAATTAAACAATCGGCCTCAAAACAAAAGCTCAATAGTGGTAGCCTGGTAGGGCGTAAAAGTTGTGACCCGTTCTATCATACATTATTTACATTAGCAAAGATTGACGAAAATTTTTCAATAAATAATTGACCTGTCGGATTACAAGGGGCGCCGGATTACCGCGGGTCCACTGGAACTTGTTACAGCTACGTATTCAATTTTCTAAATAAAAAATAATTGTTAAATTTAATTTGATTTACATCTTCCTTATACTAAAGATAGGGTTATTCAATACATAATCCATACTAATATTATAAATGCGAAAGTAAGGATGTTTGTTTGTAACGCTTTCACGCTTAAACCACCGAACCGATTTCAAAAATTCTTTCACCAATGAAAAGCTATAATATCAGGGAGTAACATAGGCTATATTTTATCCCGGTATTAACACAGGAACGGGAACTACGCCGCGGGTAAAGCGACTGAAACCGAAGCGAAGCGAGGGCGGGTTTCTAGTATTCTTATAAATCTATAATATACTTACTATACTAATATATAAAACGGAAGAGTTTGTTTGTTTGAACGTGCTAATCTCATGAACTACTGTTCCGATTTGAAAAATTCTTTAGTGTTAGATAGCCCATTTATCGAGGAAGGCTATAGGCTATATATCATCACGCTAAAACCAATAGCAGCGGAGCAATAACGAAAAATGTTTCAGAATCGTTTTTTTTTCCTTATGAGACCTTCCGCCGCGTGCACTACATAAACGGTTAGGTTTCGCAAAAATCATGTGACAGAATTGCATTATTTAAAAATATTTTCACCTTCTACGTAAACAAAGTTGCGGGTTAAAGTTAGCATTAGCCCAAAGTAACTGTTCCACGCGGGCAAAAGCTATTAATAAATATAGTTTGCGTTAATCAAATTTAGGATTGTTTGTTCTACTTAGGGCCATCGATGTTTTAGGGCGATGTTTTGTATACACAAAACATCGATGTTTATTCTGAAATATCGATGTATCGATACATCGATGTTCTTGGTTTCGATATTTGCATTGCATCCCTAATCACCAGAAGAATAGTTAGTGGTACTCTCTTAGCAAAGATAACACCAATTGTGATCACCAGCCCGCCTAGTGAGGCGATTATACTCCCCTGGGTGGAGGATTTTACAGCGTAGTGATGGACAAACACAATTCGTCCTCCACTTATCTTGTCCGTGGGTGTCGGAGAAGATGTTTACTGGATTTTTTTTTTATTGCAAACGGTGACAAACGAGCAAACAATACACCTGATGGTAAATGTTGCTGCCGTTCATGGACCTTTACAAGGCCGCTGCCTACCGCGAAGAAAGTGAAGGGAGTGTGAATGCGTGCATTGAGGCTCGGTGATGGGCACCACCAAAACCCTCCACACGCAAACACCCTCAGAAAGTTGGGCTTCTGGCTCTCTCGCTCACCGAACGAAGCGCAGTAACAAATCGCTACTACTCAGACGTCGATTTTCTGTGAGAGTGTGGTACTACCCCGGACGGACCGGCCCGCGGCTATAGACAGTTAACTATCCACAGTGTGGTCCTACCACTCTTAAATATATAATATACATATCACAAATATGCAAGAGAAGGAAAACCCGATATAGAAACCTATGCCAACACGTCTGATCAGTGTGGTGTTTTAGGTCAATTTCCTTCCTATTGTGGAGGAGGCTGAAGTCCAGCAATGGGACGTATATGAACTACGATGATTGAAATAGATGGGTCGTCGTTTATAACCAACGGTAGACGTCTGTCTACAGCCGCGGGCAGGTTCGTCCGCACTGAGCAGAAAATCGACGTCCGAGTAGTAGCAATTTGTTACCGTGCTTCGTTCGGTGAGCGAGAGACCGGGAAGCCCAACTTTCTGAAAGTATTTGCGTTTCTTTTTTTTTTTTGGGGTGGGCTGCGGTCGGCGCGCTCCTCGCACCACTCCGTCCGGGGCGACAGAGGGGCGTAAGCACGCAACACCCGCAACCCACCCGAAAACCACGTCGCCTTCGTCGTTGGGCCGACCACCGGAGCAGGGTTACTTGACATCAGTGGTCGGCCCGACGGAATAGCCCCTATTGGGGTACCCGCCCATCGATGGGGTCCTCCCCGATGGTGGGACGTCGGTCTTTCCTCACGCGGTCGGCCTCTCAGCGGGTGACGGACTAATCCCCGGTCACGTCACCCGCAAAGTATTTGCGTGTGATGGATTTTGGTGATTAGTATCACCGAATCTCATACGCATTCATACTCCCTTCACTTTCTTCGCGGTAGGCAGTGGCCTAGCTGTGCCCTTGGTACTGCAAAGGTTCATGAGCGGCAGTAACACTTACCATCAAGTGTATTATTGCACAGTTTGCAATAAAAAAAAAGGAAAAGAATTTGATCTATGGCAACTATAAATACTACTAAGCATTAGATTGCTAGTGGGTGTCGTAAAAAACGACTAAGAGTTTTCCATCAACCTGGACCAACTCTATTTAATGCTGTCAGGTCAACAATTCAAACATTCCCAAGGAGTGTTGACCTCAGGCAGGTAGCCGGTTATAAAACTATAGCCAATAATGTTTGCATCTAACAAATAAATAAAATTGAAGTGTCTGTTTGTAATGTTAAAATGATGGATTTTTTTTCTTACTGATACAGTTATTTGCATGATACCTATGCCTAAACTCTGTTTAAAAAAATTTTTGTCTGTCTGTATGTTTGGTTTGTTCCCAAGCTGTTGTCTCCAGTTTTATCTACAAACGTGCTTTAGATACATCTCATCTTTTTTTATATGACATCTATGCAAGAGAAGGAAAACTCAAAATGAAACCCTGTACCAACCTGTCTGACCAGCATGGTAAGGTCAATTTCCCTCCTATTTTGAAGGAGGTTCGAGCCCAAAAGTGGGACGTATATGAGCTAATTATGGTGATGATTAATCTTTTTTTATCTTAAACGGGTCTCATAGAAAATATCAAACGTACATACATTTATAATATTAATACAATGGAAAGAAATCTTGTTATCGAATTGGGTCTAATTTTGTACTACTGATGGTCACCGATGGAGGAGGTTCCAAATTATAAAAAAAAGAATGGCAGTATGGACACTTTCTTAGGTGAGTAAGAGAGCTGGAGTATCTTTTAAGACACCCACAAGACAGAAAGTAAGTGATGAATTGAATTCTTATTTCGTTACCACATCTATACTAATATTATAAAGAGGAAAGACTTATTTGTTTTGAATAGGCTCCAAAACTACTGGGCCGATTTCAAAAATTCTTTCACCAATGGAAAGCTATAATATCAGGGAGTAACATAGGCCATATTCCATCTCGGTGTTCCCACGGGCACGGGAACTACACAGGTAAGACGACTGAAACCGAAGCAAGGGCAGGTTGCTAGTGAAAAATAAATCAATGAAAAAAATAATTGTTGGTTGATATAAATGCATAAAAAATTGTGAATAAGCGCATGAGTCGTCAATTCATGAAGCATGACTGTACATTGATCATATGAAAATTTTAACTTGTTTAAACATGTTTAAAATTTAAAATCTTTGAAATAATCAACTAATATTTACAGTATAAACGTTAACATTTAAAAACCTATTTTTTATTTTATAAAAGTATTTTTTTTACATAATTTTTTTATTATAAAATATATTACCAATATTGTGTAATAATTATAAAACATAAAATTTCACTAAATATTCAATTTAAAATGCATATTCATATATAATCAATTCATTATTCATTTAATTAAAATTCACTGTAAAATATTATAAACTATTTATCAAACAAAATAGTAGTAAATCTTCAATTGCCTGTGATTTTTTTACAAAAAGAGTACCCATTATTAACCCTAGAAAAGGTACTATTACCAAGAAAAAGTTTTAATCATTTTATCATTAAAATACTTTTAAAAGTACGGTATATGTAATATGTACACAAAATATTTTGAGAAAGTAGTAATTTAAAATTAAATTTTTATTTTTGATTCATTCACAAAACTACTGAATAGGATACGATTATTTTTTCAGTGATAACAATTGCTTATGAAATATAAACGTACCCGTCTTTATCAAATGTTTCATAGCAAGCGTCCATGTCGCTGAAATCAAATTCGTCGAGTGGAGAACCGTTGCTAACGTCGAACATTGGTGGTTGAATCGAAATGAGCGGCCAAACATGTCGACACCGGTTTATAAGCACATCCAGCATGACTACAAATACTAAAGTATAGACACTACGTAACCCTAATGACTTATAACGTAAACAACACAGAAAATCGAAATTATGAAACAAATCACCTACTTTTAGTTATTCCACGTTGTGTCCGTTTTTATTAAATGTTTATAATAGCACTAAAACGTAGTTTCTACTCAAATTACTTAGTGAAAATATTATTAAATATAAATTACAAAACAAACCGATTCGTAATCACATTTTTTTGACATCTATGACATTGTAATCATGTAATGTCAAAGTTATTGTCAAACAAAATAGGCGTTGAGATAGAGGCGTAGAGATACAGGGCCGAGAACCCAGCGACTTCTAACTTAAGAAGGGTTGGTAGTTTGAAAAGCTTTTGAAAACAAAACTTGTTGAAAATTGTATGTTCTACCTTATTATTAATAAACGTTAACGTCATTGGAGCTATAGAAACAAAGATAATAGAGAAAAACATATGTTGTAACCTTTGACTTTGATTAACCTACGGCACAGACACGAAATTTTATGAAGCTTTTGAGACAACTTTAAGGAAGCCAAAATGAATTATACGAATTTATAGCGTTTCATTCCTCATTCTGAGGTTGACCCGAGGTTGATACATGACAGATTACATTTCGACGACGCTGATCCTGGCATATAATTTACTTGTAAGTATATGTATTTATCGAGTTATCGAAAATTTAATTTATAAAGAGTATATACGGTGTACACAGGTCCGCTAGAGAGGCAAAGCAATGACACTCAATAGGCAGAAAGATAACACTTGACTCATCAGTGCCCTTTTTTTTTATGGGTGAGCTATGGTAAGCGCACGCGCGGTCCGTTCCGTCCGGGGCGATGAAAGGACGGCGCGCGGGCCTATAACCCACCTGCACCCACGTCACCTCGTTGTTGGGCCGACCACCGGAGCAGAGGTGACTTGTCGTCAGTGGTCGGCCCGACGGAATACCCTTTCGGGTACCCTCACCTCTCGACGTCCCTGTCCTGGGTCGTCGCTCACTATCCCTGTCCCGGGACATCGGTCACCGTCACGCGGACAGCCTTTTTGCGGGTGACTGACTAAATTTCTCAGTCCGGTCACCCGCGGCCTCGGCTAGGGTGGCATCAGGCGCAGGTACTCGCGCCTGCGCCGCCCGAGTCGCCGGCTGCGGAACATGTCACCGAAGAGGAGCTCCTCTCGCGCACGATCCGCCGCTTCTTTCCGTGAAATGACGGCCTTACAGAAGGCGGCGACCGCGTCCCAATTCCTGACGCTGTAGAGCATCTCCCTGGCGATGGTCGGATGCGTCAGTTCGACATCGATGATCGCGACGAGTTCACGGCGCTCCCCCGCCCACGCGGCACACACCTTGAGCCTGTGCTGCGCCGTGTCCTCGTCGCAATCGCAGTTGTGGCAGGACGGTGTGCTCTCCCTTGTTAGTGGGGGTGCTTCTTAATGCCCCACCAACTCGCAGACTTTACGCGTACATCGGAAATTTAGTTTAATATGAATAAATAGACGTTTGATGAAACTTCTAAGATAATTTTATTCACACTCTGTCACTCTTGACACATTTTCCTTATTTATAGCTAAAAGAACATTCTAATATTAAAATACAAAACACAAAGTAGAAAAATAAAACTTGTAGGAAAAAGATCTTATATTAAAATAAAAACTCTTTTATTCCAACATCCCTCCTGACAATCTTGCGCAGGTACTTGTCGAAGCAACCGTGCCCCGTCAGCACCTGCACCAGTCGGAAGGAAAGCACCCCGTGCGTTCACTCCAACCACTTCATCAGCATCGGCGGGAAGGCCTCGACGGTCCTGACACCGTACCGAGGTCTCTCCAGCCGGACTGGCCAACGGGCAATGACGTCTTGGCGGGCGTCGACCCGCCAGGCGGTAATCTCATGCAATGAGAGCATACCGCCGCGGGCGCGCGTCTCCGACACTCGCCGGTTAATTCCGGCGAGTACCTCCGCCTCCAGGTCCCACGGGGGAGTTTCGGCCAGGAGGCACGCTGCCTCCGTCGCCACCGTGCGGTAACCGCGTACGGCCCTGATCGCCTCATGGCGATCAGGGCCGTACGCGGTCACAGAGGATCATTCCTCTGTGGCCGCCACAAGAGGTCCCTCAGATGGACGGTCAGGGACCCCGCGCACACCAGTGCGCCGTACAGGGCCATCGACCGGATCACCCCCGCGTACAGCTGTCGGCACGTAGCGCTGGGTCCGCCCACATTCGGCATCAGCCACGAAAGGGTGGACGCCGCGCCTACAAGCCGGGGAATAAGACGATGGAAATGCTCCCGGAACCACTAATGCCCGTCGAGCACCAGGCCCAAGTACTTCATGTGGGCCTGAATGCTGATGGTAACCGAATTCACGGTGATCGAAGCGCCGGCGGGAGGCCGGGCGGTACGGAGGCCATGGAACAAAAGGGCCTTCGTCTTTTCCAGGGCTACACTCAACCCCAGCGCTTCGATTCGCCTGACAATCTCTTCGGTGCCGAGAGTTGCCAGGCGTGCCACCTCCTCTAGCGTCCCACCCCGGGCTGTGACGAGTGTATCGTCGGCGTAGCAAATTACGCCCAGCCTGGGTGGGAGGCTTCCTCTCAACGCCCAGTCGTAGCTGATGTTCCACAGGGTCGGACCCAGAACCGACCCCTGTGGGACACCGCACGGTACGTCATGGGCGTTCGCACAACGTCCCCTACTCGGTTAACGTAGAGGACGCTGCGCCCCTCCAAGTAGTCTGCCACCAGCCGCCTGAGGTACACGGGCACCCCGTGATACCTCAGCCCCTCCCTGATGCAGCTGAATGGCAGACTGTTGAAGGCGTTGGTGATATCCAGGGACACCGCCAACAGGACTCCATTTTATTAGGCACGTCTGGAGTAGTTTGCTATATGGATCTAGAAATAACTCGAGAAAATTTCTGTATGTTCATGTGTTTCTGCCAATCAATCTTAAGGCTCATATATATTGCCTGCACACATGGTGTAGTGGTTAAGATACCGACTTACCGTGCCGTCATGGGGTCGAATCCCATGCAGGACAATACATTGTGTGATCCACAAATTATTGTTCTGAATCTGGATGTAATTTGTGTTCGTTAATTATATATTTGTAAATTCCCCTGGAACATAAGATTATTTCCTTAGTGCAGTGTTGTCATTGAAAAAAAATTATAGACCCCGTTAGACTTTTTAGTTTCCGTGGCGCCATACTGCGGCGTTTATCGTAGATTCGTAGCCTCTTTAATTATTGTCTGATTAATTGATTTGCTTCTGTTTTCCGCATTACATAAGCAGAAAGTGGAATCGTTATTTTCCAACTTCTCCTCTTTAACTTTTCAAATTTAATTTGTTGTGGGTCCCAAGACAATTATTAGCTTTTCCTGGGACTGTATGAGGGTCAAACCATTATGTAATATATGGAGACTATTGTGGATCCTGGCTTACAGGAGGTACGGTGGTGGTGATGTGAAGTGGCATTAGTCCCAAGAAAATATATTTTACATCAATATTAAAATAAAGAAATGGACTAAAGGTTCTTGTAACAATGGCATACATTCTAAACGAAAACTATTTTAACCATTCAATTATTTTCATTCTTTTTCTTTCATTCACAATTGACAAATTGATGGCGCGCGAGCGTCATTGAAAATTTTTCATATAGCCTATATTGTCGTTCGTATCAAATTTCGTTGAGTCAGTAACTTTATTCGTGATGGTGAACGTTTTTTCATAAACTTCTCGCTGCTGTATATTTTGTTTTACTTTTCCTTATTATTTATAACCACTGAATAAATAATAAACATGGTGATAGAGAAAGTTCACGGTCTTCGGGCCACTAATATTAGCATGCACGACAGATTCACAATGCTAGCGAGGAATGAAGCCCTCAAAATTGCAATACGGCAGCAACAGGAGCAGCGACGTAATTCTATGGGGTCTTTTACGCAGAATTTAAACTATAGTAGTCGGTTGACAGGACAACAGTTCAACCGGCGATGGAACATGCAAGCTAAACGGGTAATTGTTTATTTTCATTGCAGTTTCAAATTATTTTAAATAAAGAAATCGCCACGCTAGAGGTAGTGGATGATAAGGACTGATTTTAAGTAAATAATATTGTTGTGTAGTTTGAGCACTGACCACAAATCCAAATTTTTATTTGTGCTAGTGGAGAAAGCCGCAGCGAAAGACTGTCGCGCCTGGGCTTTGCTAGTTAACCTCTTACTGTGAAGAAAGTGAAGGGAGTATGAATGCATGCAATAAGGTTCGGTGATACTAAAGGCATCACTAAAACCCACCTCACCAAACCCAGCTTTCTCGCTCACCAAATAAAGTGCAGTAATAAATTGCAACTATTCAGACATCATGCCAACTCCACTTAGTACCATATCATTAAACATGTAGTAGAGTTTAAACCAGTTGAAAAATTCACAGAGATGTCCGAAAGTGAAGCGGAAGCGAAAGTTAATTTTTTTTCCATTTAAAATCTTTATGTAAAAACAGCATACATGTTCAAAATGGTGTCTTAGGGCCTTGAAACTGTATATATTGTTGTGTAATTTACTGTTTTATTGTGATGGTGAAGTAGTAGTAGAAGTAACTGGATATTTACAGAATTATTGGAATACATTTTTTTAGTGGACCATAGTTGTTATTCCTGTGTGGTGGCAGAGTAGAAATACAATTCACCACCCCCTTATCTTACATATGGGTGTCGCAAAAACTGACTAAGGGATTATAATATGTATACAACTTCCATGCAAGAAATGGAGAATTCAAAATTAAGGCCTGTAGCAACTTGTTTGACCAGTCTGGAATAGGTAGTCTACTTCCCATTGTGGAAGCAGCGAAGCAAGCAGCAAACCTGCTTTGTAATACCAAGGGCATAACTAGGTCATTGCCTACCATGAAGAGAATGCTATTCTTAAACCTCATTTAAAGAAGGAACTACTTAATACTTGTTTAAGTGTGTTATCCTACTATTATAATATTGTACCTATTGTTTTAGGCTGTGACACAACGCTTGGGTACTCCACAGACAGGACTTCGTAAATTTGGCAGTGAGGGTAACTTACCAAGACTTCAGAGAGCAAGTAGCCTTGGCAACCTTAGTCAATCAAGTGTCAAGAATAGGGTTTCGTGGAGACAACCTAATGGACATCTAAAGTTAGTAATAATATTTGTTACAATGCAAATTGTGTTTGGTTAATGGGATTTTCTCTATGTTACACAGTTAAGGATTCCTTTGTTACCTGCCTTAAGAATAACCAACAATATTAATTCTGCTATGGTGGTTTAAAACTGACTTATAATTTGTCATATAGGTCTTCAATTTTGATATTTTGTTGATTTTGCTTATTTTGCCAACTGCAGCTGGTTGTCAAGGATTAAATCATAGATTATCAGGATCATATGAGATTTTAATGAAAGCATACTATGGGAGTGGCATAAGGAACATATTAGGAATTTGATGAGTATCATCAGAGTAGTTCAGAATCATATCTAGTGGAACCCATAATTCTTTCCACTAGAAAACGTCATTTCATCATTTCTGCTCATATAAGTCTCACTGCTGGGCTCAAACCCTCCACAATAGGAGGGAAATTGATCTTACCTTGAAATTGACCTTATACCATGCTGGTTAGACAGGTTGGTATAGGATTTTATTTCGAGTTTACCTTCTCTTGCATAGATGTTAAATTCATATTACATCCGTTAATCGTCTTTTACGACATCCACAGGAAAGATAGGGAGTAGTGAATTGTATTCTTACTCCATCACCACACTAAAAGTATTATAGTTGAAATGATCATTGCCAATTACTAAATATTCCTGAATGGATGCAATTCATCTACTCATGAATAATGAAATACATTGAGATAAGAATCCATTCAGATTTATGCCTGCTATTGGACACAGCCAGTCACAGGGCAAGAATAATAGCATATTTGCCGAATCTGGCAAATATATTGGCAATTTTAGTTGGTATTTTAAGTTTTCTAGAACAGTACTGCTGCCTGTTCTGATGATTTGTCAACTGATTTTTATGACTGCCATTGGCATGTAAGAGATGTTGACACATTTTATTCTTGGGCTATTACCACATAGTGAATAATATGCTGGCCAGCCTAAGTGTAGGTCCATTTTTCAATTGTTTCAGTGAACTTTTCCTTTAGCCTGTACTCCATCCAATAATGACCTCAACATCCTACCATATAACACGCGCGGTATTTGTATCTCCAGACAGCAAACTGTCAGCAACGTGGCCCTACCACAATGAACTGTTTTTAGTCTGCCATCCTCAATCGCCCCTAGCAGTCATGGGGATTTATGATTGTGTCTGGGAGCTAAGCGTATTAATGAAATAATTTTGTTTTTAAAGTCGATCAGCATCCTTCAGTAATCTATCAAGTGCAACATGGCGTAGCTTCCGCAGGCGTGGCGGTGGTCAAAGGAAGCTGAGAGGACGTTTTCGGTAAGTAGAGTAACTACGATTACCATATGCACTAAGTTACCTAGTTATCTCAGTTGATACACGCTACTACGTCCCCCCCTCTGGGCTTGAGCCTCCTCCACGAGGCTAGAGGAATTGCTCTATTACACTGTGCTGGTCAGATGTGTTGGTATAGGGTTTTGTTTTGAGTTTTCCTTCTCCTGAATTTTTGTTATTTGCGCATTTAATCCCATAGTCGTCTTTTACAACACCCATGGGCTAGATTTGGGTTGGTGAATTGTATTCCTACTCAGTTGATGTATTTAATATACACATAAAATGTACCAACCCATTTGACCCATTGGATATAGTAAGCCAATTTGACTCCTATCGTGGAGGAAGTTCGAGTAGCAATAGTGGGACGTATATGTGATGAATGGGAGCTGTGATGATGAGGTGACATGGTATGGGTATTCCTTAGATGAGAGCTGGAGTTTTCTTTTGACACCCACAGGGTAGAAAGGGAGTGATAATGTTCTTATTTCATCACCACATGGAAAATAAATCAATGAAAAAAAAAGAGTGTGTACAAAGTATGCATATCAGAAGTGAAACTGCATTATCCTTCATCATTCATTCTTCATCATTCATTCTTCATCATTTGTCGTTCATCCTCTATCTCATTCACTCGCTGGCTGAATCCTATACATTTACGTCGTTTGTGTCGCTATGGACTCGCTTTTTCGTTTCATCGAGTTTGAACTCACAACAATTCTAAAGAAGTTTCACTTCAAAAAGAGGTTGGTTGATATAAAAGCAGAAATAGTGAGTGAGCGCGTAAGTTGTATAGAAGCTAAGGTGATCACAAATTGTCCTAGCCAGAATGTAATTAATAATTTGCTAATAATGATCGGTTACAGTGGCCGTGGTAGGGGCAATGTCAACGTAACAAGTCGTTACACACGTGCGACGTTCGGTAAACAGCAACAGCAGCAGCAGAACCAGCGTCCCAGACAGCAGGTCACTTGGAGAGTGTGGGGCGGTCTGAGGGGTAAAAGTGAGTAAAGAGTTTTCTCTTATATTTTACTTCGGTTGGCAATTCTTGTCATACAAACAGATGACTCGATTGAGTTAAAAACTTGATTTTATTTTCCTTATGAAAAACATCATTGGAAGAAAAAAAATCCTTGTTTTGCGGAGGATTTTACAAACATAAATTAACGCACACAAATTACATCCAGACCCCGAACAACGATTTGCGGATAGCACAAACCATTGTCTTGCCTGAGATTCGAACCCACGATACTGACACGGTACGTTAACAATTACGCCATTTGAACTTTCTATTTTATTTGCCGTTGGTTGCAAACAAGCGAACAGCACACCTGATGGTAAGTGATATTGCCCGCTCATAGACCTTTGCTAGGCCGCTGCCTACCGTGATGAAAGTAAAAGTAGTGTGAATGCATGCAATGAGAATCGGTGATACTAAAAGCATCACCAAAAACTCTCACTCACCGAACGAGGTGATGTAAAAAATTGCTACTACTCAGATGTCGATTTTCTACAAGTGTATGGTACTGCTCCAAACGGACCGGTCCGCAGCCGTAGACAGATATCTGTCGACAATATAGTCCTAGCACATAATGAATACAATTTTCCCCATCCCATACATGCTCGTAGGAGTCACAAAAATCAGTTAGGTGTATCACCAAATTGAGGGAATATCCAATAGAGTAATCCATCGGGTTGGTGGTAAAAGTCAAAGAATCTGTACGGTGAGGTACCACTAAGAGAGTGGGTAGCAACTTTGTCCTAGGAAACTTGTAACACCTTACTGCTATTGTCAACCCACTCGCCAAGCGTCGCACTTACAGCACTGTCCTTTATGGGAGCCTGTCATTCAGCTCTATATAGTGAAAGTTTTAATGAAATAATGATAAAAGCCTAAATGATGAGCGGTTAACTGCGTGGAGCGGGTTGCTCCCTTCACTCTAATGTGGTTGAGGGGAGTAATGGCTATACTATACGTTGTATAAATACAATTTCATTTAAAAGGAGATATTTAACAAATGATTTCGCTGAGTTTGTTGCCAGATCTTCTCAACTTGTGACCATGTTCTGTTACAGTGGCAGTTTATTAAATTAATTCCAAATGAAATGTAAAAGTGACATATGTAAGTGCCCTTAAGGGATTTATACAGAATAAATGATACGATTTGATAATGTTCTTAGAATGAATTTTATGACCTATCACCATGTAGATACGGTTTGAGATTACAATCTGACCCTATTAGGATGCGTAGGAATAGAACCCACGACCCTTCTATTCCTACGCAGGACAATTGCTTATGTAATTCATTTGTGACATATTCGTGTCCGTTAATTTTAGTTTCCTGCAATTTAACAAGTTATTTCTTAGTGAAATATTTTTTTACCGATTTTAACGCGTTTGCATTTTATTTTAATTGCCCGACGTTTCGAACGTTTTCCAGTCGGGAGCTTCTCGACAATGAACATTGACAAGTGTTCGAAACGTAAGGAATTCTATACTAAATATAACCGCGATAAAATCCGTAAAAATACTTTTGAAGTGAAACTTTTTTAGAATCGTTGTGATTTCAAACTCGATGAAACGAAAAAGCGAGTCAATAGAGACACAAACACGTAAATGTATAAATAGGATTCAACCGGCGAGAGAACGAGATAGAATACAATCGCGTAGCGTCTCCCCTATCGTCTACTAATGAATGATTTACTATTTACGAGTAACGATTTAGATTTACGTATTTTGATTTACGATAAAAGAAAACACGTGTTACCAAAAAAGTTCCACTTCTGACATGCGTACTTTGTACGTAGGTACACTCTTATTTTATTTTTTGTTTAATATTTTCGTTAACCTCCAGAATCTATTTATTCCTTAGCGCGGCAGATATTCATAAAATAAAAAAGTTTGTTTATTTATTATTTTTCTAAATTACAGAAGGGATCACTCGTAAAGATGAAAAGCCACAAGTTACCAAAGAGGATTTGGACCGTCAACTAGACCAATACATGGCTGGTACAAAGGCAGCTTTAGATTTAGAATTAGACAACTACATGAAGAATGTTATGGAAATAGAGTGAAAATAGTGAAAATGTGTTATATACGTGTGTGTTCATTTTAGTGCTTAAGTAAAAGACATTTCACCATAATTGAGGTGAGTTTAGATGTAAGGTATTCTCAAATTACAATTATTATTTCAAACATACAGAATATAATTAGGTTAAGTTGTTAAAAACTTCGAAGGAGAATTAATAATGAATATTCAGATTAAATTACTTTTTTTTAACTAACATTCATATTGTATTTTAATATAATAATATCTGTTTGACAGAGCTTTGCTCGGTATAATTTTTTTTTCATAAATAGTTTTTTTCACGAACTTATGTAGATATACATATATTAATAAAAAAATAAAAATGATGAAATAATGAAAAAAATGTCAAAAATTACAAAAATAGAATAATAATAACAGAGATTTATTCTCACGCTGTTTGAATGCGACTGGATAACTTCCCAACTGAGCTATTGTCACTCTTGATGATGACGGCTAAATTAAAATTCCTATTCTATTGACATTTTATGTCATTGTATTGATTAGGTAAAAACACCGACAAAACAACATTTACTATAAATACAAAAACCTAGTTAGATAGATTTTTTGACCCCGAAACCTCTAGTATGTTAAATTTCATGAAAATCGTTGGTGCCGTTGCCGAGATTCTGAAAAGATATATATATTTATATACAAGAATTGCTTGTTTATAGATATAAGATAAAAATTTAGATAAAACAATAATTTGTTTAATAAATATATTTACTAAAAGTTGATTACAATCTAAATACTAGTTACATTTTACTGGTGAGAAATCACTGCAATGCTCGAGACAAGCTTAATTTTTGCTAAGGAGACTGTACTCTGTAATAATAACATTAACAGCCCAACTTTCTAAGGGTGTTTGCGTGTGGTGGGTTTTAGTGATGCCTTTAGTATCATGAACTTCCGTGCACGCATTCACACTCCCTCCACTTCCTTCGTGGTAGGCAGCGGCCTTGCAAAGATCCATGGGCTGCATCAACACTTACCATCAGGTGTACTGTTTGCGCGTTTGCCACTGTTCGTAATAAAAAAAATACAGATAGGCTGTTAGTTTTAGAAACTAAGTCAATGCAATCAGGGTTTTTATTTTAGCGTCTTGTCAATTTTTGCTTATAATAGTCCTTTAGGTGAACATATGCATTTTAAATTAGAGAATTGAAAGAAGTATGGAATTGTACCCAATATTCTTTCTTGACATCTATCATAGCCTACCAACTCTTGTTGTTTTATAATCCCAAAGTGGGTAGCGAATTATTTGATATATTTAATAATTACTAAATAGCTCTCTGTGTGAGGGAGTAAGAATACAATTCACCACCTTATTGTCTGTGGATGTCATAAAAGACAACTAAGTGATATGATGTGCAGGTAATATCTATGCAAGAGAAGGAAAACTTAAAACAAAACCTATACCAACATGTCTGACCAATGTGGTATAGTAGGTCACTTTCACTCCCATTTTAGAGGAATCTCGAATCCGGTAGTGCCGATATATGAGCTGAAATTAAATTTAAAAAAAAATCTTACTAACAATATTTTCATAAATAAAACGATATTTTCATTGTTTCAATGGCCTATAAAAATGAGGGTAGGTATAGATTTTTATGTTTATTGAAAGGCTTGTACTTATGGTAGCTTAAGTGGTCACCCTGCAAGTGTATATGTTACCTTAAAGTTGATGGATACAGGCAACTCATTCAAAATAGTAAATATAATCTAATTTACTTAAATATGTGTATATTCAGTTATTGGTATTTTTTTACCCTCTGTACTATGTTTAGAAAATTCCATTCAATGCTCACTGCATTACTTATGTATTGAAATATCTAATTTTTTTATGTTTGACTGTTGTCTCACAATAGATTTTGACAAAAATTAACAAACATATTCTTTATATTGAAATTAAAATATGTTAACCGAAGAATAAAGAGAGTCCATGACATCAGAGTGATTAGAAAAAAAAACAAAAATGGGTTGATACCTCCGAATTACATTCAGTATGATCATTATCATCACAACCCACAAATGTCCCACTCGAGCCTCCGAGCCTCCTTCACAATGGACGGGCATTTGGCTTGCTATACCATGCTGATCAGACATGTGGTTTAATTTTGAGCTGTCCATCTCTTGCACAGTTGTTATGTGCATATTATATCTCTTAGTCGGCTTTAACGACATCACAGGCAAGATAGGGAGTGCTGAATTGTATTTTCTATGTGGTGATAGAGTTAAGCATACAATTCACTCCCTGTCTTGCCCGTGGATGTCGTAAAAGTCGACTTAGGGATATGATATGCATGTAACATCAATGCAAGAGAAGGAAAACTCAAATCAAAATCCAATATCAACACGTCTGACTAGCATGGTATAGTAAGTCAATCTCCCTCTTATTACGGAGAAGGCTTAAGCATATTAGTGGAATCTATACAAGCCGAGTTAATGAGATATCTACAATAAAATTGTAAAGTGTTCTTCATAAATAAGATTGATTACAAATTATAAAAAATAAATGGTAAAATTATCCATTGATTATATATTAAACATTGTATTATTTAAGGTTTTCTTTTTAATATACAGAAGAGTGTTATTTTGTTTGTATCCAAAAGATGATTAGAATTGATTAGAAATATTCTCAGTAGTTTGTAAAATGGTAGTATTTTTTTTATGAATCTGTAAAATGGGGTTATGTTTAAAAAGTCACCATGATGGCTTTAGCATGACAGCCTCATAAGAGTCCTACTGATGACTTATAATAGGCCAACGTCGAAAAAAATCTTTGATGGACATGAGATATATTCGGCCTGTGAACATGAGCACTGAAAAGTGTTCGAAACTAAGTACAATCAAATACAAACGCGATAGAAACCGTAAAAATAGTTATATTTATAAATAGCAACTCATCCCTGCTTTGGTTTCAGTCCCCTTACCTGCGTAGTTCCCAATCCTGTGGGAATACCGGGATAAAATATAGCCCCTTCTTCCTGATATTATAGCTTTTCATTGGTGAAAGAATTTTTGAAATCGGCCCAGTAGTTTCAGAGCCTATTCAATACAAAAAAAAAAAAATTCCTCTTTATAATATTAGTATAGATGTGGACACTCGCATAAACACTAGAAATCATAGAAATATTAAACTAATTTTCTGCAACCATGTACAAATACTGTTTATTTGATAACTTAAAAATCGAAACATCGAAAACAAAGACGTTTATTGTGATAATTATTAGATTAAAAGAGAGTGTAGCGTGCTATATTTTAGATTTTTCATGAATTGTCTTCCACTTTCAAGCTATGGTCCAAATTTCAAGTATCTATCTATCTATCTATTCAAGTATCTCATCGGAAAGTTAATTAAAATCGATTATAAAATTCCACCTAAACAGACATACAGAAAGCGAGTTAATAAAAACCATAGTAAAATAAGTATAGTAACTAAATTACTGAAATTCAATTTAATGTGTTAGGTTATTTATAAAACCTTATGTGCAAGCAAAAAAGGATTACTACATCTGGGAATTGAACCTGTATCTATTGCAAATTCGTTTCAAACACAGTTCAATTAGGCCAGTGTGGGTTTGATTTGAAAACGAATGACGTTATTAGTGACATTTTCGCTACTTCCACAATGACCGTGGTCGTCATGTCGAACAATTGATGGGATGTTTTAAACGTTACGATTCTAGAAGTGAAAACTTCTATAGACAGGTTTGTATAGGGAGTAAATTCACATAAATCGTCATCGCTATGATCACTTGACATGTTAACGCTAAAAAAATTAATTTAAATATCCAAAAATATCTGTTTGTTAATAGTTTTAAGTTTTCACTCCTGTCGACAGTTGTTAGTGCATTGTTTTATTTTTTTTAGAGGAATATTATGGCATGGTTACTGAGACCTGAGACTTTATGGCTTGACCTCATTCATATATATATTATTACATCATGCAAAGTCATTGTCCGTAAATCAAAAAGTGGAGTCCAACAGTGCCATAGTCACGCTGTAAATGGTATCTTCTAGGAATTTTGGTGTAAAGCGAAAACAATCAACACACTGCTATATCAAAATTCACTATATTGCAGCACTTCTTACGCGTTACATAAAATGTCATCAAAATTATTAAAATTTAACGTTAAAATGGCAAGGTATTGTAATACAAGACCATTATATGAAGCGTTCACGTTCGCGCCAAAATCCCTGAGCGTTGTAAACATTTAGTGAACATAACAAATATATCGTATGTATCGGCCTTTAGAATAAGTAAAATTTTCTACCATTTTTGTATAAAAGTATTAAAATGAATGCACGCAACTTTGATATTGTTTAGTAATAAGTTTGTTGAACATAATTGTAAGTTACAGTGAAAATAAATCTGCCTCTAATCGCCGTTGTTTATTTTTGAATGAACTTGTTTTATTTCAAATTCTACCATTTGGTAGAATTACTATGAACCTGTTATCAGCGGGGTGAAAATTACCATACCAATCCGTCGGACCAGCATGCTATTTAGTAAATCCTTCCTTCTCATTGTGGACGCAGACGTCGAGGTTCGAATGCCGTACCAAGGCTTCTCCAGCCCGATTGCTCGACAAGCAATAACGTCATTGCGGGCGTCGGCCCGCCAGCGGCGGTGAAGTCGGTGAGCATCTCCGCATCCAGGTCTCACGGGAGAGTCCCGGTAAATAGGCACGCTGTCCCCGTTACCACCGTGCGGTATCCGCATATGACCCTGACTGACATGGCCTACTTTGGACGCCACAAGAGAGCCCTCAGACAAATAAGACCACAGCGGTGCTCTGTACACGGCCATCAACCAGATCACCCGCGCGTAAAGCTGTCGCTGGATTCGACCACATTCGGCATTAGCTAAGCAAGGGAGGACGCCATGCCGACAAACTGCGGAGCATGTCGACGGCAATGCTCCCGGAACAACTGATGCCCGTCGAGCATCAGGTAAAGTAATTAATATGTGCCAAGATGTTGATAGTAACCAAATTGATCGAAGCGCTGGTGGGCGACTGATGCGGAGACCATGAAACAGTGGCGCCTCCATCTTGTCCAAGACTATTCGAAATCCCACGCCTTGATCCGCCTGACAACCTCCTCGATGTCTCTAGCTTTTCTGGCCTCTAGTGTCCCACCCCGGTTTAGGAGAAATGTACCTATCGTATCTAGCCTACGATCAAGAGTGGACAGTGAAAAGCTAAACGATGACTTTAGAGGAGACTCCATTACAGTAAGATGTATATGAGCCGAGATGATGAAGATTAAGAATATAAATTACTGAAATATTAGCATTTAATTGTCATCTCAACCATATACTTACGTTCCAATATTGGGCGCGGGCCTCCTCCATTTTATGAGGAAATTGACCTCGACCACGCTAGTCACATGTATTGGCATAGGGTTTCATATCCTTTAGTCGTGTTTTACAACATCCACGGCCAAGAAAAGGGTTAATGAATTGTATTTTTACTCCGTCACCACGAGGAAAAACCCTCATCATACGGAAAAAACATAGCATCTAATCATCGTCATCATCATTTCAGCCCATCCACCACTATGGGATCGGAAATTGATTTACTTTACCAACACTGGTCAGATGTGACGACGGCATTAGAGTATTCTTCTCTTGCATAGTTGTTGTATGCACATTATATCCCTTAGTCATCTTTTGCGACATTCACGGGCAAGAGAGGGGTTGTGAATTGTATGCTTACTCCCTACATGGAAATAAGTATCTAATATGCTAGATTATTTATAAAACCTGTTTAGCGAGACATGATTGCTGCATGTGGGAATTGAACCCATATTTACTGTAAATCGATTGCAATCATATTACTAATTACACGAGTGCTAACGAGAATGTCTCGACATGCAAAACAAGTTTTTATAAATAATTTAGAGTGTTAAATGCTAAAATCTGAGTAATTTTTATAATTGGGTCGTGCCATCGTTTGATTGCCTAGCTCAGTGCCGGATTATGGCAGCGCGGGGCCTGTAGCAAATTCTGTCGAGAGGCCCTTGTTTTGCTTCAGGTTCTCAAGTTTACTCGTAGGGTATTAAATAAAAGAAAACATTAAGGCATGCAAGATGTGCTCCTCTCTAGATTGTTATTTTTTTAATTACAGTCAGACAGGTGTTGGAGTGCGAGACCCCCCAATTCGCGGGGTCCGTAGCATTTGCTACTCTTGCTATATGGCTAATCCGGCACTGGCCTAGCTATGTGGTTGGAGCCCAGTCGACAGTCGTCGTTTACAATCGCGGATTGATCCTTCCGGGTTGGTACCACACTCTCGCAGAGAATTGACGTCTGAGTAGTAGCAATTTGTTACTGCATTTCGATCGGTGAGCAAGAAAGCCGGAGGCGCAGCTTTCTGTGGGTGTTTGCGTGTGGTGGGTTTTAGTCTAGGTATTAGTATACCTATGCATCGTTCGTGAGTATCGTAAAAGGCGACCAAGAGTGACCTAGGCGTACTCTAATACTACCTATCTGGTCAACATTTACATTCCCGCGGGTTTGACGCCAGGCAGGTGGCTGGCTAATCTCATCTAATATACTTCATCAGTGTCTGAACGGTTACCAGCAAGACTAGTGTTACACAAATTTAAGTTAAGTGAAATTGGTACACGCGGCGTTTATAGAAACTGATGCTCCGATTTCTCATTTTATATATTGTTGGGGAAAAAAGTTATCGAGTGGCAACCACGAATCGTGCGATGCAGTGCAGGACGGCCGCCCACCAGGTGAATTGACGACATCGTGAACATTGTAGGGAACCATTCAAAGCAAGTAGCAGATGACTATCTTAAGTGGCATTATTGTAAGGAGGACCACATCTAATAGTGAATTATCCAATTTACGTTCCCGAATAAGACTTAAGTTAGCAAAAATGATTTCCACAGGTGGAATTTGAATCGACATATGTTGGAAATCCGTTATAGTCGTCTTACCAATTAGACGAGTGTGGGCCTACGTATGACAACCAAATTTTCGCTCGTCTTGTCGTCTTTACGCGAGATGTTTCACACGCCATCTATCTGAAAAGGTTTCCGCGTTGTTCCGATTTCATTATTTAATTTTTCAGTTAGAAATTTATACTTATTATTATTTTTTGTTGCAAGCGGTGGCAAACGAGCAAACAGTACCTACACCTGCTGGTAAATGTTACTGCTGCTCATAGACCTTTGCAAGGCCACTGCCTGTCGCGAAGAAAGCGTAGAGTGTAGTTATCGATAAAATAACTTAATTAACGCTGTACCTACATTATTTGCGATGCAATAAAATTGTTAGTTGAACTAGCATCAATTATCTGCCATCTAAAATATTTTTTATTTTATTATAAAACTTAATTTATTTATTAATACCAAATAAATTAATAGGCACCGAATAATAACATGAATAACGAATAACATCGAATCTACCTAGAGAACTATTAATTAAATTGCAAATAATTTTTGGAATGAAAATTCAAAATTGTTTCTGACGAGGTATTTTATATGCAAAGTAGAACATCAAAACTGCTTCACATCCGAAATATTTACGGTTGCCGAAATTATAATGTTTGTATCATGACGACAGATAAAAAGCAGCTTATAAACGCTTACTCATAGTGTTATTTTTATATCAACACAAACTACGGGCACGTATTTGAATATTATTTCACATATAACGGTTTAAATCCTTGCACGATCTGTAAGGAGGCCCACCGTTAAATAATGTCGCACGATAAAGGCTCCTTGGCCATTATGTTTACAAAACGAAAAGAAAAATCGTAAACCTAGCAATACCAGTGCTAAAAAATTAAATAAAACAGACATGATTAGACTGCACAGATATTGAACTATTTAAGAACGGACCGTGTGATACACTCCATAAGGGGTGGTTGTTATCAGTAACAGAGCTGATGCCCTTTGCCAGAGGCTTCATCTCCGCTGCTTAAAAGCAATGAGTTCTTGGGGTTTGATGGCTGGGTTACCACCCATCTTCATGCCACACCATATAGAAATTATAAATTGATTCCTGTGCGGGGTTAAATAAATGTAAATAAAGGAAGCCGTCGCTCAAGACGCCTGGCAGATGTGAAACACCGAAATTGTTTTGTACAAGTATATATGCATAAAAGAACAGATTACGACAGAAACTAATATGGCATGAAGTAATAAAGAATATTCCTTTTTTTTGCAGAAAATGATGCTTTTTATTCAATAAACATTTATTTTCATTAGTACTTCACTATAGGTATGTGTTTAGGTTAATAATTTATTTTGAGCTCACTAGATGGCGTTGTAAAAAATTCTGAAACGGGTTATGGTTTCGTTACACAAATATACATATCCAAGCGTGGCGTTAACGCCAGGCAATGATCAGTTACACCCTCGTCTATAGATGTTTTACATCAATAATACTAGCTGACCCAACAGACGTTGTTCTGTTCAAATCTAAAAATATAGTAAAAGGAATTCTCCTTGAAATCGATCGCAGCACCATTTACTGGTTCCAGTTATTAATCTAAATCATTCTCATATCCATCGGTACAGCCACAAAAGAAAGCATCAAAATCGGTAAAGCCGTTTAGAAAGAGTTGAATTACAAATACACGAACAAAATATTTACTATAGTTATTTACTTTCCGTGTGGTGACAGAATGAGAATACAATTAACCACCTATCTTGCTCGTGGATGTCGTAAAAGACGACTGAGGGATACATCCCTCAGTCGTCATTATGACTCCGTTAGCACACGCATATTAATGCGTATTGTAATACGCATTAATGCGTATGGTGATGGAGTTATAATACAGTTTACCACTCCCTGTTTTACTGTTTCGTAAAACACGTATTTTTTTTTAAATCTTTATTTCGGTAAAAAGAGGGCTTTATCTAAATAGATAATGCCGCCCCATTGGAGCGTACATAGGTATTATAACTATCTATTCTTAATAACTAAATTAAACATATTATAAATTTGCTTGGCTTCGTCGGAGAGAGGATCCGACAATATGCTAAAGTATTATATTATATTATTTGACAAAGTATTATATTATTTGACTGCACAGATGGCGTAGTGGTTAAGATAGCCTACAGCGCCAGTGTCGGGGGTTCGAATCCCACGCGGGACAACACTTTGTGCGATCCACAAATTGTTGTTCTGAGTCTGGGTGTAATTTGTGTCTGTTAATTATATGTTTATAAAGTCCCCCGCAATACAAGGATTATTTCCTTAGTGCAGGGTGTTGTCTTAAATAAATAAATAAAGTAAAATCATACATGCTTTTTTTTATATTCACAGATGTTATGTGTTAAAACTAAGATCTAGTCTTTGCACTTCGCTTCTGGCACATTCCATAATGATATGGTGAATGTCTTCAAGAATATTACATACATTGCAAAAGACGTATTATAATACACAGATAACATCTTTGCACGAGATGGAGAGATTATTATGTTATTGTAAATTGTATTTCCTTTTGTTCCTTTTTTTTGTTTGTTAAATGTCATTTTTGTTTATTTTTTTTTAGCTTTACTTATACGTGTAAGATTAGATAACTAAGTATTGCACTTAATCCGTATTTTTATTATTATTATTTTTTATTATTATTTGAATATTATTTACAAAAAGTAGCTGTAATTTGTTAGTTTAATTATATACTGCTGCTACCTGTACATTGCTGATAGACGTCACAGGACGCTGCAGAATAACAGCGTTGCGGTATCTATCTTATAGTAGATGCCTCAAAATTATGCTGAGCAGTGATCCTTTTTCTCTTTCCCTGCCGTAAAGAAGTAATACAAACAAAATCTGAAACTCGAAACAAACTCCTACACCAACCTATCTGACCAGCTTGCTATAGTATGGTCAATTTCACACCCATTGTGTCGAATCCAGCAGTGGAACGTATATGACCCAATATAATGATAATGATATTATAGACATTTTTTTTTTTTTTTGTGGGTGGTCCGCGGTCGGCGCGCCTCTGCACCACTCCGTCCGGGGCGACAGAGGGGCTTAAGCACGCAACTCCCGCGACCCACCCGAAAACCACGTCGCCTTCGTCGTTGGGCCGACCACTGGAGCAGCGTTAACTTGTCGTCAGTGGTCGGCCCGACGGAATACCCCCTATTGGGGTACCCTCCCATCGACCGACGTCCCCCCCTCGGGGAGGACGTCGGTCTTTCCTCACGCGGTCGGCCTCTCGGCGGGTGACGGACTAATCCCCGGTCACGTCACCCGCGGCCTCGGCTAGGGCGGCATGAGGCGCAGATAGTTGCGCCTGCGCCGCCCCAGTCGCCGGCGGCGGATCTCCTCATCGAGGCTGCGCTCCTCACGCAGGCGATCCGCCGCCTCCTTCCGCGAGGTCACTGTCTCGCAGAAGGCTGCGACTGCGTCCCAATTCCCGACGCTGTCGACCATCGCCCTAGCGATAGCCGGCAGCGTCAGGTCCGTACCGATGATTGCGACGAGTTCACAGCGCTGAACTGTCCAAGCCCCGCAGGCCTCGAGCGTATGGCGCGCCGTGTCCGCCGCGCCGGCAATCGCAGTGGTGGCAGGACGGTGTACTCTCCCTCCTAACGACCCTGTGCAGGTATTTGGCGAAGCACCCATGCCCCGTCAACACCTGCACTAGTCGGAAGGAGAGCACCCCGTGCCGCCTCTCCAACCACTGCATCAGCACCGGCCGGAAGGCCTCCACGGTTCGCACCCCGAACCGAGGCCTCTCCAGCCGGACTGCCCAAAGGGCGATGACGTCTCGGCGGGCGTCGACGCGCCAGGCGGTGAGATCCCTTAACGAGACCACACCGCCCTCCGCTCGCACCCCCATCACCCGCCGATATAGTCCGGCGAGCATCTCCGCCTCCAGGTCCCACGGGGGAGTCCCGGCCAACAGGCACGCTGCCTCCGTCGCCACCGTGCGGTATCCGCGGATGGCCCTGACCGCCATGACCCTCTGTGGTCGCCACAGAAGGGCCCTGAGTCGGGCGGTCATGGACCCCGCCCACACCGGTGCGCCGTACAGGGCCATCGACCGGATGACCCCCGTGTACAGCCGTCGGCACGCAGCACTCGGTCCGCCCACGTTCGGCATAAGCCACGATAGGGCGGACGCCGTGCCGACGAGCCGCGGAGCGAGCCTACGGAAATGCTCCCGGAACCACCATCGCCCGTCGAGCACCAGGCCCAAGTACCTCATATGGGCCCGGATGCTGATGTCGACCGAGTGGACGGTGATCGAGACGCCGATGGGAGGGCTCATAGTGCGCCCATGGAACAAGAGGGCCTCCGTCTTGTCCAGGGTGACCCTCAACCCCAGCGCCTCGATCCGTCTGACGACCTCCTCGGTACCCGAGGTCACCAGGCTTACCGCCTCTTCTAGCGTCCCACCGCGGGCTGTGACGAGCGTGTCGTCGGCGTAACAAATCACGCCCAGCCCGGGCGGGAGGCTCCCCCTCAACGCCCAGTCGTAGCCGATGTTCCACAGGGTGGGTCCGAGGACCGACCCCTGCGGGACACCGCACGTCATGGGCGTCCGCACAACGTCCCCTGCTCGGTCGGTGTAGAGGACGCTGCGCCCCTCCAAATAGTCTGCCACTAGCCGCCTCAGGTAAACTGGCACCCCGTGATACCGGAGCGCCTCCCTGATGCAGCTGAATGGCAGACTATTGAATGCGTTGGCGATGTCTAGGGACACCACCAACAGCACTCCCCCGCCGGTGACGGCCTCAGTCGCCACGGCCCTCAGGCGCAACAGAGCCGCGATCGTCGAACGACCCCTCCTAAACCCAAACTGGGCGTCCGACAGATCGGGCCCCGTGCCGACGAGGTGCCGCTCGATGCGGGCAGCTACCACCCTCTCCAGTAGCTTGCCCGTGTCATCGAGCAGCACGATAGGCCTGTAGGCCGAAGGCGACTCCGGAGACCGTCCCGGCTTCGGCAGGAGCACCAGCCTTCCCTCCTTCCAGCACCCAGGGAACCGTCCGGACGCTAAACACGCGTCGAACAGCTCCCTGAGGCGGGGTCCCAGGTGTTCGAGGACCAGGGCCAGCACGCGGTTAGGAACACCGTCGGGCCCGGGGGCGGTAGACTTTGCGCGCATGCGCGTCACCGCCACCCCCATCTCGGGTTCCGTGATGGGCGGAACACTGTCGTCGTCGGCCTCCCGGTCAGTGTCTGGCGGAGCCATGACCGGGGGCATGTGTTCCGCCCGCAATATTATAGACATGCGACTGAATTTTGGAAAACTGGAAACTACTGAAATTTGAAATTATGGCAGTAGTTTCTTTTTGTGATGAAAAATTATGACTAAATATAAGATAAGGAATAAAGAAAAGCTAAATAGACAAATCTCAAAGTCCGTGCGACGCGACGTTCGCCGATTCAATACGCAGCGCATTGAAGAGGCAATAGAGCGGAATCGTGGCTCTAAAGTGTTCGCACGTGATTTGTCTATCGGGCACAGCCAAATGATCAAGCTGAAGACCGATGACGACACTATTATTTCATCCCAGGGTGAGATCTTGGGAGAGGTCGAAAGGTTCTATGGGCAGTTGTATAGATCATCCCAGAACCCTGTTGCCGGCTTGGTCCAAGATCCCATATCCAAGCTAACTCGGCACTACACCGAGGAAATCCCAGACGTCAGCTTGTACGAGATCAGAATGGCTCTGAAACAATTAAAGAACGGGAAGGCACCGGGAGATGACGGAACTACCACAGAACTCCTGAGGGCAGGCGGTAGGCCAGTTCTAAAAGCCCTACAGAGGTTGTTTAATTCTGTCATTCTCGGGGGCGACGTTCCAGAGTCGTGGACCAGGAGTGTGGTGGTGCTGTTTTTCAAGAAGGGCGATAAAACGCTCTTAAGGAACTACAGACCCATCTCACTCTTGAGCTACGTCTACAAGTTGTTCTCAAGAGTCATTACGAACCGACTCGCGTGCAAGCTCGACGACTTCCAGCCGCCCGAACAAGCCGGCTTCCGAAGAGGTTATAGTACCATAGACCACATCCACACGCTACGCCAGATTATACAGAAGACCGAGGAGTATAATCGGCCTCTGTGTCTCGCGTTTGTGCACTATGAGAAAGCCTTTGATTCTGTCGAAACTTGGGCAGTGCTGCAGTCCCTTCAGCGGTTTTTTTTTTTTTTTTTTTAATGGGTGGGCTATGGTAAGCGCACGCGCGGTCCCGTCCCTCCGGGGCGATGAAAGGACGGCGCGCGGGCCCATAACCCACCCGTACCCACGTCACCTCGTTGTTGGGCCGACCACCGGAGCAGATGTGACTTGTCATCAGTGGTCGGCCCGACGGAATACCCTTTCGGGTAACCTCACCTCTCGACGTACTGGGACGTCGGTCGCCATCGCGCGGTGAGCCTCTCTGCGGGTGACGGACAATTCCCCGGTCCGATCACCCGCGGCCTCGGCTAGGGCGGCATTAGGCGCAGATACTCGCGCCTGCGCCGCCCGAGTCGCCGGCGGCGGAACGTGTCGCCGAATAGGAGCTCTACTCGCACACGATCCGCCGCCTCCTTCCGTGAGATTACGGCCTCACAGAAGGCGGCGACCGCGTCCCAGTTCCTGACGCTGTCGAGCATCTCCCTGGCGATGGTCGGCAGCGCCAGGTCGGCACCGATAATCGCGACGAGTTCACGGCGCTCTCCCTCCCATGTAGCACACTCCTCGAGCGTGTGCTGCGCCGTGTCCTCGTCACAACTGCAGTGGTGGCAGGACGGTGTGCTCTCCCTCCTGACAATCTTGTGCAGGTACTTCCCAAAACACCCGTGCCCTGTAAGCACCTGCACCAGTCGGAAGGAAAGCACCCCGTACGTCCGCTCCAACCACTCCATCAGCACCGGCCGGAAGGCCTCGACGGTTCAGCGGTGCCAAATTGACTATCGATACATCGAAGTGTTGAAGTGTTTGTATAGAAACGCCACTATGTCAGTCCGCATCCAGAATAAGAGTACGAAACCGATCCAGTTGCAGAGAGGTGTGAGACAGGGAGACTTCATCTCTCCGAAACTGTTCACCACTGCGCTGGAAGATGTCTTCAAGCTCTTAGACTGGAACGGACTCGGCATCAACATCAACGGCGAATACATCACTCACTTTCGATTTGCTGACGATATCGTAGTCATGGCAGAATCCATGGAGGACCTTGGCACTATGCTCAATGACCTCAGCAGGGTATCTCAACTAGTGGGTCTACAAATGAACATGGACAAGACGAAAGTAATGTCTAATGCCCATGTCATTCCTGTACCGGTGCTAGTTGGGAATGCGATTCTCGAAGTTGTGGATCATTATGTTTACCTAGGACAAGCAGTCCAGTTAGGTAGATCCAATTTCGAGAAAGAGGTCAGCCGACGAATCTAACTCGACTGGGCAGCGTTCGGGAAACTTAAGAGGATCTTCTCGTCCAATATTCCGCAGTGTCTGAAAACAAAGGTTTATAGCCAGTGTGTGTTACCAGCGATGACTTACGGCACTGAAACGTGGTCTCTAAATGTCGGCCTCATAAAAAAGCTCAAAGTCGCTCAGCGTGCTATGGAGAGGGCTATGCTCGGTATTTCTCGACGTGATAAAATTCGGAACACGGAAATCCATAGAAGAATGGGTGTAACCGACATAGCCCACAGAATTAGCACATTGAAATGACAATGGGCAGGCCACATCGCTCGTCAAACTGACAACCGTTGGGGAAGAAAGGTTCTTGAGTGGCGACCACGAATTGGACGGCGCAGCGTAGGATGACCTCCCACCAGGTGGACTGACGACATTCTCAAAGTCGCAGGGAACCGTTGGATGCAAGTGGCGCAGGACCGTTCCGAGTGGCATTCTCGTGGGGAGGCCTATGTCCAGCAGTGGACGTCTATTGGCTGATGGATGGATGGATGGATAAGATAAGGGTTACACAAAGGCAAAGTTTGTAAGAATACAAAAATTAAACTTAATTCATCATCATCATTATTTCAGCCTATTGCCGTCCACTGTTGGACGTAGTCCTCCCTCATGTTACGCCACAGAGTGCGGTCCTACGTCACCTGCATCCAACGACGCCCAGCAACTTTCACCAGGTCGTCGGCCCACTTAGTGGAGGAGCGCCCTACACTGCGTCGTCCGATACGTGGTCGCCATTCGAGAACCTTTCTTCCCCCGGCGGTTGTCGGTTCGTCAAGCGATGTGGCCTGCTCATTCTCACTTCAGCGTGCTAATTCTTCGTGCTATGTCGGTTACACCCGTTCTTCTGCAGATTGCCGTATTTCGGATTCTATCTCGCACAGAAATCCCGAGCATAGCCGGTCCCAAAGCACGCTGAGCAACTTTGAGCTTGGGTAACTTCATTCATTGTCTTCAAATTAAGCACAAATATTTTTCAGTAAAAATAATTAAACAAATGTTTCAACATTTGTTAATTTTCAAGTTTTTCTAAAGAGGCGAACTGATTTTGTAGCGATACTTTTACTTTAATTTTATTGAATTTTAGAGAGCTACTTACGTGAAATGTTTGGTGACGGAGTAAGAATAACAATTACCACCCCTCTCTCTTGTCCTTGTGTATCATAAAAGACGACTAAGTGATTAATTAATATCAATAAAACATCTATGCCAAAGAAGGCAAACTCGAAGTAAAATATTATACCAATACGTCTGGCGAGCGTGGTAGGTTAATTACCCTCTTATTTTAGAGGCGGTTCGAGCCCAGTCGTGGGATTATATGAGCTGAGATGAAAGACTCAGTTTATTATTGCTTGGTTTATTGTTCCTCATTGCTTGGTATTACTTATTTAAAAAAAAATATTCTCAAGTTTGTATGTACCTTAAAATTTGTTAATATTTTGCAACAAAGTATCAAAATTATAACAATGCGAGCGCGCATTGGACTTCCCAATAAAATGCAGTGACGCCGTTGATTTAATGCAATCTGTAATACCATAGATTATATTTTTAGAAGCGACAGAAATAAACGTAGAAAATTAATATCAAGAGGCTTTTGATATGAAACGTCTTTAAATCCAGCATCTAAAAATCATAACTGTTTATGTTAATTGACTAACTTACCGTGAAAATTTCGTAATGAATTGTCCTGAATAGCGTATACAGGGGTAACATAATTTGGAGGGGTGCAGGGTCGTTCCTGGGACCCAACCTTTGCGCATTGGCTACGACTGGTCGTTGGAAGCCTCTCTTCCGGGCTCGACGTATTTTGTTACGCCGTTGGTACACTCGTCACAGTCCGGGGTGGTTCGTTGTTAGTTACTTATTTAAAATGTGTAATACACGCGTAAACATCAGAAATTATTGTGGTTGTCATCAAGGTTTGTTCGTATTCGTAGCCGCTACCACGCAGCACATTGTTTCACGTTAATAATTTAAAACTATTGCACACTAAAATCTTTCTGTTGAAATAATCTATGTCGAAAATGTATAAGTTCCGTTACCTGGTGGGTGGTGGCAAGGACGCATAATTAATGATCCACAGTTGAACCCCATTTCAAGCCGCTCAATATAAATACTTTACTCGTAAAGTGAAAACAAAATGAAAACTACGTTCTTGGAAACTTTTTGAAATATAGATTAGGCAGATAGATTGGATACGACGATGAGATTTTAACGGATTTCGAGAAAGGAGGCGGTTCTCAATTTGGATGATCATAATTTTTTTTATGTATGTTCGGGCAAAACTCTATTATATATAGACGGATATGTAAGGCTTTTTTAGGCTCATTTAAATTTTCGTAAAGATTTGATGAGGTCGGTTTATTTTTAAACTGGATTTTTAAGTCATTTTTTGTTCGAAAGATGGTTATTGCGAATTGGATTAATTTAAATTGCGTGTTTTTTCTTGTGTGTAAAAATACGGCACTAAGGAATACATTCTAGTATGTGGAAGAATTCTACAAATATCCATTCATCGAAAGTTACATGCTTGTTTCGGCAAGTACCTGCACAAGTTCGGGAGGAGGGCTAAGACGCAGTCCTGACACCACTGCAATTGCGATGAGGACACGGTGCAGCACACCCTCGAGGTCTGCGTGGCCTGGCCAGAGCTGCCACGTGAACTCGACGCAATCATCGGTGCCGACCTGACGCTGCCGACCATCGAACGATGCAGTTATCTCGCAGAAGGAGGCGGCGGAGCATGTCCAGGAAGAATTCCTCTACCATGAAACGCTATGTCGCTGGCGCGTTGGTCTAGTCGAGGCCGCAGGTGGACGGGCCGGGGATTAGTCTGCCACCCGCAGAGAGATCGCAGGAGGCGACGCTCCGGCAACACCGTTTTGTTGCCGGGGCGTCGAATGAGATGATACCCGAAAGGATAATCCCCGGGCCGACCACGGATGTTAAGGAATCGGTACCGGTAGTGGTCGGCCCAATGACGTTGGGGAGGGAATACGGAAGGTTTTGGGGTCGCACGCCGTCCATCCGTTGCCCCGGGCGGATTGGGCGGGGTGTGTCTAGACCGTAACCTACCAAAAAAAAAAGTGTGAGGTCTTTAAAAAAAAATATGATTTTATTAGAATTCAACTCTTTGTTTCTGAAATCAGCGAGTCAAAAACAAACAATCTCTTCAGCTACAATAGTAATATAGATAAATAATTTTTCAAAAAGACTCGACCCGTCCGTTGTTTAAGTATTGTGAAGTTAACTTTCTCTCATTCTAACGCCGCGCCGAGCGACGTCTGTTGGTCACAACGTTTACAGTAATCAAACAGGTTCGAGTCCACCGTCCGCTAACTCACATGTACCGCAATATATATATAAAGTTTGTAAGATCATTTCATTTATCACAAATCATCATCACCATTTCAGCTTATATACGTCCCATTGTTGGGTTTAAGCCTCCTCTGTTTAAGCCTCCTCCACAATAGGAGGGAAATTAAACTACTATAACGCTAGTCAGATGTGATTGTAAGGGTTTCATTTCAAGTTTTTGTTCTTTGATGATGATTCCTGCCTGGAACTGTTGCGCGGTTTGACGTTTTGATACCTAATATGTGATGATTTAGACGGAAAACTATCACGATAAAGCTCTTTTATTATATTTTCTTTCTTAAAATATGACAAGAAATCAATTCTTACGCTTGAACACTCTAATCTCAGGAAATACTGGTCCGATTTGAAAAATTATTTCAATGTTAGATAGCCCATTTATTGAGGAAGGCTATATATATATATATATATATATATATATCATTACATTCATTAAGATAAGACCAATAGGAGCGGAGCACCAATAGAGAACGTTTCAAAATCGGATTTTATTCCTTTTGAGAGTTTTCGCTGCGTGCGCTGCTGCATAAACGGTTAAAGTTTCGCAAAAATTATGTGTCAGAATAGTATTATATAAAAATATTTTCACTTTCTACGTAAACAAAGTCGCGGGTTAAAGTTAGCGTTAGCCCAAGGTGACTATTTCATGCGAATGAAGTTGTAGGCAGAAGTTTGCTTATAACATATATTCAAGAGAAGAAAAACTCGAAATAAAACCCTATAGCGACATTATTGGCCCGTCTATTGCTGGGGAGGCCATCCTATAGGGGGATCGATACATTCGCCGTGACAGGTCGGTATTTATATTACTGTACTATCTACGCACTGACCACTTAAATAAGTTACAAATACGATTTCGAACTTTTCATAATCTGGAATTTATTCCCGATGAGTCAGTCATAATTCGGGCGCCAGTGTTGAAGAAATGTATTCATATCGGTTTATATACCTCATACTGCTGGGCTTGAGCCTCCTCCACAATAGGAGGCAAATTGACTGTATCATATTGGTCAGACAGGTTGGTATAGGGTTTTGTATCGAGTTTTTCTTCTCTTAAGATATGTATAGCTCAACATTACCAGAGTAGCAGTAAGTTTGAATTCGAATTTTTATCTCAATTTCTACGAGAATAGCCTTCCCAGGGAGGCTCCATGATTAACATTATTACATATACAGTGCAGAAATAACATGTAGTAGCTTAACTATTTTGACTTAATGAACTTAATGATTTTTTTAAAAGATGTTTATGCATCCATGTACATCCGTTTATGCAGTCTTTTAATCTTCTACATTTCAGCTCATATATGATCTACTACTGAGCGAAGTCCTCCTCCTGAAAAGGAGGTAAATTTAACTACTGTACCACGCTGGTCTGACGAGTTGTTATATGGTATCTAGAGTTCTTCTCTTGCATAGATGTTGTTTGCATTTTATAGCCCTGAGTCGTGTTTTACAACACCCATGGGCAGAAAAGGATGCGTTTAATTGTATTCTTACTTCGTCACCTTTTTTACCCAAGAAAAAATCAGTGTCCTACGGGTATATAAGGGAAAAAACGATATACGGCACCTACTCACTTGAAATTCGTAAAATAACCGTCTTGAAGAAAGGAGCTGTAGCTAGTAACATATAAATTTGTTCAATTCACACAACAGACAAGTTATTTCTAAGCAAACATTTCAGTGGCTCACGCTGAGTGTCTAATCATTCATATATTCTCGTCCATTGCGTGCACTAAATGTACAAACTAAATAATAACTCGACTTTTACTTTTAAACTGTGGATAGAGAGGGCAATATGTCAGGCATTGAGCGCGTGCGAACAACTATAAATTCACACCTATTACTCGTGACAGTACTTGAAATGTATACAATTGAGCAATAAGCATAACCATTACCTGTGAGAGTTTTCTTTCATTGCTGTTGATAGCAATCGAGCAAACAGCACACCTGATGGTAAGTGTTACTGCCGCTCATGGACCTTTGCTAGCCCACTATCTATCGTAAATAAAGTGAAGGGAGTCTGAATGCGAGCAATAGGGCTTTACGAAAACACCACACGCAAACTCCCTCAGAAAGTTCGGCTGCCGGCTCTCTCGCTCACAGAATGAAGGCTAATAACAGATTGCTACTACTCAGGCGTCGATTTTCTGCGAGAGTGTGGTACTATCCTAGACGGACCGGCCCGCGGCTGTAGACAAGACTGTCGACAGGTGCTCCTACCACATATAAATTTGCTTCCGATTGTAAAAAAGCTGTAAAAGAGTGAGAATTGTATAGGTTGATATGAATCGTAACGGTACAAATTGAGAAGATCCAACAAATAACTCAGTGAGTAAGTCACACTTTGTTATTTTATTTAAATTTAATTGTATACAACCAGTCCAAAAAGTATTAACCCTAGTATCCTTCCAATCAGGATATATTCATCATCTCGGCTCATACACTGCTGTACAATTTATAATCTGCTGTCCGTGCAATTTATAATTTAGGCCCAAGAGTCTCACTTCGGGAGAAATTCAAAGAAATAAATATTCTAACTGTTGTATCACAATATATTTACGAAAATATGTTATATGTCAAAAAAATATAACTAACTTTAAAAGATATTGTGACATTCATGAAATGAATACTCGGAATAAGGACAAACTAGTTGTAGATACTACTCGTCTCCAAAAAAATAGCGAATCATTCATGGGGCAATGTATACGTTTCTACAATAGATTACCTAAAGATATCCGAGACCTGCCAACGAAAAAGTTTAAAAAAAGCCATCAAGAATAGACTTTGTAAGAAAGCTTATTATAAAACTAACAACCCGCCCTCGCTTCGCTTCGGTTATAGGTTATATTTGTTTTACCCGCGTAGTTCCCGTTCCCGTGGGAATACCGGGATAAAATATAGCTTAGTTTACGCCCTGATATTATAGCTTTCCATTGGTGAAAGAATTTTTGAAATCGGTCCAGTCGTTTTGAAGATTACCCGGAACAAACAGACAGACAGACAGACAGACAAAAATTTTTTAATTGCTATTTTAGGCATAGGTGTCGTGCAAATAACCGTGTGAGCATGAAAAAAGCCTATTATTTTGACATTACAAACAGACACTCCAATTTTATTTATTGGTATAGATTTCGGATTATGTAGATGATAATACAGATTGGTTGTGAGCAGCTCCTCATTCAGCAATTTCCTTGTTATTTTAAATAAACTCTTTTTTTATTAACTCAAATATTGTAAAGCGTAGCGTGTTCTGCCTAACGAAATTTTGTATTTTCATCGTTTGTAACATGTTTGTAACATATGGTCTTGGTCATGCTCACTGAAGGATCTACTTGCGGTAGCTGCGTGGAGCGGGTCTCTCCCTTCCCTCTACAGTGGTTGAGGCGAGTGATGGCTGCTCTAGTAGTTAACTCGTGATCGGGTGCCGCTTGTGGGATCTGGTCCAGCCATAATCGTTTGATATAATTCAAACGATTATGGCTGGATTAAGTATCTTGCAGTTCGAAGGGCATCACACTGGAGTTAGTTCTTACAAAACATGTACACAATTGTATTTCTAGTTAGAAGAAAAAATAAAAATAATAGACAAGCCCGCTGAGTTTCTTGCCGGATCTTCTCAGTAGCGGTCGCGTGCCGATCCAGTGGTAGTTTATTTTTTTGGGTAATTTCATTTTATTTTGTAAAATTGACAATATGTAAGTGCCCTCTCGGGGTCTATGCATAGTAAATGATTTGAATTTGACACGTCCCACTGCTGGGCTCGAACCTTCTCCACAATAAGAGGGAAATTGACCATACTATACCGTGCTGGTCAGACAGGTTGGTATAGAGTTTTGTTTCGAGTTTTCCTTCTCTTGCGCGCGTATTATATTCCTTAGTCGTGGATATCGTAAAAGACTTGCAACATCCACGGTCGGGAGTGGTGAATTGTATTCTTATTCCGTCCCTACAAGAACCTTTTTTCTAAATATAAAAATAAAATGATGACTGAACTACACCTCGTAAGCGGCATCTGTCTAAGAGTTAACTATTGAAGCAGCTTTAACTCCCATGGATAACAGTAATATCGGTTAAAATAATCACATATAACCCATCCATCAGCCTGTCTCGAAATCAGCCATTGAATATAAACTTAAGGAATCGGGTAGTTCTATAATTACTACGTTTAATAAACGTGTTAAATTTAGTGAAGTGAGTCTCCTAGCAGGAGAATTTTATGACTTCCATTGACCAAGTGAGTATAGGTCTCATTATGCTTCCCTAGCCGAGACCGCGGGTGACTGGACCGGGGAGTTAGTCCGTCACCCGCCGAGAGGTCGTCCGCGTGAGGAAAGACCGACGTCCTCTCCGAGGGGGGGACATCGGTCGAGGAGAGTGTACTCCTCAAGGGTTATTCAGTCAGACCGACCACTGACGACAAGTCACCCTGCTCCGGTGGTCGGTCCAACAACGAAGGCGACGTGTCACGGGTGGATTACGGGTGTGCGTGCTTACGCCCCTCTGTCACCCCGGACGGAGTGGAGCGAGGAGCGCGCTAACCGTAATTCACTCCCAAAAAAAGGCCTCATTATACTTTTATCTCGCCCCATAAATAATTTATAGCCTCATCATTATATACGTCCCATTATTGGGCTCGAGCCTCCACCACATTGGGCGAGAATTTGTCTTATTATACTTCGCTGGTCAGGCGCCTTGGATTAGGATTTTATTTCGAGTTTTTCTTCTATTGCCTAGGTGTTATATGCATAAGGTATCTCTTAGTCTTCTTTTACGATACCCATGGGCAAGAGAGGGTGTGGTGAATTGTATTCTTACTTCGTCACCACACGGATATAAACATATTTGACTTAAATCAATATGAAACTGAAGAGTTTGTCTGTTGTCTGTTTGAACGTGATAATCTCTGGTACAGAACTTAGAATATAGATTTGATGCAGGTTTCGCTTCTAAATGAGGTATCCTCAGGACAGTGGGGCTTCAATATTTTTAGTAAGTATTACCATTAGAGGCACTGTAGTGCTTTTAAACTAGGAGGTAATGAAGTTCTTGTCATTAAAACTGGCGATAGAGAGGTACAACACGACAGGTTATGGGAGTGCGCTCCGTGCTATCAATCACCCTGAACGATTTGGGTGAAGGTTGACCAAACCAAGGCCTGTCAAAAAAAAACTATTTTCTTTGAGTTTGTAAAAAAAAAACATAATCACGAAGTAAGAACGTTTTAATATAATTTCCGCGTGGTGACCGAGTAAGAATACGATTCACCACCCTTCTTGCCTGTGGGTGTTGTAAAAGGTGACTTAGGTATTATTGTAAATAACCTATGTAAAGAAGAAAACTCGATATAAAACTTTATACCGACAGATCTGACCGTGATATTGTAGGTCAATTTCCCTCCCATTGCGGAGGAAGTTAGAGCTCAGCAGTTGGACGTATAAGAGTTGTGACTAAGATATATCAACGTAGTTATTCATTCGCTGTCTGTGGTTTTCACAATTCCAGTGTAATGTTGTATCACGACCATTCATTGAGCATTACGCGGCCACGTCGGCTCCGGTGGCTGCAATAACACACGAAAGAACGTTCCCCGTTAAATAATGCTAATTTGTACAAAGATTATGAGCTTCTAAATTGATTTAAGTTATCTTTAATGCCTACGAGTTTTAAATTTTAAAACTAATGTACCCTAAAATTGTATTTTGATTTTGATGTTTAAAGACTATCACGTATTTCATTGAATTCACTACAATTTATTAAAATTTACCAAATCAAGCTCTAAACACTTATATTACACAAGACACCGCGATAACCTGTCAGCCGTAGCGAGAACACTTGCTAAGTCAGAGAGGACGACTCATGTTATGGGCCCAGCGGTGTACAATAAATTGCCTACACTGGTAACTGCCGCTTCTAGCCTCCATAGTTTCAAGGTTCGTCTAAAGCGGTGGCTTTTTTTTTGTGTGTACACCTGTTGGCCGCAAATGGCCTTGACAGCTTGACGCGGACTATGGGTGAGCGCTGAGGGCTCTCAATCCGGAGAAAAGTATGCTAAGCGACATCACCCAAGGGCTCCCCTGTGGAGAACGGACCTCGACTTGGGGCGTCGCTGGAGGCAAAGTGGGCGTGCCCACGTTTTTAGTCGTGACATTTACGCGTTCGCACCTCGACGGCGAGGGCGGAACCGCGGATATTTATTTGTTAAGGCCTCGCGGGCCGTGTAGGCTCTTTGTTGAGCGAGTGTGATATTGTCGTCCTTTTCGTCGAGGACGTGACGAGGACGTCGGATGGAATAAAGCGGTGGCTTGTCAAGCAAGCGTTTTATACTTACGACGAATTTTTAAAAATGTAGAAAATATCCAACGCGTTTACATGTTTTTGTTATTATTATTATTGTTTGACATCGTTTATTTATTTTTCTTTTCAAATTGCTGACATTTTCGAATTGTTGAATTGTAATCTTATTTATTAATGTGTATGTAATGACATGTAAGAAACCCTTATGAATAAATGAGTTATATGTTATTTCTGATTTGAGAATAATAGTTCCACTTCCTGATATACAAATGAATCTGGTCATCTTTATCATCATCCTGCTCTTATCCTAATTATTTAAGATCGAACCGATATGAAGATATTCTTCTACCATCATTCATGAATGTATAATGTACGTAAAAACTTTTGGCAATGTGACCGGCCGCCTGTCTAATGTCAATGTTGATCAGACGGCATCAGATAGAGTTGAACAGAGTCGATTTAATGCTCTTAGTCATCTATTACGACACCCATGGCCTATGTAAGGGTTGGTAGTATTAGTAACCACTGTTGCACAGTCTTATCATTATTATATCCATAATCATATAATTAATATCCATCCTAATAATAATAGAATCATAATATCATATAGAGGAAAGCCTATCAAGGAATCCTCAGAAAAATAGTCCGCAAAACTTGGCTGAAAAACTTATTAAATGACCTATTACCAGTTCGACCGCAAAGCGTGAAGATTATCGCATAACGATCCTGCATATCGCATTAAGTTGTACGAATCGTCAGTGACCACAATCTCATGGTCATATTGAACTTGCTGGAGCGCCGGAGAAACTTTAAGTCACTCTGTGTACTCTACCTGCTCTTTCGTGGGAGTGCTCTGAGGAGTAGCACTTGACACCGTGCTTGAGTTTATCCGTTTCACCTATGACATGTCCTTCTTTAAACGAGGTTTTAGAAGAGCATTTTCTTCACCGTAGGTAGGTGCATGGTTGTGCCCCTATTATTGCTAAGGTCGATGAGCTTAAGTATCATTTACCATCAGGTGAGCTGCTTGCTCCTTTCCACTATCAGGAACAAAAAATATAAGGAAACATATCACTTGAAAAACCCTATGCTTAATAAGTGTCCATGAACTGATGAATGCATAGAATTTATTACCTAACAACATCACGTGGTTCACTGATTCATGGTACCACATCAAAATTATTTAATCTTTCTTTTGTATGCACCATAAAAATCCCACAATTATGGTTACTTTCCCATGTTTGATTGACAAGTTGATTACAGTAACTTATTCACTAAAATACCTTAAATTACCCAGTAAGTAAAGTTTGAATGCTCATTCGGGAGGTGTACAAGTAATTTTATATTAGCTAAGGAACCCGATACGTAGCAAAGAACTTTCTCATCTGTCCGTTGATCATTGGCGAGCACGGCACGCACCCAAACACCTTTCTTCGTGATCAGTGGTCGCACGCGCGAGTTGGCAAGCGGTCGCCACGCCATGCGACACGATTCATCTACACAGTGACGGTATAACAGTGCACCATGACAGTGGCGACTCTCAGTGTGGCCTGTGGCCTCTTATTGGCCTTCATACCAGTCTGCTACTCCCAGGATTCCTTCGCGAGCTCGCTACTCTCCGGTGAGAATAAATTCAAATAGGACAATATTTTAGGTCATCGTGTGAACGAACCTGGGTGTTGATTGATTTGTTAACCATATGTGTTTTTAGATTACGATTCCGTTCTAGAATTATTTTCTAGTTTGTCCCGTTTTCTAACAACGTTATGTGTAGGTCAAGAAATTGTTAGTTGTGTACGCTATTTGAATAGATAATTATTCAAGTGATACCGCGGAAATAACGGTACGTCGTAATTCAACTTTCCAAAAAATCATATATCTCTCGTTTCTTAATTTTAATAACTACATATTTAAATGTTTTATTTAAACAATTATCTATGCGTTCGTTTTGAATGTTTTCTGAATATAAATGCAATTGGTATCGCATATAATCGAGTTTCGTTTTATGCAAATATATTTATTTAAATAAATGACATGGCGAATTGTTAATTTGGCAATTTTCAAACTTGTACGGAATTCGCGTAATACTTATTAAATTTTAAATTCTGTAGGCGACATATCCTTATTCAACCAAGTAAGAATACAATTTACCACCATTTTGCTTGTGGATATCGTAAAATGCGACAAGGGTTGTAATATGCATATAACATCTATAATAGCAAGAGATCGAAAACTCTATACGAAAACGTCTGACAAGCGTGGTATAGTAGGTCAATTTCCCTCTCTTGATGAAGGCTCGAGCCTAGCAGTGGGACGTATATGAGCTGAAATGACTGAGCCAGATATATTTTGCATCAGCATTTCTTTTAAATGTAATCATGAGAATCAAAACCAATTTGGGGTTGATCCAATATGTACATATTCTTTTCAATCCTATTCTACTAATATTTTAAACGCGAAAGTTAGTATGTGAGGATGTGAAGATGTTTATTGCTCTTTCTCGCAAAAACTACTGAACGGATTTTGATGATACTTGACGATAATATAGCTTACATATCAAAATAACACATAGGCTATAATTTATCGCGATATTTCCACGGGAAGAGGAATAGCAGGTGAAACCGCAGGGAGTGCCCTGCTAGCTACCAATATGTATAACTAGCTACTGCTAGTTATACATATGCTGCGAAGGCAATAATTCTATGACCGACTGCCTACCTGACGTCAACCTTGGCAATATAATTGTTAACCAGAGAACATCAGATAACATGAGCTCAGGTCGATGCTCCTAGTGGTCTTTTACGACACCCACGAGTAAAATTATAATTAGCAATTATAATTATAAGACTACAAATATATAACATAATTTTTCTATTCATCATCATCGCAGCCCACATACGTCCCACTATTGGGCTCGGGCCTCCTCCACAATGGGAGGTAATTTGACTTACTATAACATGCTGGGCAGATATGTTGGTATAGGGTTTCATTTAGAGTTTTCCTTCTCTAGCACAGATGTTATGTACATATACCCTTTAGTCGACTTTTTCGACATCCACGGCCAAGATAGGGAGTGGTGAATTGTATTCTTACTCCGTCACCACACGGTTTCAAAGAATAATCTGAAAGAAAGAAAGAAAATCTGCTATAATAAATTTAGATTTCTCCTATATAACTCAATAAGTGAGTTACGGTTCTTAAATGCTTGAACTAACAAGAGCTTCGGAGCAAACCAATGCTTCCTCGATTCACAATCAACGGTTGTATGCTGAAGCCATTATGGCAACGAAATAGCTAGCGTTATAGTTCTAAAATCGACTTCATATCAAATGTTATTTTATATTTTTATTTAACTTCTTATCTGTATGATGACGGAGTAAGAATACAATTCAGCACTCCCTATTTTGTACGTTGGTATAGTAAAAACCAAGGGATACGATTCTTCGTGTGGTGACGTAGTAAGAATACAATTCACCACTCCCTATCTTGCCTGTGGATGTCGTAAAAGACGACTAAGGAATCTAATATGCACCTAAGATCTGTGCAAGAGAAGGAAAACTTGAAATGAAACCCTATACCAACATGTCTGACCAGCATGGTATAGTAGCTGAAATTCCCTCCAATTTTAGAGGAGTCCTGAACCCAACAGTGGGACGTATGTGGGTTGCGATGATGATGATGATGATGTATCATCAACACATTGATTCTAAGACATTATACTCTACAAAAAGGTAAATGTTAAAATCACCACGTTTGATCAGCGGGTTTGCGATTGTGATTGCTGTTTTTAATATCGGAATACTTACTACTAATAAGATTATCCAGATTAAAATCCTGGTAACCCTCGATATGTATTTGTGAAAGTGCTTTAAGCGATCAAATATAATAGCAAGTCACTCTCTTGGAGGAAAATCTCAAGATATAACCACGAATTGACCTTAACGGCCCAGAGCTAACTGTGTCGGAACCTCATGGTGGCCATACTGACATTGTTCTTTATGTTAATATAAAACGCAGAGTCATCGATAGACGGCACAGTTCACACGTTACTCCCGTCTCTGTGTGAAGTCTTTACATTCAATATTGTTAACTTCTTTAAGGTAAAAAAATATAACGGGTTATTAGATGTTTTGCTTCGGTGTGAGTACAGTTTTGTCTAATTTTTGGTGTGTAGGCGTGTGTGAAATGTACTACACATACGACTGTACTACATATACGAAATAAACTATTTTACTAATTGTATGGATTAAATCAAATGCAAAAGCGACAAAATACCTTAAGAAAATTAGATAGAGTAAAGCCACAGAACTCTTTGAAAAGTCGGAAGACAGGTACTGTACGAATTGTTCTATCGAGTTTGGGTGTAATATGCACCCGTCTAATGTATATTTGTGGACCTCCAAGTAATACAAAAATTACTACTTTAGTGTTGAGTTTAGGGATTTTTTTTTTCAAAAAAAAAAAAGAAAACTAATGCATTCTACGATTGTAAATAGTGAAAATCTTTCAAATTTTTGAACTCAACACTGCAAAAGCTTTCCTTAAGGATCCCGTCACGAAGCTATATACTTTTTCGGTCTTACCGTACTTAGTTTAAATATTTAAAGAGTGTTAGACATGAATATCAAAATGTAGAGGAAAGAGAGAAAAACAAAGAACAAAATATGAGAACATGAGTCGATTTTAAGTAATGTCATAAACGCAATTCGGAACTTACTTTTCTCGTCTTTTGTTTATGCAAAATTAATGAAATAGCGCGGTTTAAACTATAGATACGTGCTTCTACGTTTAGATGAAACCTCGATTGCCGTTGAAGCTGAAAGTATATCTAATTGTTGTACGGAAACTGTTGCGCAACTTGTCTCGTACTGTTTATGTCTGAAAGAAACGTTGTTGCTATAGTATTTTTTATAGTTTTGTTTTAAATAACGGTTATTAGCGATTTTGTATGGATTATTCCTCTAAAGATTTTAGAATTTGTTTTGTCACTTATTTCATTATAGGCAGGCCAAAATACGGTGAGCCGTGCGGTGATGGAGTAAGAATACAATTCATAACACTTTTTTCTTGTCGGTGGGTGTCCTAAGAGATGACTAAGGATAGAACCAGATAAGTCAAAATCAGATAAATGTGAAATCCCTACAAGCTGACCGATATATGGCTGCAGACAAAACATTGCCAGCAGAAAAATTACATATTTAGGTTAAATAAGACTTATTATTTGCATATTACAAACCCTTAGTCATGTTTTATGACAGCTACGGGTAATATAGGGGGAGGTTAATTGTATTATTACTCCGTAACCACACGGATAAGTCTTATTTAACCTATAGATATAATTATTCTGCTGAAGATGTTTTGTCTGCAGCCATATATGGGTCGGCTTGTAGGACTTTTATATTTTCGGGCCGACTACTGATTACAAGGAACTCAGTAATGGTGGTCGGCTCAACGACGAAGGTGACGTGGATACGGGTGGGTTATGAGCCCGCGCGCGTCCTTTCGTCGCCACGGACGCAATGGACAGCGTGTGCTTACCATAGCCCACTTATAAAAAAAGGGGCTTTCATATTTATCTGTCTTTGACATCTATCGGCACAGATATAACGACATTGATATAGCTATAGATATACCTAACTATAGCCTTAACACATCACATGACCATGTCAATGACGACTTACTACATTAATTTACTACCATTCAATCCTGTATAATTTTTAACTCGAAATATTTTTGTGGATTTATGGATTGGATGGTTTCGAACCTTTTAAATGCTTTTTAATATCCATTTTTTGCGCTAGCGAATATAATACATACCGACTGGTAGCGACAATTAGCCCGAATTAGCAATCGTGCCTTCCGTCCCGAACGGATTGGGCGGGATCGGGCCGGACCTTTGCTCGTCCCTAAAAAAGTATCTAACGTTTAAATATATCATCATTGTTAAAGAGGTTCTGCCTTTTTTATTAGGATAGGCCATGATATGATTACACCTCGTTCAATCCATTCGGAGTTCTATTATGCCATCTGGGCGAGCCACTGGTACCCGTTCTTGTCATCAATTGCCCGTGTGTCAGGTTACCTTCTCGGGTACCTTATCGCATCGACGTGTCAGGGTCGTGACATTACCCTCATCCGAGCAGCCTCTCCTCAAGTGACGGAAAATATACATAGTAACATACATGTAACATACCCGGTTCAATCATCCACTGCCTCGTCGAGTGCGGTAATACGCGCAGGTACTCGCGCCGCCCGAAGCTCCAGTGGTTGGCACATTACCGTAGAGAAAAGAGATTCTTTCTACCCACTAAAGTTCTGGTTATTAATATTACAATTTGAATTACATTTTGCTACAATATTACCAACATTAAAACTAGAGTTATTATATGTGAACATAATATTTATTTTAGTCACTCATTAAAAACATTAAATTATGATAATTAAATATTTTATGACAATTTCTTAATTTAAAACATAATATTATGCTACCACCGGATCGGAACGCGGCCACACTGATTAAGATCCGGCAAGAGAACTGAAATGAAAAGTTCTTATAAGTTTTTTTAATATGCATGTTGGTTTGTGTGTAATTGGCGACTGTGTCAGGCTTATACATAAATTGTAATATTTTTACGTAAGAAATAAATAAATGAGAAATTTTACGGAATATCTTTCTACAATCTGGTTGTAAACATAGTCTTGCCGTGTTTCCTAAAATACATAGAATTATTTGTCCCGCATCTGAACAACTCCAGTCACGTCCAGTCGATGGTCAATGCCCAATCATTAGATCACATAAGACGATTGAGAGCGAGCACAGGGAAGGCTAGGCTACATGTCCCACAAAAATTACTATCATCATAATCATTATCATCATCACAGCTCATTTTCGTTCCACTGTCGGGCTCCAGCCTACTCCACAATAGAAGTGAAATTAACCTATTATATCACGTTGGTCAGACGTGTTGGTATAGGATTTTATATCGAGTTTTCTTTTCCGGCATAAATGTTGTCGTCTTTTACGACACCTAAGGGCAAGAAAAATAGTGGTGAATTGTATTCTTAATCCGTCACCACACGGATAAATTACTATAATTTCTAATCTTGGTGGTCGTAATCGAACTAAACGGAGCAGTATAGATTAATTAGAAAAATTAGAAAATAAAAATTGTAAAAGCAGCCAACGATAACTACTACCTTAATTCAATTGTAAAATCGGAGAAGGCAAACGGCAAAATTAAATGCAGTATAAAATTAAACAAATCAAACAACAAAGTTTCATCCATTGTGAAATCAGGCAAAGTTACTGCAGAACCGGCTCATTCCTGGGGAGTGCTCTGAGGAACTGTTTGACTTAAGTACCACCGTCACCGTTTTACCAATGTACCACTCGACACCGTAGCAGGGTTTATCCATTTCACCTGGAAACGTTATAGTCTTCAACTGTACGTTTCCAGCGATTATTTCTGCCACGTACGTGCAAGCTCTGGAATGAACTACCTGCTGCTGTGTTTCCCGAGCGCTATGACATGTTCTTTTTTAAACGAGGTTTAAGAAGAGCATTTTCTTCACGGTAGGCAACGGCCTAGCTGTACCCCTGGTATTGCAAAGTTCATGTGCGGCAGAATCACTTACCATCAGGTGTGCTGCTTGCTCGTTCGCCACCAACAGTAATAAAAAAAAGAATTAAATCTAATTATAAATTAATTATAAATTTAAACCCATTGTAAAATCGCAGCAAGCTAATTATAAATTTAAACCCATTGTAAAATCGCGCAAAGAAAACTGCTAAATTAAATCGATATGTATGTTGTGTTATATGGAGTTGTCTAACGGTGTCGACGCCGTTAAGTACGCTCGCTCAACATTTCATTTCTTCTTCCTATTACTACTTATTACTCACTAGCCAACGACTACATATATGGGCGTGGATATAATTGCTATTTTTCCAACCTTATTACGGTGACTATTATCTTTTCTATTAGATATTTATTTATAAGAGTTTGTCTAACAAAATGTATACAATAGCGGAGACTTAATGTGCTTTGGTGCTTATAAAATGATCTATTTAATACTTTCAAATTAAAAGAAGCCTATTTATACAAGACAAAAAATCATGTATGTTTAAGGTGCCGTTTGATGAAAGAAATATTGTTTTTAATCCAGTGAAATTGTAACTTCTATAAATTACTACTTAATTAGATTATTATGTGTATATTAGCTATTACGTATTAATTTTACTAACATTTAAATTGCATATATATATCCCAAGAGAATCAGACTGAGACAATAATAGAGTTTTCTTTGAATTTCATTATTACATATCTATCAGATATCCCTTTATATTTCAATAATATTTATCAAGAATAAAAATCTCTTCATCAAAATTTGAATTCACAATTTACGACGGTGTTAGTTGCACAGATGGCGTGATGGTAAGCACTTAATTTCGGTGATAACTGCAGTGAACGCCCATATAAGACACATTATAAATGACTGTTATAAGTTATTGATTTTTATAAAGTCGCCTGCAACACAAAGATTTAGTTCTTAATGTAAACGTATCTTTTGCATTTAAAAAGCCTTAATTTTATTTGGCTAATTCAACTTTTACTTTACATGTAAACCAAAATAAGAAAGTTACAAAAAGTTACTAAAATGTATTCGAAAAGCTACTAAAAGGAATAAAGGTTAGTATTTCAAATATACTCTAAGTTATAAGAATGTATTAAAAGTTAGCAATAAAAAACTACTAAAAGGTTAAGTTTACCGTGTTAGTAGTGCCAACTAAGTAAAAAAAACTAACGAACTTGACAAAACTTATCATCATCATCATCATCTCAGCCCATATACGTCCCACTGTTAGGCTCGGGCCTCCTCCGTAATGGAAGGGTCATTGACCTCGTATACCACGCTGGTCAGACGTGTTGGTATAGGGTTTTATTTCGAGTTTTCCTTCTCTCGCATAGATGTTATATGCGTTTTATATCCCTTAGTCGTCTCGTACGATCACCCACGGGCAAGTTAGGGGGTGAATTGTATTCTTACTTCGTCACCACACGGAAGACAAAACTTATATTTATAGTTAAATAAGAATTTAACATTCCACTTTTTATATCTTGATTTAACGGAGTCTAGAGTCTATAGTATAATAACGTAATAGTGGCATGTAAACGAAGCGAATTACATGCTTGCACCCATCACATTGTAATAATTATCCGCTCGTAAATACTGTAGTTTGAGACTCTGTAATAGTGTTACTAGGTTTATGGCATTCCTGAGCTAGTTACGTGTGCGCACCTACAAAAGATATAAACGCGTTCGTCATTCGATTAATTTGTAATAAAAATAAATTACAGTCGATTAATTCTTAACGAATTTAACGATTATAATGTGGTCACCTCCTTATTCTGCGAGTTTCATCTATACCAATAAATAAAATTGGAGTGTATGTTTGTAATGTCAAAATAATAGGCTTTTTTCATGCTCACACGGTTATTTGCATGACACCTATGCCTAAAATAGCAATTAAAAAATTTTTGTCTGTCTGTCTGTCTGTTTGTTCCGGGTAATCTTCAAAACGGCTGGACTGATTTCAAAAATTCTTTCACCAATGGAAAGCTATAATATCAGGGCGTAAACTAGGCTATATTTTATCCCGGTATTCCCACGGGAACGGGAACTACGCGGGTAAAACGACTATAACCTATAACCGAAGCGAAGCGAGGGCGGGTTGCTACTAGCAACATAACAACATAATAATAGATCACATCACTGCAAGAAAAAGATATGATTCATGTAACAAATTTGAGTTTTCTTCAAAGAAAATCTTTAAAACCTCTTTTAAGCACAAAAGGCCCAAAAGACTACTTCTCCTACATGCTCCCGCTACAGTTGACTTTTACGGCTCACACGAGCATGTAGAATACCTACCTACGTAATATACATATGTAAAGTAGCTACAAGAGCAAGGTGATGATAAATTAAAAAAAAATAAAAGAATTTGATAACCGTTTCTAAATTCATTCATCCATCATCATTTCAGCTAATACATGTCCCACTGCTGGGCTCGAGCCTTCTCTACAACGGGAGGGAAATTGACCTTACTATACCATGCCGGTCAGAGAGGTTGGTATAGGGTTTTGTTTCAAGTTTTACATATCTTGCATAGTCATATGCGTATTATATCCCTTGGTCGTCTTTTACGACACCCACGGGCAAGATAGGGAGTAGTCAACTGTATTCTTACTCCGTCACCACATATAGAGTGGTTGGTGTAAAAGTGGTTGATTTGTTAACGACTAGCAACCCGCCCTCGCTTCGCTTCGGTTTTAGTCGTTTTTCCCGCGTAGTTGCCGTTTCCGTGGGAATACCGAGATAAAATATAGCCTAGTTTACGCCCTGATATTATAGCTTTCCATCGGTGAAAGTATTTTTGAAATCGGTCCAGCCGTTTTCAAGATTACCCGGAACAAACAGACAGACAGACAAAAATTTTTAATCTGTATTTTAGGCATAGGTGTTGTGTAAATAACAGTGTGAGCATGAAAAAAGCCTATTATTTTGAAATTACAAACAGACACTCCAATTTTATTTATTGGTATAGATAATTTTATATGGTTGACAAATAATCAAAAGTCTCGTTTACGTAGCCGTAGGGGGAATAGACAAAAAATACGAATGTTAAAATCAAATAATAAGAAATGAACCGCATCTTTTTAATCTTTTCAATCGCCTATGGCGGAAGATAATTTAGTAGTGTTAAAACGATTTTGCATTAAATTAATTACGATTGAATGTTCAAATGTCAGTGCCTATGCCAGTGTCATCTGTTCGATTCCCAAGCAGGAAGGTGCTTTTTGCGATCCACAAATTGTTGTCCTGAGTTTGGGTGTAATTTGTGTCTGTGAAATTATATTTATAAAGTCCCTTTACAAGGATTATTTACTTAGGGCATCCTAAAAAACAAGAAAGGAAGAAAACCTTTATAGACTACAAGCCCATAGAAAAAATTAACCTGTGAAATGAACCAACGTGAACAGAAGGCTGTTACTATATCATAAAATAACTGTGAACGCTATGCCGTCATTTCTGAGCGGTACAGGTGAGTACGTGAGTAAATGGAATTTTTCTCAGGTACAAGTGAGAAATTACGACTAATTATTAATATACGGCTTTTTTATAGCTTATAAATGATTAAAAATAAACGTCGAAAAACTTAGTGCCGTACTAAAGTGGTGGTACCGGAAGTTAGTGTAAATTTTTAATTCGCCGGATACTTCTAAGCGTTATTCACGTTGGTTTATTTCATAGGTTAATTTTTTTCATGGCCTTGTAGTCTATTAGCGGCAAAAGAAGTAACAAAAAAACGTCCTCTATAACGGGAATTTAGTTTGACGTATAGATCAGAGGACTCGGTACATGGTTTTACATTTTTTTTATGGGTGGGCTATGGTAAGCCCACACGCGGTCCATTCCGTCCGGGGCGACGAAAGGACGGTGCGCGGGCCCATAACCCACCCGTATCCACGTCGTCGTCGTTAGGCCGACCACCGGAGCGGAGTGACTTGTCGTCAGTGGTCAGCCCGACATGGTTTTACATGCAGATTTTTTCTGGCTATAATTTTGTCATCAGTTTTTAGTCGTCTTTGTGACAAATACTTGTACATTTATTCAGTCCTCATACGAAAAATAAATTATAAGTGTTATCTTACCTAATTATTTATCTATCTTGATTCTCGTCTAATTTTTTCAATTATTTTAAAAGCATAAAGACTTATTATTTAATAAGCCATAAAAACCAAAATAAAATCATAGTAACAAAAAGTGACAATTGACCTACCTTGCACAGTCAGACGTGTTGGCATAAGGTTTTATTTCGAGGTTTACTTCTCTTGCATCGATGTTATCTGCCTATTAAGCGTCTTACACTACACCCACGGGCAAGAGAGGGAGTGGTGAATTGTATTCTTACTCCGTCACCACACGGAAAATATTGACCAAATAGTCATACTAAAATAGTAAATCAAATTCTTAGGAGATCATATCACTAGTGAATTTGATAATCGCTCTTAACAACAAACAAAGTAAGAAAAAGAAAGCATTTCATCGTTATTTAATAGGCGTCCGTTTGCCATGAACGTTTTGAGTCACACTTATGAGTCATGACCGACGACAACATTTCACTTCGTTACACATTCAATGATTCATGAAATATGCCTGTGGTTGTTCTACGTATGGATAAAATTGAAATTATTTATGTTATTCCCTTTCTCCTGAAAGTAAACTTGTATATAATGATTTCTGATGTTTACGTGAGCATTACAAATTGTAAATAGCATTCAAAAATCAAATACAAACGCGATACAATCCGTAAAGTATCCGTAAATGAAGCAGCTACCATTGTTCAACACAGTGGTAGTTGGCAATATTGCTCTAGTGTTATCATATTCTATTAGGTCTAAATGAAATTAAATTGCGGGTGACGGACCAGAGAATAGCCCGCCACCAATAGTATCGGCAAGGGAAGAGCTCCGTCGGGCCGACCAAGGATGTCAAGGGCGTCAACCGGTGCAGCGGTCGATTTAATATGATATGTTGGGAATACGATATGTTATGGGGCCGCACGCCACCTATCTATCGCCCCGAACAGATTGGCCGGGATGTGTCAAAACCATAGCGTACTACAAAAAAATGTGATTAAGTTCTTAAAAATCACATTCAACGAAATTTAGTAACTAAAGAAAAACCTATTAAGAAGCTCTGAGTAATACTGCGATGCTATAACGATCATTTCTGCTCATAAAACATTGCAAAAGAAAAGACAAGTCAGATTTATGTATGAAATAAAACTTTTTATCGATTTTTACATTTGATTTTGATGTTTAGGACATTTTCCCGCGATCATGGACACAGAAGAACTGCGTTCTCACCTACCTGACCATAAAAATACTATTTTTTTCAATATATAATATTCGCATCCATCTGACCACGATCTCAACCCATATATATCCCACTGTTGGGCCCCGGCCTCTCCGCAATAGAAGGGAAATTGACCTACTATACCACGCTAGTCAGATGTGTTGGCATATAGGGTTTTGTTTCGAGTTTTACTTCTCTTGCATAGATGTTATATGCATATTGTATCCCTTGGTCGTCTTTTACAACACCCACGGACAAGGCAGGGAAATTGTATTCTTATTCCATCACCGCACGGCCAATATTCGCATAAACATGAGCAAATTAAGTTTATTTTAATAGAAAGTGACTAAAAAGAGCGTAAAACAAACAAGTTATTAAAACATATCAGTTTTTATTCATTACTAGTTAACTATATATCATAATATTTAACTGAACCAAACCGACTGCGACATTGCGAAAACATGCAGTCATTATAAAAGATTATTCAACGTCTATCACATTCAATGTCGCGTAATCTCGCGGCTAAAGTCCGTGCATGAGCGGAGGAGAGGTGCACGTGAAGGGGGAGTTGTGGGAGAAAGTCTGACAGACGCGACGACGCCGGATTGTAGCCGCGGTCACTACGTGTCGGTAACTAACATTGATTGTTTAAGAAATGATACTCGTATATCAATGTTTATTAACCGACCTATAGTTTTTTTCGGTTTTAATAAATTGTTATGCAAACCGTCCATAATTGTCATTGATAAAATTAATCCTTGTAGATATCATTATTTTAGCTCATATACGTCCCACTTTTGGGCTAAAGCCTCCTCTACAATGGGAGGGAAATTGAATTACGCTGGTCAAACTTGTTGGTATAGAGTTTTATTTTGAGGTTTCTCTTGTATAGATTTTGAATGCATATTGTTGTTTACGTTATTATGATTTTAGAAACTTTTAGTATTCTTTTTTAATGAGTAACGTTGATCCCAGCAGTTAAAAATATTTTTACAAGTCGATTTAAAGACGGCGCTTCATTTAGGCATTTTTCTTGGTTGATCAATTCTCAGAATATTATTAGGTATATATTTGTAAATGTGATAATCTGTTAAATTTTGGAGTTTGGAGTCTGTCTCTCCTATCCTTTAAACTTGTTGAGGAAAATAATGACTGCTCTATTAACTAACTCGTAATCGCGTGCTACTTGGAGAGTCTAGTGCAGCAGTAATCTTTTCGAATTATATACTGTCAACATGAAATAAGTTCAGATTGAAAAGGCATCAAACTAGTACTAATATTTACTTAATATCAACATTACTTTCCGTGTAGTGACGGAGTAAGAATACAATTCACCACTCGCTATCGTGTCCGTGGATGTCGTAAAAGACGACTAAGGGGTATGATACGCATATAACATCTATTCAAGAGAAGAAAATACGGAAGGACTGGAAATAAAATTGTCTGTCCAGCATTATATAGCATCGATCACTGAAGTCAAGGAACTCTGCACCGGTGGTCGACCCAACGACGAAGGCGACCTTGATATATCATGCATTTTTTTTTTTGGGGGTGTGCGTGCTTACGCCTCTCTGTCGCCCCGGACGGAGTGGTGCGAGGAGTGCGCCAACCTTAATTCACCCTCAAAAAAAATAGCATGATATATCAAGATCAATTTTCCTCTCATTGTGGAGGAAACTCAAGCCCAACAGTGGGACGTATATAAGCTGAAATGATGATGATCATAATTACAATACTCTTATCCTAATTAGTTGGGGTCGACGCAGTATGTACTCGATTTCCATCATACGTATTGCAAAATTCATTGGCAATTGTTTTATCACCGGCTGCCTGGCTGACTTAAACTCTTCTTTGGAATATATTTCATTACCAGACGCCTTCAGATAAAATTAGTCCAGATTGATAAAGTACTAAGTAAATATGTTGTATACAATATTGAAGCTTAAAATATTGATCGCCGGGATTGCCGTACTTTCTCACTTTGCGACGATGTTCCAATCTTTAATTGCAGACAAAATGTAATATAAAACTAGACATATGTAAACAAACATCCTCACGAGTCTTGATTTGATTTGCTTGGAGAATAAAATTTAATATAACTTTTTTAAAGTCTAGAGATATAAGACTTTAGATATACCGAGTTTGGCCAAGTTGAGGTACAACGTTCTTGTTAAAAACAACACCTCAAGCTAAGGAATGAATTCTTGTGTCAGGAAGGATTTCAAAATTAACAGACAAATTATATTCAGAATCAGAACAATCGCTTGTAGATCACACAAAGGACAACCCCACGTGGTAACACTCTACACTGAAGCTCACTACCTAATCATGTCATGTTTTCAAGCTGTTTATATATTACGTAAATAGGTGTCTATAATTTAGCTAAGAAGCTTCTGAAGAGTACCTATGTCATTAGTTACGTGATATTGCCCGAGGTACAAAATGTGAGTGCCTATAATATGAAACACCCGTTTGCGCCTCATATTGCCTCAAGCTACGGCTGTCGGCGATATCTATGATAAATAAATTATAATTTTTCCTTATACATTTATGAATCGGCGATTAATGCTCTCTTCCGTTAAGCGCTGGTCAAAGTAAAAAGTGTTATAAGAATTATTGCTAATTTTTGAACTAGTAACTTCGCTGCTTTCAAGAATTTTTGTACGATTTTAAGCATCTTTATAATCTCAGTCCATATACGTCCCAATACTGGGCTCGGACCTCCTCCACTATAGGAGGGAAATTGATCTACTTTACCACGCTAGTCAGACGTATTGATATAGTTTCATTTCAAGTTTTACTTCTCTTGCACAGATAATAATATATGTATATTTAGTCCTTTAGTCGTCTATTACCACCAGAGCTGGATTATCTATAAGGTAGACTAGGAAACTGCCTAGGCGCCCCGCATTGACTAGAGCCCCGAGCGTGCGCCAAAAAAAAAATGTTTCATCGAACGATTTTTTTTTTGAAAATTTGTATACTGCCTCAATATTACCTATTCCTTTTTTTATTACTACTGGTGGCAAAAGTAATTGATACTCCAGCTTATAGACCTTGGATCAGGGATTTGAGAATTGCATTGCCTAGGGTAGGGCCCCTGATAGGTTTAATCCGACCCTGATTATGACACCCACGGGTAAGATAGAGTGGTGTATTCTTACTCCCTCACCACAAGGACTAACATACCTGTTTATAATTAAAATATAAATTGACAGAATATCCAAAGCATGTGAGTATTTAACACCGTGAGCTGAAACTCGGTGAAAACATCACATGCGGCACGCTCGCTGAAAGTGAATTAATATGTAAAAGAGACTATACTCTGTAGAGACGCGTCACACATCGGCTCCTTAATATGTGTTCAATGTTCTCGTGTTTGAACAGGTGTGTACTGGCGTTTCATTTACACTAACATCCGGAATGTTGCAGTTTATTATCACTACTATTATTTTAAGTTATGTTTAATTTATTTATTGTGTTATAAATCCGTGTGGTGAGGGAGTAAGAATATAATTTATCACCCCCTCTCTTGTCGGGTGTCGTAAAAGCCGCATGCGTGCCATGAGCGGCAGCAACACTTACCATCAGGTGTACTGTTTGCTCGTTTGCCACCGTTTGCAATAAAAAAAAAGACAACTAACGGATTAATTATACATTTAAGGTCTATGTAAGGGAAGGAAAACCTTAAATAAAACCTTATACCCACCCGTCTGACCAGCGTGGTATAGTAGGTCAATTGCCCTCCTATTGTAGAGGTGTATTATGAGCTGAAATAATGAATGACGATGATAAAGAAATCTTTATTTTCATATGGGTAAGAGTTGTAAAGATATTCAATTTGTTGGCTATCGCCTAAGTATATTCGGTCCAACTGTCTGGGGTGATTAAAAGGACGGCGTGTGGCTCTGTGACCTACCGTGAGCCTTTATGGCGCTCTTTGATTGGCCCACCAGCACTTTATGTACGTATTAGAAGAAGTCAAATTTTATGACATACATATATGTTTGAATTTTTATTAAACAATTTATTACAGAATTAATAAAATATTCCAAAAACTATAACATTTTGTATATAAAAGGATCCATTAATTGAAAGTCTTTTTAAATAACCATCTTTCATCTAAGTTAATACGAGAATAAAATAAATTATTTTTCAACAATACAAAATATTCTTTCCCTCCTCACGCTAATATTTTTTGATTATAGATTTATCATCCTCATAGATACAGGTTAACATTACATTGTGTAGCCATCCTTTCATTGCCCGTGGAAGTAAAAATTGATTCATTAGTCACCGGGAAAATAGGCAACTTCTTGAGCAGCATTCTTCTTGAAAATTTATAACATCAACCGCAGTGGTTGATGTTATAAATTTTTGAAAATGTGTCTGCCAAGCATTGTAATTATGACATTATTATAATTGTAGAGGCCTGTGCCTAACAGTAAAGACGTCGATAGTCTAATAAATAGATGATTTTATTACACGAAACCAACACTCTTAGGTTAACTCATAGATCACAGTCGAACTATTCACATTTAGTCTCATTCCGTTTCCTAAATTTATCAATCAAAATGAAATTGCACCTGTTTTCGATCTCATTAATTAATATATTTTATTTTTCTATAATACATGTTTATAAAATGATTGAATTAGGTATATATCATTAAAATTTACAAGCCATCTTATTAATTACACATTTACAGGTTAGACTAAAAGCTTAAGGCGTTTGGACTTAGCAACGCGTTGATGTCTTTTGTACTGATACATCCGATCAAATTATTCAACTTTAATACGGATTAATTGTTTAAAAAATATTGTTTGCGAAATGTCAAAACGCGATGTGTTGTCACATGGAGTTACCGAGCGGTTGTATCATAGCCGTAGTGGCGACTTTCGCGCGGTCAATAACCTCTTAGAAAGCACCTCACTAGCCTGAACCATTGGTTAATAAATAGTTATTATCGGCAACACTAATACGTTTGTCTTAGCTTATTGTATAATATCTGTCTTATACATATTTTTCTATATGTTATAGATGTAAGAATAAATTGATCACCATTTATTTCGTTCCCATGGATTGTTGAGATAGAAATGAGATAAAAGTTGTAAATCACACACAACTTATTATAAGAAAAGTATACCTTGATACATTTCTATTAATCCATATAACGTAATTTAGTAAGTAAATTTACCTTTGATTACGCGCCTGTATATACTAATAATACTAATAATATGTAATACTTGTGGCCTACTGCGCTATATTAGCTGAGAAAGTGAGAAATAAAAAATACGAAAAAATCCAATCATATTGACTTATATTATCATCATTTCTACTTATACACGTCCCCCGGTTGAGCTTAGGCCCCCTCCATCCTGGGAAGGCAATTAAACTACTATACCATGCTGGTCAGTCGTGTTGGTATAGGGTTTTGTTTCGCGTTTTCCTTCTCGTAATAAGTAAATTAAGTTTAAAAAGAAATGGGACTCGGGAATATTTATTTCTTTTTATTTATCTATATTCTCCTCAGTTCACACGTTCTACTGTCTATAAGCCTTCTCTAGTGTGGATGGTAAACTAGGTATATTACGCTGCAAATACAGATGAAAATATTTTTTAAATCAATTTTTATCTCTCTTGTAGTTAATTGCAATATTGCATGGTGGAATATTCCACAAAAAAAAAAATAAAAAAAATGGTGGAATATTGAGTAATATTTCATGGTCTATTATCATACTTTTTAACCGACTTGAAAAAAAGGAGGAGGTTCTCAATTCGTCGGAAACTTTTTTTTATGTATGTTCACCGATTACTCAAAGACGCCTGGAACGATTTGCAAAATTCTTTTTTGTTTGATAGGGTATACTTCTCAGGTGGTCCCATAGTTATCATCATCATCAGATCATGACCTGATGGTCATGATCTGATGATGGTATCCTTGACAAATTGGCGGCATTCTTAAAATTTTATAGACAATTTTAACGTTTTTAGTTTACTGTATGAAGTCGGTTTTTTTTTTGTTAAAAATTATAATTATGTAGATATATGTTCCCTTGTGAGCAGTAAGAATGCTGATATACTATATTCTTCATTCGTTATCATATAGACATCTTCTTCTAGGTTTTTTTCCCTAAATTTGTCGCAATATTAATCTTGTTTATATTTTATAAAGGGTAGCAATATAATGTATGTAGCAACTTAGGTTTAAGAGAAAGAAAACTCGAAATAAACCCTATATCAATCAGTAAATCCATTACCATCTTATTCCGGAAGAGGCTCGAAGCTAGCAATGGCCATATGAGGTAAGATGGTGATGATTAGACCACGAGCCTCCTCCAAAATAGAATAGAAATGGCTACTATACTAACTTTAGCGTCATTAAACGGATATAAAATAAATATATTAAAATATCATTATTTCAAGAAAGATGTGTGCATCGTGATTCATATAAGAATTTCAAATTAAAACTACACTGTGCTAAGATTAAAATTCAAATTATTTGAAGTTTATTCTCACTAGACATTCGGCGAAATTATTATCTAAAATATTACTTCTTTCACTCAAAAAAATTATAATTAATTTAATCCAATTACTATAAATGGCTTAATAAGTTAATTATATCTTTATAATATGATTATATAAGGTAGGTAATAGTATCTTTACTATTTGGATAGCAACTACATATTTGCGAAATCAAATCGTTATTCACTTTTCAAATTAGTCTAATGTCTGTTTTCACTGATACTTAAATTTTAGATACATTTATGTGTAATAAACATTAATGTTATATATTGAAGTAATGAAAAACATTTTTCCCCTTAAATCTAATAAAAAGTACAAACATGAGGCGTAAAATAACCGGGAAAGTGCGAGTCGGAGTTGCGCACGAAGGGTTCCGTATCATTTTCTATAAAAAGGATAAAAAAAATCGCGTTTGTTGTATGGGAACCCCCTTAAATATTTATTTTGTTATATTATTAGTATTTGTTGTTATAGTGGCAACAGAAATACATAATTTGTAAAAAAATCAATTGTCCAACAATCGCGGTTCTTGAGATACAGCCTAGTGACTGACAGACGGATGGACAGCGAAGTCTTCCTAATAGGGTCCCGTTTTTACCCTTTGGGTACAGAACCCTAAAAAGGCTATTGGAAATAGCGCTGAATTTCTGCCAACACCTGGTATATACATATATTTTAAAAATAATTATCAACACTTAACTAGTACCTGAATATACATTTGTGTATGTGCGTGAGTGTTTGTATGTGTGTATCTGTGTAAGGATAATTATTGAGCGATATAATATCCCTTCATGATCCTCACACTGCTTTGGTTGAGCCTCCTCCACAATAGAAGCAAAATGGACTTATTATACCACACTGGTCAAATGTTGATGTAGGGTTTTATTTAGAGTATTTCTTCTTTGGAATAGATAATTCAAAAGAAGATAGATAGAAAAGAAGATAAAAGATAGATTATATGCACATTATATCTCTTAATCATCTTTTCTAATGCTCACGGAAAGAGCGAGAAGAAGTGGTGGAATGAATCCTTATCTGTCACACGGAAATGAATGACACCATGACGTCAATCAACTTTAGTGTTATGTCATATATATAATATCAACGTCGAGAGTCTTCTGTCTACAGACGCGAACCAATCCGTCCTAGGTAGTACCACACTGAACAGAATATCGACGTCTGAATAGTAGTAATTTATTACTTTGTTTGATGAGCGAGAGAACGGGACGCCCAAGTTTCTGAGGGTGTTTACGTGTGGTGAATTTTGGTGCTGTTTTTAGTATCAACGAACCTCATCGCACACATTCACACTCCCTTTACTTTACTCACGGCAGGCAGCGACGAGAAAATGTCTATGAACGGAACGGCATCATCATTTACCATCAAATGTACCTACTATCCTCCTTACCTTATTCTTCGTTTTCCATAAACAGAAATAAAAAGATACCTTACATAATTATGTAGGCATAATTATGATACTTGAGGAATTCCTCAAGGAGATCTAACTATGCGATAAAACTTTATTATTTTGATACACGTACAAAAATACATTTAAAATAGATGCATTGAAAATCCCAGCTACGGCAAAATTGTAATAACATTTTCTTCTTCTTCTTCTTTTTCTTAGTTAATGGCAATGAGCTACAATAATATGAGCTATTGGTGCCAGTGTCGAGTATGTTGATTATTATTCACGTCTTTAGTCTTAGTCTTTCAGTCAGTCGTTAGCATGACTTGGTGCTGATACAAGTCATGCGTCTCAGGAAATTTGGGCAGAATGTCAAAATGCACGTAATTCACTATTATATCATTTTCACTACATTTCAGAATTTTATCTGCATTATATTACATAAAATATCAGCAAAATTATTGAATATAACACTTTAAAACACTAAAATAATGAAAAGAATATAAAAGCGCTACATGACATTTTGACATTCGTGTCAAAAGTCCAATAACATTTTCAATCGAATGTCATTCATTCAAATGTCATTGGCCTTTTTTTTTATTTTTTTTTTTGTGAAACATCATTGGCCTGAGGATACCATAAAAGTCAAGACAAGTCGACTAAACATTTGAGCAAATTTCAACACAATTTGCTTAAAATGTCCATTTTGATGCAAACTTGTTATTTTTTTATGACATATTTGTACTTTATTTACTTCGACCTGCGATAACGCCAAATAACTTTGCGAATTATTCATAATTATAAACGAGATTGGCTTTTAAAAAATAACTATAGCTATGCTAAGTGCCATCAATTTGAGACATTATTATTTGAAAGCAGTTTGTTTAAAAAGAAATTCATAAATATTTAGGCCTAGTGCATTTGTAGTAGACAGACAAATTCAAATCAACCAAAACCAACCAAAATCCACCAAACCTTTCAACTATAACTTTCTTCCTGATATAAATTATAATTATACAGTTAAAAAAGAAAAGAAAGACTAATATTATTCATAATCACGAAAAATATCCGGTCTTGCCTACTTTGGGCAGGATTTTTCATAGCCGATGTACTTAGCCAAAGGATGAATTACTAGCGTTTAGTATCTATATTGAAAACCATACATATAGAAGATGGAGTATAGCGGTGAATAATTAATTTTTTAATTAATTAATAACATAATAAATTTTAATTAATTTAACGGCACGAACGAACAAAACAAAACCAAATCGGATTATTAAATCCAACCATTAATACGGACAATTAAATCGGATACAAGATCTGACAATTAAATCAAACTAAGATTCAACACAAGAAAGGATTTTCAAAACCATCTTAACAAATATAATATTTGTGATGTGTACTAAGCAGCTGCATCATTATTTATGTAGCAAAATAGATACTTATACTAATTTAATACTTATATTAATTTGATATTACTATTAAGAGATTTTCTGTGAAAATTATTTCCTCGTTTTAATAATATTAAAATTTAAAGAAAAAGCAATGCAATGTCAGTCACACCTACGTATGGAAACAAATATTCTACAAAATTGTCTTCGTTGTTTTTATTATCATTACAAAGGCTTTTGTTTTAAAGTAACACTTTCTATATGAAATCTCACAGACGCTATTTTGTGTAAAAAACGATAAATTTAAAATTTTCTCCAACTTGCATAATAGATTTTAATTCATTTCGCTACAAATTTCATTACAATTTACAGTTTAAATACGATCTTAAAATTATCAAAACCTTTGTTAAAGTATGAAATTAATGAATCTTTATGTGACATATATGTAGTGAAATTAAACTATTTTTACGAATTTTAGGACGTTTTAATTCCTTTTTACCATTGTGACAAAACATTATAGTTTTAATATCATACTAGCAACCCGCCCTCGCTTTGCTTCGGTTTCAGTCGTTTTACCCGCGTAGTTCCCGTTCCCGTGGGAATACCGGGATAAAATACAGCCTATGTTACTCCCTGATATTATAGCATTCCAATAGTGAAAGAATTTTTGAAATCGGTCCGGTGGTTTAAACGTGAAAGCGTAACAAACATACAAACCAACTTACTTTCGCAGTTATAATATTAAATAAGGATCCATAGTAATTCTTAAACTCACCACTGTCAAGTTATGTTTTTCAGCTTTTTAAACTACCTTATCTGTGGCCTGCTTTTTGACTGTATGATTGAATAATGGTTGCTATTGTCGGGTGAGAGCATTGTCGGTAACAAATCAACATCATCATCATTAGTCAGCCTTTCGCCGCCTACTGGTGGACCTCTCTTTCACAAATCATCACGATTAATATGCTAGATGGGGAACACGCCGGTTTCCTAGTGAGAGCCTTACTGATTTTTGTCGGTTTTTACAACTACTACCAGCAACAAAGGGGTAAAGACAGTTGTATTCTTAACCCAAAGGAATCCCAAATAAATTATCATCATTATTATTACAGTTCATATACGTCCCACTGTTGAGCTCGAGCTGCCTCCACAATGGAAGGGAAATTGACCTAATATACCATACTGGTCGGATGTGTTGTTACAGGATTTTATTTCGATTTTTTTTTTCTTAAAAGTAACACCCGGCCCTAAATAAATAATCCTTATATACCGGGGGACTTTACAAACATATCATAACGGACACAAATTAAATCCAGACTCGGAACAACAATTTGTGGATCGCACAAAGTGTTGTCCTACGTAGGGTTTTTATTCTCTTCCATAGATGTTATATGCATATTATATATCTTAGTCGTGTTTTACGATACCCACGGGCAAGAAAGGGGGTGGTGAATTGTATTCTTACTCCGTCACCATACTTAAATAATGAAATTTAAATTGAATCAATAAATTAAAGTTTGAAGAGGCGATGTGGCGCCATCTGGCGACCCTCTGCCCATACAGAACAGTATCGAACGCGTTGTCTGCACGCGTATATATGTACTTTCGTTTTCGGCGTTCGGCTGCGGTCGATTTCACCGTCCGCCGCGTGGGTCAACAGTTAACGGTTATGTGAAGTAGATGCAAGACATAAGATATTATTTACTATGGCTTTAAATTAGAAAGATTATATAAAGTTGTCTGCTTAAACTGGTCATCTGTGACGTAACTAACTTATATGCATTTGAATGGAGTTATATCAATAGATTTTAAACATCTCGCGATTTGAAGGTGGCTTCGCGTATGTTTTGTGTATATTTATGCTTTTTATAATATTAAAAAGTCTTTAGTATAGTGATTTATGTCATCATCATCATAGCTCACATACATCCCACTGTTGGGCATGAGCCTCCTACACAAGGGGAGAGAAATTGACCTACTATCCCACGCTGGTGAATCGGGTTGGTATTGGGTTTTACTTCGAGATTTCCTTTTCTTGCATAGGTAGATGTTATATGCATATTATATCCCTTAGTCCCTTAGTGAAATGTATTCTTACTCCGTCACCACACGGATAGAAATTAAAAACTCTTTAACATAGTGATTTATGTATTAGATTGATAACATTGAGGGCCAGTTACAATTTTGTGTTAGAAAGAAAGTGTTGTTAGTAAGTTATTTCACTGAAAATAATTACGAATTATGCCAATAATAATAAAAATTATTATTAAGTCGAAAAAATAGATTGTAATCCATCCATCCATCAGCCCGTAGACATCCATTGTTGGACATAGATCTCTCCATAAAAATGTCACTCGGTAAGGTCCTGCGTCTCTTACGTGCGGAACGTTAAATTTGCAAGAGGTCGTCATTTTACATTGTAGGGGGTGTCCTACGTGGCGTCGTCCGATTTACTGTCGCTACCCTTCATACCCCATGTCGAATCCTTCTTCACCAACGGTTATGGGTTCGACATGCGATGTGGCCTGCGCATTGCCATTTCAACGTGCTAATTCTGCGGGTTATATAGCTTAAATCCGTTCTTCTACGGATTACAATAATCTATCTAGTTAAGTTGAGTTCTATTACATAAAGGTTACGCAGGTCTCAGATTTGTTTTAACAAGGTAAGACGTGACCTAAACTTTACGTACCTAGCTATCTCTTTATATTAAACATATAGAAAAACAAATTAGAACTGTGGAATTCTTAGGAGAATACCCTGTGACACAAATACTAAGTATGCGAATAGCAAACACAAAGTCTTTTTTATGGATGATCTTATGGACGAAAAGAGATGGTAACAATGATTGTAAACAGCTGTCACTTTTTGCTTGACAATTATTTTATTAAGGCAAGGTAAAAGAAAAATACATAAATAACAATTGATTTATCAAAGGCTCAACGTTTGTTAATAAAAAAAAACTAAACAAAAATATAGAAATATTATGTTAATAATAGCCAAATCAACAGACTGTTCTGTACAAATCTGAAAAAGAAATTAGAGATTCGCTTGATATCAATCGCAAAGGTACCTACTGGATTCAATTTGACTGCGCAGATGGTGTTGTAATAAAGATATTTTGTGCTATCCGCAAATTATTGTTCCGAGTCTGGTATCATTTTGTCTGTTTAATATATGTTTGTAAAGTCACTTGGAATAGAATAATTACTTCTTTAGTGCAGGGTATTGTGTTTTAAGAAAAAAAATGACAATCAAGAATGGCCTAGATGCCTTAGATTGTCAATTTTGCGTATTTTGATAAAAATATTTGTGTGAGCAGCCTAACGGATCACTCATTCTGAACATTCATTTTCATCAAAATTTGCTGTTTAGGAGTTTAATCACATACATACATACAGAAGAATTATATCTAACTAGCTGACCCAACAGACGTTGTTCTGTTCAAATAAAACGCCACCTACCGGGTCCAATTTTGAATGAAAACTATTCTCGAATTCCTTTGAATACGCACAAAAAATTTCATCAACATCCAGCCAGCCGTTGAGGAGGAATTCAGTGACATACACACGTACACAAAAAATGTATATATAAAGATGTGTAATAAATATTATGTGCAATAAATATTAATTTTATTGCAAATATTACGTATGAATAATTTTACAATCGATTAATAATACACAATATTACAAACGCTTTCGCTTATAATTTGTAACGATGAATCTTTTCCTTTCATTTGATTTCAATGCCGCGACGGTGGGTTGAGGTCGGGGGGAGATGAGAGAGGAATACCACCCACTGGTCAAGCGGGAGCTCATAACGGCATTACATTTTAGACCATCTTGGAAGCTATGGAATGTGGCCGCGCGAGTTATTGGGATTGTGGTACGGCCTTGACCGTTATGGAACTAATTTAAGAGTATATAGTAAATGAAATAGTACAACGTGAGTAGGTCGTGAGATAAACTGACATAGTGTTCAAAACGGCATTTTGAGATTTCCGTTTGATTTTTCACCAGGGCAGTTTAATACTATGCTTGTTTATTAGTTCGGTTTCTGTCTTATAAAAAAAAGCTAACGAACCAGACGAAGTTAAAAATAAAAAACCGGCGAAGTACGAGTCGGAGTCGCGCATGAATGGTTCCGTACCATCTATAAAAATAGGCAAAATATTGCGTTCTTTTTTTGTATGAGCCCCCTTTAAATATTTATTTTATTTTTAGTATTTGTTGTTATAGCGGCAACATAATTTAGGAAAATTTCAACTGTCTAGCTAGCTGCACTAGCGAATCCGAATCTCCAGAATCGAAAACCGAATCTCCAGAGATTCAACCTGGTAACAGACAGACGGACGGACAGACAGCGAAGTCTTAGTAATAGGGTCCCGTTTTTACCCTTTGGGTACGGAACTCCAATGAAAACGTAAAAAGATGATTTTCAAAACAATACAAATTATTTCATATAACTATTGGATTCAATTATAATTTCAAACCACAAAATTCAAGTTCAGCCGTAGCCGTCTATTAAGTGTTTTGTTTGAGTATTTTTCTTTGTGGTGATGGAGTAGGAAGTAGATGGGTGGATAGGGGATATAATGTACACATAGCATCTGTCTATTATTCTATGCAATAAATAGGTACTTACGGCTCGGGATACTTTACAAACTTAGCTTAACATATAATTAATGCAGCTGATGCCGCCCTAGCAGAGGCTGTGGGTGACCGGACCGCGGAGAGGTTAACCTCGGCGATCGGCGTCCCAGTAGGGGATGTCAACGGGAGAGGGTACTCCCTAGGAGTATTCTGTCGGGCCGACCACTGAAGTGAAGGAACTCTGCACCGGTGGTCGACCCAACAATGAAGGCGACGTGCTATAAGGGTGGGTTACGGGTGTGCGTGCTTACGCCCCTCTGTCGCCCCGGACGGAGGCAGGCGAGGAGTGCGTCGACGGTAACCCAACCAAAAAAAAAAAAAAATATAATTAACGAACACAAATTGCACACAAACTGTGCAATCATTTGTGGATCACAATCGTACTATTAAATTACTTTAATGAATTGTAATAATTTTGTTTTAATGGATCAAGATAATCTTTAAAACTTTGTGATAAACAGCAGCGCAGCAGTGGTATGTGTATTATGTCAGCAAATAAGGTAGAATTTGGTAATGTGCTGTGTGGTATAGGGACGTGAAAAATAATCGATTTCTAAGTTAATCGATTATTTTTTTGTAATAATCGATTTTAAAAATCGAATACCAAAATAAAAGAAATCGATTTAAAAGGAATCGATTTTTTATATAAAAATTAATCGATTATTTTAGTATTTGCTTTTTTGTTTAAATTTAAAATTTTCTATTATATAGAAAATAAATATCACTGTCAGAGTTCCTCTACATTAGGAAATAAATCTCAGATATCCTAAAAAAAAGGTCATCACAATCCTGTTGGGACAAGAATCGATTATTTAAAAATAATCGATTATTTAAAAATAATCAATAGATTTTTAGCAAATCAATTCATTTTAAGAAAATAAAAATCAATTATTTATTAATCGATTTCTCCCCTCCAAGTCACATCCCTAGTGTGGTCGCGGTTACGAATACTACCAGGGGAGAGTTTTTGGCGGGAATCTGAAGTGTCATGTGGTGTTCTTGTATTATATTCAATATCTTAGTGTTTTAACGCGTTATGTTAAATAATCTTGATGGCATTTTATGTAATATATAGCGACAGAACTACTGAGGTGTAGTGAATATGATATAAAACTGCTATACATACCTTTGTATTTCCACCAAAATTCTCAGAAGATACCCTTAACAGTGGCTATTACACTGTTGAGGGCGACACTTTGACTTACTGACAGACCATTACTGACATGAAGAAACTGAGAACTTGAAAAGATAATTATAACTCGACACTGGCAAAAATGGCTCGTATTTGTAGCTGATTGCCAAGACAAAAAAGAAATACTACCAGGCTTTACATTGTGCCGGGGTGTCGTAGAGGACGACTACGAGCTTTACATAGACCATGGTCAACTCCATCTGATGCCGTCTGGTCAACAATTTCCTATGGAGAGTTGACGTCAGGCGGCGTCCGGTCACAAAACTATTGCCAATAACTTTTACAATATTAGTATGAACGAAAAAGGATAGAATATATTGTGGCCACCGCGAGTAATTGGGGTAAGAGTATGCGATGATGGTAGGCAGAATTTGGTAGCAATGGCATATTGAACTGTGTAAACGACGCGGTCATAACAACTATTCATATAACAAAAATTATGTGTGATGTAAATTGCATGTAGTCAATGATATTATTTTTAACACGGAACTTCGTGAATAGGTAATAAAATAATAACATGAAATGGGTACTTAAGATACGCTAGCGAAATTACTGGCATATTTTAGTAGTCTAATTACTAACTTTTTTATAATTCTTACTATTAGGCCATAGGGACAATTTTTCGGAGGAATACAGAAAAACACTCGTCTTTGTTATGACTCCAAGTCTAGATCCTAATTTACTCACCTCAGACTATTGACCTCAAAAGTTTGATAACTAAGGTTGTCAAATGTGTATATAGGTTAATTAGCTCACCATTGCGGCACAAAGCTAAACATTTTTGCATAAAAGTATATGTTTCCATTTACCGTTAGTGGTAGGGTCACATTTCTGACAATATTTGTCTGCTGCAGCCATATAAGGACAGTCTTGACTTTGATAATAACCACTCGTAGAATATTGACTTCTGAGTCATAGCATACGACATCTTTTAAGTGAGTGAGAAAGCCGGTTACCAAATCAAAAAAATCTATTACATTCAGAAAAAGGGTTGATGTCACTTAAGGGTACAATTGTAAAAATAACTACAGACCTGAAGCAGCTCGAATACCAGGTCTGGTATAAGGCCAAAAAATGTCTGGACCTGAACGCCAAAGAGATAAAGCGAAAATTGAATGCTGCTTCTAGATCTAGTAAAGCTAGGTATTACCAGAGTCAAGGCAGAACATGTTGCCAGAATTGGCAGTCATCAGTCACTCGTCATAGCTGCCCAAGGTCACTTCTGTCAGTCCTAATCCCACCACTAAAGAAACAGGGTGGCAGTCTGGTCCATAGTGCAAAGCAGAACGGCGATCTTCTGACACAGGTTCCTTCTATCAAAGATACCATTCCCGAGAGACTCTGTAATTGGATCGCCATCTTTTTAGACGGAGTATAAAAGTCCTCGTCGGTGACTGGAAGCAGTTAGAACGCACATCACCCGGCAGCCAGGACAGTCTCCCAACTGTGTGTGCAGGCTGTTGGCATCACTTTAAACTTGCAGTCTTAACATATCCCCATGCCTGCAGGCTTAACATACCTCCAAACCTTTATTGTTTCCAATTATATCGGAATAGGACTGTAACTTATTGAAATGAAACCCCAAAGGGATAATACTAAAGTCCGATTAGATGGTGAAATTTGAGACTACTAATCCACATATCGTCATCTTCGTGACAACCGGGACCGACATCTTGACGTTCATGATTTTTGAAGAAGAAGATTTTTTAGGGCTCATAGGTATATGAGCTTCATCTCGACTAACACTCGTACTCGACTAGAACTACTTGCTCTTATGTCAGTGGAAGGATAATCTCACTCGGCTATAACTACTTACTCAGCCCTTTTTTTGGTTTGCTATGGTCTGGACACACCCTGCCCAATGTGTCGTGGATGACGAATGAGCGGCGGGCGGCGCCATAACTTACCATATTCCCTGCCCATTGTCATTGGGCCGACCTCTGCTACCGAATGACTGCCGTAGCCGGCCCAGCGGGTTACTCTTTCGGTTACCGTCCCCTTCGACACCCCGGCAATAAGACTGTGTTGCCGGTGCGAGACCCTCACGTGGGTGGCGGACTAATCCCTGATCCGTCCACCCGCGACCTCGGCTATACTTGCTTAGCCCTAGCAGTGGAAGGATAATTCCAGTTGGCTTTAGCTACTCAACTCACTCACGTCTAAAATTATAAGGCTAATGCTACTTGGCTATACGATTCGTTGAGGTCTAACCTTGGAAGTATATTGACAACCCTATTAAATGATGGCTAATTTCGTAACTAACCGCATATTGTGCTGGTATTTGCGGCTTCACCCGTTGGCCCGCTAACTGACGCGTGCAATGAATGTTAACGTGTAACGGAACGTCCGCCGGCCGTTTTCGTACGTAGACCGATAATAATAATTATTTAGGACAGTGTTTTAATTTTAATGCGTACGTATTAGACGCAATTGAGAACAATAATTAATTAGATCTGCGCAACGATTTTTGATGTTTACGCGAGTATTACACATTTGAAATAAAAATATTTTTTAAGAATTTTATAGCATTTGTATTTAATTTTAAGTTTCTGGACGTTGCAAATACTTGCCAGCGTTTATGGTCATGGGAGAACTACTCCTCCATAAATCAGTTTAACCATAAGATCTATATAATTTATTACGGGAATAATTTCTGCTGTTTATCCGAGTACTTAAGATTGTTCAGGATGTTAATTCTTGATGCTATGTTACACACTTGATGCTATGTACACTCGTTCTTGTAATGATTGTAGTATTTCTGACTCTCTCTCTCCTCTCTCTCTCTCTCTCGCAGACAAATTGCAAATAATATACTAATTACATATATTTTATTTACAGGTCTATTAGATACCCTGGATACGCAAGTCGATGCGAAGAATTGTCCGGGCACATGTATGCACACACTAGCAGCACTACTCTGCAGCAATGTACTGGAAGAGGTGGAGTGTCCCAGCCCTTCAATGAAGTGCTGTACGGAAGAATCTAGTAAGTTTCCATCTTACATCACAGAGGTTAATATGAAAGGAAGGTGAAAATAACAATTCTAAATAACGATACTAATTAAAATTCTAAGTAACTCAATAAGAACAAATCAGTAACTAAAGATATTAATGAAATCAATAATAATGAATTGCTAAATAAAGATACTATTGAACTCATTAATAACGAATCGCTAAATAAAAATACTTATAAACTCAATAGTAACGAATCACTTAATAAAAAAACTAATGAACTCAATAATAACGAATCGTTAAACAAAGATACTATTGAACTCATTAATAACGAATCGCTAAATAAAAATACTTATAATGAACTTAATAATAACGAATCGCTAAATGAAAATACTTATAAACTCAATAGTAACGAATCAATTAATAAAAAAAAAACTAATGAACTGTATAAACTAATGAATCGTTAAACAAAGATACTATTGAACTCATTAATAACGAATAGCTAAATATAAATACTTATAAACTCAATATTAACGAATCGCTTAGTAAAAAATCTAATGAACTAAATAATAACGAATTGCTAAATAAAGATACTAATAAACTCAATAATAACGAATTGCTAAATATAGATACTAATAAACTCAATAATAACGAATCGCTAAATAAAGATAATAATAAACTCAATAATAACGAATCGCTAAATAAAGATAGTAATAAACTCAATAATAACGAACCTATACCAATAAATAAAATTGGAGTGTCTATTTGTAATGTCAAAATAATAGGCTTTTTTAATTCTCAACCGGTTATTTGCACTATACATATGCCTAAAATACACTTTATATTTTTTAACACAGGTGCAAGTACGCTATCCTGACCTGTGGGCCTACTCTTGAAATCAACTCTAATTTCGAATCCGATTCAATTCCAATCTCACCAAGCTTATATTTGGTACTCTTAAACAAAATCGAGAATGAATTCTTCTTGTTTGCCGTTGTTATTTTCACCAAATGTGCCATATTTTATTACTTTAAAATAATAACATTACCGAACTTGATCACCACAAAGACGCTTTCTTGAAATTGTGCAACATTATCGACTTTAAACTACGTCAAAATCCCGTCGGGAGTAGCAAATATTTGACTTAATCGACGAGAGTGGAATTCATTTAGTTTAAAAAAAATCACCAAATTTGATTCCAATCGTGCGCTAGTGTCGCTTTCAAGAGTACCAAATTGCTCAATTTCCAGGCTGCGATTGGATTTATGATTGGAATCGAGATTCAAGAGTAGGCACACCGTTCCAAAGAATAAAGCACTAAATGTAGACACAGAATAGTTCTATTATTGATTTTAAAAAGTTTCTACTAATCCTATAATCATTTGATATGCAGATTACATCTATACAAGAGAAGGATAACTCGAAAGAAATCTTATCAACACGTCGACCAGTCTGGTATTGTAGGACAATTTTACTACCAATTATGGAGGAGGCTCGAGCATAGCATTGAGACGTCTATGAGTCGAGATAATGATAATGATGATTTTTAACAAGATGCAGTTCAGTTCTTAGATACACTAGAATATGACTAAGAACATGTTGATGTTTATATTTTACAGGTAACGAAACATTGGCAACGACATCACGGCCCTATCCTACGCGTCATACGACAATCGATGACGACGACTACGATGAACCCACCACTCTCCCACCAGCTGACAAATACAAAAACAGTGGTAATTATTAGGTACCCTACCATATTGACTATTAGGAATTTGTTTGGTAGATGTGATTTGATCAATTAAAAGCCGAATATTACGGTCTTGAACAAAACATAGTAGCTTGGATATTATTTTTGTAATTTAAATTAATTATGGACTTTTGTTATAGAAAATCGGTATCATTAGAAAAGCGATTATACTGTCTTGTGTTGCCATAATGATGATGTAGGTTACAATATAGTTAACACTAATTAATCAACGATTTATATTTTATACCAATATTTGCTATTGAATTTTAAACTAATCTTGTAATCTTTTCATGATTTTGTTAAATATAACTTTAAAAAAATAAACTTCAATAAAATTATATAAGGCATTGTCAATGTAAATTTACGTCAGATCTTAGGAAACCGAGTATTTGAATTTCAATTACCTGTGTGTGTTGAAATGTATAATTTATCCCCTTGTTTTTTTTTTTTTTTTTGTGGGTGGGTCGCGGTCGGCGCACCTCCGCACCACTCCATCCGGGGCGACAGAAGGGCTTAAGCACGCAACTCCCGCGACCCACCCAAAAACCACGTCGCCTTCGTCATTGGGCCGACCACTAGAGCAGCGTTAACTTGTCGTCAGTGGTCGGCCCGACGGAATACCCCCTATTGGGGTACCCTCCCATCGACCAACGTCCCCCCCTCGGGGAGGACGTCGGTCTTTCCTCACGCGGTCGGCCTCTCAGCGGGTGACGGACTAATCCCCGGTCACGTCACTCGCAGCCTCGGCTAGGGCGGCATGAGGCGCAGATAGTTGCGCCTACGCCGCCCCAGTCGCCGGCGGCGGATCTCCTCATCGAGGCTGCGCTCCTCGCGCAGGCGATCCGCCGCCTCCTTCCGCGAGATCACTGTCTCGCAGAAGGCTGCGACCGCGTCCCAATTCCCGACGCTGTCAACCATCGCCCTAGCGATAGCCGGCAGCGTCAGGTCCGTACCAATGATTGCGACGAGTTCACATCGCTGCACTGCCCAAGCCGCGCAGGCATCGAGCGTATGGCGCGCCGTGTCCTCGTCGCAATCGCAGTGGTGGCAGGACGGTGTACTCTCCCTTCTAACGACCCTGTGCAGGTATTTGGCGAAGCACCCATGCCCCGTCAAAACCTGCACCAGTCGGAAGGAGAGCACCCCGTGCCGCCTTTCCAACCACTGCATCAGCACCGGCCGGAAGGCCTCCACGGTTCACACCTCGAACCGAGGCCTCTCCAGCCGGACTGCCCAACGGGCAATGACGTCTCAGCGGGCGTCGACACGCCAGGCGGTGAGATCCCTTAACGAGACCACACCGCCCCCCGCTCGCACCACCGTCACCCGCCGATATAGTCCGGCGAGCATCTCCGCCTCCAGGTCCCACGGGGGAGTCCCGGCCAATAGGCACGCTGCCTCCGTCGCCACTGTGCGGTACCCGCGGATGGCCCTGACCGCCATGACCCTCTGTGGTCGCCACAGAAGGGCCCTAAGTCGGACGGTCATGGACCCCGCCCACACCGGTGCGACGTACAGGGCCATCGACCGGATGACCCCCGCGTACAGCCGTCGGCACGCAGCGCTCGGTCCGCCCACGTTCGGCATAAGCCACGATAGGGCGGACGCCGCGCCGACGAGCCGTGGAGCGAGCCTGCGGAAATGCTCCCGGAACCACAATTGCCCGTCGAGCACCAAGCCCAAGTACCTCATATGGGCCCGGATGCTGGTGTCGACCGAGTGGACGGTGATCGAGACGCCGATGGAAGGGCTCATATGGATAATTTATCCCCTAAACTAAAGGCTTTTACTTTCAAGGCTCTCTCTTTTGTTTAAAAGTCTTGAGTCCAAGAAATGTTTAGATCTCGCGATACAAGTGTGGAAAGAAACGGAACACAAAGCAGTCATAAGTACTAACAACAGAAGTGAAAACTTAAAACTGTGAACAAACAGTTGGTTTTTTAGGATATCCAAATTATTAAAATTTTAAAGTTAATAGTTTTTACATTGGGTTTGTTAGTTTTAAAATTTATTATCACTGATATAGTGATATTAAAGATTTATGATGTTTACGCGAGTATTACAAATTTTAAATAAAACTACTTTACGGATTTTATCGCGTTTGTATTTGATTTTTGATTACCCGACGTACGGGCGGACTGCCGCCGCGTGACCATGAACGCTGCAAAGTGTTCGAAACGCGATTAAATCCGTAAAGTAGTTTTATTTAGTGATATTAACATAGCTACAAATTTAGTATACACGTCAGGTGACCATTTCGATGAAGACTTACGTGAAATTACTCCCCACTTTAACCTACCTATAGCAGATTTTATTTAAAAAAAATTAGAAGATTATAAAGGAAGCAAAAATTAATTTATGAAACTGAAATTCCAGGTAATATCGCTTGCCCGGGAGTATGTGTGGAATCACGACTAACACAGTATTGTGAAGCATATCTCACTTCACCCGGACTTTGCGTCAAAGGAAGGCTGTGTTGTGTCTCTAAAGATGGTTACGGTGACCGTCCACCTTCAGATCTTGTGGTGCCAAATGAAAAAAGATATACCACAAAAAGACCTACTACTGCGGTAAGTAATTCTATATTATACTCTTTAGTTTTTTTTAGACCACAGCCTGTAGTACAGCAATAATCCTTGTGTTGCGGAGGACTTTATAAACATATAATTAACTGATACAAATTACATCCAGACTCAGGACAACAATTGCGGGATCACCTAAATTGTTGTCCTGCTTCGGATTCACCACTACGCTATCCGTCCAGTCGTTATTTAGACAGCGATCTGGTGTGTACCGAGTTCCTACCGATCACGATGAAGGCAAAGTTTCCTTTTAAATTTATTCATCTATTATTTTCTTTGCGTTTAATTTTTATTCACTATAATTTCGTCCATCCTCTCAGCTCATATATGTCCCACTGCTGGGCCCGAGTCTCCGCTACAGTAGAAGAGAAATTGAGGTAATATACACTAGTGGGACGCGTAGTTATAAAGTGTTATTTAGAGTTTTCTTTCTCTTGCATAGATGTTATAAAAACAATATACTTCTTAGGCGTCCTTTACGATACCTAGGGGCAAGAAATGGGATGGTAAATTGCAGTCTTACTTCGTTACACACGTAATAATTTAAACGTATTATTTTCTACGTGACGAGGGGATTGGAATAACGTTGTCGCCCCCTTAGGCGTCGTAAAATTTGACTGAAATTACACGAATGGCCAACATCTATCTGCTAAGAGACGTGTAACATCTTAATGCAATATGATATAAACCCCTCCAAAGAAGGACTGCGCAATTTGGTGATCACGGCGTAGGCTTGCGTTCAGCATTGCAGAAAAAAAGTTGAATGTTGATGAATATTTTACAAAAAAAAAATGCTTATTCATACTTACTATATTATTAAACATACCTAAGAGTTCTATTACTCATCACAGCCCACATACGTCCCACTCTTGGGCTCGAGCCTCCTCTACAATTGGAGGGCATTTGACCTACTAAACCATACGGGTCAGACATGTTGATATAGGGTTTCACTTTTTTCACGAGTTTTCTTTCTCTTACACAGATGTTATGTACATATTATATCCCTTAGACGTCTTTTACGACATCCACGGGCAAGATAGGGAGTGGTGAATTGTATTCTTACTCCGTCGCCACACGAAAAGAGTTCTATTACTAAAAGAATCAAATTGATTAAACTTTCTGTTAGTCTTCCCTTCTTCGTCTTTTTTTGTCGTCCTCTAGTTAGAAATTCATTCTACTGTTGAGCGCGAATCTATTTGCACATAAGATAAATTATCCTATAACAGAGCGCTGACCAAGAAAAACAATTTTTTCAAGTCTTCTTTCTCTGGTGATGTTTGCGTAAATCCCTTAATCTATTTTAAGATATTCAAAAGAAGGGATAGTGACTATTGTATACGTAGTCAGTCATCATATTGAGAAGTCTCCAAGTCTTTATTATCATTATCTTATGCTCGACACAATATGTACCCTTCTTCTATAATACATGTTGCAAAAGTTTTACGACTAGCCGCTTGCGTTACGTCAATCCTCATTAGTATAATTAAATTGTTGACCAGATGACATCAGATGGAGTCGGTCAAAGTCTATGTAAACGTCCTGGTCATCTTTTACGATATTCATGAGCAATGTAAGGGTTGATATTCGTAGCTGTCATCACACATCATCATCATCAAACATCAGCAATCTCTCAGTCTTACTTAATCCCCTCCATTTCAGTTAACTACCACACCAAAACCCAGACCCGGTCGAAAATGCCGTGGTGATTGTATCGCCGGTGGTTTTTTCTCGTTGCTCTGTGACAATGTGGACGAGGATGCTGTGTGTCCTGGTGAAGGTGTCTGCTGCATTACGGAGACGAAGTCTGAGCCTTCGACTAGAAGACCACCAACCAGGGTGCCTGCGGAGCCACTGCCTTGGGAGACTTATGTACGCTTGTCCTGGTATCGGGATCTTCGCCTGTTTTCTCCTTAATGGAGTTTTGTTTACCTAACGTAGCTGCAGATAGGAGGAGTGAGACGTACAATACCACCTTTAGGAATGGGGAGAGCCTAGTTCCCACAATACAGCCTTGCCACGCTACTGTAAAAGAGGCACAGAAGACGGAGATGACTTGTCGGACTCCAGTTTAACTGCCAGTCCAGTGCTAGAGGTGTAAAACTCCGCCGAGGACTTGACGGTAAATGAGGCCCCGAAAAGGCGAAGAGGCGTTAGAAGCTCCCAAGAATGTTTCGTGGGAAGGCTTCCGGTTTGAATAGGCTCCAAATGGAACAGCTGGTGTGGCAGACCCTGGCGCGGGATGCTGCCGCCCACGTTTTACCCGAAGACGAGGGTGGTAGTTGTGCCACACAGCCGTCCGAAGAGGAGGAGGGCAGCACTTCACTGCCGAGAACGTTGCTGGCTCATCGTCGTGAACTGCGACATCAGACCTAGCGGCGGCTCTATTAGTTAGGCAGGATACCCTCACCTCGCAGGTTCGCAAACGCCCCCGAATAAGAGTGGCAGCTCAGAGTCTGGACTCGCAGCCATCGGCACCGGTTTCGAGGGCAGTTGCACCATCATGCCTCCTTCTAAAATGACAGTTTCTCGTAGAGGACGAGAGGTCACGGTGGTGACGTCAAGGTCGGCGATTCCGTCGCCGATCGGCCAAGTGCGGGGGATTAAGGACCGATAAGCGGGTGAATGCGATTGCCGTAAGAATTATGATTACACTTGTGGACATCCATCTATCGGCGTGGCGGTTCCGGAGTCCGCTGTGGGCGGCGATTCCCGAAACTCCGAGGCAGAGACCCTGCAGGCTGAAAATGCCCATCTTACCGGCGAGGTGTCAGGCCTACAGAAAAATATAAAACTGGAGGAGAAGTTGTCGTCGGTGCGGAAGGTAGACCTCAAATTCGTCAAGCAAATGGCGGACTTTCGGATCTGGAGGGGGCAGCTGGCGCCGACCATATCGTCGACAAGTACTGACCCTGCTACCGCTCCCACTGTCCTCGCCGTCTCCGTTGGGCTGACTCGTACTGCAACGCGTCCATTTAAGGACCCAGCCCTTAGCAATGATCCCGCATTGGACGACGTGCCAGACCTAGCCATGCGTGCCATCACGAAGACCGTGGGCAAAATGTTCGAAGCATGAATGGCGGTTCTGGAAGCGAGACTGCCTCCGGAGCCCTGCTTCTGGTCGCCACTTGCTGCAGATAAGCTAAAGGTCATGCGCCCGTTGTTGAGCCCACGCAAACGGGGCCTGTCGCCAAGAAAAGTCACCACCGGGTCTTAGCAAAGCTAGATCGCGGCCACCGCCTGCAATTGCACCGCCGGCGACGACCATCACGGCTGCAACTGCGAGTGCTGTGTCCTGCATCTCTGCTGTGCTGAATAGAGCTGGCGAACAGCTGAGCACAGTCGAAAAAGTTACGGCAAGAGAAAAAGAGCAAAGGCTAAATACGCCGCTGGAGCCTCCGCTCTCCAGGTAGGAGCCGAGAATAAGAAGAGACCGCGCAAGAGGTTCTGGGCGCCAAAGATAGCGCAGTGGTCATCACTGTGAGGCGGCTGAAAACAGCCTCCGCTATGAGGCCATCTTGCGATGCCCCCAGTGGGACCTACGTCTTCATAATTTTGAAGCCAGGACTCCTAAGACCTGGACAGGGGCTTCGATTTTGGAGTTCCCTTGGATGGCGCGATGGTGCCAAGACGGTCGATAGCATGGCGGCCAAGTTGCGGGGTCTGTTTGCCGCGGAGGTTGGCCAAACTCATGAAGTGCGCAGTAATGCGCGTTGCGGATCTGGTCGACTCCATAACAGTGGACGTGGACGAGATCCGAGAGGCTATTACCACGAAAACCGGGTGGTCCTAAGACATTGTACGAGTCAGCTCTATTCGCCCTGGCACATCCGGGTAGCGTCGGTGCTGTTGGGTGCAGTGCTTGAAAGAAATGGTTAAGAAATTAGCCAGCTCAGGCATGCTCCTTGTGAGCTCCCGTTCAGTATGAGTGACCGCGCTGGAGTCCCAGCCTGCGAGGTGCTACAAGTGCATGACGGTCGGACACAATCGACTGACGTGCACTAACAACTTTGATTGCAGCGGTTTTTGTTTCCGTTACGGTCAGTCTGGACAGAAAGGGGCATTGCAGCGGCACCGGTGACCCTGGCCGCTCCTGTTCCTTTTTTTTTATTGGTGAGCTACGGAAAGCACACACGCCGTCCATTACGTCCGGAGCGACCAAAAGATGCCGCGCGAGAAACGCCGCCTTCGTCGTTCGGCTGAGTTCCTTGTGCCAGTGCCGAGTTCCTTGTCCTCGGTGGTTGGCCCGATTGAATTCTCTCTCGGGTACCCTCACCTCTCGACGTTCCTGTCCCGGGACGTAGGTCGCCGTCGCGTGGTCAGCCTCTCTGCCGGTGACGGACTAAAGTCCCCGGTCTGGTCACCCGCGGCCTCGGCTAGGGCGGCATCAGGCGCAGGTAAAGCTCCTAGCGTAGTTCGATCTCTCACCAGAGCGCGGTGAAGGTGATGGAAACGGCCCACTATCTATGGCTACTGAGGTAATCCATCTCCTGCAAGCCAATTCCAACCACGCGACCGGTATGCAGTGTTTTCCTGCAAGCTATAGCGGAGTGGTTGGAGAATTGGTGGATCTCCAGGCTGTGTACATACATGCGCGGAGATCCTACACCTCTAACGTGACCCCTGAGGTCGATACTCTCGCGTGGCGCTAAATAATCTCCGCACGCGGTCCGAAGGAAGAGGTCCTTCGCCGACGGAGAAAGGGACAGCGGTGGCGCGAATGCGTGCTAAATCCTCCGCCGGGCCAGATGGTGTACACAAAGGAGACGCTGGTGCTCCTGGAGAAGTCGGGACGGTCTCCAGACTCGGCCGCGACCTACAGGCCCATCTTACTGCTAGACTATGCAGCCAAGGGGTGTACTTGGTGGTGTTGTTTGACATCGCCAACGACATCCCTCCGCTAGTAATCATTCAACAGTTTGCCATTCAACTGCATCAAGGAGGCGCCCTGGTATCACTGGGTGCCCGTATACCTGAGGCGACTGATGGCAGACTACTTGAAGCTTTGCAATGTACGCCTCCTACTCTATTCGTATAGAGACGAACAGAGTAGTTAGTAGGCGTTGGGCAGACGCCCATGTAGTGCGGTGTGCCACAGAGGTCGGTTCTGGAGCCAACCCTGTGGAATATCGACCACGATTGGGCGTTGATAGACAGCGTCCCCCCAGAGGACTGGGCGTAATTGACTACGCCGAAGATACACCCATTACAGCCTAGGGTGGGACGCTAAAGGAAGGAGATTGGCTGGCGGATCGAGGTGCTGGAGCTTGGGATGGACCCAAAGAAGATGGAGAGTAATGTGCCTCACAACGGTCCACCTGCCTGTACCTCCAGCACCGTTAATTTGGTTACCATTAGCATCCAGGCCTAGATGAAATATCACACGGTGGCGATAGTGGCAAATGAGTAAGCAGTACACCTGATGGTAAGTGATGCTGCCGCAGGTCATTGCATATTAAGAAGAAAATGATCTTCTTAAACGTCGTTTAAAGGTGAACATCTCATAGCGCTCGGGGAGCACAGCAGCATGTAGTTCAAAAGCGGGAGAAATGATCACTGGAAACGTACAGTTGATGACCATAATGTTTCCAGGTGATATGAATAAACCCTGCTACGATATTGAGTGGTACGTTGGCAAAACGGTGATGGTTTTTTATTTCTATTGCAAACGGTGGCAAACGAGCAAACAGTACACCTGATGGTAAGTGTTGCTGCCGCTCCCCCGGGCCCGATGGTATTCCGAACCGTGTGCTGGCCCTGGTCCTCGAGCACCTGGGACCACGCCTCAGGGGACTGTTCGACGCCTGTTTGACGTCCGGGCAGTTCCCTGGATGCTGGAAAGAGGGGAGGCTGGTTCTCCTGCCGAAGCCGGGACGGTCTCCCGAGTCGGCCTCGGCCTACAGGCCCATCGTGCTGCTCGATGATGCGGGCAAGCTGCTGGAGAGGGTGTTGGCTGCCCGCATCGAGCGGCACCTCGTCGGGGTCGGGCCCGATCTGTCGGACGCCCAGTTTGGTTTTCGGAGAGGGCGTTCGACGATCGCGGCCCTGCTGCGCCTGAAGGCCGTGGTAGCGGAGGCCGTCACCGGCGGAGGAGTCCTGTTGGCGGTGCCCCTGGACATCGCCAATGCCTTCAACAGTCTGCCATTCAGCTGCATCAGGGAGGGGCTGAGATATCACGGGGTGCCCGTGTACCTCAGGCGGCTGGTGGCAGACTACTTGGAGGGGCGCAGCGTCCTCTACGTTGACCGAGTAGGGGACGTTGTGCGAACGCCCATGACGTGCGGTGTCCCACAGGGGTCGGTTCTGGGTCCGACCCTGTGGAACATCGGCTACGACTGGGCGTTGAGAGGAAGCCTCCCACCCGGGCTGGGCGTAATTTGCTACGCCGACGATACACTCGTCACAGCCCGGGGTGGGACGCTAGAGGAGGCGGCACGCCTGGCAACTCTCGGCACCGAGGAGATTGTCAGGCGGATCGAAGCGCTGGGGCTGAGAGTAGCCCTGGAAAAGACGGAGGCCCTTTTGTTCCATGGCCTCCGTACCGCCGGGCCTCCCGCCGGCGCTTCGATCATCGTGAAGTCGGTCACCATCAGCATCCAGGCCCACATGAAGTACTTGGGCCTGGTGCTCGACGGGCATTTTTGGTTCCGGGAGCATCTCCATCGACTTGTTCCCCGGCTTGTCGGCGCGGCGTCCGCCCTTTCGCGGCTGATGCCGAATGTGGGCGGACCCAGTGCTACGTGCCGACAGCTGTACGTGGGGGTGATCCGGCGATGGCCCTGTATGGAGCACCGGTGTGGGCGGGGTCCCTGACCGTCCGTCTTAGGGCCCTCCTGTGGCGACCACAGAGGGTCATGGCGATCAGGGCCATACGGGGTTACCGCACGGTGGCGACAGAGGCAGCGTGCCTCCTGGCTGGAACTCCCCCGTGGGATCTGGAGGCGGAGATGCTCGCCGACATTTATCGGCGGGTGTCGGAGACGCGCTAGCGGCGGCATGGTCTCCATCAAAGAGATCACCGCTGGCGGGTCGACGCCCGCCGAGAAGTCATTGCTCGTTGGGCAGTCCGGCTGGAGAGTCCTCGGTACGGTGTCAGGACCGTCGAGGCTCTCCGGCCGGTGCTGATGGAGTGGTTGGAGCGGACGCACGGGGTGCTTTCCTTCCGACTGGTGCAGGTGCTGACGGGGCACGGTTGCTTCGGGAAGTACCTGCACAAGATTGTCAGGAGGGAGAGCACACCGTCCTGCCACCACTGCAGTTGCGACGAGGACACGGCGCAGCACACGCTCGAGGAGTGTGCTGCATGGGAGGGGGATCGCCGTGAACTCGTCGCAATTATCGGTGCCGACCTGGCACTGCCGACCATCGTCAGGGAGATGCTCGTCAGCGTCAGGAACTGGGACGCGGTCGCCGCCTTCTGTGAGGCCGTTATCTCAAGGAAGGAGGCGGCGGATCGTGTGCGAGTAGAGCTCCTATTCGGCGACACGTTCCGCTGCCGGCGACTCGGGCGGCGTAGGCGCGAATATCTGCGCCTAATGCCGCCCTAGCCGAGGCCGCGGGTGATCGGACCGGGGAATTGTCCGTCACCCGCAGAGAGGCTGACCGCGCGATGGCGATCAACGTCCCAGTACGTCGAGAGGTGAGAGGTTACCCGAAAGGGTATTCCGTCGGGCCGACCACTGATGACAAGTCACATCTGCTCCGGTGGTCGGCCCAACAACGAGGTGACGTGGGTACGGGTGGGTTATGGGCCCGCGCGCCGTCCTTTCATCGCCCCGGAAGGACAGGACCGCGCGTGCGCTTACCATAGCCCACCCATAAAAAAAAAAAAAAAAAAAAAAGTGTTGCTGCCGCTCATGCACCTTTACAGGGTCGCTGCCTATCGCGAAGAAAGTGAAGGGAGTGTGAATGCGTGCATTGAGGCTTGTTGATACCAAGGTCACCACCAAAACCCTCCACACACAAACACCCTCAGAAAGTTGGGCTGGTGGTTGGTAGTACAAAATGAAACATTTCCTCAGAGCATGTCTTATGAAAGAGCCGGTAGAGTGATCGAAAATCTCTCCACTGCTCCAGTGCCTCCAAACTGTCCGTAAGATTGGCAGGGAGTCAAGTGGGTCTAGCTGATATTTGGGTGCGCTTGCCCAGAGATGTGACCAATACTCCACATGAGGACGAACTTGCTATTTGTATAACACAAGATGTTATCTCAGTATAAAGTACCGCCTGCCTCTGTTTAGAACGCTTAATTTTTTGCTTGCCAATTCAGCTTTGTCGTCCAAATGATTCCTAAACTGGATTTTGCTAGATATTTCGACGCCGAGTATCGCAATAGTCACAAAAATTTGGTTTTACTCGTAGGAATCGAGGCGCTTTGACAAAAGGCTCCTTCTTTGGAGTGACCACGTACACTTGTGTCTTTGTGGGATTGACTTAGACTAAGTTCCATTCACTCCATTACGAAGAGAAGAAGAGATGGTAACTGTTGTATTCGTAGTCAGTCATCATTTTGTGACGCCTTTATTATCATTATCAACATCCTGCTTCCTAATTACTTGTGCTCGAGGCAACATGTGCTCTTCTTCCATCGGACTTATTGCAAAAGTTTTAGCAATGGTTTTATAGCTTGAGGCTGATGTCAACCTTCCTTCCTTGGTAATGCAATTATTGACCAAACAACATCAGACGGAGTTGGTCCAAGTCTATGTAAATTATTTAATCGTCTTTTACAACATCCACGACCAATGTAAGGGTTGATATTAATAGCTGTCATCACACATCATCTTCATCATCATCAAACGTCATCAATCTTTCAGTCTTAATTAATCCTTTTCATTTCAGTTAACTACCACACAAAAACCCAGACCAGGTCGAAAATGCCGTGGTGATTGTATCTCCGGTTTATTCTCTTTGCTCTGTGACAATGTGGATGAGGACGCTGTGTGTCCTGGTGAAGGTGTCTGCTGCATTATGGAGACGAAGTCTGAACCTTCGACTAGAAGACCACCAACCACACCTAGGCCAACTACTCCGGTGGGTGATCATTGCCTAATATACTTGAATATCATTGCTAAATTTATTTTATTCGGTAACAGTACAGGTTAGCAGTTGGCCTATGCGGCCAATCGAGTGTGTGGGATGCCCTGGCGCTTTGTTGACGAGGCATCGATAGGAGATAGTACCTGAAGGGGTAACCCACCGGATTAGTCACTGAAATTAGTAACGGTGGTTAGTCCAGTTGGCAATGGGAAAATAATACGCCATCTTACACGACCGCATGAGGCCTTTCCGTTGCTTAACCATCGAACGTTCGTTAAAATTATTGCAATGTTAATGACGTTTGCAAATTTTAACTTAGATTTTAATTTACAATTTTCCCCTCGACAAAGTAACATAATTATAGAAGTTTAATATATATTATTTTCAAAAATGAGAATAAAAGTCCTCAGAAATTTGTATGGATGCTCAGTAATTAGGCCTGATTTAATCGATTATAAATTAGCTACTATTTCGTTTGCTATTTCTATTTTTACGGATTTTATCGCATTTGTATTTTATTTTTGATTGACCGATATTTCAAACACTTTACAGCGTTCTTGGTCACAGGCCGACTAAAATGTTTCGCATCCAACAAGTCATCATTATTACAGATATTCATATCTACATGCTACATAATTAGTTATTTAATTTTAACCCACATTTTAATATAAATTTACAGTACAAAAAGAAAATGCTTGTATATGAAAAAATTACGTGCCCATCCATGAACGCTGTAAAGTATTCGAAACATCTGGCAATTAAAAATCAAATACAAACGCGATAAAAGCCATAAAAATAGTTTTATTTACAATATGTAAACTTGCGTAAACATCAGAATTTATTTATTCTTTCTTTTATTACGTTTGTGATATTTCAGCCACCTCTACCGCGGTGTCCAGGCTACTGTCTCCATGGTATTATACGAGCATTCTGCGAACCGCCCGCCGTGCTCCTCTCTCATACCAACTGCAAAATGCAAGGATTTATTTGCTGCGACAACACAAGGTCCGTTACAATTTGTTCAATGATATTTAAACTTGTATTTTAAGATGAGAATTAAGAATAAAACTTTAAGGCAAAAAAAAAACTGCAACAACAACAGAAAAAAGGTAACGTAGCGTAACGTAACGTAGTAACGGTAGAACTGGTATATAATATAACGTTCCGTGTCGTGACGGAGTACAATTCTCCACTCCCTGGGCCTCGTAAAAGACGACTAAAGGATTAACTATGCATATGACACAAGAGAAGATAATTTTGAAACAAAACCCAATACTAACACGTCTGACCAGCGTGGTATAGTAGGTCAATTTCCCTTTTATTGTGAAGTAGGTTCGAGCCCAACAGTAGGGCATATACGAGCTGAATGATAGTCTTGATAGTACAACGCTATGAGTATAACGCTTTCCGTGTGGTGACGGAGTAAGAATACCATTCACCACTCCGTATCTTACCAGTGGATGTCGTATAAGACGACTATGGGATGTAATATGCACATAACATCTGTGCAAGAGAAGGAAAGCTCGAAATGAAACGCTATACTAACATGTCTGATAGCATGGTATAGTAGGTCAAATTCTCTCCCATTGTAGAGGAGCCCCGAGCCCAACAGTGGGACGTATGTGGGCTGCGATGATGATGATGATGGGTATAAAAGAAAAGAGATAAACAGTATAAAAGCGATAAAACAAAACAGTACCGTCCATACACATCTAAAATTTCCCGTGTGGTGACGGAGTATGAATACAATTCCTACCCCCTACCTTGCCAGTGGGTGTACTTATAAGGCAAGAGGCAAGGCAAATAACAGGCAAGAGGACTCGAAATAAGTCTATATGCTAATCCGTTTGACCACAGTGGTATAGTAAGTTGGCGTAAAGCTGAATATACATTTTAATGTTTCACAGATTACCACCACGTACCACTCACCGTCCTACCACTACCACCACCACGACTACTACGACGCCAGCGCCAGCAGACCCTCGACCTGACTGCCCCGGCTCCTGTATAGTCTCTTTACTTTCATTCACTTGTTTCCGTGAGTAGTTCAAATTATTTACTCTTCTCATTATAACATTATTCAAATTATCGATAACCAATATTGGACAATCCATACTTATTACTTACTAATATTATAAATGCGAAAGCAAGGATGTTTGTTTGTAACGCTTTCACGCTTAAACCACCGAACCGATTTCAAAAATTCTTTCACCAATGGAAAGCTATAATATCAGGGAGTAACATAGACAATATTTTATCCCGATATTCCCACGGGAATGGGAACTACGAGGGTAAGACGACTGAAACCGAAGCGAAGCGAAGGCGGGTTGCTAGTATATAATAAATTTTCGAAGTGAATATTTTAGTGGGAAAGCTTTGCAATTCTGATCCGCAATCTTTTTGTATGACAAAAACTGGTGGGGGCTATCTATATCCCATCAAAATCTTGAACCCATTATTATATTGGACCCGTAGGGCACTGTTGGGCACGCTGTGTATGGTTAATCCACAGCCTGCACGTGGAGACCACTTGACAATATGCTTTAAAACAATATTACGGATTTTATCACGTTTGTATTTGATTTTGGATAACTCGACGTTTCGAACAGTTTACAGCGTTCATGGTCACGGGAGGACTAAGATGTCTCACGTCCATTAGTCTTCGTTATTACAGAGGTTTATATCTACTCGCTACAGAATTAGTTATTAAATTTTGATTCACATTTTGGTACAACGTCGGGCAAACAAAAATTAAATACAAACGCAATAAAATCCGTAACATAGTTTTATTTACAACTAGCGACCCGCCCTGGCTACGCACGGGTGCAATGCTGATATTAAATACACTACAGAAAAACTGTGAACGTTGTATATAATAAATCATTTAAATCATATGCTGTAAAGGGCCATATAGATCTATATTAAATCTACAATGTATTTAAGGTATTTAATTGGATAAGCATTAATACTATATTGGTTAAAATCGCTTCGAAAATTAGCCATTATTTGTCGTAAAAAGTAAATAACAAAAAAATGTTATTGTGGGATATCCATAAGAGATAGACATATACCATCGCGGAGTTTTCTGTAGACCTTTTCAATGTGTACAATACTTAGTACATTATTTTGATAAATCTCGTAGGGTTCAGCCTGTGTTTGCAATGTGAGCGGAAAAAATTTAATTATTTACGACATCACATTAGAAACCTCAAAAATAACAGTATTTCTCCACTATTTAATGGATGTTATTATAATATAAACCTTCCTCTTCAATCACTCTATCTATTAAAAAAACCGCATCAAAATCCGTTGCGTAGTTTCAAAGATTTGAGCATACATAGGGACATGGGGACAGAGAAAGCGACTTTGTTTTATACTATGTAGTGATACTAGCAACCCGCCCTCGCTTCACTTCGGTTTCAGTCGTCTTAACCGCGTAGTTCTCGTTCCCGTGGAAATACCGGGATAAAATATAGCCTATGTTACTCCCTGATATTATAGCTTTCCATTGGTTAAAGAATCTTTGAAATCGGTTCAGTGGTTTAAGCGTGAAAGCGTAACAAACAAACTTAGTTTCGCATTTATAATATTAGTAATGATGTAATACTCGCGTAAACATCAGAAATCATTAAATACACTTTAAATAGAGTTATTATATAAAACTATTTATTTTTTCGGCAGGTAACGCAGAAATGACGGATGTTTTCAAATGCAAGAAAGCCGGCACTCAGTGCTGTGCTCCAAAGTCCAAAGTTCTGGAGGTAGTGGGAGGTAGGCCAGGTAATGACAGCGCCCCACTACCGCTACCACAGCCGGCTACCATCTACCAGCATTATACCACCGCTATAGCGCATACACATACCACGCCTATGGGTACGTTCAAAGAAATACTACAGTCCCAGTAACAGAGGTTTTGGTATTGATCTTATGGGATCCTTTCATCATAATCAGCATCATAATCATCATCATCATCTCAGCTTATATATACCCATAAGTTGGCCAGCCTTCATAATAATATAGAAATTGATTTATTAATTACTAATATCTGGTTGACTGAGCTTTGCTCTGTATAATTTTTTCTTTTGTTTTTGTAAATTGTATTTTTGACGAACATATTTAGATATATATTAATAAAAAATAAAAATGATAAAATGGTGAAAATTATCGAAATTAAGAAAAAAAAACATAATAATAAGAATACTGAGATCCGCTCTCAAGTTGTTTGAATGCGACTAGACAACTTACTATTGACTGAGCTATTGACACTCTTAACGGCGAGGTCTAAATTTCCATTCCTATTCTAATGACATTTTATTAATTAATTTAATAATACCGACAAGACGACATTTTCTATAAATTAAACCTAGCTAGATCGATTTTCTGCCCCCGAAACCTCTTGTATACTAAATTTCATGAAAATCATTGGTGCCGTATCCGAGATTCTGAAAATATAGAAATATACAAGAATTGCTCGTTTAAAGACAAGATTATTGTATACCGCTAGTCAGTAAGATTCATTTCGAATGTTTCGTCATTTCCTAAGATGTTATCCTGCGGCTTTTAATCATCGTTTGCCATCACCTATAGGAAAGAAATGGGTAATGATACATTGTAGGTATTGTTACTCATATTTCTTACTCGAGTTGACTAAGGGATTATTATATGCAGATAACATCTATGAAAATAAATACATATAACCCCATGCAATCGGTCTGACCAACGTGGTATAGTAGGTCAATTTCCCTCCTATTTTGGAAGAGGCTCTCTGATCAGACGAGTTAGTATAGTATTGTACTTCGAGGCTTCTTTCTCTTGTATAGTGTTTAAATACATAAGATATTCCTTAGTCGTCTTATATGAAAATCAGGGATGAGATAAGCAAATTGTATTCTTATTCCGTCACCACACGGATTTTTTTAAGTAAAAGATTGTATTTTGCTACAATGATTTGGATGATTATGATAAAACAAGCAGCGCCCTGCGGTTTTACCCGCATAGTTCCCCTTCCCGTGAGAATATCGAGATAAATTATAGCTTATGTGTTATTCTGATATGTAAGCTATATTATTGTGAAGTTTCGTCAAATTCCATTCAGTAGTTTTTGCGTGAAAGAGCAACAAACATACTCGCAAATTTCCACGTTTATAATATTGGTAGAATTAACTATGTAAAAAAATAAAATCCATAAACCTTAATTGCATCTAAATAAAATACGAATATCTAAATAAAATATGAATCATTAAATTCATATGACATAAGTGCTTACGATAAAAAGTTACTAAGTTTTCTTGTCTTCGATTCATTTTCACATTTGTATTCTTACGATCTTCTTTCGAGAAGTCGATCTTCTTTCTTATTCTGCTTTTTTATGCTTGAGGCGATTTTTACGCTGAAAAAAAAAATGGTTGTGGTACTCTATCAACAGAGGGATGAAACGGTCAAATAAATTGAAATTAATGCGAAATGTATTACGTAGATATAATCAAAAAATGTTATGATTTCATACAGTTAGAGAGGGAAAACTCGAAATGAAACCTTATACTAGCATGTGTTGTGAGGGTACCCGAAAGGGTATTCCGTCGGGCCGACCACTGACGACAAGTCACCCTGCTCCGGTGGTCGGCCCAACGACGAAGGCGATGTGGGTACGGGTGGGTTATGGCTCCGCGCGCCGTCCTTTCGTCGCCCCGGACGGAATAGACCGCGTGTGCGCTTACCATAGCTCACCCTTAAAAAAAAAATAAAAGAAGGAAAAAACCCAGTATGTCTGAACAGCATAGCATAGTAGATACATTTTCCTCCTTTTGGCGAGGAGGCCCGAGCCCAGCAGTGGAACGTTTATGAGCTGAGATGACTACGACAAGGACGATATGGGTATTGGAACGAAATTCCTTATCACACGATACGGGCTTGGCGACCGGAGACTAAGCGAAAAAAATGTAAGATTTTGCCGTCACGCCTGTTTCCATAGCGTAGACGGTTATCCATAGCGTGTATGCTATTGGCTGTGTCCAGTCATAGGTGCAGTTATTAGCTCAAGGCAGCTAATAAATTCGCTGGAGAATGTATTGATTAAGTTTATAATGAATTAGATAATTACACAATGTTTATTTTCACAAATCAAAAAATACATTAATTACGAATTTTCCTACCCTTGATTCAATTCATTAGTTATTGCCGCATTTCATGTAACTGCTCTCAGACGCTAGCAATTCTTTTATTTGTATTAATTAATCAATAATATAATGTTTCTCAATACAGTAGAAACTCGATTATCCGGCCTTCAGTTATACGGATTCGCGATTATCCGGAGTTCCAACTGCGACCTATGTATTGCACCTACAAATCGAATTTATGAAAGCAAGCATAAACGTGTCTGGAATATTACGACCCGCCCGCGCCCCGCAGGATTGCTACCCCACGCGTTTCGTTATTATTTTAGTTAGTAAATTGTTACTCCCCTCTGACGTGCGTACCTCGCGGGATATTTGATTATTCGTCTTTTATTAACGCATAAAATTATCTACATAGTACATATGCACAAAACCAAAGGAGGTTTTTCATACAATCGATTATCCGAATGCCTAACGACAACGCTTAGTGCAGTTAATCGAGTTTCTGCTGTGATAATACATTACGAAAGGAACTTCGTTCCCACCGAGTGTTCCACGACACTCCCGCATTCTTTTAGTGTACAATAGTATATCCTACTGCAAAAATGTAATAACAAACTTAAAAATTGTAATAGTAAATACAATTTACCGTTTTTGTATAATTCCAGTTCCATACGAGCCGAGTTACGGGACGACGCTAACATCAACAGAAAAATACAACAAATACGTGTGTGGAGTCAAAGGTAAATAGTAGTCATTGTATTTATTACATGGCTATTTCATATAATTTATATTTTTAATAAAAATAAAGCGTGCGTGCAAAGTACGCATGTCAGAAGTGAAACTTCTTTATCCAAAAGTGGTAGGACCACACTGTCGACAGTGGTCTGTCTACAGCCGCGGGCCGGTCCGTTCGGGGCAGTACCACACTGAGCAGAAAATCGACGTCTGAGTAGTAGCAACTGAGTATAACTGAGAGTAGTTACTGCGTTTCGTTCGGTGAGCGAGAGAGCCGGCAGCCCAAATTTCTGAGGGTGTTTGCGTGTGGAGGGTTTTGGTGGTGCCCTTGGTATCACTGAGCCTCAATTCACGCATTCACACTCCCTTCATTTTTTCGCGGTAGGCAGCGGCCTTGTAAAGGTCCATGAGCCGCAGCAACACTTACCATCAGGTGTACTGTTTGCTCGTATGCCACCGTTGGCAATAAAAAAAAATCCTTTATCCTTCATCCTTGATCTTTCATCTTTCATCCCTCATCCCACATCCTTTATTCTTTAATCCGTCAATTATAGACGGCTTATAATAATAACGTATAGAAGGATAGTGTCAATACTTCGAACTTTCAAAATTTGAATCTAAAAATACTAATGGCGCGCAGACGATTATACACGTACACACGCACACCACTATACAAATTATGGAATCAAATTTTGTTTTTATTAACATAAATCGTCGAAATACTTTTAAAAGTAATGTTAAAAACCTTTTTAAGTTTTTCAAATGTGTTGTGACACCATTTGAATGCACAAACCGTCATAATTATCAATTTATTTTTTAAGAGTTTCGTACGTACGTACGTACGTACGTACGTGCAGTACAATGACTTGTACATTACGGAACGGTTCCGGCGTAAGCTCCATTAGGCTCCAATTGAAATGCCTCACTTTTTGTGCGTGAACTTACCTTCTATACGTTATTATTCTAAGATAGACGGATTTAAAAATAATATAAGATAGTATATATATTTCTGCCTCATTCTTTGCCGGCTTCATCCTACACATTTTTGTATTTGTGTCTCTTACTTGTCGTTTTTTTCATCCGGTTTGAAATCACAACGATTCTAAAGAAGTTTCACTTCAAAAACTGCTTCCAACTAGACCACACGAGAAGCACCAGTTTTCAAATAAAAAAAGAATCATCAAAATCGGTTCACCCAATCGAAAGTTTTGAGGTAACAAACATAAAAAAGAAATACAGTCGAATTGAGAACATCTTCCTTTTTTGAAGTCAGTTAAAAATAACTATATATAATTTATTTAGATTGCGCCTGATGCCGCCCTAGCAGAGGCTGCGGGTGACCAGACCGGGGATGTCCGGGGGAGTCCGGCACCCGCGGAGAGGTTAGCCTCGCGACGGCGATCGGCGTCCCGGGGGGACGTCGATTGGAGAGGGTACGCCCTCGGGGTATTCCGTCGGGTCGACCACTGAAGTCAAGGAACTCTGCACCCGTGGTCGGCCCAACGACGAAGGCGACGTGCTATATGGGTAGCTTATGGGTCCGCGCGCCTCCTCTCTGTCGCCCCAAACGAAGCCGGGTGGCGGTTGCGCTGACCGTAGCCCACCCCAAAATATATATATATATATATGTATATTATTTAGTTAGTATAAAACAAAGTCGCTGCCCGTCGTCCGTAAGCTTAGATCTTTTAAATTACGCAACAGATTTTAATGCTTTTATTGGTTTTATCAATAGATAAAGTAATTCAAGAGGAAGGTTTATGTACGGGTTGTCCGGTAATTAATGGATAACCTTGAAATGGCTTAGACTTAGTAGAACTTATGGCCATTTGGAAAAAAACACGAAAAAATACTGTATATAAATCAACATTGAGACTACTACTGACATAGAAGGGCTGGTTTGAAGTAGGCAATTGATCTTCTCATCATCATCATCATCTGAGCCCATATACGTCCCACTGTTGGGCTCGGACCTCCTCCATAATGGAAGGGTAATTGATTTACTATACCACGCTGGTCAGACGTGTTGGCATAGGGTTTTATTTCGAGTTTTCCTTCTCTCGCATAGATGTTATATGCGTTTTATAGCCCTTAGTCGTCTCGTACGATCACCCACGGGTAAGATAGGGGGTGGTGAATTGTATTCTTACTCCGTCACCACACGGGATTGACCTTCTAAACATGGTCAATTTCCTTCCCGGTATGAAGGTGGCTTGAATCCAGCAGTAGGATGTTGTAAACGACGACTAACGGATATGCATATAACCTCAAGAGAAGGAAAACTCGAAACAAAACCCTTTACCAATTTATCTGACCAGCATGGTATAATAAGGTCAATATCTCTCTTACTGTCGAGGAAGCTCGAGTCCAGCAGTGGAACGTATATAAGCCAAGATTATTTTGAAAATGGACAACAGACCATAATTCACAAGTTATATGAACTCTTACAGGAACGACATCGCGGTCTTCCAGACGGTTGGGTCGTGTGATGGGAGGTGAAGACGGCGAGCGTGGAGAATGGTGTTGGCAGACCGCACTGATCAACTCCCTCAACCAGTATCTATGCGGAGCAGCACTTATCGGCACGCAATGGGTACTCACCGCCGCTCATTGTGTTACGAAGTATGTTATAATCAACAACTTTATTATTTTGAAATAGAAAGAAGAACAGGGGGGCGTAGTAGTTATGTTATCAACCTACAGTGCCAGTGTCGCGGGTTCGAATCCCACACAGGACAACACTTTGTGCAATTCACAAATTGGTGTACTGAGCCTGGATTAGGGGTGTGCGAATATCTTTTTTTTTTTTGTGTGACTTAGTTGTTAGCCTCAGATGGCTGTGACAACTTTACCCGGACTGGTGGGTGAGCGCTGAGGGCTCTCAACCCGAATTGTGCGAATATCGTTCGAATCGAATAATTATTCGCACACCCCAAGTCTGAATGCAATTTGTGCCCGTTAATTATATGTTTATAAAGTCACTTTGGTAGAACCACACTGTCGACGGTTATTTGTCTACAGCCGCGGGCCGGTCCGTCCGGGGTAGTACCACACTCTCGCAGAAAATCGACGTCTGAGTAGTAGCAATTTATTACTGCGCTTCGTTCGGTGAGCGAGAGAGCCGGAAGCCCAACTTTTTGAGGGTGTTTGTGTGTGGAGGGTTTTGGTGGTGCCCTTGGTATCACCGAGCCTCAATGCACGCATTCACACTCCCGTCACTTTCTTCGCGGTGGCAGCGACCCTGTAAAGGTCCATGAGCGGCAGCAACACTTACCATCAGGTGTACTGTTTACTCGTTTGCCATCGTTAGCAATAAAAAAAAAGTAATAATAGTAATGCAGGAAATAATCCTTTTGTTGTCCGCCAACACAAGGATTATTTCCTTAATTCAGGGTGTTGTCTTTTCAAAAAATATATCGCACACCATAATATGTTTCCGTCAGTCCACTGTTAGACGGAAGTGAAAAATATACTTTAACAGGTGTTAGTCATAGTTAAGCATTGGTCGTAGCCATTGGTGTTGCAAGTACCAGTAATGTGATAATTTTATTCTCCTAAGGAACATTCCATCCGTGTGGTGACAGAGTAAGAATACAATTCACCACTCCCTATCTTAACCGTGGACGTCGTAAAAGACGACTACGGGATATAATATGCATATATTATCTATGCAAGAGATGGAAAACTCGAAATAAAACTCTATACCAACATGTCTGACCAGCATGGTATAGTAGAGTAAATTTCCCTCCTTTGGAGGAGGGAAATTTACTCCATTGTGGAGGAGGCTCGAGCCCAACAGTGGGACGTATATGAGCTAATGATGAAGAAACATTTGGTGTTCACGATTCCCTAGAGAGAATCTACAGTAAATACCGATTGTTCGTCAATCACCACTAGAAAAGTAAGTTGCATTAAATATGTTTTTTTATGGTGGCCCAGCTACGAATACTACCCATTGGTAAATCACTCGTAGGTTTCGTAAAAAACGACTAAGTACTTAACTCGACCTAACCTGCCTGACGTCAGCAGTCCTTGAAAATTTAATTGTATGTAGACCAGATAGCATCAAATAGAGTTGGCCCAGCTCTATGTAGAGGCTCCGGCGGAGTTGTAGTACATATGAAAACGGTCTCATAACTTCGCCTTAGCCGAGGGTCTGGAACAGCGTGTGGTTTTTAGCTGGTAATGGCGCTGATAAAAATCGTCGCTGAGCTCTGAGTAATCCATCTATCAGAGGTGGGCATGCGTAAAGATTACGTTTTCTCTAAAACGGTCTATGTAGAGATCTTAGTTGTATTTTACCACACCCCCGATCAATGTAAGAGTTGGTAGTATTCGTAGCTATCACCACAGAGCTTAGCAAAAGTTTTCATTCCAATGAAAGGGAAATTGACCTACTATGCCACATTAATCAGACTGGTCTGGTTCATTAGATCCTGTCATGTTTTATTTCGAGTTTGCCTTCTCTTACATTAAAGTTATCCGCTTAGTAATTTAATCGTATATTACGATATCCAGTAGAAAGGAAGAAATTATGAATTGTATTTTTATTCTGTCATCATTCAAGAAGTCTCCAGAAGAAAAAAAACAGCGTGTGTACAAAGTACGCCTATCAGAAGTGAAACTTCTTTTGTGCCATGTGTTTTATGTCAATTTAAAAAAATATATAAAAGAAATTAAAATCGGCCAAGTGCGAGTAGGACTCGCGCATGAAGGGTTCCGTACCATTGACTAAGTAAACAAGTGCCTACCTGTTGCCATTATCGATATCGAGCAAAAAAGAGCAAAAAATCGTTTTTATTGTATGGGAGCTTAAATATTTATTTATTTTACTTTTAGTATTTGTTGTTATAGCAGCAACAAAAATACATGATTTGTAAAAATTTCAACTGTCTAGCTATCGCGATTCTTGAAACAGAAAGACGAACGGACAGACAGCGAAGTCTTAGTAATAGGGTCCCGTTTTTACCCTTTGTGTACGGAACCCTAAAATGATCTCTCTCACTCTCTCTCGATCTTCCTCACTCTCTTGCTCCCTATTCTCACTCAAATTTTACCCTCATGCGAGCAATGAACTTTCACTTCAATATAAATTACTCTTTCAAATCCTCAGCATAGTCAGATCTGGTGATGCTATCTACGTGCGAGTTGGTGATCACGATTTGACGCGAAAGTATGGCTCCCCGGGGGCGCAGACCCTACGTGTAGCTACCACTTACATACATCATAACCACAACAGTCAGACATTGGATAACGATATTGCTCTATTGAAGCTTCACGGAAAAGCAGAACTTAAAGAAGGTGAGTACTGTAACGTTAATAAAAGGCGAGGGCAACGACTGGCTGATTTATTTCAAAAAGTATACAGTGTACCCACAACTTATTATTATCATTCACCTAATAAAATATAGAAATACCTACAATCGCTATAAGTACCAGGAAATAAATACATATTGCATCCTTTATTTATTACTATTGGTGACAAACGAGCAAACAGCATACCTGACAGTAATTGATCATGGACCTTTGCTAGGCCGCTGCCTACCGTGAAGAAAGTGAAGGGAGCGTGAATGCGTGCAATGAGGGTCGATATTACTAAAGGCATCAGCAAAACCCACCACACGCAAACAGCTTCAGAAAGTAGAGTTGCCGGCTCTCGCCCTCCGAACGAAGTGCAGTAACAAATTGCTACTACTTCGTTCATCGATCCTTAGAAAGAGACGATCGGTTAATTTCGGCTATGTAGAAAGTTGTCTCTGTCGCACACTACCCGTGTGACGTTTGTCATTCGTTGTACAAATGCGAGACGGTGTAGTTGCGTCCAGTTAAAAATAATCTATAGAGTTGTGACTACTACAATTTAGAAATGAAGATTATTTTTGCCATTTACATTTAAAAATATTTCAATATTTTTCGATAAATCGTCTGGGGCGACGGAAGCGATGACTTTTTGTTTTATGACCTACTTGTATTAAATCCCTCTGTCGACATTTCGCTTCAGTCGCTGTCTTGGTGGCAAAGACAGCAAAACTCTTTTTTTTTTTTTTTTTTTGTACGCCGTCCGTTCTGTCTGGAATGACGAAAAGGCGACGCGCGGCGAATCCAAATTCAGAACAATTTGTGAATCTTACAAAATCAAATCAATTATTATGCCTAAACACCCCAGGGATACTTACATATTATAATTTTTCACATTTTATCTTAAATTAAATAGATAGAGCAGCCATCACTCCCCAAAGTATTGTTTGCCGTGAAAATCGCACCCACAACACCTGACACGTTATATTAGTATCTTAACCAATTCGTCATCTGTGTTAAAAGAATCTTTAACTTTTGCCAATAGGTGTTTGCCTGGTGTGTCTACCGGCAAGAGGAGTGAGTCACGCAGCCGGTAAGCGGTGCATTGTCACAGGATACGGATACATGGGAGAAAGTGAGTATTCATACTTCTATTGTTTCATCGCTTTCCTCGTGTTCTTTCGCCACAAAGTGGTCAACCTATTCGGTTACGGGTAATTAAATTACATAAAATTCATAAAAATTGTTTCATCGTATTCTATCAGCCTATCATCGTCCACTGCTGGACATAGGCCTCCCTCATATTTTGCAAACTGCCGTCCTGTGCCTCCTTTTTTTTTTTTTTTTTTTTTTTTCACGCTGTGGAAATGCATTTACGCACTATTCCCCGCCGGTTACAGACAGGGGAGTGTGTGTGGGGTCCTGTGCCTCCTGCATCGAACGATGCCCAGCAACTTTCACCAGGTCATCGGTCCATCTAGTGGCGAGGCATATGCTGCGCCATCCGATACATGGTCGCCACTCGAGAACCTTTCCTCCTCAGCAATTGTCGCAGAATTTAATTTCGTAATATTCGAGTGAACATTATTATTACTTTTATCAGCGGGTCCAATACCACTCCGAGTGCGTGAAGCTGAGCTGCCTATAGTTAGCGATGCAGAATGCATACGCAAGGTCAATGCAGTCACAGAGAAGATATTCATCCTACCAGCCAGCTCCTTCTGCGCCGGAGGAGAGCCAGGCAATGACGCATGTCAGGTGAGCGTTAAGTCAATATAATTTCACTACATCAATCCAGTTTATTATCATCCATCGATCCTATTATAACGCTAACCCTACGTAGGGTAGGGTTAGCGTTATAATAGGATCGAGTCAGAATATCTATCACCACTCTCTTACTTAGCAGTAGGTGTATTGAAAAACAATTAAGGAATTATAATAATCAAATAATTTATTCTGCATAAGCCCGTTAAGAGCACTTACATAAGGTCAAATTTGGAGGCGGAAATGCTCGCCGAGCTGTATCGGCGGGTGTCGGGGGTGCGCGGGGAGGGCGGTGTGATCTCGTTAAGGGATCTCACCGCCTGGCGCGTCGATGCCCGCCGAGACGTCATTGCCCGTTGGGCAGTCCGGCTGGAGAGGCCTCGGTTCGGGGTGCGAACCGTGGAGGCCTTCCGGCCGGTGCTGATGCAGTGGTTGGAAAGGCGGCACGGGGTGCTCTCCTTCCGACTAGTGCAGGTGTTGACGGAGCACGGGAGCTTCGCCAAATACCTGCACAGGGTCGTAAGGAGGGAGAGTACACCGTCCTGCCACCACTGCGATTGCGATGAGGACACGGCGCGCCACACGCTCGAGGCCTGCGCGGCTTGGGCAGTGCAGCGCCGTGAACTCGTCGCAATCATCGGTGCCGTCCAACATCATCACTAGGCGACAACCATCGCTAGGACGATGGTCGACAGCGTCGGGAACTGGTACGCGGTCGCAGCCTTCTGCGAGACAGTGATCTCGCAGAAGGAGGCGGCGGATCGTCTGCGCGTGGAGCGCAGCCTCGATGAGGAGATCCGCCGCCGGCGACTGGGGCGGCGCAGGCGCAACTATCTGCGCCTCATGCCGCCCTAGCCGAGGCCGCGGGTGACGTGACCGGGGATTAGTCCGTCACCCGCTGAGAGGCCGACCGCGTGAGGAAAGACCGACGTCCTCCCCGAGGGGGGGACGTCGGTCTAGGCGTAGGGGGTATTCCGTCGGGCCGACCACTGACGACAAGTAAACCTGCTCCGGTGGTCGGCCCAATGACGAAGGTGCGAAGAAGCGAGGTGGTTTTCGGGTGGGTTGCGGGAGTTGCGTGCTTAAGCCCCTCTGTCGCCCCGGAGTGGTGTGGGGGCGCGCCGACCGCGACCCACCCAAAAAAAAAAAAAAGAAAAAAAAAAAAAAGGTCAAATTTATACATATTTAGAAAGAATCCAATAATCTTCCAACGGATCGGAACGCGGCCTTGTGGCCAGCGCGCCGCCGCTGAGAAGATCCGGATTTTTAAATCTTTTAACTATATATAATTTTATACTTCGTACAATAAATATATGGTAGTTCAACAACATAGCTAGTTCCAGTGTGATGCCCTTCGAAATGATATTTAGATGAAAGAATGAAGATGTTTATCAGCTGTAATAGTGATGAACCATCACTGATGATGATGACTTTTTTTGAGTGGACTATGGCCAGCGCACATGCTATCCATTCCGTCCGGGGCGACGAAAGGACGGCGTGTGGATCCATAACCCACCGTTGGGCCGACCACCGGTGCCGAGGTCCTTGTCGCCCATAGCCAGCCTGGCGGGATACCTTTTCGGATACCCTCCTTTTCCAACGCCCGTCCCGGGACGTCGGTCACACGGTCAGCCTCTCTGCGGGTGACAGACTAATCCCCGGCCCAGTCACCCGCGACCTCGCCTAGGGATGATGATGACTTGCCGTAACCTTAATCTGTCACTGTATGAATAAGGCTATTATCGTTATGATCATCGTCACCATCATTCAGGCTTTCATTATCCCCTAGTGTACGTAGATCTCCCCTTATAATGCCACAAGATGTGGTCATTCTTGATTGAGACTATTGTCATTGTCAGCACATTTAGCAAAAGGTTCACGGTAAGACAGTTCCTCAATGGATTTTCTACGCCTGTCACGGGCAAGTAAGCAGTGACAACAGCTGCATTCATTTAACCCGTCACTACGTGAAATGGCATACAAAGATTTCGTCATCATCATCTCGGCTCATATACGTCCCACAACTGGGCTTGAGCCTCCTCCACAATAGGAGGCAAATTAACCTAACATATCACGCTGGTCTGACGGGTAGTTTTACTTCAAGTTTTCCTTTTGCATAGATGTTATGTACATACATATTATATTAGTCATCTTTTACTACCCTCACGAGCATAATAGGGGGTGGTGAATTGTATTCTTACTCCGTCACCACAATTTCTACATAGTTATAAAACAGATATTTTTACACATGGTTTTTCTATTTTTCCAGGGTGATGGCGGTGGTCCTCTAGTGTGCCAAGACGATGGTTTCTACGAGTTGGTAGGACTTGTGTCGTGGGGTTTCGGTTGTGGCAGACAGGATGTGCCCGGTGTATACGTCAAAGTGTCATCGTTTATAGGATGGATCAACCAGATTATATCCGTGAATAACCTATAGTTGGATAACGAATATTTGCTCAAAAGGACTTTATTGAAAACCCTCATTTTTAGTGTATAGTTTACTCATTAAAAAATATTGGCAATCCGTCACACCCTTATGAATACTTGTTTGCATTTTAATCAAATTAATTTCTTCAAGAACTTTTGAAGAAAACTAAATAACTCCTCAGAAATTATAGAGATTTTTTATGTTAATAAGTTATTCAATTGACCCAATATTATGACTACTTCAAAATTTATTAGACTTGTAAAATTACCATAATTTCTTTCATGGTAGTATTAATTTCTACCATTAATAAAATACATATTATCTAAACATATTTTTGAAATTGTAGTATATTTATTAATTTTATTTTTAGAATTAGTTTATTTATAAAAATGACTGTATATTTGCATTTAAATCGTTATTTTAATACAGTATTGTACTGTGCTTACACAATGTAAATAGTTTAACTTATTTAGTAATTAAGAATAATTTATTTTAGTTTTTAATATTTATTTCGTGTCGGCATTTAAATACTCCCACCATATGACATATTGGTAATATCAGTTTTAATAACATGAAAATATCCACAGCATATACGTTCCAAAGTTCAATTTTTATTTCTGGAATAGAGACTCTTTTTTAAACGTCACAGTCCAAGGGGTTATACAATACAGCCAATCGTCCTTATATCCCTATAAAGTCTACATGTGCGTTATTCTGTTTTTTTTTTAATATATCTGATTGTATATCAATCTAATATCCTCTTACTGAATAAACCTTTGCCCTCATATCTTTACATTAGCGAGCAATAGAAATATTTTAAGACTTTACCCATTATAAAACCTGTCTCCGATCTTTATAATTTAAACAAACAAAATTATAATAAAATATCCATTTTAGTCATCTTTTGCAGGCAAATATTATTTTTGTTCATTTATAGAAGCTAAGCTTAAAATGCAATCGCAATCTTTTAACAATTTGAAATTATTGTCCGTATTTGATTGTATAGATATATAATCCCTACCATATTTAGTTATTGTAGTATTGAAGAAATATTCTTAGTTTTAGTACGAAAAACCAAACAATAACTATTATAATATATTACATATATTTTAACCTCTTAGTTGATAACCTAATATTTTGTGAAAGAAGGAATTGAATGAATAATTTTGTACAGTATTATTGCTATGAAATTATCGTATCACAAAATAGATTATCATTTAATTAAAACTTAAAACCTGGTGCTTTTTATGCGTTTTATTTAAATAGCATATAGATAATAAATCATTTAAGTTTACATTGTTTGTGGTCATTTCAGTCTCTGTGGTATTTTTAATTCATTGCGTGTAATGGAAAAAATTATACAATATCTACATTAACGACTTGTTTTAAAATTGTTTTGAATATATAATAAATACGAATAATCTTTAATTGTAACGAAATAGACAAATCATTAAATCATTATTCATTTATAAAATAAATATATCCGGCTAAATCAAATATTCTCATCGCGAGTAAAACTAAACGCCCCAAATATTTTCAATCACACGTTGTGAAGAAGAAAGTCAAATTATACCTAACAATTTTCAATTTGTAATATATTAATATTTAGGTATTTTAATAATTTATATTATTTAATAAAACATAAGTACTGTCAACATTATTTATTTTTATAAATAAGGCTATGGTTTTTATAATATTTCATTATATTTTTCGTAGTGCCAAGCCAATTATTGTCAGAATATAAATTTATTTATTACCGAGAAATTTAAACTCGTTTTCACCAAAATACGTTTAAATAGCTATATTTACTTTATATTAAAATTCATTTTTGGTGAAATCGGGCTACTCCCTCTGGGAAATTGTAAATAGAAAAGACTTGTTCAAGCTGAACCGAAAAAATACATAAAATTTTGTTCACTCTAATATTTAGTAATACCTTTAGTTTTATCTCTGTGGCAACATCTTAAATCATTTATTACGTTAAATATCTTTTAGCCATGTTTGACCCTCCCCCATGCCTATGTAAAAAAAATTGAATTCTATGTACTTTTTTTGGGGTGGGCTATGGTCTCACACGTCGTCCAATTCGTCCGGGCAGACAAAAGGACAGCGCGTGGCCCCATAACCCACCGTATTCCCTCCCCTTTGCTATTGGGCCGTCCACCGGTACCGAGTTCCTTGTCATCCGTGGCCAGCCCGACGGGATACCCTTTCGGGTACCCTCCCTCCCGAATGCTCCAGGGACGTTGGTTACCCTCCCGCGGTCAGCCTCTCTGCGGGTGACGAACTATTCCCCGGTCCAGTCACCTGTGGTCTTTGCTAGGGGAATCTACCTACGTAAGGTAGATTTCAATTTATTTAATGCTTTGAAAACTCGTTCAGATTATATAAAAATTAGACAAGGTAGACAGATTCTTTTAAACTGTTTAAATAAATGAATGATACCTAAATTTGCAGCAAATAACAACTATTGCTAGACTGTTAATCACAAATTCAATAGCACTAAAATATAAATACGTTATCTATTCAGATTGCAGTTTTTTTCCAGTGTACTTAGATATTATTTTAAATAAAAATATTTCGTTGTTAAAATTAAATGCTATATCAGCTTGAACTTAAAATACGTTACGTTAATATTTAAGTAGGTATTCTATTGCTAATAAAATTGTGAAAAAAATACTATTTGTTATTATTTTTATACAATACACCAATACCCTCTCCCCTAAACGTCTTTTACGATATGTCGTTCATAATCGCTCTTGTCCGTGGGCATCTCTTACGATACCCACGGACAAGTGGGTATCGTAAAAGACGACTATCGTACCGTATCAATTATCGTAACGTAAAAGACGACTAGAGGATTAAATATCGGGTGACTGGACCGAGGATTTAGTCCGTCACCCACCGAGGTCAACCGCGCGACGGCGACCGACTTCCTTTCTCGGGGAGGAGAGGGTACTCTTCAGGGGTATTCTGTTGGGCCGACCACTGACATCAAGTCACCCTGCACCGGTGGCCGGCTCAACGAAGAAGATGACGTGCCACGGGTGGGTTACAGGGCCGCGCGCCGCCCCTCTGTCACTCCGGATGGAGCCGGGCGGCGGGTGCGCTGACTGTAGCCCATCCCAAAAAGGGGGATTAAATATGCATGTACACATCTATGTAAGAGAAGAAAAACTCGAAATAAAACGCCATTTTTTTTATTTATGGCTGGGCAATGGTAAGCGCACGTGCGGTCCACTCCATCGTCCGGAGCGATGAAAGGACGGCGCGCGGGCCCATAACCCACCCGTACCCACGTCACCTCGTTGTTGGGCCGACCACCGGAGCAGGGTGACTTGTCATCAGTGGTCGGCCCGACGGAATACCCTTGCGGATACCCTCACCTTGAAACAAAACCCTATAGCAACACGGTTGACTAGCGTGATATAGAAATTATATTTCCCTTTTATTGACAAGAAGGCTCAAGTCCAACAGTGGGACGTATATGAGCTAAAATAATGATTAATTGTAATCTGCTAAAATGTACTTAGTAGGACTATCACGTTGCGCTGAGATGTGTGACACTGGTAAATAAACGAGATGACAGTTTTTTTATTGTCTATGGTGGCAAAAGAGCAGGCAGCACACCAGATGGGAAGTGATTGGTACTGCTGCACGCCGATGCTTACCGTGAACAAAGTACTCTTCTTAAACCACGTTTAACCTCGATCTTTTGGTGACATGACAGTGCGAGTAGATGTGAATCTCAGATTGACGGCCACTCCTTGTGGCTGTTTACATCCTATTTATTGTTTCAGAAATCTCACATACGCAAAGTCTAGCACTTTGGTTTGTCATTGTTATCCAGCGCCCACTTCTTTAGTGCCCACTCATCATTTTATTAGCGATTACAAGTCTTCTACGTAATTATCTACTTTTTTTTGGGGGTGGGTTACGGTCGGCGCACTCCGCGCCTGGCTCTGTCCGGGGCGATAGAGGGACGTAAGCACGCACACCCGTGACGTCACCTTCGCCATTGGGCCGACCACCGGTATAGGGTGACTTGTCGTAAGTGGTCGACCCGACGGAACACCTCTAAGGAGTATCCTCTCCTCGGTCTTTCCTCGCGTGGTCGGTCTCTCGGCGGATGACGGGCTAACTCCCCGGTCCAGTCACCCGCGGCCTACATTGCACTACATTGGGTAGACCAGTTAGACCTAGGTGTTTATTTCATGTTTTAGTTCTTTCATAGTAAGTAATGTTAACCTAAAGATTACACTAGGTGTATCGTAAATTCAAAACCACAGAATACGAATAGATATATTTTAATAAATGTAAATGTTTAAATAATAATAATTATGCTTTTTAATTGAAAGTTTCAAATTTTATCTACATGTATTACATATTTATATTTGCATATTTGATTAGCTTTGAAGCATTTTACTGCCTGTAATGAGTAGAAATGTTGCAGAGTACTTCCTTTTGTAATTGCTCCGCGATAAACTTTACAATTTTCAAGACGAGCTCACGACGGTTGCTGGCACAAGACATAAGGGTATCGAAAGCCTTTAAATAGTCCCTTGCATCCAATCTCCGAAGGTAGTTGAAGATTAAATATAGGACGTCTTTCAATTTCTCTTTGAGTTTCGCCCACGCTTCACGATGAGATATGATCTCTGAAAAGTGTTATTATTGTTAATTAATCAACCGCGATCCCAATTTTATCTTGCCGTGTAGGGAGTAGGTATATTTGCCACTGACTTTCTTGTCCGTGGGTGTCCTAAAAGAAGACTGAAAGATAAGAAAAACTCGAAATAATTCTCTCTCTAGTATTCGACCGAAATTTAAGTTTTGGCATAGTTTCGACCAAAAAATGGGTTTCGGTTAAGTTACGGTTTCGGCTGATAATCAAACCGAAACTACGGCCGAAACCGAAACTGAATTTGTAATTTTCGTGCTGCGCTAGGATATGCTCCGTGCACGAGGTGCGAGAGACGAAGTGTCATTTCAACGCGCTCATAGTCATCTCACAATTTTAGTTCTTTCGTTTGTGTCTTCGCGTCGCGAATTACGCGGTTTGAGGTAATCACTTCAAAACAAGTATATTTTATTTCACTATTTATGTATTCTTGAAGGATCTTCTCAGTGCGGTCGCGTTCCGATACGGTGGTAAATTATAAGGAAAAATGTAAAAAATGACAATATGTAAGTACCCTGCGGGGTTTATACATAATAAATTATTTGAATTTGATATGTTTGTTTCAAGGGATCTTCCACTAGATGGTGCTGTTGAAATAGATAGTATATATTAATTACTATATATTTTATATACTTACTGGCGGTTGCAAATCCGGTAGCACCTCCAATAACTGTGCCCAGAGTAGTGCTCAGTCGACCTCCAGTATAATATCCAAGGAGACCTCCTACTACAGCCATCACGCCGGTCATTAACACCGTTTCACCATCCCATACTATACGGATTTCGAATTCATCGCCTGTAATTTTCACAAATATACAAGTATTATTGCTTATTGTTCAATGTTTTTGGTGCCGAGTATTGGGAATAGGCCTCTTAAATATTGTGAGGAGAAAGTGGTCCACTGTCTTATCATAACTACACAGGTTGGCATGAGGTTTACTATTGAATAATGACCAATGATTATATAATTTTATTAACATTTACGTAAACACATATGTAAGTATCTTATTATAATTGAAACTCCATTTTCCAAACCAATCTGTCTAACCAATGTAGAGTGGCACAAGAAGAATAAAAAGATAGGAACAAAACAGACATGCCTCAATCTAAAAAAATTATAAAGTTTGTGACTTCCCAATCAAAGGAAAAAAAAAGTATTTTATATTACTTATTATGACAGATGAGTAAGCAGCCTACCTGAGGGTAAATGATAAATGTCACTCATGGACTTCAGCAATAGCAGGCAGCTCAGCTGAATTACTAACTTAATAATTTGAGGGAATGTAATGAGGGCAGGATGGTAAGGGAAGAGTATTGGGCAAGTTCTTGCTTCCTGAACAAAGTACACTAGCAAATAGCTCTGATATATTTTTTGGTAGATCCTAGTCATAAAACCATTAGCAATGTCCAATCATAGTTTGCAATTTATAGTTTGGTCATGCTCACTGAACAGGGTTCTGCTTGCGGTAGCTACGTTGAGCGGGTTGCTCCCTTCCCTTCAATGTGGTTGAGGGGAGTGATGACTGTTCTAGTAGTTAACTCGTGATCGGGTGCTGCGTGTGGGATTTGGTCAAACTATATTTTCTTTTTTATTTGAACTCAATTTAAAAAAAAATATATAATCTATCTCGAAGGGCATCATACTGGAGCTAAGACTATATGTTATATATGCGTAATTTTTATATTATTAGGAAATAAATGACAGCCCGCTGAGTTTCCTGCCAGATGTTCTCAGCTTGTGGCCGCGTTCCGATCCGGTGGTAGATATTGTATTGTGTTCAAACTATGTATAAATTTGACAATATGTATGTGCCCTTAAGGGGCCTATGTAGAATAAATGATTTGATTTGAATGTTTATTTGTTTGTATTGTTACCACTTATAATTGGATTATGAAAATGGGCACAAAGTTAATCTTGATCTTCATAAATGCAACTATTATAATAGACCTTTTGCCATAACTTATAATAGATATGAAGAAATATCCCAATCTTATAGATTTAACAAACCTCAACTCTGTGACTTTTCCATGTGGTGACCGAGTAAGAATTCTATTCATCACCCCCTTTCTTGCTAGTGTAGGTGTCGTAAAAGACGACTAAGGGATATAAGACGCATATAATACGCCAGAGAAGGACAACTCAAAATAAAACCTTACACCACCCCGGATGACCAGCGTGGAATAGTAGGTCAACTTCACTCCTATCTAGGAGGGTCAACCCCAGCAATAGGGCCTATATTAGCTGAAATGAAGAAGCTTGACTCATCCAGGCATGACAGGATATAATATTCTTGTTAGTACAGTTTGGGAAATAAAAGAAAACACTTGTTGTTGATATAAAGAAATACAGAATTCCATCAGGATCATATTTTATATCTTTAATTTTCAAAATACATAAATCTTTTTAATTTATAGAAAGGAAATGGAATATTTAGAACCAAAAAGGCTAATAATAATATAAGAACCAAAAGCTTAGATACATAGACTATGTTTTCAGGGATAGATATATTTTTACTATATTCAGAAGATTGACTATTTCTACGCATGGAATAAAGTAAGCATCATGAATTAATTAAAATATTCTATATATTTTAAAATGGACCCATTTAATTTCTAAATAACATTTAAGTCTTTGATTAATATCATATCGAAGGTTAGTGTCAGTACTTAAATGATCAAAAATAAAGCAAGCTTACACACGCACACAACTATACAAATTATTAAATCAAATTTTTTTCGTATTAACATAAATCATCGGAATACTTATAAAATTAATGCTAATATACTTTTTGTGTTTTTCAAATATATTGTGAAACCATTTGAATGTACCAATCGTCATAATTACTTATTTATTTTTTTAGAGTTGCGTACGTACGTGCAGTACAGTGACCTTGTACACTACGGAACGGTCTGGCGTAAGCTATATTAGGCTCCAATTTAAATGCTCCAATTTTTTGCGCGGATTTACTTTCTATACGTTATTATTCTAAGATTTAAATATAGTTATTAGCTAGTTTCTTTGTTAGCTCTGCCTTTCTGCTTCCAGGCATTTTTGCTGGTAACTATAAAATTACATAGACTACAAATAAGAGTGAGCTTGATCGACCACACCTTTTTTCCTAAATGACCTTCTCTGTAACGTCTAGTAGAGGCGCTGATTATAAACAAAATCGAAAACAATGGATTGTTGGCAATAAATAGTTAGAGATCAACTATTTACTACTACTATCAATTATAATTTTCAAATTAGGATAGAATTTTCATATCGCCTATGTACAAAAAAACTAAGACAAGAGACACACTGCTCAAAGGAATAAATTGTATATTTACCGAGTTTTAAAAACACCTCTTCTAGCAAAGGTAGGTTACAACTCATTAGACGATCATTATATACTTGTACTTGCATTTTTAGCTAGTTTTAACAAATTTGCAACGCGGTTAATATCACTCAAAAACAAATGCAAGTCTTACTACTTTGTGAATGTTAATGCAAAATGCAAATTCCACGTCAGGGGAATTACTGTTGCATCGTCTATACAGTGTTGCCAGTTTAAGCTAGCAAGAAATTGCAGTCAATAAAGTTAGGTAAAATATTTCGCGTTTTTCTTTGGCAGATGTACATGTAAAAATAATTAATCCCACGTATATATAACACGTAAAATAATTATTCCACGTATAAGTATGACAATCTTTAAATACACCAAAAAAATACATAATTATTTTTGTTTATAGAACAAATCAGAGTAAAATTTTAATAACCTTAATGGAAAATGTCATAGTGTTGGTACTTGTACATTTAGTTAGCGATTCTACTTTATTAACGTGACCATACACTCCGTTTTGAACGGGAGAGTCCCATTTTCACGTTCTCTGTCCCGTTGTCCCGAAACGTAATACAATAATGTTCCGTTTTACAAAGAAAGCATAAATGATCATTGGTTATTTTTTATTATTTTTTTATTTTGCTAGATATAACAAACAATTGTACATAAAGAATTACAAAATACTATACTAATATTAATCTATTACTCAACTAGTCAAGTACTGTTATCCAAATAATAATGTACCAATAATAGGCATGTTGAAAAAATATCGATATTTTTAGTTCGATATATCGATATTTTGAACCGATATATTTTGAGCCGATATATCGATTTTAAATATTCAATATCGAAATCATATCAAAAACGATATTTTTTTGTTTGTGTAAATCAAGTCTAGAATCTAGAACCGTAAATAATAGGAAACAAAAGTAAAGCAATAACTATATATATTCTGTGATTAGTATGTTTTGATTGCGTTGCGATATGTATATGTCACCGTAAAATTGTACGAACCGTTAGTTTATAAACTATCTAGTGAGATTATAAACTATCGACAGATTGTGAACGAACACAAAAATTTACAATCTAACGCTTATATTTTCGTTAGTTTATAAACTGACTATGTTCAACCGTCAAATTGTGAACAAAACGCAAAGTGCACGCTGATTGGTTCAACGAATCATTGTTTTCACACGCTGTCCCGCCGCCATTATTATTTTAGCAATATTACTACATTACATCAATTTAAAAATAGTTTTCTGGTGGTATTTAATAATGTACGTTAATATTAGGTCTCTACCTATGAAATTGCCGTTATGTATGAAAAAAATTAAACGATTTTTTTCATGTATTTTTTATTTGTATTAATCGAAGTAATCACCCATGCAATCAATGCATCTTTGCCAACGCAGAGGCAGCTTATTGATGCCCTTCTTAAAGAAATCAGCTGGACGGGAGGTAACAAATTCTTCAAAGGCATTTTGTACTGCCTCTCGGATATTGAATTTCTTTCCCGCCAAAAAGTTATCCAAATTCTGGAAAAAGAAGTAGTCTGTAGGCGCAAGGTCTGGTGAGTATAGCGGATGACGGAGAGCTTCCAACCGCAGTTCTTCCAATTTGGAAACCGTCTGCTGTGCAGTATGAGGTCGCGCATTGTCGTGCAGAAGCAGCGGAGACGAGCGATTGACCAATGCTGGTTGGAGATGTGCCAGCTTCTCCATCATTGTGTTCAGTTCTTCACAGTACACATCCGCAGTAATGCTCACCCCGTCTGGTAAGAAGCTGTGATGAATCACACCGGCGCTAGACCACCAAACAGTGACCATTACTTTCTAGGGGTAAGTTTTCGTTTAGGGCATTGTTTAGGTGCTGAACCAGGATCCAACCAACTTGCTGAGCGCTTGCGGTTATCAAACAGAATCCATTTTTCATCGCAAGTAACAATGCGTTTCAAAATTCCTTCATTTGTGTGTCTGTTGAGCAATGCAAGGCATGTCTCGACGCGTACTTCGCGCTGGCGATCATTGAGTTCGTGGGCACCCATTTGTCAAGCTTTCTTACCTTGCCAATTTGACGCAAATGGACCAATATTGTTTTGACGCTAATGTCGAAAGCTGCTGCTAATTCAGCCGTAGATTGTGTATCATCGGCTTCCACAATCGCCTTTAATTCGTCATTGTCGACCAAAGTCTTCGGACGACCGCGAGGTTCATTTTTCAGGTCGAAATTTCCAGAACGGAAGCGAGCAAACCAATAACAGGCAGTGCGTTGGTTTGTAGTGTTAGCTCCGTAAACGTCGTTGATGTTGCGTGTCGCTTGTGCCGCGTTGCTGCCACGACGATACTCATATTCCATAATTACTCGAATTTTTAACGTATCCATGATGACGAAAAAGATTGAAATGCGATGAAAACGTAACACTAATCAATAAACAAATTACTACTTTCGGAAAATGAACTCCATGTTTTAAAATAAAATTAATTTGAAATTAGAATTCTTAGCCAAACAAAAAATATTTTGATTTGAAATGGCCAGTACTGCAGAACAGCAATTGCATAGGTAAAGACTTATTCTTTGCTGACAATGAGCTTTTTAATTGCTGCTCACACGAACACATGCTATCTATAACGCCATCCAATCAGAGGATGGTTCACAAATTCGCAGGCGAGAAATTGTAAGACAGTGCTGTGCTTTTTGAACTGGTGATTAAAAGTATTAAAATCACAATTTGACGGTTGAATATAGTCAGTTTATAATCTTACGAAAATATAAGCGTTAGATTGTAAATTTTTGTGTCCGTTCATAATCTATCGATAGTTTATAATCTCACTAGATAGTTTATAAACTAACGGTTCGTACAATAATACGGTGACATATATATGTCATTTTTATTAAGGACAATTATTGTTATTGACAAACATGATAATCGAATTATTCCAATACATATATCCAGCTGTCGCTTAGAATTCAAATGATAATTCGTTAAACGAATAGTTTTATATCACTTATTTTTTTCTATACATTCAACTTGTAATTAAAAAAAATTGCTTATAACCACAATTCCCCGGAAATCAAAGTGTTTTCGTTCTTAGTAATTTGCTTTTAACTAAGTAACGTGTGGCGTCGGGTTAAGAATACAATTGTCGCCACCCCTTTCGAGTCGTAAAAATCGACTAAGGGTTTACCAGGAGAGTGGGCAGCAGTTCTCTCCTGGGATATGTATAAAATCTCATTGCTATACAAACATACATTATGGACATTAATGACATAGGTTGACCTAAATACTGTACTATTTCATAAACGCATTTTTTTTAAAGTCCGATATATCGATTTTTTTTTTCGATATATCGACGTCGATATTGATATTTCTATAAATATCGATTTATCGAAATACCGATATTTATTTTCATTGCCGACATCCGTAACCAATAATACTTATACATACATATACAAAGCACAAAACAGTTTGCATATAGAAAGCGAAAGTTTGTGAGTATGTGAGAATGTTTGTTGCTCTTTCACGCAAAAACTACTGAATGGATTTTGATGAAATTTCACAATACAGCATACATGTCAGAATAACACATAGGCTATAATTAAGCCCGTTATGCCCACGAAAAGGGGAATTATGAGGGCAAAATTGCAGGGCGCTGCTAGTAAGTAGATATATTTGTTTATTGTTTGTTATATTGTGACAGAGTGTTGAGAGCTAGGTTTTTAGTCCATGGTTTTAACTATGCCGGCAAGACTTCACGTTTATTTCTTAGCTTTTAATTTCACTATATTTACTTATTTCTGCAAGTGTCCCGTTCTGACATAAAAAATGTCTAGTTACTCGAGTGTCGTGTATTGACATAACAATAATATCATCATCATCATCCCAGCTTATATACATCCCAATGGCAGGGAAATTGACCTAATATACGGCGCTGGTCAGACAGTTTGGTATAGGATTTTTAAGTCCAGTTTTCCTTTTCTTGCATGGTTTTTATATCCATATTACATCCCTTAATCGATCCCTTTTACGACACCCACGGGCAAAACTTTTTTCCTACTCCCCCACTACACAGAATAACAGAAATATGGTCACATCATACTTGATACGTTATTATAACATTGCGTTCGATTTAGCGCTCACGACACTAACGGCCTGGCCACGACCTTGGTCTTAGCGGCGAGCGGCGCGGCGTGCCGAGCAGCACACGCTGGTAAAGCCCCATACAAAGCCGTCTCAAAACCGTTTCATGTGAAAGTCGTTGTAATGGAATAAAATTTATAAATTAATATATAATACATATATAAATAATTAATACAAACGCGATATAATCCGTAAAAGTAGTTTTATTTACAATTTTTTTTCTAGTTTGGTCTGCCATTTTAGTATAGTAGTATGTAGTAGTAGTGTAGTATACGTTTATAATATGTTATTACTATGTTCTACCATTTTATGTAAATTAAACAAGCATATTTTGTATTTTTTCTTATATAATTCATGTATTTTTAATTTTATTTTTTTAATTAATTTATAAACAGATTTTTTTTAAATCAAAATTTATTCATTTAAACATTCAAGTATATGTGTGCAAAATTACAGCTGATTTAGTTTTGAAACAACTGAGATACGGAGTTTTGAGACGAAACATACGCGATTTTCCCACTGTGCGCCGCTCCGCGCTTAGCCGCCGCTTACAGCGGCAAGGTCGTGAACGGGCCGTAACGCTCGTAACGGAGGTATTTTAGTTTCTTTTATTGTGAGTGTAATAATAATAACCATTATCGCGAGTGGATCAAGAGTGGGTATTGGTCTTTCTAATAACCTGCGCTGATAAAGAAATCAATCATAAACGGTGGCGTAAATCATTCCGTCTCTTGCCGGGTTGAGAGCCCTCAGCGCTCACCCATAGTCCGGGCTAAGCTGTGAAAGCCATCTGTGGTTAACAGCTATACACACACACAAAAAAAAAAGAATCATTCCCTCTCTCTCACGCGTTGTCTGTTTTTACTCACACATCGGTAAATTTCAAAATAAATAATCAATTTAACCAGTCTGCATCTGTGGGCCTACTCTTGAAATCAATTCTAATGTCGAATCCGATTCAATACCAATCTCGCCAAACTTATATTTGATACTCTTGAACAAAATCGAGAATGAATTCTTCGCGTTTGCTGTTGTTATTTAACCAAATGTGCCGTCTTTTCTTACTTTAAATTAATAACGCTATCGAACTCGATCACCACAAAGACGCTTTCTTGAAATTGTGCAACATTAACGATTTTAAATTACGTTAAAATCACGTGGGGAGTAGCAAATATCTGACTTAATCGACGAGAGTCGAATTTATTTAGTTTAAAAAAAATCCACCAAATTTGACTCCAATCGTCCGTTAGTGTCACTTTCAAGAGTACCAAATTTGCTCAAATTCGAGCTGCGATTGGATTTAGGATTGGAATTGAGATTTAAGAGCAGGCACACTGGTCTTTCTAAATTCATTGTTATTGTTCTTTATTTTTTGTTGAGGTTCTTCTTTGTTATTGATTTTCGTTGTTATTTATTGTTAATACAGTACAGTAATACTTGGTTTTAATAAAGTCAATTGCTTGCTCTTTTATAAATTCTAATAAGACAGTGGCATAAAATCATTTATAATAATTTTCTTGGATAGTTAAATTATTCAATAAAGATGTGGATACGTACGTATTTATGTTTTAAGCGTAGGTACTTATTGTGGCATGCTGTGGGCTTAACACGAATATATGCATCAAACTTATTCGTAACGTTATCGAGACCAATTTATATAGGATGTGGAGCAGCGCCTCTATCGGACGATAGGGGCACTGCTCCAAATCCACACAAAGTGCCGTCTCTCCCGGTAAGACAAAGATGATGGCATTACAGCACAACTCCTGAAGGCAGGCGGGAAATCCATCTTAAAAGCCCTCTCACGTCATTTCTATAAAACTGTTCATCACTGCACTGGAAGATGTCTCTTCAAGCTCTTAGACTGTCACTATCACTCACCTTCGATTTGCAAACGATATCGTCGTTATAGCAGAATCCATAGAGGTCCTTGGTATGCTCTTGGAAACATTTTCCTCTATCACCTGGAAGCGATATCGTCTTCCGATTGTTTTCAGCATAATTTTTTCCACTTGCATGCTTTAAAATGTACTACTTGTTGCGGTGATTCCCCAGCGATATGAAATCTCCTTGAAACGAGATTTAAGAACAATATTGTCAAAATTGAGGGTGATTTAGGTGGCACCCGGCATTTTTCAGGTCTATGAGAGGCAGTTACTATTTACTATTAGATGGGCTTAGTTAAAGTGCAATGTGTTCTCTGTATCTTTTTTGCCAGTAGGTAGAAGTTTTAAAAAACTGTGAAAGAATTAAAGATTTACTAAAAAGCTATTCTCATATTGCCTATACATCAACAATCTCCAAGGAAATTTATAATACAAATTACGACCACCAACCAGCCTTCAAAAATCGTGGCAATTATGCCACGGAACATGTCCAATAGAATATCCATAGATTGAAGAATGAGCTAATTCTTTAACTGCCAAAGACAATAAAAAACACCTCATTATCTTACAAGTAAATAAATTACTTTTTCATTATTTCTTTGTGGTAACGGAGTAATAAAATCCGTCTGACCAGCGTAGTATAGTAGATTAATTTCACTCCTATTGTAGATGAGGTTCAAGTTCAACAGCATGTACATATATGCATTGAGAAACCCAAGAAAATAATTAAACCATCTCCACCATAGTATATCATTCCTTTGTATCCACATTATTTCACACAGGAAGGCTGTTTTCTAGTCAAAAGTGAAGCATTTCAATTGGAGCCTAATGGAGCTTACGCCGAATTATGACAGTTTGTGCATTCAAACGGTGTTACAACACATTTGGAAAACATAAAGTGTATTAACATTATTTTTAAAAGTATTTCGACGTTTTATGTTAATAAAAACAAATTTTGATTTCGTAATTTGTATAGTAGTGTGCGTATGTACGTGCGTAAACGCCTGCGCACATGTAGTATTTTTGGCTTCATGTTTTTGATTGACTAAGTGCCGATATTATACTTCTATACGTTAATATTCTGACACCCACCAAGGGCGTCGCCAGCTGGCCGCGGGTGACGTGACCGGGGAATTAGTCCGTCACCCGCCGAGAGGCCGACCGCATGAGGAAAGACCGACGTCCTCCCCAAGGGAGGGACGTCGGTCGATGGGAGGGTACCCCAAATAGGAGGTATTCCATCGTGCCGACCACTGATGACAAGTAACCCTTGCTCCGGTGGTCGGTCCAACGATGAAGGCGACGTGGTGTTCGGGTGTGCGTGCTTACGCCCCTCTGTCGCCCCGGACGGAGTGGTGCGAACAGAACGCCGACCGCAGCTCACCCCAAAAAAAAAAATATGGCGTCGCCAGCGTATGACTAAATTGGGGGGCAATATTATGGAGCATAAAAAATATGAACGCCTGGTACTGGTACAGTCGAAAGCATGAAGCGTTACACTTCGGAAGTCTTTGCCTCGATGACGATTGTAAGAAGAACGGTTCTAATATCAATGTATAAAACTTCACAAGCCCTCGACTGTCGAGGGCTTGAGCAATTGACTTCCTTACCTATTAATAAGTAATAGGTAAGGAAGTCAATTGCTCGCACTTTCGTCGGTTTGCGGCTAGCTACGTTTGATCTCTATGGGGGGCAACTGAGCTCTCCCTGCCTCCCTTGGCGATGCCCTTGACTCCGACCTTGTATGCCTTTGTGCCTATAAAGCGAGCCACTGGATCAGATGATTCTACTTCGTATGTGTAATATATAAGATAACATTTTATCTTTGATTATATACACGTCTAGATGGCTCATTTGCCGTACAAAACGGCCCAAATGATGTCTACTGTATTAAGTAGACTCGCTTGTTCCTTACATCAGTGTCATTTGAACTACAACGCGGTAACGTGCTCGTGAAAAAAGTAATAATATGGCGGTGTGCGCTGTCAAACTGTGTCGCAATTATGTGGGAAAACCTTATAACAATATCAAAATCACTTTTCATCGGTAAGTTTTGTTATTTAAATACATTCTTTCAAGATATCATGATTTTTTATTTCGATACTTTTAAATTAATGGAATTGAACAGTGTCGCCAGTTTATTCTCGGGAGATTTGCCGTAATAATGGGAGATAAAGGAAAATCAGTACTGACCATAGCCATGCCATATTTGCATACTGATTGTGTTTGATCTTATAATTTTGATATGCAAATCATGAATCTTGAGGTTTCTAAACAAAAAAAAATTGATAAAGTTTTTGAAGTGAAACTTCTTTATCGGCGTTGGAAAAAAATTTACCGTCACATTTTTCGGTTACGCGTCACATTTTTTCGTTACGCGCCATCTTTTTCTCGTCCCCACCACGGTCGATTCGAATAAAGAGTACTTTCTCCAGTGGAGTAGGGATAGCATGTCGTTTAAGCGGACATAAAGGGATAAAGGTATAAAGGAATAAAGGGATAAAGACGTAAAGGGATAAAGACATAAAGGGATAAATGGATAAAGAGATAAAGGGATAAGGGGATAAAGGGACAAAGAGACAAAGGAACAACGGGACAAAGGGACAAAGGATAAAGAAGTTTCACTTCTGCTATGCGTACTTTGTACACACGTTAATTTTTTTTAGTATAGTTTGTTAGTATACATAGTTATCGGGCAGCTAGAAATTGTATATATATATAATTTTTATATCTTTTACATGTTTTGCGGATTGAATTCGTGTCTCAATATGTCAAAATATGAGATTTACCTACAGTGACGTAAAATATATATGTACTAGTAGTAGATTCTGCTAACTGTGTACCGTTAGAAAGTGTCAGTATCCTAACTTGCACTTCTGCAGTAAAATGCATAAATAAAACTACATCTCTAATGCGAGCAGATGATGACAATGAGTGTCATACTGTAAGCGATGTTCATTTAATAATTTAACACAGGCTGCCATTTTTTTAATGATTAATCCATCCGAATATTCGGATTATTTTGAACAAGTAGTAGGATACATAGCGGGGTTTGTCGTTCGACGTATTTGTGGGCAGATTAAATGTTCTAGTTGTATTCAGGCAATTAAATCGAATGAACTACTCAATTTTCATAAATTAGTTAGTGTTAGAGATGAAGGCGGTCTTGTGTATGCGTCGGAAGACGCATTTAAAATCTGTAAGGCAGCGGAGTATGTAATTAGGGATTTCATAAAACAGGGACATATAGTGACATCGTCTTGTAATTATAAAAAGATGTCATAAAAAAAAATTAACGTGTGTACAAAGTACGCATAGCAGAAGTGAAACTTCTTTATCCTTTATCCCCTCATCCCAGTATCACCTTATCCCTTTATGTCCGCTTAAACGACATGCTATCCCTACTCCACCGGAGAAAGTACTCTTTATTCGAATTGACCGTGGTGGGGACGAGAAAAAGATGGCGCGTAACGAAAAAATGTGAAAATACTTTGTTTTTGTATTTGCAATATTTAAGTAAAACACTATTCTAATAATTATATTATTATTATATTTAACCTCCATCTTATTAAATATTTGAAAAAATAGGGAAAATAATTTAACAGTGGGTATCCTTAAACACGCACACATTGACAGTTTAATTACAGTAAGAAGTTAAGAACACAAAGCGTACTCACACATAGCGAAAAACCGAGGACACTTATTGTGTACCTATCGTTTGTTCTGCATTACTCCATCTAGACGTGTATAAAATCAACGCATTTTATCTTCGTTTTTATAAATAAAACAACAATTTCGATTTTACAAATATACTTAGCAATACCAAAACAATTACAAAATAGTGTTAAAATTCAATCACAGTGAGTTTCTTCCAGTATCTTTATTACAGTCCCGCCATTGAGAGAATAAATATACCAGTCATAGAGTCTACATCTAGATTTTTATCGTTTTTACCACAGAAAAATTAATAAGACATAACAGAAGTATTAATATTTCTGTGGTTTTTACTGTCAAAACCATACTCTCAACTAAAACACATACTCAAACTTATTTTTTTTTTAAGAGCATTTGGTAGCGTTTTTTATCTTGGGTAGATAATTATAATTTTTTTAGACACCTTGCATTCCGTGTGGTGACGAAATAAGAATCTTTGTCCATCGGTGTCGTAAAAGTTGATTAAGGAATATAATATGCATATAACATATATGTAAGCGAAGGAAAACTCCAAATAAAACCCGATGTCATGTCTGATAAGTGTGTTATAGTAGGTTAATTGCCCTCCCACGGTGGAGGGGGCCCAAGCCCAGCAATGGGCTATGGGTCTATGGGCTGATATGATGATGGTGATAATGATGATGTAGACATCTTGCATTAAGGAAGTGATCTATGTATTTGATTTTTGATTTTACAAACATATAATTAACTGACACAAATCCTACGCGGACATTTTGTGGATCACACGAAAAATCCTGTATGGGAAATCAACCCCGTGACACTCATCACAATATATCGATCAAAATGTCATTGTATTTAAAAAATATCAAGTCGTCAAAATTATAAAAACCAAGTTTACAACTATAAATTATCTAATGTAATTATTTTTCTAATAATTCATTTTTAAAATAGAAGTGAAATAATTGTAGCATGCAATTACAAAATATTCGTGTGCGAGTTAAACATGATTTACCATAATAAATATTTCTTTTAACAAACATAAGAATGTTATCTTGTTATTTCATTATTATTATTTTTATTAATATCATTGAGCATCTACCTAATCTAATCTTATCTATATTAAATTGTGCTAACTGCAGTTACATATATACAAGCACATATTGCAGCTACAATATAAAAACAAGCCTTAACTAACGATATTAAAAATGGACGGTAATTGTTCTTCAGTATATTTTAGTAAGCTACCCTCACACAATAATATGTAATTTTGTAAAGTTAGCAGAGTAGAATACCTTTATATTCTCACATCACTATATTCAGTATGTAATATAGCTATTTAATATTTGTATGTCTATGTTATTTTTTAAAAGATTTTGTTGTTTTATATAATAAATATATCCCACAATATTGCATGAATAATGCATTGCAGGAGTTTGATTATTTTAGCATATAATGATAAAAAATAAATAAATATTACTAAATTAATATTTTTCACAAAAAATATATTTTATGACATCATCTGGTGGTGATTTCTCTCGATTTTTATGAATGTGTGTTTAGCAAACTTTTTAAATAGTCCCTTCAGAGTAAAAACTAAAGTTATGTATGTAATAAATTCTTTACTAACAGTGCTAAGTATTTGATTTTTCTAGTAATATATGAATAAAAAAATATTAATGATTTGCGCTTTTTACTAAAAACTAATTTTTAATATCACACATCTATATTTTACAACTATCAAGACACTTCAGCGTATAGAATGAGTAGAAACATTGGATAACACGTCCCTGCTCAACTTGTCTGCAATAAATGCTACTATATTGAAGACAAGCTCACGACGACTGCTGGCGCAAGACATGAGGATGTCGAAAGCCCTCAAATAATCCGTCGTATCCAATCTACGTAAGTAGTTGTAGAGTATATATAGAACTTCTTGCAGTTCCTCCTTGACTCTGGCCCAAGCTTCACGAAGAGATATAACAGCTGTAAAAATTAAAAGATTAACGGCAACTAATTCTGTGCGATTAATAAGCATGAATTTAATAATTAAAAAGAGTATATGTGAAATAAATCTATCAGAGGGTCTCTAGGTGCTCCGTTGACCATGAATACTTCTTAGCAAGTCATTTCCTGAAGTGTCAGGCAATTAAAATTCAAATGCGATAAAGTCCGTAACAAATCTAGCATATCTAGCAATCTCTCTGAACCTAGGAATGACCCAAACCAAGTCAGTTAATATGTAGTCCTATTTAAAATTAATGTGTAAAAAAAGTGTTAACGATATTGCCTCTAGAAATTTGTACGGATACTTAGGAGTCTGCTTTAGGAAGAAATTCTGGGTCAAACAATGGTTTACATCAAGAAAATATTAACAGTAGAGCGAAGATTGGGGCGGGCCATGATAAATGGTAATAAACACACCCTTTTTACTCAACTTTACGTGTGTTAAGTATACTTACGTCCACAGGTGTGCACAGTTAATCCAAAAGTTAACTTCGTTAATCGTTAATTAAAATGTTAACTTCGATAATCGTTAAAGCGTTAAATTTGCAAAATTTTAACGCAAGTTAAAGTTAACCGTTAAAGTTAACTATTTAAAACATATACTGATTTTAAGCTGAGAAAAATAGATAAATTCTACAGTATGTAGTGGAATTATGTTGCATATGTATGCATCTCTCCACACTAGCTTGCGACATGCTACTGCCGGTAGCCACGATACCAAAAGATTCACCAATACTTCACGACACTTTCTAACGGAATAACCAGGTGGAGGTGAGAACATATCACTTCTGCTATTATAACCTACAATAGAAGAATTCACAGCAATTTAAGAAGGCTCGGAATTTGTTGCCTTTTTGCGGGGTGGAGCGGGGACCAGCCTCGTTTAGCGAGATGTGCGCCGTGATGTCATTTTTCGTTGGGCAGTCCGATGGGAGAGGCTTCGGTACGATGTTCGGATCGTCAAGGCTTGCCGGCCGGTGCTGATGGAGTGATTGGGTCGGCGGCACGGAGTGCTTTCCTTCAGTCTGTTGCAGGTATTAACGGGACATGGTAGCTTCGCCAAATACCTGCACACGGTCGTGAGGAAGGAGAGTGCAACGTCCTGCCACCATTGCATTTGTGACGAGGACACGGCACAGTACACACGACGTGTGTGCCTCGTGGACAGAGTAGCGCCTTGAATGCGTCGTAATCAATGGTGCCGATCTGAAGCTGCCGACTATCGCCAGGGCGATGCTCGACGGCGTTAGGAACTGGGACGCGGTCACCGCCTTCCATGTGGTAGTAAGTCACGGAAATAGGAGGCGGATCGTGCGCGCGGAGAACTCCTCTCTGACACGTTTCGCTGGCGGCGACTTGGGCGGCGCTTTCGTCGTGGAACTTACGAGCGTGGCGTGGTGCGTAATTCGAACAAACAAAATTACAGCATGTCAACAAACGACTAATGTAACGGACTAAAATTAACGGAAGTTCAACTTAACGGAAGTTAACAAGAGCGTTAAAATTTTTTGAAGTTAACTTAAAAGTTAATCCGTTAACCAGATTGTTAACTTCGTTAATTAACGATTAACGGATTAACGAGCTAATGCCCACCTTTGCTTACGTCCATCAACTCGGAAAGATCATATATTTTATAAAAAAAAATAATAAAAAAACATCTTATTATATAAGATGTTTTCTTACGACTAAAGGCTACACGCAAAATAAATAAATGCATATAATATTGCAAAGGACGAAAATTTTAAATAAAACCCTATACCAACCCATCTGATAAGCATAAGTGATGAGGCTCGAGCCCATGAGTGGAACTTACATGCGCTGAAATCATGATCATGAAAAAGATATACTCACTGGATACTGTAAGTCCAGTAGCACTACCTATGCCAGCGCCCAGTGCGGCACCCAGCCGACCTCCAGCATACCCACCGATGAGACCACCAGCTACTGCCATCACGCTGGTCAGCACCGCCGTCTCGCAATCCCATACTATGCGGATCTCGAATACATCACCTATAATTTCGTTATCATCCTACCCTCATTCTTTGATCTAGAAATTTACTAAGGCTTTATGACAGCTTGTGGATGACAAATACCAACGCAATTCAAGGATTATTTCCTCGGTGCAGGGTGTTGTCATTAAAAAAAAAATAAAATGAAAATTATTTAAGAATAGATTTTTTTACCGGGCTATATTCTATTTCTCGCCCAGCTTTAACGTTGTGCGTTGTCTCAGCTTTTTAATTAAATTATCGCTTGGTTATCAGTGGTCAGCGTAAAAAAATATAGTTGCCACACATTTAAAATTCATGGCGCCAAATGAAAACTCGAAATAAAATCCTAAACCAGTCTTGTTTTTAAAAAATACACTTTGCACAAAAATTAAGGGGCTAAGAGGAAAAATCCAAATTTTTCTAGGCTTTTCAACAGGCAGTGGTAGTGTAACTTGTAATCTCAGCAAGAAATAATGTTTAAAAAAACAAATTGGAGCTGAATACTTAAGTTATCCGGGCCATTTATATAAGCTTAAGTAAAAAAAATCCACATCTGTCAATCAAAAATAAAAACCAAAGAATTTCGATCGCAATGGTCTTCTTGATATAACTGACAAAAAAAAATTTTTGGAACACTAAACACTTAAAGCTACAATTTGCTTTCCTTTATATTTGCAGTACAATCATTTGCCTTTAAGTCTGTTGAAAATCTTCCAAAATTTTGATATTTTTGTAACTCCCTTAATTTTTATATTATTGTTTAACACTTTGTATAGAAGACTCTCGTATCCAGTATTCGGATGTATATACTTATAAAGGCAGTCTTTGACTTACGTCGTTTCGATTTATTCTATTATTGCTCAAACATATGTCCATTGTTTCGATTTCCGGCATAGGAGAATTCGCTTGTTGCGAAGTCAATGTCCGTGGGTTTTGGGGTTTAATTACATATTAAAGTTTTATCATTATTATTATCCTTTGTTATAAATGCAGTTTTTTTTTAATTTTAAGTCCCTGTACATCGGACCCTTGAGTTTTACATGTAAACATATGAAAAAAAAAATCTCAACTTACGTTGTTTCGATTTATGTCGCGTATTTCGAGAACTTAACATGCCGTAAGTACGAGAACTGCATGTATTGACCGTACACAAGGCATGGTGTTTAAAGTACAGAGCACTCATACAAGTGTTATTTATATGTTTGATTGTTATTACTTTTTCTTAAATTAAAACATCTCAGCCTATACAAGTCCTATTTTTGGACTCAGGTCTCATCCACGTTGGGTGGGCAATTGACATTACATTCCACTCTGGTCAGACATGTTAGAATAGGGCTTTATATCGAGGTTTTCCTCTCTTGCATAGAAGTTACCTGCATTTCTCTTAGTTATCTTTTACGACATCCACAGGTAAGAGGGTGGGTGGATAATTGTATTATTACATACTACACAAATTTCTGAACCAAAATACTTTATGCAATCCACAAATTGTTATTCTGAGTCAATATATAATTTGTGTATGTTATTTTTTAAAACTTGCCCACAATACAAGGTTTACTGGAAAACAATTTTATACTACCTAAGGATAGTGTATAGTGTTATCTTTGAAGAAAAAAAAAATAGCCTAAAACAAAACTGCATAATTAAATTGTGGAAATGAGAGAGGATCGCATAGTGACGGAAGCCTGAGCCCATCAGTGGGACGTGTAGAGAGTGAAATGATGATGATGATTATAATTTTTAGTAGTTAGCTTTTAGTTAAATACACTATGTAGGAAAATTGTAGTAAAATTTTAATACATAAGTAGTTTCACCCTATTTGTTTGTTAACAAGCCGTTATAGCAATAATCCTTGGGTCAGAAGCAAGGTTAGTTTTGTTCAAGAATCCATTGAATATTTTATGGTTTTAGTGACATAAAAATATTAATTCTGACCCATTAGTGTCCTTCATTGGGCAAACATTACAGAGCATGTTCATTATGGAATTTTAGTTGAAAATCAAAAATTTGAGTATGGCTTGAACAGTCTTTTACAATGCAAGTTTTGGCTCTATAAACTAATAGTGTAACTACATAGTAATATAACTGTTAGTGGGTTGACTTTTAAGGACCCACCAACTCGCAGACTTTACTCGTACATCGGAAATTTTGATAATATGAATAAATGTATAAGTTTGATAAAACTTTTAAGATAATTTTATTCACACACACATAGCAAAATGTATTACCAAATGAGTAAACAAACTATAAACAGAGAAAAACGACAATAAAAAAATATATAGAAAATTCGAGTTGATAATTAAATTTTATAAATAAAGAATGAGGGAATAGTGCCGTAATCATCACGCCTGGCTGTCTGTGGTTTGGTGATTGCATTGAAATTGCATTTCCCAGGATAGAGCTGTTGCCCACTCCTGGTGAATCCTCAGCCACTTTTTACAACTCCCACGAGCGAGTTAGGGGTAACAACAACTGTATTCTTAATCCGTTGCTATGCGGACACTCAAAATTTAAAAGTATCTTTGAATTGAATACTTACCGATTTGTAAAAGTGCTTGTTCTAGCCAAGGTAAGTTATAATTAACTCCACCACCGTTATATACCTGTACCTGCATTTTTATTTAGAGTTAGGTAATAAACAACGTGTGTAGTTATAAATACATGAACGCTGTGAATCAATGGATCCAAATATATTTTAGACTCTTGGCAAGTAAATAAAAGTAAACGTCACACGAAAACACAGCAACACGGCGTTGACAGCTAGAACATTTTTTTTTAATTTAGAAGTTTGGTCTACAATAAAAAAATTACACTAGGGGCGCTGGCGAATTGATAGAATGACAACCGAATGACAGCGTCTGCCGCTGCCATTGCCATTTTGAGGGGTTAGGTCCAGAGGGAAGGAAAAGGGAAAATTGCGGTAAATCATGGGTAAAGCCTAGCCTAAAATATTGCGGCAAATTTTAGGCTAGGCTTTACCCTACGTTTTACTATATAAAAAAATAGTGGCAACACGTGCAGATTTTACATATTTCTGGTCGGTATACACGACAATGATATATCGTAGGGTTTGACTGCGCCGACCGTTTGTGCAGTTTTATCGATAGTGTGTACGAAAATCGTCTCAGAATTTTCTGGTTGGCGCAAACAATCGGAGCAGTTTCAAAAACTATTCGATAAATTGCTGTCGATCATGTTTGCAGAGTTTCGTCGTAGTATGTGGATGGAAGTCGTAGTGATCCTTTAGTTCGTTCACGACGCTTGCTGTAGATGCAATTCAACATGTCGCAAGATGATAATAATAATAGCAACAACCAGGAATTATTGGAAGAGTTAATACAGAGTTATAATTTGCTTCTGGAATAAGAAAAGTAAAGACTATCATAATCGCAACGAGAAAAATGCTGCCTACAATAGGCTAATTGATATGTACAAACCTATTGATTCTAATGCCAATAGGGAAACAATAATAAAAAAAAATCAATAAAATTTAATAAATTCACATGAGAGTATGAATATTCACATGAGACTTCCTTTTAGGAAGCCAATTTCTACACCACATACTTCATACGTCCCTCCAGACGCCTCGGCGTGTATGTTTTACGCGTGTGTCTCTCTCAATAAATTCACATGAGAGATACTTTCAGTCGTCAAGTCATATGATTTCCTTATAAGAAGCCAATTTCTACACCACATACTACAAGGGCGTACCCAGGATTTCAGATAAGAGGGGGCAGCTCATATGATGGTCATGATGGTCGGTCGGGTATATTGAAACAAAAAATCATGAAAATTGACTTTTATTATCTATATATATATATATATTAATTTAACAGTAATCTTCTCGGATTTGCCGAAAATTTGTCTATGACAGTCTTTTGAATAAACTCACTGTTTTCTTTTAAATAATTGCGATGTACGCTCATCAGACATAAACCCGTAAGCCTTTCTTCACCCATGGCGCTTCTAAGCCACGTTTTAACTCTTCGAAGCGTACTGAAGGACCGTTCTACGGTCGCCTTGGTGCATGGGATAGTACTTAAAATAATCAATGCCTTTCTGACAGCAGGGTAAAAAATGTTGGCTTCGTTGAACAGATCAACTACTTCTATGTCCCTTAATTGATTATCTGATAAAGCATTCTTCACCCATAAATTATGCCAAAGGTTCAGTTCTCCGGTGATATCCAGGTTATAAAATTTTTGGAACGATTCTGCGTTCTTGTGTAAGTCTGTAATGCTGGTTTTGGTCATATACAAGGGATGTAGCTTACTTAAAGCAAACGCCGGAGTATTTTCTTGGGAGAATCGAATATTCAACGATGAAATGAGTGAATCAATGTATGGTATTATCAGGGAACGCCGCCAATATTCGTTATCATTGTCTGATGGCGGGTTACTTCTATGTGTTTGCTTGTGAACAAGACGTGGAACCGAAATTTCTATGTTCAAATCCATTGCAACAGATCGCGCTTTTTGAAGCATTTCATTACTTATTTTATCAGAAAACTCGCGGTCATTTCTGAGAATGTCCTTGATATTTTTGATGTGTTCCCCCACTGAGATCATATCGATCGATTTAGCTTGCAGTGCGTTAACTACTGGTTCTAAAACTACTGAATATTTGGCTATTGTTTGTAGACCAACAATAAACACTGGTTTTGTAACGGCCGAATGCAACTGATATGCAGATTTTCTGGTGGCATAATTTCCCTCTACAGATAACGTTTCTAGAGATTTCACAAGCTCTGGGAAATGTTGAGAAAACTTTCTGATTGATTTATATTTTTCGGACCATCTCGTCTCACACAATCGTGATAGGTTTGGAGCGTAGTTTCGACGAGTAGTCGATTCTCTGAAAAACGTTATAACATCCTTTACAGTGGCGACAGTATTTCTAATTTGAAAGAAAGAAAGAAAATACTTTTATTACCACCGTCTCGAAACACAACAACAAAGTAGCAATATTAAACACAGTTAATACTTATCTAAAATCCGTTGGCAATTGCATGTGTCGTGACCGTGTCAACGAGGCGTACACTCAGCATAATGCTGCGTTATGAGGGCACAACACAGCGCTGGTTTTCAGTGTCAACCTCAAGTGACTTACGGGGTACAATTATATAACAAGTTCACTTAACTAATGTATAATATGAAGGCAAAATGTTAATAATAATAAAAAGTGAATAGTAGTAGTCGTATACAATATCAAATAAAATTATAGTAATTATAGTAATATAAGTTAATTGTTATGTATATAATATATATATATATATATATATATATATATATATATATATATATATATATATATATATATATATATAAATATACCTAAATAATACACCCTATTCAATATATATAGACATATAATACAATGCAATATGATACGTATTAATAATCTGCACATACATATGTACATCAAAATTGAGTAAAGAAGGAAGTGTATAGGTGTATAAAGGTAATGTTGTTCATTTCACATATAAGTAACATCCGATTTCTGTTCATAAAGTAATAGTCTTTTTATGTGAAATCTGAAAGTACATTTTGTTTCTGGCACTGCGTTCGCATCATTCACAACAAGGTTGAGTTTGTGACTTGAGCAATGCAAATATAAAGCACGAGAATTTTTTTTTTTTTTAAAATGGCTTGTATGCCACCCTCTTTCCCTGCCATTATAGAACAGCCATCCAATCCAAACCCAACGCAATCTTCGGTTGGGAGATTAGAACTAATCAAGAAATTGTCAATTGCTTCGGCAATTGCTGAACAATTTTGTGCTTTTAGTTCAACGAACCCTACAAATTCTTCTCTGATTCTCCTTTTGCTTTCGTCGTAGAACCGCACGCCTATTGATAGCTGTTCTTTCCCAGCTATGTCTGCTGCTTCATCAGCTAAGACTGTGTAAGCCACGGTCTTCTGAACCTCACTAATTATATTCTCCTTAATAACTTCGCCACATAAATTAATCAATTCGTTTTGTATTTTTGGCGATGTGTAAACTGTATTGCGACGGCCCTTTTCCAGGTGACTTTAATTTGTCGTCCCCTGAATTGATTCTCAACATCAACAAATCTAATAAAACACCCTCATCTGCTTATTTTCCCCTAAGAGGCATACCATGTGTACCGCAAAATACTATACAAGAAATAATTGATGACAATATTTGTTTGTTTTCATCGATTGCTTTTTGGTGTCCACTTTGCAGTTGAATGTCTACAGGAACATTTTCAAGAAACATTTTTGCAGCTTTTGTCGCTGTTAGGTGAAGGTTAGTCGTTGCATGCTTTCAGCAGTCTTCATGCATATTTTTGAACTTGGCCTGACCATAAATGATCCCAAAATTCCTTTCACAGTGCTGATGGGCCGAGTGAACAAAACGCAATGCTTACAAAGCGCGCCTTTTAGTCGCTTGGAATATACTAGCCATGGTGCATATTGATCCAACCAAGCATGATTAAATTTTCTTTTCAAATGGCTTGCATCACTTTCAAAATCATAATTTCTGGGCGGGATCCAAGGATTTTATAACAACTCCCTCTTCTTTTCCGTCGATAGCTGAGTAGCCAACCCACCATAACGACCCAGATCATTTTCATGATAGCCATCGTCCACTATAATTTCAGGATCGACGTTGACGCCATAAGTTTGTTGGGATGTCGATGGAGAAGAATAGTCGGCAACAGATATATTTACAGGTTCTGCTGGAGAATGTGACGCTTGTCCAATGTTAGCATGCAATGATCTTGGCATTACATGAGTTTTATCACGGTTGTCATTTTCATCGCTTCCACTGCTACTTTCCCGACCTTTTTTTCTTTTTTCGCGTGTTGTCTCTAAAAAATGGATACACAAACATAATGACTCTTACGGTATTTAGGCATAGAACGAAAAAAAAAATTAATATACCACGTTTTTAAAACGGACCAAAAAGTATAAAATAATATTTTCTAATGCCATATCAATTTATATAAGCATCAATTTAAATAACCTAAGCATTTTTAATTTATAACAATTACAGAAATTCTTGATAAATTTAAAACGAAAAACGTGGGGCGCATGAAATAGATAGATACCTAAATTACAAATTTTATTCTACTGCAAATATATATATATGCATAAAAAGTAGCAGTCAATGAGAAAGCTCATCTAACACGAGGTTTCTCAACAACTGCTTCTTTTTACACTTTTTATCATTACTTATCTTATTTTTTTTTCTTGCGCCCCACGTTTTTCGTTATACTTTTTAGTCCGTTTTAAAAACGTGGTATATTAAAAAAAGAAAATTTATTTATTTTTTTATTTTCTGCTTTTTAGTCATAAAAAATGTGTAATGTTTTTTAAACTTTCAAACAAACAAACAAGCAAACAAACGAACAAACATTCACTTCTGACCTACAGTGCTACAGTCAAAATTTCGAGTCTCTAGCTCATCGGGAAGTTAGTTTAAAATCAATTGCAAGATTTGTACGGTACAGACAAACAAACAAACAGACAGACAAACAGACAGACAAGAAAACAATTTAATATTGTATTGTTATCCACTTCTGACCTACAGTCAAAACTTTAAGTCTCTAGCTCATCGGGAGATCGGGAAGTTAGTTTAAAATCAATTGCCAGATTTGTACCGAACAGACAAACAGACAGACAAGAAAGCGACCTGATAAGAACGTGGTAATAAATAAAGATCAAGATACCTATAAAAACATCACATTCAAATATCATTTACTTCCTATACACTTACAAGAGTGCCCCCCTTAAACAAATCAAATAATCATATTAGGTACATATGTGTTTTGTTTTGACTCACCTCTTTCAAAGAATTTCCTGATATCCATTTGACGGAATAATATTTCCAGTTGTTGCGCAGTAAACGTAAATCTCGTGTTGCCGCAACTAAACTATAAGACACTATTATGGCGCATGAAATATTCACTCGTATTAAACTCCGAACTGAATTGAATTGTATTCGAAATTTCGAACTGAATTGCCTTGCTCTGCCTCACGATCCCGCTTATATATTCAAATATTCTCGCTCCCGAAATACGTAGATAATACTAGACTTTGTTTCCATCCTTGTCTCATACTTGCTTTCACTGTCTTTCCTTTCCAGAATAGTCCATGCTAGAACGTTCTTCGTGGTATTGCTATTCAATACAAGATGTCGCTATTGACCGTATATTATAAAATAAATTGATGCCATTTCTCTTTACTGGAAAAAGTACTGTCGAGTGTCGTCCGTAACTAGATAGCGCTAGCGCTAGATGTTGTTTTCTCCAAATTATATTCGGCTTTAATCCTAGATGGCTCTGATTATCACGTCACGAGAGGAAACTACAAGATCGACGGTTTCGCGGGAGATTTAAATTATATTGCGTCGCTAACAGTATACTATATCGAATGTTGTAGAATATTTAATTATAGATAAAAAATATTAAATCAAAATATCTGACTGAAAAGATGTTTTGTTTCCAACACTTCATTTTGCGCAGAGTAGGTTTTTAATTCCCACTTGCCAGGAAAATTGACGTTTATTTTATCTTCTAAGGGGGGGGGGGGGCAGCTGCACCCCCCCCCCCCTACCTGGGTACGCCCATGACATACTACGTGATTTTCTTTGCTTTGTACATATAATGAGCGACGCCAGTGCTTTATCATCTTCCATCAAGGATGACATGATTCTGAATTCCTGAATTTCTGCTTCAAATGGACGATCGCCGCAGATATCATGAACTTGTACACAATCTATGGACGTTCGATTAACTACACAAACTGTCTGCGCAGTCAAATCGCTGCGATATTTTGTTGTCGTGTATACCGATCATTAGAAGAAAATCGAAGTTTTTTTTAGTTATTACACTAGTGCCAAAGCTAAGAACTACAGCAGAATAACTTATGAAGGGGAATAAGTTCCGAAAAGGGAAAATCTGAATTGAAGCGTGGGGGAAGGCAATCTTTAAAGTGGAAACACTGCATATTGCGTTTACATGGTTTATAAATGGCTGCTTGTTCGTAAGACTCCTGCGCATTTTGTTTTAATCACAAGTATTACTGCTCGTTACTGATTTGCATAATCACGTATAACTTATACAAGAAATATATATATATATATATAAAGAGACAAACGATAAATCTGTAGATACTACTCTATTTTAATTTCAAGTCATCTATACGTATATAGATATCAAAGAATATAGCTATGTAGGTAAATATAGTACTAACAAGCTTACAAGCGCCGCCAAGTGGATAAAGATGATTGTAGTCCAAACTTACTATAGTGACATACTGTCCTATCTGTACTACACTTTATAATTTGTGCACAGCAATAATCAGCAATATGTTGTTTTTAAATTTTACTGGTATTTTTCAAGCATAAGTACGAGAACCTTTAAGCCAATTGCATATTCTCCCATATTTTGTCACTACAAATAAAGTCATTATTAAAGTCTAGGATCTGTGCAGTAGTATAATATATAATTACTAAATATTTCTATAGGAGTTCTGGTTGTGGAGGGTAGAAGTACGGAGAACCATCTCAGTGTATTAAAAAGTGTCCGTTGAAAGGGAGCAAATTAAGGTGGCACTATAGTAGCAAGTGGAAGAACTTTAAAAAGAGCGCCAACAAAATTTCATGGAAAATAAATTACTAGGCACGCTACTTCAGGAGTTTCATAGGTTATAGGCTTTGTTTATATTAATTCAAATAAGTATGCCAAATTTCGAGTTAATCCGACGTTTTGAAGGGGGTCAAAATCATGTTCAAAGATTCCGTTACATACTAACATACATACGTCTGAAGCTAATAAAAGCGTATTAAAACACCTGTCACTACGTACACTTTGAAGAATTGTTCTAAATTCAATGTCATCGTGGCGAGTATAATAAAAAAAAGAAAAAGTATAAGCTAATATTATAAGCAGCATCATAGACTTTAAACCCTTATAAGTTACTCTCTTGCGAATTTATACTGTTAAAATAACCTACATAAACGGTGTATTTAACTGCGCCCACAGTACTAAAACATATATATAATATAAAAACATTAACCTCATCTACATGCAAGAATCACATCGATTTATTATTAAAATTCTGTGTAAGGCTGACAATAAAAGTTGCTATATCGCAGGTAGGTAGGTAAGTAGGTAGTAATGTAGATACTAGTTTAAGTTAAAACAACATTTAGTGCTAACTTTAATAGGTACACATACAATAAATAAACATTCTCACTAATAGCTTTATTATCATTCACTACAGACAAATATAACTGCGTATTGTTTACTTTAAGTCCAAATTATTTAAATTCAGTCATTACGATGTGTTAATTTTAATAATAACAATAATTTTAAATAAATAAAACAATATTAATTACTAATTTCAGGATTAACCTATGTCCATTAGATCATTTAAAATCTCCAAAATAAAGTGAAATAATTGCTACATTTTAAATTAATATTTATGCAACACATTATTATTTAGTAATAAAATTTCAATTAATTAATATAATTCGCGAAACATCGATAAGGAAGTACATCAATTTACAAATTATGCTGCAGTAAGGGTAGAAAGTATTCTTTTGCCAAGAATATTAGATGCAGTCTCCAAAATCATCATAGCAAGTTGCATATTGCAGCCATTTTTAGCTAAAAATGTCGCAGCTTTCCTATAATCATCCAAACCCAATCCAGCTAGGTAATCGTACACCATTTCAAAAAGCTCAGTCAATTTACCTTTTATTTCATTCCATATACTTCTCATTGACACAACTAGAAAAAGAAACAAATGTATTGAAAATAAAAACGTAGAAAAATTGAGGGTAGGTAGGTAGGTAGGAGGGTAGACATCGATTAACTAATAACATTAATACAAGAATGTAATTAAGTCTATATAGATTCTACACAATTTCACTCTTGAATATTGGACACGAATCAGGAAAAGGATAAATATCGTAGAAAGCTTATAAATATATAAACGGTAAATAATATTATGGAACACTTACTAATTATACCGATTCCGCATGCACCACCGACAGCGCTGCCAACAGCTGCACCGACTTTCCCCCCATAATGGCGTCCCAATAATCCTCCAGCTATGGTTAAGCCTGTAGTTAACAATAGAGCCCCTTTTGCTCGATCATCACTCATTACCACCCGGAAATCAAACCGGTCACTAATTTGTAAAATTACTTGCTCTATATTAGCGGGGTCGAAGGGCAATGCGCAGGAGTTGGAACGTACAGTGCATATTTCATATTCTCCATCTGAATCGGATTCTGAGTCAAAACTCATTTTTAAGCTAGTGTGAAACTGAACAATGTAATATTATAAGTGTGTGAAGAAAATTACAACGCAATATAAATAGGGCTTTGAGAATAGATAAAAATACACTAATTACAGTCAGTGCTACCAGCAATAAACAGTTGTTAATATTGATTCATGACCATGGATACAAAGTCCTTCAGTCGAATACATTGTAGCTTAACAATTCACATAAATAGTCTGTCAGTCAGTCAAGTCGTTACCATGATTTTATTCCTGACAACCAAATCACGATTTCATTAGAAATTTTGGAAGAACACGAAAATGCACATAGTTCAAGTTCAAATTGTACAATATTCACTACACTTCAGAATCTTCTCTACATTATATTGTATAAAATGTCAGCCAAATTATTCAAGATAACATTGTAAAACACTAAAATAATGAATAAAATATAAGAGCGCCACATGACATTTTGAAATTCGCGCCAAAACGCGATTTGAAAGGCAGCACTAAACAGCTGTTTCTATCGTTGCTAGAACAATAATTATTAAATTTGCCACACATTTTTGGCAATTTTTTTTTCATGTGGTGTTCCAATAACAATCCAATTTATATATACCAATGGAGCGGTAATATTTGTGTGTCGTAAAAGATGATACAAACGTAGTTAACATTTAAAAGGAGAAAAGCGAAACAAATCCCTACGACAATCTGAATAACCAAATCTGGATATGGTAAGAGGAAAAAAATTCAAATACTTTACTAGGACATAATTCTCTCTAATCTAAACATCATCATCATCGCAGCCCACATATGTCCCACTGTTGGGCTCGGGCCTCCTCCACAATGGGAGGGAATTTGACCTACTATACCATGCTGGTCAGACATGTTGGTATAGGGTTTCATTTCGAGTTTTCCTTCTCTTGCACAGATGTTATGTGCACATTATTTCCCATAGTCGTCTTATACGACATCCACGGGCAAGATAGGGAGTGGTGAATTGTATTCTAACTCCGTCACCACACGGAAAATCTAAACATAAATATCTTTAATCTCGGCTCATACTCGGCACAACAGGTCGCTACTGAAAAACAGCGTTGTGGTGTTACCACAACATTAAACTGAGTAGCGACCTTTTTACTCGCTTGCGGGTGGAAACTCAGCTCTTACACCTATCCAAAATGTAAATTAAGTTACACAAATATGTATCCACTGCGAGGGAGAAATAAATTATTTTTCTTTCTTTCTTTCTTTCATATTCGTCCCACTGCTTAGCTCGAGCCTCCTCCACAGTAGGAGCCGCCTATTATACTTATAACTTGCAAATTGGTTAATAATTATAGCAGGACCAGATCCCACAAGCGGCACCCGATCACAAGCTAACAACAAGAGCAGCCATCACTCCTCTCAAACACGAAAAGGAATGCAGCACGCCTACCCTGCCCACAAGCAGTGGCGGCTGGTGGGTCATCAAAGTGGTGGTGCACTTGCTCACTAAGCATTAAGATCAGAAATTGCAAGGGAACAACAATTTACGTAAAAAGTGTATTTTTTTTAACGCACTACATTTTGTAGGTGTACTTCGAAGAAATTTTTTTTTTGTTTTTCAAGCTTCAAAAAATATTTATAAAGGAGGGCCACTCACCGCCAATTTATATCAATTTTATTTTGAAAAGTTTTGGTATCGTCTTGAATATTCAAGTCTATATTTATGCTCATTTTCACTCACTATGTGTGGTGTGAGTAGAACTAAGACGCAGTATAAGTAAAACTAAGACCAAAATATAAAAAAACTATTACATAATGTAAACAAACCATATTTAACGCGTCACAGATACATCGAAACTATACCTACTTACTGTACTTAACGTCATCGGTGAATTTCGTCGAAAGTCGAGTTCTCTCGGCAATGTTCGGTTCGCTCGTACGGCGCACGGGATCAAACTCATTTTACAGTATATTTCTATGAACTATCTTCCGTCTCACGCGCCAGGCGTTTTAACTCATATCTAATGCAAGTCGTATGGGCAGTCCTCGTGCGCTCGCCTGAGCGCACGAGATTTTTTTTACAGACGAAATAAGTTTTAATAGTTTGGTAAAGGGCTTAAATTGTTTCGTCATAATTTGAAATTAAATTTGCTATATGTTTTTGTATGTTCAAAGAATAAATATTAATATACCTAGTAATTTAAAAATAAAGATAACATTTTGTAATTTTTAAATATTTTAATTTGGTGGTTCAGCGCACGAACGCACTTAAGGTACAGCCGCCACTGCCCACAAGGTCGTTTTATCTTATTAATTTTCTGTGATTGTTCTGCGGTTTTGAGGTGTAAGTGAAAACAATGACGTTATTATTGACGTTTATAACAGTTTGCATGAATAACAATCTACCACAACGTGTTTCTTGCAATCAAGAGCTAAGGCGATTCCTAGAAAAAATTGTATTATATCGCCTATACCAAGATAACAGTGAAATGCGGCTACACCGAGAGGGCCAATCGTATCGTACCTCAGTCCACAAGCAAAGCTGAAATCGTTAAGTAGGTGTATAAGATATTCACTCGATTTTGCGAACTATGCTTCATACCACGTACTTAGATCCACACGCGCTAATATTACCCAGATTATCAGATCGAACCTGGGCAAGATACACTCACGCATATTGCTTTGGTGAATGTTCTTGTGCTATTGACTAAACCATTCTCTTAGACTACGATCTTATTTTTTCTTATGATAGCTAGCCGGACACCCTCATACGTTTCATTATTACGTACTTTTATAATGACCGTAATGGTAATGTTGAATATCTGCCGGGATATTTTGAACGTTGTGAACGTTTAGATTTATGGATGTTAGATTTTGTATCCGTTACAAAGTTTAACGATGTTGCTTGCATGCTGTTATTGTACATATTGTTACAAGTACTACAAATAGGTTTAGTTAAAAATCAATAAAAGAAACGAAAATAAGAGTCAGTCAGGCAACAATATAAGCAGATTCATAAATAGTAACTCCTAAATAATCATCATCAGCACTATCTCAGCTAATAATAGTCACTATTAAGCTTAGAACTCGTCCACAATAAGATGGAAATTACCCAATTATATCATGCTGGTCAAATGTGATGGAACAGGGTTTGAAAATATTCTAAACTGTTAAAATAATATTTTCAATAATGACTAACATTTGATTACCTATTATGATAGACTGTATTTTAATTCATATTATTATTCATAATAAAATTATGCTATGTTTATCAACAACAACAACTAGATAAAGAATGCAGAATTAACTATTTCGAAAATGTTACGTATGAAATAGCGTCTTTGTCAACAACGCACGCCTTTTTATATTTTTTATGAGTAGCCATATAGCTACTCATGAAATCGTCGTGTGAATTAGAAATTAATATTACACACATATTAAGCATTGTAAAGATAGTTTGCCATCTATGGATTCGATTGAAATTTGCAGTGCTGAAGTCAAGTACATTGTAGAATACTTTTTTCAGACAGTAATAGTTAAACGTGTTATTACAGTCCCTTGTCACTGTAGCGTTAATCCAGTCGTTAGTTTTTCGGCGCGAATATACACATGTCATGTCACGCTCTTGAATTATATTAATTTATTTTGTGTTTTGTAGTTATATTGGATAATTTTACTAATATTTTATTTAATATAATACAGTTAAGGTGCTGAGTAGCGGTGAATGTCAAATAATAGTGGTTTACGTGTATTTTAATATTCTACCGAAATTCCCAGTTATATCATTAATTTGGTATTCAGTGCTCAATTAATGGTAACGACTTGGCTTAATAACGGACGATGACTCTTAATACAATATGAAGAAGTGTTAAATAATATGTGAAGAAAATTATTTGTAAGTAGGTTACTTAAGATATGGCAGTATGGTCGCAAGACTTTAGCTTGCTCATAGCGATTAAATAAAAAAAATAGCACAGTAGGGATTTAACTTGGAGGAAAAAAAAAACGATTTTTCTGTCCTTAAAATAAATCGATTTGCAAAAAATCTATTATACTCGTTCCAACCATTTATTTTACTTTTGGCAGGTCGAATTCTGATCACTTAGTGTTGTACCAATGTATTACGGATACTATGTTTTGTAATAATCGATTTTAGTCAGGAAGAACTTTTAATCGATTTAACACGGATATTTTATTTTTGCTTAAATACATATTTCATATTATTTAAAAACTTCACTTCTGTAAATATATTTGTTATTTGGGCACATTAATTTTTGCATACCCACTAATTCAGTCCTCCCAAAATATTTTACTTTGTACTTTGCAAAATAAAAAATAACTACTTTATGAAGCATTTTTCCATTAAGCGGGGTCCGCTGCTCCAAACTTTACTTAGAGACAATGGCGCCCTCGTCTGCGGTAGTAAATCACTAATTTTCTCATCCAGCCTACCCCTTTTTTTTTAAGCCAAATTGGCAACACTGAACGGCGCGCCGGCGACGCCATTTTGTTGTGTTGTCTGTCATTCGCAACAAGACTCCCGTGCTAGTCACATTTCTGTTCGCTGAGTGCTCTTTCATATTTTTCATACGCTGTGTTGAGTATTTATATTCCACCGTATTGATTTCATTGTTCTTACTTTGATTGAGTTGAGCGTATCGTTCCTCCCAGTAAGATTTTACTTGCAAAATGCCGAAAGGTATGGTGCTTAAAGGACAATCCAGAGAGTTAGTGCTGCGGCTTCGTGAATTTTTTGAAAAGGAAAGCCGCAATGGCGGATTCCTTATACCAGTAACCCAAGTTAGAGACCGTGTTGCAGCAGTATTAGGTATTAGTGCTCCAACGGTGGCGAAAAATCACTAAAGAAGCCTATGGTAGTAGTGGTATTGAACAGAACAAGCTATCTACGCCTAAGAAAAAACGTCAGCCCCGTAAAGTGACAGCAATTGACAGTTTTGATACTGATGCTATTCGTCGTCATATATACAATTATTACACAAGCAAAGAGATTCCTACTTTGAAAAAGTTAGTAGCGTCTCTACGAAATTGTGGCTTGTTTCGTGGTCAAAAATCTTCTTTGTCAAAGGTGCTGCACCAAATCGGGTTCTTGTATAAGAAATCCGACAAAAGAAAATTTTTAATGGAACGTCGTGATATAGCCTTGTCTCGCTGTGAATTTTTAAGACAAGCGAAGAAAATAGAAGACTGGTCGAATGTCGTTTTCACAGATGAAACTTGGCTCAATGCCAATCATTCCATACCAAAAGGTTGGACTGACGATACTACTGCTTCTACTTCTGCAGTGCCAATGGGGAAAGGTGAACGCCTCATCATTTGCCATGCGGGAACTACAAAGGGATTTGTACCAGACGCTCTGTTAGCGTTCAAATAAAAAAAAACAGGAGACTATCATGAGGAGATGAATGCGGACGTGTATGAAAAGTGGTTCAGAGAAATGCTTACATCACTTGAAGAGCCATCAACAATATTTATTGATAATGCACCCTATCACTCTCGCCAAATTAATAAAATGCCAACACAGGCCAACAAAAAACACGAGATTATAAACTGGCTTCGTGATAATGGGGAAGATGTGGACGAATCCCTACTAAAAGTAGAATTACTTAAAATATTAAAAAGTAAAAAGCAGCCAAAACGATATGTCATCGACGAAATGGCAGCAGAATATGGGCATGTTGTAATCAGAATTCCTCCGTACCACTGTCAATATAATCCAATTGAAATGATCAAAGGGCAATGGGCACAAGTCAAAGGACACGCCGCAAGAAACAATACAACTCCTCCTTTCACAGCAAATAAAATGCTTGAACTTTTAAAAAACGCATGTGCTAGTGTGACGCCTGAAAACTGGGCGTGTGTCGTCAACAAGACAAAAAAATATAATATTCTCTGATTGGGATCGGGAAATTGAATTTGACAACATACCTACACAAGAGTTAATAATAAACACTGCAGATGATTCAAGCGACGATTCGAGTTCGTATGAAGAATCCGACGATTCGTTATAATAAAATAATATTAAAATATTTTGGTTGTTTTATTTCATGTTATAGGTATGATGAGAAGATTTTTATATCTCCCTGATACAATTTTAACGTGTTGTCTATTACAACAATTCAAAACTCAATTGTCAGCTGACTTAACTGCAAATAAGTGTAATCGATTATTTGCGATTCATTAGTTTGCACCGAATACTTTTGATCCTGTCACTAGATGCGATAGAACGTAACTTTTTTTATAACGGAAATGAATTATCACTTAAATTTTATGAATAGAGCTATTTACGGCATATTAATGTATTTAGTGGGTAATAATTAAGATATATAAATATTATTGGGCAGTTTATATATTTCTCTGTTCACTCGTTTCAAAGTTAATAATTGCGTATAATGAAACAGTTACGTCCTAAAGCATGTGTCAAAAGTAAAATAAATGGTTGGAACGAGTATAATCATTTTTAATTAATCGATTTTTTTACTGCTCGTAGTTCTTTTTTTTAAATTTTCTTCCAACAGGATTATGATGACCCTTTCTTTTTAGGAAATCTGACAGTAATATTTATTTTCTATATAACAGAAAACTTTACATTTAAACAAAACAGTAAATACTAAAACAATCGATTATTTTTAATATAAAAACATCGATTGCTTTTAAAACGATTTTTATTAGTTAAATAATCGATTACAAAAAAAATCGATTAATATAAAAATCGATTATTTTTTCACATCCCTAAAGTACAATGTTTATTTATTCATCCAAGTTATTAAAAAGTGTGGATTTTTTATCTAAATATTATACTTAAACTTAATTCTTAGCCAGTTTGATAGGCGCGAAGTGAAGAGAAACAAATCCCTATCGTATTTTAATTAAATTATTACTGTATTCTTTAGTATTAGATCCCTAAAATATAAGACGATGTCTAGGAAGGCAAGGAAACACCATTATCAGCCAGACCCTAGAATAAACCAGCGCATTGCTGAAGAAGCGCAATTACTTGCTGAAGAAAAGTGGATAATAGATGCATTAAAGAAAATTAAAGCACAGAGGAATGGCTTGCAGGTTAGAAATGACTTACCCCTAATTTACCTTTTAGGTTTCAAAATTATTAGTAAATATGGTAATTTCAGTACCTTTTTTTATTACTTTTAGATAGAAAGACTTCACTTTGAAAGCATGCGTAGTAAAATAATTGCGGAACAAAATAAGAGTCAATCTGCGAGCGGTACGAGTGCTGAAAAACCTAATTTGGTGGAACTGACAGACAGTCAAGAAATCCCGACTCCACAAAATGATACTCTTAAAAGTAATGTATCAACATTAATGGATTACAATGAGTTCTGTAATAGCGAGGAACTTAATTTAGCTGTCTCCAATTCAATATTTGGTAAGTGTACGGTTGTTTCTATATTTTTTTGTCATAATTCTTAGTAAGCGAGGAAATAGCCCAATTGATGGTACGTGATATCTATTGGTCATGGACCTTAGCATTATCAGCGTTATAGCCAAGTCTCTGGCTACTACGAGACAAGTGCTAATTTTTTTATTGCCGATGGTTGCAAACGAGCAGGCAGCACACCTGATGGTAAGTGATATTGCCGCACATGGACCTTTGCAAACCAAGGGCACAGCCCGGCCATTGCCTATCGTGAAGTAAATGCTCTTCTTAAACCTCGCTTAAAGGACATGTCATAGCGCTCGGGAAACACAGTAGCAGGTAGTTCATTTCAGAGCCTGCACGTACATGGGAGAAATTAACGCTGGAAACTTACAGTTGAAGACCATATTGTTTCCAGGTGAAATGGATGAACCCTGCTGCGGTGTCGAGTGGTACGTTGGTACCAAGTCAAACAGTTCCTTGGAGCACTCCCCTTGCAAGGGTCGGTAGAGTACACAGAGTGACCCAAAGTCTCTCTGCCACTCCAGCAACTCCAATCCGTCCGTAAGATTGGGATCCCCGACGATTCGAACAGCACGCCTTTAGAGGGAGTCAAGTGGGTCTAGCTGATATTTGGGCGCGCCTGCCCAGAGATGTGAGCAGTACTCCACATGAGGACGAACTTGCGCTTTGTATAGTACAAGATGCTGTCTCAGTGTGAAGTACCGCCTGGCTCTGTTTAGGACGCCCAAATTTTTGCTAGCCAAATTGGCTTTGTCCTCAAAATGATTCCCAAACTGGACTTTGTTCGATATTTCGACGCCGAGGATCCCAATACTGTCGGAAATTTGGAGAGTTACTCCTTGGAACGCGAGGTGCCATGACAAACAGATCCTTCTTTGCAGTGAACGCGCAAACTTGTGTCTTTGTGGGGTTGAACTCGACTAGGTTCTGTTCACCCTATCCCGAGACCCGTCCCAGAGATTGCTCGACTTCAGACACAAGTTGAACCCTTCTTTCCTAAGTACTCCCAGGGACATTCCGATGATCGGTATACCGCTCGTCACCCATGCTGTCATCCGCATAGCAACGCATATTCTCGATGGAGAGCATGTCGTTGATATGCAGGATAAACAACGTCGGGGAGAGCACCGAGCCTTGTGGTACACCAGTATTAGTGGTCATGGTATCCGAGCAGGAGCCATCTACGATGACTTTTATGCTCCGACCATCCAGAAAGCTGGCGATCCAATTACAGAGTCCCTCGGGAATTCCGTATGATGGTAGCTTCGATAGAAGTGCCTTGTGCCAGACCCTATCGAACGCTTTTGCGATGTCTAGGCTGAATCTAGCATTCCCCCCCTCACACTTGCCCTCCAAGGCCTCTGCCCAACGGTGAGTGAGGTACACAAGAAGATCACCAGCCAATCGCCCACGACGAAAGCCGTATTGGCGATCACTGATCAGCTGGTGATTCTCAAGGTACTCCAGAAGCTGGTGGTTTATAATTTTCTCCATTATCTTGAAGAGCAAGGATGTTATCGCGATTGGCCTGTAATTCGATGAGTCAGACCGGTCTCCCTTTTTAGGGATCGGGTGGACATGGGCTACCTTCCATGAAGACGGAAGCCTATTAGTAACGTAGGAAAGTCGGTATAGGCGCGTGAGGATGGGAGTCAATTCAGGGGCGCACGTCTTCAGAATCACTGCAGAGATGCCATCCGGCCCACTCGACTTATGGACGTCTAAAAGCCGCAGCTCCCGTTTGACTGCTCGCTGGGTGATGCGGATTTTTGGAAGCAAGCTTTCACACCGTGGTATGGTAGGTGGTGCGGCAGCGCCGGCGTCTTAAGTTGAGTTACAGGCAAAGAATTTACCTAGAAGATCGGCGTCCCCAGAGGCGAAGCAAAGCCGCTTCCATGGGTAGGATGCGTAAAACTCGCGAAGTCCATCCCAAACTGCTGACTTATATTGCCAGACTCTGCGAGTCCCAGTCGCCGTAGAGCGACTAGGTCTTACGACAGGTGCTCTGCTACGAATCAAGCAGTGGTCAGAAGCCTCAAGTGGGGCTTCGACCACTACCCGGTATCCATGTTGATGTGTAGTCAGCAGAAGATCCAGTAAAGAAGACTCATGGCTCTCGATATCTCGGACACGGGTGGGTTGTGTCACCAGTTGTGAGAGACCATAGGCCGAGATCATATTGAAGAGATGTCGACCCTAGTGGTCAGTGGATCGGGACCCCAGCCACTCTTTATGATGAGCGTTGAAGTCTGAAAGAACCACCACCTCCGCTGATGGACACTGCTCCAATATTTCGTCAATTCCCCATTGGACGTTCTCAAATAACTGAATTGACCCTGGATCACTGCCATGGGACCTGTAGAGGCACGCATAGATGCGAGTAAGCCCTCCATAGTCTACGCGTAACCGCCCCGAATGAATACGCACACCCCGGCTTTTCGACGAAAGGTATGCTCCAATTCGTAACCGGGGAAATTTAGGTACGAAATATCATCCAAAGCACCTATTTGCGTCTCCGTTAAAAAGAGCAGGGCAGGCCGCGCCGTCTCGAAACGATGGTGGACAGCGTCGAGGTTGCTATATAAACCCTTGATATTGCAAAAATCCACATCAAATGTGGATAAGGGGACCGCCGTGAATATCTTTCTCTTTTTATTTGTCCTTTTCATGGTTTTTTTTTAAGAAGAGGAGGAAGGGAGTGTATGTATAATGGGGTCTGGTGATGAATGGGGACCAAAAAAAAGGGGCGGGGCATAGTGCATGGTTGAGGGGTGAGTTTTGTGAGGAGCTGATACGAAGCACGGAAGGGCCCCCGATGCCTCCCCGTGCGTAGCCGCCGAGGTCCACTCCAGTTTCCCACACCGGCACAACGACTACCCAACGCGATTTACGCCGGTTGGCGGGACAGCCTCCCAGGGGGATGATCCTGGGTTCGTGTCCCCTGCTGACCGCCAGGTGGCCGGCGGTGACCATGCCCATCGGGTCTCCCTGTACCTCATGTCAGCCCCTCACGCTCAATGCCCCGACCACGATCTCACCACCGCAAGTTTCAGGCATCACCAAAACCCACCACTCACAGACACACTCAGAAAGTTGGGCTTAAACCTTATTTAAAAATTACTGGTATTAAGCATATTCAGTTGTGGTTTCAGCCCATACATATCCCACTGCTGAGCTCAAGCCTCCTCCCAAATAGGAGGGCAATTGATCTACTATACCATGCTAGTCAGATATGTTGTTATAGGGTTTTATTACGAACTTGCCTTCTCTTGCTTATTATATTCCCCAGGTTGCTCTTTAGACATCCACAACCAAGACAGGGAGTGGTGATTTGTATTCTTACTCCGTCACCTCATTAAAACATTGATTATTTATTAAAAGTTATATGCAAGTGAATAATTATCTATGTTAATGATTTTTCATTCACCAATAAGTATAATTAGATGACTAATGGATGCAAGCAGGCATCACCTGTAATATCACTAGATCTGGAACACTCCAATCCAATTGACTGTGAACTAGTAGGTTAACTTACCTCCTATTGTAGAGGCATACACATCGCTTCTTTGCACGAATAGTGATACAAATAAAAGTTACTGATTTTAAAGAGGGGCATTTTTAATTGTTTTTATGAATGTTTTAGTGCATACCATAATATTTAAACGATTTATTGAGGCTGTGACTATACTAATTAATGAAAAATTCCTCTATCTTAATCTTAATATATATAAATTACGGGTTTGTCCGCAATGGACTCCTAAACTACTTAACCGATTTTAATCAAATTTGCACACCGTGTGCAGTTTGATCCAACTTGAAAGATAGGATAGCTTACATCTTAATTTATAGTCGCAATATTATTTTATTGCAAATTATTTGTCTATTATTTGACATTCACAATTATCTGTTAACTCCAAACGATTTTAACAGGTATCTGTTGACTGGATTGAATAATTAGTTAATAGATGGCGCTGCTATGTCAAACCTACAAACGTGTCACATACGATTTTAACTTGCTTTTTTACATAGATGCCATTTGTAAAAAAATATGACAACCTCCATGACAGATGTTCTCCTACAGTTCCACTTAAATAGTTTAATAAAATATAATATAACAAAAACATTAGCCACAGCAACGCGTGGCCGGGTCTGCTAGTTCACTATAAAATATCAAGGATTTTAGATAACAAGGATCATTTGGTACAACATTCAATTTTACATAATTTTGAGTTACATTGATATTCTCGCAAACCAGCGACATGTTTGTCTGCCTTGTTATAACATACTAGCTTCTACTCGCGACTTCCTCCGCTTGGTATAGATACTTTGGACTTTAACCTAAGACTTTGTTTACGTAGAAGGTGAAAATAATTTTTTCATAATACTGATTGATTCTGTCACACATGATTTTTGCGAAAATTTTGCCGCAGCGGAAGCCCTCAAAAGGATAAAAATACCCAGTTTTAAAATATTCTTCATTAGTGCTCCATTCCTCCTGTTGGTCTTAGCGTGATGATATATAGCGTTCCTCAATAAATGGGCTATCTAACACTGAAAGAATTTTTCAAATCGGACCATTAGTTCCTGAGATTAGTGTGTTCAAACAAACAAACTCTTCAGCTTTAATATGCATCATCATCTCAGCTCATATATGTCCCATAACTGGGCTTGATCATCCTCCACAATAGGAGGAAAATTGACCTACTATATGAACCTGGTCAGACGCGTTGACATAGGGTTTTATTTCGAGTTTGCCTCTTCCATAGATTTACTATGCATATTATATCCCTTAGTCGTCTTTTACTATACAGGCAGTCCTCGTTTCAAGTTACTTCGAACAATGTTTTGACACTATTCCTCAAACATACGTTAATTGTTTCGGCGTACATCAATTTCGATTTTCGGCATAGGAGAATTCACTTGTCGCGAAGTCAATGTCCGTGGGGTTTGATTACATATTAAAATTTTATCATTATTATCTATATATATAAAAAAAGTCGTGTTAGTTACACTATTTATAACTCAAGAACGGCTGTACGGATTTGGCTGAAAATTGGTGGGGAAGTAGCTTATGAGCTAGGAAACGGACATAGGATACTTTTTATCCCGTCTTTTTTTTAATGGTGTTTACAAGATTTCGTCAATAACGCTTTTATCCCGTTCGATTGCGTTCCTGTGTGACGTGACATAAAATGTCAAAGAGAATACAAGTCATTATGAAACGTAGTATAAAAAAAACGCATTTGATATGTAATAACAAAACGCAAATGACAGCTAAACGTAATTTTGTCTATAGTTAAGTATGGTTGAAAATTTTGATAATTAAAATTTTGTCAGAAATCAATAATGAGTAGGTAATTTGTATTCTCTGTGAATCATCATTAACAATGCCGCGACCAAGACGATCGAATCTTTCCCGACAAAGCTGTAATGGTTCTTCTATTAGAGACAATATTTTCGGAAATTTTGAAAATATATTTACGAAAAAATTATGTTGATATGATGTTCGCTGGGTCCAGCTTTTTGTTATAAATGCAGTTTTTTTTTTTAATTTTATGTCCCATGTGGATCCTAACCCTTGAGTTTTACATGTAAAAATATGAAAAAATATGTCTCGACTTACGTCGTTTCGATTTACATCCCGTATTTCGAGAACCTAAGATGCCGTAAGTACGAGGACTGCCTGTACTCACAGGCTGGATAGGAGACTTACTCTGTCACCACACCAGAATAATGAGTAATACAAATGGTTTATTAAAAAATTAAATATGCTTATATGGTATTTTTCAGATAACCATTTATATGGTGCAGACTGTGATGAGGAAGAAGATGAAGAAGATATGGAGAATTGTTTACTGGATATGGATTTGTTGATGAGTGGCAAATAACATTTCACTAATCAGAATGAGGCAAGATTAATTGCAGCAAGCAGAATCAATATTTGGCAACTCAACTATTTGTTCAATGTACAGAATATTTACAACTACTGCCCGCTGCTGCTGCTGCTCGCGACTTCGTCCGCGTGGAATAATTATTGGGCTAACGCTAACTTTAACCAGTGATTTTGTTTATATAGAAGGCGAAAATATTTTTTAATAATACGATTCTGTCATATATGATAATTTTTGCCGATCTAACCGTTTACGTAGCGCACGCAGCGGTGGCTCTCACAAGGAATAAAAAGCCCGATTTTTAAATAATCTTCATTACTGCACCGCTCCTATTGGTCTTAGCGTGAGGATATATTGCCTTCCTTGATAAATGGACTATCTAACACTGAAAGAATTATTCAAATCGGGCCAGTAGTTCCAGAGATTAGCGCGTTCAAACAAGAAAACTCTTCAGCTTTATATATTAGTATAGATGTGACTGCTGTAAGATGTACATTTGAAATGTTCTAGGGAAAGTTTTTGTGAAGTCATCTTTGACTTACATTATATTAAAAAAAAAAAACCTACAGCTGGGCTCTAGCGTCCTCCACAATGGGAGGGAAATTGATCTACCATGCTGGTCAGGCGGGTTAACATAGTTTTATTTCGAGTTTTCCTTCTCGTGCATAGTTGTTACATGCACAAGATATACCTTAGTTCTCTTTTACGACACCCCCGCAAGATAGGGGGTGGTGAATTGGATTCCTACTCTGTCACCACACGGAAGATTTTTATAGTTTTATTTTATTAGCTCTATACATATATATATATATATATATATATACATATGTATATATTAGCTGACCCAACAGACATTGTTCTGTGTTCAAATAAAATAAAGGGAATTCTCCTTGAAATCGACAGCAGCGTCACCTACTGGATCCAATTGTGAATCTAAACCATTCTCGAATCCCCTTGACTTGAATTTTTCATGTGTGTACATGAAAAATTTCATCAACATCGGTCCAGCCGTTTAAGAGGAGTTCAGTGACGTACATAAGAAATTAATATAAAGAAAATACAATAAATTAATAAAATAACATATTTAATCAACATGAAAAAGCTATTTGTACATGACATAATTTATACATTAAACATTACATTAATAAAATTGTTTTTGTGTGGTTTTTCTCAAAAACCACTGTACTGTTAAGGATAAAATATATACTGGGTGATTTTCAAATATGATTTTCCTTTCAACTATCTCATCTTTTGTCATATTATGTGGTAACGACCATACATTATAAACGGTAGAGTGAAATTTCACATCTGAACTCTGCCCAATAGACAATACTGAAGAATTATTTTTGGCACAATATGCTTGGTTTATAGAATTAGATCTAAGATAATTGCTATTTAGTATCAGGAATAAGCTAATACCAATAAAGTTTGATATAGTAGAGTTACGGATTTGTAAATTTTTGGAGATAATGTCTGGTCACCTTCCACCTTTGGTGACGGTTATACCTCGATAAGGTCACACCCTCCCAAACCGCCCAGCATGCATGCAACCCGATAAGCTACCGAACCTTCCTATTGGCACTTAGACGAGCCACCGGCACTGACTCTCTCTCCCCTGGTAAGAAGGACTCCTTACAATGACAAACCAAGACGTCGAATGGTAAATCCCAAGGTTTAAGAACTTTTAACCATCCCACATTTCTCCATGAGAGTAGTGAAAACCAGCCGAAGGTTCACCAGGGGTTCGTCGTTTTACCTGTGAAATGTGGTGATTATAGACTCATATTCCCTTGGGAAAGCCTATGGCCAAGATAGCCGATAAGCTGATGAAGAACAAAATATGGCATAGTTAAAGAAACAAATATATTATAAAAATCACCCAAGTATTCATCATTATAACTTATATAAAGAGGCCTGTAATCAGAATATTGGTTACAATTATTATAATCGTTTTTATATTGAGATTTTTATATCTAATAATATAATTATAATTAAAAGACTGACTCGCTGTCAAGTTTTCGTACTATAGATAAAATATATTCTGTATGAATTTCATCTTTGTCTAAGACCGACGCCCGTCATGTCATTAAATAAAATGGCGTAAAATTTTTTATATACCTTTTTAAATGTTGACGTGAAGTTATTACATATATCATTACAAAATATATAACTATCAATGAATATTTATGATTTTAATTTAATTAAATATTATTATTAGCATTCTGACAGACTTAATTTTAAAAATAAAATATATACATTGGCATTACAACCTTGTGGTTTAACTGGTATGGTAGGGGGTTAAATAAAATATATCATCTGAAAACTAGCCGAGGGTAACCAATAGAAGAAAGGTTATAGGCATTCTGAAAATCGTAACGACGATCGCCAACCAGCTTTGCAAGTATGGTATGGGATTATCCCCCGTTGGGGAGACCTACCAATAGTGGGCGTCGACAGGTACATAAACACTGTTGTCACAACAATGGTGGTCATAACTAATTTATACTAAATTGTCATTGAAGTAATATGTATGGATATTATCATAAATAACAATAAAAATGTAAGCACCTATACTACTGAAGCTCAGGGGACAGATTTTTATAAAAAAAAATGTATTTCTTAAATACAGATTACAGTGTTCCCTTTAAAAAAAATTGTCTTTTAGATGACGTCATATTAATTGCCTTTAATAAATCACCGCTCTGCTGTGTGGTACGCATACTACCAACTCTTACATTGCTCGTGGATGTCGTATAAGACGACTACAAACTGTACATAGAGCCCATCTGATGCTGCCTGGTCAACAATACATTTCCAAGAAAGGTGACGTCAAGCAGGAGGCCCGTTATAAAACTAAAGCCCTACTGTTGCAATATATATATATATACATATATGTACTATGAGAGAAGTGTACATATTTGAATGGACTTCCAAGTAATTGGGATAAGAACAAGATGAAGGTAATGGTGAAATCATTAGTTCATTTTATATACAACATTAGTTTGATGTTTCACAATTGCCTGGCATCTGAAGACCGTTCATTCCCATTTCGTTGCAGGTAAAATTCACAATTAAACAAAATTTTACTCGTCATTAGCTCTTATTTATATTATACTAGTAACCCGCCCTCGCTTCGCTTCGGTTTCAATCGTGTTACTTGCGTAGTTCCCGTGGGAATACAGGCATAAAATATGTTACTCCCTGATAGCTTACCACTGGTGAAAGAATTTTTGAAATCGGTTCAATCAGTGAACACGTAACAAACGTACAAACTTACTTTCGCATTTATAATATTAGTAAGGATTATATTAGCCCTTGGTTAGGGGGCGTCCATAAATTACGTGAGGTGTTTTTTTAAATTTTCTGTACCTACCTCCTCCCCTGGTGAGATGTCGTGAGATTTTATTCAACCCCCTCCTCCATCCCCCAATCTCACGTGAGATTTTTCAAAATGTGGGTTTCTTACGTAATAGTGAATTATCTATGGTATAACGTTGAAGTATGAATGAAATTATTTTCTTTCGAACGAATTAGTGAATGATCTTAATCGTATTACGATTACGCTTAAGATTAAATCTTAAGCATGTACAATCTGGATTAAATGGACCAAAATAGTATAATTTTTTTTTGTTTCAATCAGAAAAAAAATTGCGTGATATTTGCCGAGACCCCCCCTCTTCCAACGTAAGATTAGATGAGATTTGACTCGACCCCCTCCCCCCCTTAAACATCTCACGTATTTTATGAACGCCCCCTTATTGGTGTTCATTAGATAGTGACGTCACGGCCATTGATTTTTTTTATTTAGTCTAGGGATGTTAGCTTCAGATGCCTATTACATCCTTACGCGGGTTAGCAGTTAATGCAGTGGGCTCTCAACTCTAAAACATTTAAGCAATTAGACCCAAGAGCACACCTTGGCTTGGGGTAGTGCTGCAGGCTATGCGGGAGTACCCATGGAACCGTATCGATGAGTATCTCGTTTTTTTTTCTGGCGATCGTTGATTTTAACTTTCAGTAAATATATTTTCATTTAGCATCTAATATGCTAAGCTTTTCTATAAAATGTCATTTCATTTGGAAAGAAAAATGCCTCGTGCGCGATTTGAACTCGCATCTATTAGGAATCCGTTCCAAACGCTTATAGGTAAAGTTAGTGTGGTATGTTTACGAATAAAAATATTGGTAAAGCGTTAACCCCAAATACTTCACATCCAAGTATTTGGGGTTAACGCTTTCCAAGGATAACGATTAACAAGGCAATTATCGCAAATATTTACAATAACTTTTGGTAAGGGGCCACACATTAATTACGTAAGGATCACAGAGGGGGGGCGCGAATAAAAATCTGCTACATGACCATATTTTGCGGAGAAAGGTTCCACTCTACCTTACGTAATAATTTTGGGTCGGATTGTGCATAATAATAAATTTTATTTAGAGAACATTTTATGATTATGTCAAATATAAGACAAATCTTATGTAATATACTTATTACATAAGATTTGTCTTGTGTAAGAGTGCCAAAAAATCTTACGTTTTCTTGCATAGGTTGTATGTTTATTTACATTTTTATCCACTTCTGAGCTACTGTACCAAATTTGAAGTATTTAGCTCATCGGGAAGTTTCAATTCAATTATAAAAATTCAACCCGAACAGACATATAAAAAAGCGAGTTTAGAAAAACGTGGTAAAAATCTTTACGTAATTAATGGATGACCCTTTTAAATATAAAAATTGGGACCGACTTCCAATAATTGCAGCTTGGAGTCTCGCGTATAACTAATAATTTTTTATTGTTTTTTTTTAAATTTAGATACACTATTTAAAGCCATACACAAAAACTATCCAGCAGTCAGCGAACCAAATAATGTCTTTTTAAAAACTAAAACAATCCAAATTGACCATCGTCTTATTTTCACATACACCACACAACCGTTATTAACTTCATTCGATTCCATCGAAACTTCACTTCAAACGGTTTCTTTGTACACACCACTTAAGTGGTAACTACTGTTCCATAGTTAGGCAACACCGACTCTAGTTATGGTAGACAAATGTCGGAATATAGGCACAGCAGTTCAACTCACACGAAATCAATACGGCTTCGTTTACGATTGGATACGTTCGGTGAGTATGTCGCGGGCGATGTGGCGCGACGTTCGGCGACAGATCACGATAGACGCGTAGAGCCACACGATGTGTAGAAGAGAATATATGCTGCGCTGGATTTCACGTCGCTTGATATTTCTGTAACGACGTGATCGTCGTATTTGTACCATCTGCAAAAAAAAAATAATTAAAAAAACTTTTTAATGAGGGAATAAGAATACAATAGACCACATCACATGGTTAACGAGAGACCGTCATTGTCGTAAAAATTGATAGTGCAAGTAAAGGAAAACTTGACTTTTTTGTTTGGTGCCATATAAATCTGATGAAGATCTGACAAGTAGTTTTTCAGTTATTCTTAATACCTACATTGCTTTGGAAGCCAGTTTTCAACTTCAGTGCGTAGTATTTTTGAAGAACCCTGAACCAGTCAGTACTGGGTACTTTATCCTTATGGTACTGGCTTCTGATTTATGATGGAAACCTGTGTACTAGTCATCATCATCATCACGCCTCAATGCTGGGCTGAAGCCTCCACAATAGAAGGAAAATTGACCCACTATAACACGCTGGTTGGTATAGGGTTTTATTTAGAGTTCACCTTCTCTTGTATAAACATTATATTCATATTACAATACCTTAGTCGTTTTTCACGATACTCACAAATTGGGGGGTGAATTGTATTCTTACTCCGTCACCACACGGAAACTGCACTAGTGGAATGCCAAAACGCTGAATGATGGTGATGATGAATACTGCACAGATGGCGTAGTGGTTAAGATACCGACCTATCGTGCCAGTGTCGTAGGTTCGAATCCCATGCAGGACAACACTTTGTGCGATCCACAAATTGTTATTCTGAATTTGAATGTAATTTGTGTCCGTTAATTATGTTTGTAAAGTACTTCGCAACACAAGGTTTTTTTTCCTAAGTGTAGTCTTTAAAAAAAAAAGATTGTGGTTTTATGAAACCACGGTATAAGTGAAACTTTTTTTCGCATTGTAGACGTTTATTTAAATAATAGCATTGGCACAAATGAGTAATAGTCCATACACTACCCGGTCAGCTGACGCGAACTATAGACACCGCCATATTGGCCTCGGATGCTCTGTCGAGCACCTTTCACTTTATCCCTACTCCGCGGCCAACCGTCACGCGACATGCAATAGATGGACGAACAAGTTTGAGGCGATGTAATAAAAGTTTCACTTTAAAAATACTCACTTTCCATAAACACTACTCTTACAATAAGCAGTATAATGCCCCCCCTCCATTGATCCATAGTGGTTTGAAACAGCATACAAATTATATGTATGGTTGCTTGGACAGTGTAACGCAAATTGTCTCATATCCAAATCCTCCAATGGAAAGTCTATTATCGTCTGCTTCTTTCTATAAGCATTACACATATACTCCTTGGGGTCTACGTAGAAACGTTTGAAGTGTATCACTAGAACTGGTGGTAGACGGGAGATGTCCAGTTTCTTGACGGCATCACGTTTCTCTTTGCAATTGGGACAGTTCCATCCTGGTATTGTTTCACCGTTCAAATATAGTTTTAGGCAGTCCTGTGAATGAAAAGTAGTTGATTTTTTAAAATAAAACGTTAAATAACTGAATGGTTTGGATTGTGGCAATGCAACGGAAACGCGTTACAGCGATGACCTGTTTATATGGTTTAAGTTTTTATTTTTAAATATAGTTAGGTCTAAATAGGGGAGAAGTGGGCAGCTAGAAAAGCCCATGAGTGAAAATATTGTCCAGGTCCTGTCATTTTACCCCCCTGGCTCCCTAAAAGGTAGAGGTTTTCGATTCGTTGAAATATTTTCTATGTATGTTCACCGATTACTCAAAGACCCTTGGGTCGATTTTGTTGTTGATGTTTTTTTTTGTTCGATAGGGTATACTTTCCAGGTGGTACCATGGTAATCAGATCCGGATTTGAAGATGGGATCTTGGTAAGATTGAAGTTATCATTCAAATTTTATAGTGTGCTGTAACCATTTAAAACAAAAAAAAAACAAGATAGAAGGTGAAAAGAAAACAGCTTTTAAAAAACACTGAGGAACTAAAAAGAAAAAGAAAAGGTTTTCGGTTAATGCCTTCTATAAACTATCATCTACTTTATCGTACCTTAGGTAGAATTTTGTATAGGTTAGGTGGTAGTTTATAGGAGCCACCGACTTCAAGGTATTATTTTTGCTTTTTAATTCCTCGGTGTTTTTTAAAGGCGGTTCAGATCTCGTAAGCGACACCCGATCACAAGTTAACTACTAGAGCAGTTACCACTCTTCTCAAACACAGTGGAGGGAAGGGAGAGACTCGCACGTCGGTGCTACCGGAAGCAGACCTTGTAATGAGCATGACCAATCCCATTTGACACAAAAAAAGGTTGTATTTACGTGGTAACGTCATAAGAAAACAGTGATGGAGAATTGCATACTTTCATGAATTCAATTATTATCACTAAATTCACATTATTTTGTATAACAAACGAATTAATTGAGAATTACCATTTTTTGTTACTTCACTCTTTAATTCAAATATTCTTTAAGGAATAAATGCGTCACAAGCCGAAAGCCGATCGTGCTTCTCTATCGCTTGCACGCTCAGCTCAGGCGGAACGTGACAACGAACCTGTTTTTTAACCGACTTCAAAAAAGGAGGAGTTTCTCAATTCGTCTGTATGTATAATATTTTTTTTTATATATGTTCACCGACATTTCCATCAATTATAAACGGATTTAAATTTTTTTGTTAGATAGAATTCACTTCTGAGGTGGTCCCATTTTTACCAGGTCAGGATCTGATAATGGGATCCAGGTGAAATCGAGGGCAACCACCGAAAATTGTTTGCTCGTATGGTGTTGTTGTTACGTAATAATCATATCTTACTCAGGTATATGCTTCAGGGTGTCAACATCTGATGCTGCTGTGCTGATGATGAAATTACAGAACTCCTTAACGGTTAGGAGTTGGCAGACGGTACTGCAATTGGTCGATGGAAACTATTTAGTAGTATGTAGGGCTAACGTGTTGCTTGTGAAGTATGCTTGAATCAATATCTGATGCTGCTGTGCTGATGATGAAGCTACAGAACTCCTTAAAGGTTAAGAGCTGGCAGACAGTATTGCAATTGGTCGATGGAAACTATTTAGTAGTAAGTATATAGGGCTAACATGTTTGTGAGGTATGATTGAATCAACATCTGATGCTGCTGTGCTGGGGGTGAAGCTAGAGAACTCCGTAACGGTTAGAAGTTAGGGGATAGTACTGCAATTGGTCGATGGAAACTAGGTAGTAGTATGTAGGGCTAAAGTGATACTTGTTAACCGGCTTAAAAAAAAAAGAGGAGGTGTACTCTAGAGAGTACATCTGATGATGGAGCCGATAGACAGTCCCAGGAACTCTTCAACGATTCACAGCAGCTACCTTATGTTTGAGCCTGATTAATCTGTATTGACAAGAACTAAAGTCGAGAAGACTAAGAAGAATCTTGATTAATCTGTATTGACAAGAACTTTAGTTCTTGTCAATACAGATTAATCAAGATTCTTCTTCTTCTCTACAAGAACTTTACTACAATATCAAATTACTAAGTAAACACAATATTATTAAAAACATCAAAAAACTACAAAACAAGAACAGTATTAGAAAAATATATGAATCGGTATAACCTAGTAGTAGTAGCATTTACTTGGCACCGACTTCATAATTATAAAATAATTATTATTATCCATTTCTATTTAACTAAATGAAAATACATATGACTTTGTACGAAGTAAATTTATTTTTTGTTTTTTAGTTTACTGTTTGAAGTCGGTTTATTTTTTGTTAAAAATTATTTTTTTCGTAAGCACTTAGCCGGCCTTAACCGATTAGATAGATGCGTAATAAGCCAAAAGTTTAAGCCGATCGTGCCTCTCTATCGCTTGTTCCGCGCTCTCGCTTGCACGCTCAGCTCGGGCGGAACGTGACAATGAGTCATGCTTTTTTCGTAAGTGCAGCCGGCGTTCACCGATTAGATAGATGCGTAACAAGCTGAAAGTTTAAATCGATCGTGCCTCTCTATCGCTTGTTCCGCGCTCTTGCTTGCACGCTCAGCTCAGGCGGCACGTGATAATGAGTCATGCTTTTTTTCGTAAGTGCAGCCGGTGTTCACCGATTAGATAGATGCGTAACAAGCCGAAAGTTTAAGCCGATCGTGCCTCTCTACCGCTTGTTCCGCGCTCTCGCTTGCACACTCAGCTCAGGTGGAACGTGACAATGATTCATGCTTTTTTCGTGGATGCAGACGGCGTTCGCCGATTTAAGACGTTATCATATCATTAAAGAGGATAAAATGATAAAATTCGCTTGGCAATCGATTAAAATATACTTACACTGAGGGTACACTTGTTTGCGTTGGCTGGCAGTTCGAGTGACAGGTTCGAGAATGATTCATATGTGACGCTCTGTTTACCACATACTGTACATTTAACAGTAGACTTGATCTGACCGTAGAATAGACGCAGAATGAGACTCTCCTTGCTCTTGGTATACTCGTGCCATGCTCTCTCCGATGGCGGAAGACTATCCTGAAAACGAACTTATTTTCAGTATATTAAGGATTTTTTTTTTTGGGCGGGCTATGGTTAGCACACGCGCCGTCCATTCCGTCTGGGGTGAGTAAAGGGCAACGCGCGGCCCTATAACCTACCATATTCTCTTCTGTTCACCATTGGGGCGACCACTGGTACCGAACTCTAGACGTTCGTGGACCAGACCAAGGATAAGCATTTAATACATTTCTGGGTATATATATGACTAGCTTTTGCCCGCGGCTTCGCCCGCGTAAAAGTTGGCTTGCATATTTCTTTTTATTGTGTTATTGTGGTGACGGAGTAAGAATACAATTCACCACTCCCTATCTTGCCTTATGATTAAATTCTCACAGTTGCTCCAGCCACACCGGGATAAAATATAGCCTTGGATAAAATATAGCCTAAGTTATTCCTTATGTAAGGCTTGGTAGACCTGGTGGTAAAGTATTATCAGTATCGGTCTAGCCGTTTTGAAGATTACCCGTATCGAATAGACAGACAAATAAAAATTTAGCCGATTTTAGGGTTTCGTACCCAAAGGGTAAAAACGGAACCCTATTACTAAAACTTCGCTGTCTGTCTGTCCGTCTGTCTGTCACCAAGCTGTATCTCAAGGATCGCAATAGCTAGACAGTTGAATTTTTTTACAAATTATGCATTTCTGTTGCCGCTATAACAATAAATATTAAAAATAAAAATATATATATATAAGGGGGCTCCTATACAACAAACGCAATTTTCCCCCTTTTTATAGATAATGGTACGGAACCCTTCGTGCGTGACCCCGACTCGCATTTGGCCGGTGTTTTAGACATAGGTATCGTGCAAATAATTGTGTGAGCATAAATAAAACCTATTATTTTGACAACAAATAGACGCTTCAAATTTGTTTATTTCTAGAGATAGAAAATTGGATTAATAGCTTGATTTTAACTTACTGTCTGGTAGCGGCTAGGAATATTATAACACTTTCATTGTTTGTGGGTGTCGCAAAATACTACTACGACAAAGATTTACATTGACCTGGACCAATTGGTGATGCCATCTAGCCAGCTATGTCATCTGGCAGGCAGCTGGTCATAAAATGTTGCTAAAAGAACCTTTGCAATATATCTACGATGGCAGAGGACCGAATACATATTGCGTTAATCCAAAGTAATCTTGATAAGCGAGCATTAAGAAAAAATAATGGGGTAACCCAAGAAAGCCGATCGTGTACTAAAATTATCGTTCCTAGGCTCAGTGATATCGGTTTTACGCTTTTCACCTCCTTAGGGGTAAAATTGCAAAAACTCTTTTTTAGTACTTTCCCCAAGAAAGTGAACTTTGTACAAAATTTCACGTTTCTAGTAGGGATGTGACTTGTAGGGCAAATAATCGATTTTTTAAATAATCGATTTTTTGTTCTTCAAAATAAATCGATTATAAAATAATCGATTTCTCCCAACAGGATTATGATGACTTTTTTAGGAAATGTGAGCTTCATCTTCTAATATAGTATGAAATACTGCACGCAGTATTGTGATGACCTTCTTTTTTTAGAAAAATCGATTTTATTATAAAAATGATCGATTTTCTATTATATTGATAATCGATTGTAAAAATCGATTATTACAAAAAAAAAATCGATTAATAATCGATTATTATAAAAATCAATTATTTTTCACATCCCTAGTTTCTAGGCCTAATGATTTCGGATATACATTTTTCACCCCCTTAGAGATTGAATTTCAAAAACTAATTTCTTAGAGCTCATTTACAACAAAAGAAAGAGAATCGCACAATACACAGAAATACATAGTTTTACGTTCCTAGCCCCAATAGTTTCGGCTATACGATTTTCACCCCCTTAAGGGATGATTTTCCAAAAATCCTTCGCCAGAGCACTTGTACCCCAAGAAATACAACGGTGTAAAAAAAAATTACGTTTCTAGGCCCAGTGGTTTCGGCTTTATGTTTTTTTGTCTTTTAGGGGTTAAATTTCATCCCCATATAAATGAAATTTCCAAAATGCTAGAATAAATATTTATTTATATATTATCAAGTGGCTTAATACAAAGATTCATGGTTCTATCATCGAAAATGATAAATTTGCATACTAAATGTCATCCCCTATTTCAACCCATTTTTTCGGGATTTCTTTGCTAGAGCTCGTGTACCCTAAGAAATTCTACGGTGTAAAAAAAAATTACGTTTCTAGGCCCAGTGGTTTCGGCTTTATGCTTTTTTGTCTTTTAGGGGTTGAATTTCATCCCCATATAAATGAAATTTCCAAAACGCTCGAACAAATATTTATGTATATATTATCAAGTGCCTTAATACAAAGATTCATGATGCTATCATCAAAAATGACGAATTTCCATACAAAATGTCATCCCCTATTTCAACCCCTTATACCCATTTTTTCGCGATAAAAAGTAGCCTATGTCCTTTCTCAAGTTTTAGTCCATCTCTGTACCAAATTTCATCAAAATCGGTTCAGTGGTTTAGACGTGAAAGCGTAACAGACAGACAGACAGACAGACAGAGTTACTTTCGCATTTATAATATTAGTAAGGATTGAAATGAAATTCATCGTCATCTCAGCTTATATACGTCTCACTCCTGGGCTTGAGCTTCCTCCATAATAGGATGTTAATTGACCTACTATAATACGCTGATCAGACAGTTTGGTATTTGAGTTTTCCTTCTCTTGTATAGATGGTACGTTTTTTATGACGTCACCACATGGAGATTGATGAATGGCTGCGGAAAACCCTCCTGCTTGAGGAACAGCACCACGGCATTGGGGATCAGGAGATACACGACTCTGGAACGTTCCCGGCAAACAGTAGAATTAAACTACCTTACTATACCAAACTGGTCAGACGTCTTGATATAAGGTTTTATGTCGAGTTTTTTCTCTTGCGTCTTATCTGCATAGCATGTCCCTTATTCATCTCTCACGGACAAGAAAGCAGTGGTGAATTCTATTCTTACTCTATCACTACATGGATTATAAGCAATATTATATTTACCTTGTGAGGTGGTACGTTGATGGTGAACTGCAGATCAAGATGGAGCCAATCCATGAGTATGGTGAGGAATTCGTGAGAGTCTTGTTGCTCGCAGCCGCGGAACGCGCGCTGGTGTTTGCCCACCTCGTTCTAGCGTACGATATACAAACATTTCACACAATATTGCAACTCTAATTACTCTATAGGTTGGTGGTAGAATATCGACAACAGTTGGACAATTATTTATACGAAATGCTATGCCGGACCCTTTCGTAGAGTTGAAAAAAAGACTTGACGGTTTAACGATCATTTACTTAATTACAAATTGGTTGTTGGAGCAGACAAGTGCCCCAACAATCACTTTATAAATAATCCGGCTCGAAGGACCATAATATTGGGGGGCTTGTCTGCTCCAACACGTAATTACTAAAGGTGTAATGATTTGCTGATTGGCATTTGGAGATGTTTATTGCAATAGAACTTACGTGCTTATAGTTTTGCAGTGACATACGAATTGATCAATATAATGTAATTTAATTGAAAACTTAGTTTTTTAGGAAAAATTGCTTATACATCGAAATATGTTATACAATATAATAGTACAGCGGTGGAGTGGTGACATATTATATTCTAAACCCGTCGCCACATCATCTTCATTTTCTCAGCCCATATAAGTCACATTGTTAGGGTCGGGCTTCCTCCATAATGAGAGAAAACTTGACCCACTATACAGCGCTGGTCAGACGTGTCGTCACCACATGGAAAGAACTTACACAGCAAGGAATATAATTTAATAACGTATAGTGGTGTATATAAGTAGTGGGACCACATTGTAGATTTTGTCTACAACTGCAGGCTGGTCCGTCCGGGGTAGTACCACACTATCGCGGCAAATCGACGTCCGAGTAGTAGCAATTTGTTACTGTACTTCGGTAGATAAACGTGAGAGTCGGAAGCCCAAGTTTCTGAGAGTGGTTGTGTGTGGTGGTTTTTGGTGATGCCTTTAGGAGCACCGAAACTCATTGCACGCATTCACACAACCTTCTCTTTCTTCTCGATAGGCAGTGTTCTAGCAAAGGTCCATGAGCGGCAGGATCACTTACCATCAGATGTGCTGTTTGCTCATTTGCCACCAACAGTAATTAAATAAAACATACCCTCAGGTCCCTGGCGGCTATGAACCGGTACTGTCCTGACCACAGCGCGCGTACAACAGCCGCGAGTTCTTCTGCTATAGCGCCGCGAGTGCCGTGGGACCTGTGAAATCATCCATTCATCACCATCACAAAGTTCATTATCATCATCCCGATTTTTTATCCAAATTACTAGCGGTCGACTCAATATGTACTCTTCCACCGTAGTACATATTGTAAAGGTTATTTGCTAATAGTATCATAACTGTTCGCCTGCCAAACGTCAACCCTCCTTCGGAATGTGATTACTGATCAAACGGCATCAGATTAGGGATGCAAACGATACATCGATGTTTCAATAAAAATCATCGATGCTTGCCATCGATGTTCACTATTGTAAAACATTGATGTATCGATGTTATTTTGCACGATGTTTTGCCAGCCATCTATTTAAAATGTATGGTACTTTTAGCAGAGCCCGCGTGACAGTTAAATTAGTCTGTTTGTAAATAATTTTAAAAAAGCTTATCACGCAAATTGTGGTGCTTCGTGTAGAAAACATGCTTGTATGAAATTGATTATAAGTTATTACTTTTAGAATGTAATTAAAAAAAGATGATCACAATCCCGCAAGGAAAGTATCTGATAAGATCTATGAAAAGTACTCGATACTTACAAGTATCGCTATTTTATAAATCTTAAAAAAAAAACAGCGATATTTCGATATTTGTTTTCTGTACAACGATGTTTCAGTATTGGAAAAGAGTTTTTATACGGTCAATTAATTCCTGAATGACAAAGTTTAATGTAGTTGTAGAAACGATAGATATTCATTATTATGTGGTTATTGGTATTTATATTGATAAGTGTTAAATTTAATTTAGTTATTGATTATTTTGTTAAATGGAAACCTATAGATAATTAAGGGAATTATTGACTACGTAATTGGAATTTTGACTAATACTTTATTATTTTTTTTTATTTTGACTAATATTTCTACACCTGTTTGAGGTAGAATATGTGAGAAGCACAATTTATTAACATCCAAATGTACCATATTCTGAGAAATAAATATTATTATTATTATTCAAAACAAACATCGCTGTATCGATACATCGATGTTCTTGGTTTCGATATTTGCTTCCCCACATCAGATGTATTTGGCTCAAGTCCATATAAACAAATTTGGATACAATATTAATAAAAAACGTTATGGCAGGTAACAAGTTGTGTGCCAGTTATGGGGTCGTGCGTCATCGCTTCCGTCGCCCCGACTAGATCGGACGGGGTGTGACCATACCACAGCCTGTCCCCCAAAAAAGTGGTAGAACCACACTGTCCACAGTTGCCTGCATACAGCCGCAGGCCGTTTCGTCCGGAGTAATACTACACTTTGACAAAAAATCGACGTCTAAGTTTTAGCAATTTGACACTGAACTTCGTTCGATGAGCGAGAGAGCTGGAATCCCAACTTTCTGAGGGTGTTGCATTTGGTAATGCTTTTGGTATCAACGAACCTCATTGCACGCATTTACGTGTGAAAGTGGCCTAGCAACCATCCAGGAGCGGCAACATCACTTACCATCAGGTGCACCGTTTGCTCGTTTGTCACCAGCAGCAATATAAAAAAAGTCCTTCATAATGGTAACATGTTATAAATGGCAATTATATATTACCTGTTCAGGTGTTCCAAGTACTGTCCATTGCAGAAGTATGTTACCAATATTGCTGTATTATTGAGACACTGTATGATCGAGTTCATGTAGCAGGTGTTGCCAAGGTTCTTCAGACCTGTGAGACCGCGACCCTGGGAAGCGTATCATAAAATTAATCATTACGTTTATGATTTGCTACGTGGTATCGTTTATGAATACTACCAAATCTTGCTCGGGAGTGTCGTAAAAGACAACTAAGAGTTCTACATCGACCTGGAACAATTCCATCTGATAATGTCTGATTAACTATTATATACCCAAGGAGGGTTGAAATCAGGAAGGCGGCCGCTTATAAAACTATTGCTAATAACTTTTGCAATTTCTTTATACAGGATGTATCAGGTTATGTGGCAACTGTTCAAAAGGGAGCTAGGCAATGGTGGTAGGAACCTATGAAAAAAATTTGAACGAAAAATATCGATTCGTAAAGGAATTAGAGACATGTAAAGTTTTAAATTTTGTCATCGCTTTTTCGTGTAAATCCGATTGAAATATATAAAGTCAATGATATTTAATACGCAACATATTCATACTTTGTTAAATGTTCATTAGAAATTGAATAAATCAATGATTACGTTCGCATAAGCAAGACAAACTTCGCTTTCAAACAGCTGACGCCGATGACCGTTGACGGCTCGCCGTTGTTATCTACGCTCATTGAAGCGTTTGCGCAATTCTAGGTATATATGAATGAAATTATACTGTCGAAGCTATACATGCCTACATGTATTCTGTCTGTACATGCCTACATAATACGTAACATTTAAGGCATAGACTCTTAGACACATTTTTTTGAAATCACTATAACTTTTATGTTATATTGTTTTTTGTGTAATGTACATTCTAATTACGATCTATGACCGTTAAACTACAACATACTCGAAAGTTGTCCTATAACCTGATACACCCTGTATATATAAATTTTCTGTTCGTGTGTTTGTAATAGAAGTCTTTCTAAACGGCTGGACCGATTTTGAGGATTTTTTGTGGTTGTTGTAATGGATATGAGAATGGTTTAGATTAAGAAGTGGAACCGGTAGGTGGCACTGCAATCGATTTCAAGGAGAATTCTTTTTATTATTTTATTTTTAGATTTGAACAGAACGATAATGACTATAGTTAAGGTTTAATGAATCACCATAACTGTTCTATCATAACTGATCATTATTATCAACGTATGGACGATCACTGCCAACGTCTAGTACCTGGATAACAGAATCTAGTTCGGTATTTAGTTTTGTAAAATAATTTCTTTTTTAAATATAGTTTACTCATAAGAAGAAACTTGGAAAAGGGGAAACTAAGGATCAAACTGGGGCTGTATGGACAAAGGATTGTTAGATTTTCCAACTGTAGCTCCGTTCTTATTTTACTTGGCCATATAAATTATTTTTTCATTGCCTGAAGATACTGACAAAACGATTTATTGCCTCCAAAAATTCTTGCATAAAGTTAATGGAAGTCGTTCGTATGTATATATATTTTGAAGAGTTATTTATGTATGTATTTAGGTTTGAAGTGAATCACATTGGTGCTAATACTCCTAAGCATGTTGTATAACAATTTTATATAAAATTTCTCCGTGGACATTTACTTGCGGCCACGTTCTGATCCGGTGGTAGTTGATTAATTTTAGGATGAAAACCTATAACCCTATTTATAAATTGATAAAACTCAAGTTCTGCCACATTGCGTTTATAAATGAGTATTAATCTATACTAATATTATAAAGAGAAAAAGTTTGTATGTAACGAATAAACTCAAAAACTACTGTGCCGATTTAAAAAATTCTTTCACTAATGGAAAGTTATAATATCAGGGAGTAATATAGGCTATATTTTATCCCGTGGGAACGGGAACTACGCGCGTAAAACACCTGAAACCGAAGCGAAGCGAGGGCGGGATGCTAATTGGAACATAAACATATTATTTTCCGGGGGTGACGAAGATATAATACAATTCTCCACTCTCTTTCTTACCCGTGGATGTCATAAAAGACGAATATGGGATTATAATACGCATACAAAATCTATGCAAAAGAAGGAAAATTGGACACAAAACCCTATACCAACCCCTCTGACCAAAGTGGTATATTAGGTTAATTTCCCTCCTATTGTGGAGAAGGCTCGTGCCCAGTAGTGGGACGTATATGAGCTGTGATGATGAAAATTAAATTTATGACGCATTTAGAAGCAGTATTTGGTGGTATATAGGTATATGTGTAGTGTTTGGGTTGAGGTATTCGTGACCGCAAAACGTAAGGTATAACATTTATAAATAAAAGTCGGTAGGTATTACGGGGCTCGGCCTCGCCGTAGATTATTATCAGAGGTCAAGGGTCAAGTTCGTAGAGAAATATATACACTATCTTGGACGAGCAGTGGTCGTGGTTCGGCCGGCGAACGCGTTAAGCGATCAAAATGTTTCAATGCTTTTAAAAGTTTAGCAAGATTTTGAAATTAAACTTTTTATGTAAATACTTATAATACTCCGTGTGGTGACGGAGTAAGAATACAATTCACCACTCCCTCTCTTACCTGTAGGTTTTGTAAATGACTACCAAGGGATATAATACGCATATGTCATCTATGCAAGAGAAGGAAAACTTTTGACAAAACCCCATGCCAACCTGTTTGACCAGCATGGTATGGTAAGGTCAATATCCCTCCTATTATGGAGTAGTCTCGAGCCCAGCCGTGGGACGTATATGAGATGAAATGAAGATGACGATGGGAATACTTTGAAATCCTCAACCTTTTTGTGTGACAAAAAGTTCGCGAGACAAGTATTTCAGCGACCGCTGTATCGTGTACCTATTCGTATACGTGACACACTTTGAAGTGGAAAGTAAGTCACGTTAAAAGTACGCGATAAGGAAATAGCTTAAGTTCTTTTACTAGCGAAACTGAGACTAGTGAGAAATACACTCTTCTTGGTCTCAAAATTTTATGTAAATAAATGAATGATTCCGTATGGTGACTAGGGCTTCCAATCCCGCAGTCTGAATTCAATCCCAGTATTTGCGTGATTATGAATTTTCAATCCCGCGGGATCTCGGTATTTGCGGAATCCGGCAATTTGAAAATATTCACATTTATATAAGGCAAATAACACAATGAATTAATCAATTCCATATTTATTTACGTACATATTAATCAATTCCACATTTATTTACGTACACATTACTACTAATATGAGATCAATCAAAGTACACCGTTTTTCCTTCCCAAAAACAGTAACAAATACTGAATAAAACCAAATAATACACAAAGAAAATTAAAAAATCAACCAAAACAGAAACACTGTAAATTTATATAGGGTATGTCACTGTTTGAGTATGAGATTTATTAAGTTTGAGGTTCCATGCACACTTTTTTTCAGTGCCGCAAATCCCGCGGTTCCCGCGACCGTAATCCCGCATCATGCGGGACTGGCAAATGGCGCTGGATCCTGCAATACCGAGATCTCGGTTGAATCGGATTGGAAGCCCTAGTGGTGACGGAGTAAGAATACAATTCACCAACCCCTTCCTTGCCCATGTGATGTGAATGATTGGATATAATCATTAAAATGTTATCTATACCAATAAATAAAATTGAAGTGTCTGTTTGTAATGTCAAAATAATAGGCTTTTTTCATGCTCACACGGTTATTTGCACTATACACATGCCTAAAAATCACTTTATATTTTTTTGTCTGTTTGTCTGTTTGTTCCGGGTAATCTTCAAAACGGCTGGACCGATTTCAAAAATTCTTTCACCAATGGAATGCTATAATATCAGGGCGTAAACTAGGCTATATTTTATCCCGGTATTCCCACGGGAACGGGAACTGCGCGGGTAAAACGACTAAAACCGAAGCGAAGCGAGGGCGGGTTGCTAGTCCTATAATAAAAAACTATTCACTTCACTTTCGTCGCGTTTGTTTTTTACGACACAGCCTGTTTAGTTTTTTTTTTAGCCCTTGATGCAGTTTATAAGTTTGACGTGTCTGTATATTTGTCTATCTGTGGCATCGTAGCTTCTAAACGAACCGAGTGTTTATATGATGCACTTTGTTTGAAATTTCACTTGAACGAGATGGTTAAACTACTCCGTCACCATAAGGAATACACGAACTATAATTAATAAATCTGTATTCATTTATTCAACGAAACGAAACAAAAAAAAACGATTTTGAAACATTCTTCATTAGTGCTCTGTTCCTATTGGTCTTGATGATTGGCCTTCCTCGATAAAACAGCTATCTAACAATGAAATAATTTTTCAAATCGGACCAGTAGTGCCTGAGATTAGCGCGTTCAAGCAAACGAAACATTCAGCTGTATTAGTATATATTTTAAACAAATAATTAAACTACCGTCAAATTGACACGCGATCGCTACTGAGAAGAGGTAGGCAATGCAGCGGTTTATCTATTATTTATTTCACTTTACTACATTGGGATAACGAGGGCAAATATATAGGAGGATCATAATAGCGATAACACAGATGGGGTAGTGATCTAAGCAGCAGTCTTTCACGCTGAGAGTCGAGTTTAGATTCCCAGGCAAGACATTTTTTCTGTACGATCCGCATGCGTCTGAGTCTGGACATTATTTAAATATGTTCATTTATCATCATCCTATTCTTATAAATTTTTTTTTAAAGACTTCTCACCCTGCACTGAGGAAATAATTCTTGTATTACGGGGAACTTTACAAACATAATTTAACGGACACAAATTATATTCAGATGCAGAACAACAATTCGTGGATCGCACAAAATGTTGCCCTACGTGGGATTCAAACCCGCGACTCGGTAGGTGCTGGCACGGTAGGTCGATATCGCTACCACTACGCCATCTGTGCAATTATTTGTGGTCGTAATAATATGTAGTCTTCTAATGTGAGGAGAAGGCCGATCTTCTAGGTCAATTCTTTGCCTGTAACTCGACTTTGGATGCCGGAGCTGCCACACCACCTACCATCCCACGGTGTGAAAGCTCACTGCCCGAAATCCGCATTACGCAGCGAGCGGTTAGGCGGGAGCTGCGGCTTTTAGACGTCCATAAGTCGAGTGGACCGGATGGCATCCCTGCAGTGGTACTAAAGACGTGCGCCCCTGAATTGACTCCCATCCTCACGCGCCTATACCGACTTTCCTACGCTACTAATAGGGTTGTCTTCGTGGAAGGTAGCCCATGTCCACCCGATCCCTAAAAAGGGAGACCGGTCTGACCCATCGAATTACAGGCCAATTGCGATAACATCCTTGCTCTCCAAGATAATGGAGAAGGTTATAAACCGCCAGCTTCTGCAGTACCTTGAGGATCGCCAGCTTATCAGTGATCGCCAATACGGCTTTCGTCATGGTCGGTCGGCTGGTGATCTTCTTGTGTACCTCACACACCGTTGGGCAGAGGCCTTGGAGGGCAAGGGTGAGGCGCTGGCGTTCAGCCTAGATATCGCAAAGGCGTTCGATAGGGTCTGGCACAGGGCACTTCTATCGAAGTTACCATCTTACGGAATCCCCGAGGGACTCTCTGACTCTTGCCAGCTTTTTGGATGGTCGGAGTATAAAAGTCGTCGTAGATGGCTCCTGCTCCGATACCATGACCATTAATGCTGGTGTACCACGAGGCTGCGTTGCTATGCGGATGACAGTACGGGTGATGAGCGGTACACTGAGCAACGGAATATACCTCGGAGTACTCAGGAAAGAAGGGTTCAACTTGTGTCTGAAGTCGAGCGCTCTCTGGGGCGGGCCTCGGAATGGGGTGAACGGAACCTAGTCCAGTTCAACCCCACAAAGACACAAGTTTGCGCGTTCACTGCAAAGAAGGACCCGTTTTTCATGGCGCCTCAGTTCCAAGAAGTAACTCTCCCAATTTCTGAGAGTATTGGGATTCTCGGCGTCAAAATATCGAGCAAATTCCAGTTTGGGAGTCATTTGGAGGACAAAGCCAAATTGGCAAGCAAAAAGTTGGGCGTCCTGAACAGAGCCAGGCGGTACTTCACACCGAGACAGCGTCTTGTGCTATACAAAGCACAAGTTCGTCCTCATGTGGAGTACTGCTCACATCTCTGGGCAGGTGCGCCCAAATATCAGCTAGACCCACTTGACTCCCTGCAAAGACGGGCTGTTCGAATCGTCGGGGATCCCAATCTTACGGACAGATTGGAGTCGCTGGAGTAGCGGAGAGACTTTGGGTCACTCTGTGTACTCTACCGACCCTTGCAAGGGGAGTGTTCCGAGGAACTGTTTGACTTGGTACCACCGTCACCATTCTACCAACGTACCACTCGACATCGCAGCAGGGTTCATCCATTTCACTTGGAAACGTTATGGTCTTCAACTGTACGTTTCCAGCGATCATTTCTCCCACGTACGTGCAAGCTCTGGAATGAACTACCTGCTGCTGTGTTTCCCGAGCGCTATGACATGTCCTTCTTTAAACGAGGTTTAAGAAGAGTATTTCCTTCACGATAGGCAGCGGCCTGGCTGTACCCCTGGTATTGCAAAGGTCCATGTGCAGCAGTTTCACTTACCATCAGGTGTGCTGCTTGCTCGTTTGCCACCATTGGCAATAAAAAAAAAAAATGTATATATTACAAAAATTTTGACAATAGTTTTATTAGCCAGCTTGTCTGACGTTAACCCTCTTTGGGGAATGTAATTTTTGAGCATATGGCATCAGATGAAGTTCGCCCAAGTAGATGTAAAGTTCTTAAATGTTCTTGTAGAAAACCATGAGGTATTTTTTTTTTCTCTTTCCGTCTCTTTTTATTTTTCTTGGCCATAAGTTATTGTTTAAGAAGAGGAGGAAGGGAGTGTGAATGTGTACAACGGAGTTCGGTGATACCAAAAAAAAATGGGCGGGGCATAGTGCATGGTCGAGGAGTGAGTTTTGTGAGGAGCTGACACGATGCACGGAAGGGCCCCCGATGCCCCTCCATGTGTAGCCGCCGAGGTCCACTCCGGTTTCCCACACCGGCACGACGACTACCCAACGGGATTTTCGCCGGTTGGTGGGACAGCCTCCCAGGAGGATGATCCTGGGTTCGGGTCCCCTGCTGACCGGCAGGTGGCCGGCGGTGACCATTCCCATCGGGTCTCCCTGTACACCATGCCAGCCCCTCACGCTCAATACCCCGACCAAGACCTCACCACCGCAGGTTTCAGGCCTCACCAAAACCCGCCGCACACAAACACACCCAGAAAGTTGGGCTCCCGTCTCTCTCGCTCACCGAACGAAGTGCAGCAGCAAATTGCTACTACTCAAACGTCGATCTTCTGCGAGAGTGTGGTACTGCCCCGGACGGACCGGCCCGCGCCTGCAGACAAAAGACTGTCTACAGTGTGGTCCTACCACCAATCAAGGTATGTAAAGAATGGTAGTATTCTAGGTTACTACTTACCACACTGTATGAAACTTGGCAATTAATATCATCATCTCAGCTCATATGGCCCATTGTTGGGCTCTAGCCTCTTTTTTTTATTTTTATGGGTGGGCTATGGCAAGCGCACGCGCGGTCCAGTCCGTCCGGGGCGATGAAAGGACGGCGCGCGGGCCCATAACTCACCCGTACCCACGTCACCTCGTTGTTGGGCCGACCACCGGAGCAGATGTGACTTGTCGTCAGTGGTCGGCCTGACGGAATACCCTTTCGGGTAACCTCACCTCTCGACATCCTGGGACGTCGGTCGCCGTCGCGCGGTCAGCCTCTCTGCGGGTGACGGACAAGACAGGTTGGTATGGGGTTTTGTTTCGAACTTTCCTTCCCTTGGATAGATGTTATATCCCTTAGTCGTCTTTTACAACATCCACGGGTAAGATAGGGAGTGGTGAATTGTATTCTTAGTCCGTCACCACACGGACAACACAGTATAGAAGTTGGAAACGTGAATAATAATAATAATGAATTTTTATCTATGGTTACTTACACGTCTAAACAGCCATATAATATGGTTCTGAGAGTATTTTAGTCTCACTTTCACTTTGAGAACCATGCTGGCCGTGTCCAAAGGTATGCATCGCCTATCGTATCCGACAATTTTGATATCGGCACCCGTCTCGTGTTTAATACGAATGGCTTGTTTTGTGATAACAAATACGCAAATTTTATTTCTTCTTATATTATTATTTTTATATAGATTATTAAAACTTAAATGAAGATTTTAAAGTCCAAGTCCATATAGTTATTTAACACTTTAGTCGATTTTGATGTAGATAATTTAGTCTCTATTATTATGAGAAAATTGCAACTTTTTTTTTTGTTAGATTTTATTATATTCACGTACCACGTAAATAGCGATTTTATTTAATTATTTTAAAGTCACAAAGATATACTTTAAGACGAATATTGAATTATAATTTTCACCTTTCTGTTGAAGTATTAAATTCTTAGACGCCTTTTAATACTCCGTTAACTTAGTGTTTTAGAATTTTAAAGTCAATAATCATTGGTGAACAGTAGACTAGATTTAGTGTATCGAGACAAAGGAAACACTAATATCAAAAGCACTATTAAATATAACATAAACACAGTTGATATAATCCACGGCAACATTACTGATCATAAGTCCCTTTTATTATTTCGAATGTCAATTTTGAAATTATAAATATATTTCGTAAGTTAAATTTAGATGTTAATCTTTTTAATTATGATTATATTATTATATTTAAATATAGAATAACAAACGAATAATGTTCGAAAGAGACTAATAAATATAACTTTTAAATTATTATTTAAATAGTATTTTCACTTGTATTATTAAATATGTTTAAACACGAGTTTCTCGGGCGTGTTGTCGCGACCATTGCTAATTCAGCACTAAGTTCACGTGTAGGGGGTTGCAGCGAAGGGTGGGTGGTAGGTTGACTATGTATTAAGTTAGCTTTGTTTAATATTAACAATGTAAGAAACACGGATTCATTTGTTTGAAAGCAGTCGTATTTATTCATGTAAGTTTTTGAAAGCGAATGTAAAATTTCTTAGGCGTTGTGGTCCAAGTAGTATCTTTTCGTGACGAGTGTCGTGAATGCGATTGCAGTGTCGTGAATTGATGCGAAGTGATCAACAAATGATTATTCTGAGCCTGGATGTAATTTGTGTCCAGTACTAGTATCTGAAGTCCTCCACGACGCAAGGACTTAGACAAGTTCTCAAAGGACTCGAGTTTGCCCGAGTGAAGGTAGGTTTTCATCATCATTATCTTAGTCCATATATGTCCCTCTGTTGGGCTCGGGCCTTTGCCACCATAGGGTAGGGAAATTAACCTACTATATCACGCTGGTGAGACGTGTTGGCATAAGGTTTTGTTTTGAGTTTTTTCCTTCTCTTACATAAAATCAAATCACATCATTTATTCTGCATAAGCATCCAAGCACTTCATCCATCCATCAGCCTACAGACGTCCACTGCTGGACATACATCTTCCCATGAGAATGCCACTCGGAACGGTTGTACGCCACTTGCATCCAACGGCTCCCTGCGACTTTGAGAATGTCGTCAGTCCACCTAGTGGGGGGTCGCCCTACGCTGCGCCGTCCGATTCGTGGTCGCCACTTAAGAACTTTACATATTGTCAAATTTACACATCCTTTGAACACAATACAATAATCTACGGTATATCAATCTCTACGGCTACCTCACGGTACTCTCTATGAGTATGAGTAATGTATTCTTACCCCGTTACTACATTCATTTTCGATTTCTGATGTTTATGCGAGGATCATAATTAAACTTTTTATTATAGATTTTATCGCATTTTGTGTTGCGGTTGCCCGACGTTTCGAACACTTCACAGCATTCACGGCATGATCACGAATGCTGTAAATAGTTCGCGATAAAATCCGTAAAAAAGTTTTATTTACACTTTTATAAAATTGTCCGAGTTTTATTCCAAAGATATTAAAACGTGTTGTCACCCCCATACGTAAGGATATCGTACAAATAGTTTGACCACCAGACACGACATGATTGATAGTGTAACCACAATAGAGTTAGTGTTGTGTACTGCAAGGTGTGGTCATATTTACATGCTTTTTAGTCATACTTTATACGATGACTTTGTATGCATACTCGTGGTCAATTGGAACTCATCGATTTGTAAATGAAGATAAATATTATAAAAGGTGTTTGATGTGTGATATTGTGTGTGTGTGTGACTTCTAATATTACCGACCTTTATATATATTTTTTTTACGGCTTAGTCTCGGGCCTCCTCCACAATGGGAGGGAATTTGATCTACTATAGCGTGCTGATCAGACAAGTTGGTATAGGGTTTCATTTCAAGTTTTCTTTATCTTGCTCAGATGTTATGTGCATATTATATCCCATATTTTTTTTTTGGGATGGATTACGGTCGGCGCGCTCCTCGCTCCACTCCGTCCGGGGCGACAGAGGGGCGTAAGCACGCACACCCGTAAGTCCGTAACCCACCCGCCACACGTCGCCTTCGTCGTTGAACCGACAACCGGAGCAGGGTGACTTGTAGTCAGTGGTTGGCCCAAAGGAATACCCCCTGAGGAGCATCGCTCTCCTCGAGCGACGTCCCCCCTCTCGGGGAGGACATCGGTCTTTCCTCGCGCGGTCGGCCTCTCGCGGGGTGACGGACTAATTCCCCGGTCCAGTCACCCGCGGCTTCAGCTAGAGCCGCATCAGACGCAGGTATTCGCGCTATACTTCATATGGGCCCGGATACTGATCTCAATCGAATTGACGGTGATCGAGACGCCGATGGGAGGGCCCATACGGGGCCCGTGGAACAAGAGGGCCTCCGTCTTGTAATATTATATCCCATAGTAGTCTTTTACGAAATCCACGGGCAAGAGAGTGGGTGGTGAATTGTATTCTTACTCCGTCTCCACACGGAAAACTAACCATAAGCCTAACGAACTTCCGCCTTAGCCGAGGCCGCGGTTGATCGGACCGGGGAATTGTCCGTTACCCGCAGAGGCTGACCGCGCGACGGCGACCGACGTCCCAGGACGTCGAAAGGTGAGGTTACCCGAAAGGGTATTCCGTTGGGCCGACCACTGACGACAAGTCACATCTGCTCCGGTGGTCGGCCCAACAACGAGGTGACGTGGGTACGGGTGGGTTATGGGCCCGCGCGCCGTCCTTTCATCGCCCCGGACGGTCTGGACCGCGCGTACGCTTACCATAGCCCACCAAAAAAAAAAGAAAGCCTAACGAAATCCGCAGTTGGATATAGGCGGCTAAATATTTATACCAATAAATAAAATTGGAGTGTCTGTTTGTAATGTCAAAATAATAGGCTTTTTTCATGCTCACACGGTTATTTGCACGACACGTATGCCTAAAATAGCAATTAAAAAATTTTTGTCTGTCTGTCTGTTTGTTCCGGGTAATCTTCAAAACGGCTGGACCGATTTCAAAAATTCTTTCACCAATGGAAAGCTATAATATCAGGGCGTAAACTAGGCTATATTTTATCCCGGTATTCCCACGGGAACGGGCACTACGCGGGTAAAACGACTATAACCTATAACCGAAGGGAAGCGAGGGCGGGTTGCTAGTAATACAATAAAAATGAAACAGTATAATGTATACAAAATTCAAATGAACCTTTAGAGGTCACTGTAGCAGTTATTTAAATGGTATGGCACCGCGGCATTGGTCAAGGTATTACATTAATCATTACACGTTGTAATTTATATACGAACCTGAGACATGTCGGTCACACAGACATGCAAATTAACATCCAATGGATGAAACTATACGGATAATATATTAGCTAGTGACACGCAATCTTCTTATTATATGGTTCAGCGAATTTTTTTTTATTATTGCCTATGGTGGCAAACCAGCAAGCAGCACACCTGATGGTAAGTGATTCTGCCGCACATGGACCTTTACAATACCAGGGGCACAGCCAGGCCGTTGCCTACCGTGAAGAAAATACTCTTCTTATACCTCGTTTAAAGAAGGACATGTCATAGCGTTCGGGAAACACAGCAGCAGGTAGTTTATTTCAGAGCCTGTACGTACGTGGGAGAAATGATCGCTGGAAACGTTGAAGACCATGACGTTTCCAGGTGAAATGGATGAACCCTGCTGCGGTGTCGATTGGTATGTTGGTAAAACGGTGACGGTGGTACCAAGTCAAACAGTTCCTTAGAGCACTCCCCATGAAAGAGCCGGTAGAGTACACAGAGTGACTCAAAGTCTCTCCGTAAGATTGGGATCCCCGACGAAATTCTATTTATAATCGACTTCAAAAAAGGAGAAGGTCTTCCATTCGACTGTATTTTTGTTACGTTTGTTACCTCAGAATTTTCGACAGGATGTACTGATTTTGATGATAATTTTTTATTTGAAATCTGGTGCTTCCCGTGTGGTCCCAATTTGGCCCAGTTCTGATAATGGCAAGCATAAGAAAACAGTGAATCTTGGTATTTTCTTTTGTAAAATTGATAGATTGTTTAAATAAAACTTTTTATTGAGGCTTTGAAATCCTCATCCACAATTCTTTTGAGATGAAAATTGTTTGGTAAACAGTGCGTCGAGACTAGTGTGAGAGCAGTGTTTCACTTGCCTTCGGTTATCGAAGAAGATTAAAGATGTAATTTTCTTGATATCATAATTTTATTTAAATTTATCAAAGATATTTGCCATATAGTGACTAAATGAGATTTCAATTCACTAATTCATTTCATACTCGTGGGTATCGTAAAGCTTGTCTAAAGGATATAATTACCATATATGCAAGAGAAGGCAAACTCGAAATAAAAAGTTTGACGCGGTATTATTGTAGGTCAATATCCATCCTATTATGGAGGAGGTTTGAGCCCAGCAGTGGGACGTACATGAGCTAAGATGATGATGAAGGGGCCCTTAGCAAAGCAAAGCTGATGAGTTTGTTTGGTTGAACACACTAATCGCAGAGACTACTCGTTCGAATTGAAAGACCTTTTAGTGTTGTATAGCCCAATAATAGTGGAAGGTATTAAGCTATATATTATCGGGTTACAACTAATAGGAGTGAGGCATTAATGTAATATATTTGTATGGTGACAGAGTAAGAATACAATTTATCACTTCCTATCTTGCTCGTAGATATTGTAAAAGACGACTAAGGGATATCTATACCAATAAATAAAATTGGAGTGTCTGTTTGTAATGTTAAAATAATAGGCTTTTTTCATGTTCACACGATTATTTGAATGACACCTATGCCTAAAATACAGATTAAAAATTTTTGTCTGTCTGTTTGTTGCGGGTAATCTTCAAAACGACTAGACCGATTTCAAAAATTCTTTCACCAATGGAAAGCTATAATATCAGGGCGTAAACTAGGTTGTATTTTATCCCGGTATTCCCACGGGAACGGCAACTACGCGAGTAAAACGGCTAAAACCGAAGCGAAGCAAGGGTGGGTGGCTAGTAGTAAGTAAAACTCGAAGCCATACACTATACGAACAGAAAAACAAGACCCCACACGACTACGCATATCCTGATTCACACAATCTATCCATCTCTTTTCCTCAACGATTTTTACGTCTCTCCACAATCATATTGATAACCCTTTTTATCACATGCCCATACCATATCACTGTCATTTTAAGGCTTCCCCTAATATACTCATTTCTTATTCAACCTTGTAAACCCACACAGGCCAATCATCATTCATCATCAGTTTATATACGTCCCACTGTTGGGCTCGAGCCTCCTCCATAATAGGACGGCAATTGACCTTACTGTACCACGCTGGTCACACAGTTTGGTATAGGGTTTTATATCGACTTTTCCTTCTGATGCATAGATGTTATATACGTATTATATCCCTTAGTCGTCTTTTTCGACATCAACGGGCAAGTGGTGAATTGTATTCTTACTCCGTCACCACACGGATTTTTTTTTACATCTATCGAATCATATTATATGCTCGGGATTTCTCTGCGAGATTGAATCCGTGAAACGGCAATCCGCAGAAGAACGGGTGTAACCGACATAGCACGAAGAATTAGCACGCTGAAGTGGCAATGGGCAGGCCACATCGCTCGACGAACCGACAACCGCTGGGGAAGAAAGGTTCTCGAGTGGCGACCACGTATCAGACGACGCAGTGTAGGACGACCCCCCACTAGGTGAACCGACGACCTAAAGTATTTGCGCTGTAACATGGTGCGGGTGACAGTTATGGCGAGTTTCGTTTCACTCTTGAAAGTTGCCGCGATTTATAATTATGATCTATTAATTCAGCTGTACCACATCGGTAATATATTAAATCACTAATAACTGTAGTAATAAAGGTATACCTTCCAAATTAAACCCAACTAGAATGTTCTAGCCTACAAATCAAATGAAATTGAAAGAAAAAATAATCAAAGTGGTATGCGTATAACGTAACACCAAAGACGTATTTAGTGATGGGATGTACTACTACGAAGAATTGTCGATTAAAAAATAAATAAAAAACAATTTGTGCGCTCAATTTTTTATTGTTAAAAAGTATACAATTATTACATATTTACTTCAATTTTTCATTCAATTTTAATCCTCTTCTAAACTCATATCAGAGTCAGGAACATCGGAATTGTCACTTTCATCATCCGTATCTGTGACGGATATTATTAAAGATGTCTCAATTATGTTATCAATACGGACGTCACGATCCCAATCAGACATAATGTCCCTTTTCGTTTTATTCACCACCTTCGACCAGTCCTTAGGTTGAACGTTACTGATTGCCTCTTGTAACAGGGTCAACATCTTATTTGCCGTAAATGGCGGTGTAGTATTATTTCTTGCGGCGTGACCTACATAAACATAAATGGACTTATGAAAAAAATATTTAGTTTTTAATCAATAAATTAATTTCAAATATCTAATGCAAAATTTACTCTTGAATATGTCTAATCTGATACCTGGTAATGTTGTACCGAATGGTAGGGTGCGTTATCCATTATTATAGTCATAGGCTCTTTTAAGTTTTCTAAGAGGCCTATGAACCAAACTTTAAATTTTTCGTAGTTCATCTCCTCATGATACTCCGTAGTTTTTTTCGATTTAAAAGCCAGTAAACAATTAGGGACAAATCCACTTGCTGTACCTGCATGGCAAATAATGAGGCGTTCGCCTTTGCCCTCCGGGACTTTGGTACATGACTGTGCCGTATCGTGGCTCCAACTTTTACCCACTGTGTGCTAACCACACAGTTTTCACGTTTAGCCAGGTTTCATCCAAAAACACAACTTTACTCCAATCAACTATGTTTTTAGCCTTCCTTAAAAAAGTACACCTTGCAAGGGCAATATCAGTCCTTTCCATAATAATTTTTCTTTTGTTAACTTTTTGTAAACAAAGCCAATATCCTTTATAACATTCCGCAACGAAGTAATACCTCCTTTGAACAGTTCAGCTTCTTTCAATGATTTTAGAAGCTTAAGCAACGTGGGTAGCTGCATTCTTCTATAATAATCATAAATGTGATTTCTAATAGCGTCCTTAGCAAATTCATCCAAATCTGTGATTGGCTTCACCTTGGTCCGCTTTTTGTTCGGTGTAGATAATTTATTTTCAGACGTCCCTTCTTGACCAATTTTCTCGCGTGTTATACGCGAAACAGTATTGCGGCCAATATCAAGAGCTTCGGCTACTCGTTCTACAATTCGATTCAGTGGTAACAACGGTCCATTATTTTGTTGTTCTCTTTCAAAGTAGTTTCGGAGGCGAACAACAAACTCTCTAGCTTGACTACCCAAAACAGTTTTTTTCGTATGCTTAGGCATGGTTATAACCAACAAATATAAGAACAAACTTTAACAAATAAAACAACAAACTATAACAAATAACAATTTAACGAAAACAAACTGATGAAAAATGGATAATACGTGTCACATACAAGGCGGTAGCACTCGTACTGACAGCATCGCACGGGTAAACAAAATGGCCGACTCGGCGATGCGCCACAGAATAAAAATAAGCCACGAAAAAATATGAAATACCAGTTGTTTTGAATGCGTTTACGAAACTTTTTAAAATTTTTGAACTATTAAATTAATTGAATAATTTGTATGAATATATTTTTTCCTATATATAATTTTCGTGCCAATAATAAACAGAACAACATTTATTTATGCTACGAGTATAATTAGTGATAAAAATTTAATTGCGAATCGTCACATCCCTAGTCACCTGGTATTGACATGTGTCACCCGCACCATGCTACAGCGCAAATAGAATAGTGAAAGTTTATGAGCGTCGTTGGATACAGGCGGCGCAAGACCGCACATTGTGGCGTAACATGAGGGAGGCCTACGTCCAGCAGTGAACGGCAATAGGCTGAAATGATGAATCATATTACCCCTCCTTGTCACATGATTTTCATCCTTCCTCATCACATGTCTATACCATATCCCTGCCATTTTCGGGCTTCCCTAATACTCACTCACTCACTTCTTATCTAACCTTGTAACTCCATATAGGACAATAGCCTGTCAAAAGTAAGGTAGTAGATGTACAGTGTCACGACCGAAGCCTTGCAGTAAGCAATAACACGCGATCAAACATGTGAACAGTTGATTTCGTACGGGTCAGCCCACACAATCACGTTTGAATATCTTTACTATAACACGCGTTAGAAACGATTTAAAAAAAACATACAGGTGTCGTAAATACATGATAGAAATCAAACCTTTTTTATAGAAGAAAAAATTTTTTTTAAAGACAAAAACAATACACAGCATTAGTTTTAAATATTTTTTTTTGAAGTGAAACTTCTTTAGAGTCGTTGTGATTTCAAACTCGATGAAACGAAAAAGCGAGTCCATAGAGACACAAACACGTAAATGTATAAGGATTCAGCCGACGAGAGAATTTTTTTTTTTAAAGACAACACCCTGCAATAAGGAAATAAACCTTGTATTGCGGGGGACTTTACAAACATATAATTAACGGACACAAATTACATCCAGACTCAAAACAACAATTTGTGGATCGCACAGTGTTGTCCCGCGTGGGATTCAAACCCCCGACACTGGCGCTGTAGGTCGCTATCTTAACCACTACGCCCTATCTGTGCAGAATGAGATAAAGGATAAAGAAGTTTCACCATGCGTACTTTGTACACACGCTCTTTTGATGTGAAACATCTATAGGCGAGGGTGACCGCGATGGTCGCGTGGCGTTTAACGCCACGCCTCGCGGTGCCTCTTGATTAACTATTAAACAAATATCGAGATATATATGTACATTTTTGTAACGAAACCATGGTGCGATTTAAAATTTTGTACAACGCCATCTAGTGAACTCAAAGTAAATTGTTATCATAATGTATACTAATGAAAATAAATGTTTAGAATTCATTCAGTGTGCGGTGGATTAATTTTATTGCTGTGTAATATTTCAAATAATAATGGAAATCGTATTATTTTATTCAATACTTTATGCCATATTAGTTCTGTCGTAATCTATTCTTTTATGCATATATACTTGAACAAATAATTTCGATGTTTCACATCTGCCAGGCGTCCTGCGCGACGTCTCACTTTTTTTTTAAAGACTACTAATACACCCAGTACTACTTTTAAATATGTATTGTTTTGAAAGACAACATCCTGCACGCTTTTAATTATGATATCAATCACTTTTGTCCATGGATTATGATTCATCATCATCGTTACAGCCCATGTATGTTCCACTGCTGAGCTCGAGCCTCTTCCATAATGGTAGGGAAATCTACCTACTATACCACGATCGTCAGACGTGTTGGTATAGGGTTTTATTTCGAGTTTTACTTCTCTTGCATAGATATTATATGCATATTATATCCCTTAGACGTCTTTTACAAAATCAACGAGCGGGTGAATTATACTCTTACTCCGTCACCACACGGAAAAGTTAGTAGTAAATCTTGTGATTAAAACTATTTTACAAATTTTATCGCGTTTTTATTTGATTTTTGATTGCCTGACGTTTCGAATACTTTACAGTTTTCAGTCCGCTCGTGATCATGAACGCTGGTAGTATTCGAAACGTCGGGCAATCAAAAATCAAAATACTAACGCGATGAGATCCGTAAAATAGTTGAATGTCTTTAAAACTATAATAGATTAAAGGAAATGGGCACGCATACGATGGTTGTATTAAAAAGAAAGTTATTTGCATATGTCTGCGCGGGCACGTTTGTTGTTAGTTAGCGAGGTAGGATTAATGCACACATGGGGATTCAGAACCTTGACTTCGATGATCGCATACTAATACAGTATATATTTTTGCAGTAGTACAATTATATTTCTCCGTTTGGTGACGGAGTAAGAATGCAATTGAACGCCTTATCTTACCCGTAAAAAAAAATAACATCAATGTGAAAGAGGGAAAACTCGAAATAAAATCCTACACCAATTCGTGTGACCAGCGTGGTATAGTAAGATCAATTTCCCTACTACATAAAGGAGGCTCGAGCCCAACAGTGGGACGTAAATGAGCTGAGATCATGAGGCCTATATTCAAATTAGGAGGTAGACGGGCTGGTGATGAACGTTCCTATTCTTTACTTCGTGTACCTCTTATTTGGAAGACTGTATCTATAAGTCATATTCATAAGAAAGCCTCTAAATCTGAGGTCACTGATTACAGACTGATATCCAACCTTTGTGTATTGGGCAAGGTTTTTGAAAAGTTAGTTTATAATCAGCTAAATGCCGCCTTCAAAATAGTATTAGTTTATCGCAGTATGGTTTTCTTACGTGGCGGTCGACCACATCGAATCTTCTAGAATTCGATGAATTTATATCAGATGCTATGAGTAGAGGGAAGCAGGTGGATGTCGTGTACACAGATTACAGCAAATGTTTTGATAAAATTGATGACAACGAGCTAATATCAAAAATACAACTCATAGGTATAAGAAGGGGTGACTTGTGGAGATGACTTTAGGGACTGTAATCCGGTAATCCGGCGGACCCAGTATCATTAAACGTTTACCAGATCCGGTACCAATATACCGGATCCGATGCTAACAATATTTGGCAAAAATAATAGAGCTGTTATATGAATAGTTGTAATTATTGTGATAATTATGCCATTCATTAGACAGATTCATTAAATCATCAATAATGATGGTGTCTGTCATAAATTTAAATTTGTTTGTCAGCATTATTAAATGCTTTAATAATTATTGTGATCTTACTTCAGTAAATTACATAAGGTTAATTATATTAGATTTCATAAAGTTATTAAAACAATTGATCTATCTGTGAAAGTTAAATCTTTAATCAGGAAGACTGAGCTACTGCCTACTGGTTACATTGTTAAAATTTTACTAGTTACCTACACTACTAGATTTTAATTATTTGCTCGTTGTCTAGTCTTAACTTAGGATCGGCAATAAAGATGACTTTATATAGGTTTATGTTTTATTTTTAATAAACTACTGATATTAAGTACTTGATTAAATTACTAAATGTTCATTTTGAACCGACTCGACTGATGATATTATCATCCTGATTTGATCAATCCGGCCGGATCGATGGGAATCCGGTCGGATCCGGCCGGGCTGAAAATGACGCCGGATTGGAATCGCTACGCGACTTACATCGTATTTAGCTAACCGGTCCTAAGCAGTTGTGATTAATAATTACATATGTAGCTGGGTTGCCCGTGCCTAGTGGTGTCCCCCAAGGGTCGATTTTGGGGCCTCTCTTGTTCCTAATCTATGTGAACGATGTCGATTCCGATTCTCAAAGGTCTTATGCTTTGCTGATGAAAATATTTAAAGCCATTTCTTCATCAGATGCTCTCTCACTGCAAGCTGATCTAAATCATCACTTCAGCTCATATACGTCCCACTTTTGGGCTCAAGCGTCCTCCACAGTAGGAGGGAAATTGACCTTACTATACCATGCTAGTCAGATGTATTGGCATAGGGTTTCATTTCGAGTTTTTCTTCTCTTGCAAAGATATTATATGCCTATTATATCCCTCAGTCGTCTTTTAAGACATCCACGGACAAGATAGGGAGTGTTGAATTGTATTCTTCCGCCGTCATCACATGGAGCTGATCTAAATAGATTAAGTGAACTGCACTGCCAATAGGCTTTTTCTAAATCCATCCAAATGCTCAGTGGTGACTTATATTGGGATAATTAACATTATCCCCACAAATTATAATCTACAAGGACAACAGGTTAACACAATATTTACTATTGGAGATCTAGGTATAATTCATGACTCTAAACTACTTTTTCAGGAACATATAGATTCTATACTAAAATATAAAGCGGAAGAGTTTGTTTGTTTGAACGCGCTAATCTCATGAACTACTAGTCCGATTTGAAAATTCTTTCAGTGTTAGATAGCTCATTTATCGAGGAAGGTTATAGGCTATATATATTATCACGCTAAGACCAATAGGAGTGTAGCAATAACGGGCAAAATTTCAGAATCAGTTTTTTTTCCTTTTGAGAGCCTCTGCTGCGTGCACTACATAAACGGTTAGATTTCGCAAAAATTGTGTGACAAAATTATTATTTAAAATATTTTTACCTTCTATGAAAACAAAGTCGCGAATTAAAGTTAGCATTCATTCATCATCATTTCGGCATCTTTCTTTCTTTCTTTCAAATATATTATATGCGTGATATATCCCTTCGTCGCTCTTACGACACCCACGGGTAAGAGAGGGGGTGGTGAATTGTATTCTTACTCCGTCACCACACGGAGTTAACATTAGCCCAAAGTAACTATTCCACGCGGACGAAGTCGCGGGCAGAAGCTAGTGCATTCTATAATTGCAAAGGCTACACAAAAATTGGTGTTTGTTATGCGAGTATCAGTGGATATGAACGGAATAAAAAATTTAAAAATCCTTTATTGTCCATTCGTGGGCTCTATACTTGCATACAAAATAGTCTGTCAGTAAGTCTGAAGCTCGAGATATAATACTTATATATCTCGTATTGAAAATATTCAGCATAAATTCATCAACATTTTTATGTTACAAAGTTAAACATAATTATGATTCTGAAAAATATTTATAGAGACGTACTAAATTTCATTTACTGCCATTGGTCATACGTCGTCATATAGCTGATACTGTATACTCGTTGAACATAATTTTAGACAAGATTGAAAGTCGCAATCTTCTTTCTAAAATTAATCAACTGTAGGTTTCCAGCAATCATTTCTCCCACGTACGTGCAGGCTCTGGAATGAACTACCTGCTGCTGTGTTTCCCGAGCGCTTTGACATGTCCTTCTTTAAAAAAGGTTTAAGAAGAGTATTTATTTCACGGTAAGCAACGATCTGGCTATGCCCCTGGTATTGCAAAGATCCATGTGCAGCATAATCACTTATCATCAGGCGCGCTGCCTGCTCGTTTGCCACCATGGGCAAAAAAAAAAAATTACCAACAAAATCTGTTAGACGCTATACACCAATCCGTCTTCCACCAGCGCCCACCAACTTTCGTCAAAATGCATTTCTGTGGCGAGCGGTCAACTATTTGAATAACCGAACAAAAACATTAAATTTTGACGTATTTGTAACCAAGGTGGAACCGGTAAGACGGATACTTAGTTTGGAGTTGTTTGCAAAATATGTTTAATGCTTAGAATAATAACGTATAGAGGGTAAGTTCGCGCACAAAAAAAATGAAGCATTTAAATTGAAGCCTAATGGAGCTTACGCCGGAACCGTTTCGTAATGTACAAGTCATTGTACTGCACGTACGTACGCAACTCTTAAAAAATAAATAGGTAATTATGACGGTTTGTGCATTCAAATGGTGTCACAATACATTTGAAAAACTTAAAAGGTTTTCAACATTACTTTTATAAGTATTTCGACGATTTATGTTAATAAAAACAAAATTTGATTTCATAATTTGTATAGTAGTGTACGTGTGTAATCGCCTGCACGCGTGTAGTATTTTTGGTCTCATGTTTTTGATCGCTTTAAGTACCGACACTATTCTTCTATACGTTATTATTCTAAGGTTTAATATTACTCATTTATTTATTTTTTATTAACTTTTGTTCGCTTATTATCCTTTTTAATCAGGTCACTTGTTTTTGTATTGCTGCATAAACGTGGAGACCTATTATTAGCGTTAAGTTTTTATTTGTTCAACTTATAATGTTCTTTTTAGCCGTTGGTCTTCTTAATAAAATAAATAAGATATTTAATAAGCTTACCACATCGCCCCATACAGGTTGGAAGTCTCGCTGGTGCAGCTCGCTAGATGGCGCCATCTTGCTCGGCTTTGTGCTGCGGTCGAACGTCGGGGCGCAAGGCTCCTCCTCATCAGAGGATACCTGAATGACGGAAACTTTATGAAAATAACCTTCAACAAAGTAATAAAATTATTACTGCCTTAATGTTTTAAATATTTTTCAGAGAGTAGGAAAACTCGAAAAATTCTATACCAACTCGCCTGACCGGCTTGGTATAGTAGGTCCATTTCCCTCCCGTTGTGGAGGAGGCTCGAGCCCAACAGTGGGACGTATGAAGCTGTGATGATGATAAAAGTTTTAAATTTAATTTTATCTCATACCAAATTCGGTCCACTTTTGGGTTTGGGCCATATCTACATTAGGAGGTCAGTTAACCAACCATACCTCGCCGGTCAGATGTTTTCGCAAAGGATGCTATATCGAGTTTTCTTTCTCTGGCATAGATGTTATTTGCATAATAACCCTTAGTTGTTATTTACGACACCCACGTCCCACAGGCAAGAGAATGGGTGGGTGGTGGAATTACATTTTTACTGTCACCACAAGGATGGGGTAATCCCGTTTCATCATCATCCTAGCCCTATGTGGGCAGCATGGTATAGTAGGTCAATTTCCCTCCCATTGTGGAGGAGGCCCGAGCCCAACAGTGGGACGTACGTGGGCTGTGACGATGATGCGATGAGATAAATGCATGCATACGCACCTTGGCGATGTTTGGTGAAGAATGAGACCGGTTGAGTCCCGTGGCGCCGGGACTGTCCGGGGATATCATGTACGTGTCGCCGTCGTCATCCTGCGTCATTGGTTTAGTTGAGAACGCACACAGACATACTCACAAAGAACATGCACTATATACAAATTAAGTTTTAGTTATATTTTGTTATGATACACTAGCGGCACTTTGCGGTTTTACCCGCGTAGTTCTCCTTCCCGTGGGAATATCGAGATAAATTATAGCCTATGTGTTATTCTGATATGTAAGCTGTGTTATTGTGAAATTCCATCAAAATTCATTCGGTAGTTTTTGCGTGAAAGAGCAACAAACATCTTCACATACTTTCGCGTTTATAATATTAATAGGTAGTAGGATATAGCACTGGTTTACGAGAATAGCGACGCAAATAAAAAAATACTGATTTTAGAGAAAGGCATTTTTATTTTATTTTTTATAAATTTCTGCTAAAGCTTTATGATAATTTCTGATGTTTAAATTTAGCATTATATTGTATGAGTTTTCTTGCCGGATGTTTTTCAGTGTGGCCGCGTTCCGATCCGGTTATAGTATACTAGATTTGTTAGGTTTTAAATTAATTAATTGTCATAATAAAAACTACGAATTTAATCTTTACTAACCAAAAACAAAATAATTTTTTCATATAGAATCATTTTCTTTTCATACTGGCAATAAATCTGGACCAAAATGTCTGTAATAACGTTGACTTGTTAGACGTGAGACAATTTATTCTTACTCCATGAATTTTCATAATGATTTCTGATGTTTACGCGAGCATTACAGACTATAAATAAAACTACGGATTTTATTTTGGACTCCGCCCGTGACCGTGAACGCTGTAAAGTGTTCAAGAACTTGGGCAATCAAAAATCAAATGTGATAAAATCTGTAGTTTTATTTACAACTAGCAACCCGCCCTCGCTTCGCTTCGGTTTCAGTCGCTTAAATCCGCGTAGTTCCAGTTCCTGTGGGAACACCGGGATAAAATATAGCCTATGTTATTCCCTGATATTATAGCTTTCCATTGGTGAAAGAATTTTTGAAATCGGTTTGGTGGTTTAAGCGTGAAAGCGTTACAAACAAACAACAAACACTTTCGCATTTATAATATTGGTATGGATGTTTTAGTGTATACCAGGGGTGGCCAACTTCATTAGCCCCAAGATCTACTGTTTACTCACGAAACCCTGTGCGATCTACCATTTACATACTTCTTGAAATGTTCACAATTGGAATTGATGGGTGCAGCAGTTGCTGATTACGATGCGCCTTCTACGTATTTACATTTTTTGCCTTACTACGATCGACTGGACTAATAGTCGCGATCGACCGGTTGATCACCCCTGGTGTATACCATAATATTTAAATGATTTATTGAGGGTGACTGTACCAATTTAAGAAAAAATTCTCTGGTCACGATAAAATATCAGGATTTTAGATATCAAGGATAATTTGGCATACACTATTCGATTTTACATAATTTTGAATTACGTCGATATTCTGTCAAACCAGCGAAATATTAAACACCCATGTCAGTTTTCATAATGGACACATAAATTTTAGATAATACCTAAAGCAATTTCAACCTCAATGTGATTTGACAGATAACATCAAACAATAGCCGATATTATCTATACTCTATACTAATATATAAAGCTGAAGAATTTGTTTGTTTGAACGCGCTAATCTCAGGAACTACTGGCCGATTTGAATAATTCTTTCAGTGTTAGATAGCTCATTTATTAAGGAAGGCGGCTATATATCATCACACCAAGACCAATAGGAGCGGAGCAGAAATGAAGAATGTTTAAAAATCGGGGGTCTTTTTCCTTGTGAGAGCCGCCGCTGCGTGCGCTACGTAAACGGTTGGTTTCGCAAAAATTATCATATATGACAGAATCGTATTATTTATAAATATTTTCACCTTTTTTTTATTGCAAACGGTGGCAAACGAGCAAACAGTACACCTGATGGTAAGTGTTGCTGCCGCTCATGGACCTTTACAAGGCCGCTGCCTACCGCGAAGAAGGTGAAGGGAGTGTGAATGCGTGTATTGAGGCTCGGTGATACCAAAGGCACCAAAATCCTTCACACGCAAACACCCTCAGAAAGTTGGGCTTCCGGCTCTCTCGCTCACCGAACGAAGCGCAGTAACAAATCGCTACTACTCAGACGTCGATTTTCTGCGAGAGTGTAGTACTACCCCGGACGGACCGGCCCGCGGCTGTAGACAGATAACTGTCGACAGTATGGTCCTACCACTCTCAAAACCTTCTACGTAAACAAAGTCCTAGGTTAAAGTTAGCGTTAGCCCAAAGTAACTATTCCACGCGGACGAAATCGCGGGCAGCAGCTAGTGTGTTATATAGATTGCACTAGGTGTTACCTAAACTTTAGGTGCCGATGGTGTAAACGTGTATTACACTACCAGACTTATTAACATTATCTAAGCGTACATAAACGTTTTGTTATCTAAAACAATAATATCACACGCGAGACTTTGGATCCACATTTTTTGGACATCTGTTCTAAGCAACTTAACAATTAGGCTAGCGTGGGTGGATACGTACGATAGCCAAATTGTTACTCGCGTAATCGTCTTTGTGGGTCAGGTTTTAACTGACATTCTAGCTGAAATGTTAAGAGTATTCTTCTTCTGTTATATAGTTCCCACTGCTGGACTCGAGCCTCCTACGCTATAAGAGGGAAATTGACCTACTATACCACGCTGGTCAAATGTGACAATTGGTATAGCGTTTTCATTTGAGTTTTCTTATTATTGACGTTATCTGCATATTATATCGTTCAGTCGCCTTTTACGACATCAAGAGAAGACAGGAGGTGGTTAAATGTATTCTTATTCCGTCACCACACGGGCAGTTAGAATATTAAATCGAAATTAATGTGTAAACATTTTTTCATATGACATGTAAAACGTAACGACCAATGCGAGCCAGAGTTTGATTGTCATATGTCGTATCCTACCCATGCCAGCCTGATTATTGTTAATGTGGTTGGAAATGATTTCCAATAAACGAGGGTACAAGTTCCATGTGATAATTAGCGCGCAAATATTTTTTTTTGTGAATGATTCAACCCGTCTCTTTTTAACCAATTTCATAAAAGGAGGGGCTCTCAATTTTTTTGTATATCGTTGCATCAGACTTTCGACTGGGTGAAGCGATTTTGATGCGATTATTTTTTTATTTCAAGCTGGTACTGCCCGTGTGGTTCAATTTCAGTTTGGACAAGGGCATCCGTGAGGAAACGGTTGAAGTCGTTTTTTTTTGTTCAGAATTATTAGACCTAATAAATTCCTCAACCTGATCCTCCACCTGGTTCTATACGTTCTAAATATTAATGACCAGTTTCTGCCTGTGAGTTCGTCCGCGAGGAATAGTTACTCTGGGCTAACCCTAACTTTAATCCGCGACTTTTTTTTATACGTAAAAGGTGAAAATATTTTCAAATAATACAATTTTGTCACACATGATTTATGTGAAACTTTAACCGTTTACGTAGCACACGCAGCAGAAGCTCTCAAATGGAAAAAGATTCCGATTTTATAACATTCTTCACTGTTGCTCCGCTCCTATTGGTCTTAACGTGATGATATATAGCATATAGCCTTCCTGGATAAATGAGCTATTTACACTGCAAGAATTTTTGAAATCGGACCAGTAGTTTCTGAGATTAGCGCGTTCAAGCAAATAAAGTCTTCAGCCTTATATATTAAAAATGGAAATATAGAGAATATAGATGGTATATAATACTTACTCCATGCGAGATTTTATCGAGATCCGGTTTCCTCTTGTCCCTCGCATGTGCCAACTTCCGTTTCCGCTCAGCTTCGAGCAGTTCACGGGTGCGGTCCAGCTGGTCGCGTTGCTGACGGACGGCATCGATGCGTGCTGCAGCCGCTGCTACTGCTTGCTGCTCAGAGATTAACCTTGCACGTTCAGCTGTATAATAATATAAAATGATTACGTCACATAATCAAAAATATCTGGTTGACCGAGCTTTGCTCTGTATATTTTTTTTCCGCAAATTGTATTTTTGACGAACTTAGATATTAATAAAAAATAAAAATCATGAAATAATGAAAAAAAACATTAAAAATTACAAAAACAATAATAATAACGCCGAGATTCGATCTCACGCTGTTTGAAGGCGACTGGACAACTTCCCACCTGAGCTATTGTCACTCTTGACGGCGACGGCTAAATTTAAATTCCTATCCTATTGACATTTTATGTCATTGTATAGCTTAGCTGAAAACACCGAGAAAACAATATTTTCTATAAATAAAACCTAGCTAGGTCGATTTTTTGGTCCCGAAACCTTTAGTATGCTAAATTGCATAAAAATAGTTGTAGCCGTTGCCGAGATTCTGAATATTTACATACAAGAATTGCTCGTTTAAAGATATAAGATTAATCATAACCAAGAAATTAAGTCTATTTTTCTTCTTTAATATCATATGGTTTTTGCTATTGATACCATGGATCTAATTTGGCATACTATACCACAGTGTTCTGATGTGTTGCCTACAAATATACATTCGAGTTTTCTTTCTCTTTTAATGATGTTATCTGAGCTATCTAAATTATTCATCTGTTACATCCGCGGGAAAGAACAAAACTAAATACCCTTTACCTTTAACTAATCATTAAAAAAGTAAAACATACTTTAGTGATCTTACAGCAAGCCAAATGATAGATCAATAGTTAATTAGAGGTCTCGGATTGGATTCTCATGGTGGACACCTAAGACCTATTAATGTTTGTAATAAATTGTACTTGTTAATTTATCGTTCGCTTTAATAGCCGAAGATCATCGTCATCTCGGCTTATATACGTCTTGGTGCTGGGCTAGAACTTCCTCTACAATAGGAAGGAAATTGACCTAACTATACACTGATTAGACAGGTTGGTATGTTTTATTTCCAGTTTTCATTCTCTTAAAATAGTGAAGATATAATTGAAAATTTTAACAATAAAACGACTTCAACCATTTTTTCAGCGGTTGTCAGAACTGGATCAAATTGAAATGGGACTACACGGGAAGCACCAGCTTTCATATAAAACAAAGAATCCTCGAAATCGGCTCCCCCAATCGAAGTATCTGAGGCACAAAAGACGAAAAAAAAAACAGTCGTATTGAGAACCTTACAAGTCGGTTAAAAAAGTAAGTAATGTCTATATCTATGAATTGTAAAAAAAAAGAAATAAGTTAAATTCATGCTCCAAAGTGGGAATTCGGTACTTTCAAATATCCTTATCAGCTTTTAGGCAAAATATATTCTACTGAACTTAGTTAAGCTAGAAAGATCAAATAGAAATAATAAGCGCTTATAATGATAGGAGCACACTATTGACAGTTATCTATCCACAGCCGCGGGCCAGTCCACACTGAGCAGAAAATCAACGTACGAGTAGCAATTTGTTACTACGCTTCGTTGGGTAAGCGAGAGAGCTGGTAAGCCCAACTTTCTGAGGGTGTTTGCGTGTGGTGGGTTTTAGTAATGCCTTTAGTATCACCGAACTTTATTGCACGCATTCACACTCCCTTCATTTTCTTCGGTAGACAGCGGGCTAGCAAAGGTCCATGAGTGGCAGCAACACTTACCATCAGGTGTACTGTTTGCTCGTTTGTCACGGTTTGCAATAAAAAAAAGGCTTGGAGAATTATTTTATTTTCTATCATTACCTATAACATCTGTAGTACCCGTATCTTCGTTTGCGCTAGAGATGGTCTCCGCAAGATTTTCAGCGTCCTCTCGTTCTCTTCTTTGATATTCCTCTAACTGCTCGCGTAGGCTTTGATTCTCTTGTTCCTGATTAGAACAAGTGCATTGTCAACAGCCTATACATTCAAATTATGATTTAAATAGGTGTAGCAGGCAGAAAGAAAGTGAAAGATTGTGAAAACCTTTCCATTTGTTAGTTGCGCGGTTGCCAAGCAAAATAAAACCCTAATCCAAGGCGAATTAGGGTTTTATTTTGGTTGGGTTAAGGAGTATGAAAATAATTTATCACTCCGTTTCTGGTCTGTGCCAGTCTTAACAGGGATGTAATATGCAGATGACGGCTATGCAAGAGATAGAACCCTTGAAATAACCCTTTGCCCACAAGTTTGACCAATTTGGTATAGTAGGTCAGTGTCAGTTCTACAATAGAGCGGAGACGAATCCAACAGTGGGACCTTCTGTTGAATTCATACTCTACCCATTTACGTGGTGTGGTGATGGTGTAAGAATACAATTCAACACTCCCTATCTTGTCCGTGGATGTCGAAAAAGACGACCAAGGGATATATTGCACGTATTACATCTATGCGAGAGAAGGAAAACTCGAAATAAAACCTTATACCAACCTGTCTGACTAGCCTACCTTAGACTTAGACTACCTTACTATACCATGTAAGTTTAATTTCCCTCCTATGGTGGAGGAGGCTCGAGCCCAACAGTGGGACGTATATGAGCTGAAACGATGAATGATGATGATTTGAATTATATTCGAATAAATTAAATTTGTAATGACCTTTGTCAAAGTGTTGTGAAATATACGAACATCATCATCCGAGCCCTGAAAGTGAGCCAGATAGGACTTGTATCAGCTTCTAAGTACTTAGAAGAATATAATTTACATTCAGACAGTGTGCGTTTTTGTTCATAACCTCACCTTTGAAGACTAAGAAGAACTGTCTTATTGCATTATCAGTCAAGGAACATATGTATTAAGAAGTACTAAAATAAGAACAAGTCTGTGAAGATCAGTACCTACAGGTGTTGCAGCTGCTAGCCGTTAAACTCACCATATCATACTGTTTATTTTCCAGTTGCATAAGTTGTGATATAATCTCCTGCTCTCTGAGCTTGTAGAACGCTCGCAGATCATCCTGGACTTCCACTTCACGCTGCATCCTTACTTTCTCCCAATCCTTGTGAGTAAAACATAATCATTAATTGTAACTATTAGTATTAATCCTTCCAGGGTTAGATAAGTTAGTTAAGTAATGTAGAGACTCATAATATATTGCTTCCTAAGAGTTTAAAATAGGGGAAAGAATTTTGTTTTGATATTTTTCGCCCTACAACACTAAGGAATCGGCCACTTTAAAAACCAAGTTTGAGTTACATTTTTTTCAATATGCTGTCATTGCTATTTTTGCTGTAAAAGTTTGCATAAATAAGGTATGAACATTTTGGGTTGAAATTCCATAATTCCATGCATTGCTTCGCCTACAAATAAAACTTCAGTGTTTTATTTGTAGGCGTAAACTATCAGTAGTTTTCGGATAGAGATAGCTCAAGAAAATTATGTGGTAGGAGTGGTAATAGTGGTAGTATCTGTAATTGCACTTCGTTCGGTGAGCGAGAGAGCCGGAAGCCCAGCGTTTTGAGTGTTTGCGTATAGTGGGTTTTAGTGATGCCTTTCGTGCCACGGAACCTTATTGCAGGCATTCGCACTCCCTTCACTTTTTTCGCAGTCTGCCTACCGCGAAAAAAGTGACCTAGCAAAGGTCCATGAGCAGCAGTAACACTTACCGCCAGGTCTGTCATTTGATCCTTTGTCACCAACAGACAGGTTTAACAAAGCCCAGGGGTGCTGCTTGCTCGTTTGCAACAGCAAAAAAAATCAAATCCTAAATTTCAGATATTTTAACATGGATCTGGAAAATAGCCCAAGATCAGTAATTTGGAAACAGCAACGACCAATTTTAGGTTCAAAAAACTTATTTATTAAAAAAAAAAAAAAACAGATTTTAATAATTTCTGAAAATTCTAATTATGTGAATTATGACGACTTTGAAATTACCGATTCAAATAATGGAAATTATAATTAACTGTGATGTCAAACACGATGTCTACGCGGACGAAGTCGTGTCCAAAAGCTCTATATAGAAAGGTATAAATTTGTATTATATATTATGTAAGTACCTGCTCCGCCTCAATCCTCTGCATCTCTAGGGTGAGTGAGCTGTCTGCGATTCGCTCCTGCTGCTCCAAGATAAGTTGCATGTTGCGAGAGCGCTCAGAGTACACCTGGACTGCTGCTGCCTTCAATACACAAAAAGAAACATATTTTTAAATAAAACTCATTTGCAAACGGCAAAAATCGAAAAAATGGCCACATTTGGACCAACATCTATTGAAAAGCCGTTCAAACAGTCTTACTAATTAGACTAGCGTGGGTCACTACGTATGATAATCAAATTGTGACTTAGATCATCGTCTCTACGAGAAACTACACGTCATGTATCATCAACTGTTTACATAGTATTTCATAATTTTTGATATAAAGCAATATTTTTTTTTGTGTGTGACTTAGTTGTTAGCCTCAGATGGCTGTGACAACTTTACCCGGACTGGTGGGTGAGCGCTGAGGGCTCTCAACCCGTTAAAGTAATATAGATAGTTAAAAAAATAAACCGTTGTAGATAACCGAATTAATACGTGCTATGTAGAAAATAGGAATAGTGACATCTATCGAGTCTCGCCAAAATCTCAATTACGGATATAAAAAACCCTAATCCCCCAAGAATAATCGCACCAACTATTTTAATCATGGAATTGTCATCGGTACTTAATGAATGTGCGAAGTTTCAAATAAATATAGAAGTAGGACCACACTGTTGACAGTTCTGTCTACAGTCGCGGGCTGGTCCGTCCGGGGTAGTACCACACTCTCCCAAAAAATCGACGTCGGTGTAGTAGCAATTTGTTACTGCGCTTCGTTCGGAAAGCGAGAGAGAAGGAAACCCAACTTTCCGAGGGTGTTTGGGTGTGATGGGTTTTAATGCCTGCCTGAGCACAAAATCGATGTCCGAGTAGTAGCAATTTGTTACTGCATCTCGTTCTGTGAGCGAGAGAGCCGGCAGCCCAATTTTACGAGAATGTTTGCGTGTTGGGTTTTGGTAATGCCTTTAGTATCACCGAATCTTTTGCGCACGCATTCACACTCCCTTCACTTTCTTCACGGTAGGTAGCGGCCTAGCAAAGGTATAAGAGCAGCAGCAACAATTATCATCAGGCGTACTGTTTGCTCGTTTGCTACCGTTAGCAATAAAAACCGACTTTTAGAAGGGGTTGAAAATCACGTTCAGAGAATCCTTTAGATACAAACCAATAAGCGTATTAAATACACTATATTTATTAGTCTTTAATCTAACACGCAATTCTCTTGTTAACACACATTTTATGTATAGACGATAATAATGACTGTTAGGCAACTCTATATTTACAACACATGTATTCTAATTAGAAAAATTATTAATAAAAATATTAATATTAGTTTATCATTTACAAAGCATTCACAAATTCGTAAACGCAGTAGCGTTTACGAATTTGTGAATGCTTGACGAGTACTCTCGTCGAGCTAGCCTATCGGTACTACCAAAGGTATGAACAAATTATGGAAAAAAACATCATTTTTGAAGGAGCACAATTGTACAATAAACTAGTTTCATATATAAAAAATGTTAATTCGTTTAATGTGTTCAAATATAAATTATTACATTATATACAAGAAAAATTCCAAATATCGTCAAATGAATGCTCAAGAAGGCTTTGTAACCTGATTGATTTTACTAGTTATTACTTTTTATAATCATTGTCTCAAGTGACCTTGTATCTTTTTGAGAATACATTCTTTAAACCTTAACCTATAACTTTTTTCTAGTATGGCAGCATTTCGCCTGTAGGTAAAGCATGGCCACGTTGGGTAGTGAAGCGTGCAAAAACTTATTAGATGCTACTAAATTCACAATATTAGACCTAGATTAATTTATGAAATAGATCCATCATTACCATAGTCGGGATTTGAACCCAACAACCCAGTCTTTTCGACAGTAAATTATTAGTTATTGGATGGAAATCAAATAATAATAATTTCTGATGTTTATGCGAGTATTACAAATTTGAAATTAACCTTTTTTACTGATTTCAACGATGTATGATGTTTGGAATGTCGGCAAATCAAAACCAAATACGTACGCAATAAAATCCTTAAAAATGGTTTATTTCAAATCAAATAATATTCAATATTACGTACTAAAACATTATGTCTGCACAGATGACATTGTCGTAGGTATAGCGACCTAGTATGCCGCACTAACTGTCGCAGGTTCGATTTCTACAAATTGCTTTTTTTCTATAACAATTATGTGGTTGTAAAGTCCCCCCGTGACACAAGGAAAATTTCCTTAGTCTAGGTTGGCTATTTAAATAAAAAAAATGAAGTACATGGATACTTCACACCCATGAAATACTTTTGTGAAATAATTCGAATAGATTATTAAATTTATATAAAATGATTAACAAATTTATACAAATAGATTAATAAATATTAATTTTAATTGAAATTTTGAAATAAAAAGGACGTAAAATGGAACCCATTACCTTACTGGATCGATCAATGACAGGCTCCCCGGGCTTGTTGACTCGCGAGGGTTGTGCTGGAGTAGCAGCAGTTGGACTCAGCTCCGACCAGTTCGGGTACTCGATCTCGCCTAAGCATATTTTTTCAATATTCTTTCGCCTCGTCTTACTGTCGAGCACTGGTTTACTCCAAATGGGGGGAATTAGCTTACCAAGACTGTCAGACAGTTGGCAAGAGTTTTAAGTTCTCTTTATTTTTTAATAGTGTTATGTACTTTTTCTTTTGGGGTGTGGGCTATGGTCAGCGCATCTGCAGCCCGGCTCCATCCGGGGCGACAGAGGGGCGGCGCGCGGCCCCATGACCCACCCGTAGCATGTCGACTTCGTCGTTTGGCCGACCATAGATGTTCCTTGTCAGTGGTCGGCTCGAAGGAATACCCCCGCGAGGTACCCTCTCCTCACGACGTCACGCGGTTAGCCTCTCTGCGGGTGACGGACTAAAATCCCCGGTCCGATCATCCTCGGCTATGTTATGTGCCCTATCGATTTTTACGATATCCATGCGAAAGGCATGCGTGGTAATCTAAGTATACTTATTCCGTCACTACACAGAGCTCTCTTAAAGTAGTCCGCAGTCTAATAAAAGAGTCCGCAGAATATTATGCTTCCACAAATTTATAAGACTCATTATCATCACAGCTCATATATCACTATACCACGTAGGTCACACGGACTGGTATAAGATTTTATTTCGAATTTTCCTTTCCTCGCATAGTAGTTATATGCATATTCCCTTAATCATCTTTTACCACACCCACAGGCAAGATAGGAGGGTGGTGAATTCTATTCTCGCTCCATGGATTTTAAAACTCAATAGAAATAGAAAGCTGTATGTCGTATATGGGGTTGTCATTGCCATCCTCTTGGCAACCCATCAGTCGGATTTCACGAGTCCCATGGGAAATTAATTGGTGATATCATCGTATAGTTAAACTATCAACACACAGAAAAAAGTAATATTGACTAAATTATTGAGTTAAAGGAACTAGATACAATCTCAATGTGATGAGAAAAAGTCATCATTAGCCTGCCCTCATCTCACACTTATTGTGGTCAGCACGTCATGCGCTTACCTCAGTCGTCATATCTGCGCTCACTGCTCTCATACCTATATCCTCATTCAAACATCCTATTCATCTTTTTTGGGTCCACCATGATTCTTATGTCTAACTAGCAATCCGCCCTCGCTTCGCTTCGGTTTTAGTCGTTTTACCCGCGTAGTTCCCGTTCCCGTGGAATACCGGGATAAAATATAGCCTTGTTTACGCCCTGATATTATAGCTTTCCATTGGTGAAAGAATTTTTGAAATCGGTCCAGCCGTTTTGAAGATTACCCGGAACAAACAGACAGACAGACAAAAATTTTTTAATCGCTATTTTAGGCATAGGTGTCGCGCAAATAATCGTGTGAGCATGAAAAAAGTCTATTATTTTGACATTACAAACAGACATTCCAATTTTATTTATTGGTATAGATGTCGATAACGCTTACCGTAACATACCTCTCATTCTGCCCTACCCATCAGATACACATACCAAGTAAATCGCGAGCCAATTTTTTTCTAGCCCTGGCGCTACTTTTACACTTTCTCCGTAAGATATGAACAAGTCATCATCATCTTGCTCTAATCCCAATTACTTGGGGTCGACGCAATATGTCATCTGTTTTGACATATTGCAAAAAGTTTCGGCAATGACTTTTATGACCGGCCGCCTGCCTGACGTCAACCCTCCTTGGGAATGTAATCGTTGACCCAAATGGTACCAGATGGAGTTGGTCCGGGTCAATCTAGGGCTCTTAGTCGTCTTTTACGACACCCACGAGCAAAGCAAGGGTTGGTAGTATTCGAAGCCGCTACCACACAGCTTATAGATATGAACAAGTGATAATGACAAGTAACTCTTTAGTAAAATGATGTGAAAAGTGATAGTGTTAAATAACCTATTTAATAAAATTATATGAAAGAGATAATAATTATTTCTGATGTTTACGTGAGTATACATACATACACATCTATACATATAATAAATTTTAAATAAAATTACGGATTTTATCACGTTTGTATTTGCGGACCACGCCTGCGACCATGAACGCTACAAAGTGTTAAACGTCGGGCAATCAAAAACCAAATACAAACGCGATAAAATCCATAGATTTATTTAAAATGAAAAAGATAACGATAAAAACGTATTTAATAAAATTATTGATATAGTGATAATGATAAAAAGCTTCTTCAGTAAAATTATGTAAAAAATTATAATGATAATAATCTCTATAATTAAATGATGTAAAAAAGTGACAATGAGAAATAACCTTTTTAGTAAAATTATGTGAAAAAGTGATGACGAGAAATATAAACCTCTTTAGTAAATGATGATGACAAAAAGTGATATATAATATATCTCACCTAACATATCATCCATGAAATCATCTTGACGGGGCGGCATCGCGTGTGGGTTGGTCGTGAATGCCGGGTACTTCAGCAGCCAGTCCTCATAACCACCAAACAATGCAAGCGGAGGTCGAGAGTATTGTACTTTTACATCCCACTGATAAACAAAAAATATTCTATAGACATTTCTGTGTAGTAACAGAGTAAAAATGTAATTCATCACTCCCTATTCTGCCCATGGGTGTCGTAAAACACGACTTAGGGATTAAATATATATATAACATCGAAGCCAGAGAAGGAAAATTCGCAATATAATCCTATACTAACACGTCTGGCTAGTGTGGTTTAGCCCTAGCCGAGGCCGCGGGTGACGTGACTGGGGAGTTAGTCCGTCACCCGCCGAGAGGCCGACCGCGTGAGAACCGAAGTCCTCCCTGAGGGGGGGACGTCGGTCGATGAGAGGGTAACCCAAGTAGGGGGTATTCCGTCGGGCCGACCAATGATGACAAGTAACCCTGCTCCGGTGGTCGGCCCAACGACGAAGGCGACGTGGTGTTCGGGTGGGTTGCGGGTGTGCGTGCTTACGCCCCTCTGTCGCCCCGGACGGAGTGGTGCGAGGAACGCGCCGACCGCAGCCCAACCCAAAAAAAAAAAGCGTGGTATAGTAGGTTAAATTACCTCCCAAAAAGGAGGACTCTCGAGTCTAACAGTGGGCGTTATGGGCTGATACGATGAAGATTAGACCAGGGCTGAAGCCTTTGAAAATGGTAAAAAGTGAAAAATAATAGTAGGATGAAACTCGTTGAAAAAGGAAGAGAATATAACGATATAAATCGAGATAAACCGTTATATACCCATAAAAACTCACCCTCTTCCACTTCCCGATCTCAGATCACCCGTAAATTATTTTTCCTTTCATTTGTGTTATATTCTCTTCCTTTTCCAATGGGTTTCATCTTACTATTATTATTTTTTGGTTTCAGAAATTATGGACCCTGTGTGCCTACTCTTGAATCTCGATTCCAATCCTAAATCCAATCGCAGCTCGAATTGGAGGCAATTTGGTACTCTTGAAAGCGACACTAGCGCCCGATTGGAATCAAATTCGGTGGAACGTTTCTAAACTAAATGAATTCGACTCTCGTCGATTCAGTCAAGTATTTGCTACTCCCGACGTGATTTTGACGTAGTTTAAAATCGTTAATGTAGCACAATTTTAAGAAAGTGTCTTTGTGGTGATCGATTTCGATAACGTTATTAATTTAAAGGAAGAAAACATGGCACATTTGGTGAAAATAACAACGACGAACGCGAAAAATTCATTCTCGATTTTGTTCAAGAGTACCAAATATAAGTTTGGTGAGATTGGAATCGAATTCGAAATTAGAATTGATTTCAAGAGTAGGCCCACTGGTTTACATAAATATTGTATCAGATTTATCGAATCTATGGTAAATATTACAAGCTCTACGGGAGGAAATCTTCTACGGTATCACCCTCCACCGTTGGTGCGTCGAGTAGCCTGATTGCCGCTTTAGTCGAAATATCAAGTGATCGAACCGGGTATTAATCCATCACAGGCAGAGACGCCAACCACTCGAAGCCGACGCTCCGACAGCGAACTTCGGGAACGGGAATAAGTGCAGGACAAATTTACCTTCAGGAGTATAGTCTTGAGTAGATGCAGAGTCTTGCCGGGAATAACAGCCTTGCTGTTCCAATCCAACATCACAATTAACTCCATGCTTGCACGTTCAGCCCACACTGGACGGGAGTCGGGTGGTAAAATCTGCTCCAATACATGAGCCGATTGGCTGTGAAATAAAAATTTGAATAAAAAAAAGATTATAGAATTTTCTGTAACTTTTTTTATCGCAAATGGATGGCAAACGGGAATGTGAATATGTGCAATGAGGTTTGGTGATACTAAAGGCCTCACCAAAACCCATCACACACAAACACCCTCACAAAATTGGGCTTCTGGCTCTCTCGCTCACAAAACGAAGCCCAGTAACAAATAGCTACTATAATACTACCAAGAGACGTTGTTCTATTCAAATAAATAAGAGGATTTCTCCTTGAAAACGACAGCAGCGCCACCTATCGAGTGCAACTGTGAATCTAAACCATTCTCGAATCCCCATGAACACACAAAAAATTTCATCAGCATCGGTCCAGCCGTTTAGGAGGAGTTCAGTGACATACACACGTACACAAGAAATCCTTACTAATATTATAAATGCGAAAGTAACTCTGTCTGTCTGTTATGCTTTCACGTCTAAACCACTGAACCGATTTTGATGAAATTTGGTACAGAGATGGACTAAAGCTTGAGAAAGGACATAGGCTACTTTTTATCGCGAAAAAATGGGTATAAGGGGTTGAAATAGGGGATGACATTTTGTATGGAAATTCGTCATTTTCGATGATAGAACCATGAATCTTTGGGGCTCGTCGGGGCACTAGCAAAGGATTTTTGGATAATCACCCCCTTAAGGGGGTGAAAAGCGTATAACCTTTCACGTCTAAACTAATCAACCGATTTTGATGAAATTTGGTACAGAGATGGACAAAAGCTTTAGAAAGGACATAGGCTGCTTTTTATTGCGAAAAAATGGGTATAAAGGGTTGAAATAGGGGATGACATTTTGTATGGAAAATCGTCATTTTCGATGATAGAACCATGAATCTTTGTATTAAGGCACTTGATAATAAATAAATATTTGTTTTAGCGTTTTGAAAATTTCACTTACATGGTGATGAAATTCAACCCCCAAAAGACCAAAAAGCAAACAACCGAAACCACTGAGCCTAGAAACGTATTTTTTTTTTACACTGTAATTTTTCTTGGGGTACACGAGCACGAGCAAAGGATCTTTGGAAAATCACAGGATCTTTGGAAAATCACCCCAGCTAACTAAGGAAAGCCATATTTCCGCAGGAATCTGAACTAAAAGTGTGGAAGTAATGTTCAAATGTGAAAGTTTGTGAAAATATTTGGATGTTTGTTACTCAATCATGCGTAAACTATTGAGCAGATTTGAATGAAAATTGACACATAGATAGAGTATTTCTTAAATTAAGAAATATAATACTTTTTATGTCAATAATATTATTTGAGATAATAGTTCAACATGCAAGTTAGTTTTAACGGGGGCGAAGCCGCGGGCAAAAGCTAGTTTAAATATAAAGAAGAAAAATTCTGTATGGTGATGGAGTAGGAATATAATTCACCATGCTCATCTTGCTGATTCTTGCCTGTGTGTGTCGTAAAAACGACTAAGGGATATAATGTGCATATAAAAACTATGGCAGAGAAGGGAATCCGTTATACAGCGATATACGATTTATCTTACCAGCATAGTAAGCAAGTCAATGGTATAGTTCCCTCTCATTGTGGCGGAAGCTTGAGTCCAGCAGTAGGACTATTTGAGCAGTGATGATTATCGCTAGAACGATGCTCGACAGCATCCGAAACTGGGACGCAGTCACCGCCTTCTGCGAGGCGATCATCTCGCGGAAGGATGCAGCGGATCGTGTGCGGAAGTAAATCTACGGCGACCTGGGTGGCGACCTAGCCGAAGCAGCGGGTGACGGGACCGGAGAGTATTCCGTCATCCGCCAAGAAGTGAGGGCGACTTCCCGTGTGGGCGAGGGGAGGGACGGTATCCGCCTGGCTAACCACGGACGTCAAGGACTGGCTACCAGTAGTCAGACCAATGACAAAGTGGTAAAAATTGAGCGTGCATCCAAACCATAGCTTGTCCAAAAAAAACTTTAATTACTACTATCCTATACATGCTACCTTGTACACGTTGACTTAATAAAACAATATTATCTAATCACTGTTTTAATGGATATAAAAATCAGTAAAACAGTCAAAAAAACCCTCTATTTTGGAGAAAGTTGGAGTCTACCAGATGGATACACCATCTCCATAAGCTAGGGATGCAAGCAATGTTTCAGAAACATTGATGTTTACGGGAAGTAATTATATTGTAAAACATTGATGTAATAATGTTATTTTATATGATGTTTTGACCTGCATGATTTAAAATGTATGATACTTTTAGCAGAGCCTGCGTGAGGGGTTAATTACTCAGTTTTAGATAATTTAAACAAAAAGCTCTTCACGCAATTGTTGGTGCTTCATGTCAAAAACATGCTTGCATGAAATTGATTATAAGTAATAAGTCTTACAATTTTACTAAAAAAAAAGGTCATTGCAATCCCGCAAGGAAAGTATCTTATACTTTATAGATCTTTAAAAAAACATTGATGTTTTCTGTACATTGATGTTTGTTCTGAAGCATCGAAGTAACGATACATTGATATTCTTGGTTTCGATATTTGCATCCCTAATATAAGCTGAGGTGAAAGTTTCCATAATGCAAAGCCTGCTTTCTTGGGGCAGTGTCGTTTAAAAAAAACCAGGTCAACGAGGTGAAGCGCAGGATAGCAATGATTTTGATAAATATCTTACCCAGGCGATATACACTCCTCTGGTACACTAATACAGGCAGGATAGCTGATGTGTGACTCAATGTAATCCTTTCCAGATCTCATATCCAGTATCATTACCTTCAACTTGCCACTTTTGAGTATGGTGTAAAGCTGTTCACTCTTGATTGTAACTTCATCCAAACCTGAGGATATGTATAATAATATCTGATATTTATACAAGTATTACACATCCTAACATAATATTATAAATGCTAATGTAAGTTTCTTCCTTACACTTTCACGCCTAAAGAACTAAAACTTACATTATCATGGAGTAACATAGGCTATACTTTATCCCAGTATTCCCATGAGTACGGGAATTATGCGGAGGAAACAACAAAATAGTTTTCTCCACAAGTTATTAGTTTCTTCACATGTTTAGTTTCTTCAATTTGTACATAGTCTGCAAGTCAAATCGAGGCATTGCTATAGCCACACTGTTAATGCTATCTTCTGACAATTACAGTGGAAAACGAAAACATTTGTAAACCAATTTTATATCACATTCACTACACCATCGTGGGAAAGTAACCACTTACATATTGTCAATTTTTACATTTTACCTCTAATAACTACTACAGGGTTGGAACGCAACCGCACTGGGAACATCTGGCAAGAAGCTGAGGGTGGTTCATTTATTTTTTTTGTCAAACATCTGTCACATAAAAAAATGCATACAATATGGCTGGTATGTATTAGCTTCAGTGCCTATCCCCTGAACCACAAAATAATATAATTCTTGGATTGTTGTTGGAGCAGATCCCACAAGCGGAAGCACCAGATCACTTGTTAACTACTAGAGCAGCCATCAACTCTAAACAACCTTGGAGGGAAAGTAGGAACAAAACGATAAACTAGGGAGAATAAAAATAACTTGTGAGGCCAATGTGAGATATTGGGATTATGTTGGGTACTAACTAATTAATTCCTCCTGAAACTGAATTTAATATAGGACATTTATGGCCTAAAATAAAATGAACTGAAAGAATGGAAGAGAAATGGTGTATACCATATAAAGTTGACCATAAAGCCGGAGACAGTTCTTAATTTACTTTTTAAATCTTAAGTTCCAAAAAAAAAAAAAAATTGGTAAATATTACCTGGCAACCCTGAAGTGGGTGGTGGTTCATTGATAGGCACAATTTCTGTTGTTTTTTTCCTATTTTCTTCAATTTTCTGTTTTATCAATTCATTTTCTTTTATATCATTTAGGCGTTTTGCTTTCTGCTCTTGGGCATATCTGAAATAATTTGTTGATAATAAAATTACTTTTATGGATTTTATCACTTTTCTGTTTGAATTTTAATTGTCCAAGATTTCAAACTCTTTCAATGGTCATGGCCATGACCTTCCATCCCATTGGCATACTAAATAAATTCAAGGGCCTGAAAGATAGTGCTTAATTTTTTATATAATGTATATTCATGAAAATATGAATAAATTTAAGGGAAAATAAACAAATTATTTTAATTAGTTATTTCTAAACAGTACTGTCCTATCTTTATAGTACCTTTCTCATGTGGAGACAAAGCAAATATACAATTCACCACCTAATAATATAATACAAGTCATCATGCCAGTGGATATTGTCAATATCGAATAACGGATGTGATTTGCAGATAAAAACTGTGCAAAAGATGGCAAGCTCAAAATAATTCCCTATACTAATTAATCTAATGAACATGGCATAGTAGGCCAACTGTTCTGTTCCCTTCTGTTGTGGATTAAACGTAATCTTACGATTGGGACGTATAGGAGCTACAATGATAATAATAGTATTGTGTGAAGAATAATGAATATGTAATTAGTATTTATTTGCCCAATTCCTTGCTCCTAAAGGTTGTAAAGGTTGCCAATGCCAACTTTTACCAAGGAGGCTGGAGAACAGCAGTGGTATGTGTATGGGCTGAGATGAGGTCACAACATAGTTTTTATTATTTTATTATATTTATAATTTAGATAAATTGGAATCAATTTATAAGATTAAATTAATAAAAATAAATCTAAAATAATAACAGTATATTTTTTATATTACACCTTAGACAATGACTAATACAGTCAGATAACAGTCAGCAAATTGATTACTTTCACTGATTATGCATATAACATTGTTTATATTGTAAAATGTTTATTACTTACACAGTTATTCTATAAAAAAAACAAGATTTTATTGTTAGCTAATTATAATCTCTTACCTGTCAATAAGGCTTGTTTTGAGCTTCTCAGCAGCGTCTATGGCTTTGTTTGGGTTTTTAGCACCAAGCATATTATTAAAATATGATTTGTCTTTCACATACTCTTTATCTTGACTAATATACGCAATCACACGTAGGTATTTCATATAATACACGTAAGAGTATTCCTCATCACCCTTTTCACGAGCTTCCTCAGCACTTTCGAATAGTTTTTGGGCTGTTTTGCATAATCTAGTCAAACATAATTTTTTGATTATTCTTAATGTAATAATAATGTTTATGATTTGTAAAGGCGAGTAATACTTACAGCGTAGCCTTCTTAGACTTCAAATCTGGTATATTGTGTAATTTATCCAAATCCTCTATACATTTTCCAAGGTGAAGCTGTAGTTTTCGTGTTTCTGTCATGATGAAAATTTTGGTGGCTTTTCTTTTTTATAGGTACTAAAGTAATTTTGAATTCGCACGGACTACGTAATAATACATTTGATGTTTTAAAACACACGGATTGTAGTAGAAAACACACGGCAAACAAAAATTATGAGTAAATCAGAAAACGTCAAGTTTTTTAGACAAATTTGACACAGATAAAATTATTATTCAGATGGCTACGTTCCGTTACACTAAGGAATAGCATAACATTTTTAGCTAAAAGTAAAAACTAATCAGTTTAATGGATACATACATATTATTATTTTTTAAGTAATTAAATGGGTTCATCCATTCATCCGTTAGCCTGCACACGTCTTCTAATTGCATTTCTAAGAAAATGACACTCAGAACAGCACTGGAGCCATAATAATATCTCTATAGCATAGTCATATTATGCCTTTTACCTCGGAATAAGAGAGCATAAGCTATAAAGTCTTATACACCATAATTTGTCCTAAAAGTTATCTCAAAAGTATTCTAAATTCTAGTGTCTGGGCAGTTTTCATCTTATCTTCAGGGTCGTCAGCAGTGCATCCGCATCGATGGTACTTTGTCCGATTGGTGCGATTTGACCTCTGGCGTCCCTCAAGGTGGTATACTTTCTCCTCTTCTCTTCTCTATCTTTATTAATCTTATAACCCCTGAACTTCAGTGTGCGTATCATTTGTATGCCGATGACCTACAACTGTACTCTCATGCCAGGTTAGACGACGTGCAGTCAGCTATCACGAGTATCAACTCTGATCTATTAGCCATAAGCGCTTGGGCTGCAAGATTTGGTTTGGCAGTCAATGCAGAAAAGTGTCAATGTATTGTACTCGGCAGTCCGCGGATAATCAGCAAACTTGATCCCCATGATTTGCCATCCATTGTCTATAACGGAACAGTGATCCCCTATAGTCAACACGTAAAGAATCTCGGCCTATTCCTAGACTCGACGATGGAGTGGCAAACGCAGATCACTACCATATCGAATAAAGTAACAGGAACGCTTCACTCGCTATATTGCTTAAAAAACTTTCTTCCTGTGAAGACCAAGACAGCGCTGGTTCAAACCTTAATCCTTCCTATCATCGATTATGCTGATGTGTGCTACCTCGACCTGAATGCAGATCTGCTCAATAAACTGGACCGACTTCTCAACAATTGCATTCGATTCGTTTTTAACCTGCGTAAATTCGACCACGTATCCACATTTCGATCTCGGCTTAATTGGCTACCGATAAGGCAAAGACGAAGCTTGCGAACTCTTTCTTTACTGTATTCTATTTTAAACTCTCCTAATGCTCCTCCCTACTTAAAACTTCACTTTCAACTTCTTTGCACTACTCACGACCGTAATCTCCGTTCCTCCAAAAATCTTCTTCTTCACTGTCCTTCTCACTCCTCCAGTCTGATACATTCTTCCTTTTATATCCAGGCCATTCTTCTTTGGAATGCGCTACCATTAGAGATCAAAATGGCCCCTAGTCGTGATAGTTTTAAGGCTATGGTCAAACGCCTATACCTAGGCCTTCTGACGGAATGAACTCGTCATTGAGGAATCACCTCTGCTGTTTATAAAATTTATATGTATGTATATGTGTATGTATGTGTGTATGTATGTATTTATGTATGTATATATGTATGTGTGTATATATATATATATATGTATTGTTTGCTTGTATTAGATATAAGATTATTTAGATTTGCCACATTTATATAACCAAATTTCAGAAATTATTGCTCACATTGCATTGCACCTGCCTAATTTATTTCTGCTCCACTCTAGGTCGACTAGCAGAAAATGCCTAAGGCATTAAGGCCGCCTTGTACCTTTTTTTTTGTGTGCAAAAGTTTTAAATAAATAAATAATTGATTCAAGGTCAAAAGGTACAAAAGTTCGTTCTTCTCAATTATCTCAATTTCCATCGCTCTATACATATATGTTGATACTTATTATAAAATTGTAGAGCGTATAATTTGCAATAGATTTTGTTTTAAAAACATTTACGCCTAACCATTTTTGAAATAGAATATAGAGAGCTGGCAGTGCTTAACCATACCCGCTGTAATGTAAGGTACACCGTGATTCTCAGAGAATAATAACTAATATAAAGTAATTAAAACATACAAATATGTTTAACAATAATTAATTTCTACTATTTATTACTTAATACATTATATTTAACAAAGTTTAAAATATCTGATATATCCGTAAATACTGTCCTACTTTGTGTATCATTAAAAATTCATTAGATGAAATTCTTATTGCATATCCTAATTTTAATATCCATTACCTAATTGAGTTTATATTTATTCAGTAGATTAGCTTGTGCCCGTGGCTTTAATTGCGTAAAAAGTAACTTCTTAAGATGGAATTGTATCCTACTCGGCAACTTCGTTCCACGTATTGTGCTTGAATGAATAAAAAAAAAGTAAAGTTCATTTATACTGTATAGAAAAAGTGAGCCGTCGCTGAGGACGCCTGGCAGATGTGCAACATCGAAATTATTTTCTACTTAAATATGCATAAAAGAATAGATTACGACAGGAACTAATATGGCATAAAGTATTAAATAAAATAATATAATTTATAATATTATTACACAGCAATAATATTAATTAATTCACCGTTCAGCCGCTTACGAACAGCATAGCGACGCTCCGTCTCGCTCACACACTTCTACGTAGCTCAAAGGGATCGGCTAAGAAAGTATGATCTAGCAAACAGAAATAGCGACATCTATCGAGCTAAGGCTTAATCTCAGCTATAAAATATAATTTATAAAGAAATCTCTAATCCTGTAATGATAATGAGACAAGCTATTTAAATTATTTTATCGTCATTGGTCCTTGTTAAATCTACAAATTTTAAATGAAATCTCACTGTTTAAAGTGGGTCAAAATCGCGTAAGTGATTGCCCAGTTTTCGTACGTGAAAGTACTGTAGGTAGGTATGGTATACTTATGTTAGGTAGTTAGAGAATTATACATTATTTTATAGAACAAGTATATATGCCTAAAAGAACAGATTACGACAGAAACTGAATAAAATAGCATAAAGTATTAATAAAAATAATATTACGATTTTTTGCCAAGAAAATGATGATTTTTATTCAATAAACATTTATTTTCATTAGTATATATTAGAGGTAACAATTTACTTTGAGCGCACTAGATGGCATTGTACAAACTTTTAAATCGCACTATGGTTTCGTTACAAAAATGTAGATATGTGTATCCGGATATTTATTATATACTCCCCCCGATACGGCCCCTCAGGCCTCACCCCCCCCACTGAGAAAGTGTGCACAGACTAGGAGCGACTGAAGGCTAAACTCCAGTCTCCCTCCTCGTCGGCTCATCTTGACAGTGTATGTAATACATTAAACAACAAAGAAGACATCGAATCCGCGATCGACGCCCTCACCGGTCACGTACAATCGTTAGTTAACGATTGTTCACGGAGAGTGCCCGACACGAGCAATCGTAGAAGGTGCTTACCCGCTGACGTCCGCGACCTACTGAGGCGTAAGAACGCAGCCATAAGAGCCTACGACCGCTTCCCCTGCGAAGATAACCGCTATCATATGCGGTCACTGCAGAGGGCGGTTAAAACGGCTATAAATGAGTTTAGACAAAATGAATGGGACGCCACCCTAAGCGAACTGGAGCCTTCGCACCAGGCTTACTGGCGGCTAGCCCGTTCTTTCAAAAAGGATACGGTGTCCACCATGCCACCCTTAAACCGCCCCAATCAACCGCCGGCGTTCGATGACGATGAAAAGTCTGAATGTCTGGCGGCCGACCTTGAGCAGCAATGTACGTCGAGTACACAACACACAGACGCGCGACACACCGACACCGTTAACAGCGAAGTGGAACGATGTACATCGCGTACGCGTACCGCAGACGCTGAGCCACAAGAGCCTATACCAACAGCGACAGTGGAGGAGGTTCAGTCGATTGTTAGAGGTCTCCACCCTAGGAAATCCCCCGGTTCGGACGGTATTTCTAACAGAGTTATTAAAATCTTCCCTCATTCATTATTATTAATATTAACAGCAATTATTAACGCCGCATTAGTTAATTACATATTTCCTAAACAATGGAAAAAAGCCGTGGTAATAGGTATACCTAAACCCGGCAAGCGACGTACCGAACCGTCATCATATCGCCCGATTAGCTTATTAAACAGTTTAGGCAAAATTTATGAGCGCGTACTACTTAGTAGGCTAAGAAAGTGCGCTGAGGAAAACAACCTCATCCCGCCGATTCAGTTCGGCTTTCGCACGCAACACTCTTGCGTTCAGCAAGTACATCGAATAGTCGAGTATACAAGTTATAAACTGCAACGCGGTTTATATACGGGTATGCTTCTATTTGATGTAGAAAAAGCGTTTGACAAAGTCTGGCATAACGGCCTTATTTTCAAGTTAATAAAGCTCAAAATCCCCCACTATTTAGTTATGATAGTTAGGGACTTCCTACTCGAGCGTAGCTTTCGCTACAGAGTGGAAGGTACTCTATCAGCACCGCACCCACTAGAAGCCGGCGTCCCCCAGGGATCGGTGCTCTCTCCAATTCTCTTCTCGCTGTTCACCAGCGACATACCCCAACATAGTAGAATACAAACAGCATTATTCGCTGACGACACTGCCATCTTCTATGCAGGTCAATCTCCCTCAACAGTGACAACCGTTCTCCAAACAGCGGCTACCGCCCTAGCCAAATGGACTAGGAAATGGAGAATCGGTATAAACCCCACCAAAAGCCAGGCGATCATATGTCATAATGGGATAGATCGCCGCTACCCAATGGCTGAATATCCACAGATAAAGATGTTCGACCAACCCATCCCCTGGACAAGGGAGGTCAAATATCTGGGTGTGACCTTGGACAGACGACTGACCTTCGGTCCTCACATAGGGCGAGTCCGCGCGCGCGCAGCCCTAGTGCTAGGATGGTTACACAGCTTAGTACACGCAAAGTCTAAGCTATCCCTCCGTAATAAAGTTAGATTATACACCGCTTGTATACGTCCTATCATGACGTATGCAAGTGTAGTGTTTACACAAGCGAAGCCACGCAGGCTACATCGGCTACAGGCATTACAGAATAGGTTCATGCGCCGAGCGACGGGAGCACCGTGGTACATGCGCAATGTGGATCTTCACATAGATCTTGGCTTGCCGACCATCAGGCAATTCATGAAACAGTGCTCCCGCCGCTACTTCGACTCTGCCGCGACACACCCGAACCCATTAGTGGTAAGGGCGGCTTCTTACATCCCCTCTAAAATGTCCGCGATTAAACAACCGCGACTAATACTAGACGAACCCGACGACACTATAACGCTCGCCCAGACTGAGGCATACACAGCCCGCGCGGCCTTGACAAATAGTAGTAAATATCCACGTTACCGCCCCCGCCGACGGGGAAGGAAGACGTGTCGCGTTAAAATCATAAACGTGGGAGTGCCCACTTTGCCAGCGACCCCCCGAGCCGAGGTCCGTACCCCACAGGGGGTGCCCTCGGGATGGGTCGCTTAACTTTAAGCGGGTTGAGAGCCCTCAGCGCTCACCCACCAGTCCGGGTAAAGTTGTCACAGCCATCTGAGGCTAACAACTAAGTCACACAAAAAAAAAAAAAAAGTATTATATACTTACGGGTTGAGAGCCCTCACCCACCAGTCCGGGTAAAGTTGTCACAGCCATCTGAGGCTAACAACTAAGTCACACAAAAAACAAATATTTTATACTACGGGTTGAGAGCCCTCAGCGCTCACCCACCAGTCCGGGTAAAGTTGTCACAACTCACAGCCATCTGAGGCTAACAACTAGGTCACACAAAAAAAAATATTTTATAGTTAAATTAAATAAGAGAGAGCCGCGAAGCGTGGCGTTAAACTAGGGATGAGCGATATTAGTAAAATATCGATATTGATATCGATAGGCAAATCTGGCAAATATCGATAAGTCGATATTATCGGGCACAAAAATCGATATTTCGTAATATCGATATTTTATAATATCGAAACTAATGGAAAGATAATTCGCCGGCCAAATTTTGATGCCTTTTTTTTTTAGAAAAGTTGTCTGGATGTTTTTTAAGATACAGCGGCATTACGAGGAAATATAATCTTCCGGGCAAATTTTAATGAGCTTTTTTTTTTAGGAAATTTGTTCGGATGTCTAGAAATTATCAAAATTATTTTATTAATAATTTTTCATCTCATTACAAAAGCTATATCGATATCGTGTTAATAATATCGATATCGTGTTCATAATATCGATATGGCGATATTTCAAAGTTATAAATATCGATATTGAAATACCGATATTTCGGCGGCTAATATCGATATTTCGATAATATCGATATATATCGCTCATTCCTACGTTAAACGCCACGCGACGATCGGGTTCACCCTTGCCTATAGATGTTTCACATCAACAAGCATTTCTTGCATTGGGAACGTTGCAGCGGCGCGCAGAATTCGAAATGAAATTTTTGCCTTAAACAATTTTAAGAGCAAATAACCTATTGGGGCAAAATTTTTGCGACCTTTGATCTTGAATAATTTATAGTCTAGGTACAAGACTTATTGAGGTTTTTGAGTCAACTTTTGAGAACACAAAAATTAAAGCGTATACGGAGTTCATTAACTTATTATCTCTCAAGTTTGAACTCTTTCTTCAGATTAAGTTCCTGTAATACTATGCATTTAACTGTTTACTGAGACTGTAACGGTGTTTTCAGTCTCTTTGTCACTTAAATGTTTTTAATTCTTTGTTATTCTTATGTGTATCATTTTTTATATCGGGCTTAGTAAGTATGAAGTTTATTATGAGGCCGATATTTAGATATCACGTTTCCATTTTTTTTTTTTATGGGTGGGCTATGGTAAGCGCACGCGCGGTCCTGTCCGTCCGGGGCGATGAAAGGACGGCGCGCGTGCCCATAACCTACCCGTACCCACGTCACCTCGTTGTTGGGCCGACCACCAGAGCAGATGTGACTTGTCGTCAGTGGTCGCCCCGACGGAATACCCTTTCGGGTACCGGTTCGGGTTCGCCTCTCGACATCCTGGGACGTCGGTCGCCGTCGCGCGGTTAGCCACACTGCGGGTGACGGACAATTCCCCGGTCCGATCACCCGCGACCTCGGCTAGGGCGGCATTAGGCGCAGATACTCGCGCATGCGCCGCCCGAGTCGCCGGCGGCGGAACGTGTCGCCGAATAGGATCTCTACTCGCACACGATCCGCCGCCTCACAGAAGGTCTCACAGAAGGCGGCGACCGCGTCCCAGTTCCTGACGCTGACGAGCATCTCCCTGGCGATGGTCGGCAGTGTCAGGTCGGCACCGATAATCGCGACAAGTTCACGGCGCTCCCCCTCCCACGCAGCACACTCCTCGAGCGTGTGCTGCGCTGTGTCCTCGTCGCAACTGCAGTGGTGGCAGGACTGTGTGCTCTCCCTCCTGACAATCTTCTGCAGGTACTTCGCGAAGCATCCGTGCCCCGTCAGCACATGCACCAGTCGGAAGGAAAGCACCCCGTGCGTCCGCTCCAACTACTCCATCAGCACCGGCCGGAAGGCCTCGACGGTCCTGACACCGTACCGAGGACTCTCCAGCCGGACACTGCCCAACGGGCAATGATTCCACGGCGGGCGTCGACCCGCCAGGCGGTGATCTCCTGCAGGGAGACCATACCGCCACGGGCGCGCGTCTTCGACACCCGCCGATAAATGTCGGCGAGCATCTCCGCCTGCAGGTCCCATGGGAAAGTGCCGGCCAAGAAGCATGCTGCCTCCGTCGACATCGTGCGGTAACCGCGTATGGCCCTGACCGCCATGACCCTCTGTGGTCACCTCAATATCACGTTTCCATGTTGAAATTATTGTTGGTGTGCAGTACTCCAGCCATAAGCTTTTTTTTTCAGATATATCAGAATCTTGGTGGTAAAAGTCATTTTTAGTTTGCTGAACACTAGGAACTGGAAACATTGTTTTTTTCAAAATTAGGTCTATATAGCAGAACGGGCAGATAAATACATCTACCTAAATATGGTCATCGACAACTTAGAGCTTTACATTCCTATTAGAACCAGTACAGGCATTAAAGAATATCACTGATGTTAAAAATGTTTAACCTGAATATTAGTGATAAGGAAGTACTTAACCTGCAAAACATGAAATCTAATTGTTTCTTTCTTATAGAATTTTATTTCATGCTATTTTAGTTTCATTTTGGTTTTAATGTATGTATATTGATTTTTTTTTTGGTTCTGTTTGTCCATACGGACAGGCAAAGGGATCAAAGCCCATACAGCCAAGTCTGATACAATTTTTCTTTACATATTATTTACTTCTTCATATTGTATAACTTATTTATAATAGTCATTGTCCGTCAGTAAGTCAAATCGTTATCATTAATTAGGCGCTGAAAACCTAATTAGATGATTTCTCTGGGAATTCCGGTTGAATATGAAAATACACATAAACCACACTTATATCATATTCACCACACTTCAGCACCTTAATTATATTATATTACATAAAACATCAGCAAAATTATTCAATATAACACTATAAAACACTAAAAAAATAAATATAATACAAGAGCTTAACATGACATCTCCAAATTCGCGCCGAAACTCGTATGTATATTGATTTTTATACCTGAGCTTGCTCTTATGAAAACAAAACGTAGCATGTCATTTTTGTTATCTGTATATTGATATATTTTTGAGTTTGACATTTTTCTGTAACCCTGAGTTAGAAGGAGATATCATATTTATATCACGTTAATATAGTTCCTATTGCTACATAATTAAGCTCTACATTTCCGTATTTGAATATCAGGCATCTGTGAGGATAGCGTAAATAACGCAGGAGCGCAAGTTTTCATGCGCAGTGGATTCTTCCTAATTTTCGCTGGTCGATTGTGGTTTTCCATTTAGTTTTTCAGCTGATCACGTTTTCTGTAGTCGCACAGCAGACCGACCGTGTCGCGGGTCATGTGCGAAACTGTTGCAGCGTTGTGAAATCGCTGAGTGATTGTGTTGTGTAGTTGTTTGATTAGCTAGTGCCAGTGAAAATGTTTTCAGGACTCACTAATCAGGTCAGTTCATGGATGGGGGCGGCTAAAGGCGAACCCCAAGATGAGGAAGTCCCAACCCCTACGAAGGAGGCGACAGGCGAGGCCTCAACGGCGGAGGGTGACAAACAAAGGTTTTATATATTCTTTGTTTACATTCTCTTTCTGTCTTTTGTTTAAAATTTCCATTTCTATGAATATAAATCTATTCCTTAAATATGCTTTATGTTTAGTACAGGTAATAATTACGAAGTATGATGGCAATAAAATCAAAGTATCAATTGTCTTCATTATATTTGAATTAATAAACGATTTCTGTGGAAAATTGGTAAAATAATGAAGTATTTAGGAAGTATTGATTAAATCAATACCTTTCTATGTAGGTCAAGTGGGTTTTCAAATGGACATGTTAAGTACGAGTTAATCTATACTTAATAATTATTTAGATTTTCCCTCTTTAAACTGTGTACTCATCATTATCTCCAGAAGAAAAATGGAGTCTAAAAATGTACTAGAAAATGTTTCAAAGCCTGTTATAATTATTATGTAACTTTTCTTTATGAAAAAGGGCAGTGGTAAAATGAATATACTTTAATTTATTTTATGTAATATCATATTTGTATTTTAACATGTTCTTTTTACTGCAGCCCTACAAAAGGAGGCAGCAAGTTGGATCTCATCACCAATGTGAAATCACAAATGACTGGTTGGCTCGGTTCGGGAATTCCAATTCCCGGCTTGAGGAAAAATGAACCTGCCCCTGCTGAACAACCCGAACAGCCAGCTCCTGAAGTTGCAGAAGTTGCCGAGACAAAGCTTGAGGGGAAAGATGATGACGATAATTCTAGGTATAATAGGTACGAGGGGTTGGCGGAAATAATGAGTTAATGCAGTTACGTTTGATCTTATTTTAATTCAGTTCAATGTTTTACAGAAGGTGAATTGTTGCTGATGGTTTTCCTATCTTTTTGGTCATTATAAATCTTATTCTAAATACAAAACTATTACATAATTTTTACAGATTAATGAATATAAGAATTGAATCATTTAAAATTTAAATAATGTTTCAATTTATTCAGAATACCATGACAATTTTATTAAATTGTTACATTATTTAATCAAAATTGAAGATAATGAGGTTAATAAATTAATATAATTATTTATCTGCAACGGTACACCTTATAATTTCAATAAATTTTTATGTCACTATTTATTGCAAGAAAATACTTAAAAGCCTCATACTTCAGTTGAATCATTAAGCCTTGTATAACACTGTGAAAAAATTACATCATAATTTTTCTAAGTAAGCACTACCAAATTGTTTTAGCAAACAAATGTGGCTTCATGCTTGTCATTACTAATTTCTTTTCTTTTTATGGCTTTTTGGCACATTATTGTAACATTTATTTCGGATAAATATTATTTATTAAAACTAAAATTTCATGACTTTAATATTTTAATTGATATGGGATGTTTCTAAAAGAATCTACAAAGGTGGATATTTCATTTAGGATATGTTTCATACCTTCATGAACAGTTTGAATGAATTAGATTTAATTTCAGATATATTACAAACTAATGTATTTTTCTAGTTGCACTTGCAATATGAACTCATTTTTCTGCTAAACCCCATTTTTTATTTTTCATTGTTGTGCATTCTATTTAGTGTATCTGTTTTTTTCGTAATATCTGTTTTTTGGTCTGGCCACATTCTTAATTTGATTAAATTGTATTTCTTAAAAAATCAATCATGCATCAAAGATTATAGGTACTTATTAATTGGTTAGTAAAATCATTCTATAAAAATGATATTTGGCTGTATGTGCAGTTAAAGTCGAGTCGATTGGAATTTTCTAGCTATTATTAGGTAAGTTGCCGACACATAGGCCATTATTTGTAATTAAAAAGCGGTTTTGTTACCACAAAAAGTCACACTTATTACGTTTTATTAGTTTTATAAAAGAATATGGTTAGACCGTAACACCTACATCGTATTTGGTAAGAAATCTATTACCTATTAGTTACTTGAATTTTTTACGGTTTCACGATGTATATTCGTCGTAATAATTTACAATTAAAATTACGAAAGTTTTGAGAATAAGTCGATAATAGTTGCTTTCTGTGTGATGATTGAGAGTATACACGAATACAATTCATTATATTTTTTGGCTGGTCTGGTCTCATTGTCCTGATTGGAGTGACGGAAGACCGTCGTGGTTTCGTATTAAGGTTTTAAGGTGTAACCCAACTCTTCCTTTACTGTGCGCCATAGAGAATTAAAGAAATTTCGTCGTGAATACCTACTGATAATGAAAAAGTCCTTGTTACAAGAATTTTTGTAATTTTGACCGTTAAGCTGCAATAGGTATACGCCGTCATCATCATCATCATCTTGCTCTTATCCCAATTACTTGGGGTCGACGCAATATGTCATCTGTTTTGACATATTGCAAAAAGTTTCGGCAATGACTTTTATGACCGGCCGCCTGCCTGACGTCAACCCTCCTTGGGAATGTAATCGTTGACCCAAATGGTACCAGATGGAGTTGGTCCGGGTCAATCTAGGACTCTTAGTTTTTTTTTTGTTTTTTTTTTTTTTTTTTTTATTGCCAACGGTGGCAAACGAGCAAGCAGCACACCTGATGGTAAGTGAAACTGCTGCACATGGACCTTTGCAATACCAGGGGCACAGCCAGGCCGCTGCCTACCGTGAAGGAAATACTCTTCTTAAACCTCGTTTAAAGAAGGACATGTCATAGCGCTCGGGAAACACAGCAGCAGGTAGTTCATTCCAGAGCTTGCACGTACGTGGGAGAAATGGTCGCTGGAAACGTACAGTTGAAGACCATAACGTTTCCAGGTGAAATGGATGAACCCTGCTGCGATGTCGAGTGGTACATTGGTAGAATGGTGACGGTGGTACCAAGTCAAACAGTTCCTCGGAGCACTCCCCGTGAAAGAGTCGGTAGAGTACACAGAGTGACCCAAAGTCTCTCCGCTGCTCCAGCGACTCCAATCTGTCCGTAAGATTGGGATCCCCGACGATTCGAACAGCCCGTCTTTGCAGGGAGTCAAGTGAGTCTAGCTGATATTAGTCGTCTTTTACGACACCCACGAGCAAAGCAAGGGTTGGTAGTATTCGAAACCGCTACCACACAGCAATATAATATACGTATAGGTATACGCCGTATTACCAAGATAAAAAAAAATATTGGAAAAATATGTTTTAAACCTGCGAGAATAAGGTCTTTATAAATGAGCATATTTTAGTAGAAAATTAGGCAAATTTCTCGTATTTCGACAAATCGTATGATTTTGATTACATAATTTTCCTGTTAAGTTACCAAATTACTAACATTGCTAACTAGGCAATTGCTAATCTGTCGAGTTAGGAAACGAATGGGAAATAATATTTGTCGAGCATGGAGGAAAATTACGTAATTTCGTTTGACTCTGTTTTAGTTACGGGTCATTTGACGCTAGTCTAATAAAATGGCAGCGTACATGGTGAAACAGCAAAAAGAAAAGCCGCATAAATTAGTTTTATTGATTTTTAGACACGATTGGGGTCACCGTTCTATTTTATATGGGAAGTATAATAAGTTTTACGAATAACCAACTAGCTTTTATAATTATTATATAAGCAATAGTCACACAATGCTTGTGTTTTTTTAAAGATAATATTCTGCTCTATCCGGCTATAAAATATTGGATATATATATATATATAAGCCCACGTTTGGGAGTTGACCTGTTTATGGCTCCAGGCATAAATTGCGATTTTTTTTCAAAAGGGTTGCCTTTTTCTTCATTTCTTAGAACTAGAACATCTCTGTTATCCATAAACCTTCTAATAATAAGTGAGAGTAGGGTTGCCAACCATACTTTATAATAGAGTATTCTACTCTATTTTTGGTCATTGTACTTTATACTTTGGCATACCAATAAAGTATGTGAAAATACTTTATTTTTCGATCTTTACTGTGATGTGTAAAACAAAACCCTCATTATGGGCACTTAGCTATTTGACGGTACACATAAGTGAAAACGGACGATGGAAACGATTTGTAATTACTAAACGAAATATTAGATGTACAGATGTGGCGTGAATCAGACTTTATATGTGCTAAAAGCACACAAAAATGCATTTTGAAGGTAATAAAAACATAAAATTTGAAAAATACTTTTCTTTATCCAAATACTCTATTTTTTGACTAAAGCCTAACCCCCGTATTCTAAGTCGTAACCTCCAAATTTTCTCGACTCGACTCATCCTCATTGAAGACTTTTCGTATTCACAGTTGTCACTTATGTCCTCAAGTTTAAACATTTCCTCCAGTGAGGTTCCGTTTGAACCAAATGTTACCACAAATTTTTAGAATGCCAACATAACGTAGCGAATTCCTCAAAATTCTGACGTCATTCATGACGTATTACCTCCACTCTTCCTTACTGGAGGGACCTCTGAATTTCCTCAAGTTTAGAACTATGAATACCGATGTTGAGGAAAGTTCGAGGCGATCCTCGAAGCTTCCTTACCTGAGTGTGAGTGGAGGCGATTTCGAAGTTACGACTAGGAATACGGGGGTAAGTCCGGGGGTAAGTTATAGGAATCGGTATCATTGGTCGGCCTAATGGCGATGTGGAAGGGAATATGTTGGGGTATGGGACCGCACGCCACCTATCTGTCGCCTTGGACAGGTCGGGCGGGGTGTCCAGATTATAGCCTACCACAAACAAAGGTAATACGTCATCATTTTGATACCATTTTTTTTAGTTTTCTCGTAGACCACGGGTTCCTTAACTTTAAAGATAGCGGAACACCAACCAAATACCTTTTATTTTACGCTACCACATATCAAATGAACGGGGTGCGTGTGAGGGTCTGAATCCGCTGCGCAACGTTGGGCATTATACCTGGATAGGTGCGCTGCTGTGCCATAATCGGCACTGAATTCTTGCTTTTTACCTACTTATATAATAACTAGCAGACCCGGCCACGCGTTGCTGTGGCTAATGTTTTTGTTATATTACATTTTATTAAACCATTTAAGTGGAACTAAACTATTTAGGAGAACATCTGTCATGGAGGTCGTCATTTTTTACAAATGGCATCTATGTAAAAAAACAAGTTAAAATCGTATATGACACGTTTGTAGGTTTGACATAGCAGCGCCATCTATTAACTAATTTCTCAATCCAGTCAACAGATATCGCCATCTGTTAAAATCGTTTGGAGTTAACAGATAATTGTGAATGTCAAATAGTAGGTATATATAGGTAATACAAATAATTTGCAATAAAATAATATTGCGACTATAAATTAAGATGTAAGCTATCCTATCTTTCAAGTTGGATCAAACTGCACACGGTGTGCAAATTTGATTGACACGTAATTTATATATAACGAGTTCTTCACGTCACCAACTTTCGGCTATTTGAAAATAATATTTGTATAATGATATCTGATGTTTACGCGAGCATTACACATTGTAAATAAAACTACTTTTACGGATTATATCGCTTTTGTATTTGATTTATGATTGCCCGACGTTTCGAATACTTTACAGCATTCATGGTCACGGGCGGACTAACGTCTGAAACGTCGGGCAATCATAAATTAAATACAAACGCGATATAATCCGTAAAAGTAATCATATTTGTAACAGTGGTGTTATTTCACAGCTAAATTACTAATTGGCCGGGACTCCCCCGTGGGACCTGGAGGCGGAGATGCTCGCCGGATTGTATCGCCGGGTGATGGGGGTGCGAGCGGAGGGCGGTGAGATCTCGTTAAGGGAGCTCACCGCCTGGCGCGTCGACGCCCGCCGAGACGTCATTGCCCGTTGGGCAGTCCGGCTGGAGAGGCCTCGATTCGGGGTGCGAACCGTGCAGGCCTTCCGGCCGGTGCTGATGCAGTGGTTGGAAAGGCGGCACGGGGTGCTCTCCTTCCGACTAGTGCAGGTGTTGACGGGGCACGGGAGCTTCGCCAAATACCTGCACAGGGTCGTGAGGAGGGAGAGTACACCGTCCTGCCACCACTGCGATTGTGACGAGGACACGGCGCGCCACACGCTCGAGGCCTGCGCGGCTTGGGCAGTGCAGCGCCGTGAACTCGTCGCAATCATCGGTGCCGACCTGACGCTGCCGGCCATCGCTAGGGCGATGGTCGACAGCGTCGGGAATTGGGACGCGGTCGCAGCCTTCTGCGAGACAGTGATCTCGCAGAAGGAGGCGGCGGATCGTCTGCGCGTGGAGCGCAGCCTCGATGAGGAGATCCGCCGCCGGCGACTGGGGCGGCGTAGGCGCAACTATCTGCGCCTCATGCCGCCCTAGCCGAGGCCGCGGGTGACGTGACCGGGGATTAGTCCGTCACCCGCCGAGAGGCCGACCGCGTGAGGAAAGACCGACGTCCTCCCCGAGGGGGGGACGTCGGTCGATGGGAGGGTACCCCACGTAGGGGGTATTCCGTCGGGCCGACCACTGACGACAAGTAAACCTGCTCCGGTGGTCGGCCCAATGACGAAGGCGAGGTGGTTTTCGGGTGGGTTCCGGATAGTTGCGTGCTTAAGCCCCTCTGTCGCCCCGGACGGAGTGGTGCGGAGGCGCGCCGACCGCAGCCCACCCACAAAAAAAAAAATAGTTTGGCGCAACCCTCATGACTATTCTACAAAGCCTCTAGGTTTCACGGAACACACTTTGGGAATCCCTGTCCTGGACCATACTTGGATTAGGAAGAAGTTGTAGCGCATTATAACTTGTTCTCGTCATCACACAGAAATAAAATACGACTTTTTTTTAAAATTTCTTGTTTAATATTTTTGAAAGTATGTTTTTCAATTATATTTTCAATTATTTATGTTTTTTAAATAAACATTGATATATTATTGGATGCAGCGCTACCGGTGGTGCGGACAGCAGGCCAGCTTCGACTGGCGGTACTCCAACTGAGGAGCAACCTGGTGGTGTTGGTAATGGTGAGTAACTAAGGTATTTCAGATAGCTGTAATAGATTCTCTATCAGCTAGATGGTAGCATAACTAAAATGTTAGTTGAGTGGAACGGTCGAATATGAGGGTAGTTTTATGTTATTCTATTAGTACGTGCGACGATTATAAATAAAATTAAGAAAGATACTGATGTAATAAACTACCGTGCTGTGTGGTAGCGGCTTCGAATACTACCAACCCTTGCTTTAACCGTGGGTGTCGTAAAAGACGACTAATAGCCCTAGATTGACCCGGACCAACTCCATCTGGTACCATTTGGGTCAACGATTACATTCCCAAGGAGGGTTGACGTCAGGCAGGCGGCCGGTCATAAAAGTCATTGCCAAAACTTTTTGCAATATGTCAAAACAGATGACATATTGCGTCGACCCCAAGTAATTGGGATAAGAGCAAGATGATGATGACTGATGTAATAAACTAGACCTGTTCACTGGATTATCATCTCAGCCCATATAAGTCCCATTGTTGGCATCGAGCTTCCTCCACAATGGGATGGAAATTAACCTACCGACCGCGCTGGCCAGACGTGTTGGCATAGGATTTTACGTCGAGTTTTCCTCCTTTTGCATAGCTGTTATCTGCATATCATATCCCTTAGTCGTCTTTTACGACACCTATGGGTAAGAGAAAAGGTGGTGTATCGTATTCTTACTCTGTCACCGCACGGAAACGTTGGTTGGTCGGTGTAATAATTGTTCAATAAATTAACGTACAAAGAAGTTCAAAATCCACATTAAAAGGACAAAAAGGCTAATAATAAAGGGTCATGATGTTGACAGTTTTGTGTTTGCAGTTATAAATGGGTAGCCTTGTCTGGGGCAGTACCTACCACAATTTTGCAGAAAATTTACGTATCTATATTAGTGTTATTTTACGGCATCTACGGCAAATACCGTCGGTCACCTTACTATGGATGCAAACGACACATCGATGTTTCTGAAACATCGATTTTTCAATAAAAAAACATCGATGTTCACTATTGTAAAACATCGATGTTATTTTATACGATGTTTTGTCTGCATGATTTAAAATGTATGGTACTTTTAGCAGAGCCTGCGTGACATGTTAGTTACTTTGGTTCTAAATAACTTAAAAAAAAGCACATCACGCAAGTGTTGGTGCTTCATGAAAATAAAGCGCATCGCGATCCCGTAAGTAAAGTATCTGAAACATTATCTTTAAAAAAACATGGATGTTTCGATACATCGATGTTTTTAGGGCGCTGTACATCGCTGTTTGCTCTGAAACATCGATGTATCGATGTTATTGGTTTCGATATTTGCATCCCTACACCTTCGTAAAATAAATTATTAGAATCACCATTATCGCCCTACTCTTATTCTAATTACAGTCGATGCAATATGTACTCCTCTTTCATGGCATATATAGCAAAATTATTGGCAACAGTTTTATAATCGGTCGTCTGCCTGACGTCTCCCCTTTTTTCTGTGACGGGCTATAGTCAGCACACACACGGTCCGTCCGGGCGACACGTCCGGGGCGACGCAAGGGGAATGCGCGGCTCTATAATTCACCGTATTCCTACCCCGTCCCTATTGTGCCGGCCACTGGTACCGCATTTCTGGTCGTCTGTGGCCCGCAGTGTCAACCCTCCCTGGAGGTGTATTGTTGATCAGGTGGCTCTTAGTAATTCTCAAACATAATACAGATGTGTAAGGAAAATAATGCCGAAGTACTGAACCTTAAAAGAACACTTTAAGTGTTAACGGCATACGGAAACGTTTCCTGGAAAATGGTGTTCGCTGGTTAAAATGCGTGTTTGAAACAAAAGTAAAGTTGTTAGGGGTCATTGTCGTTTGTCGATCTGTTAGGTTTTATCTAATTTTCCCCTGGGTTACCATTTTCTGCTCTCTGACGGCTGATGATCGATTGTTCCAAATTCTTGGTCTGTCAAAAATTGTGTTGTGATTTTCCACTAAGAAATTCTGAACTCACGTATGGTAACGGGATAGTTATACAATTGTCTCCATTGAATTGGGATGGAGACAATTGATACAATTGTCTGCATCCCTGACACAAAATAGGCTAAGGGTTCTCGATGAGAATAAACAGCAGCTCTCTTCTGGGAAACGTATAATATACTCTCACATGTATACTTCTAGCACTGTAAATAATGCAAAAGTTTTAATAATACTTCCGATCCTCTTGCTCACCGAACGATGTGCAGTAACAAATTGTTGCTACACAGACGTCGTTTTTCTGCTCAGTGTGGTACTTCCCCGGACTGAGCGGCCCGCGGCTGTAAATAGACTACCTACTGTCAACAGTGCGGTCCACATCATCATCATCACAGCTCATATACGTCCTATTGCTGGGTTCAAGCGTCAATCAGAATGGGAAGGAAATTGACCTATTGTGCCGCACTGGTCGGACAGGTTGACGCTCGAGTTTTCCATCACTTGCATAGATGTTGTAAGCGTATTTATAATCTTTTAGTTGTCTTTTATGACACCAATGGGCAAGAAAGTGGCCAGTGAATTGTATTCTCTCTGTCATCACACGGAAAGAGGTCTTACACATATAACTACACACATTACGATAATGAACTGTAGTATACGCCATGATACTTTTTTATTTTTTTTGTGTCGTGATTATACCTGTATGTTTTTTTCTTTATTTGCTAGATTATTTTTTTTTAGTTTTCATGATACATATTTTCAGGTGAGCAGAGTAAAAAATATTTCGCAGTTGACGCTATAGAAGTACCCAATATGCAAGAGTGTTAGTAGCTAAGTTTAATTTTTTTATTTTTTTGTTATAATTAAACTGGTTTTACAGAGTTTTAAAATCTGTCTTATCAAACATAATGTAACATAACACAATCTAAATTAACATATACATAACATAACACAATCTAAATTGATGCTATAAGAATTTAAACTTTTTGTTATTAATTACTATTAACAGGTTATTTGACAATTTTAAAACTACTAAATAATTTTCACGCGTGCTCTGTGAAACGAGTTTAAGAATATTTTGTGTTTACTTTTGCTGTATTTTTATTTTTGCTTTCTTTTTATTTATTTTTCATTAATTAAAGCTTACCGACAAAGTTTTTAATTGGGTTAGCCATTGTTACATTACTTGACAAAATTAACGTTTATCGTTCACTTCTAATGACGAAGATGCCGCATGAGAACATTTTCACACTTCGTAAAATTGTTAAACCAACCCTGTTACTGTCGATGCAGCTACAAGAATACAAAATAATATATTATTTTTAAAGTATTCTCTCTAAACTAACTTACTTTTTATATTGGGGTCTTTTATTGTTATTAAGTTTGAAGTGGCCGGATTGCTACTCGCCCTTTGAGATAGGAATGTTTGCCGAGCACTTATCAATTTTTTTTCGTATCCTTTTCATGTTTATAAAAAATATTCTAGATATTTCTTCGTTTTTTACAGTTGATTGACTGTAATCCTGATCATCCCAATTCTTTCTATTTATTGTATTTACTTGTCTGGTATGTTCCGTCCGTCCGTTTTCGTTAATGTCATCATCATCATCACAGCTCATATACGTCCCACTGCATGGTCGGATAGAGCCTCCTCCACAACGAGAGGGAAATTGACCTGATACTATATAACGCTGGTCAGTTGTGTTGGTACAGAGTTTTATTTCGAGTTTTCTTTCTCTTACATAGATGTTACATGCATATTATAAACCCTTAGTCGTTTTTTACGACACCCACAGGCAAGAAAGGGGGTGGTAAACTGTATTCTTTCTCCGTCACCACACGGAGAGTTAATAATGTAATTGGTATTAAACAAATTTTAATGATCTTTCATTTCGACAGTGACAACGAAGGCGGTAGCTGGCGCGAAGTCCCTCGGTAACTTCCTTTACTCAGCTGTGAACAAGGCCGGAGCCAAAGTGAGCGAAACTACTGCTAAGATCAAGAAAACCGTCGAGGAGAACGTAAGTACTACCTTTAATACAAATAATGAATTCTTCGCGGTACAAATAATTACAGATTTGAAAGGTCGCAAGATAGCTCTGTATTGGTTATTATTTCTTAGAAATTTCGTGTTTGTACTTATTTTTTACAGCATCGTCTATTTAAGTGTCTTATTTCGGGATGACAAATCTTATGCTATATTTTTGTTATTACCTTAACTATATTGCTCTGTGATGGTGGCTACAAATACTACCAATTATTATATGTATTGCTCGTACAAGATGACTAAGAGTCAAACCTTTACGAAGAAAGAAACGTAAGAAAAAAGATAGCTATCTCAAGTATCAGCTGCCGCCGTTGTCGTACATTAATATCAGTATATAACATATCATTAACTGTTGCTATATGGGGTTATGAATACTACCAGTGCATTGTTTTACACGTGAGTATCATAAAAGACGACTAAGATCTTTATATCGGAATCAGTCCTCTCAATGTAATACGGTGGTCAAGAATTACAAGATCAAGGAGGGTTGTCGTTATGGAGGCAGTGGGTAATAAAACAATTGTCCAAATTTTTGCAATATGTACAATGGCTGAAGAGGACATATTGCGTTGACTCGCAAGTGCTTGATGTAAGAGCAGGATGATGACTATTTAAACAAAACCCTTCTTTAAATTTACATCTTTATTTTCTCACTAGCAATCCGCCCTCGCTTCGCTTTTAGTCGTTTTACCTGCGTAGTTCCCGTTCCCGTGGGAATACCGGCATAAAATATAGCCTAGTTTACGCCCTGATATTATAGCTTGCCATTGGTGAAAGAATTTTTGAAAACGGTCCAGCCGTTTTAAAGACAAACAGACAGACAAACAGAGAGACAGACACAAATTTTTTTTAATCTGTATTTTAGGCATAGGTGTCGTGCAAATAACCGTGTGAGCATGAAAAAAGCCTATTATTTTGACATTACAAACAGACACTCCAATTTTATTTATTGGTATAAATGAAAATAATATCAAAGCAATTTTAACAAGAAGTAATAGTAAGACTTTTGAATGACTGAAACTTTATATATTTAGGACTTTGTGTATTAATTCTGCTATATATAATACCCCTAGTATTTATATTGGCAAATATATTTTATTAAATGCTTATATTACCAAAATTTTATTTGAAATTCTACTCAAATTGAACAATTTCCAATAATAGGTGAATATTCGAAAAGGCGTTTCACAGGGTACGATAATGGGTCCGTGGCTGTTAGCACAACCAAAATGCGTCGTTTCTGTGACTTTCACAGATTATAGTGTCGCGTATGAGTTAAAATATATTCATTAATAGGTTTATTCGGCAAGGGTCACAGTCAACATTACGTTTTACTACAGACCTTATTGCAATTGCCGCTTGGCTTGTTATATTTTATTAGTATGAGGCACTTAAGTTAATTGTGGTTTCATTGAATTTTATTAGCTCGGTCTATAAAGTCTTGGAATAATTTTGGAGGATAATTTGTTTCTGTCGTCCCAGCTTAATGTAATGTATTAAATATTTGGAAATTCTAGATAAATGTGAATTTGTGGAGTTATGATAATGTTGTAAGTCAAAAATATAATGTCAGAATTTACGTCTGCAGACTGAATGAAGTTCATAAATTAATGTTTTCTCCTATCATCGTTATCATCTCTGCTCATATACGTCCTACTGCTGGGCTCGAGTCTACTCCATAATAGGAGGGTTATTTAATTTCTATATCACACTGGTCAAATGTGTTGATATAGCGTTTCATTTCGAGTTTTTCTTCTCTTTCATAGATGTTACTACATATCATAACCCTTGGTCGTTTTATAGGACACCCTAGCAAGATTGCGTTATGAATTTTATTCTTACTCCGTCACCATACGGAAAATTTATACATAAAATTTTATGTAATAAAATATTTACAACCTGTAGAGTAGATAAATTAAATGAAAATATAGAATTAATAAATTTAATAAATATGTGTTACTAAACCAGTCTTGACAATCTTGGCAATGTTAACAAGACTGTCAATTATAACTGATTCATTCAATTGTGAATCACCAGACACAATTGTCTGCTTTTTTATTACAAGACCTAGACGGATCGTTAGCCTTTTGGCAACATCCTCCAAAGTACGAAAATAGAACAATGACTCAGAATTTTTTGGCATTGTTCAACAATTTCAGTTTTGGCAAGACAATTCGATTACACCAAAAAGTCTAGACATGTAAATGATTTTCATAATACTACTAATGGACTTGTTTTTGGATCATTAAAAGGCAACTTAGAATTATAGCGATAGCTGTGAATCAGAATAACCATTATTATTCTGCCCTATCCTAATTACTTGAGGTCGACGTAATTTCACTCTTGCTCCAAAGTACATATTGCAAATGGTTTTAGCATTGGATGGAATTGGCTTTCAAGTCTTTGCTCATGATCATTAAGAAGATCTCTGCATTCGATAACTTCCTTTATCGGGTTTCTCCTTCCCCTTCAATGTGATTGAGAACAGTGATGATGGATGACCTAGTAGCTAACTCGTGATCGGTTGCCGCTTATAGGATATAGTTCAGCCATAATCTTACTTCAATATTAAAAAAAAAGAAGTGTGTGTTCTTATTATGTACGCACGTAAGAAGTTATACTTCTTTGACGTAACAAGATGAAAATCTAAAAATTACATAAAAAAAATTACAGACATCCGAATTGAGGAACCTCTTCCTTTTTAGAAGTGGATTAAAAAACGCCACTAATAATAGAAAAAAAAGGTATTTATGTACTAATGAAGAATAACTTCAGAAATATATATCCTGGTTCTATGGGCATTTTATCGGCATCACACTGGAGCTAATATTTACTAAATATGATGCTTACAATTTTATTTAAAAAAAGTAATATAAAAAAATAAATGTAGTTTAAAAAACTAAAAAACACGCTTTCAATTAAAAAGTGTAAAATAATTTTTAATACAGGCAGAAAATAATAATGAACGAAATATATTAATATTATTGTGAAATAAGCGTTGGGTGCTTTGTGCCACATTTTCGTAAATCGAGCACCTCTATTGAAAATTATTTTACACTTTTAATTCAAAGCGTGTTTTTTAGTTTTTTTAAACTATATTTATTTTTCACTTTTTAGTGAATAGCCACCGGAATGTAATTAGTATGCGTATTAGATTTGTCGGTACATCGATGAATGTATACGGCTCAAGACCAATTATTACCATAGGAAAGTCTCTACGCGTTTGTGTTATGCCGAGTGCCCGACTAGCTCTATCTCTCTTACTCTCATGCAAAGGATGCGGAAAGAAGTAGATGAATCCTGGCGAATCTAATTAGGACAATCGATTTTTTTTAAGCGGCTTATTGCAACCGACCACTGAAGTCAAGTTACCTGCGGGTGGGTTACGGGCGTGCGCGCTTACGTCCCTCTGTCGCCCCGGACAGAGCGAGCGACGAGTGCGCCGACCGTAACCCACCTCCAAAAAACCAAACAAAAAAAAAAACAAAACGGATTATTGCATTGTCATCGGTCTCTGACAGGCGTGCAAAGTTTAAATAAAATCGAATCGCTCAAAGTAGGAGAAAATCGAGCTCAAAGAGTTTGATTACAATGCAAGCATACATACAGATGAAACTAATAAAAGCGTGTTAAAAAATGACGAGTTCGGTAAATTTCTTGTCGGATCTTCTAAACTTATTGTTGTTTCGATCCAGTGGCAGATTATTCGATTAATCTATACATCTGCCGGAGTAAGAATACAATTTACCATGCCCTATCTTGCCTGCGGATGTCGTAAAAGACGACTAAGGGATATAATAAGCACATAAGATCTGCGCAAGAGAAGGAAAACTCGAAATGAAATCTTATAGCAACATGTCTGACCAGCATGATGTAGTAGGTCAAATTCTCTCCCATTGTGGAAGAGGCCCGAACCCAACAGTGGGATGGATGTGGGCTGCGATGATGATGATGATTAACATTATAATAGTAGCTAATAAATAGTTTTATATTGTTGTCTTATTTCGTTCTTAGTGTCATTAATAACTAAAAGTTGAACAAATGTTTAGTCCATTAACTTCGTTAGATAAGGCGGAACTTATTGCTGTGGGGAAGGAAGATACGAAAATGGGAGTTCGGGGTAGGGGTGCGGCTGCGAGACGACTATATTATTAGATAAAAGTTAGAGAGTTCTAAGAGATTCCCTTATCAATGTTAAGGTTTTTATTCATTTTAAAGGTATGATTTAAATTGTAGTTTTATTTTTACGGACAGAATAATAATACAATTTCATCACCCTCTTTTGCCTTTGGGTGTCGTAAAAGACGATTACGGACTATGCAGATACAAAAGAAGGAAAACTGGACGTAAAATCAGCGCGGTATATGTAGTAATTTGCCGTCCCATTGTGGAGGAGGCCAGAACCCAGCCGTGCCTTATTTTGGCTGAAATGATGATGAAGTTTTATTCATGATGATGACGGTTGAAGAGTGTGTGTTAGCACCTCTTATTTTCCCGTGGGCGGATCACCAGCAGCACTTCGGCTAACGAATAACATAGTCCTGCCTGCCAAGTATTGCGATTATGGCGTTATTTTCTTTTTTTATGGGAAGATTCATACCTAGCTGTGAACGTTAATGATGATGATGAAGTTTCATTATTTCTGTTGGTGATAGTTTATGAATACAATGTGAGAGTGCAATTCTTCTTTATATCTTCTTCAACTACACATACTGCACAGATGGCGTAGTGGTTATGATACCGACATACCGTGCCGGTGTCATGGGTTCGAATCTCACACAGGACAACACTTTGTGCGATTCACATTTATTGACTGTAGTGCAGTCTTTAAAAAAAAAGAACGTATTGGTAGTAGTGTAGTTTGTAGTGGTAGGACCATGCTGTTGACAGTTGTCTGTCTACAGCCATGGGTCGGTCCGTCCAGGGTAGTACCACACCGAGCAGAAAATTGACGTCCAAGTAATAGTAATTTGTAACTGCACTTCGTTCGATGAGCGAGAGAGCCGGAAGCCCAACTTTCTGAGGGTGTTTGCGTGTGGTGGGTTTTGGTGATGCCTTTTGTATCACCAGACCTCATTGCACGCAGTCACACTTTCTTTACGATTGGCAGCGGCCTTGCAAAGGTTGATGAGCGGCAGAAACACTTACCATCAGATTGGTGCGTTTACCACCGTGATAAAATAAAAACCAGCCTCCATCAAACTAGCAACTGTAAACACTCCGATACATATTGTAATATTCACAATTCAGCTTGCAATTTATTGCAAAATTGCATTTAAAATTACCCAAAACAACACGAGACATCTCTGGAATAATGTTGTTCCCTGAGGGGAGGCAACGAGACTAGTAAAAGCATTTCCCTCGTCGGCGAGGAAATTAAACTGTTTTATACCTTTAAAATTTTAATAAGATGTGTGCTCTTGAAATTGAATTCGTAAACAAAATGTAACTAACATCCTGTTTATGTAAATGTACTAGATTTTATCCTTACTAATATTATAAATGCGAAAGTAAGTTTGTTTGTTACGCATTCACGCTTAAACCACCGAACTGATTTCAAAAATTCTTTCATCAATGGAAAGCTATAATATCAGGGAGCAACGTAGGCTATATTTTATCCCGGTATGCCCACGGGAACGGCAACTACGCGGGTAACATGATTTTATATTACGGATTTTATCGCGTTTGTATTTGATTGCCCGACGTTCCGAACACTGCAGCGATCGTGGTCACGTAAAATAGTTGTAATTACCATTGTCAATGCTGCTTGAAAATGTATGAAATGGAATGACTGGGGAATTATTGGGCACGCGTATTTATATGGTCTTTTCAAGAATCAAACAGCGTGAAATTTTTCATATAGTCGGAAAACTACACAAGAGTTCTTTGGCTTACAGCCAGATGTAGAATAATTGGGGCGAGTCATAATGCGGATATGACGCAAGGGGTGATAAGGGCTTCTACATACTGTATCTTCGTCGCTGTTATATAATGTAAAGGACAAAAGGTTAAGCTTCTTTTGTAAAGCTTTATAAAAGATTTCATTATCATTTTTATGAAGGCTATTCGATTTATATTATAGACTAGCAACCCGGCCTTGCTTTGCTTTCAGCCGCCTTACCCGCATAGTTTCCGTGGGAACACCGGCAAAAAATATAGCCTAAGTTACTCCTTATATAGACAGCTACTTGGTAGTGAAATATTATCAAAATCGGTTCAGCTGTTTTGAAGATTACCTCAAAAAAATAGACAGACAAAACATTTTTAAACCTTATTTTAGGCATAGGTGTCGTGCGCCTGATGCCTAGCCGAGGCCGCGGGTGACCGGACCGGGGAATTTAGTCCGTCACCTGCAGAGAGGCTGACCGCGTGACGGCGTCCGACGTCCCGGGACGGGGACGTCGAGAGGTGAGGGTACCCGAAAGGGTATTCCGTCGGGCTGACCATTGACGACAAGTCACCTTGCTCCGGTGGTCGGCCCAACGACGAAGGTGAAGTGGGAACGGGTGGGTTATGGGCCGGACGGAATTGACCGCGTGCACGCTTACCATAGCCCACCCATAAAAAAAGGGCATAGGTCTAGTGTAAATAAGCATATGAGCATGAAAAAAGCCCGGTATTTTGACATTGCAAACAGACACTTCAATGTGGTGATGGAGTAAGAATACAATTCACCACACCCTTTCTTCTCAATTTATCATTCTGCTATTATCCTACTTACTTAGGGTCGACTCTATATGTTCTTTCCTTTAATAGTACTGTTCAATGCACATTGAACATGCAACGCAGCAAATTCATAAGTAGAGCATTTCAACATACAACAGCGCAGATTTGCAAGATTTGCATGATTAAAGATGCTGCGTTACACTTCACACTTACGACACACTAACACAAAATGGTATATGTGTGTATTAGCAATAAATAGTATATAAGGTGTAAATATTGTAAAATAAATCAGATTTGAATTTATTCATCTCTCAGTTACTACACTCTCACTGCGGCCAAGACACCCTTAGCCGTCAGTTCTGATCGGTCTTGTGAGTCTGCTTGACCGGCAGTGAGAATTACCAATCCTCCACTCAAAACTCCATCTCACTGTGGCCAAGACACCCTTAGCCGTTAGTTCTGATCGGTCTTGTGAGTCTGCTTGACCGGCAGTGAGAATTACCAATCCAAATTCAAATTCAAATACTTTATTATGCATAAACCCCGCGGGGGCACTTACATATGGTCACTTTTTTACATTTTACCTTACACTACTACCGGATCGGAACGCGACCGCACTGAGAAGATCCGGCAAGAAACTCAGTGGGCTTGTCTTCTTTTTTTATTCATTTACTATTTTTTTTTAATAAGATAATATACAACAACATGTCTATTAATAGCTCCAGTGTGCCTTTAGAACCATCATATAATACAGTTATTCAATATAACGAAAAAGTACCATGGCTGGACCAGATCCCGCAAGCGGCACCCGATCACGAGTTAACCACTAGAGCAGCCATCACTCCCCTCAACCACAATGGAGGGAAGGGAGTGACCCGCTCCTCGTAGCTACCGCAAGCAGACCCTTCAGTGAGCATGACCAATACCATGGGCCACAAACATAAAACACAGATTAAATAACAAATTCGTTTGGCAAAACACGCTACGCTTTACAATTATATCAACAGCAACAGAATAAACATGTATGTAACAACATGTATGTAACCTTTTGAAATAATGAGAAAATGCCTGAATGAGGAGCTGCTCATAACCAGTCTGTATTATCATCAAGATAATCCGAGATTTTATAATAACCTTTTCTACAAAATCTACTCTCGATTGCTTTTTTAAACTTATTAACTGGCATATCTCGAATATTAATAGGTAATTTGTTGTAGAAGCGTATACATTGCCCCATGAAGGATCTGTTGACTCGTTGAAGACGAGTACTGTGTACAACTAATTTATCCTTATTACGAGTATTTACATGATGAATGTCACTATATTTTTCAAAGTTACCGATATTTTTCTTTACATAAAATACATTTTCGTATATATAGTGAGATATAACAGTCAGAATATTTATCTCTTTAAATTTCTCTCTTAGTGATACTCTTAGGCCTAAATTATATATCGCGCGGATCGCCCTTTTCTGTAGAATAAAAATTCTATTCAATTCCGCGGAGCAGCCCCAAAGTAATATGCCGTATGACATGAGACTATGAAAGTATGCGAAATAAACTATTCTGGCTGTTTCAACATCGGTTAACGCGCGAATTTTTTTTACCGCATAAGCCGCTGAGCTGAACCTATTTGACAGTTTCTCAATATGAGGCCCCCATTGGAGTCTATTATCTATAGTGATGCCTAAAAAGGTGGTTGATTCCACAAGGTCCAGAGCCACCCCATTCATTTGAACATTGGTTTCCACTTGTCTCACATTGGGAGTAGTAAATTTAATACATTTAGTTTTTGTCTCATTTAGAACTAAATTATTAAAATGAAACCAATGAACAACGTTAGACAGTGCAGTGTTCACATCGTCATAGTTGAGCATTTGTCGCTTAATCTTAAACAGTAAAGAGGTATCATCTGCGAACAACACAATGTTTTGATTGTCTCCTACATAATAGGGTAAGTCATTGATATATACAAGGAACAGAAATGACTCCAGTATTGACCCTTGCGGAACGCCGATTTTGATAACAGAACCAGATGATCGTGCACCGTTAACATCGACTCTCTGAATTCTGTTGCTTAGGTAGGAAATTATAAGTTCCAGAGCGTTTTTCCTGATCCCATAGTGGTGTAATTTCTTGATGAGAGTTTCGTGGTTTACGCAATCAAATGCCTTAGATAAATCGCAAAAGATGCCCAAAGCCTCGTGCGATTCCTTCCAGGCTGAGAAAATGTTTTTTAATAATTCTACACCCGCATCAATAGTAGAGCAATTCTTAGTAAAACCATATTGATTTTTATGAAAAATACTATGGTTGTTAAAATAACTCAACATCTGAACAAGTATAATTTTCTCAAATACTTTACTAAGTGTAGGTAGTATGGATATCGGTCGAAAATTATTAACATCTGACATACTACCCGATTTAAACAAAGGAATTACTCTAATCATTTTCATGAGCTCAGGAAACACACCTCGAGCAACACAACCATTAAACACAGAAGTCAAGTGGGGGGCAATAATATTAATTATATAATTAACTGTCTTTACTGATAAACTCCACAAATCAACTGTTTTTTTAATATTAAGGGATTTAAAAGAGTTTAAAATATCTTTCACAGTGACATCTGAAAATTCAAAGGTTGTGTCGCATTTTACAATACATTGCTTAAGGAGCGATTCAGCTATAATTGGAGACGACACTAATGATTTTGTAATCAGTACAGGCACATTTGTGAAATGGGTTTCAAATTCAGCCGCCACTTCTTTATCTACTTTCACATTCTTATCACCTATCTTTAAACTAAAGTCTTTCTTGCGTACAGTATTCCTACCAGTTTCACTATTAATCACATTCCATGTCATTTTAATTATATCACCTGATTTTTTAATTTTATTTCTCAGATAAATAGATTTTGCACAGGAACAGGCACGTTTAAATATTTTGGAATAGTTCTTTACATATTCTAAAAATACTGGATGATGGTTATAAGACTTTTCATGATAAAGATCATATAACCTTTTTCTGCTTTTGTAAATACCAGGAGTAGCCCATTCACTAAAACCCAAAGTCAATATTTTGGGTTTGAATATTTTATTAAATTCAGTATTGATTATGTGTGATAGAGATGTATATAACTCACCTGGGTTGTCATGAATAGGCAACAGCGGCACTCTCATACTCAGGTTGTCTCTAAAGTTTTCTAAACGGCTGACATTCATAGGAATAAAGGTAACACTTTCTCGTTGAATCCTATTAGTTCGAGGCAGTACAACAAGTTGTCCACAGTGATCTGAATCCAGTGTGTTTAAGATGTATTTACTAATTGGCTTAGCATTTATAAAGACATTATCTATACAAGTTGCACTCCCAGCAGTTGTCCTAGTAGGTTCCAAGAAAGCATTCATCAAAGTTATAAATTTTTGTGTAATATTATTTTTTTCCAATAAGTTTATATTAAAATCACCACAAATCACAAGAGTTTTATTACTGGCAGAGATTTTGAACACAATATCCTCCAACTGTCTCTCAAAATCATCATATGGTGAACATGGAGGTTTGTATACGCACACAACTATGAACTGCTCAGACTCAATACAGGCAATTTCAATAACACGTTCAATAGAGAGCCTCACAATATCATTTCTTGCCTTAAATTTCATCATTTTGTTTAAAATTATTAACGAGCCACCTCGTATCATACTGACTCTATTGAACGAGCTAACAACCTGGTGATTAGGAAAATTGAACAATAATTGATTATCTTTGAGCCAGTGTTCAGTAACGCAGAGGATATCTATCTACCTGGTAATCATTCAAAAATAATTCAATTTCCAAATCTTTACCCTAACATTCCCTGAATATTCTGATGTACCAGGTTGATTGATTTATAATTATTCTTAACACTTAAAATGCTTAGGCAAGAGGAATTCTCTGTTGTCTTAATATCTAATTTAAATTAGTTTGTGAATTAATGTCACTATTTACATTAGTGTAAATGTCATTATTTAAATGAATAATGTCAATACATTGCCCAAAAGAGGCAACTTTGTTAGCCAAGTTCTTGGCTGATGTAAAAAAAAATTAAGATAGCGAATCAGCTAATAGTTTTTTATAATATCTAGCAAGATTAGAACTATCTTTTGTCAAAAAAGTTTTTTTCTTAACATAATTGTTAATGTCAATTACATGCATCTTGTTACTAGTAGTATAATTGGATGCAGTTTTGACATTATGCAACGTTAAATTTAAATTATAAATGGATTCATTTTCCATTTGTGTTAAACAAGTTCTGTACGGAAATGTGAACATTACAATTTTGTCTACATTTAATCTACATAGTTTTTCATTATATTCTAGCAATTGCCTTTTGGTCACATTTCGTGCATTACCAATAAAAATTATTAACATACTACTAGAACAATAATTATAATCTAATATTTTTTGCATTATATTGTGGTATGACAAACCCGGCAAACAGTAATTAACAACTGCATGTCCTTTATCTGACAGCAGGACCCCTTTGGAGAGGAGGCTTGAGCCCAACAGTGGGACGTATGTGGGTTGCGATGATGATGATGAAGTCTTTTATACGAAGTATGTACACGGACCGTCTAGTACAAACGTTATAAATATTATGTACAGTTAGATATATTCACGTGACGTGGAATATTTGAATTGGAAATGAAATATTACCTTTAATCTCGACTTCAAAGCTTGAGAAATGAAGTTGTGTCAACTTTATTCTGTGGAAACTCGTTTAACTTGTACCTCGCATAAGCGGCTTTAGTTTACAATTGAAAGATTGTTATTCTATGTTATTCAAATACACTCAGCCACTCTTTGATTCACGAATTAAATTGGAAGAGAAGTGAATTATTTTATAATAGAGGGAAGGACGTTCCGTGCGGTGACGGAGTAAGAATACTATTCACCAGCCCCGTAAAAGACGACTAAGGGATATAATGTGCATATAATATCTATGCAAAAGAAGGAATATTCGAAACAAAACCATAAAAATGACTAACAAGCGTGGTATAGTAGGCAATATCCCTCAGTGGAGGAGGCCCGAGCCCAATAGTGGGTGCAACACAAAAAAAAATATCGCTACTTTTAGGTATCGAGTACTTGTTTTTCGATACCGATACTTTTGTACTCGATACTTTCTATTCGATACTTTTACTCAATGAGTACTTTTAGGCAGGTATCGTATCGAAGAAATTGTACAAAGTATTCATGTTAAATTTGACCTTACGGCTCATGATTTTGGTAACGCCATCTAGGTAAAGCGTATCGAACCTTCTCAAAAGTGGCTCGAATACGCCTTCTAAAAAAAAAGGTCATCACGACCTAGATTGTAGGAAAAGTACTCAGTACTCGATACTTTGGTGTATCGATACTTTTGTTTCGATACTTTATTGAGTACGATACTTTTTCTTCGATACTACTCATGAGTACAGTATCGATACTTTCGTTTCGATATCGTGTCTCTAATAGTGGGACGTGTATAGGTTGAGATGAGGTAAGAGTGAACCAAGGAAATGCCGCCATTTTCCCACAATTAATCAATACACCGAACGCTTCACGTAAGGAAGGAATGCAGGATAGGATTAGGGTGGAATAAGATATAAGGAAGTATTCTTACTCCTTAGTGATGAGCGGCCTTCGGCACTTCTACTTGCAATTTTTTTGTTTTTTTTTTTATTGCAAACGGTGGTAAACGAGCAAACAGTACACCTGATGATAAGTGATGCTGCCGCCAGTTGACTTTTGTTAGGCTGCTGCCTACCGTGAAGTCATGGAAGTGTGAATGCGTGCAATTAGGTTCGGTGATACTGTTGGAATTACCATAACCCACCTCACGCAAACACCCTCAGAAAGTTGAGCTTCCGTCTCTCTTGCTCACCGAACGAAGCGCAGGAACAAATAGCTACTACTCAGACGTTGACTTTCTGCTCAGTGTGGTACTACCCCGGACGGACCGGCCCGTGGGTGTAGACAGACAACTGTCAACACCGTGTGCTCCTACCATCATCATCAACTTGCTCTTATCCCAATTACTTGGGGTCGACGCAATATGTCATCTGTTTTGACATATTGCAAAAAGTTTCGGCAATGACTTTTATGACTGGCCGCCTGCCTGACGTCAACCCTCCTTTGAATGTAATCGTTGACCCAAATGGTACCAGATGGAGTTGGTCCGGGTCACCGTGTGCTCCTACCAAATTTCCATAAAACTTAGAATATTGTTTCTACACATGCTTTGCTTCTAAACGTGGCATACTCAGGAGGGTTTGGCTTCAAATACGTACTTTGAGCTCTGAAGGCTGCTCACATAGGTATAAAAATATTTCTTCCCAGAAGAGAGTTGTTGTCCTCTCTCCTGCTGATTGCTACGACTCCTACGGGCAATTAAGAGGTGGCGATATATATGTATCATTCATTATTCCAGCATATGCGCCCCATTGCTGGGCACGAGCCTCCTCCATAATAGGAGGCAAATTTAACTACGCTGGTCAGACGTTATTGTAGGTGTATTTGTCACCTAATTGTCTTCTAAACATCTAGACGGATTTGGATTATGAAATTGTTTGTGTGTATTTGAATGGGTGCTTTTACGTTTTGGAATTAAAATTGAGCCTAACAGAAGGCGTCGTTTTAGCGTTTTCACGAAAAAAAAAACCGTTTCGTGAAAGCCAGCTTTTACGACATCTTTTGAGTTAACTAATAATTAAGTATTTCTAAATAATATATATTCGGTTGCATTTATAGTCTTCCATGTATATTAGTTTGAAGTTTGTAATAACTAGTTCAGTATTCTATTGAAAGGCCTTCTCGTAGTTAATATTCAGTAATTGCATACGATGGAGTTTGCGTCTTGATTGAGTTTGCTGATATGGGTGTATTGGAAGCACTCAACGTAGGCAGATGCTAATTAAATAATAATTGCATCTGCCTTCTTGCCGTGTTAACTGATGGACTACGTAATAATTAATCTGTCATATGGACTATGAAATTGCTTTAATCTGTCAAACAGTAGTATTATCATCATAGTCATCATCCTGGTTTCATCCCAATTACTTGGAGTTTTTTTTTTCTAATTGCAAACGGTGGCAAACGAGCAAACAGTACACCTGATGGTAAGTGTTGCTGCCGCTCATGGACCTTTACAAGGCCGTTGCCCAACGCGAAGAAAGTGAAGGGAGTGTGAATGCGTGTGAATGCGAGTTGATACAATATGACTGTATTCTTCTTTTATCGTACATACTAGCAACCCGCCCTCGCTTCGGTTTCAGTCGCCTTACCCACGTAATTTCCTCTCCCGTGGGCATATCGGGATAAAATATAGCCTATCTTACTCCCTGATATTATAGCTTTCCATTGGTGAATTTGTGAAATCGATTCGGTAGTTTAAGCGTGAAAGCGTAACAAACAAATAAACTTATTTTTGCATCTATAATATTTTTTTTCTACAACAAGACCACACCCTGCATTAAGGAAACAATCCTTGTGTTGCGGGGGACTTTACAAACAGATAATTAAAAGACACAAATAACATCCAGACTCAGAACAACAATTTGTGGATCGCACAAATTGTTGTTCAAAGTGTAGGTCGGTGTCTTAACCACTACGCCATTTGTACAAATAGTTTGAGCAATAGATTTAAGGATCGGTCTGTCTGACGTCAACCTTCTTAGGAAATGTAATTTTTGATCACAGTTGGCACCGGTCGATCTAAAGTCGTCTTTTACGATACCCACGAGCACTGTAAGAGTAAGCTTAGTCCTATTCGTAGCCACCACTGGCTATATATAGTCTATATATATAGTAGTGATGTAACGAATGTCTTATTTTGGACATTGGCGAATGCGAATGTCAATGCGAATATCTGCTGCCAACATTCGCGAATACGAATATTCAGTATAAACGTGTGGCAAATAACGTTGACCCTTTAACTTGGTGGAAAGTGAACAAAGAAAGATACGTTCTTCTGTTTCCTGTAGTACGGCATTATTTAGTTACACCACCAACGAGTGTCCCCGACGAGCGCATATTTATTGGTGCTGGACTTATTTATACGCCACATGGAAACAGACTTGAAGATCAAAACTACTATTTTTAAAGTTTAATATGCCCCTACTGAGGTTCAATTATTAATATGAAAAATATATATAATTAACTGTTATTTTTTTAAGGGAGAGAAGTATTCTTGTTTGCTTTTTTCTTGTGTGCTTTTATTCTATTTTTTTTTGTTTGTTTAAAGTTAGACTATTTAATGGTCTATTGTAGAAGAATATAATTTTTGTTTGATAATTTACATACATATATACATATAATCACGCCTCTTTCCCATAGGGGTAGGCAGAGACCACTTCTTTCCATTTGCTACGACCTTGCCATACCACTTTCGCCTCGTCCACATTCATTAATCTCCTCATACATGTTCTTCGGTTCAGGGTACTCCTAACCTGGCCTTTCTTAAGAACGTCCCCGATTTGATTGTGGAACGTCCGCCTCGGTCTTCCCCTTCCAACACTTCCGTTCACATTCGCCTTATAAATTCTCCTTGTTAGTCTCCTTTTATTCATTTTCTCTACATGGCCGAACCAACTTAACATAACTTTCTCAATCCTTGTCACTACATCTACATTCATTCCACAACGTTCCCTAATCACTCTGGTTTTAATTCTATCACTTAATTTCACGCCAATCATGCTCCTCAGCACTCTCATTTCCACAGCATTTATTCTACTTTCGTGCTTCTTCTGCCATACCCAACTCTGACTTCCATACATTAGAGTTGGTACAAGCACTCCCCTATGCACAGCTAAGCGAGCCTTCTTAGACAGGCTTTGGCTGCCCATAAAGGTGCGCAAAGCACCATTCACCATATTTCCCTTACACACTCTTCTTTCAATATCACTTTCACATTTACCATCTCTCGCAAATGTATATCCCAGATATACAAACTCTTGCACTTGTTCTAATATTTCCTCTTCTATACGTATCTTGCAGTCCGTCATAGCTTCTTCCCTTTCAAATACCATAACTTTCGTCTTCTTTACATTAATTTTCATTCCTTTTCTTTCAAAAGCGTCATGTACTGCTGTTACCATCTCTTGCAACTCATTCACCGACGAAGCAAGTAGAACTTGATCGTCAGCGTAGTGAAAACATTTGATAAGTAACCCATTCATTCTCAGTCCATATTCACTCTCTTTTAAATCAGGCCATTAATAGGCCTTTTCCAAAGCCACGAAAGCACCTTCTGGTTTTTAGCCAAGAATTTTTCGGCTATGCAACATAAGGAAAAGACCTGATCCGTACATCCCATTCCCTTTCTGAATCCTGCTTGCACATCCCAGATTCTTTCATCCGTCTCTTTATAACTCCCCCTATCAGTATCTTAGCATACAGTTTGCCGACGACGCTGAGAAGGCTTATGCCGCGGTAATTGGCGCAGTCTTGTTGCGACCCTTTTCCCTTGTATAAGGGCACGATTACAGCCTTGCACCAGTCTTCTGGTACTACACGACCCTTTCTCCAACACAAGCTGAAAAGGTGGTTCAACTGATTCACCACTACCCCGTCGCCAGCCCTCAGCATTTCGACCGACACCCTATCATAGCCCGCAACTTCATATATTTCATTGCTGTCAAGATCTCATTTGTACCTATCTCGCAATCTTGATAATTTAAATATTAAAAATATATCTAAAAGCTGAGAAAAGTTTAATAGAAGAATTTAATTTTATTAGTTTCATTGCATTAAAATTTTGTCACAAGTTCTAATAATAATTTTTTTTAGCTTTATTAAAGTAAAAGACAATGTTATTCTTGTTTGCTTAAAGTGTTAACTATTAACTCTTATGTAAAATGATTATATTTATACTATAAATACTATAAACTATATAATAAAAAAATAAATATAATAGAAAACTATATAATAGAAACGTCGGGTAATCAAAAATCAAATACAAACGCGATAAAATCCGTAAAGTAGTTTTATTTAAAATGTATAATACTCGCGTAAACATCAGAAATCATTATATAATATAGATATACTATAAACACTTTAGCTTTTATTTGATTTTAATTATAGTAAAAAATCATAGAAGATTATTTTTGTTTGTTTACATTGCATTTAGGCCATTTACTATTTAGTTTTGTTTGTTAAATTCTTATGACAATTTGATTGTTAGGCTTCATTGCCCAAAGTTAAATAAATATTAATTGTAGAAGTATTTGTAGATTATTATTTTTAGTTTTGTTCAAGAAGATAATTATAACATTAAACTTTGGTAAAAATTCATAGAAGATTATTTTTGTTTGATTACATTCCATTTAGGCCATTTAGTATTTAGTTTTGTTTTTTAAATTGTTATAAGTTTGATTGTTAAGTTTCATTACCTAAAGTTAAATAAAAAAATGATACCAATTGATAAAGTGAAGACCGATAATGTGATTACGAGGTTAAGTTATTTTTATTGCATTAAAAACAAAAGAAATTAATGGAATTGGATTTTCTTATATTAACCACTATTATTACCTACTTAAAAAAATTATACACGCAAAAATATTCGCAAAAACATTCGCAATAATTTCGCGAATGCGAGTGCGAATGCGAATATGCAAAAAATATGCGAATATTCGCGAATGCGAATGCGAATGCGAATATTCGTTACATCACTAATTAAGTTTACTTCATAAATTATTAAGCCTTTTTTATAATATATAATATATAATATATAGACATAGTCTGGTTGAAAGTCCCGTTGTTGCAAATAAAAAAAGGCTCAATAATTTATGAAGTAATCTTAATAAAAGTTATATGTATTTATTTATTGAAGTCTCGGTAATAAAAAAATAATTCTATGCCATGTCTACCTTTGGTTTTAAGACAGACCTATTCAAATTGAAAATGAATTATTATGTATAAACCTCGCGAGGGCACTTATTTATTTTCAATGTTAACATTTTAACTGAAATTAAGCCAATAAGCCTACCTGATGGGAACACGACCGCTACTGAGAAGATCCGGTAAGAAACTCAGCGAGTAGGTCTATTATTTTACTGACTTCATTTATATAAAAGTGGTATATGTTTTATAAGTATTAGTCTCAGTGTGAAACTGTCTGGCCACAAATCTGGTCACCTCGGGTGCATTCTTGCTGGAAAGTTTAAGGTACATTTTTAAATAAAGTATTGCTAAGACAGTCATAACATGTTCTAAGATAATCTCTTGACATATTTTGGCTGAAGTCTTCACACTCCTACCTATTCACAAAAATTAATATTTGTGACTCCTTGATAAGAAACCTCTCATCAAACCATGACTGTCGTAGGATGATGACTACGTGAACGATACTTGTGAAGCTTGTTTGGAGTTATAAGCGTATAATTTATCCTTTCTTATAGTAAGTTTAAAACTATAGACAAAGTACTGTCAGAAGTTTTTATGTCAGAGGTCATATCCAACCGCTATTCTTCTAGAAGGCATTTTTAAAGTTATAAAAATATCTTGCCCGAATATTCATTTCTGAAAATTTTAGCTCAACTGTATTTCGGGGATGCCGTTACCACGAAAAATGTTTCAGTATTTGGAATTTTAAAAATATAATCCGTCTTACGCATTGCGGCACCAGATTCTTGGACTTATTCTTAACTGGAAAAAGATTATCTCAATAAAGCTTTCGTTGTAGCTGTACAGGAGTGAGCTTTAGAAAATACCGAATTTGCTAGTATTTTCTATAAGAACTTTATGCTGGAGATACCGCAACTTATATCCATAAGTGGTTTCACCGGAGATGATCCATCAGTGTGCTAGTATCTAGACTTCGAATTACTCTTTTTTATGAAAGCAGGTAAAAGGATTGTTTATGGGTAAAGCAAAGTATTAAGTTGAGTAGAATCTAGATATTTCGGTTTCCTGGAAAAAAATTATGTAATGTGGGCACACTTTAATATTATACATATAGGCATCTACTTAGTCCATACAAGCGGAGCTGCGAGTTCTAAATCAATATGTAAAAGGAACTCATTCCTTTCAGAGGCGACTTAGTTCAGTTAAATTGTACTTCAACTCGTGTATCTTCGACTATTAGACGCGGTTCTCTTTCACAATGGTAGATTGATCTTTTATATTACGTTGGTCATTAGGATTGGTTTCGAGTTTTATTTCGTTTTTTCCATCTGTTATAGGGATTGTATCTGCTTATGTTCTTCTGACATCTTCACCAGACCCACAGGCGTGAATTTTATTTATTATCACACGGAAAAGTTGACTCGTAGCTAAATTTTTATTTGTCTTTTTGAACGTGTTATCAAAGAGGATGGCAATTCTGATAGATAGCGGTTCCTATCGATCTTCAACGTTATGGCATAAAGACTTAACGACCGATTACGTGAGGTGGCGCATTGCAGGTGTCTTCGCGAAGATTTATTATCTGATACCAGTGTTTTATCTTCAGTGTTTTATAGGTCTTTCGATAAATTGTATGTGTAGATACGACTGTAGCTAAAAGAATACATATATCCATCATTATACTACTATCATTTTCTGTACAACTAAATAATTTATTAGAACTATAATTACGTAGCTTCATTGGTCACGGGATTGATGTTACTTGCCTGTAACTCACTATATTTTTATTTATATATTGTTATTTTGTTTCTCATATTTGGTATTTCCTTTATGTAGTTATCTCATTGTTACTAGCATGAAGAATTTAATATTGTGTTAAGCTTTAATATAATCAATTGTTGGTAATCCGTAATAAAATAAATAAATAAATTTTCAAGATGATTCAGAGGGCTGCTTGCTCGCCCATTATATGTATATGAAAAAAAAAAACATATTTGGATCGCTTGTGACATCTAGGTCGGACACGCGGTCCTTTTATGCCAAATTATTGCCTCCACCAAGTTAATATCTTATCAACGTGAAGATAGAAGTATTTTCGCTACGGGATAGTTATTGCAGGACCCTATTTTGCCGACACCCATTGGGCCTTTTGTGACAACTCATACGATAATATTTCTCTAAGTTTAGGTACTTTACAATCATGCACAAGAGGTTAAATTCCTAGAACCGTTGTCTACTTTCCACGAGATGATGGAGTGAGAACACAATGATCACTACCCCCTCTTCTTTCTTGTGCATGAAACAAAGACAACCAAGAGGTATAAGGAGAGAATTTCACTGTATGAGAAATTAAATTGACGACCTCATTACACATACAAATATTGTATTAAAGTCCAGACGTTTCGGTGTCCAGCCACATAAACATGTACAAAACTATTTTATTCAGAATGTCAGAAACGCTCCATTGATTTCTGTGACATTTAGTATGCAGGAGGTTTCAGCGGCAATATTGTTTTTCATTTCATTTACAGAAAATCTCGTTTTGTCACTTTTTTTAGGCATTAAAAAAATATAATTAGAATGTGAAGGTAAATTTAGCCACTGGCGTTGAGAATAAAAAGCGCAGTTAGGAAATCGACCAGTCCCTTAATCCAGACAGTCCCAGTTCGATCCTTAATTTTCCCTTGTTCCAAATTTCTTTTTTGTGAGATGAACTATTACTACATAAATATATTTTATTTAAAAAAAAAAACAATTCATCATCATCATCATCTCAGCTCACACAAGTGCCACTGCTGAGTTCGGACCTCCTCCGCAATAAAAGGGCAATTGTCCTACTACACCGCGTAGGTTAGTATAGGGTTTTAAGTTTTCCTTCCTTCTCTTAAATAATTGTTCTCTACATATTATATCCCTAAATAGTCTTTTACGACACCAAAATAGTAAGATAGGGGGTGGTGAATTGTATTTTTACTTCGTGACCACACCTAAAAACAATTATCCTTGGCCAGTAAAAGTACTTTTATTTCTTATGTATGAAGGATTGGCGATTCCACAAAGAACTTTCCAAAACACAAAATAAGCAATTCCGTTTGTTCATTTACAAAAGGGTCACTTTGAATGTAAAACCCCTGTCATTTAGTATTTTGCCACTCAAATTTAAATCAGTTCAATGAATATTTATTTCATTTTTCGCTCCATCTCTCGCCTGCATAGCTTTTCTGGTGACTTTTCAATGCCGGGCGGCGAGGCTTTTAACTGTTGGCTGTTCCCAATTTAGCCGTTGGCCTTGTTTTTAAATGGACCTTCGAGATTAAAGTTTGCGAGTGGTTGTCAAAACGACCCAGATACATTATAAATGTGAATGGAATATTGATTTTGATGATGAGGTCTGTTCTATTTTGGGAGTAAATTGCTTTCACATCTTTTGAGTTTAATGACAAGATCTTCGAACTCATCTAAAATTCTTAAGTAAAAAGATTTCATATATATAATAGGTTACATTCATCTAACACGTGTAAGTTTATAGGAAAAACATTACTAGAATGTTTTTTCTACCTGTCGTGTAAGTATTTACACGTGTTTCAAAATGGAATAATTGCTTTCTATGGTACGTATGGTGGTGTCCGTGTAGTGACGGAGTAAAAATACAATTCACCACTCCCTATCTTGCCCATGGATGTCGTAAAAGACGACTATGGGGTATAATATATACATAACATCTGTGCAAGAGAAGGAAAACTCGAAATGAAACCCTATACCAACATTTCTGACCAGCATGGCATAGTAGGTTAACTTCCCTCCCACTGTAGAGGAGGTCCGAGCCCAACAGTGGCACTTATGCGGGCTGAGATGATGATGATGATGGTACGTCTCTGTTTAAACGAGATGAATGAGGAGTACCATCTTCACAATGAGAGGGAAATTGACCTACTATAAGACGCTATCCGTGTGATGACGGAGTAAGAATACAATTCACCACCCTATCTTGCCCGTGGATGTCATAAAAGACATCTAAGGGATATGCAAGAGAAGAAATACTCTACTATGCATATCTTATATCTTTAAACGAGCAATTCTTGTATATATTTCTAATATAGATAATTTCACCATTTTTAAAGTAAAACAGCACATTCAAGGCATACTTACCTGCCTATCTTTCCTAATCGTAATAAATAGTGGTAGGACCACACTGTTGACAGTTATCTGTCTACAGCCGCGGGCCGGTCCGTCCGGGGTAGTACCACACTGAGCAGAAAATCGACGTCTGAGTAGTAGCAATTTGTTACTGCGCTTAGTTCGGTGAGCGAGAGAGCCGGAAGCCCAACTTTCTGAGGGTGTTTGCGTGTGGAGGATTTTGATAGTGCCCTTGGTATCACCGAGCCTCAATGCACGCATTCACACTCCCTTCACTTTCTTCGCGGTAGGCAGCGGCCTTGTAAAGGTCCATGAGCGGCAGCAACACTTACCATCAGGTGTACTGTTTGCTCGTTTGCCACCGTTTGCAATAAAAAAAAAACACATAATCGCTGGCAGCAATTGGACAGTACGTTATGTTCGTGTCGTTCGCGTCCATAGCGTGTGCTTAATTATACAAAATTATGTTTATTATGTATAGAATCACGTATGGTGACGCAATAGATTACAATGGCCACTATCCCCCCTTTTTTAAGGGGGCGGACTATGATGTGGCGTCAGTTCCATCCGGGTTATAAAAGGTCACCCAAATCGACCTAAACTCAACAAATGATTTAAAATTTCTATTTATAAGTGTTGCCAAAGCAGTGACGGCTCTGTGGCAATCGTCGCCTCCACGTCGTGGCATTCCCCGCCCTTGTTGCTCAAGGACAGGGGTGATGGGTATGTCGCGGCGGAATGGGGAGAGGTTACGCTATATGGTGTTTACTTCTCCCCTAATAGGAGCGCGACGGATTTCGGGGCCTTCCTCACCATCCTGGGGGCCTCGATACGGCGACTGGCACCGCGCCAAGTCTTCGTTCTGGGGGACTACAACGCCAAGTCCACGGCGTGGGGGTCCCCCAGGACGAATGACCGCGGGCGGGCGGTCGAAGAGTGGGCGGCGGCACTGGGCCTCTGTTTGCTGAACAGGGGCTCGGTGCAAACGTGCGTGCGGCAGCAGGGCGGGTCGATAGTGGACTTGTCGTTCGCTAGCCCTAATGTCGCAGCACGTGTGAGGAGCTGGTGCGTCCAGGAGGAGGTTGAGACCCTATCCGACCACCGATACATCCGGATAGAGGTCTCCCGGACCCTCCTGCAGCCCAGCAGGGGTCACACGGCGGACGGAGCTCCCGCGTTTCCGCGGTGGGCTGTGGGTCGATTGGATCGGGACCTGTTGGCCGAGGCAGCCATCGTTCAGTCATGGCTGTCCTCACCGCCCCAGGCGGACGGGGTGGATGCCGAGGCTGGCCGCATCCGCTGTGCGTTAACGCAGATCTGCGATGCGGCCATGCCCCGTGTGCGGCGCCTGCCCCCGAAGAGTGCGGTCCCCTGGTGGTCCCGAGAATTGGCGGACCTTCGGGCCGCGTGCATACGTGCCCGGAGGGCCTACACCCGCAGCCGAGCGCGTCACCGCGACGCTGAGCGGGAGGGCCAGCTGTACGAGGCTTACCGCAGTGCGCGGTCTGCCTTCAGGCTGGCCGTCCGTACCGCCAAGGACGTTAGTCGGCGGGAGATGCTGGACAGTCTCGAGCGTGACCCCTGGGGTCGCCCCTACCTCGCGGCGCTGAACAAGCTCCGCGGGCGGGCCCCCCCCCCCTCACCGAGACTCTCCAGCCCAGCCTCCTCACCAGAGTTGTCGAGGACCTCTTTCCACGGCGGGCGGAGCACACGCCACCGGTCATGGCTTCGCTGGACAGCGACCGGGAGGCCGACGATGAAAGTGCTCCGCCCATCACGGAGCCGGAAATGGGGGCGGCGGTGGCGCGTATGCGAGTCAAATCCACCGCCCCCGGGCCCGACGGTATTCCGAACCGTGTGCTGGCCCTGGTCCTCGAACACCTGGGACCACGCCTCAGGGGACTGTTCGACGCTTGTTTGTCGTCCGGACAGTTCCCTGGGTGCTGGAAAGAGGGGAGGCTGGTTCTCCTGCCGAAGCCGGGACGGTCTCCCGAGTCGGCCTCGGCCTACAGGCCCATCGTGCTGCTCGATGATGCGGGCAAGCTGCTGGAGAGGGTGTTGGCTGCCCGCATCGAGCGGCACCTCGTCGGGGACGGGCCCGATTTGTCGGACGCCCAGTTTGGTTTTCGGAGAGGGCGTTCGACGATCGCGGCCCTGCTGCGCCTGAAGGCCGTGGTAGCGGAGGCCGTCACCGGCGGAGGAGTCCTGTTGGCGGTGTCCCTAGACATCGCCAACGCCTTCAACAGTCTGCCATTCAGCTATCACGGGGTGCCCGTGTACCTCAGGCGGCTGGTGGCAGACTACTTGGAGGGGCGCAGCGTCCTCTACGTTGACCGAGTAGGGGACGTTGTGCGAACGCCCATGACGTGCGGTGTCCCACAGGGGTCGGTTCTGGGTCCGACCCTGTGGAACATCGGCTACGACTGGGCGTTGAGAGGAAGCCTCCCACCCGGGCTGGGTGTAATTTGCTACGCCGACGATACACTCGTCACAGCCCGGGGTGGGACGCTAGAGGAGGCGGCACGCCTGGCAACTCTCGGCACCGAGGAGATTGTTAGGCGGATCGAAGCGCTGGGGTTGAGGGTAGCCCTGGAAAAGACGGAGGCCCTTCTGTTCCATGGCCTCCGTACCGCCGGGCCTCCCGCCGGCGCTTCGATCACCGTGAAGTCGGTCACCATCAGCATCCAGGCCCACATGAAGTACTTGGGCCTGGTGCTCGACGGGCATTTTTGGTTCCGGGAGCATCTCCATCGACTTGTTCCCCGGCTTGTCGGCGCGGCGTCCGCCCTTTCGCGGCTGATGCCGAATGTGGGCGGACCCAGTGCTACGTGCCGACAGCTGTACGTGGGGGTGATCCGGTCGATGGCCCTGTACGGCGCACCGGTGTGGGCGGGGTCCCTGACCGTCCGTCTTAGGGCCCTCCTGTGGCGACCACAGAGGGTCATGGCGATCAGGGCCGTACGCGGTTACCGCACGGTGGCGACGGAGGCAGCGTGCCTCCTGGCCGGAACTCCCCCGTGGGACCTGGAGGCGGAGATGCTCGCCGACATTTATCGGCGGGTGTCGGAGAAGCGCGCCCGCGGCGGCATGGTCTCCATCACAGAGATCACCGCCTGGCGGGTCGACGCCCGCCGAGAAGTCATTGCCCGTTGGGCAGTCCGGCTGGAGAGTCCTCGGTATGGTGTTAGGACCGTCGAGGCCCTCCGGCCGGTGCTGATGGAGTGGTTGGAGCGGACGCACGGGGTGCTTTCCTTCCGACTGGTGCAGGTGCTGACGGGGCACGGTTGCTTCGGGAAGTACCTGCACAAGATTGTCAGGAGGGAGAGCACACCGTCCTGCCACCACTGCAGTTGCGACGAGGACACGGCGCAGCACACGCTCGAGGAGTGTGCTGCATGGGAGGAGGATCGCCGTGAACTCGTCGCAATTATCGGTGCCGACCTGGCGCTGCCGACCATCGCCAGGGAGATGCTCGTCAGCGTCAGGAACTGGGACGCGGTCGCCGCCTTCTGTGAGGCCGTTATCTCACGGAAGGAGGCGGCGGATCGTGTGCGAGTAGAGCTTCTATTCGGCGCCACGTTCCGCCGCCGGCGACTCGGGCGGCGCAGGCGCGAGTATCTGCGCCTAATGCCGCCCTAGCCGAGGCCGCGGGTGATCGGACCGGGGAATTGTCCATCACCCGCGGAGAGGCTAACCGCGCGACGGCGACCGACGTCCCAGGTCGAGAGGTGAGGTTACCCGAAAGGGTATTCCGTCGGGCCGACCACTGACGACAAGTGACATCTGCTCCGGTGGTCGGCCCAACAACGAGGTGACGTGGGTACGGGTGGGTTATGGGCCCACGCGCCGTCCTTTCATCGCCCTGGACGGACAGGACCGCGCGTGCGCTTACCATAGCCCACCCAAAAAAAAAAAAAAAAAAAAAGTGTTGCCAACATTTTTAAATGTCATTCCTGGAGCTAAATTAACTTGATCCAACATTTCACACGTTCTCGAAATTCTATTCGTAAATTCTTCCGCATCCTAAATCAAAGTGACAACATATCAGAAACTTTTCAGAGTCAGCACCAAAACTCAGCTAAATATGTTAATTTAAATCATTCTTTATAAACTAGGCGTGCTATTAAAATGAGTGAAATTATAAGAGACTTTACCGTGTAGTGACAGTACAAGAATACAATACACCGCCCGCTATCTCGCCGCTGGTCTCGTAAAGACAACCAAATGATTACTGCAGTTAACATCTATGCAAGAGAAGGAAAACACGAAATAAAACCCCAGATCCACCTATCTGACCAGCGTCCTATAGTAAAACATTTTCTCTCCATTGTGGAAGAGGCTCAAGCCCAGCATTGGGATATATATGAGCTGTGATGATGGTGAGACGAGCTTAAGTCCAACAGTAGACGTAGAAAAGCCGATGTATAGTAAACATTTACTTTAAATCCATAAAATAAAATCCGACAATACAATTATTAAATTTAAACAATATTTACCGAGCAACACAGGAAGGGGACACAATCAGCGGGATCGATCACGCGCAACCAATTACTTCGGCAACTGTTATCGTCACATTCGATATATTTCCTGGCACAACCTTCATTTAAAAAGTTTCGACGAAGAGAAATTGGTTAGCAATTTTTTTGCGCGATAACATTTATTGCTTTTGATACCTATATCATCTATATCAATAAATAAAATTGGAGTGTCTGTTTGTAATGTCAAAATAATAGGCTTTTTTCATGCTCACATGGTTATTTGCACGACACCTATGCCTAAAATACAAATTAAAAAATTTTTGTCTGTCTGTCTGTCTGTTTGTTCCGGGTAATCTTCAAAACGGCTGGACCGATTTCAAAAATTCTTTCACCAATGGAAAGCTATAATATCAGGGCGTAGACTAGGCTATACTTTATCCCGGTATTCCCACGGGAATGGGAACTACGCGGGTAAAACGACTAAAACCGAAGCGAAGCGAGGGCGGGTTGCTAGTTTTAAAATAATAATGCTCGTGTTTGAAATTGTTATTGTACGTATTACCACATCATCATCATTATCTCAGCCCATATACGTCCCACTGTTGGGCTCGGGCCTCCTTCATAATGGAAGGGTAACTGACCTACTATACCACGCTGGTCAGACGTGTTGGAATAGGGTTTTATTTCGAGCTTTCCTTCTCTCGCATAGATGTTATATGCGTTTTATATACCTTAGTCGTCTCGTACGATCAGCCACGGGTAAGATAGGGGGTGGTGAATTGTATTCTTACTCCGTCACCACACGTTGTAAATAAATAGGACTACAATTCGTCACGCTTTTGGTTTGGTATAAAAAAGACGACAAAAGATGAATATAGTTATCACAACAAGAAAACGAAAACTGCCTGTTAAAGCTTGGTAGGCCTAGCTACTTGATCGGCATTTTATGGAGGATCAATGTCTCTGTCATTATGGAAGAGACCCATTTGGAAGAGGCCCCATGCTCAATAATATAGATATTAAAGCAAAGTACTGTTATTTGTATGTGCTACTTATTGATAAGTTTTCTGCACCGGTGATCGGCCCAACGATGAAGGCAACGTGCTATACGGGTGGGTTACAGGTGTGCGTGCTTACGCCCCTTTGTCGCCCCAGACGGAGCCGGGCAAGAAGTGCGCCGACCGTAACCCACCACCAAAAAAAAACCTATCGATAAGTTTGAAGTCTGTGCCAAGTCAACTTACACTTGCTTTATAATATTAAGTTTTGTTTAGGGCTTGGCACCGATTTCATACTTATCAATAGGTAACGCATACAAACAAAAGTATTTTATTAATATTAAAGGTATTAAGTTTGCAAGAGCACCTTTCTCTCTATAAAATTAAATCTTTATTAAGTTATTTTGTACATTTTACTTTTTGAAATCGTTTTTTTTAAACGTAGTTTTTTTATCTTTTTATTAGTGCCGTATTTTATACGAACGTAGGATAACGCGAAGGATACGATTTTTAGAAAGATATTTACCTTGTTACGCCAAAGTAGTATAACCTAAATGATTAATAAGACTAACTACACTAGACACTATGTTAATAAGACTAATCCTAAATGACACTATGTTAATAAGACCTCTAGCAAGACCTGCGTGAAAACTGCTTTAAAATCCGTGCAATAATTCATCTATAAACATATATTCAGACATAAAATTCTAAAAATTGTCGTTTTTATTCCTGTTGCTACAATAAAGACTACTTAAATTAGTTCCCTTCAATATTTATAATGCCTGTATATCAGTTTGTTTGGATTTTATTATACATATCATCATTGGCATCATTTCGGCCCATATACGCCCTCTGTTGGGCTCGGACCTCTTCCATTATAGAAGCGAAAGCGACATACAATACCAGGCTGGTCTGTCGTATTGCTATAAGGCTTTTTGTCGAGCTTTCCTTTTCTTGCATTGATGTTATCTGCATATTACATCCCTTAGTCGTCTTTTACGACACCCACGGGTATAAAAGTGGGTAGTGAATTAATATTGTTATTCCCACACTACATAGAAAGACCATAGAAATTATATGTTTGTATCGCTATAGATATATCCAATTTTAGGACTAAATATTTACGATTCATAATTGCTTTTGTGTATTTAATAAAAGGTTCTAACCTTTTGTCCATTCTTATTAATTATTATCAAAGCACAAAGTCAATTAAAACAATACAATAGAAAGAAAAATCGACTCTTTTAATAATATTGAAATGAAACCATTATTCCTCAATAAGCTCGTTTCCATTTTGTTAATTTCGTCTTGTCACTTGAATTTCCTTAATATTTACCAAAAAGGTTTCTCGAAAGTTCCCGAGACCTTATTAATATTTTCTTTTGTCTAAGTTCCCTATTTCCCTTGAGTCTTTCACTAGTAAACTCACAAAGAGAATAAACCAATATATACTTCCAATAATAAAAACAAAAAGATTTGTAATGTATCCTTTGTGTGCCCTTAAATTTAAGTATCCCTTGAGAATAATAGAGAATATTTGTAAAAGTATTTTGTTTTTACCTAACTTTATTAAGAGTAAATTTGCAAATACACTTTTTATTTTATTCGGTGATAACAGATATTGAAAAAATAAATGGTCTTTTGTGTGCGAGCTAAATTAATATTGGCGCCCAACTTGGGACTTTATTAAAACTTAATTGTGATTAAAAAAAACTTTAATTATATCAACGACTAGCAACCCGCCCTCGCTACGGTTTTAGTCGTGTTACCCGCGTAGTTCCCGTTCCCGTGGGAATACCAGGATAAAATATAGCTTAGTTTACGCGCTGATACTATAGCTTTCTATTAGTGAAAGAATTTTTGAAATCGGTCCAGCCGTTTTGAAGATTACCCGGAACAAACAGACAGACAGACAAAAATTTTTTAATCTATATTTAAGGCATAGGTGTCGTGCAAATAACCGTGTGAGCATGAAAAAAACCTATTAATTTGACATTACAAACAGACACTCCAATTTTATTTATTGGTTTGGATTCAGGTTTTACCAGCTTCCATAGGACATCAAAACCTTGGATTCTTTTTACTCTAAGTTCAATTTCAATGTCCCAGCTAAACGGTTTAAAGACTTAGCGTAGAAGCCTCGTCAGTCCTAATACGTTTTATTATTATACTGGCCTACAGTGTTTCTCGGTCCCAGATGTGGCTTATCCCTCGTTTAAACAGTTTTCTTAATGTTTATACGTATTGCCCTAGATCTTTGTAATATTTCACGGCCGGTTAACTGAAATAAACCGCAAAACTTTGCTCCTAAAACATTTACTTGCGTGAAATATGATTGAGGTTGGCTATTATTTACAAAGGTAATATTTTATATAAATCTCAGGTTAGACCTGGAGGAGGTTATACAAGGAGATTTATTTAGTCGATTTCTATAGTATAGACTGTCTTTTATACATATAAAATACTTTGTCCTGAATGACTGACTAACTGAGGCATCAACGCACAGCCTAAACCGCTGATTGTAGAGTCCTGAAACTTGGAGGTTTTCTCTGTATGACTTAGGCAACCGATAAGAACGCGTGTTTCCAAATTCTACTCTTAAGGAAGTTAAAAAAAGGTGGGGAAGGGAGAGTTTATGTGGGGAAACGTGATTCCTTGGTCTAATCTACGTCGAATTTTGTATAGTCACACTTTAACAGAATTTAAGGAAGACGTGTTCCGTATTTTATTGAAATTCATCTCCTTACGGGATTAAAGACGGATGGAAACTTATTTTAGGTGTAATTTGCTTCGAAGTTGATATCAATTCTCCTTAGTGCTTTTGATTTTAAGAACATTGTCCTAATCGAGCCATTTTGGACTTTTGCACGAACGAAGTCGTGGGTAATAAAAGCTAGTTATTCTACAAAATATTAAATGTGTTGATATTTATGATGATAAATTTGTGATCTATTTTCGATTCATGAATGAGTTCTATTGAAAATATTACAAAGACATATGAGGGCGTATTGTAGGCGTATATATTTGATCTAATTTTAATGATGGATGAATACGTGAACATTAAATACTAGCCAATTCCCGCGGTTTTACCCGCGTGGTTCCCGTTTCCGTGGGAATACGGGCATAAAATATAGCCTATATTCATCATTTCAGCTCATATACGTCTCACTGTTGGGCCCGGGCCTCTTCCATAATAGAAGGGTAATTGACCTACTATACCACGCTGGTCAGACGTGTTGGTATAGGGTTTTATTTCGAGTTTTCCTTCTCTCGCATAGACGTTATATGCGTTTTATATCCCTTAGTCGTCTCGTATCTTACCCGTGGGTGAATGTATTTTTACTCCATCACCACACGGAATATTACTCACTGACAATGTAGCTTTCCATTGGTGAAATATTTTTTTTAATCGGTTTTCCACCGAACGGGGAAATTTAGGTATCTCAGGCAATCATAATGGTCATCCTACTTTTATCCCAATTAATTGGAGTCGACTCATTATGTACTTTCATAGTACATATTGCAAAAGTTTTTTCCAATAGTTTTATAACTGGCCACCTGTCTGAAGTCAACCCACCTTGGAAATGTAATTGTTGACTTAAGGACCTCGGATGGAGTGATTGCAGGTCGACGTAAGAACTCTTAGTCGGCTTTTACGACACCTATAAGCATTGTAAGGGTTGGTAGTATACGTAACCACACAGCAAGTTGTATCAGAACAATAAATCTTAAATCTTTTGAAATAATCTGAAATATAACAACGATATTTCGCCTAGGGAAATGTCAGCGTGGCGTCACCGTTCCGATTATGATGATTTATACTATTTCTCCGTGTGGTGACGGAGTAGAATACAATTCGCCACTCCCTGTGCTGTGTGGTAGCGGCTTCGAATACTACCAACCCTTGCTTTGCTCGTGGGTGTCGTAAAAGACGACTAAGAGCCCTAGATTGACCCGGACCGACTCCATCTGGTACCATTTGGGTCAACGACTACATTCCCAAGGAGGGTTGACGTCAGGCAGGCGGCCGGTCATAAAAGTCATTGTCGAAACTTTTTGCAATATGTCAAAACAGATGACATATTGCGTCGACCCCAAGTAATTGGGATAAGAACAAGATGATGATGACTCCCTATCTTGCCCGTGAATGTGGCAGAAAACGTCTAAGGGAGGCAATATGCATATAACATCTTTGTAAGAGAAATAAATATAACCCTATGCCAACAAAAGGGGAGTGGCCCGATCCTTGTAACTTCCGCAAGCCGATATTATAACGATATTTCATTCAAATAATCAAAATAGCGACCATAAATACGAGTGAATCTAGCGAGAATAGGCAGCATATCTTACGCTTATACATATTCTATACGTCAAATCAATAAATTTTAGGGACTATACATGAGGGTTGCCAACTTTTTTTCACAATAAATACCTATAAAATAGTTTGGATAGGAAAAAAATTAAGCGTTTAAAAGAAAAAGTTTTTTTTTTATTTTATGTTTTTATTGCCTTAAAAACGTATTTTTGTGTGCTTTTAGCACATATAAAGTCTGATTCACACCACATATGACATCGAATATTTCGTTTAGTAATTATAAATAGTTCCCATTATCCGTTTTCACTTATATGTACCGTTAAATAGTTAAGTACTCTTGAGTGTTTTTAACTCCCGATGCATAAAGAGGGGCGTTATAAGTTTGACGTCGATGTCTGTCTGTGGCATCGTAGCTCTTAAACGCATTGACCGATTTCGATGCGGTTTTTTTCATTTGAAAGCCACTTACTTTGCGGTGGTTCTTAGCTATGCCTGGTTAATATCGGTCGAGCAGTGTAATAGTATCAGCTCTTTTCCAAAATGATGTAATGGTGATTACTCGATTAAATACTTCACGCGTGTCAGTATAATCGTTAAATGACAATTAATTGATAGTTCCCGTTGAGGAGAACGTATTCCTTTTTTATTATTATTTTAGTTCGGATCGGGGGTTATTCAAAATTTTCAATTATACTTATCACATACTTTACTTGTATGCAAAAGTATAAAAAAATAGTTACCAAACAATAAAGATACTTTAATATAAAGTATGGTTGGCAACCCTAACTATAGCTTCTATATAGAAAAATGTCAGAATATTTTCTCAGCTATGCGTGGGTGAAAAATAAATACGTATGTATTAGCTTATCTGTCTCCTGAAGGCTACGAACTTGACTGGATCAAATGGAGCCATGAATGCCATTGTTTGGTCCGTGAATACCTATTGTATATTTACCGTTATATAAAGTTTATCCCGGCAGATTATAAAGGTTTATGTACCTTCATTTCGGTGTATAGAAATATTTATATTTAGTTTTTTAGTTCACGGTTCCTTTGAAATGCGAATAATAATAGTCCTAGAATAACGCGAATAGTTGAAAAATGCGATATCATCAAATTCGGAGTGCTTTCAGATTTTTAAATATTTGGAAGTCATCATCATCATCATCTCAGCCCGTATACGTCCCACTGTTGGGCTCGGGCCTCCTCCATAATGGAAGGTCAATTACTGACCTACTATACCACGATGGTCAGACGTGTTGGTATAGCGTTTTATTTCGAGTTTTCCTTCTCTCGCATAGATGTTATATGCGTTTTTATATCCCTTAGTCGTCTCATACGATCACCCACGGGTAAGATAGGGGGTGGTGAATTGTATTCTTACTCCGTCACCACACGGAACGATTTGGAAGTAATTTGTTATATTTTTTTTATTTAAAATTATCATAAATTTTTATTTAAATATATATATAGTTGATAACATTATCATAATTTCAGTTCATATACGTCTCACTGCTGGGCTTTACCCTACTCCACAATAGGAGGGCAATTGACCTACTGTACCACGCTATTCAGACGTATTGGTATAGAGTTTTATTTCAAGTCGTCTGTTTTGCCCGTACGATGACGTAATCTTAATATATATAAATTACGTGTCACGTTGTTTGTCCGCGATGGACTCCTAAACTACTTAATCGATTTTAATCAAATTTGCACACCGTGTGCAGTTTGATCCAACTTGAAAGATAGGATAGCTTACATCTTAATTTATAGTCGCAATATTATTTTATTGCAAGTTATTTGTCTATTATTTGACATTCACAATTATCTTTTAACTCCAAACGATTTTAACAGATGGCGATATCTGTTGACTGGATTAAGTAAGTAATTTGTGTGTGTTCAAAGGGATTCGAGAATGATTTAGATTCACAATTGGATCCGGTAGGTGGCGCTTTATTTGAACAGAACAACGTCTGTTGGGTTAGCTAGTAAAAATATAATTCACTAATCTATATTTGGCCGTGGGTATCATAAAAGATCTATGTATGAGAAGCAAAACTCGAAATAAAACCCCATTTTTTTTTGAGGGTGGGCTACGGTCGGCGTGTTCCTCGCACCCGGGCCGGGCCAACCACCGGAGCAGGGTGACTTGACGTCAGTGGTCGGCCCGACGGAATACCCCTTGAGGAGTACCCTTCTGCCAACATGTCTCATTAGCGCGGTATAGCAGGTCAATTTCTTAGCAGTGGGACGTCTATTGGCTGATATGATGATGTGTCGCCTTTTACGATACCTACAAGCAAGATAGCTTGGTAAATTGTATTTTTAATTCATCAACATCCAGATATCTAAGTAATTAAAATAAAATTATTAATCATGTCATGCTGTACATGCATTCCTAGGGTCGAGTCTCCTCCACAATAGAAGGGAAATTGACCTACTATGCCACGCTGGTCTAACGTGTTGGTATAGGGTTTTATTTCAAGTTTTCCTTCTCTTGCATAGATGTTATATGCATATTCTATCTCTTAGTCTTAGTTTTACGACACTCACGAGCAAAAGAGAGGGTGGGGAATTGTATTCTTACTCCATCATCACACGCTATATTAATTTGATTAAATACTTAAATGATTATCTAATTTCAGAGTAAAGATTCGATTAGGGAAAATAATATAGTCCCCAGTTGAGCAGCAGTTAAGAATTATCCTTAGGGAGCGGTGTTAAAGTTACTTATCCAATTACCGTCCAGTTCTGTCGTTGTCAGGAATAAACGTTGTTAAAATGTGTTTCAGAGGGTCCGTGTTAAACTGCCCCCAACTCGGAGAGCTCTTTGTTACATTTGCCTTTCTTTTTGTCATGTCTGTTATAGATAGCGTGCGATATCTCCGTAAATTGTGAGTGCTTACTCTTCATACTTGTTTGTTCGTACGGTCGCCAAGATTTGTTTGCGCAGCCGAAAGGATTTATGGGCCTTTATATTTGACGATATTTTTGTTGATTGTGAAATTTTGGGAGGTTTTTTCGGGATTAAAATGAGAATATTGATAGAGATTAAGAGAATACGAAATATAACAACGATTTGTCCGTGTGGTGATGGAGTAGAAATACAATTCACCACTTTCTATCTTGTCTGTGGATGTCGTAGATTAAAGTATATAGTATGCATATAACATTTGTATAACAAAAGGAAGACTCGAGACAAAACCCTATTCCAACATGTTTGACGCGTAGAATGGTAGGTCATTCATTTGCCTGCCCTCGTCCCACGCTAAGTGTGGTCGGCACAACATGTTTTTACCTTCCATAGCCTTCTATCAGCCGTCATATCTGCACTCACTACTTTCACAAGCATATCTTCATTCACACAATCCATCCATTTCTTTTTAGGCCTGCCACGATTTTTACGTCCATCCACAAACATATTGACAACCCTCCTCGTCACGTGCCCTTCGTCCCTCCTCATCACGTGTCCATACCAAGACAATCTCGCGCTCCTAATCTTCTCTATCACTGGTGCCACTTTCAGACTTCCCCTGATATACTCATTTCTTATTTTATCCAACCTTGTAACTCCACACATCCATCTATCCATGGTAGGTCAATACCCCTTATTATGGAGGAGACCTGAGCCCAACAGTGTGACATATATAGGCTGAGATGAATAACAGAAAGAGGATTAAGTGAAAGAAATTTCAAATAAAAGCCAATATGATGCCAAGAAGCTGATGAATAAGTGGAAGTCGTTCGGTGAGTAATAAATTCGAAGGCCTAAATCCTACCTGCACCCCTACTATAGCTGAAGTCCGAACCGAAAATTCGATCTACACTACAACACGCTAGGTTGGTATAGTATTTTCTCGAGTCTGCCTCCTCTTTCATAGATGTTATCTGCGTATTCGAATTCGCTAGTCGTCTTTTACGACATCCACGGGTAAGACAGGTGGTGGTGAATTGTATTTTGACTCTGTCACCACAGGAAAATTACCACACGTAAATAAAATTCAGCTAAAACGTAAAGTCAAAATTACATGTAATTAAATTACATTATAGCTCTTAAACGAAAAAGCTTCTGATTAAAGTTCATTCCGGTTCCAATTTACGTTATGAAAATCATATTTACTCCGGTAAGCTCGGATGATAATATCGGAGGAGCTTTTAACTCAAATGTTGTCAACATTTATAATATGGAGATTACTTAGATATTGCAAATGACTACTTAGTATTTGTACAACATTGAGAATGGGTTTTCATTAACGGCACTTGAGTTTAAGTGACGTCTTTTTTGATGGGTTATGTTATAATCAGTGATCATCCGAACTCTATGGGCCTACGGAAAGGCTGTGTGCGGTCTCATAATTTTTTGATAAAATTATAAACATCACCAGGCAACAGCTAATCGCGGCGATTATGTCGATTATGGCGTTATTTTCCCTCTTCAGGGAGATATATGTTAATGTGTTTGATGGAGCGATGGGACGTCGTAAAATCCTTTTTTGTGATTTGAATAATCATCGTCATCATCACAGTTCATATACCTATGTCCCACTGATGACTTTCAGCCGCAATGGGAGAAAATTGAGATATTATACCATGCCAGTGAGGTGTTTAGGTATAGGCTTTTATTTCGAGATTTTCATCTTTTGCAAATGTTTTATGCATATTATATTATGCTTAGTTGACTTTTAACCCACGGGCAAGAAATTCGCAGGCAAGTTTAGTAATAATTATTTTCTTGCCGAAGTCCAGCTAGTCAGCTCTGTATCATTAATCAACGGGCTACAGTAATGACAAGCTCAGAAAGTATATCTAATCTATTTATCTATCTATACATATAATAAATGAGTAGAAATCGCGTGTCTGTACTTTTGATAAATTTATTAAAAAATGAATGTAGGCTGTTAAAAAAGACGCATGAAACACAAAAAATATCTGTATGTCTGTATGTATGTATGCGCTAATCTCGAAAACTACTGAATGAATTGTTTCGCAGTTTTCACAAGTAGATTAAGCCCAATTCAGGGTAACATTTAGTCTTTGTTTTATTAAAATCTGACGTCAGGAAAAAAGTTATCGTCATTTAAATTTTTAAAATCGCCGCGCCGCCGCTCTCCGTTTATGTCATTTGAAGAGTTAATTCAAAATAACTATTTTATTTATTGGTGATGTTAGAAAAATATTTTTATTACTTAATACATATTAGGTTCAGCAGCTTCCGACCGATGTCCTCCCCGAGGAGGGGACGTCGGTCGATGGGAGGGTACCCCGGTTAGGGGGTATTCCGTCGGGCCGACCACTGATGACAAGTAACCCTGCTGCAGTGATCGGTCCAACGAGGAAGGCAACGTGGTGTTCGGGTGGGTTGCGGGTGTTGCGTGCTTAAGCCCCTCTGTCGCCCCGGACGGAGTGGTGCCTAGGCGCGCCGACCGCAGCCCACCCCAAAAGAAAAAAAAAAGGTTCAGCAGCTTAGCTCATATACGTCACGTCCCACCTCTGGGCCTGAGTCTTAATTTTTAATTGTCAATCTCTCTTCTCAATCTACAGTGGAAGGGAAATTTACATACTATAATCACGTTAGTCATGTAGTTAAGATAACTATTAAAGACACCTGTGATGTAAAAAAAATAACATTTGCATTAGTTAATATTTAGTTTAGCTACAAAGTAATAAAATGAAGGATTTATTTGGTTCTTTAAATGAACAACAGATGGCGCTGTAATTTTATTTATCTCGCGCTTTGGTTAAGATTCTAATCTAAAAGACGTCTACATTTACTCCTTGAATTTAATCTAAGATTATAATACTGTTGTGTTGTGTATGTTCTAAGGTAAAACTGATTGTATGAATTAAGCATTTGTTTGATTATTGATATTTGGCTATAAAAATATGCACTTTTTGAAATTGCTTAACGGATTGGTTGAATTATTGCTAATTTGCTATTCTTATTATTGGGTTATAAAAATATTGTGAATATGTGAATTTGAAAATACTGTTATAGTCGAATTCTGTTTTATGAAATAAATTGGTGGATATGAAATAAATCTAGATAGCATTTCTTGAAATTACTGCTGTTTTTAGGGTTCCGTACCCAAAGGGTAAAAATGGGACCCTATTACAGAGACTTCGCTGTCCGTTCGTCCGTCCGTCTGTCTGTCACCAGGTTGTATCTCAAGAACGGTGATATCTAGACAATTGAAATTTTCACAGATGATGTAATTTCTATTACCGCTATAACAACAAATACTAAAAATAAAATAAATATTTAAGGGGTGGCTCCCATACAACAAACTTAGCGCTAACCATGAATGGAATACGCTTTCTCGCGCCTCAGAGACTTTTACTGATAGAAGCTCACGACTAAGCGCTGATCCGGAGACAGAATAAAATAGCTTTGGCAGTTACTTCGTCTGGAGTTGCATCCACATTTACTTCCTGGCGGTAAGACGGCTCATCCTATGTTTAAAATTCCAATCAATTTAGAGAGCAATGAAACACCGACGTGTTCATTAACTCGCAACTGTGACAAAGCTAAAGTGTTTTAGGATTGCTGTCTAATCGTTTGGGAAGAATGCGCAGTGGTAAATAAAAAAGACGTAGAGGCCGTGGATCGAACTCTCCGCGACGTTCGTCGTAATGAAAAGCCAATGAGGAATATTACATTGCTTTTCTCTGGGGATTTTCGGCAAACTCTGCCTGTTAAAACTAGAGGGACTAAAGCCAATGAGATCATTGCTTCACTGAAGCGTTCTTCTTATCTATGGCCCAAGTGCAAAAGTTAACCCTCACAATTAATATGCGAGATGCTAAGAATTTTCTGATATTCTAATGGAAATCGGAAACGGCGTCCTCCTTGAAGAAAACGGTCAAGTGACTCTGCCAGAAACACTGGATCGAGTCGTTTCGTCAGAAGACGAACTAATTAGTTCAGTATACGGAGACGTTTTGTGTATACCACATCAAGAAAATTCTTGGTTATGTGAACGCGCTATACTCATCCTCACTCCAAAAAATGATCAAGCTGCTGCAATAAATGAAAAAATATTGGGACAAGTTGCTGGGGATGGAGTAGTTCACAGTAAGGAACATCATCGAGGCTGAGATTCTCATAGCATTTGTGGTTCCGGTGAAACTGTGTTCATACCACGAATACCACTGATATCGAACAATTTCCCCTTCCAATTTAAATGCACACAATTTCCTGTAGCTGCTTGCTTTGCGATTACCATAAACAAGTTCCAAGGTCAGACATTAAGGACTGCTGGTGTCGATCTAAGGTCAAACTGTATTTCCCACGGCCAGCTCTACGTGGTCTGCTCGCGAGTCAGTAATGCTGATAATTTATTTATTTTAACCCCAGCAGAAAAACAATTAATGTCGTCTATAAAGAAGTTTTATAATAGGTGTGCATCATCGTAATTAAAAATAACCACTGTGAAAATAAAAACTAAACATAATGATTTTTTAAATATATTGAATAGATTAAAAACCACGCGGACGAAGTCGCGGGCATCAGCTAGTAACTATATAAAAGTCAAATTGACTTTGATAACTTTGATGAGTTACGGAAAGTCTTCGTTCTATTTAATTGTTGCGGTCGCGAGACTTGACTCATAGACTTAATGATGTTCAAGATGAGTTTCATTTTGATTAGATTATAATCGTTTCGTGTGGTAAATTATAAACATTGTGTGTTTGTAATTACGTTGTGTGCTAAATAAGTAGGATTTTCTTATAAGATAATTAATTTATTGTTAACGTTCTTACGGGTGTGAAATTGTTTCTGTGTACTATGTAGAGGCTTTGGTTTGTAAGTGAATTTTCGTTACTGTTATGTAATGTTACTTTATAACTTTTTACATTTAAATAAAATTTTCAGTCTTGGGGATTTATTTTGTTGTATTTTCACAACTTTTTATATAGACAGAACTCCACACTAAGGTCGAAATCTTTGCGTCTTAGGTATTTTACAAACGTATAATCGACACAATATCCAGACTAAATACAATTATTTGTTGATTGCACAAAGAATTGTCTTGTGTGGCAATTGAAATCGCGATACCTCGGAACGGGTAGTCGATACTTAGAGCACTTTGTTTGTCTATGTTCAAAGAATCTACAGATTAAAATTGAATATTTTAGCTTGTAAATCTCTTGAGATTGTGTAGTTAGTGCCATTTCCTAAAACAGTACAGTTATCGTCATGCCATATCTGTTTTTGCCCATGACCCCTATGTTAATATAGTTATACTTAGCCCAAATGGCGATAGGAAGGTAATGCGTCAGATTATGTGGTTGCCATCTCGTCCTTAGGTTGCTGCGAACGATTGGGGACGAGGCGTTTGGTCCAGAAAAAAGATAGATGTAACCTAAAATTTTGCTGTGTGGTAGTGTTTACGACCCAACCTTTACATTGCTCGTGGGTATCAAGATGACTAAGAGTTTTACATAGACCTGGGCCAATTCCATCTGATGCCGTCTGGTTAAGAATTAAATTCCATTTAAAACAAATAAGGTTAGGCATGTGGCCGGTCATAAAACTATTGCTAATAACTTTTTCAATCTGTACTAAGAAAGAAGATAGAAAGTAGATATTGAGTTCACCTAAAGTAATTGGTATCAGAGCAGGACGGATTTTGTAGTGGTAGGGTCACACTGTTGACTGTCTACAACCGTGGGCCGGTCCATCCGTGGTAGAACACTCTTGCAGAAAATCAATGTTCGAGTAGTAGCAATATGTTACTGCGCTTCGTTCGGTGAGCGAGAGAGACGGAAGCACAATTTTCTGAAGGTGTTTGCGTGTGGTGAGTTTTAATGATGTCCCTCCCTTCACTTTCTTCGCGGTAGGCAGCCGCCTAGCAAAGGTCCATGAGCGGCAGCAACACTTATCATCAGGTGTAATTTGCTCGTTTGCCACCGTTTGCAATATGATGCAATATGATAATGATGATGATGATACTTAAAATTTAGATGTTGTTGGTATCAATGACCTTTAGTTTGTTATTATATTACTACTAGCTGACCCAACAGACGTTGTTCTGTTCAAATCTGTAAAAAAATAGAAAATTGAATTCTCCTTGAAATCGATCGCAGCGCCACCTACCGGTTCCAATTATTCTAATCTAAATCAAATGGTTTGGATGTTCCTAATGGATATACCGATGGATATGAATTCTCACACACAAAAATCATCAAAATTGGTCCAGCCGTTTAGAAGGAGTCCAATTACAAACACACGAACAGAAGATTTATATATACAAAGTAGTGATGTAACGAATATTCGCATTCGCATCGCGAATATTCGCATATGTTTCTGACATTCGCAATCGCATTCGCATTCGCAAGGAACGATGCGAATGTTTGGCGAATATATTTGACAAACTAAAAGCAAATTATATATGTAATTGTGTAATGATATCATAATATTTATTATTTTTATTTACTCATAATATTTGAATAAAGCAATATTATGGAACACTCAGGTCGGCAACTAAATTAGAAATACTGTCTCTCTTATTTTTGTCAGTCTAATATAAACTAATGAATGGGGAGCCAGTTTTTTGTTCGGTTATACTGCGAAAACTACTGAACGATCAGAATATATTTATACCATAAGATGCAGCATGTTTCGGAGAAAGATTAAGTATATGATATGTTGGTGAATACTTATCCGGAATTTATATTTGTTTTTGACGTGACAACGTCTTATAATTCGATGGAGCCGGTTGCACACACGAACAAACATGACGTATGCGGCGTTACCTCACTGAGGTGTTCCATTTAAGGCTTTTTTTTATTTTTTGGGGTGGGCTGCGGTCGGCGCGCTTCCGCACCACTCTGTCCGGGGCGAGAGGGGCTTAAGCACGCAACACCCGCAATCCACCCGAACACCACGTCGCCTTCGTCGTTGGACCGACCACCGAAGCAGGGTTACTTGTCATCAGTGGGCGGCCCGACGGAATACCCTTTACCCGGGGTACGCTTCCATGGGCTGACGTCCCCCGCTCGGGGAGGACGTCGGTCTTTCCTCACGCGGTCGGCCTCTCGGCGGGTGACGGACTAACTCCCCGGTCACGTCACCCGCGGCCTCGGCTAGGGCGGCATGGGACGCAGGTAGTCGTGCCTGCGCCGTCCCAGTCGCTGGCGGCGGGTCGCTTCGTCGAGGCTGTACTCCTCGCGTTCGCGACCCGCCGCCTCCTGCGAGATAACTGCCTCGCTGAAGGATGCGACCGCGTCCCAGTTCCTGATGCTGCCGAGCATCTCCCTAGCGATGGTCGGCAGCGTCAGGTCGACATCGATGATTGCGACGAGTTCACGGCGCTGCTCTGCCCAAGAGGCACAGACCTCGAGCGTATGCTGCGCCGTGTCCTCGTCGCAATCGCAGTGGTGGCAGGACGGTGTTCTCTCCCTCCTAGCGACCCTGTACAGGTACTTGCCGAAGCATCCATGCCCCGTCGAGACCTGCACGAGTCGGAAGGAGAGCACACCGTGCCACCGTTCCAACCACTACATCAGCACCGGCCGGAAGGCCTCCACGGTCCAGATACCGTATCTAGACCTCTCCAGCCGGTCTGCCCAACGGGCGATGGCATCTTGGCGGGCGTCAACGCGCCAGGCGGTGAGCTCCCTTAAGGAAACAACACCGCCCTTCCCTCGCACCCCCGACACCCGCCGATACAATTCAGCGAGCACTTCCGCCTCCAGTTCCATTCAAGGCTTGCCATACAAAATATCTATCACACAAATAAAATTAAAATTTTCTTTTGAAAAATGAAACCATTCCATCAGTATTTTCTTATGACGTTGTCACGTTCAACTATCGTCAGTAAACCGACTTTACAGACAATCGATTTTTTTGTGTGAATGAATTTTGCCAATAAAAAAGAACATGATTCTGTATGAAAAAATTACATTATTTTTGTTAAGTAATCATTAAACTTTTTGACATACCATGCATTTAACACTCTCAGCGTCACAAATTGTGAAATAACTCCACACTTCAGTAACATGTGTTTTACTCATGTTTGTAAATTTGACAAATACAATAATAATAATAAACTAATCTCAAATTACAACGAATATTTTCGAACGAATCTGCTTAGTTTCATTCGTTCAACTTGTAACGGTTAACCTTTGCTATATTTGGCTTAAACATGGCTGGTACGAAATGTTAAACCCGTATGATATTTTGCACGCGCTTTATTTGAAAGTCAACATTCATATATATTTTATTCGCATATTCGCATTCGCATTCGCGAATATTGGAGATAAATATTCGCACTCACATTCGCATTCGCGAATGTCTCAATCCTAACATTCGTTACATCACTAATACAAAGATAGAAAAGTTTATATAGTTGAATAAAGGTTATATTAGAAAAGTATATATAAACGTTAAGTTTTCTTAAATTTTCTTATGTTCTGCGCACCTTTATTTTTTGTTTTCGTAAAGGCCTTTTTTAAAATATTACAAAACTTAAAAAAAAAAGATGGACGAAATCGGTATAGTCGTTCTCAAGTTATGTTATTGGCCTGCGCGAACAGCGCCACCTAACGGGTCCAATTGTGAATCTAAACCATCCTCGAATCCTCTTGAACACACACAAAAAAATTCGTCAATATCGGTCCAGCCGTATAGGAGGAGTTCAGTGACATACACACGTACGCTAGAAATTTATATATAAGATTTACAGCTTTATCCATTTGGCTTTCTGTTTCTGAACTATTTTGATGTCATGTCTGATTTCATCCCGATATTCTATGTATGTAGTCCCCGTGGAAATAAACTTTGGACAAAGCTGAAATAATTCGAAACCAAGTTATATAAATATTTTCCTTTTGTATTTCTCATATCGAGGAATATTTGAAACCATATTAGTTTGTAGATTCTTTTTGTGTTAGTGTTTGGAACTTTTAATAGTTTCAGCTGCTCTATAGCAAGTTTATTATAAAATTTAATTAATTAATAAACTATTTTACAAATGTGCCTGTATTAACAACAAAATCCTTAGCGTCGTGCCCTATTTTGGCTGAATCGCTCCTTAAACAAAGCATTGTAAAATGTGACACTTCCTTTGAATTTTCAGATGTAGGTGTGGATGATATTTTAAAGTCTTTTAAAAATCTTAATAAGAGAACAGCAGATTTATGGGGTTTATCAGTAAAGACTATTGATTTTATAATACCTGTTATGGCTCCCCACCTGGCATTTGTATTTAATGGTTGTGTTGCTCAGGGTGTGTTTCCTGATCTCATGAAAATTAGTAGAGTAATTCCTTTATTTAAATCTGGTAGTATGTCAGATATTAATAATTTTCGTCCTATTTCCATACTACCAACACTCAGTAAAGTATTCGAAAAAATTATGCTTAATCAGATGTTGATTCATTTTAAGAGACGTGGTATTTTTCACAAAAATCAATTTGGCTTTACTAAGAATTGCTCTACTACTGATGCGGGCGTAGAGTTATTGAAAAATATTTTTGCAGCCTGGGAGGAATCACATGAGGCCTTAGGTGTTTTCTGTGATTTATCCAAGGCATTTGATTGTGTACAACATGAAACACTCATTAGAAAACTATACCACTATGGGATCAGGAATAACGCTCTTGAACTTGTAACTTCTTATTTAAGCAACAGAATCCAGAGGGTTGATGTTAATGGTGCACGATCATCTGGTTCTATTATAAAAATGGGCGTTCCACAAGGGTCCATTCTGGGGCCATTTCTGTTTCTTGTATATATTAATGACCTACCCTACCATATAGGGGACAATCTGGACATTGTGTTGTTCGCAGATGACACTTCTTTGTTATTTAAAATTAAAAGACAAATGTTGAATTATGACGATGTGAACAATGCACTGTCTAACGTTGTTCATTGGTTTAACACTAATAATTTGGTTCTCAATGAGAAAAAAACTAAATGTATCAAATTTACTACTCCTAATGTGAGGCAAGTGGAAACCAATGTCCAAATGAATGGTGTGGCTCTAGACCTTGTGGAGTCAACAGTCTTTTTAGGTATCACCATAGATGCTAAACTTCAGTGGGGACCTCATATTGAAAAGTTGTCGAGTAGGCTTAGCTCAGCGGCTTATGCAGTAAAAAAAATAAGAATGTTAACAGATACTGAAACAGCTAGAATGGTTTATTTCGCTTATTTCCATAGTCTTATGTCTTACGGCATATTACTGTGGGGATGCTCCGCGGATTTTAATAGAATCTTTGTTCTCCAAAAAAGGGCTGTCCGTGCAATTTATAATCTAGGCCCAAGAATCTCACTTCGGGAGAAATTCAAAGAAATAAATATTCTAACTGCTGTATCACAATATATATACGAAAATATATTATATGTCAAAAAAAATATCGCTAACTTTAAGAGATATTGTGACATTCATGAAATGAATACTCGTAATAAGGACAGATTAGTTGTACACACTACTCGTCTCCAAAAAGATATCCGAGACCTGCCTATGAAAAAGTTTAAAAAAGCCATCAAGAATAGACTTTGTAAAAAAGCTTATTATAAAATCTCGGATTATGTAGATAATACAGATTGGTTGTGAGCAGCTCCTCATCGAGCAATTTCCTTGTTATTTTAAATATACTGTTTGTAAATGTACTTTTAACTTTTATTGTAAAGTGTAGCGTGTTTTGCCTAACGAATTTTTGTATTTTCAGCGTTTGTAACATATTGTGGTGTTGGTCATGCTCACATAAGGATCTACTTGCGGTAGCTGCGTGGAGCGGGTCTCTCCCTTCCCTCCATAGTGGTTGAGGGGAGTGATGGCTGCTCTAGTAGTTAACTCGTGATCGGGTGCCGCTTGTGGGATCTGGTCCAGCCATAATCGTTTAAATTATATTAAGTGTCTTGCGGTTCGAAGGGCATCACACTAGAGCTTGTTCTTACAAAACATGTACACAATTGTATAACTAGTAAGAAGAAAAAAAATATATTAAAAATAATGACAAGCCCGCTGAGTTTCTTGCCGTATCTTCTCAGTAGCGGTCGCGTTCCGATCCGGTGGTAGTATATTTTTTTTGGAAATTGTAAACCTGACAATATGTAAGTGCCCTCTCAGGGTTTATGCATAATAAAATAATTTGAATTTGAATTTTGATGGGTTAACCAGTGGCATAAACACCATATTGGTTTTTGCTAATGCGTATTTGGAATCATAGACGATTGTTTCTAATATTGAACCTGCTATTTGAGATGTGTGTCAAAAAATTCGCTTTAAAGATTTTATACTCTAAGCAGGATTCTAAATCCAGATCTTACGGTTGACTGTTGAATGCTTTCGCGTTTAGATCAATAAGATATGTACTGTAAGTATGCATTACGTATTCAGATACAGTCCATTCATTCATCCATACATTAGCTATTCAACGTGCACTGTTAGAGATCCATATTCAAATTTTCAAATTCAAATCATTTACGGATTATATCGCGTTTGTATTTGATTTATGATTGCCCGACGTTTCGAACACTTTGCAGCATTCATGGTCACGGGCGGACTAAGGTGTCTCACGTCACTACAATGTGTAGTGCTCGCGTAAACATCAGATATCATTATTCAAATGATTTATTATGTATGAACCCCGAGAGGACACTTACATATTGTCAGGTTTACAATTTCCAAAAAAAATATACTACCACCGGGTCGGAACGCGACCGCTACTGAGAAGATCCGGCAAGAAACTCAGCGGGCTTGTCAATTATTTTTAATAATTTTTTTTCCGTCTTACTAGATATATAATTGTGTACATGTTTTGTAAGAACTAGCTCCAGTGTGATGCCCTTCGAACCGCAAGATACTTAATATAATTCAAACGATTATGGCTGGACCAGATCCCACAAGCGGCACCCGATCACGAGTTAACTACTTGAACAGCCATCACTGCCCTCAACCACTATGGAGGGAAGGGAGAGACCCGCTCCACGCAGCTACCACAAGTAGATCCTTCTGTGAGCATGACCAACACTATAATATGTTACAGACGGTGAAAATACAAAATTTCGTTAGGCAAAACACGCTACACTTTACAATAAAAGTTAAAAAGAAAACAGTATATTTAAAATTATAAGGAAATTGCTGAATGAAGAGCTACTCACAACCAATCTGTATTATCATCTACATAATCCGAGATTTTATAATAAGCTTTTTTACAAAGTCTACTCATACTAAAAACGTATCATGTCAACTAGGCTTAGTAAGCGGCATTCTTTTATAAGTTGGAATCTTTCCAATTCCTGTTTTTTTATTGGATTTGTCTTAAGGCAAGCATTCTGAGAGACTTTTTGTATGGTAGGAGCATATTGGCGACAGGCTGTCTACAGCCGCGGGCCGGTCCGTCAGGTGTAGTACCACACTGAGCAGAAAACCGACCTCTGAATAATAATTACTGTTACTGCACTTCGTTAAGTGAACGAGAGAGCTGGATGCCCAACTTGCCGAGGGTGTTTGCGTGTGGTAATAGATTTTGGTGATGCCTTTAGTATCATGGAATCTCATTGTACACATTCACTCTTTTCACGGCAGGCCTAGCAAAGGTCCCCGGGCAGCAGAATCACTTATCATCAGGTGTATTGTTTGCTCGTTTGCCACCAAATTTTGGATTTAATCTTGCTCATCATTGTGTACAATAGTTTATAAGAGTTACGGTGGTGGGAATGCGTATTGAGATTAGCCTCGCGAGTAAGCAGGTGGGGTAGTGGTGCTTATGATTTTAAAGCCGTCACGAAATGTAGTATGTTTCAATTACGAATATCATATTCTCAAAGAAAGCTCGCAAAGTTATTAGTTTATTCCAGCATAAAGCTCACAAATGTGATTTGTTTGTAGCTTGTTGAAAGTTGTTGAGGGTATTTCCCCGTAGCGCCCAATCTGAATGTTATATTTCTTGTGAAAATACAAATGAGTTAGTAGAGAGTTTGCGCAGAAATGTTTGCATATATATTGTAATTTTGCAACCCTCGATGCCTTTGGCAGTTATCAAATTCGTTTTATTGAATTGCCAGTACAATTTTTCTCACATTGTTTTATTTTCGATATCGGCCGTTTTCATTTATGTCAAAAAATGTGCTATAGTTGAGGTTTAGTTAGTATCAATGTGATCTTGAGTGGTGATAGAGTTGATTTTTTATAGTCAAGATCCTATTATATCAATCGATTTGTAAGACATTGAGGGGTAATAAGCGGGTGGATATAGAGAGACTAATGGTGCAACAAAATTGGAAATAGATAAATAAAGCAAATTTTGAAATCAGCAGATACGGAAACAGAAGCAGATAGGACAATAGAAGCGGATATGATATATATATATATATATATATATCGAGGGGTTGGCGGCCGTGCTGCATCACTATCAGATCGGTCACACATCGCGATGTAATAAAATAACACTTCGGATGGCTACTTTTAAACTATATTCAATAATTAACGATAACACAATTTTCTATTATAACTAAGGGTTACGTATGCCGACGGATATTTTAAGAGTTTGGGAAACGCGGTGATACAACCCGGCAGCAACAATGACCGATCGCTCTCGAGTCTCGTTCCCAACTGAGTATTCAACGGACCGCTCTCAATAACGAAAGCTCGGTAACATTTCAAACGTTAACGGTCAAACGACAAACATCAAAAATCATTGCCAACGTTGTATCGAACACACCCAAGTATAATACTGGACGTTTCCGTAATCGATTGATTCTTAAAAACTATTAAAATATGGCGCCAGAGGTAGTGACGCTGCGACATATAAATAAACTTAACGTGGTTATTTTGAATTCGTTGATTACGGTATCAAAGGGTCTGTCTTAATTATGAATAAGATATGTAATAATGGACAAAGTATGTTCATTGCTAAGATTGAGTCATCATCATCATCATCACAGCTCATATCTCCCACTGCTAGGCTCGAGCCTCCTCCACAATGGGAGGGAAATTGGCCTATTATACAACGCTACTCAAACATGTTCGTATAGAACTTTATTTTGAGTTTTTCTTCTCTTGCATAGATGTTATCTCTACATTATATATATCATCCCTCAGTCTTCTTTTACGACACCCATGGGCAAAGAATGGAGTAGTGAATGTTTTCGTCGCCACGTAGAAATGAGATTAATAAGAAATATTATATTGTATTTTGGCTGTTTTGTGACAGTTCGTTAAATCTTATTTAATTAAGACATATAAATAATACTTAGAAATATATGTTCTAGATGGAAGATAATTTAGATGATTACAAAAATGGATGTAGTAATAAGTCCTTATTTATATAAAAGGAAACTCTATTATTCGGCATTCACAAAGCTTGATATAAAAGTAATATTTCTTGACAATGTGTAATGTACTCATGATATTAAATTACGGCAATCGTATGAATTTAATAAAGATTTTTCACTGGAGTGCCGGAGAGATTTTGTGTCACTCTGTGTACTCTATCGGCTCTTTCACGGGGTGCAAGAGTTCAGTGACTAATCAAACAGTTCCTCAGAGCTCTTTTTTTTTTTTTTATATATGGGTGGGCTATGGTAAGCGCACGCGCGGTCCTGTCCGTCCGGGGCGATGAAAGGACGGCGCGCAGACCCACCCGTACCCACGTCACCTCGTTGTTGGGCCGACCACCGGAGCAGATGTGACTTGTCGTCAGTGGTCGGCCCGACGGAATACCCTTTCGGGTAACCTCACCTCTCGACGTCCTGGGATGTCGGTCGCCGTCGCGCGGTTAGCCACACTGCGGGTGACGGACAATTCCCCGGTCCGATCACTCGCGGCTTCGGCTAGAGCGGCATTAGGCGCAGATAGTCGCGCCTGCGCCGCCCGAGGCGCCGGCGGCGGAACGTGTCGCCGAATAGGAGCTCTATTCGCACACGATCCGCCGCCTCCTCCTTCCGTGAGATTACGGCCTCACAGAAGGCGGCGACCGCGTCCCAGTTCCTGACGCTGTCGAGCATCTCCCTGGAGATGGGTGGCAGCGCCAGGTCGGCACCGATAATCGCGACGAGTTCACGGCGCTCCCCCTCCCATGCAGCACACTCCTCGAGCGTGTGCTGCGCCGTGTCCTTGTCGCAACTGTAGTGGTGGCAGGACGGTGTGCTCTCCCTCCTGACAATCTTGTGCAGGTACTTCCCAAAACACCTGTGCCCCGTAAGCACCTGCACCAGTCGGAAGGAAAGCACCCCGTGCGTCCGCTCCAACCACTCCATCAGCACCGGCCGGAAGGCCTCGACGGTCCTGACACCGTACCGAGGACTCCCCAGCCGGACTGCCCAACGGGCAATGATTCCTCGGCGGGCGTCGACCCGCCAGGCGGTGATCTCCTGCAAGGAGACCAATCCGCCGCGGGCGCGCGTCTCCGACACCCGCCGATAAATGTCGGCGAGCATCTCCGCCTCCAGGTCCCACGGGGGAGTTCCGGCCAGGAGGCACGCTGCCTCGACACCGTGCGGTAACCGCGTATACGGTAGCCGCGTAAGCGGTAACCGCGTAGTTCCTCAGAGCTCTGAGGAATTGTTTGACTAGGCACTGCCATTACATGTATCTCTCCCACACCAAGTAGTCCAGTCCGACGGGTTACATTTTCGGGTACGACCATTTGCTGTCGAAGCATCGCCTACGTGGAATCAACCTCTCCTTGGATGACTCACGGATTCCGATCCAATCATCCCTCGCTGCCACGACTAAGGTGGTGTTTTGATTTACTATACCATGTTGGTTTTCTAAACAACATGGTATAGTAAATCAAAGGTTGGTATAGTTTTATCAGATTGCGTGTCTTAGTTGTCTTCTACGATTACCCGCAGATAAAGACGGAATCGGCGGGCCGGCCGCGGTAGTCAGTCCGATCATGGAAGTCAAGGAATCAGTACCAGTGGTTGGCCCAATGGCAATTGGGAGGGAATACGGTAGGTTATGGGTCTGCATCCCGCCCGTTCGTCGCCTCGGATCTACTGGGCGGGGTGTTTGTACCACAGCCTACAAAAAAGCAAATAAGGAATCGTTTTATCGCTCAGTCTATATAAATGTGAATATATTCACATGTTTGTTCATTTAAAATTCAATTTCCTCGTAAAAGTGATTCTGCGTTCTCTCTTTCAAGATTATTCAATAAACGCCTTAGCTTCGATATATCTAAATCTTTTTATATCTGTGAGCCGAAAATCGAGGTAACTCATAAAGATTATTGAAGCGAATAAATGAACGCGTTTTAATGGTACCTTTTATTTGCAACTGTTACAAAAACGTAATGATTCCGCCATGTTGTATAATACCGTTGATAGGCTTACGATCGCTTCGGATTGAGAGTTGAAAATGATATGTCTACTTATATTATTGTTTGTGTGCGGATCATGTCATTTTCCTATATTATGTACTGTTCTATTAAAAATATATGGTGTTTTTATAAAAGAAAACAGCTACTGAAGAAATTATCCTCGTATTGCGGAGAAATTACAACTTTTGGATCGCATAAATTTTTGGTCTGAGCTCGATGCTACACTGGTACGAGTCGGTCGATTTTAACCAACACGCTATCTCTGCAGTTTTACATGTTACCATGCTGTTGACAATTTTCAGCCTGCAGTCATGAATGAATCGGCCTGCTCGTTCGAGTGTGGTTTACCGGATTGAGAGCCATCAGCGCGCACCCATTGACCGCGTTAAGCTGTCAAGGTCATCTGCGACCAACAGCTACACACACAGAAAAAAAAAGGTCGAGTGTGGTAATACTCTTGTGGCAAATCGATACTTGAGTAGTGACAATTTGGTAATACACTTTCCATAGAAATGCAGGTCCGAACCTGATTTCCGTGTGGTGACGGCAAAAGACTAGTTAGCATATAATATCTATGCAAGAGAGAGAAAACTCCAGGCAAAACCCTTTACCAACATGTCTGACTAGCACGGTAAGGTGAATTTCCTCCTATTATGGAGGAGGCTCGAGCCCAGCAGTGGGACGTTCATGAGCCGAGATGATGATGAAACCCGATAAGCACCTAGCCGTGACCCTTGTATTGCATCAGCCCATGAGCAATAATATCTATTTGAAAAAAAAAAAAAAGGTTTTATTTTATACTAGCAACCCGCCTTCGCTTTGCTTCGGTTTTAGTCGTTTTACCCGCGTAGTTCCCGTTCCCGTGGGAATACCGAGATAAAATATAGCCTAGTTTACTCCCTGATATTATAGCTTTCCATTGGTGAAAGAATTTTTGAAATCGGTCGAGCCGTTTGAAGATGACCCGGAACAAACAAACAGACAGACAGACACAAAAATTTTTTAATCTTTATTTTAGGCATAGGTGTCGTGCAAATAACCGTGTGAGCATGATAAAGCCTATTATTTTGACATTACAAACAGACACTCCAATTTTATTTATTGGTATAGATCGAATTTTACGACACGTTTCGGACACTTAATTGTTTACGGCCAAGATAAAATCCTTCAAAAAGTAGTCACCGCTTATTGTGAGGCGGGCGGCTTGCTCCTTCGCCACTATCTATACCAATAAATAAAATTGGAGTGTCTGTTTATAATGTCAAAATAATAGGTGTTTTCATGCTCACACGGTTATTTGCACTATACATATGCCTAAAATACACTTTATATTTTTTTGTCTGTCTATTTGTTTGTTCCGGGTAATCTTCAAAACGGCTAGACCGATTTCAAAAATTCTTTCACCAATGGAAAGCTATAATATCAGGGCGTAAACTAGGCTATATTTTATCCCGGTATTCCCACGGGAACGGGAACTATGCGGGTAAAACGACTATAACCTATAACCGAAGCGAAGTGAGGGCGGGTTGCTAGTAGGTAATAAATCTAGTGGTTTTGTAAGCTATAGACCGCGAGTCTGTTCGCAAAGCTACATTTTTCAAATTAAAATCATTTACTATGCATAAACCCCGCGAGGGCACTTACATATTGTAATTTTTTATATTTTAACCTTAGGTATTATTTCAATTAACTACCATCGAATTCAATCGCATTGAAAAGATGCGGCAATGAAAACAGCGCGTTCGTCTATTTTTTACTGACATTTTTAAATTAAATTCCGTACAATATGCCTTGTAATAGCCAAATATAATGTAAACGATTATGGCTGTATCAGATCCCATAAGCGGCATTCGATCACGAGTTAACCACTAAAGCAGCTATCAATTCCTCGACCACAATGGAGGGAAAGCAGAGATCCGCTCCTTATGCTAACTAAAAAGTAAGCTATAAGTTTCTCAAAAGTATGCTACTATCTGTTCTCCTGAAGATCCCTAAGCTTTCTATTACGATAAATTCCCTGCAAAAGTCTTTGCATCTGACCATACGGTTAACGTTAAACCTACATTTGAAACTTTTTCAATTGCACAAAATAATCCAATTTTTAACCGAGAAACATTTTCTATTCAAATGTAAGTATATCCAAACTTCCACCTAATATTATCAGAAATTCTATTAAGCTAAGTCAGTTTATCGTTTCCCAAATCGTACGTTTGCGTGTTTGTAAAACTAAAATATATATCCCAGGGCTTTATTGTGGGTTAGATTGGATTCATTTTTGAGTGCTGTTACCATATCATGTCTGACCTTTGATATTATAGTATTTAATCCAATATCTTTAAATGAGCAATTCTTGTACATTTCTATATATTCAAAATCTAGGAAACTGTTCCAATAATTTCCTTGAAATTTAGTATATAGGAGATTTTGGAGACGATAAATATGTGATATTATAGAAAATTTCGTTTTATAAATGTTTTAAACACAGCTCCAGTTGATCCTAGGTTGCCCGTTTTCAAGGTTTTTTTTAAAAGGGTTTCTTGTTCTGTGTGAAAATTAATTGTGGAGCAAGAATACAATTCACCTATCCTTATCTTGCCCATGGATGTCCTAAAAGACGACTAAGGGATTTAGTATGCATATAACATCTATGCAATAGATGGAAAACTCAAAATAAAACGCTATACCAAAACTTTTTTTTTATTGCCGATGGTGGCAAACGAGCAGGCAGCACACCTGATGGTAAGTGATACTGCCGCACATGGACCTTTGCAATACCAGGGGCACAGCCAGGCTGTTGCCTACCATGAAGAAAATACTCTTCTTATACCTCGTTTAAAGAAGGACATGTCATAGCGCTCGGGAAACACAGCAGCAGGTAGTTCATTCCAGAGCCTGCACGTACGTGGGAGAAATGATCACTGGAAACGTACAGTTGAACATCAGGTGAAATGGATGAACCCTGCTGCGGTGTCGAGTGGTACGTTGGTAAAACGGTGACGGTGGTACCAAGTCAAACAGTTCCTCAGAGCACTCCCCGTGAAACACATCTCATTGGCGTGGTATGTGGGTAGGTGAATTTCCCTCCTATTGTGGAGGAAGCTTCAGTCCAACAGTGGTACGTTAATAAGCTGTGATGATGATATTATAAAAACAAACGAACAAACACCTTTCAGCAGTAATATATATATATAGTGACTGAATTAAATGATTGTACAGCTCGTAAAAGATAAGTTCAGGGAGACACAACCGAGGCTATCGACCAAGTCTGATCTCTATTGATCCCCGGCCCCGACCTCTGATATTAATTTTCCGCCGGAACATTAACTTTTCTATATAGAAAGTCCAATTTTAATGGCTACGCTGTCTCAGCGGTATTTAGATGTTTGATAGCCGAGATGAAATCATAATCTTTTGATTATATTTCTAACTAGCAACCCGCCCTCGCTTCGCTTCGGTTATAGATTATAGTCGTTTTACCCGCGTAGTTCCCGTTCCCGTGGGAATACCCTAGTTTACGCCCTGATATTATAGCTTTCCATTGATGAAAGATTTTTTGAAATCGGTCCAGCCGTTTTGAAGATTACCCGGAACAAACAGACAGACAGACAGACAAAAATTTTTTAATTGCTATTTTAGGCATAGGTGTCGTGCAAATAACTGTGTGAGCATGAAAAAAGCCTATTATTTTGACATTACAAACAGACACTCCAATTTTATTTATTTGTATAGATGTTACTTCTGGCTTAGATTAACATTTATTTTTAAGTATTAAATGAATGTCTCAGAGGTGATCGATTAAGAATATAATACGTCATCGTCTCTTGTGTTAGTTATGTGGGAGTTGAAAAACTGATCAAGAGGTTGCAAGAAAAACCATACCATACCAGTGGTCGTCCATTGTCGAAGAGGAGGGAATAGGGCAGGGTATGGGGTTCCCCTTTTTTTACTTGAGGTGGTTTGAGGTGGGTTATGGTCAGCAAACCCGCCGCCTGGCTCCGCCCGGGTCGGGACATGGGCGGCGCGCGGTCCAATAACCCACCGTAGCACGTCGCCTCCATCGTTGGACCGACCACCGGTACCGAGTTCCTTGTCCTCCGTGGTCGGCCCGACGCGAATGTTGCTCCTTTTTTTTAAGGGACGAATGTTACTCCTATTAAAATTTACATTATCTTAAATATCTAGCTAGTTCAATAGGCAAAATGTTATTAAGCTTTCTCATCTTTTTATAGTATCCCACATCTATTGTCCTGGGGGTGTTTGCGTGTGTTGGGTCTTGGTGATGCTTTTAGCATCATCGAACTTCATTGCACGTATTCTAATCGTGTAATACCTTCACTTTCTTCATAGGCGACAGCGGCCTAGCACCTTGTCCATGAGCGGCAGTATCTCTTATTATCAGTAATGCTGTTTGCTCGCTTGCCACCAACAGCTATACAATAAAAAGAAACATGGGTTGAACCTTTGTAATAACTATGACTTCTTGGACTTCAAATATCGTTGTCCTCTTGTGACCATGAGCGCTGAAAAATGTTCAAAAACTCGGCTAAGTAAATACCAAATACAAAAGCGATAAAATTCTCGTCTCACCAAATATAGTTCAGTTATTATAGTTAGTAGGTAGGCGTTGCTTATGAATATATAATTTAAGGTGGAACCTTCTAGTTTGTTTATTAGTTTACCAATTCCTTGAATTTAGATGTTTAGATGAAATTTACATAAGTTTGATTTGAAATCAAAACTTGTTCCTTTAATATTCAACCTGCTTTATTGCTAATTTGCTAATCCTAATTTCTACATAAGTTCCACCGGCTTATAAGATGTCAATTGTTGGACATTGGACTCCCCTGAAGGAGGTTATACCATAATTGTGGCGATTATAGTAAGCTGTGAATGCTGTCTTAACTGTTTTTGCGATATTCGATGTGATGTCCGCAAGTATACCTAATGTGGTGACACATCTTATTCTTAACTGTCATTCCCTCATGGAGACTACTATACATTAATAATCTCCATAGTTACGAACCGAATTAATAAGGCAGGACAGCGCGGCGCGCGCTTAGTCGTCTTTTACGACACCCACTTGAATTGAAGTGGTCCGGCATTAAATTCTCACTGTACCATATGGAAAAAGATTAATTATTTCGTCATCATTATTATCTCGACTCATGTACGACACAGTGCTGAGCTTCCTCAAAATGGGGATTGGCCCACTTTGCCATGTTGTTCAGATGGTTTGTTATGAGGTCCAATGTTTTTCTGTACAATGATATTTTCTGCTTTTGTACCTTAGTCGTCTTTAACAATCATAAACGAGAAAGAAAGGAGGTCGTGACTATACTTAACCTGTCAGAACAGAGACAAGAGATTTCGTGTTAATATTTTTTTTTGGTCTCATTTTGTTTAGTATATGTTAACGTCAAAACACGTTTCGCTATTTCACCTGAGCTCTCTGAGTTAACAATGATACTTTAGCGCGTCGTCTTGACGCGTAACGAGCTGACAAATCAGAGGTTCGCTCGCACAGAACGGCTATGATATTAAAATTAAACCAAGCTACGCGATTGGTCCGATTGTAGCGTGCTCGCGCCACGGGGGATGGGGCGCCACGATCAATACGAGACGTGTTACGTAACACTGAACGTTGCCGACTTAACGCATAGCACCCTGCCAAGCTATTATCACCAACAATCCAAGGATTTACAGTGTAATAAGGACCACTTTTGCACAACGGTTGTCGTCGCCGTGACGGCGCCATGGTACTTTACATCCGAAACAAGTTTCAGGAGATAACTTTTCCTATAAAACATTAGTTTACATTGTAGTATCATAGAATTAGTTACCGGACATTGAAATTACAATTATATTGTTTTGTATATAACGTTCAAAATAGAATGGCTGTATTTTTATTTTCTGTATATGAATCTTTTATTACTCTGTTGTCGCATGGTTATATATTTGGAATAGTTTGGCGTGACCAAACGTGGAGGTCACAGTCCTCTGTTCAAAGCGAGGCTTATAATGTTTATTAGCAAAATACCGCTGTTAGTTTACTAATTAATCATAAATATGTAATGTTATAGATGGTTTAAGCGCTGAATTAGAGGGATTATAAACACGAAATGCAAAAGACGAAAAAGAAAAGAAAGTTATTGTTACCGAGATAAAAGCATTATCTGGGTGGTGACGGTTTCGTAAAATGCTACCCTTTCATATCCCATGGGCGCTGTAAAACTGGCTGAGAGATCACAAGGTTAAGGTTAATGGTCAGCAGCTTTTTACTGGGCTACTTATACCTTCTTTTTCGTGTGGTGACGAGGTAAGGATATAATTCACCACTCCCTTTCTTAGCAATGTGTGTCGAAGAATATGACTAAGATATAATACGCAAATAAAATTTATGTAAGAGAAGAAAAGCTCAAAATAAAACACTATACTAACCGGTCTGACCAGCGTGGTATACATTAATTTTTCTCCTGTTATGGAGTAGGCATTTTGATTTCATACAGTAAATAAAATTACTCTAAAAGAAGAAACGTCTTGATAATTTTTATGTTAACCAGCTTTTTTTTTTCATGCTGTAGAAATGATTTTACGCACTACCCCCCCACCGGTTACAGACGGGGAGTGTGTGTGTTGACTCGCCGGCCACAAAAGTGACCGAAATACCCACTAAAACCACAGCGGCGCCTTCTGTGCTTTTACGGGGTACCGGAGAGATCGTCTCATAACATTCTATGCCCGACACCCTAACGCTTGGCCATCTGGCCACGACCTGTCATCATTCAGGGCGGTGAGAGGAGGAGCGCATAGCGACGTCTCCGAGGAGTTCAGTGACAGACACACGTACACAGGAAATATATAAATAAAGATAAAGATAAGTGTCCTATAGAACAGCTCCTGGTTGTAAAACTTTAAAAGCTCGCGACTAACGATCTCCAATAAGCTTATAAACATAACTTCGTAAGATGAATATGCAATATCCATTGAAAATTGCTTAACTTTCCTTTGAGAATTTTATTCAAATGTCAGCCTCTTGTAAATATAAAAGAGTAGATAAAGCTTATAATACGTTTGAAGGATTTTGAAACATCATTAATTCTATAGTCCTTGTTGTTTTGTTATTCTAATGGATATGGATATTATTTTTTGCGATGAAGAGTATAAACGTAAGGCTATTCCAGAAGATTGTTTGAATAACGTTTTTAAAGTGAAACTTTTATTACATCGCCTCAAACGTTTTCGTCCATCTATTGCATGTCGCGTGACGGTCGACCGCGGAGTAGGGGTAAAGTGAAAGGCGCTCGACAGAGCAGCCGAGACCAATATGGTGGCGCCTATGGTGGTATAAACTATTACTCATTTGTGCCAGCGCTCCCCGCTATTTGTTTGTTTTTATCAGTGTTTAATGTAAATGTTGCTAGTTTTTGTAATGCGAAAAAAGTTTCATTTTTACCGTGGTTTCATATAACCACACAATCAAATTATAATAGGTATGTGTGACTCGATCGATGTTTTTCATTTTACGTTTAATTTTATCGAAGAATAGTGAGCCGTCGCTCAGGACGTCTGGCAGATGTGCAACATCGAAATCATTTTAAGTATATATGCATAAAAGAACAGATTACGACAGGAACTAATATGACATAATCTATACCAATAAATAAAATTGGAGTGTCTGTTTGTAATGTGAAAATAATAGGCTTTTTTCATGCTCACGCGGTTATTTGCACTATACATATGCCTAAAATATACTTTATATATTTTTTTGTCTGTCTCTGTTTGTTCCGGGTAATCTTCAAAACGGCTGGACTAATTTCAAAAATTCTTTCACCAATGGAAAGCTATAATATCAGGGAGTAACCTAGGCTATATTTTATCCCGGTATTCCCACGAGAACGGGAACTACGCAGGAAAGACGACTGAAACCGAAGCGAAGTGAGGGCGAGTTGCTAGTGTATAAATAAAATATTACGATTTATATTATTATTTAAAATTATACACATAAATCGTAATTAATTTACTGTCGCTTACGCACAATATCGTGTCGCTACGTCTCACTCACTACACTACGTTACACTACGTTTAGTAAATACTAGCAACCCGCCTTCGCTTCGCTTCGGTTTTAGTCGTTTTACCCGCGTAGTTTCCGTTCCCGTGGGAATACCGGGATAAAATATAGCCTAGTTTACGCCCTGATATTATGGCTTTCCATTGGTGAAAAAATTTTTGAAATCGGTCCAGCCGTTGTGAAGATTACCCGGAACAAACAGACAGACAGACAAAAATTTTTTAATTTGTATTTTAGGCATAGGTGTCGTGCAAATAACCGTGTGAGCATGAAAAAAGCCTATTATTTTGATATTACAAACAGACACTCCAATTTTATTTATTGGTATAGATATTCCGTCATATAGCGTGGCATTGCGTCGCCGCGGCCTGTTTATGCCATGCCAACGATCAGGTTTACCCTTGCATATTCTCTCTTATAGCGTGGCGTTGCGTCGCCGTGGCCTGTTTTCGCCACGCCAACGATCAGGTTTACCATCGCCTATAGATGTTTCACATCAAAAATTACTACTTATGTCAATTATTTACTGAATTAAACGAATGTAGGTATTATTGAGGCATGTATGTCGTTATAAGTCCAAAACTAATAATTTAGCAATATAGGCTCGAATAAATCCATCATATAAATGAACGATGCTTCTGAATGTATTTTTAATTGGATTCATTCGTTCGTCAATATCTCGTTCAATTTTCAGTGAGTTGTCAATTTAGCTGATTATGTGCGTCCCTTGTCGGATTTTGCTTTTATTGAAAAATGAATATTACTAGCTTTTGTTATATGAACTATATTTATTGGATGGTTACTTTTTGGTGGCGTTAAATTCAAAATTATCATCATCATCATCTCAGCTCATATCCGTCCCTGGCAGGCGACCCGCCTTGACCGCTGGTGGCAGAGGCGCTGGCGGCAGTATACCGGTTACGCGCCACAGCACGACTCAATGGTGACCAGGTCTCCGCAGGGAGGGACTGGGTTCCCCCGTGGGACCTGGAGGCGGAGATGCTCGCCGACATCTATCGGCGGGTGTCGGAGACGCGCGCCCGCGGCGGTATGGTCTCCTTGCAGGAGATCACCGCCTGGCGGGTCGACGCCCGCCGAGGAGTTATTGCCCGTTGGGCAGTCCGGCTGGAGAGTCCTCGGTACGGTGTCAGGACCGTCGAGGCCTTCCGGCCAGTGCTGATGGAGTGGTTGGAGCGGACGCACGGGGTGCTTTCCTTCCGACTTGTGCAGGTGCTGACGGGGCACGGGTGTTTTGGGAAGTACCTGCACAAGATTGTCAGGAGGGAGAGCACACCGTCCTGCCACTACTGCAGTTGCGACGAGGACACGGCGCAGCACACGCTCGAGGAGTGTGCTGCGTGGGAAAGGGAGCGCCGTGAACTCGTCGCGATTATCGGTGCCGACCTGGCGCTGCCGACCATCGCCAGGGAGATGCTCGTCAGCGTCAGGAACTGGGACGCGGTCGCCGCCTTCTGTGAGGCCGTAATCTCACGGAAGGAGGCGGCGGATCGTGTGCGAGTAGAGCTCCTATTCGGCGACACGTTCCGCCGCCGGCGACTGGGGCGGCGCAGGCGCGAGTATCTGCGCCTAATGCCGCCCTAGCCGAGGCCGCGGGTGATCGGACCGGGGAATTGTCCGTCACCCGCAGAGAGGCTGACCGCGCGATGGCGACCGACGTCCCAGTACGTCGAGACGTGAGCTTACCCGAAAGGGTATTCCGTCGGGCCGACCACTGATGACAAGTCACATCTGCTCCGGTGGTCGGCCCAACAAATAACGAGGTGACGTGGGTACGGGTGGGTTATGGGCCCGCGCGCCGTCCTTTCATCACCCCGGACGGACAGGACCGCGCGTGCGCTTACCATAGCCCACTCAAAAAAAAAAAAGGCAGGGACTGGGCAGAGCTCGAGAAGTGGCTCGAACGAAAGTCATCCGGCGGTGGAGTGAAGATCTAGAGTCCTCCGTAGCAGGGCGGGGGACTGTGGAGGCGGTTGCGCCGTATCTCCACCGCTGGCTCAAGAGAAGGCATGGCAGCCTTACATTTAGGATGGCGCAGGTGCTTACCGGACATGGGGTCTTCGGTAAGTACCTGCACAAAATTGGAAGAGAAGAGGCCCCAGGATGTCATGAGTGTGGCGCACTATTCGACGATGCGCGCCACACACTGGAAGTCTGCCCCGCCTGGGGGCCTCAGCGCTATGTCCTGTCAACGGAACTGGGAATAACAGACCTGTCGTTGGCTCGTTGCCGACCATCATCTCCAAGATGCTCGGCAGCGACAGCTGTTGGTCGTCGATGGCCTCCTTCTGTGAGGCTGTCATGACAAGGAAGGAGGCCGCGGAGCGGGCACGCGAGGCGCTTGCGTCCGCTGACTCGCTCCGCCGGCGACGACCAGGGAGGAGACGCCGCTATGCGCTCTTCCTCCCACCGCACTGAATGATGACAGGACGTGGCCAGTCACCTACCTATTTGCTTCTCCGTTTGCTAATATAGGCTATAAAAAAATACATAATCATCATCATCTCAGCTCACATAAATTCCACTGCTGGCCTAGGACCTCCCCTAAAATAAGGGGGAAATTAACCTACTATACCGCGCTGGTTAAAAGTGTTTGCATAGGGTTTTATGTCGAGATTTTATTTTCAAGCATAGATGCTACCTGCATATTATATCACTTGTCGTCTTTTACCTGCGAGTCAAGGTAGGGTGGTATTCTTAATCTGTTACCACATGAATAAAAAGATTATAACAGAATAATTATTTGTGTGGTGACGGAGTAAGAATACAATTCATCACTCCCTATCTTGCCCGTGGATGTCGTAAAAGACGACTTAGGGATATAATATGCATATAACATCTATGCAAGAGAAGGAAAACTCGAAATAAAACCCTATACCAACCTGTCTGACTAGTCTGGTATAGTAAGGTCAATTTCCCTCCTATTGTGGAGGAGGCTCGAGCACAGCAGTGGGGTGTTTATGAGCTGAAATGATGATGATGAATTATTCATTTAGTGGGATCATAAATTTATTAATATATGTTATGAACTCTTATTTATTTGTCCCCAACTGTAAATTACATTTACGGCTCCCTTATAAATGCACCATTTTTTACTTCCATTTATCCTGTTAATGAAGATTGATGACAAATAGACCTTCATGTTTGAATAACAGGACATTAATGCCCGCTACCCGAACAGGATTATAACATTTTGCGTAATATCTATTGAGTATGATGAATTTTGCGATTTATATAATCAATCTGATGTCACTATTTGGTTTTCGTGCTTCTAATCTTTCTATAATCACGGGGAATAAGCCAGGGGTATTAGGTAAGTTAATGACGGTTAAGCTTAGCTATCTTCTTTATTTAGAGCTTTTTTTTTTGGGTGGGCTATGGTCAACATACACGCTGTCCGCTTCGTCTGGGGCGATGAAAAACGGTAGAGCGCGGCCCCAAACCACCGTATTCCCTCCCCTTCGCCATTAGGCCGACCTGTGTGCCTACTCTTGAATCTCGATTCCAATCTTAAATCTAATCGCAGCTCGAATTTAAGCAATTTGGTACTCTTGAAAGCGATACTAGCGCACGATTGGAATCAAATTCGGTGGAATTCTTTTAAACTAAATGAATTCGACTCTTGTCGATTAAGTCAAATATTTGCTACTCCCGACGTAGTTTAAAATCGTTAATGTTGCACAATTTCAATAAAGCGTCTTTGTGGTGGTCGAGTCCAGTAACGTTATTAATTTAAAGTAATTAAACACGGCACATTTGGTGAAAATAACAACGGCAAATGCGAAGAATTCATTCTCGATTTTGTTTAAGAGTTTACTACATTTTTGGTTTGGTGAGATTGGGATTGAATCGGATTCAAAATTAGAATGGATTTCAAGAGTAGGCACACTGGTACCGAGTTCCTTGTCGTCCGTGGCCAGCCTAATCGTTACTTACAGCCTTTTTTTTTTTAATGTGTAGGCTATGGTAAGCGCACGTGCGGTCCAGTCCGTCCGGGGCGATGATAGGACGGCGCGCGGGCCCATAACCCACCCGTACCCACGTCACCTCGTTGTTAGCCTCTCCGCGGGTGACGGACAATTCCCCGGTCCGAACACCCGCGGCCTCGGCTAGGGCGGCATTAGGCGCAGATACTCGCGCCTACGCCGCCCGAGTCGCCGGCGGCGGAACGTGTCGCCGAATAGGAGCTCTACTCGCACACGATCCGCCGCCTCCTTCCGTGAGATTATAATCACCTACCCATAGGGTGTAGTTTTGACATTTGTTATATTATATCTTTCTCCGTATATACCTATGCTCCGTATAAAGACAACTCTTTCATCGATTTGATTTAAAAAAACCTGTGTTCATCATTGCACAAAGCTTTTTTCCATTGGTCAGCGTTCTAAAGTTGTAGATGGTCCTGGGCAAAAGATAAGCCTGTTGTGGATAGACAGGGTATGATTGCAGAGATGATTCTAATAGTGTATGGAAGAAGAGCACATATTGTGTCGATAAAAGTAATTAGTATTAGTAGTAGGAGCAGAATAACGATGATGATTATGATGAAGAATACTCACCACTATTGTTTTATTATTATAAAATTCTAATTTTGTCTGCCTTTGTTTCAGGTAAGTGCCATAGTTTCCATACTCAAAATACTACATCTATAGGTAAGTACTCGCGTCTCTGATAAAGACAGTTTAGCCGGAGTTTGAAGAAGCTCTCAATTCTGATACGGACTAATTACGACTTGTCTCCGGCGACGCTTTAGCTTGTTCAAGTGTCGTCGTCGTGGCTTGAGATGAAGGTTTTCATGATTAAAACTATGGAAAGAAACTTTTGTGTAGGGAATATTTTGTATTATATTTGGGACGGATTAACTTAACGATCTTTTTAGTTTTGCGTTTTAATTCTTAACGAATTGCTAATATTTATATTTCTTGTGTAAGCACTTCTAAAATGTGGGTAAATAAAAATCATTTATTTAAAATGCTACGATGATACATATTAAGGTTTAATCATTTGGACATAAATACAATGATTAAGTTTTCATAAATATATCAAGGCATATCATATATTACAAAAATATTCTAGATTTTGAGGTAATAAATTGCTCTTATATAAACATTTTAAGTCCCAGTGGAGCTTTTAAGTTATAAAATGTAAGCTATAACCAAGTGCCGTACACGTATGTAGCCATCATAACCACCATATGCAGGGTAAATGTTGAAACTTTATTAAATTTAAACGCAGTAGGTACGTTATAATGTTCGTGTATGGAATTTGGTTGTTTCCATCTATGAAATTCAGTCTTCTGCTATGTTGAACGTAGAGGAAGACACTTTGTATGATGAATTTTGGAATATTTAGACACCGAATTAACGCTTTGTGTGAGAGGTCTCTTTTAGATACACTAAAACTATTTAGTCAGAATTTTAATGGCTTTGATTTTGTCTATAATATTTAGTTTGTTTTTCATTTACAGTTTCGTGAGGTTAATTATATTAAAATGTTGGAATCATAAATAATAATTAGATGCATTACATACGATTATAATTGATTTTTTTATAATTATTTTCCAATTATTTACCTTTGCTTCAAAAGAAAAATGAAGATCATTTCGTTGTTTATGTCAAGTACATAATATACTCAGACTTTCCAACTAAGCTAAAACTAAGTCGAATATTTTCGTTTAAAGTTACAGGTTATAAAATTCCTTCAAAAATAAAGTTTCGTATTTAAGTAGCGTTGAATTTAGTTACCTACATTTAAGTTTACGTAAGTAGACATTTTACTGGACGATGAAGTATCCAATCCGCTTTAAGTTCAGAACTTCTTACGATAGTACTCGAAGCGAGCTACTTTTGTGCAATGGAGTGCATGGATATTTTTAAATTAGGTTCCGGCTCATAGCTTAGAAGGAAGTTGAAACTGCCAATATTATATTCGTTTAAGGTTTTTTTGCTTCTTTGTTCTTTTATATCAAAAATTAGGGAGTGAGAATATATTACAATCTCGCAAGGGGTGACGACACACACTTTAAAAGATGATTGAGAAATATAAATAAATAACATCACTGTGAGAGAGGATAAACTTGAATTAAAAACTTAAATCAGACCGTTTGGTCAGCGTGGTATGGTACTTTGGACGAGGTTCGAGCCCATCACATATTTGAGCTGAGAAAATGACGATGAGCAAACAAGTTATCATTTACACCACCGGCACGCTATGATGGCCGTTTTGACGTTTGTCCACTCATGAAGTTCCGTATTTATAGTAATTACATTTGTAGGAGCAAATTGCTGTTCTTTATTGTCAATAGTGACGTGTAGTTAGTCATAAAATTTATCGAATCATTATTTTAGGACACAAAATTTATTTATTACATTGATTTTTAAACTACATATATTAGGGTTCCGCGAACATTATTTTTTTATTTTTATAAGATTATAATTATTGGTGTACTTATTTACCACACAACTCGGCATTTGTTTTTCGAAATTCAAAATTTAAAAAAATGAAATATCCTCCGGCAAACTCGCGTCAATGCTCTATGCAAAACAAAGCAGTTTCGAATTGCCATTGCTTCGAAAAGTACAAACTGTGAGTGCACTGCGATTGTGATATAGTATTGACCAGGCTTTGGATTTCGGATATTGATACTGCAGTACTGCTCGTTAATTTGAACTCTGTTTATGCCTTTTATTGTGGATTTCGTCGATATGGCCGAACGTACACAGAGAACTGTTTTAAACAGTCAGACGCGTGAGTTCGTTATATGCCTTCGTAACTATTTCGATCGTGAATCTCAAAATGAAGGTGCCTTACTATTGTGAATATAATGCAATTGAGTTGGTGTGGGCTTAAATTAAGAGATATGCTGCAAGACACAATACAGAACTCCCATTTACCACAACAAAGATGTTAAAATATTAGAAGAAGCTTGTAAACATGTGATTAAAGGAGACTGGGAAAAGGTTGTGAATAGAACTGTTAAATTAATAAGGGAAAATTATGAAAGATATGTGAACATAGATAATATTTGAGAAAACGAACTTATAATTAATGTAGGTGGTGATAGCAGTGACCACAGTGAAAATAGCAGTATGGACGAATCTGATTAAATATAGCCTTTTGTGGCTCCTTTTTTTGATCTCTTTTTGTATTAGTTTGTTTCGTGTGCATATAAGTACCTAAGTATATTCATTTTCATTCCAATATTCAGATCGTTCAAATATATTAAGTAAACATCTATATTTTTGTTTTATTAAATCTTTTTAATCAGGCACTACTTGCAATAAAAAGTTGTAAGATTTCATTACCTATATTTTTTTGGAGAATAAGTCGACATTTCACATCACTATTGTAATATGTCAAAACGGCCATCATAGCGTGCCGCAACTATAATTCGTCAAAATAAATGCTGAGTAGATAGTGTATAAAGTGTTTTAAGTATTCACATTATCAAATAAACGGCAATGGACCCTTATTCCGTGGCAATAAAAGTTTTAATGCTAATTGTATTATACCACGGTCCACGGTCTGTCCCTTAGCAGTTTAAGAAAGCATAAAAAGTTATTTTTGTAATTATCTATTTAATCTTCTAGGCTTTTCATAAAATTAATTTGTTAACTGAAAGTACTTCGAACGAATTTTCAAGAGACGTGGATAGGAGTAAAAGATAGGACTATCTTTTGTATTCTCTTTTTCTGTTCAGATGTTTTTCTGAATAATTTCAAAAAATGGAGGAGATTCTCAATTCGACTGTAAGTTTTTGTATTTATGTCGTAATATAATTAACTTATATACATAATATATAATTAACTTATATATAACTTATATACATTAATAACATTTACAATTGACGGTGTGTCCCGTAGGATACACCGCCAATTATGAATCGGTTTTGCCGATTCTGATTCTGAACTAAAAAATTAATTTTTTTTTTTTTTTTTTTTTTATTTATTTATTTATTTAAGACAACACCCTGCACTAAGGAAATAATCCTTGTATTGCGGGGGACTTTACAAACATATAATTAACGGACACAAATTACATCCAGACTCAGAACAACAATTTGTGGATCGCACAAAGTGTTGTCCCGCGTGGGATTCGAACCCCCGACACTGGCGCTGCAGGTCGCTATCTTAACCACTACGCCATCTGTGCAGTCAGAACTTAAAATAGAAACTAGAACTTAAGTTCTGACGAATAGTTTTTGAATTATCGTTAATAATACCTATTTGGTTCACTACATTGAACTGCAGTCGGTTTTTTTTATAAATTTATAAATATAAAGTTGATTGTGCAGTAATATACCTTCGTAGCATTAGCTCCTAAAGATTCATTACTAAACGGTTGTTAGCGAGAAAAAAATGTACATCCTTCAATTATTATAGAGTACGTCTATGACTGAGCTAAGTTCGCTATTCTTTTTGGTGAGTTGTGTAATTTGGCAAATACATTTAATGATTGATGATGAATTCGTTTGAAACCTACGCGACGCTGTCGACAGCTCTGTTTCGAACGGAAACATAGTGTCTTCTCTTCATTAACTAAATTGTTTATTTTACTAGATAATAATTTCTGTTATGCAGATGTATTACAGTGTCAAATAGTGCTATTTTTACGGACATTTTCGTAATCATATGAAGCTTTTTAAATTTTCTTATTCTAATTAATTCACATAGAATCAAATAATATTTACGCCCAATACTCACTATTTACAATCACATACTTCCAGTATTGGATCTAGAATCTTTGGCCTTTTAAACGAACATTGTGCGTTTAGTCAAAATCTTTATAAATGCTGTTGATGCATAATTTGGTTTAGGTTTCACACACTTCTGAGGACTTTCTGAACGTGGATTGATATTGTGGTATTCCTATATAAACATTAAATATCTTTCAATTTATAAACTACCTTCTTTACATATACATAATTGTTCAGGACGATTTTAATATTTAATATTCCTTAACAAAATTTGGACAACCGGCACAGAAATGGGATTTAGGCTAATTTGATAGCACTTTGTTTTATATCAAACGAAAGGGTTGCGGTAACTTTATGCTCTGTGATTTACAAATTTATAGCATCCAGTTGGAAAATTTAATTATCTAGTTCTCCATCTCTCGAGTTATGAAAGGGTATAGTTATGACATCCGCACTTTGTTTAATAGTTTAGGAAGATTCGGAATTGTATGTACGGCCTGCATGTTCTCCTGTTTTAAATGTATAGAATTTACTATTATAATAAGAAAGAGGATTACTTATTCTGTTTTCTATTTCTGATTCGCATTATGGCTTTTAATTTATCTGTCGTAAAATTTTCAGTATTTGATAGTCGAATTTTGGTATAAATAAATCAATATTTGTGTCAAAATATACATATCATTTTATAATGATTTCTGATGTTAACGAGAGTAATAAAACATTTAATAACTAATTCTGCAGAGGGTAGATAGAAATCTCTTGTAATAACATGGTTTGTAGGATGTGAGACATCTTAATCCTCCGTGACCATGAACGCTGAAGTGTTCGAAACGTCAGGTAATCAAAAATTTAATACAAAAACCGTAAAAATAATGATATATGATGTTTACGCGAGCACTACACATTGTAAATAAAACTACTTTTACAGATTATATCGCGTTTGTATTTGATTTATGATTGCCCGACGTTTCGAACACTTTGCAGCATTCATGGTCACCGGCGGACTAAGGTGTCTCACGTGCAACAAGTAATCGTTATTACAGACATTGCAAACGCGATATAAACCGTAAAAATAGTTTTATTTTAAATATAATTTTATTTCATATATGGATATGTAATATATGGATATGTAATATATGGATTTCAATTAAACTTTGTTTCTAAGTAATCCGTGTTCACGATTGTTGTAAGAATTCGTACACTTATTATAGCTTGTGACTATAATTTTCTTTTTGAAGAGCAGTCTCAAAATAATGTTATTAAAATTTCAGCTCATTAATTTATTTTACAATTATTGTGTAACAAATTAATGGCCTGTGTATTTTGTTTTATGTTCCTCTTGACTATTATAAACGAAATTTATTACGTCGTACGCCTCCCTAAAAATAGCACGAGCAAAATTATTAGATAAAACGCGCCTACCCTTGGATATTATGGGGTGCTACGCCCGAAACCTCTTCGTGGTGTACCCTGGGCACGAGCGCCTAATGCCGCCCTAGCCGAGGCCGCGGGTGATCGGACCGGGGAATTGTCCGTCACCCGCGGAGAGGCTAACCGTGCGACAGCGACCGACGTCCCAGGACGTCGAGAGGTGAGGGTACCCGAAAGGGTATTCCGTCGGGCCGACCACTGACGACAAGTCACATCTGCTCCGGTGGTCGGCCCAACAACGAGGTGACGTGGGTACGGGTGGGTTATGGGCCCGCGCGCCGTCCTTTCATCGCCCCGGACGGACTGGACCGCGCGTGCGCTTACCATAGCCCACCCATAAAAAAAAACCCTTGGATATTATAATTATGTTAGTTAGCACTCCTCACGTATGTTGAGAACTTCCAATTTTTTATCTTTTGAAGTAATAATGATGAATCTGAAGTTCGGTAAATTAATATTAGTTGAGGTTAATTCTTAAAAGCGATTGTTCTTATTTTTCTGTTTATTCGTTCAATTTTTATCTGTCAAGAATCACAGGATTAACGACCACGAATAATTACACGGGTTTCAGGGGAAATGTACGTTAGATTGGCAGACGTTTGCTATTTCCAGTTCTCCTATTTGTATCGTTACTTTTATTTCTTGCTGTAATTACTCTCGTTACTCACTGTTCACTGAGAAAGCGTTCTTCATTACTTGCAAGAAAGCAGACACTATGTTGTTTTTAATTATTTCTTGTACAATTCTATTCTCATTTTGAACTTTTTAAAGTTTCAATCGTACTGTATGTTTAAAACTAGCATTATGATGATTAATTTCGAAAAAGGCCTCCATTATTATATGTACAGACAGATCTATAGTTTCTAGTTTCAAAGATTACTTGCCATTTAGTTTTCCTTTTTTTTCTACAGGTGAACTAAAATGTTTCAGTCCAAAACCAACATTTATATATAACATTTATCGATTTCAGTCGTCTTACCCGCGTAGTTCCTGTTTCCGTTGGAATACCGGGATAAAATATAGCCTATGTTACTCCCTGATATTATAGCTTTCCATTGGTGAAAGAATTTTTGAAATCACTTCAGTAGTTTCGGCACCTATTCAATACAAACAAACAGACAAATCTTTCCTCTTTATATTAGTATAGATGATTATTTTTCTTTGTTCTGAATATCTTCAGCCCGTATAAACTTCCTGCTTGGCATGCATGTTCTATACAATGAATATTTTTCTATTATATGTTTGTAAAGTCCTCCGCGACACTAGGATTTATTTCTTAGTGCGAAGTGTTGTTATAAAAAATAGGAACGAGAACTTTTATATCATGCGCGCCAGACAATATAATAAAGGATTTTGTTGCCTTTTATTTCTGTGAATTTATCTGCTCTTAGTCGTGTAGTTTGATATCATGAATTTTGATATATACTTAACAGATGCAATTGAACATAAAAGAAAAAGCTAGCCAATCAAACCTTGCCGTTTTATCTGCTCTCCTTCGATCTGTAACTGGAAAAATTCAGGTTACTCTGATGTCACATATCATTCAATTCACATTCTTCCCATCGCTGGGTTGGAGCGTCCTCCACAATGGGAGAGAATATTTAAGCTTTTCTTCTCATGCTATGTGCATATCATACCCTTAGTCTTCTTTTAAGATATCCACTGGCAAGTGAGGGGGTAGTAAATTGTATTCCTACGTCATCACCACACGGAAGCATCGGTGTCATATATTTTGAGATACAACACAAAGCCTGTCTTATAGCCAATTCTGTATAATGGAACCAAACTACTGAATTATTCTGCACATCATTGCGATTCAGTCGAGTGACGTCCAACTAATTATGCAATGAATATATACCACTATGATTTATGGAAATAGATTATAGTCTGGTACTGATATATTTATGAGATTTAGCTGATGGGCTAAGTTCCTAACTTTTTATGTAATTTGTTGTTAGTTCTTCATGAGTCTGTTAGACTAATTAATGTTTGTTCTAAGTTTGGAGCGAAATGTTTCCCACTATTTATGCAGGGCTATCATCATTAGCCTGCCTTCATCCTATGCTAGGTGGTTTCGGCATATCATGTTATTACCTTCCATAGACTTTTTTTACCTTCCTGCTTGTCGTCATAACTCCATTTACTGCTTATGCATATTCTCATTCCATTTATCCATCCATCAGCCTACAAACGTCCACTGCTGGACATAGGCCTTCCCACGAGAATGCTACTCGGAACGCCCTGCGCCACTTGCATCCAACGACTCCCTGCGACTTTAAAAATGTCCTCAGTCCACCTACTGGGGGTCGTCTAACGGTGCGCCGTCCGGTTCGTGCCACTCAACCACCTTTCTTCCCCAAAAGTTGTCGGTTCAACGAGCAATGTGGCCTGCCCATTGCCATTTCAACGTGCTAATTCTGTAGGCTATGTCGGTTACACCCGCTCTTCTATGGATTTCTGTGTTTCGGTTTTTATCACATAGAGAAATACCGAGCATAGCCCTCTCCATAGCATGTTGAGCGACTTTGAGCTTTTTATGAGGCCGGCATTTAGAGACCACATTTCAGTGCCGTAAGGCATCGCTGGTAACACACACTGGTTATAAACCTTTGTTATCAGACACTGCGGTATATTGGACGATATCCTCATTCACACATCCCTTGTATATATATATATACTAGCAACCCGCCTTCGCTTCGCTTCGGTTTTAGTCGTTTTACCCGCGTAGTTCCCCTTCCCGGGGGAATACCGGGATAAAATATAGCCTAGTTTATGCCCTGATATTGGTGAAAGAACTTTTGAAATCGGTCCAGCCGTTTTGACGATTACCTGAAACAAACAGACACAAAAAATATGAAGTGATTTTTAGGCATGTGTATAGTGCAAATAACCGTGTGAGCATGAAAAAAGGCTCCGATAATAAACGCGTCCGATCGCTGCTAAATCCAAAGTGCTATAAGGAGAACCGCGGTTTGCCGCAAACGCTACATCCCGCAATTTTTAAATCTGTAATAACTTCCAAAATATTCATTTAAATCATATGCTGTAAGGGGCCATATAGATCTATATTAAATCAACAATGTATTTAAGGTATTTAGTTGGATAAGGATTAATACTGTATTGGTTAAAATTGCTTCGAAAATTAGCCATTATGTGTCGTAAAAAGTAAATGACAAAAAAATGTTATTGTGGGATATCCATAAGAGATAGACATATACCATCGCGGAGTTTTCTGTAGACCTTCTCAATGTGTACAATACTTAGTACATTATTTTCATAAATCTCGTAGGGTTCAGCCTGCGTTTGCAATGTAAGCGGAAAAATTTAATTATTTACGACATCACATTAGAAATCTCAAAAATAACAGTACTTCTCCACTATTTAATGGATGTTATTATACATATAAACCTTCCTCTTTAATCACTCTATCTATAAAAAAAACCGCATCAAAATCTGTTGCGTAGTTTTAAAGATTTGAGCATACATAGGGACATGGGGACAGAGAAAGCGACTTTGTTTTATACTATGTAGTGATGATATATATATTCAGGATCTCGGAAACGGCTCCAACGATTTTGTTGAAATTTGGCATACTAGAGGTTTCGGGTCCAAAAAATCGATCTAGCTAGGTTTTATTTATAGAAAATGTTGTTTGGTCCGTGTTTTTAGCAAAACAAACAATGACATTAAATTTTAAAAGAATATGAATTCAAATTTCGTTGTCAACGTCATGAGTTACGATAGCTCAGATGGGAAGTTGACAGGTTCTAATTTTGATTTTGTTGACATTCAAACAGCGTCGGTTTGAATCTCGGTGTTATTATTATTCTCTTTTTGTAATTTTTTATATATTTTTCATTATTTATTTTTTGTTAATATATATCTAAATACATTCGATAAAAAGATTCCGAGCGAAGCTCGGTCAACCAGATATTTTTTTATAAACCTCGTACTGTTTGTGTTTATAGTAGCAGAACGTAAGTCTATTTCTAGCTACAACTTAAGTAACCATATTGATTATTTTGACGTCGTTTAAACTTTGCTATTTTAGCTTACACGCTGACTCTAACGGTTGATAAAATAACCTAGGATATTCCAGTATTTATTTATTTATTAGGGACAAAAACAGTTATATATTACAGTAATAAACTTATTATACTGATATAATTAAAATAACGTATATATAACCAGCACCTCTGTCCACGGCTTAACAAAAAATAGTGGTACAAAAAAAAAAAAAAAAACTACACGGAGCAACACGGACTATTTGCTCCGAAAATGAAACAAAGAAACAAAACTTAAAAAAACCTTAAAGCTAAGATAAAAAAGGAACAATAAAGAAATATTTAGAAAAAATAATAAGTTAATTAAAGTAAAAAAAAAGATAAATAAGGAAACGAAATTTAATAATTATCCCTCAGTGCAAGATTAACTTTTTTTTTAAATTGTAGATGGGATTCAGCAAAAATATCAATAGCTGAGAAGTTTGTGTTATAAGTTTCGATAAGACGGCGTAGAGGCGCCCGCACACCGGCATAGTTTTTTTTTTTTTTTTTTTTTTTTTTTTTATTTATAAGACAACACCATGCACTAAGGAAATAATCCTTGTATTGTTGGGAACTTTACAAACATATAATTAACGGACACAAATTACATCCAGACTCAGAACAACAAGTTGTGGATCACACAAAGTGTTGTCCCGCGTGGGATTCGAACCCTCGACACTGGCGTTATAAGTCGCTATCTTAACCACTACGCCATCTGTGCATTGGTTCTGCACTTAACGGTATGAAACAAACGCGGTGCTCGCGCAGCCCTACGCACTGTTCTAGGTACTATATAACAAAGTTTGCCTGTAAGGTCAATACAATCATAATTATTGTTGCAGAGGCCATGCAATACCATAATGCTCAACAATGTGCGCCTGGATTCTAAGCTTAGAATATCATACTTTCTTAAGAGTTCTGCATACGGTAGTCTATTCTGAAAACATTTATAATGTAATGTGCGTAAAAATTTCTTCTGTACCATTTCTATGTGGTGTGCATATTTAGCATAGAAAGGATTCCAAATTGAAACAGCATATTCAAGTTGTGAGCGTATTAATGTTTTATATAAAAATAATAGAGTAGAAGGTTTTTTAAAATCGATAGAGGATCGCATTACGAAACCATACATCCGGAAGGCTTTACTAATAATATTATTTATGTGTATGTCAAGATGTAGTTCAGAATCTAGCGTAATACCAAAATCGCGTACAAAGCTAACTGATTCTAAAATAACGCCATTTAGGCAATAATTAAAGTTCTGTCGGGTCTTATTTTTAGTAAAAGAGATTGAATTGCATTTGGAAATATTGAGTTGAAGCTTATTGTGCAGGCAGTATTCCGAAAATCTATTCAGATCCTCTTGAAGTAAAAAGCAATCCTGTATACTTTGGCAGGATCTGAAAATTTTAATATCGTCTGCGTACATTAAGAATTTTGAATTAAGAAAACAAGATTTGACACTATTGATAAAGATAATAAACAAAAGAGGGCCTAAAACCGAGCCTTGAGGTACACCAGACTCGACAAAAAAGCAGTCAGACTCAAAACCATTGACCACAATGACTTGAGTTCTCTTGTGGATATAGGATGCAAACCATCTCAGCAAACTGCCTCTAATGCCGTTGAACGCTATCCTGTCCAAAAGTAATTTATGATCTACCCTGTCAAAAGCCTTACGAAGGTCGGTGTATAATACATCTACTTGGATTCTATCGTCCATACTTTGAAATAAATAATTAGTAAAAACCATAAGATTCGTAGTAGTGGATCGGGATTTAAAAAACCCGTGTTGTTCGGGTATAATTAGTCTACGTATAGATGGAAATATGAAGTTGTGTACGAGTCCCTCGAATATTTTGGATAAAACGGAGAGAATGGTAATTGGTCGATAATTTTCAATATTGGCTTTATCACCGCTTTTATGAATGGGAGTGATGAAAGCTTGTTTCCAAGTTCTTGGAAAAATGCCATCGCTTAGACATTTGTTAAATAAAACATATAGCGGTGAGCAAATACTTTTAGCTGTTTGTCTAAAAAAGTTTGGGGGTAAGCTATCGGGCCCAGCACCTTTGGTCACATCGAGAGTTATTAGAGCCTTATATAAGTTATAATCCATTTTGCCTGCCTGTGAATCTTTATATTTTCATCATCATACTGCTTTTATCCTAATTCCTTGGGACCGGTACCTACTCTATTTTCATACTACATACTGCAGAAGTTATTAGCAATAGTTTTATGACTGGCCGGCCAGTCGTAAATAGTCCTTCTCGGGAATGTAATTGATCACCAGACGACATCGACCTATGAGTTCTTACGACAAAAATAAATTGTTGGCAGATATAGAGACGCGGTCGCAGCCTTCTGCGATGCAGTAGTCTCGCGGAAGGAGGCGGCGGAACGCGTGCGCGAGGAGCGTCTCCTCGACGACGCGAGCCGCTCTCGGCGACTGGGGCGGTACAGGCACGATTACCTGCGCCTGAAGCCGCCCTAGCCGAGGCCGCGGGTGATTGGACCAGGGAGTTAGTCCGTCACCCGCCGAGAAGCCGACCGCGCGGGGAAAGACCGACGTCCTCCCCGAGTGGAGACGTCGGTCGATGGGAGGATACTCCTCAAGGAGTATTCCGTCGGGCCGACCACTGACAACCCTGCTCTGGTGGTCGGTCCAACGACGAAAGTGACGTGTCACGGGTGCGTGCTTACGCTCGTCTGTCGCCCCGGACGGATTGGTGCGAGGAGCGTGCCGACCGTAACTCACCCCCCACAAAAAAAAGAAATAGAATATTCTTTCTTTCTTTCTAGATATTGAAAAAAAAGAACGAATTGAAAAGTAAAATTAAAATTACATTTCATTAATTTATACACCGTTACTTCTATATATAAACTCATTTGCAAAAAAAACGGGCGGTTTTGATTTTCATTCATATTTAAAAAGATACAATAACAAAAAGGTTTCAATCGTTTGTACACGTTACTGGCTGGTTTTAAAAATGCTGTGGTATTTAAAAAAGTACGTTCTAAATTCAATTTTTCATTTGATGTTCATTTTTACAGAAAACCCCTTTTTATCCTACATTTTTGGCGCGAAGTTCCAGAAGTTAACATTGACTTTCATAACTTTTATTCAATTTTTATCGATTAATTTCATATCCTTGACTGTCAAAGCTTTATTTAATGCTGTTTGGCTGTATCAAAAATGGTAGATAAAGTGGTAAAAGCTACCAAAATTATCGCGCTGCTTGAAGAGGGTTGCAGCCAATGTTTCGTGGCTAGGAGGCTAAATGTTAGTCGCTCGACAGTCCAAAGGACCTGGCAGCGATATCAGGAGACTGGTTCCGTCGAGAGAAGGCCTGGTTCTGGAAGAAAACCATGTACCCAACCACGGGATGATCGTTTTCTTGTGAGTCGCGCATTGAGAAATCGCAAATCTTCGTATGTGGATCTTAAGAACAACCTCCAAGAAGTAAGAAATGTGCATATTAGTCTATGGACGGTCAGGAGGAGGCTTCTCGCTGCCAATATACGCAGTCACCGCCCGGCCCGCGGCCCCAAATTACTCCGTGAGCACAGAGTTCACAGGCTTAGGTTCGCTAGAAATTGTGAATCATGGACTCAAGACGATTGGAATAGGGTTTTGTTCTCTGATGAAGCCAGGATATCTCTGTTCGGTGAAGATCGACGTCGGCGAGTGCTAAGAAGACAAGGAGAACGCTTTGCAGAGGCATGTTTCGAAGAAATCACACCTTATGGTGGGGGCTCTGTTATGTTTTGGGCAGGAATAAATTCAATGGATCGTACAGAGTTAGTCTTCATTGAAAACGGCTCACTGACTGGGCATCGATACATAACGGAAGTTCTAATTTCTCATGCACAACCCGCATTGGCCGCTCTAGGTGAAGACTCGATTTTTATGGACGACAATGCTCGCGCCCACCGATCCCGCGATGTTAATGCGTATGTGCAAGAGGTCGGCATTCGTCGTTTGGATTGGCCAGCTCGAAGTCCCGACCTCAATCCCATAGAGCATGTCTGGGACGTTCTGAAACGGCGTGTGAGATCAGTACACCCGGCTCCGCAGACCATCAGAGAGCTGAAGAATGTGATTACTGCGGAGTGGGAACGTATTCCGCAAGCAAGTATCCGGGATATACTCGCTAGCATGCCCAGACGAATTCAAGCTGTGATTTTAGCTAGAGGGGGTCACACTCGATACTAAACATTTATCTGCTTTTACTTTATTAAAGAAAAACAAACAAAAAAACTTTTTTATTTTTACTTCATGAGCATATGCACTACTAGCGAATATACACTACTAGCGAGGTTTAGCATTATTTCCCATAAATTGTATCTAAATTTTATGAAATACTGATGAAAACGATTATTTTCTTATTAATTTAGCAAATTGTGTGGATAAAACTACCTATAATTATCAAACAAAGAAATATTAACATTTGAAATGGTTCATTGCTTAGGTGCCCGTTTTTTTTGCAAATGAGTGTATAACGAAGTTAGAAGAAGCGCGGAGGGTATCAAAAAGCTTTATTTAATTAATAATTAATTTATTACACTAATTGGCAGTTTCCTCGGTGTTAGTGGTTTTAAGACGCAGAATTTGCCTGATTAAGTATTTCGACATAGGTGAGACTTGTCAATATATGCCGAAAGGTGCCGTCTATATTGCTGATATGGGTATTTCATAATTTGCGTTTGTTGATAATAATGGCGACAAGGGATTTTGAATTGACATTTTTGCGTAAGTTGATTGGGAAGTACGGTGTCGACTACACAGATGCTAAATTCTTAAACCATATCAAAGTAAACGTAAATACAATTCACCACACCCTATCTTACTCGTGAATGTCGTAAAAGACGATTAAGGGATATAATACGCATATAATAACATCTATGCAAGAAAAGGAAAACTCGGTAACAAACCCTATACTAACCTGTCTGACCAGCATGGTATAGTAATCTTCCATTGTGGAGGAGGCTCGAGCCCAGCAGTGGGACGTATATGAGCCGAAATGAGAAACCTAAAATTTATTTATCTGTATATAATATTAGTATGAATACGATCAGGTCTTAAACTCTACCTAATTTGTCTCTATAAGCTAGCTCTAGCTAAGCAGTACGGAAATATATTTATATATAAGTTAGTTTGTTAGGTGTGGTTTCGAGCGAATAAATACGAATGTTGAGAAATTTTGAAACGTGGAATTAAGTCTGACCAATGCAACCGCATACCGCGAGCTGTTAAACTCTTTCACTACAATGCTAGTTTCAGACACTTAGAATGCGAAAATGTTGGTAAAAGAAAAACGCTCGAGTATGTTTTTATTATTCACCTTTGAAGTTTTTGCTTTGTATTGTTCTTTTGTAGTTTTATTTCTTTGAAGTGTTTTTCTCTCGCGCTTGTATTTTTATCATATTGCTGCAGAATATGTGTATTCTTTGTCGATTTTCTATTGAATTTTCGAAGGATGCTTTACTATATTATATAAATAAATATAAGTATATCCGAAATAAATAAATCGGTTACGGTGGCCCCATTTAATAGGCGCACTGAAGAAGTATGGCGGGTCATTTTAGGCCCAATGCGGTTAGGCTGGATGCTCGCCAGTCAAAAAAAAGGATGTTTGTGAAATTGATATTTATTTAATGGTTTATAGAGTTTATTTTTAAGAGTTTTAAGAGTTCCTATCCTTGGTACTATATGATTATTTTTTGCAACGATATTGTTTGAGTTTTCTTCAATAATTAGGTGATGGATACAAAATCACATCTTAGAAGCGATGTATAAAGGATCTAGATCTTTTTACAGTTATATACTCTGTCGTACTTGAGGTCTTAGTTGGTGTTTTAATAAGTACGTAGAGCAGGTACAATTATTATGATACTTAACAACATAGATCATTTAAATTTGAAAAAATATCTTCAGATAATTCATTTTCATTCGTTCATCATTCATTTCAGCTCATATACGTCTCACTGCTAGGCTTGAGCCTTCTCCACCGCCAGAAGGGAGATTGACCTACTATACCACGCTGGTCAGACGTGTTAGTATTTTTTTTTATGGGTGGGCTATGGTAAGCGCACACGCGGTCCATTTCGTCCGGGGCGACGAAAGGACGGCGCGCGGGACCATAACCCATCCACATAGCCTCGTTGTTGGGCCGACCACCGGAGCAGGGTGACTTGTCGTCAGTGGTCGGCCCGACGGAATACCCTTTCGGGACCCTCACCAGGCGTGTTGGCATAGGGTTTTATTTCGAATTTTCCTTCTCTTGCACAGATGTTATGTGCATATCATATCCCATAGTCGTTTTTTACGACATCCACGGCAAAATAGGGATTGGTGAATTATATTATTATTCCGTCACCACACGGAAATAGATGTTATATCTATATTTAATCCCTTAGTCGTCTTTTACGACACCCACGGGCAAGATAGGGGGGGGTGAATTGTATTCTACTCCGTGATCACACAGTAAGATAATTAAATAGGATAATTTATTTACATTATGTTAGAATAAATACTTTTTAATTATTTTTGTTTTCTTTTATATTTATTTGACAATATGTAAGTGATGCTTATGCAGAATAAATGATTTGAATTGAAATTAAAATTTTGGGGCGAGTCGTTACTTAATACAATTCTAGTTGAAAACTGATAATAAATCGGTGCAATGCATACACATTTCCTATAGATTAAAGATGTAAGGAAACTTTTCTTGTAAAGACAACAATAACGATAAATTGATTACTATACGTAGCTACCACATTAGCTTAATCGCAAAATCTTAACGAACAGATTTCCAATAGAGTTCGCAGGACTAGTCCTGCGTGTAAAAAACTATTTTTGTTCACGAATAATTTTAATATGCTACAATTATTTTGTACCATTTCTAAAACAAAGCTTTCATTTTTAGTAACTGTTATGTAGGTCAAACAAATATTAGAATGGATATTATTAGATCTTAGTCAGTCTTAGAATAAATTAAGGTACTTAACATTACAAAGTAAAAGTATTTAATTTTTTAATGCGTTCAAAATTGCTATCACGAATAGTATTATTAATGTGACCATAATTTTTCATATTCGTGTGGTGACGTAGTAAGAATACAATTCAACACTCCCTATCTTGCCTGTGGATGTCTTAAAAGACGACTTGGGATATAATATGAACATGACATCTGTGCAAGAAAATTAAAACTCGAACTGAAACCCTATACCAACATGTCTGTTGTCGTCTGTCATGGGCGTTCGACGATCGCGGCCCTGCTGCGCCTGAAGGCCGTGGTAGCGGAGGCCGTCACCGGCAGAGGAGTCCTGTTGGCGGTGTCCCTGGACATCGCCAATGCCTTCAACAGTCTGCCATTCAGCTGCATCAGGGAGGGACTGAAGTATCACGGGGTGCCCGTGTACCTCAGGCGGCTGGTGGCAGACTACTTGGAGGGGCGCAGCGTCCTCTACGTTAACCGAGTAGGGGACGTTGTGCGAACGCCCATGACGTGCGGTGTCCCACAGGGGTCGGTTCTGGGTCCGACCCTGTGGAACATCGGCTACGACTGGGCGTTGAGAGGAAGTCTCCCACCCGGGCTGGGCGTAATTTGCTACGCCGACGATACACTCGTCACAGCCCGGGGTGGGACACTAGAGGAGGCGGCACGCCTGGCAACTCTCGGCACCGAGGAGATTGTCAGGCGGATCGAAGCGCTGGGGTTGAGTGTAGCCCTGGAAAAGACGGAGGCCCTTTTGTTCCATGGCCTCCGTACCGCCGGGCCTCCCGCCGGCGCTTCGATCACCGTGAAGTCGGTCACCATCAGCATCCAGGCCCACATGAAGTACTTGGGCCTGGTGCTCGACGGGCATTTTTGGTTCCGGGAGCTTCTCCATCGACTTGTTCCCCGGCTTGTCGGCGCGGCGTCCGCCCTTTCGCGGCTGATGCCGAATGTGGGTGGACCCAGTGCTACGTGCCGACAGCTGTACACGGGAGTGATCCGGTCGATGGCCCTGTATGGCGCACCGGTGTGGGCGGGGTCCCTGACCGTCCGTCTTAGGGCCCTCCTGTGGCGACCACAGAGGGTCATGGCGATCAGGGCCATACGGGGTTACCGCACCGTGGCGACGGAGGCAGCGTGCCTCCTGGCCGGAACTCCCCCGTGGGACCTGGAGGCGGAGATGCTCGCCGACATTTATCGGCGGGTGTCGGAGACGCGCGCCCGCGGCGGTATGGTCTCCTTGCAGGAGATCACCGCCTGGCGGGTCGACGCCCGCCGAGGAGTCATTGCCCGTTGGGCAGTCCGGCTGGAGAGTCCTCGGTACGGTGTCAGGACCGTCGAGGCCTTCCGGCCGGTGCTGATGGAGTGGTTGGAGCGGACGCACGGGGTGACGGTGCTGACGGGGCACGGGTGTTTTGGGAAGTACCTGCACAAGATTGTCAGGAGGGAGAGCACACCGTCCTGCCACTACTGCAGTTGCGACGAGGACACGGCGCAGCACACGCTCGAGGAGTGTACTGCGTGGGAAAGGGAGCGCCGTGAACTCGTCGCGATTATCGGTGCCGACCTGGCGCTGCCGACCATCGCCAGGGAGATGCTCGACAGCGTCAGGAACTGGGACGCGGTCGCCGCCTTCTGTGAGGCCGTAATCTCACGGAAGGAGGTGGCGGATCGTGTGCGAGTAGAGCTCCTATTCGGCGACACGTTCCGCCGCCGGCGACTGGGGCGGCGCAGGCGCGAGTATCTGCGCCTAATGCCGCCCTAGCCGAGGCCGCGGGTGATCGGACCGGGGAATTGTCCATCACCCGCAGAGAGGCTGACCGCGCGATGGCGACCGACTTCCCAGTACGTCGAGACGTGAGGTTACCCGAAAGGGTATTCCGTCGGGCCGACCACTGATGACAAGTCACATCTGCTCCGGTGGTCGGCCCAACAAATAACGAGGTGACGTGGGTACGGGTGGGTTATGGGCCCGCGCGCCGTCCTTTCATCACCCCGGACGGACAGGACCGCGCGTGCGCTTACCATAGCCCACCCAAAAAAAAAAAAAAATACCAACATGTCTGACCAGCATGGTATAGTAGATCAAATTTCCTCCTATTGTGGAGGAGGCCAGAGCCCAACAGTGGGACGTATGTGGGCTGCGAGGATGATGATATTTTTATACGTCAAAACGACACCTTTGGTTCACGTGACGATTCTTTTCGTCTCAGAACGTGACATTTGAAGAAAGAAGGAAAAGGGAAGAGGCTAGAAATAGGGAAATATGAACTGACATGCTAGAAAAGAAAACAAGAATACGTTTCTGAGCAATCTATGGTCTGGACGCACGCTGGTCGTTCAGTCTGCGGTGACGAAAGGGTGCTGCGCTGTCCCATAATCCACCGTATTCTCTTGCCATTTAGGCCGACCACTAGTTCCGAATCCTGGACGTATGTGTTCAACCTGCAAGGACACGTCTGTACGTAAAGAACGGGTCAATTTTGTTACCGTTTTTAGGACAACGTTACAAACAGTCTGAACATAGGTTAACATGACCATACTCCGTTGAGAATGCCACGTCACTATAAGTATATCATAGAATTGTCTCGGTAATACCGATAAAAGCATTTGCAAATAGGTTCTATTGTTCATTATTGTAAGGTATCATGCTAAGTATTCTTGCCCGTGGATGTCGTAAAAGACGACTAAGGGATTTAATATGCATTTAAAATCTATTCAAGAGAAGGAATCTATACCAATAAATAAAATTGGAGTGTCTGTTTGTAATGTCAAAATAATAGGCTTTTTTCATGCTCACACAGTTATTTGCACGACACCTATGCCTAAAATAGCAATTAAAAAATTTTTGTCTGTCTGTCTGTTTGTTCCGGGTAATCTTCAAAACGGCTGGACCGATTTCAAAAATTCTTTCACCAATGGAAAGCTATAATATCAGGGCGTAAACTAGGCTATTTTATCCCGGTATTCCCACGGGAACGGGAACTACGCGGGTAAAACGACTATAACCTATAACCGAAGCGAAGCGAGGGCGGATTGCTAGTCTATATATATAAAAGAAAGTCGTGTTAGTTACACTATTTATAACTCAAGAACGGCTATACAGATTTACCTGAAAATTGGCGGGGAGGTAGCTTAGAACCAGGAGACGGACATAAGATACTTTTTATCCCGTTCGACCTGGTTCCCGTGGGACTTGACATGAAACGTCAAAGAGAATATAAGTCACTATAAAACGTGGTATAACAAAAACGCATCTATCATGTAATAACAAAACTCAAATGACAGCTATAGATAGACCACATTTTCGGAAATTTAGAAAATATATTTACGAAAAAAATTATGGCAGTACGAAGTTCGCCGGGTCGGCTAGTACTTTAAATAAAACCCTATACTGGCACGTCTGGTATGGGCTTTTCTTTCAAGTTTTCCGTCTGTTGCATTGATGCTATATGCATACTTAATCCCTTAGTCGGCTTTTACGACACTCACGGGCAGGAGGGGGAGTGGTGAACTGTGTATTTAACTTATAATTATTTGTAAATTATTATTCAAATTGACTCCATCCCACCTTTAGCTCAATTAGTGTCCAATCACAAAGTAACCCCTCCCACAAGTCATCGTAACTTTATTTAACTCAGCACTTTTGAACTTCTCCGCCAACGTAACCCCCTTACATTTATCTTATTAGCTGTTCTCGCCCCCGTTCTCCATCACTACTCAGCAATATTAACACGATTCTGTTTTGGCACCGAAGTTGATATCTTTACGATCTTGCTATATAAATATATCTAAACTAGCTGTCCCGGCGAACTTCGTACCGCCATAATTTTTTTCGTGAATATATTTTCTATTTTTCCGAAAATATAGTCTGTAATAGAAGAACCATTACAGCTTTGCGGGGAAGATTTAATTGTCTTGGTCGCGGCATTGTTAATGATGATTCAAAGAGAATACAAATTACTCATTATTGGTTTCTGGCAAAATTATTAATTACTAAATTTTCAACCATACTTAACTATACACAAAATTACGTTTAGCTGGCATTTGCGTTTTGTTATTACATATCAAATGCGTTTTTTTTATACTACGTTTCATAGTGACTTGTATTCTCTTTGACATTTTATGTCACGTCACATGGAAAGCGATCGAACGGGCTAAAAGAGTTATTGGCGAAATCTTGTAAACACCATTAAAAAAAACGGGATAAGAAGTATCCTATGTCCGTCTCCTGGTTCTATGCTACCTTTCCGCCAATTTTCAGCCAAATCGGTACAACCGTTCTTGAGTTATAAATAGTGTAATTAACACGACTTTCTTTTAGATATGTATATAGATTAATTACTTTTTACTGATTTTACAGTTACGTGTGTTGACGTAAGAATACAACTCACCACTCCGGGTCTTGCTCGTGGATATCGTAAAAGACGGCTATGGAAAAAAATATTCATATAACAGTCGGACATGAGAACAAAAACTCGAAGCAAAATCATATATATATTAGCAACCCGCCCTCGCTTTGCTTCGGTTTCTGTCGTCTTATCCCCGTAGTTCCCGTTCCCGTGGGAATACCGGGATAAAATATTAAAGCCTAGTTTACTCTCTGATATTATAGCTTTCCATTGATGAAAGAATTTTTTAAATCGGTCCAGCCGTTTTAAAGATTACTCGGAACAAACAGACAGACAAAAAAAATATAAAGTGATTTTTAGGCATATGTATAGTGCAAATAACCGTGTGAGCATGAAAAAGGCCTATCTATTATTTTGACATTACAAACAGACACTCCAATTTCATTTATTGGTATAGCTGTCTGAGCAGCGTGATATAGTAGGTCAAATTCCCTCCCATAATGGAAGAGTCCAACAGTGGGACATATATCTGCTGGGACGCTGAGCCTTGACACGTTAAGATTTGATGTAACTGATTAAATTAGGCGATACATGGCGGCAATTATTATTTTAAAATTAAGAGAGGAAGGGAGACCCACACTTTCCCACAGTTAAACAATATACCGCACGCTTTGAGAAATTAAGAATTGCGGAATAGGATCAGCGTGGAATAAGATATAAGGAAGACTTTCTATATATGTGACAAGCTGCCTTATTTATACGTATCTCAGAAGACAGCTTTTACCTATTATACTAGTTGCAAATAAAATTATTTTACGGATTTTATCGTGTTCATCGTCACGGGTAAACCATGTCCTGTCCTTAATCATGAACCCTGTAAAATGTTCGAAATGTCGTGCAATAAAAAATCAAATACAAACGCGATAAAATCCGTAAAATAGCTTTATTTACAACTAGCAAACTGCCCTCGCTTCACTTCGGTTTCATTCTGTCGCCTTACCCGTATAGGTGCCGTTCCCGTGGGAATACCGGGATAAAATATAGCCTATGTTACTCCCTGATATTATAGCTTTCCATTGGTGAAATAATTTTTGAAATCGGTCCACTAATTTCGGCGCCTATTCAATACAAACAAATCTTTCCTCTTTATAATTTTACTAGCAACTCGTCCTCGCTTCGCTTCGGTTTCCATCGCCTTATCCGCGTAGTTTCCGTTCCTGTGGCAATATATTTTATCCCGATTATCATAGGCTTATAGCCTATGTTACTCCCTGATATTATAGCTTACCATTTGTGAAAGAATTTTTGAAATCGGTCCAGTAGTTTCGGACCCAATACAAACAAACAAATCTTTCTTCTTAATAATATTAGTATAGATGTGTAATACTCCAGTAAACATTAGAAATCTACTCTACTAGTGATTCCTCAATCGTCTTTCACTGTCAAGTAAGGATGACCAAACTGTATTTTTATCTCGTCGTCATGCGACGAACGTTTAATATATTTGTCCTGAATAAATCACACATCCCCAAGCTATCATTCCGTCACAATTAAATCGATAATTCCTCTCGCTTAACGACCGTGAGTAAATAAAGTTGGTACATAAAAACCAAGATGAGTAGATACAATAAAACGTTCGCCATTAAATAGCACTTTGCTAGATAATACGTCGACGTATATATGCCTTTAATAGCTCATGTACAATAAACTTTATAAAAGCGACTGCTTTTTGATAGGGATGTTATGTAGCTTTACCGTATGGTGACGGAGTATATACACAATTCGCCACCACTTCTCTTGCCCGTGGGTGTCGTAAAAGACGATTAAAGGATAATAGAGATGATTATGCATAACACAGTCTATTCGTCGTTCTAAGAGAAACTAGGAACAAAATACTGTACCAACTTGCCTGATATGTAACTATGTCCAAATAAATAAAATACTGTCTTATCTATCGAAAGCTAGATCGATTTATCCTAAAACATTCTGAATAATAAATTTCACGGAAATCGTTGGAGCCGTTGCCGAGATTCCGAGATATATACAAGAATTGCTCATTTAAAAATATTAAAATCTATCGTCAAAGGGCAGAGACGATTTCTTGAAACGAAACATTTATCTCTAAAACTAACCTGCAATATATGTGAGGAACTTTTCCTCACCGGAGCTCTTCCCTTTCCTTATTTAAACTTGAGTGATTTCCGGCTCGTTCCGGACATCCTTTGAGATCGTCTTACTACCTGTATTGTGGTTACTCTTTATCGCAACCTCCGTTCGTGTGACCTTTGCCCATAATGTTCATTCGTCCGTAGCACGAACCCCAGACAGACCTTGACATATTTTTTACAATACACAAAAATATTCTATTACATATCTGATTAGAAAAATATTGTACTAACTGTATAATTTTCTGTTTGGTGACGGAGTAAGAATACAATTCATCACCCTCTCTCCTACTCGTGGGTGTGGTAAAGAAAAACGACTAAGGGAATGTACAGATAATATCTACGCAAAAGAAGAAACATTAGAAATAAAATCCTATACCAACACGCCTGACCAGCCTGGTATACTAGGTCTATTTCCCTCCTGTTATAAAGGAGGCTCGAGCCCAGAAGCAGGATGTAAATGAACTGTAATGATGGTGATGATGAACTGTGTTGGAAGTTTCTTATATCAAAGTTTATTATCATCTCCTATACGTTCCATTGCTGGGCTCGAGTTTCCTTAATAATAGAAGGAAATTGATCTTATATATCCTGTTGATAAAATGCCTTGTTATAGTTTTATTTTAAACTAGCAACCCACCCTCGCTTCGCTTCGGTTTTAGTCGCCTTACCCGCATAGTTCCTGTGAGAATACCGGGATAAAATATAGTCTATGTTACTGTCTGATATTATAGCTATCCATTGGTGAAAGAATTTTTGAAATCGGCGTGAAAGCGTAACAAACAAATAAACAAACAAACTTACTTTCGCATTTATAATATTAGTAAGGATTGGCAAGTGTGGTGATTATGTTGACTACGGAAGTCAAGGGATCATTGCCAGTGCTTTGCCCAATGGTGATAGACTGGCATGGAGGCAGTCTGAGAACAATACCCTACCAAAAAATGCGGGTTATGACTACTGTATTTTTATATGGGCTCTACGCGGATAATATAAAAGTCGTATTTCATCTAAGTTCACAGAACAGAGGGTAATATACCCACTGTTCTTCGCGCTGGTCAGACGACATGGTTTAGGATTTCGTTTCGAGTTTCCAATAATTTACATAGATGTTATATGCATATTATATCCCTTAGTCGTCTTTTACGACACCCACGGGTAAGATATAGTGTGGTGAATTGTATTCTTACACCGTCATCACACGGAGCGTGCTTTATTTCTACTTTGTTCTAACATACTACTTGTGAAAGAATTTTTAAAACCGTTCCAGTAGTTTTTGAGTATAATTCATCTATACAAATAAATAAACTTGAAGTGTGTGTTTATATATTAATATCAAAATAATAGGCGTTTTTTCATGTTCACACGGATTATCATCATTCATCATCATTTCAGCCCATCGTCCACTGCTGGACGTAGGCCTCCCTCATGTTATGCCACGAAGTGCGGTCTTGTGCCGCTTGCATCCAACGACGCCCAGCAACTCGCACCAGGTCCCCTGTTCGTCCTACACTGCGTCGTCCAATACGTGGTCGCCACACATGGATATTTGTACGATACTTGTACCTTTTTCTTGGGTGGGCTATAGTCAGCGCATACGCCGTCCGCTCTGTCTGGGGTGTGACGAAAGGGCGGCACGTGGTCCCACAACCCACCATATCACCTCTCCTTCGCTATTGGGCTGACCATCGGTACCGTGTTCCTTGTCCTCCGTGGCCAGCCCGGACGATACCTGTACGTAAAAATATGTTTAATATTTTTGTCTGTTTCAATGCAGCTGGACTGATATCGATAATATTTTACTACTAAGTAGCTGTTCTTTATAAGGAATATCTTGAGATATATATGATCTAGATAGTCTCATGGGACCAGAAACTACGTGGGTGAACCGCAAAAATTTGCTAGTCATTAATAGAAACACAAATCTTTTCTCTTTACGATGTTAGTGTAGATTAAATAATCTTGTTTTTACTCAGAATTCGGGGTAGAGTGAAACTGCCCATTAGCTAATGCATCCGCGTTGGTTGATTCCATCGTCTTGGTAATACAATCCTAATGTAATGGTGCTCTTAGCCCGTGAGTTTTTAACGGTTATACTGGGGGTGTTATAGAGTGCCATTTCGATTTGTTAGCGAATTAATGAGATCATGTGCGAGTGGGTAGTTTTAGGATAACGTTTTAGGATTAAAATATCGACAGAGATAGAACCTCCACAGAAGCTTTGGAGGTAAATCCACAAATTTTCTATTTTACTCTTATAAGAAGAGTAGATAGTATTAAGCATTATGACAATGCCGTATATCATATACTATCCGTTACACGTATGCCTCCACAAATACATCTTTATAAATACACACTTAGTAACATATCCCCCCTTTCTCTCCGTTCTTATTGGTTTTGGGCATCTCACCCCTCCAAACTGCATCTATGTGAAACGAAGAATGCATATGATTCCCATGAGTATGAGCAAAATAAAAGGTTCACCCGGGCAGAGATCCCGATACCCGGGCAAGCGTAAATTTGTCTCCTAACACAGGGGGTTCGCAGGTACCCTGGCTGGGGGCGCGCTAACGACTAAACAACCCATCAGCCATGCATCCTCTCGCCGCGCGCCAGAACTTAGGACTCTTGGTGATTGTTTTATAGAGGTTTTCTTTCTCGCGGTCCAGGCGGTTAAGTCAAGACCCTCACTCCTGAATCTAGGCCTCAAGACGAGTGTCCCGAAACAAGAATCAGGTTTACGATTTGTCGCGGTTGGCAAATGCCTGCCCAGTCCTCAAACGAATGAGTGACTGGGCCCGTCGAATTTTCGCGTCCAATATCCTCTACAATTAGAGGGCATGGAGCGAATTTGGGGCATCCCACAAACTGGGCTCCCTCTCTGGCCAGATATTTGCCACGAGCGACAATTCCAGAGAGTAGTCCAAGAAATTGTCGCTCGTACACAGGGTAGACCACGCGGAGGTTTCTGGCGGAGTACCCCCAGGAATCAAGCACCAAGAAAAATATTACATTTATGGTTTACAATTTTCCTCTCTATGATTTATATTGCATAGAAAAAGATATCGTAAAACCTTAAAAAGATTTTCTCCACTCACAATTCAATCGGACCGTACTCATATATTCCAATCGGTATTGTTTCCCGTCTAGAACGAGTAACGTATACGCCTCGCATTCATTCGCCTCCGGTCTGAATACAGAGCACTTCGATTTAACCTATTTTCTGCCGAGCCTGTAGATGTGCGCCAATTCATATTGAGTTGCTGCATGCACGTGTTTTGCTTATCTGACGGTCTGCACTATTTAATATTAGGAAATATTTTAAAGTTAGGTATTACAAAAAATTCTTATGCTAAAAATGCCTTGATGAGCTCGAGCCTCCTCTAATATGGGAGGGATATTGACCTACTATACCACACTGTATTCTGTATGGTGACGGAGTAAGAATGCAATGCACCATCCCCTATTTTGCCCGCGGATGTCGCAAAAGACGACTAAGAGATTAAATATGCATGTCTTATCTGTCCAACAAAAGGAAACTCGAAATAGGATCTCCTCCAGACTCAGCAGCACCAGCCTCCCCTTTCTTTCCCGTGGGTGTCGTAAAAGACGACTAAGGGATTATAACATACCTACATACAACATGCACGAAAAAGAAGGAAAACTTGAAATAAAACCTCGTAGGTACCAATCCGTCTAACAAGCATGGTATTAGGAATGTGAAAAAATAATCTATTTTTATAATAATCGATTATTAATCGATTTTTTTGTAATAATCGATTTTTACAATCGATTATCAAAATAATAAAAAATCGATCATTTTATAATCGATTATTTATTTTTAATTAATCGATTATTTTATAATCGATTTATTTTAAAGAACAAAAAATCGATTATTTAAAAAATTGATTATTTTCCCTCCAAGTCGCATCTCTACATGGTATAATAGGTTAATTTCCCTCCCATTGTGGAGCAGGCTCGAGACCAAGCAGTGGGAGGTATATGAGTCTTGATGGTGATTAAAAACATGAAGGATTATCAAGAAAGAATGAATGATAAAGCAAATATGAATAGAATGATTGGAAAGGGGTGATCTCATCCCCAGTCTAAATTATCGATGTACATTGGGACTTGTAGTACTTTACTATAATAAAATGTTTATCTTATAAATGATCATCGTCATCAATTAGACATTGACTGTTGGACATAGGGCATATAATCATCACATCATACCTCACATTAACCATCATTTCTAGGTTCGAACCTACTCCACAATGGGATGCAAATTGATCTATAACGCTACGTTTTTCACACGGATTGGTGTAAAGTTTAATCTCGATTATTTCTTTTCTTGTTATGTTATTATATGCACAACTAGCATCGCTCTGCGGTTTTACCTGCATAGTTCCCCTTTCCGTGGGAATATCGGGATAAATTATAGCCTATATGTTATTCTGATATGTAAGCTGTATTATTGAGAAATTTCATCAAAATCCATTTAGTAGTTTTTGCGTGAAAGAGCAACAACAACATACTCACAAACTTTCGCGTTTATAATATTAGTTGGATGTATCTCTTAGTCAACACATCCACGGGCAAGACAAGGGGACGATTTTTTCTTTTTTTTTATGTGTGGGCTATGGTAAGCGCACGCGCGGTCCAGTCCGTCCGGGGCGATGAAAGGACGGCGCGCGGGCCCATAACCCAACCGTACCCACGTCACCTCGTTGTTGGGCCGACCACCGGAGCAGATGTGACTTGTCGTCAGTGGTCAATGTCAATGTCAGTGGTCAAACGATGAATTGTATTCTAACTCCATCACCACACGGAGAATGCATACTTTAGTATAGCATTTTAAATCGTATGTTCATTCTCTTCAAAATACTGTAATATTCAGAGCAAAAATATAAAATGTACTTAGATAAAATATTAAATGTCATACCACGGAGTAGTTTGTAACTATGCTTTGTTAAGCGTATAGTTTTAGTTAGGCATGAAGCTTTTATATACAAACTTTCGTCTGCTAACGCCAACTTTCACATAGGATACAATATAGTTATAAAATAATTGTATTATTTTATAAGTTATCTTTTTATTTGAAATAAAGAGATAGTATAGTAGATAGGGTTGTTAAATAATTTTTTAAAATTTGAATTATGAATAATGTATATAAGAAAAAATATTTTTTATTGTAAAAAAGCGTGGGGTGCATGTTGTCAATAGTTATAAATATTTTATTGACAGATATGAGTAGAAGGATTATCATTTTGATAATATTTTAAAAAGCACCCCACGCTTTTTTTACAATAAAAAATATTTTTTTCTCTTTTTAGTTGAATTTTCTATAAAATCGTATTGTTTATTTTTTTTAAACTGTTATTTTTAAATATTGAATTGTTATCGGTCCATAATAAGTATGCCAAATTTCGAGTTAATCCGACGTTTTGAAGGGAGTCAAAATCACGTTCAAAGATTCCGTTACATACTAACATACATACGTCTGAAGCTAATAAAAGCGTATCTTATATCTTTAAACGAGCAATTCTTGTATATATGTATATATATTTTCAGGATCTCGGAAACGGCACCAACGATTTTGATGGAACTTGGCATACTAGAGGTTTGGGTCCAAAAAATCGATCTAGCTAGGTTTTATTTATAGAAAATGTTCTTTTGTCGGTGTTTTTAGCATAACAATAAAGGACATTAAATTTTAAAAGAATATGAATTCAAATTTCATTATAAATGTCAAGAGTTACGATAGCTCAGTGGGGAACTCGACCGCTTTTCTTTTAGTAGGTATTGTTTTAGCATTCGAACAGCGTCGGATCGAATCTCGGTGTTATTATTATTCTCTTTCTGTAATTTTTTATATATTATTCATTATTTATTTTTTATTAATATATTTCTATATAAATTCTACAAAAATATTGCGAGCGAAGCTCGGTCAACTTGATATTTAACATTTATATAATAACGATGACTTGTTTGACCTCAGTTCTTCTGTAACCATGTCTGCATACATATTAGGGCGATTTTTTTTTTGACTTCATTTCTGTTTTTTCGGTCCCATCGTGAAAACTCGTTGGAAATACCCAAAAAACAATTCCCTGAAAGTTTGAGGCCTTAATATTAATTTAAGTCCTAGACCAAGGCGTGTGAAGATTTCCCATTGAAAATACACGAAAACTCTGATTTTTTATTTTTAAATTTCTAAAGCTCAGCGGCATTTCATGGGATCACTTTGACCGAAGAATGTTTTTTCTCAGAATTGTACGGGCCACTGAACCTAATTTTTCCATAAAATTCGCGTCTTTTCGCATTTATCTCGTAAATAACAAGAGCTACGGAAAAAATGTAAAGGACAAACTTGTAGGGATTTCAATTTTCTACAAAAAAAGTCCTATGGAGCAAATCGCTAAGATAAATATTAAGCGAGACATTAAGCCTTGAATAGATTTTTCCGTGAAATTTTGGCCGATCATTGATTTAAAATTGTTAATATCTTGTTTTCTTTTTCTGTAATATTATATTTTTTGTTCAATATATTTTTAAGGCTAGTTTTTTGGGTATTTCCAACAAGAATTCACGATGGGACCGAAAAAATAAAAAAAAGTAAAAAAAAAAACACCGTAATAATATTACGGTGTTTTTTTTTACTTTTTTTGGGCACTTTTGTAGAGCGTTCAATTCTGAGAAAAAACATTCTTCGGTCAAAGTGATCCCATGAAATGCCGCTGAGCTTTAGAAATTTAAAAATAAAAAATCAGAGTTTTCGTGTATTTTCAATGGGAAATCTTCACACGCCTTGGTCTAGGACTTAAATTAATATTAAGGCCTCAAACTTTCAGGGAATTGTGTTTTGGGTATTTCCAACGAGTTTTCACGATGGGACCGAAAAAACAGAAATGAAGTCAAAAAAAAAATCGCCCTAATATATATGGGTATTCATATTACATTACATTACGTTATATTCATATGGGTAATACTCGCGTAAACAACAGATATTTTTTAGTAAGTACTTACTTCCGCAGTGATGAAATAAGAATGTAGTTCACCACCTGTCTTACCCGTGGGTGCGGCAAGAGACGACTTAGGGATACAATATGAATATAACATCTATGAAAGAGAAGGAAAACTCGAGATGAAACCCTATACCACGTCTGACCAACGTGGTATAGTAAAATAATTTCACCCCTATTGTGGAGTAGGTTCGAGCCCAGCACTGGGACGTAAATGAGCAGTGACGATAATGTAGATATTTAAAAAAGTACTTGCGGTATCAATATTATTATTACATTTTAAATAAAACTACGGATTTTATCGCGTTTGTATTTGATTTTTGATTACCCGACGTTTCGAACACTTTGCAGCGGTCATAGTCCGCCCGTGGCCGTGAATACAAACGCGATAAAATCCGTAAAGTAGTTTTATTTGAAATGTGTAATACTCGCGTAAACATCAGAAATCAATATTATCTATATCTTCTATACCAATAAATAAAATTGGAGTGTCTGTTTGTAATGTCAAAATAATAGGCTTTTTTCATGCTCACACGGTTATTTGCACGACACCTATGCCTAAAATAGCAATTAAAAAATTTTTGTCTGTCTGTCTGTTTGTTCCGTGTAATCTTCAAAACGGCTGGACCGTTTTAAAAAATTCTTTCACCAATGGAAAGCTTTAATATCAGGGCGTAAACTAGGCTATATTTTATCGCGGTATTCCCACGGGAACGGGAACTACGCGGGTAAAACGACTATAACCTATAACCGAAGCGAAGCGAGGGCGGGTTGCTAGTTATTATATAAATCTTATAATCATCATCATCATCATCGCAGCCCACATACGTCCCACTGTTGGGCTCGGGCCTCCTCCACAATGGGAGGGAATTTGACCTACTATACCATGCTGGTCAGACATGTTGGTATAGGGTTTCATTTCGAGTTTTCCTTCTCTTACACAGATGTTATGTGCACATTATATCCCATAGTCGTCTTATACGACATCCACGGGCAAGACAGGGAGTGGTGAATTGTATTTTTACTCCGTCACCACACGGACATCTTATCAATGACATCTTATCAACGACAATCTTATAAATGTTTTTAATTTTATTTGACTAGCTAAAAATTATGAATAATTTTTCTTTTATTTCCTTTTATATAAGTTTTTCTTCGTTACTTATATTCAAATGAGAGATATTATCAAACATAAATTATTGTTATTTTACGTAAATGTGGTGTTAGGGACGGACGCGCGGTTGTGGTCATCTGACGACCCTCGTTACCGTTCGCATCCTACATAACAAATGGTCATTATAATGATTTAGATATACAGGGAGTACTGTTTATATGTGGATAAATTCACCCACCATCTTCCTTAACTGTGAAAAGGGTACAGTGAGCTTGTAAAACACGACTAAGGGAAACTATATACATATAAAATCTGAACAGAAAAAGTCGAACTAAAACCCTATACCAACCAGTCTAGCCGAGGTCGCGGGTAACCAGACCGAGGAATAGTTCGTCCCCCGCAGAGAGGCTGACCACATGAGGACAAGGGAGGGTACCTGAAACGGTATCCCGTCGAATTGGCCACGGAAGTCAAAGATTCGGTACCATTGGTCGGCCCAATGGCGAAGGGGAGGGCATATAGCTGGTTATGGGGTCGCGCGCTGCCTTCCCTTCATCCCGGACGGGACGAACAGCGTGCATCCGTACTCTAGTCTGCACAAAAAAAACATTATATCGCGGGCTGGTCCGTCCAGGGTAGTACTTTACTCGTAAAAAATCGACGTTTGAGTAGTGGCAATTTGTTACTGCATTTCGTTCGGTTAGTGAGAGAGCTGGAAGCCCAACATTATGAGGGTGTTTGTGTGTGATGTGTTTTGATGATGCCTTTAATATCACCAAAAATCATTGCATGCATTCACACTTCCTTCGCATCACGGCACGCAGCGTCCTAGCAACGGTCCATAGGCGGCAGCGTCACTTACCATCAGGTGTGCTGTTTGTTCGTTTATCACCAACAGCAAAAAATAAAGCTTGCCTTGTTTCTAAATGATTTTTTTTTGGAAAGTGACCGATTAGAATAGGCATTATTAATTAAGTTAAGAAAAGTTTTCTTTGTTTGCAGAAAGTCATGGCGCTTTCAATACTCTTTGAGGGATTTTCAAACTTCCAAAAAGCTTTAAAGGTTTTCCTTTAAACTTCGGATTCGTTTCGGAATAATATCTATTTATCAGTGAAAGGCTAATTCGCAATAAGTATTTGAGAAACTCTTATCCTTGAAATAAATCCATCTATCCGTCGATCTTAAGTCTGTATAAAAGCCTTTACAAGAGGATTAATTCCATAATCGTTACGCTTGGCACGATTGGCAATCGCAGTGGGTGTTATTTCCAGCAGAATAATCTCCTGGTGATTACTTAACCTGTTCTCAGACTCCTACAAGTAGGTAAGGAGTAGCAACATTTTGTGTTTTTAGCCCGTCGCCAGCGACAACTTTTTTTTTTGGGGTGGGCTACGGTCAATTACAACAATACCTAAAGTAATTTCATCATCTCAGCCAATATACGACCCATATAATATACGACTTGGATCGCACAAAGCACTATCAAATGTGGGGATCGGACCCGCGATACACAAAGTAGATCAATACTTAGCTGAGCTGTATGTAGTAAATTTTCATCGTATTTTTCGTTATAATATTAAAAAATAAAATTATAAGATCAATTGAATAAGCAAATCATACCCACGCTTATTAGATTTACATAAATTTCTCAAGATAGCGAAGTGAATTTGTTTTTTTTATGGATTTTATTTTCTACTCAGGCACTTGTGCCTGTACTCCTTCCATGTGTGACGGAATATGAACACAATTCACTACCCCCTTTATTGCCTATGGGTGTCGTAAAGACAACTAAGAGATTATAATATACATACATCTATAAACGTAAGGAAAACTCGAAATAAAACCCTGTACCGTTTGACCAGCGTGGTATAGTCGGTCAATTTCCCTTTCATTGTGGAGGAGGCTCAAGTCCAGCAGTGGGACGTATATGAGCTGTGAGGATTGATGACAAGGGAGTTTGTGTTTAGGACAAAACGCTCTGTCGACTCCTACTTTATTGTCGTCATGAATGTTTTAAAAAAGATGATAAATTAGATCTTGTTTGTCATTGATTTTCTAGCATAATTTATGCCACTTCTGATCTCGTGGTTACAAGTACCATATCTACGTCTAAAAAGTTGTTTTTCTAACAAGGAATTCTCAATAATAAGAAAAAAGAAATAGAAAATATGTATTTGATTTTACATTGGGTTCACAAAAATAAGTAAAACAAAACAGTAAAAACCTAATGATATTAGATTCTATGTGTGGCTGGATTTGTGTATGTAAAAGAGTTGTTTAATTTTAATCCAAGTCAAACTCACAAGCCACCTAAGGCACAGATGGCACTGAAGAGATACTATATGGCAAGTTATAGGATAGCTACCTGCGCCTGACGCCGTCCTAGCCGAGTTCGGGCGGGATGGATTGGGGATTAGTCCGCCACCCGCAGAGAAGTCGACTGCGTGAGAGCGATGCTCCGGTAACACTGACTTGTTGCCAGGGCGTCGAAGGCGGCAGTACACGAAAGGATAACCCGCCGGTACCAGTGGTCGGCCCCATGGGGATGGGGTATGGGGCCGTACTGTCTTTTATCTGTATTTTATCTTCGTCACCACACGGCATTAATCCGTATGTTTCTCTCTTTCCCGCGAGGGTCGTAACATCGATGCAGGAGAAGGAAAATTCGATATAAAATCCCACTTCAACATGTTTAAGCAACGTGCAATTTCTCTCCGTTTGTAGCCGTGAGCCCAACAGTGGGACTTTTGTTCTGAATCCTAAATTCTTAACCCAACATCACACACAATAGAAGAAATTTATTCTACAAATGGAGAGGACATACATGAAATATTCATTGCAGACAGAATTTTCTTTGAAGGGGTAAAACGCATTTAAGTGGAAACTTCTTTTCAAATATCCGTACAAATAAACAGACTTGGGACTTTGCCTTTTTGCTTAGTAGTAAATACAAAATAAGTAGAATGTATCTGTTTGATTTTATCAAGTAGCACTCTGTGAGGAATGAACGAGAGTGGTTCTGTTAAAAGCTTTTAGTAGTTTCAGTAATGGTGATAGAAATGTTGTAAATATCTTTTGTGGAATTTTTATCAATATGCTTGAATTGTACAGATAGTTTTGTTAGTGGCTTCTTGTGTTGAGTGTGGGTTCAATCCTCAATCAGGATAATTCATTTTGTGATCGACAAATGTTTGTACTTATATACTCTATATTGTATACTGTATGGAGGCGTCTTCCGGACTGGCCACGGACATCAAGGAACTGGGTACCAGTGGTCGGCCCTAAGGCGAAGGGAAGGGATACAGTGGGTTATGAGGCCACATTCCGCTCTATTGACACCCCGGACAGAACGAAAACGAAAAGTTAGCGTTAGCCCAAAGTATCTATACCACGCGGACGAAGTTGCGAGCAGAAGCTCTGAATCATTCCGCCTACCCTTTAACAATACACGTACTTCACTGGAGTTTATGATGATAATGATAACGAGGAGTTTTATTAAAAAACCAAGTAGTCAATTTCAGAACAGGAAATGAAGACTGCCCACACATTTGCCACGAAATAATAATATTACCGCGCCATGATAAATTGGAAAGTCTGAACTATATGAATAGAACCTTTTAGCGGTACTATATAACCTTATTATTGCGTGAGTTTGGTTCCACCGACCGCCGGACCGGATCAATCGACCGGATTACGCTTAAAGTAACTTGGATATTGTATCTATATACGGATGTAATGTTGATTCAAGACATTCGAGGTTTCAAAGGGGTGTTATGAGGGTTTTCGGTGTGTAAACTGACAAAGGGTGTGTTAGTTTGTTTAGTTTATAGTTCTTGTTAAATTTGTGGTGTTGAATTTATGTTAAACGCAATTATAAATAGAAAACTCGTGTGGAAACTTATTAATTATAGATAAAGCGTTTTTCTTTCGTTTAATTTTAGCTATTTGTTCGTTTTTCTATTCATTATCATCACAGATTATATACGTCCCAACTGTTGAGCTCGAGCCTCCAGATTAGGAGGGAAATTGACCTTCTATACCATGCTAGTCGGGCGTATTGGTATAGGGTTTTATTTCGAGTCTTGCTTTTCTTGCACAGATGTGTATTATATCCCTTAGTCGTCTTCTACGACATCCACGGGCAAGAAAAGGGGAGGTGATTTGTATTCTTACTTCGTCACCACACAGAAAAATTGCAGATATAGATAAAAATAATTTCTAATTAATACGTTATTTATAAAAAAACATGGACATGTGAAAAATGTTTTAATAATAATTCGATTGTACAGATGGCGTAGTGGTTATGACACGAACTACCGTTGACAGTGCTGTCAGGATTCGAATCCCATGTAAGAAAATACTTTGTGCGATCCTCAAATTGTTGTTTTCAGTTTGGATGAAATCTGTATTCATTACTTATACGTTTTTAAAGTCGCACCGCAATAAAAGGATTATTTCCTTAGTGTAAGATGTTGTCTTGAAAAAGAAAAATAATTGGGCGACACATGGCAAACTTGGCAGTCTTTAAAAATAACGTATTATGATTTTAAACAACCAAAATAAGATACAGTATCTATAGTCCATAAAATATAGGATGATCTCTGTGACAGTTGTCCCTAGTGCTGTCACGCTTACGATAAAGTCCGTAGTTTTTTATCGATAAAACTCTTTATTTTTATAATTGTGATTTTCTATTATAATTAAAATACAATCGATGAAAATATTTTTGAATTTATTTCAAACTAAAACTTTTTTTTGACCGTTTTAATTATTCAAAAGGAGTACAATCAAGGCCTAGGTCACTATTATCGTCATCACTGGAGCGTTCCTGCTAGAACATTTATCACTTTTTGCCAAATAGGGACAGTCGTTAGATCAATCAATCAATTACGACTGTTTTATAAATTAATATGTCTAGTTTATTGACAATAATGCGTACATAATATTATCATCTACTCTGAGACGAAAAGTAGTTTTTTAATGTTTAATTAATTCAATTTATGTATTTTATAATGTAACTATCTGTTTTAATTGAAAAAAATATGTTGAAAGTTTTATATAGGTACTGTATTGGGTTTATTTCTTTTATGAATAATTTAACGAAGATCGGTTATCGATTTACGTATATCGACTGTCCCATCTCTTTTTAATTTTCAGTCCAGTGTGACCTTGTACGTGCGTAAGCGTCATTTATGTATAAAATATTTACTAGGTATTTCGGTACTTACGAGGTACATTTTACGCATGAATATTAATATTTTTATATCTATACCATACCAATAAATAAAATTGGAGTGTCTGTTTGTTATGTCAAAATAATAGACTTTTTTCATGCTCACATGGTTATTTGCACGACACCTATGCCTAAAATACAGATTAAAAAATTTTTGTTTGTCTGTCTGTTTGTTCCGGGTAATCTTCAAAACGGCTGGACCGATTTCAAAAATTCTTTCACCAATGGAAAGTTATAATATCAGGGCGTAAACTAGGCTATATTTTATCCCGGTATTCCCACGGGAACGGGAACTACGCAGGTAAAACGACTAAAACCGAAGCGAAGCGAGGGCGGGTTGCTAGTTTATAATATATTGCAATTCAGTTGTAATAAAACTGGCACGAAAAGAATGAAAATATATTTGATACAAAATGAAATTGTAAACATGTTGCTCGTTCAAACTTTCTTCGTTGGTTTCGTTGACATCTGTCACAGAGATCAAGCTATATTTTATGGACTATAATATATTTGTTTTATATTATTTACTAGCGACCGACCGTCGCTGCGGTTAGGCTGTAGCCGCTTTGCCCCTGCATTTGAATTCTGCAATATCTCCTAAGATATCGAAATAGATATCCCGGACTGGGCAAAATTTTATAGAATTTTTCTGAGAGGAACAAATAGCCTATGTTACTCCTTATTTAGACAGCTACCTGATAGTAAAACATTATTAAAATCGGCGAAGCTCTTTTGAAAATGACCCTTAACAAACAGATGAAATAAAAAAAAAAACTGGTTTTTGGCCAGAGATATCGTACAATTAACTGCGTGAGCCTCAAAAATAACTACTATTTTGGTATTACTAGCAGATACTTCAATTCTATTTATTAGTATAAGATTTATAAATTACTTATTAGCCGCTGATTGACAATATAATGAGAAGACGGTCTTTCGTAACACCGTTTTTGCAGTAGAATACAGCTTCTTCTTATCCGATTTTTACGGCAGCTAAGTGAAAATAAATGGATTTTATTAATTTGTACATTATTGTCGGCGCAGAATGTCTGTATATATTTAAGTAGGAATAGAGCTTATTACAAGATTTATTGATATATATATTTTTATAATAACTAAGATTGAAAAATTTGAATAACCTCCGATACAAACTAAAATAATAAAAACAGGAATTATCAATTAATTGTCATTTAACGATTATAACGTGAAGCACTTAAACCAGTAATCATGTATGATTTAATGGTGTACCAATAAATCATTTTGGAACAGCGCTGATACTCTTACACTGCTGGATTGCTGTTAACCAAACGTAACTAAGAACCACCGCAAGAAAATTGGCCTTCAGAAATAGAATATACCGCATCGAAAACGGTCCATCCGTTTGACAGCTACGATGCTACAAACAAACACACACGCTTAGATAGACATCGACGTCAAACTTATACCACCCCTTTTTTGTGCGGGTTAAAAACTGGACATTTTTATCTTGAACTGGGGATATCGGGACGTACAACTTGAGAATGGAATTGTCCCATTAAGAACGTAACGTAGGTCACGTTATTCTATTATTATAATTTGTCTTTTTCTCGCTCTTATCTGTATATATATCTAAAGATATTTCTTTCCCGTTTTCCATGCCTATCTGTGGACTACAGAAAAACAAATCCGTAAGTAAATTTTGTCTATCAACCTAATCGCCATATCATCATTTTATAATCACAATTTACGATATTTATACATATTAAATGTAGTTTAATTTTTATTAAATTTACGCAACTCTCTTTTATCTGGTTTTAGCTATATAGGGTTTTTTTTAATATTTTATAAATTATATAATTATCATTGTTATAGTGACCATTATTTGATTGTACTGCAGATGGTGTAGTAATTAAGATATTTACCTACCGTGCCAAAGGTTGTGAGTTTGATGCCCACGCAGGAAAATATTTTGTACGAGCTGAATTTTTACAGACTGCTAAGGAAATAATGCTTGTATTGAGCGGGACTTTAGGAGTATATAATTGACGGACATAGATTACGTTGACAAAATAAGATTTAAAACAACAATTTGTGAACCGCAAAAAGTTTTATCCTGTTAGCAATTTTAGTATTGAAATTATCGTGAGACTGATCCATATTATAATATCTAAAACGGCAAAAACACTCACGTGCTGAGATCGATTACGTCGACCCGGGTTTCGAGCATGTCCGATGCTCATCATCAGGGCGAGTGCGCAGCGGCGTCTGCGAGGCCCTGGGTTTCGGACATGCTCGAAACCCGGGTCGACGTAATCGATCTCAGCACGTGAGTGTTTTTGCCGTTTTAGATATTATAGTTTTATCCTGTATGGGCATTGATACCACGACACTGACAAGTTAGGTCGGTGTCAACCACTACGTGCTTTGTGCGGTCAATTATGTGTTTCTATTCTCTCCACAATACAAGAATTATTTAGTTCCTTCATCACGGCCCATATATGACCCACTGTTGGGCTGGAGTCTTTTTCACAATAAGAAGATAATTTACCCATTATAAATGGTTAGTCTATGACCAGCATGGGCTGGTCAGACTGTTGATATAGGATTTTATTTTGAGTTTTCCTTCTCTTACATAGATCGTCGTATTTATGACACCCACGGGCAAGGAAGGGGGTACAGAGTTGTTTACTTACGGATATTATTCATTTATTTCCTTAGTGGAGGGTATTAAAAAAAAGAACAAAAAAAAAGGTTATACATTTTTAGTATTCGTTAATCATTTATTATTCATTAATTCGCTAATCTTATTTGTAGTAGCTGCCGTAGAATACAAAACAAGTCATTGCAAAACAAATTGCTTTTGCTCCCCTACGGGCGTAATTTGATGGCAGCTTTTAATCAGCCCTAAGTTACCAACTAGCAAGTAATGCCATTTAAAAGCGCAAGTCATACTAAAGATATGGTGTAGTATTTAGAATAGATTAGTATGTATTTTTGTTATGTAACAACAATTATATTATAGTATTTTTATAGTTAAATTTGACAACAGCGTTGTGCTGCATAGAAACTATGCAGGGCTGCTTTTGAGCAAACCCCTTTCGTTCGAAATATACATGAAATAATAAGTAAGATTGAAGATTTTGAATAACTCCTGACACAAACTAAAATAATAAAAAAAAGGTTCTCTTCAACAGAAATTATCAATTAATTGTCATTTAACGATTATACTGGCACGCGTGAACCACAATCGAGTAATCATACGCCATTACATTATTTTGAAATAGGGCCGATACTCTTACACTGCTGGACCGATATTAACCAAACATAGCTAAGAACCACCGTAAGGAAACTGGCTTTCAAATGAAAAAAATCGCATTAAAATTGGTCCATCCGTTTGAGAGCTACGAAGCCATAGACAGAAACACACACAGAGACAAACAGATATCGACGTCATTATTATATCATCCCTATTTTTGGGTTGGGGGTTAAAAAATATGATAAAAAAAATGACAGCCCGCTGAGTTTCTTGCCGGATCTTCTCAGCTTGTGGCCGCGTTCCGATCCGGTGGTAGATATTGTATTATATTCAAACGATGTATAAATTTGACAATATGTAAGTGCCCTCAAGGGGCTTATGCAGAACAAATGATTTGATTTGAAAATAAAGAATAGAGAACAAAAAAAGAACTCAAATGATTAACAATAAGAATGATAGTAATATAAATAACATCAATAAATTTAAATGTTTCTGTGTGGTGACGGAGTAAGAATACAATTCACCACCCCCTCTCTTGTCCGTGGATGTCGTAAAAGACAACTAAGGGCTTCAATATGCACATAACATTTATGTAACAGAAAGAAAACTGGAAATTACACCCTATACCAACACGTCTGACCAGCGTGTGACCAATAGATCAATTTCTCTACCATTGTGGTGGAGGCTCAAGCCCAGCAGTGGGACATATAGCTGAAGTGAGAGATTTGAAAGCTATATTTGAAGCTGTTTCGTTTTAATTAAGCACGATTTAGCATGTGTATTCATTATTAATAATGTTTTTTAGATTAAAATTTTATATAGACAAACGAGACTATGGTAGATAAGCAAGCAGTTCATTTGGTGGTAGGTCCGCTCATGGACTTTTGCTGTACTAGGTGGCTGCCTAACGTAAGGCTAAAAGAAGACCATATTTCTTTCATCCAGCTCTTATTCTAATTAGTATCAACGCAGTATGCACTCCTATTCCATCGCATGTATTGCAAAAGTTACCTGATGTGAACGGTCCTTGGGAATGTAATTTATGACCAGATGGAGTTGGGGTGGATGTAAAGCTCTTTTTCTTTTATTTTGGTTCGGTTATGAGCAACGCACACGCTGCCCCTTCGTCTGAGGTGACGAAAGAGGGAAGCGCGGCCCCATAGCCCACCGTATCCCTCCCCTTCGCCATTGGACCGACCACCGGTACCGAGTTCTTTGTCGTCCGCGGTCAGCCCGGCGGGATACCCTTTCGGGTACCCTCCCTCCCTGACACCCCTCCCGGGACATCGGTCGCTCTTACGCGGTCAGCCTCTCTGCGGGTGATGGACTATTCCCCGGTCCAGTCACCTCACTCGGCTAGTGATATAAAACTCTTAGTTGTCTTTTACGACACCCTCAAGCAATTCAAGTGTTGGTAGCATTTGTTTTTTTACGTTATAAAAATATTTTTCTTGTATATTAACAAGACAACGTTTTATTTTATAGTTTCTAACAAAAATGTCATTTTATTTATTATACCTATTGGCTAGTATGTATTGTATTGATCATAAGTATATTAGTTTTATTCACAACAGAACGTGGCCTCTTGTTCAATTTGGCCCTGATATCATATTAATTCAATATCCGTCCTTACTATAAGGGCATTATTTACAATCTATTATTTCACATATAAGAAGGGATTCGATTTATTATATAACGAGAACAACAGTAAAGGAGAATCACCTCTTTCCCAGTAGAAGTTTTTGCGTTATTCCAGGACAAATTAACATACATATAGCGAGACACAAAATATCCAAAATTATCGTAATGTGTTCTATTGATAAATCCAATGCGTATGAGATTTATATATATTCCAATGAATAGGGTAGAAGGTTCCCTTTCTTAATATTTTTCTAAAATATCGTTTAGGTATAGATTTGTTTCTTTACTATTTACTTTACGGTTTACTTTACCCATAGAAAATCAATATCTGAGTTAGCAATTTGTTATTGTTTTTCCAATTTGTTATTGTAATTGCAATTTGTTATTATAAGTACAACTTTGTAAAGGTTTATTTTTTATTTTTTTTATTACAAACAAAACGAGCAAATACTAGACACCTTATGGTAAGTGTTGCTGCCGCTCATGGACCTTTGCTAGGCCGTTGCCCACCATGAAGAACGTGAAGGGAGTAGGAATGAGTGCAATCAGGTCCGGTGATACTAAAGGTATAACTAAAACTCACTACACGCAAACATCCTCAGAAAGTAGGGCTTTGGTGATACCTTTTTTATAACCGAACCATATTGCACGCATTCTCACTCCTTTCACTTTCTTAACGGTAGACAGCGGCCCAGCAAAGGTCTATGAGTAGTATCACTTACAATCAGGTGTGCTGTCTGCGCGTTCACCACCAACAGCATTATTAAAAAATACCAAATGAGTGAAATATATTTATTCATTCATTCATTTCAGCCTATCGCCGTCCACTGCTGGACGTAGGCCTCCCTTATGTTATGCCAAAAGTGAGGTCCTGTGCCGTCTGCATCCAACAACGCCCAGCAACTTTCACTAGGTCGTCGGTCCACTTAGTGGGGGGCGTCCTACACTGCGTCGTCCGATACGTGGTCGCCAGTCGAGAACCTTTCTTCCCCGGCGGTTGTCGGTTCGTCGAGCGATGTGGCCTACCCATTGCCACTTCAGAGTGCTAATTATTCGTGCTATGTTGGTTACACGCGCTTCTCGTGAGCATAGCTCGCTCCATGGCACACTGAGCGAGTTTGGTTATGAGGCATATATTTAGGTACATATATATACCATAAATTTTTCCGTGTGATGACGGAGTAAGAATACAATTCACCACTCCCTATCTTGCCCGTGGATGTCGTAGAAGACGACTATAGGATATAAAATGCACATAATATTTGTGCAAGAGAACGAAAACTCGAAACGAAACCCTATATTAATATGTCTGACCAGCATGGTATAGTAGGTCAAATTCCCTCCCAATGTGGAGGAGGCACGAGCCCAACAGTGGGACGTATATGGGCTGCGATGATGATGATATACCATAAATTTATTAAACTATATTTGGTCTAGTTTTATTTTAATTTTACTTCTTTTATTTTTGTTTTTAGGTATTATCTGCATATTATTTCTTATTCGTCTTTTACGACATCCACGGACGAGAAAGGGGGTGAATTGTATTCTTACTCCATCAACACAGACACACGGAATTTTGCAATCGAAAAAAAAAAAGAATTTTGCTAATCACTCTATATATGACTGACCGTATATAAAAAAAATCTTGGTCTTACTTGGGGGGTTACCATACCGATACTAATTACTTAGGGTCGACGCAATGTGCTTACATATGGATGCTGATAAGCAATAATGTGTCAACCCACAAAAAGTCAAAATCAAAGATTTTGATATATTTTGATAATACGTCACGTATTTAACAATCTAGAAAAGAGTTTAAGGTAACTTGAAAGAGTTAGGTATGAAAAAAATGAATAAATAACATAAAACAAATCGGGAATCATGCATACAATATTTTTCAATAATCCTTCAAGTTTCTTAACGTAGTTTAAATTCGAAATGTGCCATCTATCGTGACGACCAATATGTTATGAGGCTTGACACTGTATTGCTTAAATTACATTCAGTGATTCTATGCAGCACCAAACATGTTTTCTGTTACATTAGATAGACAATTTGTTAAAAAAAATAGTTTAGGTTTCTTGTATTTCTCAAATAATGAAAGTAAAATAAAAAAAAAATTCACATCATAATAATTCTACTTAAAACATTTTACACATTATAACTGATAACATATGTTTATCAATATTAATTTATGTTCCTTGACGTGTATTTATTGTCACTAAATATTAGTGCGGACATTTAATAAAATAGTATTAAGTTCCTTAAGTTCATGTTTCGATTATTTTTGTGTGTTCCATATTTTGTAATAAGCAAAAATCTTATTTTTTTGGATTAATATACTAACTTTTTTAATTTTTATGTTGCCAGTCTATTTTTAATCCATTATTCTTTTTATTAAATAGAGAAAGAATCGGTGTCTATAATTTTATTCAAACAAACTTATTAAGAATTGGTTTGAAATCTTTAAACGCCATTTTCACAAAACAAAGTTTGTGTGGGTTAACATATTATCGCTTATCAGCATCCATGTTACATATTGCAAAAGTTATTGTCAATGGTTTTAGTACAGGTCGCCTGTCGTAGCCTCCTTAGGAATGGTATTGTTAAACTGTATCAGATCGAGTTGGCCAAGGACAATGCAAAGATCTTAGACGTTTTTTACGACATCCACCAGCAATATAAAAATTGGTATGGCATTCGTAGCGCACTTGTCTGTGTGGGGTTGCAGTGAGAATGCAATTCAACACATCCACCACGCCCGTGGGTATCGTAACGACGACTAAAGGATATAATATGCATATAATATCTATACAAGAGATAGAAAACTCACGTTTGAGTATAGTAGGTCTATTTTCATCTTATTGTTGAGGAAGCCTGAGCCCAACAGTGGGATTTATGTGCGCTGAAATGATGATGTAGCGCAGGTAAAAAAATTATTGTGTGGTTTTATGAAACTACGGTTAAAGTGATATAATAGGAACATTAACATTAAACACTGATAGAAATAAACAAATAGCGTGGAGCACTGGCACAAATGAGTAATAGTCTATACAATACAGATACACGGTCATTTGATGCGAACCATAGGCGCCGCCATATTGGCCTCGGCTGCTCTATCGAGCGCTTTTCACTTTCCCCCTACTCCGCGGCCGACCGTCACGCGACATGCAATAGATTGACGAAAAGTCTGAGGCGATGTAATAAAAGTTTCACTTTAAAAAATATAAACTCAAATTGAAAAGCTCCTCCTTTTTTTTGTTGGCGCATCTATACCAATAAATAAAATTGGAGTGTCTGTTTGTAATGTCAAAATAATAGGCTTTTTTCATGCTCACACGGTTATTTGCATGACACCTATGCCTAAAATAGCAATTAAAAATTTTTGTCTGTCTGTCTGTCTGTTTGTTCCGGGTAATCTTCAAAACGGTTGGACCGATTTCAAAAATTCTTTCACCAATGGAAAGCTATAATATCAGGGCGTAAACTAGGCTATATTTTATCCCGGTATTCCCACGGGAACGAGAACTACGCGGGTAAAACGACTATAACCTATAACCGAAGCGAAGCGAGGGCGGGTTGCTAGTAAACAATAAAACCGTTATATCTGCCGTTGTCCTTCAATATGATGGATTTTAGTTGTAGCGAATATGAATCATAATTTATCCATGAATGTTTGCATATAAATTGAATGTTATTTTCACATGGACGAAAACACGAGAGGGACAAAGTCGACCATGAATAAGTAAAACTATAATGGACGTGAATTTTAGTTTCGCACGTACATATATCTCTGTGGATTTAGTCCACTCCAGCACTTTTAGCGACTAAAAGTTTGAATAAGTTATTACAGAGCCCGACCCAAAATGGAGTTTCATTTTGTGAAGTGGTTTCAATATTATTTTTGACGGGCAAATATTATGATTTAGAGTTTAGAATTTTCTCTCGTACCGCATGGTAACGGAGTAATCAACCGTTTGCCTATCTCGTGGACTAAAGATATTTATATTCTCTAGTCGACTTTGCAATATGCAAATATCTATGAAAAAGAAAGAAAACTCGGAATTAAACACTACACCAATTCGCTTGACCATAATACCAATTCGCTTGACCATACGTGGTATAGTTGGTAAATTTACCTTCTATTTTGTAGGAGTCTCGCCCACAGCAGTGGGATGTTATGGGCTGAGATGATGATGATGACATTTCTCTCCTTTTTTGCAATTGGCCCTGGTTTATTGACCTACTATACCACGCTGATTAGAATTATTAGAATTTACATTTCATTTTAAGCCATATACGTCCCCCAGATCGGTTCGAGCCTCTACAATTGGAGGGCGGAAAAAGAAAAAAGAAGTCGCCTTACCCGCGTAGTTCCCGTCGCCGTGGGAATACCGGGATAAAATATAGCCTAAGTTACTCCCTGATATTATAACTTTCCATTGGTGAAAGAATTTTTGAAATCGTTTCGGTGGTTTAAGCGTGACAGCGTAGCAAACAAACTTACTTTCGTATTTTTAATATTAGTAAGGATTATACCCCTTAGTCGTCTTTTACACCATCTACGAGCAAGAGAGGGGGTGGTGAATTGTATTCTTACTCCATCACCACACAGAAAAAATATTGGTATAGAGTTTTATGTCGAGCTTTAGTCCTCGGCTAAAAAACGGTTGGTTATTTGCATTCTTACTCCGTAACCACAGAACCACATTGTCTTTATTTATTTCTTTTAAATTATGTTTTTTATGTGTTAGCCGTAGATGGCTTTAACATCTTAATCCGGACTGTGGGTGAACGCTGAGGGCTCTCAACTTGGGAATTATTGAATTTAATTTTACAAGTACGTTGGCATCTCGTTCGTACGTATGAAAGCTAATTAACTTTTAAAGCCATTAAATAGCGTACACGGTGCCTCAACGCCTACATAATCGGATTTCTACCTTATTAGAGACGTGTAGCCCTTTGAGATTGCTTATTTATGTACTGTATAGGGTAATATGAATACGTATGGCTTGTATTATAATACCTGTATCTATTGTTCTGGTGCTTCCTCAGCCGGTTTTCACGGCTTCCACGTGATAGTAGGGGATGTGTCACATTTTATTCTTCTTTTTTATCGTTTTGGCAGTAAACTACTAATATTAGCCCATTGTTGTGTGCCCACTGTTAATGGTGTTAGGGAATTTTGGTGGATAAAGGATTTATTTGTAAATCATTTTTATATTATACTCATTACACTCCAGCAATACGTCGGCATCACATTACCTAGATACAAAACCATCAAAATTATTTAATATGGCATATTATTTATAGTTATGACATTAGGATATTAAACCACAATCACCAATTGCACCACATGATGCTTTCATGTTCTCGCCAAAAGGCCTATTTTATTTTTACCCAATCACTCCGTGGGGACAATAAAGGCATAGAGACACTAGAAAATGTACATTAAAATATTTGAGATAAATTGTGTGAGCGTTGGAATAATTGAAAAACACATTCCCATGAATCTTGGAATTTTGTCGCTCTTAAGGTATTTATGTGTGTTAATTTGTTTGTGGATTACGGATAAACAATTGGATCGAATTTCTTGAAATTTGTGTAATAGTAATTTATACTCTGCATTGACATATATAAACATTTTAATCATAAAAATTTACATACAAAATTTGCCGCGTCGCGTAATTGCGGATAAAGCTATTTATATCCAAAATGTACCTATATACAAGAAAACCTTCATAAATTCAGCTCCATCTATATTCCACGGGGTGTGCGACTGCTCGTTTCAAACCAATAATAGAAGGGAAATTTATCTACTATACCACGCTGGTCAGACATCTTGGTATAGGGTTTTATTTCGAGTTTGCTTTCTCTTGCATAGCATATTACCCCTTAGTCTTTTTTTTCGACCCCTATGGGTAGAAAAGAGTTCGTGAGTTGTACTCTTACTCCGTCACCACACGGAAAAAACATCATTACATATATTCATATCAGTCATATTTATTGTTTCAGAGCATTTTGGGCGAGTTCAACCGGGAACAGGATGCATTTATCAAGGGTCAAGAAGGGCGCGGCAATGCGGCTGCTATTGCCCCTTGGATCGGAGCACCTAACGAGCCAGCACTCAAAGAAGAGTGCCTCTCGTTGTCTACGGTAATTATTTAAACATATGTTTGTACATATATTAAGTCCAAATTGGTAATTGTAATGTTGATTAATTATTATTATGGCGTATAAATAAATCAGAATAAAAATAATTTCTGAAAACGGGATATCATTAATTTGCCTATTAGCAAATTTTTGCGTTTCACCTGCGTAGGTACCCATGGGATCACATATGTACCATACAGCCCATGTTACTTGTTGATAATGCAGCTTCTCTGCAATAAAAACATTTATTTACACAATGAAACTGGAGAAAAATTCCTAGGTCTACAACGTTTTCCTAAAATTCTAATAGGGCACGAGACGACGACGACGAGCACCGCAAAATTATAATTCAATACGCGTTTTCGGCGAACTGCGTTACCCACTGCTGTTAGGTATAGTAATAGGGATTTTATAATCGGCCCATTTTTAGGTAATCATCATCATCATCAGCTCATATACGTCCCACTGTTGGGCTCGAGCCTCCTTCACCGTAGGAGGGCAATTGCAATTGACCTTACTATACCGTGTTGGTCAGACAGGTTGGTATAGGGTTTTATTTTGAATTTTCCCTTTCTGGCATAGATGTTATATGCGTAGTATATCCCTAAGTCGTCTTTTACGACATCTACGGGCAAGATAAGGGGTGGTAAATTGTATTCTTACTCCGTCACCACACGAATATTATATCACACCTATTATTGGATATTAGTTGCTCGTTGGTGAAGAAGGATTCTCGAGTAGCGGCCACGAATCCAACGACGACGCAGCGAAGGAAGAACCCCCACTACGTGGAGTGACGATTTCCACAAAGTCACAGGAAACCCTTGGATGAAAGTGGCACAGGACTATTCTGAGTGGCCTTCTCGTGGGGAGGCCTCTGTCTGAAGTGGAGGTCTGATCAATTAGATTAGAATCCTTTTGTCGTATGTAGCATGACTTTGCCAACGTACAGCAGCTAGAGAAAGGACAATGGGAATAATGCTAGGAATGCCTGGTTAGGCAGGTGTGTTGACAATCGCAGTGACTGGTGCGAGTTGCCCAGGATGTTCTTACCCTAGTTTTGGCCTATCATTAAAAAGACTATACAAAATATTTAATGTGGCGGGTGTCCGTTATTTTCAGGATCGGCGGAACTTCGTACGCGCCCCACCAGCTGGCGTTGATTTCGACTTTGACTACGACAAGATGTATCCAGTGGCGGTCGCCATTATGTCCGAGGACCCCAACCTTGAGAAGATGCGCTTCGATCTCGTGCCAAAAGTGTAAGTTATACTGTTGGTTTAATTCCAAATTACCTATGTGGCGACGGGATAAAAGTATGTGTTGCCACCCCATGTTTACGCCTGGGACTGAAAAAAAAAAACAGCTTAGGGATCACCAGGACAATGGGCAACAGAACTCTTCTAGAACCTGGCAAACATCCAAATAACTGCGATCGCCAACTTGCATATAAAGCATGGCGATTATTCCATTATAGGAGAGCTTATACCCAGTATTGGACGTTAATAGGCCGCTAGTGATATTTCCAAATATAGCAGAAACTGGAGTGATGATTATATCTAAAGACGGAAAGAAGTACCTTCAGTTCACTTCACTTTTTAGAAGACAAGTGCGTGCAATAGTGCTGCCACTAATTCATTGTTACTTTTAAGAAAAAAAAATGAGTTGGTGTAAGGTTTTATTTCGGATTTTGCTTCTGTTGCATAAATGTTATAGCTAATCATACTCTTTCATCGTCTTCATTTACACCCACAGGCAAAAAAGGTAGTGGTGAATTGTATTCTTACTCCATCACCACATGGAGATATTACATAATTGTTTTCATTTAATTTCAGCATCACGGAGGAGAATTTCTGGCGGAACTATTTCTACCGCCTGTCTCTGATCTGCCAGGCCAATGAGGCGGATGCTGCTGCCAGCCGTCAAGCCAGCGCCGATGACTCCCAGGGTATGCGCCACACCATGCTTTATAGCCGTCATGTACCCTCCATTGACATTACTGACGCTGACTAAATAGGTAGGACACACTGCGTATTTATCATACATTAATACCTTGAACAAAGTTCTATTATAGATTTGTCATATTATCAACTACAATAGAAAAGAATTAGGGGTTGCACTGCTGTGAAATATTGTGTGGTTACTCTAAGGGTACCAATATTAAATCACTTTGTAAGAGTAATAAAAGTGTGTGCATTCGTTCGAATCTAATTACGTTTGAATCTCACAAATGTTCCAAGGTTAAATTTTATAGATTTTAATTAAGTTGATTTGTATCTCTTTTCATGTTTTCGGTATTATTTACTTAGTAATTATTTCCATTTGTCTTATTGTAGTATGACCAGTATTATTTGCATTGTAATTTCTAATGTAGGCTTATTAAAAGTTTAGACTTGCCATTACTTGATCATTTCATCAATAATTTTGGTTTCTTTATTTTCTTCATCCCTTATTATTTCGTTTTTTTTTTTACTTCTCTTCAAATTAGATGATATGTCGACCAGCGAGATTCTGATAAACGCTGAAAAATCATCACAAGAGACTATTGATGATGTCAAGAAACGAATAAAGTCCTTGAAAGTCGATAGAGAAAACGACGACGGTAAGACTTGATTATTTATGAAGACATTTTAAATTACTAACATCTTTACTACAAAAAAAAAACGCAATTTTTCATAATGCGTTAAACATTTTTTTTGTTTTATTATTTATTTCCCAAGATTTCAATCCATATATTCATCTCTATCTTTATACACCTCATTATTTAATTTTATGTTATATTCAATACTTATTACATCATTTTTGATTCTTCTATCGAAAGTCACCAATATTAAAAGGTCAGAACCAACTTTGAGGAATATATCGCATTGCATGCTCTCTGTATGTGTAAATATTTATCCGGCCACACCACTTGTCTATTATATTATATAAATTACTTTCAATAATTGAAAATTATATTCACTATTCACTTATTTTACATTTACTAGTTCAAAACCTTTCTATTTGGGCGAGTATTTCTACAACGTAAGTATCGTGGTTAAATTAAATCATTTATATTCAACGCATCTCATTGAATTCATTAAAATATATAAGTGATATAATTGCGAACTGTACTGTCGCTAAATGCATATATTTTTCCTTTTCCCCTGGAATGCAGCTTAAACTACGCACGGACATCCGATGGGCATCCACGGTCACTATTATTACAACACCATTATACTGTTCTATATATTTATTTATCTGCTAGTATGTTAAAATATATCTATATGTAACACAAATCCAGTATTATTAGTTATTAAACAAAATAATTTTGAGCTTTTGTTAAGAAAAATACATGTTTTATTATTTAGCAGTGCTTTATGTTAAAAAAATATGTTAACATATGGTATATAATGTATAGAACAGTGAAAGGTATTCTATGTATATGATGCTTGCAGAATGTACTGCTATAATGATCCACTCACATGAATTGTTTCATTCTTGATAAAATAATGCCAACAAAGGATTAAGCTAGTGGATACGCACATATATTAGTGGTAGAACACCTATCAACTTAATATCCAAATGTTACCCTTACTTGTGTTTCCTATAACTTATATAATAATACTATTTTTAAAATACCTGTTTATATAAAATATATGCAACTATATATATGTAACTATATATTTCAATATTTCTATTATATTTTTCGTATATATAGACGACTTCTTAGTTTTGGTGTGTTGTTAGAAAGTTTAGGATATGTTATGGCATTATTGTGTCAAGCAAGTTCACTGTTACTCCTATCACATATAATAAATATAATTTTGTGCGTTACTACTTTTAGAAATATATCGCTGTTAGCATCTTTATTTTGACTTTAAAAGATATATCACTATATCATATCTTCATCTTTGTTGTTATCTCGTGTGTCGTATATATTTAAATTAATGTTTATATGACAATATTGCTTCTGTCCTTACTATAAGGACTATAATAACTGTATATATATATATATAACCTACCACGTCTTTGTTTATAAACTCTTGTATGTCACTAATGGCACTTTGGTCTGTATTTCAATAGCTCTTAACATCTACGCGCGTTATTATAAACTCTTATATAATTTTGCTATTGATGTAAAGACCTCCACGATTGAATTGTATACTTATCTATAAAAATAAATAACTCTCACATACATTTTCTCAATAAAACCTATTTTAATGTCTACTAAATGTTATATATGTCTAAGTATTATTGATTAAGGTTACATAGCTGATAATATCACACAGTTCATTAAAATTCGGCTCAGTAGCGTTAGATGTAAGATGTATTTACTGTTCAGGTTTTGACATTGCTACCTTGATGTCGACTTTATTATTTGGGCTTTTATTGATTTTTATTGCTTGTCTGGTGTCTGTCTTGTGTTTTGGTTAGTATATATATACCTATATATTTCTCAAAGTTGGTCGTTACTTATTGTCGTTTATTTTATAGGCGTTAGGATTATTTCCGACGTAGCAATGTTGAAACTTTAATCTTTTGTAAATATACTTGTGTTGTCAGTCTGTCTGAAACTGAATTATGAAAATATCAATCCATTTTGAAAATATTGACTCTGATTGTGATTCATACACCCATTGCGATGGTATCGACAGAATAAAGATATATAAGCTATTAAATTATTTCTAATAGATTTTTAGCAATAGAATATCTCAATAGGTGCATACATTAATATCGTTTATGGTTCAGTAATAGTCAATTATATATTTCATATTATCATCTGTTCTCAAAGTTTTATGAACTAGAAACATAATATACATGTCTGACAACACAATATCCACTTACCATTCACATTTGTTTTGTAATTATTTACAATTAGCTTTAGGTATATGTTAATCAGGAGAATAATCCAATGTTATAAAAGTTGTGTAGATTTAGGTGGATAATCATTTATATGATAGTGTTTCACGTTTGGATCTACAAGTGATTACAGGCCTAGTATAATGTTGCCTGGATTTATTTTACTATTGTCTATCATTAATATTTGCTTTCTTACATCATTTTTGGTAACTTTCAAAAAAGTACCTACAAGACCATAAGGTTGTATCAGGGAACTTTCTGTTAAATTTAATTCTGTAGCATTAATATTATTATTCATTACTAATATATCCTTAACTATATGTAATAATACTTTTGCAATATTAATCTCAATACCTAGCAGTTCGATCCAAAGATTGTGGGCATAAGTTAGTCGTGTTTATAATAGTTAATCAGTGTCCATTTAATCAAGTACTGAAATTAATAAATAATTTAGCTGCCTGTGTATCTTGATGAATATATCCCGTTAGTTTTTCGTTAATTTTGCCAACTTTTATTATCTGATCTTACTCATCTCGGCCTTAAGGATTATTTCTTCACGTAGGGATTTTAATCCTATCATAATGTAATTTCTAGCGACAGTGTATACTTTAAACATGAGAATATTGTTTAGCGAAATTATGAGGTATAGTTAAAAAACAAAGGAAAAATTGGCATTTATAGTTAGTTATTATGAATTGAAATAATTATATTATTCTAAAATAACATTGGTGTTATTATTTCATAAAAATAACTTAGATAACGTAGATACCCTTAGCTAGGTAATATATCAAACGGCCAATATCTATTGAATTAAAGATGTCACATTTATACGTTTATTGAAACTTAGTGTCAGTAATTTCTTTAATTAATATATAATTAAATATATGATAAGGCATAAAAGTCTATATTTTATTCCAAATAAATATAATAAAGAAAATAATTAAAAAATAATAATAGATGGATAAACTTTTAAAATAATCGTACATTTCAAACACGTATAAAGATTGTTCCTGTATTATTAAGTATAAAACAGTGAAATTCTAGCTAACACATAGAATATCACTTTAAAGCCAATTATGGACATTATCATCATTACTTTGCTCTTATCCGAATTAGGGGTTGACGTAATAAGTCCTCTTCTTCTACCCAACCCTATCAGATTTTATCCTCTGTGTTTACTGCCTTTCTATCCATGTCATTCCTCACGTAATTCGTGCGTCTTTTCTTCAGTATTATCCTTCAATATTCATATTCAAAAAGTAATATTGTGAAATATTACTTTCATTCTGTCTGATCACATGTCCATACCACGTTAAGCGTTCAATCTTTAACGTTTTCGTCACTGATGTAAATTTCAAACTTTTTCTTTTACGCTCATTCCTTATCTTATCAATTCTCGTTATGTCGCACATCCATCTCAACATTCCCATTTTTGCTACGCGCAGTTGTCTCTTATCCGTCACTTATCTAGTCCAACACGTTGACCCAAAATACTAAAGGAGATCTTATTAAGGTTTTAGCCAATACCAGTTTTATTCAAAGCCTTTATAGACGATAACTGTGTAAATTAAAAATAATTTGGCTATACATTTTAACGCACTAGAACTAAAATATGACAATGTCCGATTTTCTTAAAATTTTGAAGATATTTAGTGAGCTTGCGTTGTTTAGGTTTTTTTAATTTTATTTGCATACAAGTCTCCATAGGTCGATATCTATTACAGATCATATATTTAGAAAATATATGATGGTAATTTGCATTGATTTCGTAATAATTTGATGTAAAGCTGTTTGGGGACCATCCACAAAGTACGTCACTCATTAATTGGTCGACGAAATGTGATATTGTGTGACAAGAGGTGGAAGGGATCCTAAATAGAGTGACGTCACTTCTCAAAATCTTATACCTCTAAAAGCATTAAAATGCCAATTTTGAGTTGTTGACAGCAAACTCATAAATATTTCCAACTCTATCTCTTCAGCAGCTCATCTCTTTGCCAGCATTTGTGGCACACGCGACGCATTTCGTCGTGATTTTATTATTTATATGTTGTAAATTGCAAAATCTGTGACGTCACACTTGAGAAATACTTCTCTATAGTGTGACGTCTCAAATTTTACAAGTTACGTCTTTGTAACATCAAATGTGACAGACGGGCAGGGATAAAAAAAATCACGAAATGAGCATGACGTACTTTATGGATGAACCCTTATACACAATCTAGAATCAATTATAAACTATATGATCAAAATTTGTAAATCATATGTACATACATGGCAGGCCTTTTTAATTTCTGGTGAGTAATTTGGATGCGGTGTAATATGGTTAAATGAGTATTATGTATTTTGTATATAATTAATATTATATTATAATCTATCCGATATATAAATTATATTAAAATATAGAAATTAATAATTCAATATTAATTCCATTCTTTTTAATAAAAATTTACAGAGCAATGGGAGAAAGAATTAGAGGCTGAATTGAATGAATACGAAGTGGTCGCTGACAAGGCAGGCGATGACAAATGGGAGAAAGAATGTGAAGATTTGCTCGGAGATAATTTAGATCTTAAATAAACTGTAATAGAAATAATTTATGCAGGATTATTTCAAAAGCAGCTCCTTGAATATTTAAAAGACTAAATTGTTTTTACAGTAAATATGATTGACGCGTAATGATTTCTGATGTTTACGCGAGCGATACGTAATATTGAAATAAAACTGTTTTTACGGATTTTATCGCGTTTGTATTTAATTTAAAATTACTCAACGTTTCAAACACTTTCCAGTATTCAATCCTCTGGTAATCATGAACTGTAATGTAATTTTTTTTAAGATTTTCTTTATTTCATGTTCATCTCAGCTCTCCTATACGTCCCACTGCTGGGCTTGAGCCTCCTCTTAAATAGGAGGGAAATTCATCTATTATAACATGCGTGTCACACGAATTGGTATAGGACCTTAGAATAATAACGTGTAGAAGGTAAGTTCGCGCACAAAAGGTGAAGCATTTCAATTGGAGCCTAATGGAGCTTACACCGGAACCGTTCCGTAATGTACAAGTCATTGTACTGCACTTACGTACGCAACTCTTAAAAAGTAAAAAGGTAATTGTGACGGTTTGTGCATTCAAATGGTGTCATAACACATTTGAAAAACTTAAAAAGGTTTTTAACTTTACTTTTAAAAGTAATTCGACGATTTATGTTAATAAAAACAAAATTTGATTTCATAATTTGTATAGTGGTTTGCGTGTGTACGTGTGTAATCGTCTGCGCGCCATTAGTAGTTTTAGATTCATGTTTCGAACTTTCGAAGTATTGACACTATCCTTCCATACGTTATTATTCTAAGTATAGGACTTTATTTCGAGTGTAGATGTTATATGCATATTATATCCCTTAGTCGTCTTTCTCATATAACACAAACTTAAAGTGTAAGATTATCATTATTATCATCATCATCGTCGTCATCGTCGCAGCCCACGTACGTCCCACTGTTGGGCTCGGGCCTCCTCCACAATGGGAGGGAATTTGACCTACTATACCATGCTGGTCAGACATGCTGGTATAGGGTTTCATTTCGAGTTTTCCTTCTCTTGCACAGATGTTATATGTGTAATATTTCTCATAGTCATCTTTTACCACATCCACGGGCAAGATAGGGAGTGGTGAATTGTATTCTTACTGCGTCACCATATGGATATCATCATCATGATCACAGCTCATATATGTCCCATTGCTGGGCTTGAGCCTCCTCCACTACTAGACTACACTATTAGACCGACCGTTCGCCTGGGACCATGATTATCCCGGGACATGACCGCTGTAAAGTGTTCGAAACGTCGGCATAATCAAAAACCTAATACAAATGCGATAAAATCTGTAAAAGTAGATTTAATTAATTAAGTAATTTAATACACATTTGTATTACTCGCGTAAACATCAGAAATCATTATTAGCGTAATTTTGTTTATCAGTATAAATAATTTGTTTTTGTTTAGACTCATCAGTATCGTATTGGACTAGTTATATTAATAAAAAAAAGATTGTGTGGTTTTTTTGAGACCATGGTAAAAGTGAAACTTTTTTCGCATTACAAACAAATAGCGTGGAGCACTGGCACAAATGAGTCACTATACACTACACGGTCAGCTGATGCGAACGCCGCCATATTGGCATTGGCGAACCATAGGCGCCGCCATATTGGTCTCGGCTGCTCTGTCGAGCGTCTTTCACTTTACCCCTACTCTGCGGCCGACCGTCACGCGCGACATGCAATATTTGGACAAAAATGTTTTGAGGCGATGTAATAAAAGTTTCACTTTAATAAAACATCTAGTTTAGTTAAAAATATACTAATGTACTATGCTGATATACTACAAATGTATATTAATATTTATGCATTTTTTGTATTTTGTTATGACTATTGTTCTATTATTTCCGTGTAGGATGATAGTTTTATATATACAATTCCTGTTATTTATTACAAAATAACTGTATAAACAGCATAACTGTAGACATAATTAAAAATATGATAACAACAACATTATATCATAAAAAACGCTACAAAAATCAGAATATCATTTTTCGTTTGTCTTAATAACAATTTATACGTCTTTCTCTTATATATAAAGAGATTTCGTGGACAGAGTTTATGGCATTTAGCGTTGGATACACTTCGTTCACTACTTAGACTTACAACCGCCTGCATAGATGGTGTAATGTTTTTTTGTCGTGGGTTTGAATCTCGCGCAGGAAATTTTTTTGTGTGTTTTATGCCTAAAAGTAATAATTTGTGTCTCTCAATTGCACGTTGACCGTGGTCAATGGTTAGATATAAAATTTTTTGCTTGCAACGGGTTTGGAGCCCTCTGCGCTCAATCACAGGTCAGACAAAGCTAATAAGTCATACACGGCTAACAACTCAATACAGTCAAAAAACCTTGTAGTTACCCGCAGTTGTCGTAAAAATAGTATCATCATCATCATCTTGCTCTTATCCCAATTACTTGGGGTCGACGCAATATGTCATCTGTTTTGACATATTGCAAAAAGTTTCGGCTATGACTTTTATGACCGGCCGCCTGCCTGACGTCAACCCTCCTTGGGAATGTAATCGTTGACCCAAATGGTACCAGATGGAGTTGGTCCGGGTCAATCTAGGGCTCTTAGTCGTCTTTTACGACACCCATGAGCAAAGCAAGGGTTGGCAGTATTCGAAGCCGCAACCACACAGCACTAAAAGGGTCTAATTTAAAATTTCTACGTGTCGTGACGGAGTACAATTCACCTGCTCTACCTTGGCTGTAGCTGTTATAAGAGACGACTAAGGGGTTAACATTTATGAAAGAGAAGGTAAACTCGAAATAAACTCCATATCAACAAATCGGTCCAGCGTGCTGTGCTTGTTCAATATCCCTCCCATTATAGAGGAGGCTCGAGCCCAGCAGTGGGACGTTATGGGCTGAGATGATGATGAATATAAAATTCACCTCGACCTATCAATTATTACAGAAGGTATAGAAAGGTACACCACTATGTATAGACATACATACATATATATTCATTGAATGCGCAAATGTTGGAGCGGCCTCTGGTTGTGAGCAATGAGCTGTGGGGCCGTTTGTTATGGATTCGATCCCCACAAATGTCCATTTTTTATGTGAACGTATATTTTTTTGTACGGACTAGGATTGTTAGCCTCAAATGGCTGTTACACCCTTACGGGGACTAGTGGTGAGCGTTGAGGGCTCTTAACCTAAAATATTTAAGCAACGGGGCCCAAGGGCACCCCCTGTGGGGTACGAACGTCGGCTTGGAGCGTTGCTGAGGGCAATGTGGGAGATCCCACGTTAGATTGATTTGTTTGTGAACCACAAATTTGTGTTCTTCAATTATATGTTTAGGATTTATTCCTTAACGCTAGGTGTTGCCACTAAATTATTGGTATCATTTCACGGTATACTAAATAGAATTCATAAATCATTTGATAGTTTGAAATTCTTTTACGCGTAATAATAAGGGCAGATTTAAATTTAAAAAGCATATAAAAAAGTATAAAATAATAAGTTAATATAAACAGTTATATAAGGGGTTTAGGTGCCCCTAAATTACGGACAATATACAGCTCAACGTGCCGAGCTCAATTAAATTCTTATGATTCATAATATTTTTGAGGCAAATATATATTACCTAATATATATGCAAATTTAAAATATAGTATTAATTATGTCATTTAGAGTTTAAGGCGTGATTTGTCAATACATGTATTAGTGTATTAGATATACATATATGCAATATTAATTTTATGAAAATTAAAAATGGTTTGAGTCGCTTTCAAGCCGTTTAAATTACTGCATTGCTTGCCTAAACGGTCATATTATCCCATGAAAATACCTTTTTACACAACATACTCCTCAATTTTATTTATTTATGTAGATATGATATTATGTCTAACTGCACAGACTTGCCGTGTGCTGACGAAGTAAAAATACAATTTACCACTCCTTATCTTGACTGTGAATGTCGTATAAGATGACTAAGGGATATAATATGCACATAACATCTATGCAAGAGAAAGAAATCTCGAAATGAAACCCTATATCAACATGTCTGACCAGCATGATGTAGTAAGGTCAATTTCCCTTCTATTCTGGAGGAGGTTCGAGTCCAACAGTGGGACGTTTATGAGCTGAAATGTTGATGATGATGATATTAATTATATTTAACTGGACAGATGGGGTAGTGGTTAAGATACTGTCGTGGGTTTGAACGCAGGAGAATACTTTGTGCGTCAAAGTATTGTCCTACGTGGAGTCTGGATGTAATTTGTTTCCGATAATTATATGTTTGTAAAGTACCCCACAGGATTAACAATACTTGCACTAAGGTTTCCTCCTTGCCGGTTTTGATTTTTCTATCGGACCCGGGGCTGGCTAAGAATCACTTGCAGTTACATCTGAATAATTTTCACTATTCATCATCCAGATTTGTCAAGCTGTTTAGTCATATTGAGTGGACAAACAAATATAGGACCCATATAACATAGCACATCCGTGTGGTGACGGAATAAGAATGCAACTCACCCTTTATCTTGCTCGTGGGTATCTATGAAAGAGAAGGTAGATTTGAGACAAAACCAATACGTCTGACCAGCGCGGTATAGTAGGTCAATTTCCCTCCTATATGGAGGAAGCTTGAGCCCAACAGTGGGATGAATGTAAAACAGTAGTAATTGCAAGCAATGCAGATCTTTTTTTTTAAATAAATTTCCTTATTTATATCTTGTTTGCATTTTTTAACGATTACTAGTTATTATTTTTTATTTTATATAAATAGATTTTTTTTGTATATTTACTTGTAAATAAAAGTTAATTAGGAGTAGATACCTATATCTAAAGTAGGGATGTATGCGTGTTTGTCTGTGTGTGTACGCAAACATCATTCCATTGTTATATTTTGCTTTAGTTGCTGGTTTTTTCTATTCAAATTGCATTTTAATTAAAGTAATAAAATATAACTAGTTTTTTTATTGTTGTTCTGACGTCACCCTTTTTGATTATTAAGCAAATTGTTAATTAAGAAGACTGCATAGATGGTGTGTTGGTTAATATACCGGTCAACCGTGCTATAGGTATCGTGGGTTTGAATCCCATTCAGGCCAATCTTTATCCACAAATTGTTGACTCGGATCTGTGTGTACGTTAAGTACAAAAAGTGCGTTAATTATATGTATTTAAATTTTTATATACAGATGTATCAGGTTATGGGGCAACTGGTCAAAAGGGAGCTAGGCAATGGTGGTAGGCACCCATAAAAAAAATTTGGACGAATACTATCAATTCGTTAAGAAATTAGAGACATGTAAAGTTTTCAATTTTGTCATTGCTTTTTCGTGTAAATCTCATTGAAATGTATAAAGTCAATGATATTTAATACGCAACATATTCATACTTTGTTAAATATTCATTAGAAATTGCATTAATCAATGATTACGTTCACATGAGCAAGACAAACTTCGCTTTAAAACAGCTGATCGGCCCATGGCCGTTGACCGCTTGCCGTTGTACCTACATGTCATTGAAGCGTTTGCGCAATTCTAGGTATGAATGAATGCAATTATACTGTCGAAGTTTTACATGCCTACATGTATTCTGTCTGTACATGCCTACATAATACGTAACATTTAAGGCATAGACTCTTAGACACATTTTTTTGAAATCACTATAATTTTTATGTTATATTGTTTTTGTGTAATGTACATTCTAATTACGATCTATGACCGTTAAACTACAACATACTCGAACAGTTGTTCCATAACCTGATACACCCTGTAACCAAGGCTTAGATTTCCTAGGTGCAGGGTGTTAAAAATCTGTGTGGTGACGGATTAATATACTATATTACCACCCCTTCCTACTGGTAATCGTAATTCATCATCATCATCATATAACTATACCATGCTGGTCGGACATGTTGGTATTGGGTTTCATTTCGAGTTTTCCTTCTCTTACACAGATCTTATGTGCATATTATATCCCTTAGTAATCTTTTACGATATCCACGGGCAAGATAGGGAGTGGGGAATTGTATTCTTACTCTGTCACCATACGGAAAAATCATAATTCATTTATCACAAATTCCCCGTGTGGTGATGGAGCATGAATACAATTCACCACTGCAAATCTTACCCGCGGGTGTCGTAAAAATATGTTTTCTTTTCAGAACCAGCTTGGTAAGTCTAATGATGATGTTAAATCAATTTAAATGATGTTTTTCACAATTTTCATTCTTGGTGAAATAGGATCTTCAAAAATACATTAGGAAACACCTTTTCAAGTCAAATCATTTATTCTGCATAAGCTCCTTAAGGGCACTTAAGTACATATTGTCAAGTTTAAACATTGTTTGAACACAATACGATAATCTACTAGCGGATCGGAACGCAGCCACAAGCTGAGAAGATCCGGCAAGAAACTCAGCGGGCTGTCACTTTTTTTAATCTTTTAAATATATATCATTTTATACTTCGTACATCATATAGTATTAGCTCCAGTATGATGTAAAATTTCTTCTTCTTCGAAATTGTATACATGTATAAATTTTCAAATATTAGTACAAAACAAAAAAAAAAGAAAGAAAAAGAAAATATGGCTGGATCAGATCCCACAAGCAGCACCCGATCACGAGTTAACTACTAGAGCAGCCATCACTCCCCTCAACCACATTAGAGGGAAGGGAACGACCCGCCCCACGTAGCTACCGCAAGCAGAACCATTCGGTGAGCATGACCAAACCATAAATAAAGATATAACACGAACTACTACTACTACTATAAGCTATGTACTTATATATAAAAGTTAAGTTGGTTTGTGTATGCTTCAAAAACTCAAAATGTTCTGCATCAATTCAGCTAAAATTTTACCATGATGTACAACATGCTCCAAAGATTGTTTTTATCTATTTTTCACGTTACTAACATAACCCTAACTGCGCCATCGGTCCCCATCTGTCGGAAGCGAGAGGAAGACTCGCCATATTAGGTAACGACAACTGCAGTCGCCTGTAAAACGTTACCTATTCTCGATGACATTGTTTATTAACAAACAAAAAACGTATATTCACTTGCATATTTATTTGCACGATAACTATACCTAAAAATGGTTAAAATTTTTTGTCTGTCTATCTATTCGTTATGGGTAATCTTCAAAACGGTTGAACCGATACTGATAATATTCTACTACCAGGTCTACCAGCCTCACATAAGGAATAACTTAGGCTATATTTTATCCCGGTGTGGCTGGAGCAACTGTGAGAATTTAGTCGATTTTAAAATTATTTCACTAATGAAAAATTGAAAAGTTATTTTAAGCGAGTAACATATTTAAGCTATTTTATCCCTATATTCCTACGGGACCGGGCACAACGCTGGTGAAATCGCGCGAATTTAATGGATTTCAAATTATTTCACGAATGGAAAGCTACATTATCAGTGAATAACATATAGGTAAATGCTATTTCCATCCCGGTATTTGCCCGGGAACAAGAACTAAACCGGGGGGTGTTGACCAATTTTTAAAATTCTTTCACCAATGGAAAGTTACGTTATCGGCGAGTAACACTGGCAATTTTTATCTCGGATATTCCCATGGGATTTCATAAATATATCTTTTTACACCCATGTAACCAACTTATAATATCAGTGAGTAAATAGGCATTTTTTACCTCGGCATTCACATGGGAATGGGGTCTACATGGGTGAAACTGCGGGAGTTTGATCGATATTTTTTTTTTTTCACCAATGGAAAGCTACATTATCAGGGACTAAGAAAAGACATATTTATCAACGTATTTCCACGGGAATCTGAACTACAAGGCTGGAAGTAGGTAATATTCAAATGTGAAAGTTTGTGAAGATATTTGGATGTTTGTTACTCAATCACGCGTAAACTGTTGAGCAGATTTGTATGAAAATGGACACATAGATAGAGTATTTCTTAAATTAAGAAATAGAATACTTTTTATGCCGATAATATTCTTTGCGATAATAGTTCAATATGCAAGTTAATTTTTAAGCGGGCGAAGCCGCTGGCAAAAGCTAGTATACTATAAAACTACTACTATAAAATAAACTACGAACTGTAGTAGGAATATTACAAAAAATCAAAATCAAAATTCGCCAGGCAAAACACGCTAGGCTGTATAATCACAAGAGTAATAATAAAAAATGATGATGATGATACTACGCTGGTCAAGCGGGTTAGTACAGGGTTTTATTTCGAGTTTTCCTTCTCTTGCACATTTGTTATAAGCACAAAATATCCCTTAGTCGCCTTTTGGGTATCGTTCCCACAGGAAAGACAGGCGGTGATGAATTGTATTCTTACTCCGTCACCACGCGGATACCATATAGGTACTAGCAATAATTGCAATGCTTGCAGCAATTATTGCATATTCTACAAGAGCGAAATTGAGGGTACAGCAGAGAGGGGTATTAGTGACAATCCTAATTCTAATTTAGGCCAATATGACTAAGTATTTGTTAGGCTTTTATGCCTTAACTACTCAACCGATTGTCTTGTAATTTTGCATACCCGGTACACTCGTTGTCATAAATACATAAAAGCGTATAGAGTATTTTTTTTAAGTGAAACTTCTTTAGAATCGTGATTTCAAACTCGATGAAACGAAAAAGCGAGTCCATAGAGACACAAACACGTAAAGGTACGGGATTCAACCGGCGAGAGAACGAGATAAAGAATAAAGGAATTAGGATGAAGGATAATGGATTAAGGATAAGGGAGTTTCTGATATGCGTAGGTACTTTGTACATACACTATATTTTTTTTTGATTTAGGAAAATATAGTTTTTTTATCGAGTTATAGAAACCTGATTGACAAGATGTTTATTAAGACCGCAAGCATAGGTGCAAATAATTAAGTATAGATTCAAAATTGTCAAAATTTTTTAAAACTAAGCAATTCAAAAACATGGTAATTGCAGTTTTTTTTTGTTCTTCGTCAATGACAAATTTATTTAATCGCCAAGAAGTAAAACGAAGAAAAAAAATACAAAATTATCATTACATTTATGTTATTTTTTCACACAATAATACATTTATAAAAAAGCAATTTATAGATTAAGAATGATATCAGCGTCTGTCTGTCTGTTTGTTCCGGGTAATCTTCAAAACGGCTGGACCGATTTCAAAAATTCTTTCACCAATGGAAAGCTGTAATATCAAGGAGTAACTTAGGCTATATTTTATCCCAGTATTCCCACGGGAACGGGAACTACGCGGGTAAAACGAATAAAACCGAAGCGAAGCGAGGGCGGGTTGCTAGTTCTACAATAAAATGGTAGAATATAAGTAGGATTCGGGTCGACCACTGATGTCAAGTCACCCTGCTCCGGTTGTCGGCCCAACGGCGAAGGCGACGTGTCGCGGGTGGGTTATGGGTGTGCGTGCTTACGCCCCTCTGTCGCCCCGGACGGAGTGGTGCGAGGAGTGCGCCGGCCGTAACCCACCAAAAAAAAATTAGTATAAGTAGGATTTAAAAGTGGGTACTTTTAATAAAGCCCTTTGCGCTATTTCCACAGGATTTAAACTACATTTTGGAGATCCTCCCCATATAACAATGCCACGACTGCACAGATGGCGTAGTGGTTAAGATACCGACTTACAATGCCAGTGTCGCGGGTTCGAATCCTGCGCGGGACAACACTTTGTGCGATCCACAAATTGTTGTTCTGAGTCTGGATGTAATTTGTGTCCGTTAATTATATGTTTGTAAAGTCCCCCGCAATACAAGGATTAATTTCCTTAGTGCAGGGAGTTGTCTTTAAAAAAAAAATAGAAATATGTACAGATTGATTGACATAGTGCAAAATAGGTTGATCTGAACAATTGTCGGGTTAGAACAGTCGTTTGAAGATAAAAGTCTCCGGTCCCAATTGCATAGGTAGTGTGTCGGTGGTTGATAAGTGTATAAAAATTTATATTAATTCGACGTTTAGAAGTGGATGAAAATCACGTTAAAAGATTCGGTTACAAACAAACCAAGTTAATATAGGCGTGTTAAATAATAACCAGTGGTCACCGTGTGGTCGAAATTCGGCCATAATTTATTTTAATTTTCTGCTACACAATTTTCTTTAATTTTATTTCCCTATGTATAATTGTAAATTGAGTAAGCTGTATTTCACTAATAACTAATATATAAGCACAAATCTCTATTAGACATTGTCATCATAATTATGATTGTTTGACTTTCAGTTCGACCAGAGATTTTAACCGTAAACAAAAGTGTATAAGCGTTGCTACGCAACACACACAAATGTAGTGATAATGTAGCGATTGCGTCGTAGTGTGCGTAATGCTTTTTTTAATGAATTTAATGCATTTCTAATCCATTATTATATGAAATTTCAGTTTTATGCACTTTTCCTCATTATATACTTCAACTGTGCCAAATTTCATACTTGTCCATCCACGTAATTTTCGTAAAAAGGGGTACAAAGTTTTTGCTTCTCGTATTTATATATAGATAATATATAGGTAATATATAGATAAGTAATTTAAACTAAAAATGCGCTTTTTTTTTAGATGGGCTACGGTCAGTGCACCCGCCGCGCGGCTCCGTTCGCGGTGACAGAGGGGCGGGGCGCGGCCCGTAACCCACCCATAGAGCACGTCGCCTTCGTCGTTGGGCCGATCATCGGTGCAGAGTTCCTTGACTTCAGTGGTCGTCCCGATGGAATACTCCGAGGGAGTACCCTCTACCATCGCCGTCCCCCCGGGATGCCGATCGCCGTCGCGAGGCTAACCTCTCCGCGGGTGCCAGACTAAATCCCCGGTCCGGTCACCCGCAGCCTTTGCTAGGGCGCCATCAGGCGCAAAAATGCACTTTAGTGATAAATTGAAATAAAAAGTAAAAAGAAAAATTTTCAATATAGGAAGAAAATAAACGAACAACATTAGTATAATTGTTAAATTAGATACTAAAAAAAAAAGAAAAAAGAAATCGCTGATCCTAAAAATCCTGGTAAAGATAATTGTTTTAAATGTTGAACTGCCGTCGGTCTTCTAGAAGTATGCCAATTTTCAAATCATTTTGAAGGGCGTCAAAATCGTATTCAAATTTCTGTAACATAGGCCCATAGGCACGTACCATTTTAAGTAAAAGAAGGAAAATTCGAAATAAAACCCTATATCAGCCCGTCAAATCAGTATGGTATTAATTTCCCTCCCACTGTCGAGGAGTCTCGAGCCCAGCAGTGTCCCATTGCTGGGCTCGAGTATGAGCTAAGGTTCGACCGAGATCTCGGTCTCGGTCTCGGTCTCGCCATTCTCGGCTACAAATCCAACCGAGAAATTTGTCTCGGTTCTCGGCTAATTATAGCCGAGATTCTCGGTCATGACCGAGATTGTAACTTTGTTCGGATCGATTCAAATTTTACTGCGCAGCGCGAAGTCGACTGGTGTAAATGCGTGAGAGAGCTGAATTGTGAATCAAAATCTCGTGATACGACATGGGGATTTTCAACTAACTTGTCAAACATGGCTGCAACAAATCAATCCAACTTATGGGCAGCTCATGATTCGATAGAGTTGGAAGACTAGCCCATGACCAATGACGAATACAGTTCAAGCCATAGATAATTCACTATAAAATAAGATAGATGTGCAACTGGGGTTTTAAATTTGAAAACTGTGTACATGGTTTGAGAGATGGCGCTATTTTCAATAATAGCGAAACAAAGTATTACTAATCGCTCAATAGATGGCGCTACTTTTAAGGCGACTTCTAGTGGTATTTTAGTGAAATATTTTGTGTGATATAAATTATTTATTTAAATGGAATAAATGTAAGGTCGCTTGACCCTTTGTAACACATAACGCTATTAAGGAAAAAATATCGAAAACAAAAGAAATTACATACAATTAACATACATTATTCCCATAAATAAATAATTACTATTATTTTAAAATATTTAAAGGATTTGCTATGGGGAATAAAACAGTTTTAATATGCAAAGAAACAAAACAATATTTATTTCCTTCCCGTTACATATTAAAATAATATAGCATGATTCACTTGCTCTACACCTTTGGTAGGCAATTATTCGGTAGGGCGTCCGGTGAAATGCGTTGTCAAGGTAGAGGGGGATCTAGCTTCTTCAGTGCTGCTGTTTAAAACTTTCTAAGGCATTTGATAAACAATGTTTGACATACCGATCTACAGTAACACAGCTTTTATCTGATAAGACAATTATTGCGAAATCATCTGTCCTTACAAACAATGAGGCTATCATCTTTTTCGCTCGACTTCTGTCCTTTTTACTTTTATCGGCAAATATTCGAATGGAACGAATTTGAATAAATTCACAAACGAGTCCTGATTTAGATTTCTTGTTAAACACTAATATTAGTTTACGAATTTTGTTCGAATTATCGAACATTGCCGTGTACACGTCAATATTTGCTATGCAATATTTTACTACAATTTTAGTACTTGTACAAATTAAGAGCATCTCTTAACCTAATTATCTACCTTAAATTGCATCGATTTTAAAATTGATGATTCATTCCAAAGCAAAGAATGCGGTGAGTTCTTCTTCAATGCCTATTTATTTACTTTTCACTACATTGATATCTGTGACTATTAAAGAATCGAACTGTTTGTTAAAGAGCAGTAACATATCTATTTTGGCCAATCACTCCATCGTTAAATGTTAAGATCTGAAATTGAAAGAAACCGTGACTATTAGTTACGAGAAAAATAAGATTACTTTTTGTTGTCGTATGGAAAACCCTTAGGTGGTTGATTCCTTCCATTAGGAGTATTGACGTGACCGGGGATTAGTCCGTCACCCGCCGAGAGGCCGACCGCGTGAGGAAAGACCGACGTCCTCCCCAAGGGGGGGACGTCGGTCGATGGGAGGGTACCCCGCGTAGGGGGTATTCCGTCGGGGCGACCACTGACGACAAGTAAACCTGGTCCGGTGGTCGGCCCAATGACGAAGGCGAGGTGGTTTTCGGGTGGGTTGCGGGAGTTGCGTGCTTAAGCCCCTCTGTCGCCCCGGACGGAGTGGTGCGGAGGCGCGCCGACCGCAGCCCACGCACAAAAAAAAAAGGAGTATATTTTATTCTTGATAAAACTTCACGAAATTTAGGTGGTTATTATCAATAATTCAATATTTAAACTTAAAAATTAAATAAATAACGTTAAACATTGAAATTCTTATTCACTTCTTCTTAAGTTACTAGATAAAACGTTTCATGGTTTTGTCTTTGATAATTATGACTATTGACCCATATTTCAAACCAATCAAGGCTTTTTTGGGATAATAGGTTCTTTCCTAAGCTCTAGTTCATTTCTGCACCAAATCTCATAAAAATGGTTAAATGGCATAGATGAAAATACAGAGAGACAGAATTACATTCGCATTTATAATCTTAAAATAATATAATCCTTATTAATATTATAAATGCGTAAGTAAGGATGTTTGTTTGTTTGTTTGTTACGCTTTCACACTTAAACCAACGAACCGATTTCAAAATTCTTTCACCAATGGAAAACTATAATATTAGGGAGTGACATAGGCTATATTTTATCTTGGTGTTCTCACAGGAACAGCAACTACGCCACGGTAAGGCGACTGAAACCGAAGCGAAGCGAGGGTGGGTTGCTGGTATATTATAAATTATTCCCGTGTGATAACGGAGTAAGAATACAATCCACTCCCCCTATTTTACTCGTGGATGTTATAAAAGACGACTAAGGGATATAAGATGCAGATAACGTTTATGCAAGAGGAGGAAAACTCAAAACAAAACCCTTAATCAACACGTCAGATCGACTACTAAGTCGATCTGACGTAGTAGGTCTATTTCCCTCTCATAGTAAAGGAGGTTCAAGCACAGTGGGAGGTATATGGGCTAAGATTATGATTATAAATAGTATAATAATATTATCGTTATTATAAATTATATAATAATGTATAAAAAAAATGAACGTGTGTACAAAGTACGCATAGCAGAAGTGAAACTTCTTTATCCTTTGTCCCTTTGTCCCGTTGTTCCTTTGTTCCTTTATCCCCTTATCACCTTATCCCCCTATCACCTTATCCCTTTATCACTTTATCCCTTTATCATTTAATCCCTTTATCCCCTTATGCCCTTATCATATTATCCCTTTATCCCTTTATCATTTAATCCCTTTATCCCTGTATCCCTTTATCCCCTTACCCCTTATCCCCTTACCACCTTATCCCTTTATCACTTTATCCCTTTATCCCTGTATCTCTTTATCCCCTTACCCCCTCATCCCCTTACCCCCTCATCCCCTTATCACCTTATCCCTTTATCACTTTATCCCTTTATCCCCTTATCACCTTATCTCTTTATCCCTTTACGCCTTACTCCTTTTATCCCTTTATCACTTTATGCCTTTATCACTTTATCCCTTTATGTCCGCTTAAACGACATGCTATCCCTACTCCACTGGAGAAAGAACTCTTTCTTTGAATCGACCATGGTGGGGACGAGGAAAAGATGGCGCGTAATTAAAAAATGTGACGCGTAACCGAAAAATGTGACGGTAAATTTTTTTCCAACGCCGATAAAGAAGTTTCACTTCAATAAGTATTATAAGAGAAGGAACTCGAAACAAAACCCTATACCAACCTGTGTGACCAGCATGGTATAGTAGCATCAATTTTCCTCCTGTTATGAAGGAGGCTCGAGCCCAATAGTGGGACATATGTGTGCTGAAATGATGATGATGAAGTATTATAATAATATATAAGTAAGGTTTAGGCTTGTCTAAAATTCGTTATAACAACCTAACATTGGGACTGAATGTTCTAATGCAACAACTATGTAATTACTCACCTTATTAAATAGAATGTTGTAGAGGAATTATAACGGATGGATATTCATTTATTGTCACATTGCCAGATATTAAGCTACGAACACAAAAAGCACGTGAATAACCCAATACAGTGAAATTGTCGTATTCCACTTCCACACAGTACTAGTATAGTATACATATATACAATTTACCATCACATTCTTACCTACGAATGTCTTATAAGGCAACTAAGGGATTAAATATTACACATATAACATCTATGCCAGAGAAAGGAAACTTGAAATAAAATCAATTCGTCTGACTGACGTGATTCAATTGGTTATTTTCCCTCCTATCAAAGAGGAGGATCGAACCCAACAGTGGGACTATATAAGCTGACATGATGATGGTGAATGATGAAGATGAGAGATGAATAAGAAGGAAAACTTGAAATTAAACCCTTTACCAACACGTCTGACTAGCGTGGTATAGTAGGTTAAGTTCCCTCCCCTAGTGGAGGAGGTCCAACAGTGGGATGTGTATGGGCTGAGAGGATGATGATAAATGATGAAAGTCCATGTTCTAATGTTGCTATTGCTTTCGGTTAGTCATTGATAATGAATAGTAATCGTTTTACGAAAACTGCTAGTTTGCCGGATTTAAAGTTGATATAAGCCATACCTTTAAAGGGGATGCATCCTAAATAGCACCTACAGGCCGATTTTCTTGCCATTATAAAAGTCGTTGTATAACCAAATCGTTGAAGCACAAGAAGGTGTATCGGTTTTGAAATCTATCACAAGGATCGAGAGATGTGTCGGTTCAATTTTTATTTTACACACTTAAAATATATTTTTACAATGTAACAGTACAAAATGTCCGATGACGCTTTGTAATTTTTTTTTATGATAAATGTCAAACATTGCCGTCACAATTTAGTATACAAATTTTTGGTGGAAAAGTCATAATTAATTATTAATTTACAAATAATATAATAGATTTTATGTATATATTTAATTTATAAGAATTTAAAATTATTTATTACATAAGTAAATTTAATTTATTTAAGTATCAGAAATGATTGCAATAATTTATTATTGCTCCATCTACTGGTGTTAATATAAACTACTACGGTCTTTAGTAGTTCAGGTATTTTTCAAAGATGGCAGTAGTTAGTATGCAAAAATTGCTATGAAGGGATGTAGGGAAGTTACATGGCCCCGGTACAAGCTCTGTAATCGAAATAGCGCAGAGATAGAAAGCTTCCTTAGAGAGCCAAGACTGCAAAGAAATGCTAATATTTTTGAGTATTTGTTTTCGTCACTTTATAAGGTGCTTAAGCCTGCGGCAAATAAGTTTTTATCTGCGCCGCCTACTAGCGTAGCAAGTGAACAACTGTTTAGCACAGCTGGACAATTTTATGATGAGACGCGACAAGCTTTGAAGGGGAGAACATGCCGAAAAATTGCTTTTTTATGTTATAATATCCATCCATCCATCAGCCTACAGACATCCACTGCTGGACATAGGCCTCCCCACGAGAATGCCACTCGGAACGGTCCTGCGCCACTTGTATCCAACGGTTCCCTGCGACTTTGTCGTCCTACGCTGCGCCGTCCGATTCGTGGTCGCCCCTCAAGAACCTATCTTCCCCAACGGATGTCGGTTCCCGGCCTGCCCATTGCCATTTCTACGTGCTAATTCTGCGGGCTATGTCGGTTATACCCGTTCTTCTACGGATTGCCGTGTTCCGGATTTTATCACGTAGAGAAATACCGAGCATAGCCTTCTCCATAGCATGCTGAGCGACTTTGAGCTTATTTATGAGGTCGATATTTAGAGACCCCGTTTCAGTGCCGTAAGTCATTGCTGGTAACACACACTGGTTATAAACCTTTGCAGACACTGCGGAATATTGGATGAGAAGATGCTCTTAACTTTCTCGAACGCTGCCCAGCCGAGTTGGATTCGTCGGCTGACCTCTTTCTCGAAATTGGATCTACCTAACTGGACTGCTTGTCCTAGGTAAACATAATGATCCATAACTTCGAGAATTACATTCCCAACTAGAACCGGTACAGGAATGACATGGGCATTAGACATGACTTTCATCTTGTCTATGTTCATTTGTAGACCCACTAGTTGATCTACCCTGCTGAGGTCATTAAGCAAGGTGCCAAGGGTGCCATGGATTCAGCCATGACTACGATATCGTCAGCAAATCGAAGGTGAGTGACGTATTTGCCGTTGATGTTGATGTCGAGTCCGGTTCAGTCCAAGAGCTTGAAGACAACTTCCAGCGCAGTGGTGAACAGTTTCGGAGAAATGACGTCTCCTTGTCTCACACCTTTCTGCAACTGGATCGGTTTGATATTCTTATTCTGAATGCGGACTGACATAGTGGCGTTTCTATACAAACACTTCAGCACTTCGATGTATCGATAGTCAATTTGGCACCGCTGAAGGGACTGCAGCACTGCCCAAGTTTCGACAGAATCAAAGACTTTCTCATAGTCTACAAACGCTAGACACAGAGGCCGAGTATACTCCTTGGTCTTCTGTATAATCTGGCGTAACGTGTGGATGTGGTCTATGGTACTATAACCTCTTCGGAAGCCGGCTTGTTCGGGCTGGAAGTCGTCGAGCTTGCACGCGAGTCGGTTCGTAATGACTCTTGAGAACAATTTGTAGACGTGGCTCAAGAGTGAGATGGCTCTGTAATTCCTTAAGAGCGTTTTATCGCCCTTCTTGAAAAACAGCACCACCACATTCCTGATCCACGACTCTGGAACGTCGCCCCCGAGAATGACAGAATTAAACAACTTCTGTACGGCTTTTAGAACTGGCCTACCGCCTGCCCTCAGGAGTTCTGTGGTAATTCCGTCATCTCCCGGTGCCTTCCCGTTCTTTAATTTTTTCAGAGCCATTCTGATCTCGTACAAGTTGGCGTCCGAGATTTTCTCGGTGCAGTGCCGAGTTAGCTTGGATCTGGGATCTTGGACCAAGCCGGCAACAGGGTTCTGGGATGATCTATACAACTGCCCATAGAGCCTTTCGACCTCTCCCAAGGTCTCACCCTGGGATAAAATAACAATGCCGTCATCGGTCTTCAACTTGGTCATTTGGCTGTGCCCGATAGACAAATCACGTGCGAATACTTTAGAGCCACGGTTCCGGTCTATTGCCTCTTCAATACGCTGCGTTATGCGTATGATATAATATAATGTTATTTAACTTTGATTATTAAAACAGTTAATTTTGTTAAACAATTAGTAGCGTATTAAAAAATTAACAGTATTAAATTTTTTTTTTTACGTTTTGTCTATTCTCGGTCTCGGCTCTCGGTCTCGGCCGAGATATTATTTTATTCTCGGTCTCGGTCTCGGCCGAGAACGAAAAACCCATCTCGGTCGAGCCTTAGTATGAGCTATAATAAAAAAGCACATTTTAGAAAAATACATATTTAAACTTATCTATATTTTGTGATCGGCATCGCAATTATATTCCTGTTTCTAAACACTTCACCGTAACATTACAATTTGATAATAAAAATTTATTATTCATAATTTATTCAATTTGAATATCATTGTTTTAATTTCTCACACAAAATATTTAATTATGTCAACACATTAGGTGACGCTAGTTGACGCGGACGGAATTAGTGGTTAATTTTAATTGTTAGGAATTAGTAGTCAATTTTAAGTGTTAAGAATTAGTAGTCAATTTTAATTGTTAAGAATTAGTAGTCAATTTTAATTGTTAGGAATTAGTAGTTAATATATGGATTACTTTGGGATTTACCAAAGTAATCCCATTTCATCTCGCCTTATATACGTCCCACTGTTGGGGTCGAGCCTTCTCCACAATGGGAGAGTAATTCACCTTACCATGCTGGTCAGACAGGTTGATATAGGGTTCTATTTGGAGTTTTCCTTCTCTTGCATAAATATTATATGCATATTATAACTTTTAGTCGTCATTTACGACACCCACGGGCAAGAGAGGGGGTGGTGATTTGTATTCTTACTCGGTAACCATACTGAAGTACATTTACATAAACGGAATTTATTCTGGAACCAGAATATAAGATTGAAAAATTACCGCTTTACCTTTTAAAGAAACCCAGTCTGTGTTAGGGATGGCTACTTCTATTGCTGTTTACGTATCTCATTGTATACTGTTAGACCGTGGGTCTATTGTTCATCATTTAATTGCACGATAAGTTTTAAAACCAGGGATTAATTTATAGGATTTGTTGAAAAATAAGGTGCGCGAACCGACAGAAAATCTGAGCTATAGTATATAAGATATTTTAATAATAAATTAAATATACTTTAATAAGTTTTTATTCAAATGAAGAAGATGCAACGTGATAAATGTATTTAAACTTTTGCAATATATATTTTTTATTGCTTTTGATGGAAGCGAACAAACAGCACAGCTGGTGGTAAGTGATAATGCGGCACATTGACCTTTGCTCGACCGTTGCCTACCGCATAAACATTGAAGGGAATGTAAATACATGCAATGAAGCGACTAAAGGCATCACCAAAACCAAACACCCTCAGGAAGTTGGGCTGCCGACTCTCGTTCACCGAGCAAAGTGCAGTAATAAATTGCTATTATTCAGACGTTGTTGAAATTAAATGTATTTAGTCAATATAGGCATAACTTAAATGTTCCAAGAATAAAAAATACAATCTAAGTATACCATAAATAAAATTGGAGTGTCTGTTTGTAATGTCAAAATAATAGGCTTTTTTCATGCTCACACGGTTATTTGCACTATACATATGCCTAAATATCACTTTATATTTTTTTTGTCTGTCTGTTCCGGGTAATCTTCAAAACGGCTGGAGTGATTTAAAAAAATCTTTCACCAATGGAAAGCTATAATATCAGGAAGTAAACTAGGCTATATTTTATCCCGGTATTCCCACGGGAACGGGAACTACGCGGGTAAATCGACTATAACCTATACGTCCGGGGCGACGAAAGGACGGCGCGAGAGCCCATAACTCACCCGTACCCACGTCACCTTCGTCGTTGGGCTGACCACCGTCGTTTTCGTCCTTGGGTCGACCACCAGTGCCGAGTTCCTTGTCCTCAGTGGTCGACCCGACGGAATACCCTTTCGGGTACCCTCATGACGTCAAACACCTTAGGGAATTTAATTGTTGACCAGACGGCGTCCGATGGAGTAGGTCTAGATTATGTCGTATTCTACGACACCGCCGAGCAATGTAAGCATTGGTAGTATTCGCAGCTACCATCACACAGCAAAACGAATTATAAACCATTTTTTTTTTATTATCGATGATGGCAAAGGAGCAAGCAGCACACCTGATGGTAAGTGACTGCCGCACATGGACCTTTGCAATACTAGGGATACAACTAGGCCGTTGCCTAACGTAAAGAAAATGCTCTTCTTAAACCTCGTTTAAAGAAGGACATGTCATAGCGCTCGGGGAACACAGTAGCAGGTTATTCATTCCAGAGCTTGCACGCACGTGGGAGAAATGATCGCTGGAAACGTACAGTTGAAGACCATAACGTCTCCAGGTGAAATGGATAAACTCTGCTGCGGTATGGAGTGCTACGTTGGTAAAACGGTGACGGTGGTACCAAGTCAAGCAGTATCTTAGAGTACTCCCCATGAAAGAGCCGATAGAGTACACAGAGTGACCCAAAGTCTCTCCGCCTCTCCAGTGAGTCCAATCTGTCCGTAAGAGCCAACACGTGTACCAGCAAGGTATAATGAGTCAATGACCTTTCCATTATGTGGGAGGCTCGAGCCCAACAGTGGGACTTAAATGGGCTGAGATGATAATTAATGATGATGATTATTATTTATTTATTATTATTATTATAGCACACGACAGACACGAATGTATCGCGTGGAGCTGTGACATCGCAAATTATGCTGTAATTTATGTACAATCAGCGAGTCTGTTTGTCAAATCAAATGATGTATACTTACCGGTAATCATAAATCATTATATTTGTCCTCTGTGGTTAGTTATCATAGGGTTGACGATCAAGTAATCTTGGCAAATGCAAAGGCAGAGTGAGGTGAGAGTGATGTACACCATGCAGCTTCACGGAGTTGGGTACGGCTAGTCCATAATCTGTCAATATCCTTTTTTTAAGATTTTTTAAGAAGAAATATCTGTCGCCTTGCACTTAAAAATACAATTTCATCATTCGTTCATTCATCTTAGCTCATAAGCATCCCACTGCTGAGCGCAAGGCGATACTATTATTGTATCGGCTTGAGCTCAGCAGTGGGATTTTTTTTATATATTCTCCATATATAAAAAATTGTGTTGATAAACCTAATGCAGTGCCATAAAACATAAAATTGATTGAAACGTTTTCAACCAGGCAATTTTGTGAAAGATGCATCTCGCTCTGCATTCATTTTCTTTCTTTCTTTCATTCCTGTCACAGATAAAATAGACGCCATTTTTGAAAAAGTGAAGCAAGATCGACATATCAGTAGTTGCGATGTAACTGAAGATCTTGGAGTTGACTACAAAACAGTTCTGACCCATTTGAAAAAAGCTGGGTATACAAAAAAGCTCTATATTTGGTTGCCACACGAGCTCACTGAAAGAAACCTAATGAACTGATTTGCGATTCTTTATTGAAACGTAATGAAACCGAACCGTTTTTGAAGAGATTGATAACTGGGGATGCGTGCGAAAAAGGACATGGTCAAAGCTTGGTCAGGTTTCACAGACTGTAACAAAAACCGGACTAACTTGTAATAAGGTGATGCTGTGTGTTTGGTGGAATTGGAAGGGTATTGTTCGTTAGGAGCTTTTGCTGATGTTAAACCACACATATTTAGTCACTCAGTAAAAATTAAGATAGCTTTGGCTGGAAGGTGTTAATGCATCCGCCAAATAGTTCGGACCTTGCATCTTCGGATTTTCACCTGTTCAGAATCGCCTACTAGCTTCTTCAGAATTCTATAGACAGTATCAGATTAACGTCAAGAGAGCATTGCCAAAACTATTTGTCATGAGTTTTTTTGATCAGAAGTCCCAAAGTTTCTACAGCAACGGGATAATGTCACTACCTACAAGATGTCAGACAGTTATCGAACAAAATGGCGCATATATATTGTAATTAAATACAAATAACACTTTGAAAAAGAAATGTGTTCAATTTTCATATACAATGCGAAGAAACTTTTTGCCCGACCTCATACGTCTTTTTAAACTTTTTTTTTTGGAATGCCGCATAGAAAAGATGTCTTGGTATAGGGCGTTATTTCAATATTTCCTTCTTTTGCATTGATCTTATATATATATATATATATATATATATATATATATATATATATATATATATATATATATACGAGTATTATATCCTTTAGTCGCCTTTTACGATACTCACAGGCAAGATAGGATGTATGTGTATTGTATTCTTAATCCATCATCACATGGTAAATATAAATATATCTTTATATATAGATTTCTTGTGTACGTCTGTATGTCACTGAAGTCCTCCTAAATGGCTGGACCAATGTTGATAAAATTTTTTGTGTGTGTTAAAAGGGGATTCGAGAATGGTGTAGATTCACAATTGGACCCAGTAGGTGGCGCTGCTGTCGCTTTCAATGAGAATTCCCTTTGTTTTATTTGAATAGAACAACGTCTGTTGGGTCAGCTAGTATATATATTTGTTATTTTAGATACAATTGACAACCCTAAATAACGAATTAGGCGACATTAATGCGTCACAAATATCAGCAAAGTTAGAACAGAAATACATCAGTCAGTCTTTTTCGTAAGTGCTTAGAGGTAATAAACTTTTAACCATTACATTTCACGTTCATGGCTGTACGTATAGTTATTATGGATATCGAACCCAAGACCCTCAGCAAGGAAGGATGCTATTAAGATTACTACGTCATCTGTACAATCAAATTATCTACAATGTTCAAGTAACGGTATTATATTTTCAAGGTATTTGGGTTCAAAAATTCGTGAAGAGACTAATTCAAATTCATACTATACGTGATCAAAAGCCAGCTCTTTAGTTTGCTCAAAAGAGTAGCCATTCAACGTGGTAATACTGACAGTTTCCTGAGCACATTACCGGTAGACAGTGGCGTAATTTTTATGTCCGATTCTTTTATTTCCTACTAGCTGACCCAGCAGACTTCGTACTGCGTCAATCGATAAATAAAAGACCTAAACTTTTGTATAAAATAAACTTAAAAAAAACAAAACGCATTCGTAATTATTAAAAAATTAATGCTCAGTATGAATGAATTTTTATTATTAACAAAATCGTTATTTTTATTTAATGCTGAGCATTTTCATATTTATTCACCTTTTAAACTTTCTCTGGACTTCCACAAATAATTGAAGACCAAAATTAGTCAAATTGGTCCAGCCGTTCTAGAGTTTTAGCGAGACACGAACAGCAATTCATTTTTATATATGTATATATATATATAAATTTTGTAAATATGTTAATTTATTCTTCAACTCTCATTCTTTAAAATGAAAATACATTATATTATTATAAAAAAAAAATCATCATCATCATCATGGTCATAGCTTATATACGTCCCACTGTTGGACTCCGGCTTCCTCGAGTATAGGAGGGAAATTAATCTACTGTACCACGCTGGTCAGACGTGTTGGCTTAGAGTTTTGTTTCGATTCGTTCGTTTCCCTTTTTCATGCATAGATGTTATGTACCCTTAGTCACTTTTTACGATATTTACAGGCAAGGGGCCGATGAATTGTATTCTTACACCGTCGCCACAAAGAAGGTGTATAAAAAAAGTAATGGTTGTTAATAAAAAAGTATCTAACTATATTACTTTTCTCTTTTTTTATTGCAAACGGTGGCAAACGAGCAGACAGTAGACCTGATGGTAGATGTTGCTGCAGTTTATGAACTTTTGCAAGGCCGCTGCCTACCGCGAAGAAAGAAAAGGGCATGTGAATGCGTGCATTGAGGTTCGGTGATACTAAAGTCATCACTAAAACCCATCACACAGAAACACCCTCAGTAAGTTGGGCTTCCGTCTCTCTCGCTCACCACACGAAGCACAGTAACAAATTGCTACTACTCGGACGTTGATTTTCTGCTCAGTGTGGTACTACCCCGGACGGACCGGCTCGCGGCTGTAGACCAACAACTGTCCATAGTGTTGTCTTACCACTGTTTTCCAAGTTCATATTCACCTTAGTGCTTGTAACATACATACTATTCCTTTAAATGAGAGAACTTAACCTATATAATGACGGACAGATGGTTTCGCACGGACAGAGAGGGCTTCAAGTCATACTTCTTTGGCGTAACAAGGTAAAAACTTTCTAAAAAAATAATTCTTCGCGTTATCCTACGTTTTCAGGGTCAGACAGAGAGTCTGGTACAAATCCCTTTGTAGTTCCCGCATGGCAAATGATGAGGCGTTCACCTTTCTCCATTGGCACTGCAGAAGTAGAAGCAGCAGTATCGTCAGTCCAACCTTTTGGTATGGAATGATTGGCATTGAGCCAAGTTTCATCTGTGAAAACGACATTCGACCAGTCTTCTATTTTCTTCGCTTGTCTTAAAAATTCACAGCGAGACAAGGCTATATCACGACGTACCATTAAAATTTTTCTTTTGTCGGATTTCTTATACAAGAACCCGATTTGGTGCAGCACCTTTGACAAAGAAGATTTTTGACCACGAAACAAGCCACAATTTCGTAGAGACGCTACTAATTTTTTCAAAGTAGGAATCTCTTTGCTTGTGTAATAATTGTATATATGACGACGAATAGCATCAGTATCAAAACTGTCAATTGCTGTCACTTTACGGGGCTGACGTTTTTTCTTAGGCGTAGATAGCTTGTTCTGTTCAATACCACTACTACCATAGGCTTCTTTAGTGATTTTCGCCACCGTTGGAGCACTAATACCTAATGCTGCTGCAACACGGTCTCTAACTTGGGTTACTGGTATAAGGAATCCGGCATTGCGGCTTTCCTTTTCAAAAAATTCACGAAGCCGCAGCACTAACTCTCTGGATTGTCCTTTAAGCACCATACCTTTCGGCATTTTGCAAGTAAAATCTTACTGGGAGGAACGATACGCTCAACTCAATCAAAGTAAGAACAGTGAAATCAATACGGTGGAATATAAATACTCAACACAGCGTATGAAAAATATGAAAGAGCACTCAGCGAACAGAAATGTAACTAGCACGGGAGTCTTGTTGCGAGTGACAGACAACACAACAAAATGGCGTCGCCGGCGCGCCGTTCAGTGTTGCCAATTCGGCTTAAAAAAAAAGGGGTAGGCTGGATGAGAAAATTAGTGATTTACTACCGCAGACGAGGGCGCCATTGTCTCTAAGTAAAGTTTGGAGCAGCGGACCCCGCTTAATGGAAAAATGCTTCATAAAGTAGTTATTTTTTATTTTGCAAAGTACAAAGTAAAATATTTTGGGAGGACTGAATTAGTGGGTATGCAAAAATTAATGTGCCCAAATAACAAATATATTTACAGAAGTGAAGTTTTAAATAATATGAAATATGTATTTAAGCAAAAATAAAATATCCGTGTTAAATCGATTAAAAGTTCTTCCTGACTAAAGTCGATTATTACAAAACATAGTAGGTATCCGTAATACATTGGTACAACACTAATTGATCAGAATTCGACCTGCCAAAAGTAAAATAAATGGTTGGAACGAGTATAAGTGATACAATACGCATATAACATTTATGCAAGAGAAGGGAAACTCGAAACATAACCCTATATTCACCTGTCTGACCAGTATGATATAGTAAGGTCAATCTCCCTGCTATTGTGGAGAAGGCTCGAGCCCAAGGGACGTATATGAACTGAAATGATGAGGATCCTATGTACAAACATAACAAATATCAACTAGCTACAAATCTAGTTGATATTTGTCACGGTGAAGGTTGTTTGGAAAAAAGAGTACCTACATACATTTTAAACAAAACTACTTTACGGATTTTATCGCGTTCTGGACTGTCCGCCCGTGACCACGAACGCTGCAAAGTATTCGAAACGTCGGGCAATCAAAAATCAAATACATACGCGATAAAATTCGTAAAGTAGTTTTATTTAAAATATTGTAATACTCGCGTAAACATCAAAAATCATTAGAGTACGTAGATATTGCATCGATCCTAAGTATGCATTGAGAATACAATATTGTACAATACTTTCTCTTCCTATGAATAGCGAATCAAATAACTCAAAGGGACAAGCAAATACTGCCAGTAAATAAATTTATCTATCCATCCACAGCATGAAGAGGATGGAGGAACGTCGAGAGGAGAGGGTACCTCGCGACCGGTGTATTCCGTCGGGCCGACCGCTGAAGAAAAGTTACCCTGCACCGGTGATCGGCGCAATGACGAAGGCGACGTGTCGCGGGTGGGTTACGGGCCTTACGGGTGTGCGTGCTTACGCCTCTCTGTCGCTCCGGACGGAGCCGGGCAGCGGGTCCGCTGACCATAACCCACCCCTAAAAAAAATAAAGCATGCGGAGGATGATACCATAACGAATATACATAACAGACGAGTTGGTGATCGCAGTTGGTGTTTTAAATTTCCCAAGGAAGTTTTATCTTAATCGAAGTCCTTACAACGCGAGAAAGCAATTCTTTTGTATTTTTAACGCGTCTCTGTGTGTGTGTGTGTGTCTTGTGTGTTTATATGTTTCTGTGTTTGTGTTCGTGTGTTGCATGACGAGCTGCGTTTTTTATTTAACTTTTATTACATACGCACGTGATACACTAATTTTACATCAATTATTTTTATAACTAATTTAAAGGCCTTCTTTTTTATCTGTATCATTGTTTCTTTTTATAATTATTGTGTCCTTTGTGTGATAAACAAAATGTGCAAGTAAATAATATCATGCAATTAATTAATTAATTACCAGTGAAGGCTTTAATTAATGTATGTATTTAATATTTTTATAATGTGAATCCCTATTCAACTATATTAAAATTTGCAAAATATCACGAAAACTTAAAATTTGAATATTCTCATAATATCTTATAATTTAGTCTCGTTTCGGGTGACTAAAAGGTGACTAAGAGCTTATGCTATCTGGTCAATAAATTGGTACATTCCCAAAAGTATTGCTGTCAGGCAGGCCGCCAGTCATAAAACTATCGAGTTAACCACAAGTAATTAGGATAAATGCAAGGCGATAATGATGCACAATTAAGTTTCGTCAAAATTACGTACGTTTGTATCATAATTGATATAAAAATTAATGTAAGCATCCTAATTAGTGATTATTTGACTCTTAAACACACAAAAATTCACATGTGCGTTGAAATATAATTTTAAAATCAGTGACGTCTTTGTCACCAGATAATAAGGACATTAAAAAATTCCGCAGTGTATTAATTACAATTTAAATATACAGACGCAAAACTATTATTTTAATAAATATATAATTAAATACTATCAACGATTTACAATAATATTTTCAGCGCTCAGAAAAATTGGTTAAAGGCAAATTTGCCGGCTCGAATATTTGATCCGCTTCAACTTAAGAAGAAGCTTGGAAAGAAATTAAGCTTCCGTAGTTGATATCGTGATTGATGTTGAAAAAAGTGAAATGATTAAAATGGAGCTGAACCAAAAGAAAACGGAGAAGCATAAAGAGGAAGATAAATTAACAAATGCAATAGGAGAGCTGGGTAAATGGCAGATAATGATGTTATTGGTAGTTTTATGGCCAACGAAGCTTTCAGCAGCCTGGCAACAACTAGGAATTATATTCATAGCACCGAATACAACTTTCATATGTACTGCAACAAATTTAACAAAAAATATTGTAACATCAAAATGTTATAATGATTGCATCAAGTACGAATATCAAACGGATTTTGGGAATACAATTATATCACAATGGGACTTGGTATGTGATAGAGCATGGATGACAAATTTTACACAAACTGTAGCAATGTTCGGAGTCTTACTTGGCAGTATTTTGTTTGGATTTTTAGCTGACAGGTAAGTAAATTTATGTGATTCTAGTTTTATATTAACAATCTACGGTCTAATATATGTAAGTTGAATCATCATCATTTTCATCTCAGCACATACACTTTCCACTGTAGGGAACGGGGCTCCTCCCCTACGGGAGGGAAATTGACCTCCGGTACCACGCAAGTCAGACGTGTTGGTATAGGGTATCGTCATTGCACGGAAAATATATTGTACACCTTCGTTCAAATAAATAGTATACTTTCTATTGTTCAAATTTCTATGTTTATACTACTTTTGTAAAATAAACTAAGGAATAAAAGTCTAATCATCAAGTAAAGTGTGAATCCGACGTTTCAAGGATTCCACAATTTTTTTTTTTTTTGGTTGGGTTATGGTAAGCGCACGCGCGATCCATTCCGTCCGGGGCGATGAAGGACGGAGCGCGGGCCCATAACCCACCCGTACCCACGTCACCTCGTTGTTGGGCCGACTACCGGAGCAGGGTGACTTGTCGTCAGTGGTCGGCCCGACGGAATAACTTTTCGGGTAACCTCACCTCTCGACGTCCTGGGACGTCGGTCGCCGTCGCACGGTCAGCCTCTCTGCGGGTGACGGACAATTCCCCGGTCCGATCACCCGCGGCCTCGGCTAGGGCGGCATTAGGCGCAGATACTCGCGCCTGCGCCGCCCGAGTCGCCGGCGGCGGAACGTGTCGCCGAATAGGAGCTCTACTCCCATACGATCCGCCGCCTCCTTCCGTGAGATAATGGCCTCACAGAAGGCGGCGACCGCGTCCCAGTTCCTGACGCTGTCGGGCATCTCCCTGGCGATGGTCGGCAGCGTCAGGTCGGCACCGATAATCGCGACGAGTTCACGGCGCTCCCCCGCCCGCGAAGAAAGTGAAGGAAGTGTGAATGCGTGCATTGAGGCTTGGTGATACCAAGGGCACCACCAAAACCCTCCACACTCAAACACCCTCAGAAAGTTGGGCTTCCGGATCTCTCGCTCACCGAACGAAGCGCAGTAACAAATTGCTACTACTCAGACGTCGATTTTCTGCTCAGTGTGGTACTACCCCGGACGGACCGGCCCGCGGCTGTAGACAGATAACTGTCGACAGTGTGGTCCTACCACTCTCACGGACGTGGACGTGCGTCTCCACCAACATCCCGCCGCATAAGTGATGATGGCAATGAATATAGCCTGGTACAGTATTCGAAGGCCCACGTACCGTATGCCCCAGGATGAGGCGGAGATACGCGACATTTTCCCGAACGCTGCTGCAGCACGCTCTCCAATGGACTGCGCGTGGAAGCTCAAGTTAGAATCAATTACGACACCCAGGACAGTCGCTGATTGGACGCTTCTTACCGGCTCTCCACCGAGCCTAACAGTGGGCGGTCTTCCACTCAGCTTCCCTTTTAGGGTTATGGAACATGACTACATGGGGGAAAAGGACAGTCTGTTACGAAATCCCCAGACTGTGACAAGTCCGAGTGCCGTGGAGGCCAAAGCCTATCGCCGAGAAGTCATTCGACCCACCAGGCGGTAATTTCTTGCAGCGAGACCATACCGCCGCGGGCGCGCGTCTCCGACACCCGCCGGTAAATTCCGGCGAGCATTTCCGCCTCCAGGTCTCACGGGGGAGTTCCGGCCAGGAGGCACGCTGCCTCCGTCGCCACCGTGCGGTAACCGCGTATGGCCCTGATCGCCATGACCCTCTATGGCCGCCACAAGAGGGCTCTCAAACGGACGGTCCCTGACCCCGCCCACACCGGTGTGCCGTACAGGGCCATCGACCGGATTAGATTCTACCATTTTTTTTTTTTTTTTTTATGGGTGGGCTATGGTAAGCGCACGTACGGTCCAATCCGTCCGGGGCGATGAAAGGACGGCTCGCGGGCCCATAACCCACCCGTAATCACGTCACCTTGTTGTTGGGCCGACCACCGGAGCAGATGTGACTTGTCGTCAGTGGTCGGCCTGACGGAATACCCTTTCGGGTAACCTCACCTCTCGACGTCCTGGGACGTCGGTCGCCGTCGTGTGCTCATCCTCTCTGCGGGTGACGGACAATTCCCCGGTCCGATCACATGCGGCCTCGGCTAGGGCGGCATTAGGCGCAGATACTCGCGCCTGCGCCGCCCGAGTCGCCGGCGGCGGAACGTGTCGCCTAATAGGAGCTCTACTCGCACACGATCCGCCGCCTCCTTCCGTGAGATTACGGCCTCACAGAAGGCGGCGACCGCGACCCAGTTCCTGACGCTGACGAGCATCTCCCTGGCGATGGTCGGCAGCACCAGGTCGGTACCGATAATTGCGACGAGTTCACGGCGATCCCCCTCCCATGCAGCACACTCCTCGAGTGTGTGCGGTGCCGTGTCCTCGTCGCAACTGCAGTGGTGGCAGGACGGTGTGCTCTCCCTCCTGACAATCTTGTGCAGGTACTTCCCGAAGCAACCGTGCTCCGTCAGCACCTGCATCAGTCGGAAGGAAAGCACCCCGTGCGTCCGCTCCAACCTCTCCATCAGCACTGGCCGGAGGGCCTCGACGGTCCTGATACCGTACCGAGGACTCTCCAGCCGGACTGCCAACATCTCGGCGGGCGTCGACCCGCCAAGCGGTGATCTCTTTGATGAAGACCATGCCGCCGCGGGCGCGCGTCTCCGACACCCGCCGATAAATGTCGGCGAGCATCTCCGCCTCCAGGTCCCACGGGGGAGTTCCGGCCAGGAGGCACGCTGCCTCCGTCGCCACCGTGCGGTAACCCCGTATGGCCGTGATCGCCATGACCCTCTGTGGTCGCCACAGGAGGGCCCTAAGACGGACGGTCAGGGACCCCGCCCACACCGGTGCGCCATACAGGGCCATCGACCGGATCACCCCCACGTACAGCTGTCGGCACGTAGCACTAGGTCCGCCCACATTCGGCATCAGCCGCGAAAGGGCGGACGCCGCGCCGACAAGCCGGGGAACAAGTCCATGGAGATGCTCCCGGAACCAAAAATGCCCGTCGAGCACCAGGCCCAAATACTTCATGTGGGCCTGGATGCTGATGGTGACCAACTTCACGGTGATCGAAGCGCCGGCGGGAGGCCCGGCGGTACGGAGGCCATGGAACAAAAGGGCCTCCGTCTTTTCCAGAGCTACCCTCAACCCCAGCGCTTCGATCCGCCTGACAATCTCCTCGGTGCCGAGAGTTACCAGGCGTGCCGCCTCCTCTAGCGACCTACCCCGGGCTGTGACGAGTGTATCGTCGGCATAGCAAATTACGCCCAGCCCGGGTGAGGGGCTTCCTCTCAACGCCCAGTCGTAGCCGATGTTCCACAGGGTCGGACCCAGAACCGACCCCTGCGGGACACCGCACGTCATGGGCGTTCGCACAACGTCCCCTACTCGGTCAACGTAGAGGACGCTGCGCCCCTCCAAGTAGTCTGCCACCAGCCGCCTGAGGTACACGGGCACCCCGTGGTACCTCAGCCGCTCCCTGATGCAGCTGAATGGCAGACTGTTGAAGGCGTTGGCGATGTCCAGGGACACCGCCAACAGGACTCCTCCGCTGGTGACGGCCTCCAGCTACCACGGCCTTCAGGCGCAGTAGGGCCGCAATCGTCGAACGCCCCCTCCGAAAACCAAACTGGGCGTCCGACAGACGAGGTGCCGCTCGATGCGGGCAGCCAACACCCTCTCCAGCAGCTTGTCCGCATCATCGAGCAGCACGATGGGCCTGTAGGCCGAGGCCGACTCGGGAGACCGTCCCGGCTTCGGCAGGAGAACCAGCCTCCCCTCTTTCCAGCACCCAGGGAACTGCCCGGACGTCAAACAGGCGTCGAACAGTCCCCTGAGGCGTGGTCCCAGGTGCTCGAGGACCAGGGCCAGCACACGGTTCGGAATACCGTCGGGCCCGGGGACGTTGGATTTCACTCGCATACGCGCCACCGCTGCCCCCATTTCCGGCTCCGTGATGGGCGGAGCATTTTCATCGTCAGCCTCCCGGTCGCTGTCCGGCGAAGCCATGACCGGGGGCGTGTGCTCCGCCCGCCGTGGAAAGAGGTCCTCGACAACTCTGGTGAGGAGGCTGGGCTGTAGAGTCTCGGTGAGGGGGGGGGCCCCGCCCGCACCGCGAGGTAGGGGCGACCCCAGGGGTCACGCTCGAGACTGTTCAGCATCTCCCGCCGACTAACGTCCTTGGCGGTACGGACGGCCAGCCTGAAGGCAGACCGCGCACTGCGGTAAGCCTCGTACAGCTGGCCCTCCCGCTCAGCGTCGCGGTGACGCGCTCGGCTGCGGGTGTAGACCCTCCGGGCACGTATGCACGCGGCCCGAAGGTCCGCCAATTCTCGGGACCACCAGGGGACCGCACTCTTCGGGGGCAGACGCCTTACACGAGGCATGGCCGCATCGCAGATCTGCGTTAGCGCACAGCGGATGCGAGCAGCCTCGGCATCCACCCCGTCCGCCTGGGGCGGTGAGGACAGCCACGACTGAATGATGGCTGCCTCCGCCAACAGGTCCCGATCCAATCGACCCACAGTCCACCGCGGAAACGCGGGAGCTCCGTCCGCCGTGTGACCCCTGCTGGGCTGCAGGAGGGTCCGGGAGACCTCTATCCGGATGTATCGGTGGTCGGATAGGGTCTCAACCTCCTCCTGGACGCACCAGCTCCTCACACGTGCTGCGACATTAGGGCTAGCGAACGACAAGTCCACTATCGACCCGCCCTGCTGCCGCACGCACGTTTGCACCGAGCCCCTGTTCAGCAAACAGAGGCCCAGTGCCGCCGCCCACTCTTCGACCGCCCGCCCGCGGTCATTCGTCCTGGGGGACCCCCATGCCGTGGACTTGGCGTTGTAGTCCCCCAGAACGAAGACTTGGCGCGGTGCCAGTCGCCGTATCGAGGCCCCCAGGATGGTGAGGAAGGCCCCAACCATAGAGACCAGTTTGCGGATTCTAAAATTTTCTAGGCATTCACCCTATACTTGATTTAAGGTATCTTACACAAGGTAATATATCTTACCTGTTTCTCCGAATGTTCAGTTTCTTCATTCCTATACATCCTACTTAACAGGTGATAGGTCAAAGTTTATAAGATATTTATGATTATGAATAATCTAGCTAATAAATCATAACCGCCCCCTGACTGCTATGAGAGCTGGCCGCCAGGCGGGGCGACGCCCGCCGGGATGTCATTGCCCGTTGGGCAGTCCGGCTGAAAAGGCCTCGGTTCGGTGTTCGGTCAGCGGCACAGGACCCTCTCCTTCCGATTGGTGCAGTTCTTGTCGGCGCATGGTTGTTTAGGCAAGTACCTGCACAAGGTCGCGAGGAGGGAGAGGATACCGTCCTATCACCACTGCGATGAGGACACGGCGCAGCATATGCTCAAGGTCTGCGTGGCCTGAGCAGAGCAGCGTCGTGACCTCGTTGCAGCTATCGGTGCCGACCTGACGCTGCCGACCATCGCCATAACGATGCTCGACAGCGTTAGGAACTGGGACGCGGTAGCCGCCTTCTGCGAGGCAGTTGTCTCGCAGAAGGAAGTGGCGAAGCGGGTCTGGTAGGAATTCCTGTACCATGATAGTCTCCGCCAGTGGCGTGTTGGGCGGCGCAGGCGCGAGTACCTGCGCCTGTACCGTCCTAGCCGAGGTCGCGGGTGGACGACCCGGGTATTAGTCCACCACCAGCAGAAAGACCGACCGCATGAGAGCGATGCACCGGCGATACTGTATTGTTGCAGGGGCGTCGAATGGGACGATACCCAAAAGGGTTAACGGCCTGGCTGGCCACGTATGTAAAGGAATCGATACCAGTGGTGGCCTAGTAGAAATGGGGAGGGAATACGATAGGTTATGAGGTCGCACACCACCCATTCGTGGCTCCGGGCGGATTGGGCGGGGTATGTCCAGATCATAGCCTACCAAAAAAAAAGGCTATATGTTCTATGGTTAGGCACAAATCTCCAAATTAGATAAATTAGTCTACTACGTACATCACGCTAGCTAGACTGATTAACATTGAGGTCTATTTCGAGTTTTACTCGTATCGATGCTATCCGCTTATCTGATTAAGGCATAATCGAATTAAGGACGTGTAATGTTTTCAGCCTAGTAGACACAAGCTTCTTCTATAAGTATGGTATACACACTGCCCAGTGTGTAAGACATAGAATTTTGTTTCGAGATTTCTTTTTCTTTCAATTCCTCATCCAATAAGAAATATATTGACACACTATATTCTAAAGCCATCATCACTCATAAGAATCTATGTATCAAAGCAATAAATTCTTTCGCAGGTATGGAAGGCGTCCAGCCTTCCTCGCAGCGACAATGCTTCAACTTTGTACTTCGGTAGCAGAAGCATTCAGTCCAAGTTATTGGATGTTCACTTCGATTCGATTCTTCCTTGGCCTGTCTACAGCAGGCATTATGCTTTGTGCTTTCACCTTTATCATTGAAATCACCGGACCTAGAAAAAGGGAGCTCATTGCTTGTTTGAGCGGTCTCCCCATTGGAGTTGGGGAAATGATTATGCCAATATTTGCATATTTTTTAAGAACCTATGATATGTTCTGCTTGGGTATTGCAATACCCAATTTCATTTATTTACTGTACTTTTTTATAATGCCAGAATCACCAAAGTGGTTGATCTCAATGGGGAAATTAGAAGATGCTAGTAAAGTTATGAAGCAAGCAGCTGAATGGTAATTATACTGATTAATTTAGTTAACGTTCAAGTTTGTGAGGCTCTGGGCATGGTTGTCAATATTTTACCCAAGAACTATTGCAGAAATTTTGATGAAACTTCACAGCAATCTATTTTATTTACATATAGGGAAAGAATACCTTGAAACTATAATACTATTTTAACATAATACTATTTTAATGTTTCTAATGTCATTTTGAAAATTATTTTTTCCTCTAATTAAGAAAAATACGTAAATATTTTAAAATGATTAATGTCTTCATTTAAAAACCACACTTCATTAAATGATTAAATCAACATTTAAGAACGAATGGTTATCAAAGTGTATATTTAGCGTACCTTTACTAGATTACTGTTATATAGGTAGTAAATCCTCTATTAATGACGTGAAGCATTTACACGGGATTTCCAATCTTTATATATAAATTTCTTGTGTAGGTGTGTATGTCACTGAATTCCTCCGAAACGGCTGGACCGATTTTGATGATTTTTTTATGTGTGTTCAAGGGGATTCAAGAATGGTTTAGATTCATAATTGGACCCGCTAGGTGGTGCTATTTGAACGGAACAATGTCTGTTGGGTCGGCTAGTTATTTATAAAATTGTGCCAAATACACTTAGTATTTGCAATAACGCGCCAGTATGGTGCTAACAAAGTTGATAATATATACACAGTGGATTGTCAATAAAATAAAAATGCAAGTGTCTCTAGGTCCTAAACTGCATTAAGAAAATGGTTAGTGAGAAATTTAGTTTTATATATAATTAGATTCAATGTACGTTTATAAATCCATGATTTCTCAAGAATATATTTGAGGCGTAAATAATCAAATCTTTATCTAACTACTTATCTAACATTTACACTCAGAGCCACCGCAGCAACTTGCTTATTTTAATGAAATATAAAGATCTACGTATATTTTTCAAGGATGGCATGATTGAGTCAATGGAACATTTTCATTAATAATATTAGCTATTATAAATAAGACTACCTTATGGATTTTATCGCATTTGTATTTGCTATTATAAATAAGACTACCTTATGGCTTTTATCGCATTTGTATTTGATTTTTGATTGCCCGAGGTTCGACGTGTTCGACACTTTGCAGCATTCATGGTCACGGGTGCACTAAGATGTCCCACGTCCAACAAGCCATCGTTACTGCAGAGATTCATAATTATACCCGCTGCAGAAAATTAGTTATTAAATTTTGACCCACATTTTGGTACAAATTTATTGCTAGTGTAAGAAGAAAATGATTCTATATGAATCCGACAGTGATCATGAACGCTATAAATCCGTAAAGTAGTTTTATTTACAATGTTTTATGCTCGCGTAAACATCAGAAATATCAGCAATTTTTTATATTTAAGGAACAACTTACCATCTGAGCATATGATTGATATTGCTCAAAGTATTGTTGTTGATGAGGCAAATTTCAACATTAACAAGCAAGAAAAGGCTACGTACTTGGCTCTTTTAAAGACGAGAACACTCAGACTGTATACGTTTTGTTCATGCACTATTTGGTTCATGATTGGTGTCACATTTTACGGTAGTAACCAGTACATTGGCCAGTCCAGTTCTGATGTATTCATTAGCATATCGACGGCTGGTGCTTTGCAAGTAAGAGTTTTGATGCATTTTAAGATATGATTATTACGTTTTGGCTGATTAGTTAATTTTGCTTTATGTCGCCCGCTTTGTGTAATAATGGAAGCGGAATCTTTGTTTATGATTTTCTAATTAATTTTGTTGCGGGTCCTAAAATAATTAAAAGCATTTTTCGTGACTTCCCGATGATCATCTAATCTCGGTGTTATTTATAGAAACATGTCACGGTGGTGACGGAGTAAGAAAATTATTCATCATCTCCTTTCTTGACCGTGGCCGTTGTAAAAGACGATTAAGAGATTGAAATATGCAGGTAACACATAGGTGTATAGCAAGGGAAGAAAAACGCGAAATAAAACTCTTTGCCAACCCGCCTGACCAGGATGGTATGGTCACAGGTCACTTTTCCTCGCATTGTAGAGGAGGTTCGAGCCCAGCTGTGGGGCGTTCATGAGTTGTGATGATGAGGAGAATTGTGGATTATAGCTTACAGTTTCCTTTTGGTGGATATGTATGATGGAATCAGTCTGATTTAAAGAATCCTTTACTTCCTGATGGTAGTCTTAAATATTAAGTAATGGAATAACAGGAGATTAGGTGGCAGCATTCACCTGAGAACTTTTAACAGGAACTGACAGCCTGACTGCCAAGCTTGGTGATTACGACATTATCTCTTTCACGATGAGACTTATAAACAGAATTAATATATATAACTTTTTCTTTGTCAGATACCAGGCATGTTGATCGCTGCATTGCTGTGTAAATATATAGGTAGACGACTAACTTTGATCGGTTTCTTCAGTGTTTGCGCATTGTGCAATGCGCTGGTGGCTATACCTAACGACTGGTTCTACTTCAAACTGGTCATGGGAACTATTGCGGTCAGTTGTGCTGCTGGAGCATTTTCTGCAATGTGAGTAAAATTATTTAAAAGATGGATAACTCGCAATGAAACCCTATAATAACCTGTCTAATCAGCGTGGTATAGTTGGTAAATTTTCTTTCTATTGTGGAGGAGCCTGAAGCCTATCTTTAGGATGTATAGAAATCGAAATGAATAAAATATATATCACTTGTCATTACAGAATAGGAATGTGTGTTTCCTGTCCCTTACTTATCCTAAAAGATAGGTAATAGGTTCAAGCAGATAACACTCGTGTAAGTGAGAAAAGCATCTTCTTTTAGTGATGGTACAAGAATATAACTGCTGCAAATGTTTGTGCTTGGGAGTCGACAACAAATCGACTAAGGAGGGTGACAGGAGAGTGGACAGCAGCTATCTTCTGGGATATTTAAGATTTATATATTGAAGACCTCGTATCAGTGATGCATCCAGATGGTGATAGAAAGGAACAAGATGGCAGGTTATGAAACTGTACGTCGTCCTTTCTACCGCCGCTGACTGTTAGAATGAGGAATGGCAAAATGGCCTTGAGAATATGGTTCGTTGAAATTAAACACTAAAGCATAGCCTATAATCCTAAACACATTGACTGCACAGATGGCGTAGTGGTTAAGATACCGATCTACCGTGCCAGTGTGGCGGGTTCGAATTCCACGTAGGACAATACTTTGTGCGATCCACGAATTGTTGTTTTGAGTCTGGATGTAATTTGTATCCGCTAAATTTGTAAAGTCCCTCACAATACAAGGATTATTTTTTTAGTGCCTTTAAAAAAAAAGTGTCTCTGAAAGGAAATGAGAAATATTTATATTTTCAGATACTTATACACATCTGAACTATTTCCAACGGTTACTCGCAACATGGCTATGGGAGCTTCATCCACGGGTTCCAGAATGGGATCCATGTTGGCACCCTTCGTAGCTGGCCTCTCCGTCACAGCGACCTGGTTACCATCGATCGTCTTCGCCTTAGCGCCACTGATCGCTGCAATGGCGTGTTACTGTCTACCAGAAACTAGGGGGAAGAAGCTAGCAGATTATGTAGCTTAAGTGACTTAAGTGTAATTCATGGCTGCAAATGGCTTAGTAGTTAAGATACCGACCTATCGCGTCAAGTGTCGCGAGTTTGATTCCCGCACAGGATAATACTTTGTGCGATTCACAAATTGTTGATCTGAGTGGACGTAATTAGTTAATTGTATGTTTGTTTGGTTCTTTGCAATACAAGGATTGTAATCCTAATTATTTATTTAATAACAGGTGTTTAAGAAAAAAAGTAATAGTGATTTTATTTACCAACTAGCAATCCGCCCTCGCTTCGCTTCGGTTATAGGTTATAGTCGTTTTATCCGCGTAATTCCCGTTCCTGTGGGTATACCGGAATAAAATATAGCCTAGTTTACGCCCTGATATTATAGCTTTCCATTGGTGAAAGAATTTTTGAAATCGGTCCAGCCGTTTTGAAGATTACCCGGAACAAACAGACAGACAGACAGACAGACAAAAATTTTTTAATTGCTATTTTGGGCATAGGTGTCGTGCAAATAACCGTGTGAGCATGAAAAAAGTCCATTATTTTGACATTACAAACAGACACTCCAATTTTATTTATTGGTATAGATAGCGCTTTTCCCACGGTGTCGCTCGCGTTATACTTGAATTATATTACACTATATGTATTACGTCTAATATTATTATTAGAATAACACTAAACAAAATAAATAAAATTATTTTACGAATTTTATTGCGGTTTATATTTGATTTTGTATGCTCGATTTTAACCATTTCTTTGTATTTGCCAATTAAGATAGGCAAACTTAATGCTATAAGAATGCCAACATCGATTTCGTGTGGCATAAAGCAGTGTAACAGAAATAAGAGAATATTATTGTCAATATAGATTAAGGTCAAATTACGCAAACATACTAAAAGTACCTATTCCAAATTGTTGAGTAAAATAATTAATCTATACCAATAAATAAAATTGGAGTGTCTGTTTGTAATGTCAAAATAATAGGATTTTTTCATGCTCACACGGTTATTTGCACTATACATATGCCTAAAAATCACTTTAATTTTTTTTGTCTGTCTGTCTGTTTGTTCCGGGTAATCTTCAAAACGGCTGGACCGATTTCAAAAATTCTTTCACCAATGGAAAGCTATAATATCAGGGAGTAAACTAGGCTATATTTTATTCCGGTATTCCCACGGGAACGGGAACTACGCAGGAAAAACGACTAATACTAAAGCGAAGCGAGGACGGGTTGCTAGTTTAACATAAAAGGCACGAATAATTAAAAGATCAAAACCTCTAAAAACAACATGTGGTTATAACGTAGATAATAATAAATAAGGTTATCCGTGTGGTGACGGACTAAGAATACAATTCACCACCCGTGGGTGTCGTAAAAGATGACTAGAGAAGGGATGTAACATGCATATAACATCTATGCAAGAAAAGGAAAATAAAACCCTATGCCAACACGTCTGACCAGCGTGGTATAGTAGGTCAAAAACCCTCCCATTGTGGAGGAGGCCCAAACTCAGCAGTGGAACGTATGTGGGCTGCGATGACGATGATGATATAATAATAATTAAATTTATTGAACGGAGAATCATGATTGTAAAGTTATATTTCTGCGTGTGTGTGCGTGCATACGTTCGTGCATGCGTGCGTGTGTGCGTATATTGTTTTAGTTGTCCAATGTACCATACAATCTAATGTATAATCAATCTAATGTACCATACAATCACCCGAAAGTACGAGCTCAGTTAGGATCAGTACAACATAGGTGTTAGCACAAAGTCTTCTGCGCGCTTCACGTAGAGGCCACTGCGCCGCTTCAACTAGTCTGGAGTCAGCCGCCTTAGGTATAGAAGTACCCCTTGATAACAGCCTCCCTAATATATGAGATTGGCATTAAATCATCCAGAGTTACAGTGAGCCTGTAGAAGCCTGAACGCACTACACAGTTATCTGTGATTGCCTCTGCCACACAAGAATTCCACGCGGACGAAGTCGCGGGCAAAAGCTAGTCTTCTATATTAGATATATTATCTTAGAGCATTAAATTCTAGACTTTATTTTAGCAACAATTGCGACCTTGTTTAATATTCAATGCCAGCATATCATCAAGTTTTTTTTGTATTTTACAAACTTACTAGTTTAATATTAAGCAAATTATTTAAAATGGAATAGAATAAAACATATTCATTTGCTTTAAACATTTTACACGTCAATTGATAGTGTATACCAAGGATTCAAACTTTTGGCTCCACGAATCCCTGTAAGAGTTTCCAAATGACAGCGAACGTCTTAATAAACTTCCCTTCCTGGCTCCGTCAGTGGATATCATCATCTCAGGGTATACACGTCCCACTCCTGGGCTCGGGTCTCCTCCACTATGGGAGGGACATTAAAACCCACTATACCACCCTGATCAGATGTGTTGGTATAGGGATTTTTTGTCGAGTTTTCTTTCTCTTGCATAGATATTATATGCATATCTCTTAGTCGTCTTTCGTCGTCGTCGACATCCACGGGCAAGATAGGGTGGGGTGAATTGTATTCTTACTCCATCACCACACGGCAACCAGTGGATACATCAACACGCTTAGTCAAATCTCTGCCATGTGTTCAAGCACGCCCGTTTTAAACTTCAGCGCAACAGGCACGATACAGTCATCGTGCAAATTAATTTAGAAAATTAAGATTTGAATCAATGTTCATTCTCTTACTACCGCTGTAACAAAGCACATTAAAATCTTATCTCTGTATAAACGCATTTTTTCTTAAATACTTTACTTATTGCCATTAGCTAGAAAAGGCATATCTATCCCCCATACCATGTTCTTTAAATCATAAAATCCATAAAAATATCTTCTTTCGTCGTAGACTGCAAGATATGCCATAGCACATCTAAGAGAGGTTGACTAACTGTCAGTGATTACTTGTAAACTACCCTTTATCGCGTCAGAACCAAACACACTCAAGCAAAATTCAAAATGAATATACTAAACGGATAACGAAAATAAAAGCAAACTAATTTGCTTGATATTCCATTATCTTCTTCCTGTAATTATCATGCTCTGCGACACGACCATTCTGATTTTCACACGTCCTAGTGGGATGCAATATCTGAAAGTATATGTACACGAAAGTACCAGTTTGCTCGGCTATCCTAACTTCATTCAAAATGGCTTGATGGAAAATAATCAAATCAAAAAGGTTAACATACAATTGTCTAACATTTGTTACACACGCATTATTAAAATTAACTAAAGCAGAACTTTTCACAACGGCAAAGTTCACAATTTAAAAAGATTTTTTCTGACTATTGTGTAAGCATAACACTTAACCAATGCTCTGCATTACACAAGCTATCACTTAAACAGTGATAGTAACACAATAATGCTTAATCAGTATTACTAACCAGCGATACAATTCATCACCGCTCACCACGAAAAGATCGCGCTTGGGGCGTGAAATTTAAATGTTTGTAGTATTTTCAAAGAGATCATGAAGAGAGACTAATTGGTGAGTTACGTGATCAGAAGACTAGCTTTTAATTTACGAAAAAAGAATATAATAACCTATTAACGTGGTAATGCTCAGTCTTCGGAGCACACCATCAATAGACAGTGAAGAGAAAGATTTTTTTATACCTGATACCAGTCTTCTTTTATTATGTTTTCTTTGATGTTTCTTATGACCATTGTGTGGCACGTATTTTTTTTTTCAATTGTTTTGTTTCATTAAGGGACACAGTTTAATATATTTATGTTGTGAATCCCTATTCAGCATTTTTCAGTTCTTAAAGTTATCAGCTAAGAGTTGTCATTAAGTATTTTCATAATGATTTGCAATTTAGTCTCGTTAAAACTACGTAGTGTTGCATCATAATTAATATTAAAACTAACGTGGATGTTTATTAATCATTATTCAGATAAGAAATTCGCATATTAAAAATCAGTAATGCCTTTATGGCTTAATAACGAGGATATTTAATTTTTCACATTTCATTATTCTTATCTATACCAATAAATAAAATTGGAGTGTCTGTTTGTAATGTCAAAATAATAGGCTTTTTTCACGCTCACACTGTTATTTACACTATACATATGCCTAACATACACTTTATAATTTTTTTGTCCGTTTGTCTGTTCCGAGTAATCTTTAAAACGGCTGGACCGATTTAAAAAAATTCTATCACCAGTGGAAAGTTATAATATCAGGGAGTAACATAAGCTATATTTTAGCCCGGTATTCCCACGGGAACGGTAACTACGCAGGTAAGACGATTGAAACCGAAGCGAAGCGAGGGTGAGTTGCTAGTTTTGTATGTACAAAAGCGAAACTATAATTTCATGAAAAAACATTAATTAATCATTAATGATTATTGACACAATATCTTCAGTGCTCAGGAAAAATTAATTAAGGGATAATTTACCGTCTTAATTACCTGTCTCACTTTAGCTCGGTAAAATGCAATAAATAAAATTAAACTTTCGAAATTGATATTGTGATTAATGTTGAAGAAAGTGAAATGATCAAAATGGTACTAAACCAAAGTAAAATGGAGAAACCGAAGGAAGAAGATAAATTAACAAATGCAACAGGAGAACTGGGTAAATGGCAAATTTTGATGTTATTCATAGTACTATGGCCGACGAAGCTCTCAGCAGCCTGGCAATAACTAGGAATTATGTTCATAGCATCGAATACAACTTTTATATGTACTGCAACAAATTTAACAAAAAATATTGTAACATCAAAATGTTATAATGATTGCATCAAGTACGAGTATCAAACTGATTTTGGGAATACAATTATATCACATTGGGACTTGATATGTGATAGAGCATGGATGGCACAACACTGACACAAACTGTTGCAATGTTCGGAGTCTTACTTGGCAGTATTTTATTCGTATTTTTAGCTGACAGGTAAGTAAATTGAGATGATTCTTTTTTTTATCAACAGATTACAGCTTAATACAAGTTGGATCTGAGCACGAGACTCCTCCACAATAGGAGAGATATGTCACTATACCAAGTTGAAAAGATATAGGAGGAATAGTCGAAATAACCCTAACCCTAATACCAATGTGTAGTTATTTCGAGTATTCCTTTTCTTACATAGATGATATATGAATATTATGATATATACCTATAGTCATCTTTTACGACATCCACGAATAAGATAGTGAGTGGTGAATTACATTCTTACTCTGACGCCAAACGTGACATGTATCAGGGCAATGTAGCTTACTGCCTATATGGTACGATATACAGGTTGTCCCGTAAGTAATGGACCAACGGGCTATGAGGCGTAGTGAGACTTATTATCTAACAAAAATATTCAAATTTATTGTCCTAGGCCTTATAGTTATGAAGTTACGATTTTATTTTCAAATGTGATGAAAATGTCATCCATGTACGCTAAATATTAAATTTTTCAAGATCTTTTTTATTATTTTATTGTTATTTTTATTTAAGATAGTTAAGAATACATTAGCCTTCCCAATTAAAATGATATTCAGCCATTATTGTTAATTACATGGACATTAAAACATACAATAAGTACAAATTTTAAATTTTATTCTTAACTACTATAAATAAAAATAACAATAAAATAAAAAACAAGATCTTGTAAAATTTTATATTTAGTGTACACGGATGACATTTTCATCACATTAGAAAAAAAAATCGTAACTTCATAACTATAAGGCCTAGGACAATAAATTTGATTATTTTGGTTAGATAATAAGTCTCACTACGCCTCATAGCCCGTTGGTCCATTACTTACGGGAAACCCTGTATAATAAATACTACGTTTCGAGAACTATTTCTCTTGTTGCTTACATTCTTTATCCAAAAAGGGGTAACGTACTATATTCTAAAGCTATTACGACCCATAAATGTTTTTATAAAATCAATAAATATATTTTCAGGTATGGAAGGCGTCCAGCTTTGCTCATAGCGGCAATGTTTCACCTTTGTACATCAGTTGCAGAAGCATTCTATGCAAGTTATTGGATGTTCACTTCGGTTCGATTCTTCCTTGGATTGTCCACAGCAGGCGTTATGCTTTGTGCTTTCACCTTTGTCATTGAAATCACCGGACCTAGAAAGAGGGAGCTTATTGCTTGTTTATGTGGTCTCCCCTTATCGGTTGGGAAACTCATTATGCCAATAATTGCATATTTTTTAAGAAGCTATGATATGTTTTGCTTAGGTATTGCAGTACCAAATTTCATTTATTTACTGTATTTTTTTATAATGCTGGAATCACCAAAGTGGTTGATCTCAATGAGGAAATTAGAAGATGCAAGTAAAGTTATGAAGCAAGCAGCTGAATGGTATCATTCTTAATTTTGCTAATGTTCAAGTTCGGCCTTTTTGTTGCTTGGGTGGGCTATGGTCAGTGCACACGTCGCCTATTCTGTCCGGGGCGATGAAAGGAGGGCGCGCGGCCTCTTAACCCACCGTAATTCCTCTTCTTCGCCATTAGGCCGATTACCGGTACAGAGTTCCTTGTCGTCCGTGGCCAGCCCGGCGGGATACCTTTTTAAGTATCTTCCCTTTCCAACGCCTCGCCTGGGACGCCGATCGCCCTCACGTGGTCAGCCTCTCTGCGGGTGAGGGATTAATTCCCGGTCCAGTCACCCTTGGCCTCGGCTAGAGCGGCATCAGGCGTAGGTCCTCGCGCCTGCGCAGCCCGAGTCGCTGGCGACGACCGCGTTCCAGTTCCTGGCTGTACGCCTTATGCGGAGTGTGACCAAAGCATTGGTCACCGAAAATAATATTGTTCGTATTACTGACTACCACACGATAAAATGTATAATTTAAAATACACATTTAATAAATTAATTCCTTTATTATACTTCAATATATTCATGAGATACATTTTAAATTCATCATATTCTGAACGTGTCATAATTTGCCTCATTCAAACTTATATTAATTCTATTTATTATTTTATAAATTAAAATAGTGACCTTAGAGAGAGGCATTGATAAAAACTCCAACATCTTTGACACATGTTTTAAAATCTTACACTAATGACTGGTAAATAAGATAATTAAATATTTATCTTTAAATATAAATTTCTTGTGTACGTGTGTATGTTACTGAACTCCTCCTAAACGACTGGACCAATGTTGATGAAATTTTTTGTACATGTGCAAGAGGATTCGAGAATGGTTTATATTTACAATTGAACCCGGATGGTGGCGTTGCTGTCGATTTCAAAATTTCCTTTTATTTTATTTGAACAGAACAACGTCTGTTGAGTCAGCTAGTTGATTTATAAATTACTATGCCCTCAGTTGCTCTGTTGTTAATATATGTTTTGTTAAACATGTAAATTCCACGTGAATGATACAGCCGTTCCTAAGCTCAAAAGTAACCGTGATATCATTGAGTAAGAAATATCCATTCAAGGAAACTTTACCATTAATAATATTAACAAAATTTCTTTGTTTTAAAACTATTTCTTGTATGTTATTGCGATCTTTAATCAATGGGATTAAATGTGTAATTCATGCGTAACGTATTAAGAAATCATTAAAAATTCTTTTTATTTAAGGAACAATTTACCATCTGAACAAATGACTGATATTGTTAAAAGTATTGCTGTTGATGAGGCAATTTTGAACATTCACAAGCAAGAAAAAGCTTCGTAGTTGCATCTTTTGAAGACGAGGACACTCATACTGCATACGTTTTGTTCATGCACTATTTGGTTCGTGACTGGCTTCACATTTTATGGTAGTAACCAGTACATTGGACAGTCCAGTTCCAATGTATTCATTAGCATATCTACGGCTAGTGCTTTGCAAGTAAGAGTTTTAGAACACTTAAATATTTTGGGTACCTACTTCCTATTATTTAACTTTTAACAAATAGGTGCGTCCAGTTTTTATTACCTAAAAACGAATCAACGAGTCTTATCTATTTTTAGATTGAGATCTAAGTGTAGCTAAGTTTATAAACATTATGGTGTTATAACTCGGGCTACACAATAAATATATATCGCGGGTTGGTCGCCGTGATGTATCACTATCAGATTGGTCACACATCGCGATGTAATAAAATAACACTTCGGATGGCTACTTTTTAAACTATATTCAATAACTAACGTTAACACTATTTTCTATTACAACTAATGATTACGTATGCTGACAGCTAAATAACACGTTAGGGAAACGCGGTGAATTTGATACAACACGGTAGCAACCACGACCACTCGCCCTCAAGTCTCGCTCTCAACTCAGTATTCAACGGACCGCTCTCAATAACGAAAGCTCTAATACGTAAGCTTTAATACTTAACGTTTCCGTAATCGATTGATTCTTAAGAACTATCAAGATATTGTTGCCAGAGGTAGTGACGCTGCGACATATATATAAATTCAGTCAAGAAAGTATTGGGAATGGATGATTTGTTTATGGTTGCAAATTCAAATTTTTGTTTTTTTTTGTTGTTGTTAGATTGGCACAACTGTTTTCCATTTTGGCGCGGCGTTTGAGTTGCGTCTGTTATTTATATTAAATACAGTGCTGTTTTTAGTTAGGGTACTGGCACCAGTAGTCAGCCTTTTAGTGGAAAGTTTAGGTTCAAACACATATAAGAAAATATTAGAAGGAGTTAATTAAAAGTCTTTTTTTAAATTGACTTACTCATTTATTAAACTTTGTTATAAAATGAACAAAAATTACAAACTTATACTTTAATAAAATGAAAATACGTTTTAACAAAATAAGGCACTTTTCACCAGTGCTCAGCCGCCAAAAACTAATACTCAGCCATATTGCCACCAGCGGTCAGCCTCTCTTGAGATCAATAGTTTCAAGCTTAATAATTAAGAACATTAATCAACAATTAGTCCGGTCAAAGAACCTAATAGGACTTAAGTGTTACCCTGATAATCACAACAATCAAATATCTAACTTTTACTTAAATCAGTCGGTAAATTCTTCAGTAACATTAGTATTTAAAAGTTTTCAAGTTCTTTTTCACTTCTAAAAGTTTCTCGTTGATTAACAATCTTTTTATTTTTTTTTATTTATCTTTCTTACAGGTTTCTGTTTCAGGAGCTTCAGGTGATAGAAGTATATTACTGAGAATTTTAATTTTATTTTGTTTAATTTCCACTAAATTACAGGTACCGGTCTTCTCTGCTTCTTCAGCTTTGTCATTCGAATCTTCCAATTTTCTTTTCTTTGTGCATTTTACTCGCAATTCCTGATTAGAATCATCATTTTTCTTCTTTGTAGTCTCCTTCATTTTACTTTTGGTAGAATATAGAGCAATTTCTTTTCTTCTTTAATTTTTTTGTTTTGTATATTTTCTTTAATTTTTTGCCTCTGTAACTTTCTTTCCTGAATAGCATCTTTCTTTTCTTGTTTCTCTTCTTTTTTAGATGTTTCAAATTGTCTCCATTCTTCAGAAGAAATTACGCCAATTCTGTTCATGATTCTAGGAGTGTAGATTTCTTTATTGTTGATGGTATAATAAGATATTTTCGTACACAAGGTGATACTTTTGGAGACTTAACTTGTATAATAGATTCTGTCTGTATTTTGTTATCACGAAATTCATTTCCTTGGATCAGAGAATTGTCATTTATAGGTACAAATATTAAACTGTCATTAACTTCAAATGATCCTAGATTAATGCCGTCGTCCAAGAAATTGTTATTATCAAAGGTGAGATCGCCAAGTATCAGATTATTTAAATTACTAGTATTTAGTGTCTCAGCCAGTCTTTAAGTTTCTCAAACCATTTTCTAATACTCTCTTCGGTGATTACTGCTCTTCCCTTTGAAATCGATTCAGGTGTTCCCATAGAAAATTATTCATTCCATTTGGAAAAGGAATTCATCCATTGCTTACCTGGTCTTCCGTTTATAAAAGGATTAGGCCTGCCATCTTCGATCATTATTTGATGAACAGAATTCAGTAAGTTATCTGGTTTTTTGGGCAACCCGCAAATTGCAAGATCTTTAAGCCAGGTTGCAATTTCGGTTTCTTCATATTTGTTGAGAATGGATTTGGGACCCATTCTTCTAGGACCCTCAGGAACTCGAAGATGAATTCTATCTTGAAATGTACCTCGGGGAACGCCATGAGTTCTATTAGCTTCCCTGATTGTCATCCCATTTCTGATAGCATCTAAAGCTTGGGTTAATTTTTCTTCGGGGTATTATAAAATGGGTCTTGAAAGAGACATTAGACGCGATTGAAACAATTGTTCTGAGTTTTAAATTAGCCTAAAAAATAAGAAACTGTGTGAAGAAACAATTTAAATATGGACGGCTGAACACTGGGTCTACTTTCACCAGTACTCAGCCTTTAACTATTTAAGTGGCTGACTATTGGGTTTTTGACAAAACCATGTATGGTATGTGTATTCTAGATTAAAGAATGAACTTTGAATTTTAAAATGATACTAATATAACTGTAAATAAAAAATCTGCGTTAAAACCAGTAGTCAGCCATGGGTGGCTGAGTACTAGATAATGCATATAAAATTGGGACCTAGTACTAGGCCGCCTCATTATTTAATAATTCTAAAGAAAAACACGATACTTTTCCATTGATTACGATGCCAAAACTCTTAATTAATGTAAATTTTAATACAACGTGCCCTAAACTAACAAAAAACTAAAATAACTTACCTTTTTTGCAAACGCTTCCCACTAACAAAAAAAATTGCGCGCGCGTCGCATGTCGCCTCGTCAGCTGACGACGTAGAATTGGACTGATATTTAATATGCTTCGCAGCTACTTAGGTAATATCTCTGGACTTGAATCAATAAATGAAAAGTCATAGAACCAATTTATAGTATTTTGATAGGTTAGTTTCTATTAGAGCGCTATTTCTATCGGTTTTGAACCATAAAAAGCTGAGCACTGGTGAGGGGCTGACTTCTGGTGTCAGTACCCTATATCATATCTAGTGTGTATTGCAATTTTCATAATGGACAAAAACATCGAACAAAGAGTTGGTCTTAAATAATGCATCGCCAATGGAATCTCGTGTTGGGAGTTACTGAAAATGTTACAGAAGGCTTTTTTTCTTTTGTTTGGGGTGGGCTGCGGTCCTCGCACCACTCCGTCCGGGGCGGCAGAGGGGCGTAAGCACGCACACCCGCAATCCATCCGAACACCACGTCGCCTTCGTCGTTGGACCGACCACCGGAGCAGGGTTAATTGTCATCGGCGGTCGGCCTTTTGGCGGATGACGGACTAACTCCCCGGTCACGCTTTTGGTAAATTTTGTGAAAAGAAAGCAACTGACAACAAGTGCTTTTTATCACTCAATAAAAAAAAAATGTTTCCAAGCTCAAAAGCGCGGGTACGATTCCTCACATTAATTCATCCTCAATTCGTCGCATATGTATGAACTATAGGTAAAGGTTTACAAGATCTTTAAAGAAAAGAATATGATCTTATAGTGTTCATGGGGACGCCAATATTTTGAAAACAACAGGACACAAAAAAGTGAACTATCTACCCATTTAAATGTCAGGATAGGATGTGGATCAACTTTTGATAAGCTCCAAAGTCAGTCGTGGAACTGAGGAGGTATATGTTTCAGCCGTTTGACTGACTTTATTCTTTCTTGGAATTTAAGTGACGAAGTAAAATGCTTTTGCTTCGGCACCACTGCGGTCAACACTGGTTTAAAAAGTAGTGCTTACTTTCTATTGGAGCAGAATGAATGGCAAAGTTCTTTGGTTGGCCTGTGGTCGTTGTGTAATGGAAATAATAATAGAAGCAGTCGATCACTAGCTCCGTCGAGTGGATCAGAATAACGGTGTTGAATCGATTTAGAACTACATGGTCTAACATTCATAAGTTCGGTACAGTTTCTTCAGTCAGTTCGGTACAGTTCTGTCTGTTTAAGATGCTTAGAAAATGTATCAAGTAGCACAATGTCATTTGCTGAGAAACAGCTAGGTAATTTTTAGCAACGAGACGATGACAAGTAACTGTTGACAAATACAATAAACAACATTAAAGCGAGCCGTTCAAGCAGGGAATAGAAAATTTTACCATCTCCCACTTTCAACAGAAAACATGACAGTACTTCTGCACTTATTGTAGCTGTCTGTCTTCTTCTTTATTGCCTGATTAGTCAATTTTACTTCATGTCTTACGCTTTATTTGCTTTAAGGAGAGAAGTGCAATCTATCTCTTTCTGTTATATATTTCTCGAATTAACTTTCTTATAGGTCTCAAAATAATTAAAAGAAATTTCCAAGACTCCCGACGATCATCAAAACTCAGCGGTATTTATAGAAACCATTGTGGATTCTAGTTCACAGAAGTTACAATAGACATGTACGAAATAGACCCATTTAAAAAAAGTGAGCCGTCGCTCAGGACGCCTGGCAGATGTGAAACTTCGAAATTATTTTGTACAAGTATATATTAGGCTTGTTGAAAAAATATCGATATATGGATATTTTTTGTTAGAAATATCGATATTTTTAACCGATATATATTGAGCTGATATATCGATATTAAATATCCAATATCGAAATCGAATCAAAAACGATATTTTTTTTTGTTTGTGTAAATCAAGTCTAGAATCTAGAACCGTAAAAGATAGGAAATATAAAAGTATAGCATTAACTGTATACATACTCTGTGATTAGTATGTTTTGATTGCCATTTGATTGTCACTTTTTATTAAGGACAATTATTGTTATTGACACACATGATAATCGAATTATTCCAATACATACATCCAACTGTCGCTTAGAATTCAAATGATAAATCGTTAACTGAATAGTTCTATATCACTTATTTTTTCTATAAGTACAATTGACTTGTTATTAAAAAAAAAATAGACACAATTCCCCAGCAATTAAAGTGATTTCGTTTTTAATAATTTGATCTTAACTAAGTTACGTATGGCGTCGGGTTAAGAATATAATTGTCACCACCCCTTTCGAGTCGTAAAAATCGTATAAGGGTTTACCAGGAGAGTGGGCAGTAGCTCTCTCCTGGGATATGTATAAATATATAATAAGTTGAACATTATTAGTTCGAAAACAGCTTTTTTGTTTTTGATATTTTTGTAATTATTGCTTAATAAAAAAGAATTTTGATTGAACTAAATACATTATTATTTTAAAAACACAAAATCTTTTAAAAATTTGACCGATATATCGATATTTTTCCTTAATATATCGACGTCGATATTGATATTTTGATAAATATAGATATATCTATATATTGATATGTTTTCATTTCTGACATCCCTACTAAATACTGTACTATTTAATAAACGCATTTTTTTAAAGACCGATATATCTATATTTATTTTTCGATATATCGACGTCGATATTGATATTTTTATAAATATCGATATTTTTTTTCACTGCCGACATCTCTAGTATATATGAATAAAAGCATAGATTACGACAGGAACTAATTTGTAAAGTATTGAATAGAATAATACGATTTCATCGATTTCTACTATTATCTAAGATATTACAAAGAAATGATATTAATTCACCGCTCGGCCGCTTACGACCTAACATAGCGTCGCTACATCTCCCTCTCACACTTCTGCGTAGTTCAAATCAAAAGGATCGGTTAAAAAAGTGTGATTTAGCAAACAAAAATAACGACATCTATCGAGCTAAGGCTAAATCTCAGCTACAAAATATATTTTATAAAGAAATCTCTAATCCTGTAATGATGATGATGATAATGAGACAAGCTATTTAAATTATTTTATTGTCATTGGTTCTTGTTAAATTAACAAATTTTAAATGAAATCTGAATGTTGAAAGTGGGTCAAGATCCAATTCCTAAGAGTCTGTAACACAAACAAATAAATATACATCTGAAACTAATAAAACACCTATAAAAAGCGATTGTCCAGTTTTCGTACGTGAAAGTACTGTAAGTAGGTATGGTATACTTATATTGGCAAGTTAGAGAATTATACATTATTTTATAGATATATACTATATGCATAAAAGAACAGATTACGACAGGCACTAAAATAGCACATTAATAAAAATAATATTACGATTTTTTTTCCAAGAAAATGATGATTTTTATTCAATAAACATTTATTTTCATTAGTATACATTATAGGTAACAATTTACTTTAAGCGCACTAGATGGCGTTGTACAAATTTTAAATCGCACTATGGTTTCGTTAGAAAAATGTACACATATGTATTTTTTGTTTGTATTTTGATTTTTCGTTAATTAAAAAAGTGCTGTGAAGCGTGGCGTTAACGCCACGCGATGATCGGGATCACCCTCGCCTATAGATGTTTCACATCAAAAATTTTTTATTTTCCAACGGTGGTCGTAAATATCAGGAGGGAATAGGAGATTGGATAGCAGCAGTCTTTTGGGAAACTTTTGACACTATTTCCCTTGTCATAAACCTTTTAATAAAAGCCCGGATCAACAATCACCATAGATGATACCGGTGGTCGACCTTCAGGGAGTCCGGGATAATGATTATAATTGTCTTGGGACTCGTCATAAATTTCATTCACTTGCCTCCATGATTAGACTTATAAGTGAAGTTAATATAGTTATTTTTTTCTTTATCAGATACCAGGCACATTAATTGCTACACTGCTGTATAAATATGTGGGTAGACGACTAACCTTGATTAGTTTATTCAGCGTTTGTGCATTTTGTAATGCATTGGTGGCTATAACTAGCGACTGGTTTTACTTCAAACTAATCATGGGCACTATTGCGGTCAGTTGTGCTGCGGGAGCTTTTTCTGCTATGTGAGTAAAAATATTTAAGAGAAGGAAAGGTATTTACGTTATTTACTATAACGGCATACCAATCCGTCTTACTACTGTGGTATAGTAGGTCGATTTTCTACCTATTGTGATAGAACCTCAAGGTTAGCAGTAAAATGCATATGAATCAAAATGAGCAAAAATACATTATTTGTTACGATAACACAGTATAAATAAAATACTCTCCGTTTCCTTTGGATGTCGTCAGCCTCAATTAGAACAGTACAATTGTAATACCAACGGAATAAATTGAAATGAAATATATTTTGAAGGACCATCCTTACTACTGTATATCTATATATACCTCATATACCTATGGCATGTGGGTATAAAAAGATCCCTACGTGTTTCCCGTTACACAATGCACAAAATACTGGAAGTTCGACCATCATAAAAAATCCGCTCAATCAATCGATTTTGATATTCAGCATCATATAACTTTTTAGCTTTTGAAATGGGCAATTATATAATTATTTAATTACCTATGTGCCTGAAATATGGATGTTAATAGCATACGCATGTTCACTAGCAACGTCATTATCTAATGGCTGCCGTACCCAAGTCTAGCACATTGCTCGAACAATCTATCGATAAGTTTCATAAGTTATTAATAGTAGGCATAAAAATTAGATTATGTAGTAGCATTACGAGGACGACACGATCACTCTACTCTCGTGAACCGCCCTAATGCTGATAAAGAGCTGTAAAATATGACAAGTTATGCTGCACGCCGTCCCTGATACTGTCCCTTTCGCGGAGGTTTAGAGTGTGAACTAAATTATAGCCTGATAAAAAATGTCTTGAAAATTTGGGCAATAAAAAAAACTAAACTTTTTTTCCAGATATTTATACACATCTGAACTATTTCTAACGGTCACTCGCAACATGGCCATGGGAGCATCATCTACGGGTTCGAGAATGGGATCTATGCTGGTACCCTTTGTAGGTGGACTCTCCATCACAGCAACCTGGTTACCATCGATGATTTTCGCCTTAGCGCCACTAGTCGCTACGATTGCGTGTTACTGTCTACCTGAAACCAGGGGGAAGAAGCTAGCAGATTATGTGACTTAAGTAATTTGTAAACTGTAATTTGTGTTTCAATAGAGATATATTTTAACACACATTATAAGTGTATGTAAATGGAAATTAAAAAAAAACAAAAGAGTAGATACAACATTTAGACAGACAAAAAGAACAAAAAGAAAACAACAAAAAGATTAAATGAAACGAATGAATACAAAATTTTGTGTGTCCCGCGACTGCCATAAAATTACCTCATTCAAAGTTTGCCTGGAGCTGATTTTCAATTTAACCCTATTATGAACCGCGTAAGTGAAACCAATTGGTTTATGTTAAGGCCTAATATTTTCTATAACTATGTGTTAGAAAACGAACTTTAACGGCCATCAACATAATATGTATATTGTTAGCTACTTTAAAGATTTACTTTCATTAGTATTCACTTACGTGAATTGAAGTGTTTAAAAATTGTGTGTTAAAAGTGTTTAAAACTAATTGAAGTGTTTAAAAATTGGTCACATCTAGTCTGATAACGAATTTGTTGGAAGATGTCGTTTGTTAGTTTTTAACCACATTTTTGTCAGGTACTTTAAAGGTATCATGTACGTATTAATTGTAAATTAAAAATGTGTCGTTTATTGTGATAGTGATTTGTTATTTGTGTAAAATTGTGATAAAATTTGGCAAAGTTTTATTTATTAATTTAATTTTTGTGGAAATAAATTAGTGCGTAAGCGGACTTAATGGCTTAACCATGTCCTTCTAGTCAACATTTGGGCGATAATGAAATAAATAGTTGCAATTTATATGGAAAGTGGCTACGAATACTATCAAACCTAAATATTATTCGTGGGTGTCGTAAAAAACTACTAAGAGTTTTACATAGCCTTGGCCTAATTATTGCCAAAACTATTGCAATACATGTTATAGGTAACATATATCATAATATTATACTAAATCCCACCTTGGGGACATACCCAAATTATATTACCTATTCAAAAATATCACGCTTGGTTACAAGAACGGGGAAGGTGGCTAGGTTTTGGTCGCGCAGTCGTGCTGAATTCATTTATCATAAAACTCAACTAGCGAAGCTCTAGCTTTTATTAAAATCACAGCTACATTGATGCGCTGATGTACATTCCACAAAGTCGGCTCTAAGACAGAACATCGTACTATAAGAGCTTCCATACAGAGTCCTCTGCTCAGTCCACGAAGAGGACTCTGGGACCTTCCAAATAGTCTACCACTAGTCTCTACAGGTAGAAGCTCCCCGTGATAACAGAGCACGTCCTTGATACAACTTAATGGTATACTATTTAATTCGTTGGCGATGTCCAAAGACACTGCCAGTAGCACTCTTCCGCAAGAGCCTGCCTCCGCGACCACGGCCTACACTCGAATACCCCTCCCGGAAACCAAAGTGGACGTCCGATACATTAAGATCGAACACGCTTAGGTGCTGGCTAATACAGGCAGCCAGGATCCTCTTCAACGGCTTTACCATCATCCGGCAGCCCGAGGGCCCTTTAGGCCGAGGCCAAGCGCCTTCTTTCTCTCCTTTCAATATCCAAAGAACTGTCTAGATGCTAGACAAAGGTTGTATAGTCCCTGAGGCGTGCTTCTGGGAGTTTGAATACCAAGGCGAGTACCGCCCACCCCGGCGGGCGGTGGCGATATCTGCGCCACCGCTGTCCCCATCTCCAACCTTGTGACGGGTGGAACACTTTTCATACTGAACCTTCTCGTTCATAATTTAATAAAGCTATAACCGGGTCCATATACTCCGATCACGACGACTGACCTTGACAAAAGCTGTACTGACGATCATTGATCAGCTGAAGATGCTTAAGGTATTTATTACTACCTCTTGGCGATTTATTGTCTCCTTTACCTTGAAGTGCAAGGATGTAATCGTAACCGATGTATAATTCGCTGAAATGGACCCCTAGAAGGGGTCCACCCCTTTTAGGATCTGTATACCTTCCACGAAGATGGAAACTTGTTAGTGTCTACTAGCAGGAGTTACCTTGGGCAACTTTGGTGAGCGACACGACTTTCCCCTCCAGAGCAAAACCACCGAGGTCCACTCTAGTTTCCTACAATGGCAAGATGAGTACACGTTTTCATCATTTGGCGAGATATCCTGCCTTGTGAGGCTCTCAGTCCTGGGAGCAGGTCCCCTGCTGACCGGGAAGTGACTGCAAGTGATCATTCTCACTGGAATTACCTATATTCCCTGGCAGCACGCTCTTCTTTCCTTTTCCTCTTGACGTATACGGTAAAAAATGGGTCACCTAAAAACGTTCTGAGCAGACTCTCATGCTCATGGAGCAGAGTAAGGAAATTGTGATGCAGTTTTCAGCCGATTGGTTCAAACAAAAGTAGCTAAATAACCAGATATCCAAGACTGTGCGTCGCGATATTCGCCAATTTAATACGCCCCGTATTAAAGAAACGATCGAGCAGAATCTTGGCTTGAGAGTGTTCGCACAAAATCTGTCTATTAGGCAAAGCCAAATGACTAGGCGGAAGACCGATTTGCAGACGATATCGTCGTTATGGCAGAATCCATACATGACCTTGGCACCATGCCTAACGATCTCAACAGGATATCCCAACTAGTGGGTTTATGAATGAACATGAACAAGAATGTATGTCATATTCCCATATCATTCCTGTAATGATCCCAGTCGACAATGCGATTCGCCAAGTTGTCGATCATTATGTTTAGCTTGGATAAACAGTCCAGTTAGTTAGATCCAATATCGAGAGAGAGGTCTCCCGACTATAGTCATAGTCGTTCAGCGTGAAGGTTGCTGGGCGTTGTTAGATGGAGACGGTACAGCATCGCAATTTGTGGTAAAACATGAGGAAGGCCTAAGTCTAGCAGTTGACGGCGATGAGTTGAATGATGATGATAATAAATGATGCATGGGATAATATGGTTCTTGTTTTCAGGACTATTTTTTGTTATTCAGGCCTTTAGGCTATTGATAATCTAGATCTAGGTATGGAATCTACATATTGAAGAACATAAAGTTTTATTGTAAAAGAAGGAATAAAAGCAGAAATGGAATTAAATCGCAAAGATATTGAGACATCTATGGTAATTGATGAATTAACAAATGCTATAGGCGGACTAGGCAAATGGCAAGTGATGCTATTATTAGTAATGGTATGGCCGATGACGATTTCAACAACGTGGCAACAGCAAGGCATAATATTCATAGCACCAAACACAACTTTCACTTGCATCGCTACGAATTTAACTGATAATATCATAACATCACAATGTTACAATGATTGTATCAAGTACGAGTATCACACGCAGTTTAAGAACACAATCATATCACAATGGGACCTGATATGCGATAGAGCATGGATGGCCAATTTTACACAGACTGTGGTAATGTTTGGTGTTCTGATTGGTAGTATGTTATTTGGTTTTATCGCTGATAGGTGAGTAAATTTATATAAGCAATTCAGTCAGATAAAATTATTATACTTTTTCATAAATGGAAGAGCCAATTACATACAATATATATGTACCTATATTTTATCACAATCAAGAATTCGGATAAAACTTTATTACTGACAGTATTAATGCTGTTTTTTAAATACAATAACCAACTAGAGAATATATCGTGAAGCGTATCATCATTATTATCATCTTCATCTTATTTTCATAATTTTTATATGGAGTGCCATATAAAAATTATGAAATTGACCTTCTATATCACGATGGTCAGACGTGTTGGTATAGGGTTTTACTGCCGGTTTTTCTTCTCTTCCATAGTTGTTATCTGTATAAAGGGTCTTTAGCCATCTTATACGACAAGAAGGATGGTAATGAATGGAATTGTATTTATACTCCGTCACCAAAAGGAGCAGAGACATCCTTATAGCGTATAATCCATACTAATATTATAAATGCGAAAGTAAGGATGTTTGTTTGTTTGTTTGTAACGCTTTCACGCTTAATCCACCGAACCGATTTCAAAAGTTCTTTCACCAATGGAAAGCTATAATATCAGGGAGTAACATAGGCTATATTTTATCCCGGTATTCCCACAGGAACGGGAACTACGCGGGTTTAAGCGACTGAAACTGAAGCAAAGCGAGGGCGGGTTGCTAGTACTTTATAAACATACAATGGGCAGACGCAAATAAAGCCGAGATTCAAGGTAATAATATACGGACCGCATGTTTTACCAAACACTTATCACAACACACAGCATGAGGGGTGGTCGCCGTTATTTAAATGACTATCTGTGCAATTTATCTTTTTAAAAGCTTATAATTATAATGGAGACATGTTTATGTCGTACAGAGAAAACAACAGAACATTTTGTAACTGTGTCTTTAAATGTTGTTATGTTTTGCTTTTGTTATATCCATACTAATATTGTAAATGCGAAAGTAAGGATGTTTGTTTGTTTGTTTGTAACGCTTTCACGCTTAAACTACCGAACCGATTTCAAAAATTCTTTCACCAATTGAAAGCTATAATATCAGAGAGTAACATAGGCTATATTTTATCCCGGTATTCCCACAAGAACGGGAACTATGCCGCGGGTAAAGCGACTGAAACCGAAGCGTAGCGAGGGCGGGTTGCTAGTTCAAAATAAATGTTCGTATGATTTCCAGTTCTATTTACATTTTACTTTATATGCGTGTGATTATAGATACGGAAGACGTCCAGCACTACTAGCAGCATTAATGCTGCAACTTTGGACTTCAATGGCTGAAGGATTCTGTCCGACTTATTGGATATTTACAGCAGTACGATTTTTAATTGGCATCTCTAACGCAGGCATTCTGCTTAGTGTTTATATTTTTATGATAGAAATCACTGGCCCTAAGGAAAGGATGCTTGTTGGTTTTCTAAGTAATGTTGCTACACCAATTGGAGAATCAATAATGCCATTATTTGCGCACTTTTTAAGAACATACAATATGTTCTGTTTGGGTGTTTCAATTCCCAATTTTATTTATTTATTGTACTTTTTTATAATGCCAGAATCACCAAAATGGTTGATTTCAATGAACAAACTAGAAGAAGCGACTAAAGTCATGAAGCAAGCAGCTAAATGGTAATCGTCTTTATTACTTAAATATCAAATTTACTTTCATGTACTTATATTTCATGTACTATATAATCAATATTTTTTTTCAATTCAAGGAATAACTTGCCTCATGACCCCGAGTACATAATGGATATAGTCAAAAGAATTGCTATTCAAGAAGTAGATTTAAATAATACTGAGCAAGAAAAGTCCACGTATTTGGATCTCTTTAAAACTAAGACGCTCAGAATTTGTACTCTATGTTCTTGTACTATTTGGTTTACGATTGGCATCACTTTTTATGGCAGTAACCAGCATGTTGGTCAGAATAGTTCAAATTCATTCATCAGTGTCTCATTAGCCGGTGCATTGCAAGCAAGTATTTATATAATATAATTTAATAATTAATAAAAAATAACATTCGTATAAGGACGAGCTACGAATACGATGTGACCGGACACCCTCCGACAGCGCAGCAGTGTGACCGCTGCTACGGACGGAGTTAACGCGTTACCGCGATGGGCTGTGAGACTCAATTCGTATCTGTTCTCATCGCCACAGGCGGACGTCGTTAACGCCGAGGCTAGCCACATTCGTTGTGCGTCAACACATCTGTGATGCAGCCATGCCGTGTGTGCGATGTCTGTCCCCGAAGAGGGTGGTTCCCTCGTGGTCTTGAGAGTTAGCAGATCTTTGGTCTGCGTGCATACATACCCGGCGGTCCTACACGCGCAGCTGGCGCCGTTACCGCGACGCTGACCGGGAGGGTTAGTTATACGAGGCTTATCGTAGTGTGCGGTCTGACTTCAGGCTGGTCCTCCGTCACGCCAAGGACGTAGGTCGGCAGATGCTGGAGCATCTCGAACGTCTTCGTGCTCAGAATCAAAAAAGATTTTCGAGAATTTAGAAAATAATCAGGAATAAAATATGGCGGTGCGAAGTTCGCCGGGTCAGCTAGTTTCTGATAGTTTTGAGAGTATTTAACTTCTTCCAAAAAGATCCTTAGCTCTGTTATAAAATGCATTTTGCTTTGACAGATACCAGGAATGACAGTAGCTGCACTGCTTAGTCACTATATGGGTAGACGACCAACTTTAATCGGTTTCTTCAGCGCATGTGCATTATGTAATGCTCTGGTGGCTATCCCCAATGACTGGTACTACTACAATCTCATCATGGGAACTATTGGGGTCAGCTGTGCTGCGGGAGCATTTTCTATCATGTGAGTTTTTTTTCAATATATTTGCTCCATATTTATTTCTGAATAGCTGAAGTGAAGTTATTGTGAAGAACTTATGTTATTTTATTTTTATTGGGAATGTTGGGCAAGATAACGCAGAAAGAAAGCAGATGACATTATTTTAGGATTAAGAAAATTCGAAAAAGCCATATCTCATTATAATTTCAGTCCTATTGCGGTCCTCCAGCTTGTGCTTAAAAGCAGATTATGAGAGAGAAAGTAAATTGAGTGTAAATTTGTAATGAATGAGGTGAAGTAAAAATGTCTGTTCGCCGACTTTCAGCTCTGAGTGGCCAGGTGACAGGCGACGTGTTCTCGTTGACAAATCTAGAAAAAATTTTCATAATTCGACTTCCAGAAATAGATTTTCCTATAAGTTTTACAAATATCGCACTATTCCTGGAAGAAGTAAATGATTTTTGCCAACTTTTCAGGAGCTCGAAAAATTGTCCTATATTTTAAATTATGAGTTCTAGAAATATGTTTCAAAGAGAAAATCGTAGGTCACAGTTGCCTTCAACTACACCTGTTTTTTAATTTAGGAACAGCTTAATATACTTCGAGATAATCTAAAAAAATACTGTTACCTCTGTATTCCACGAAACGCAAAGAATATTTGCAGGGGTAAGTATAATTATTGCTTTTTCGCCATGTATTTTCAAATATATGAACTTATTTAAATCTACTTACGGCTTTATTCTCTCTTTAATTTCATTGTAATCTAGCGTTGTAAGTATAATCACGTTGTTCTTTAACGGAAAATAAAACAAATGAAAAGTATGTAACAATAATTACACATAAATTGTCACCTGAAAGTTTCGTAGAAGATATAAGTAATTACACATAATTCCTAGATTGTACAATGCTGGAACAAGTATTTAAGTATACTTGCGTTATAAATTTTCTTGTAAATCTTCCTTTAAAATTTACGTAAATATAATTATTACTTTATGAACGGGATTATATTGTAAAGCGTATAAATATAAATATGCATACCTCTATTTTATGCTGAAATTTTATGTTTTCTAAGATCGCAAAATTATAGTATTTTTACTTTTATTCCTTTAGTTTTATCGATAGCTTCACGAGATTTTGACAGAAGGTGTAAACCATGATGCTCGCTTTATTCATGCAATAAAACAATTTGGGCGCAAGTGTATTTACGTCTTTTTTAAAGGAATAGTGCGATATAATTTTAACATTTTTTTTTTATTTTGTGGTTGGGTCGCGGTCGGCGCGCCTCCGCACCACTCCGTCCGGGGCGACAGAGGGGCTTAAGCACGCAACAGATTATTGCAAACCTGATTATTGTAAAAAATTCAAACAAAAAAGGGAGCCATCGCTCAGGACGCCTGGCAGATGTGAAACATCGAAATTATTTTGTACAAGTATATAAAAGAACAGATTACGATATGAACTAATATGGCATAAAGTATCGCCCGTGGACGAAGTAAAAGACGACTAAAAGATATCCCTTGTACAACATATATTTAAGAGAAAGAAAACTTAAAATAAAACCCTGTACCTACACCTCTGGCTAGGGCGGTATAGTATGTCAATTTCCCTCCCATTGCGGAGGAGCCCCAAAACCAACAGTGGGACGTATATCAGATGTGATGATGACGTGTATAAACTACATATATCTTTTACTGTTTTGTTTTGCAGATATTTATATACGACTGAATTATTTCCGACGGTTGTTCGCAATATGGCAATGGGTACGTCATCTACGGTGTCAAGAGTGGGATCAATGTTGGCACCATTCGCAGCCGGTCTCGTCGTCACAGCTCACTGGTTACCACCGATTGTCTTCACCATAGCCCCATTGATAGCTATAGTGGCGTGTTATTGTCTACCAGAAACCAGAGGAAAGAAACTATCTGATCATGTTGTCAATCGACTTTAGAACAAATCATCTTGTCCTCTTTTTGCTTTTTTGACTCAAATGAGAATAGAATGTCATAAGATCATATTTGTACATTTTAGGTATTAAATAAATATAGTTAACATTTTTTTTTATTTCCGTGTGGTGACAGAGTAAAAATACAAATAACCACTATTTCTTTTACCCGAGGATGTCGTAAAAGACGAGTAAGGGAAAACAGCATTGCAACACAAAGAAAACTCGACATAACACTTTATACCAATCTGTCGACTCACCAGTGGGGTATAGATAGTAGGTCAATTTCCCTTTCGTTGTAGATGGGCTGTGATGACGATGATAAACAATTTTAGAGTAATGATTTCTGATGTTTACACAAGTATAATTAGTTCGAAACATCAGGCAATCAAAAATCAAATACAAACGCCATAAAAACCGTCAAGTAGTTTTATTTAAAATTTTAGAATATCTATAACACTCACATGCTGAGACAGACTACGTGGATATCAGCATTTTGAGCATATCTAATGCTCATCATCAAGGCGAGTGAAGTGGCGGCATCCGCGAAGCGCCGGCGAGCATTTCCTTTCCATATATTCTAAAATATATGTATATTAATCTCACGTTAATCTATACCAATAAATAAAATTGGAGTGTCTGTTTGTTATGTCAAAATAATAGGCTTTTTTCATGCTCACACGGTTATTTGCACGACACCTATGCCTAAAATAGCAATTAAAAAATTTTTGTCTGTCTGTCTGTCTATTTGTTCCGGGTAATCTTCAAAACGGCTGGACCAATTTCAAAAATTCTTTCACCAATGGAAAGCTATAATATCAGGGCGTAAACTAGGCTATATTTTATCTCGATATTCCCACGGGAACGGGAACTACGCGGATAAAACGACTATAACCTATAACCGAAGCGAAGCGAGGGCGGGTTGCTAGTTTCAATAATAAAAATGAACAATTTTAATATTTTTTATATATTTCTTGAATTGTTGGAATTATTCTATAACATAGATTATAAACGTTACCCGTGTGGTGATGAAATAAGAATACAATTCATCACTCTCTATCTCGCCCGTGGATGTCGTAAAAGACGACTAAGGGATATAATATGCATATAGCGTCTGTGCAAGAGAAGGAACATACAAATAAAACCCTATACCAACCTGTCTGACCAGTATAGTATAATAAAATCAATCTCCCTGCTATTGTGGGAGAGGGGAGAGCCCAAAAGTGTGACGTATATGAGCTGAAATGATGATGATGATTTTTTTTATTGCAAGCAGTGGCAAACGAGCAAACAGTACACCTGATGGTAAGTGTAGCTGCCGCTCATGGACCTTTACAAGGCCGCTGCCTACCGCGAAGAAAGCGAAGGGAGTGTGAATGCGTGCATTGAGGCTCTGTGATACCAAAGGCACCACCAAAACACTCCACACACGAACACCCTCAGAAAGTTGGGCTTCCGATAATGAGTATAAACTTTGTATAAAATTTTGTTAGTGTAAAGAGTTTGAAATTTAATGGATAGCCAATTGAATAAAGAGTAGGTAGTTGCTGAGCGATTTTTACGATTTAAATATTAGTACTCGGATGACTCGAGCTGACCTTCTTATTTCTCTTTGGTAAGATGTGTGTTTTTGGAAAATATCTTAAGATAATGATAAATTTTTTTACAAAAGAATAATCTTTTCTTACAAAAGCAATTCAAAGAAAAAAAAAGGGTAACCAAAGCAGTCTTTGGCTTTCCTTTTTCGTCTTTGTTCTTGGTTCAGTAACTGAAGCTATCTGGATGATTAAGGGACTGCTGATTAGCCAACTAAGCTATTTTTGCCTTGTCGGGCGATGGTCTACGCGATAGTCAGCACCGATGGTTAACGATTTACAGCTTTGTTGTGACCAGATCTCATAGGGCTCTAATCTATGCTGGATCGCTGCAACCGCAATAGAGGCAGTATGGAGTTGTTCTCTCCTTGCGACTGTTTACAAGTATTTTCTGAAACACTCATGTCTCAATAAGACCTCTAGCAGCTGGAAACAGTGCTCCGTGGTCTAGCCAGGCTTTATACTTTCATCCAGCACCAGCCGGAAGACTTCTAAATACCAAATCGAAGGCTTTCCAGTCGTCCTATCCAAGGGGCAATAATATATGGGCGGACCATGGAGCATATTTGTACTTACTCCGTGGGGCGGACGTATTAGCGTTAAACAGTCAACTCTCTGGAAGATACACTGCCGCCTGCTGCTCCCGTCACTGACAATCGCTGGTAGAGTTTAGATCTCCTTCTCCAGATCCCACGGGTGAGTTCCAGACGATATTTAATAAGGTCTCTATGGTCGCCTCACACCTTAATACAAGCGGTCAGGGATCTCGCTCACACAGGTGGTGCATATGTAAATGAGATCATCCCCGCATACTGCTATCGACATGCAAAACTGGATCCACCTACATTTGACATGAGTTAAGTTAGGGCGGACGTCGCGTCGAAGATTCGTTGACCAAGTTGACGAAAAAGTGGTGGATTCTCCCTCCCTCCCTTCCCTTAGATACTTTTATTGTGGATTAGTTTTAATGCTATACACATTTACTGTTAAATTAACTACGCCATTGTTATTTCAAGAAGTAATTCTTTTCAGTAGCATTTACAAAATATATTTAATATGCTATGATAAAAAATTCGTCACATTTCATATGATAATTGAAGGATACGCATCTGTCCTTTGGTGTTTATTAAATAGAGCAACCCGCCCTCGCTTCGCTTCGGTTATAGGTTATAGTCGTTTTACCCGCGTAGTTCCCGTTCCCGTGGGAATACCGGGATAAAATATAGCCTAGTTTACGCCCTGATATTATAGCTTTCCATTGGTGAAAGAATTTTTGAAATCGGTCCAGCCGTTTTGAAGATTACCCGGAACAAACAGACAGACAGACAGACAAAAAATTTTTAATTGCTATTTTAGGCATAGGTGTCGTGCAAATAACGGTGTGAGCATGAAAAATGCCTATTATTTTGACATTACAAACAGACACTCCAATTTTATTTATTGGTATAGATGTATTTTATTACGTCTATCGCGTATTGTAGTATATATTAAATAATTTTTATGCTCCTTAAGTTGATATTAGTATGTATAACTAGCTGACTCAGCAAACGTTGTTTTGCCATATAAATTATATCTATTGAATGTTTTAGTAGTTAAATAAAAAATAACTAACATATTGTAAGTATACGGGGATGCGGTTTATGTCTGAAGAAGGACGACGACGGCCTATAGAAATAGCAAGACACTATTATTTTTTTTAATTCATTGTACTTTATTAACTTAACTACATCCATTCCAATCATCCCATCCATCACCAGCTGTTACCACTCATTCCATTCCTCACCCTCTGTCACCACTCAATCCATCCGTCACCATTCGACACCATCCAACTTACACACCATCACACACCCTATCTATCATTACCAGTTATCACATATCCCATTCATTATGAAAAAATACAATACAATTGAAATAAAATCGGACTATAATAATAAATTATTTAAAAAAAATTACAACAAAATACACATGCAAATGATCATTTAATATTCGTTCGTATACACAAAGTCTAATTGAGTTAATTTTTTTAAATATAAATTGTAATAAATTACGAACAAAATTATTACATTTCTTATAAAAAAAATATTGATATTTAAATCAGGTAAATACTTAAATACGTTTGATTTATTTCTCATAAAAAATAATATAAATTGCATAAAATATAATTTTTGGAGCTGGCTATGCTCGGGATTTCTCTGCGAGATAGAATCCGGAATACGGAAATCCGCCGAAGAACGGGTGTAACCGACATAGCACGAAGAATTAGCACGCTGAAGTGGCAATGGGCAGGCCACATCGCTCGACGAACCGACAACCGCTGGGGAAGAAAGGTTCTCAAGTGGCGACCACGTATCGGACGACGCAGTGTAGGACGCCCCCCCACTAGGTGGACCGATGACCTAGTGAAAGTAGCTGGGCGTCGTTGGATGCAGGCGGCACAGGACCGTTCATTGTGGCGCAACATGAGGGAGGCCTACGTCCAGCAGTGGACGGCGATAGGCTGAAATGATGATGAATGATGATGATGAAAATATAATTTTTATTAAATTACGTAAAATAATAATATTCAGAACTTAGAATAATAACGTATAGAAGGATAGTATCAATACTTCGAACGTTCGAAGCATGAATCTCAAAAAAAATACTAATGGCGCGCAGACGATTACACACGTACACACGCACACCACTATACAAATTATGAAATCAAATTTTGTTTTTATTAACATAAATCGTCGAAATACTTTTGAAAGTAATGTTAAAAACCTTTTAAGTTTTTCAAATGTGTTGTGACACCATTTGAATGCACAAACCGTCATAATTACCTATTTATTTTTTAAGAGTTGCGTACGTACGTGCAGTACAATGACTTGTACATTATGGAACGGTTACGGCGTAAGCTCCATTAGGCTCCAATTGAAATGCTTCACTTTTTGTGCGCGAACTTACCTTCTATACGTTATTATTCTAAGAATCAGAACATGAAAATGATCAAATGTACGCCACACAGTACGTTGTAATACTCGAAATTGGAAACTTTTGGACCGGCATCTTGTCGCACTCGTAATAAGAATATCGTCGAATTTACATTTAAATAAAAATAAATCTGAATTAAAGCTATCCTAAGTTGGAAAAAAACTCACATTTTAAAAACAAAAGGTTAAAATCGGATTGTTAGTTTTAGTGTTCATTCCGGACCGAACATCGTGGCACAGGATATATAATACATAATCATCATCATCATCATCATCGCAGCCCACATACGTCCCACTGTTGGGCTCGGGCCTCCTCCACAATGGGAGGGAATTTGACCTACTATACCATGCTGGTCAGACATGTTGGTATAGGGTTTCATTTCGAGTTTTCCTTCTCTTGCACAGATGTTATGTGCACATTATATCCCATAGTCGTCTTATACGACATCCACGGGCAAGATAGGGAGTGGTGAATTGTATTCTTACTCCGTCACCACACGGACAAATAGATTTTGTTTAATACATAATAGATTTTGTTAAGCTTGTACTTTACATTATAATGTGCATTATATTAACATAAATTTCTGTGTATAAAACATAGAATATAGACAGCACTTAAACAATGTGGTTGTATCATTTCAATAACCATATAATACCAATATTACATGGTGACCCTGCCACTGCGGTCTTCAGCAGACTTTACCTGTTACGAACAAGTGGTACATTACATGAAGAATCTGCCGTTCCGTGGTTGAGAAAGAAGACGTCTTCTTAAATCAAAATGCAACGGAAAGAAACAACGATGGCACGCTAAAGAACATCGGAAACCATTTTCAGATAATCAATATTTTTAACTATGCAATTTCTATCATATTAATTCTATTTCGGACTGAAAATATATTAAAACTAGCTAGCCCAGCGAACTTCGTAATGCCATAATTTTTTTCGTAAATATATTTTCTAAATTTTCGAAAATATAATCTCTAATGGAAGAACCATTACAGCTTTGTCGGGAAAGAATCGATAGTTTTGGTCGCGGTACTGTTAATGATGATTCAAAGAGAATACAAATTACTCATTATTGGTTTCTGACAAAATTATAATTATCAATGTAACCATTTCTGTAAGAATTTTTCTTAGGATTTTTTTCTGAAGGTAAAACACATGTATACCTACGTTTTATTACAATCAAGAATTCAGATAAAGCCTTATTACTGACTGTATCAATGCAATTATTTAAATACCATGACCAACTAGAAAATATGTTCTTATAGTGTATTTTTATCATCATCGTCATCTCACCAGATACACATCGCATGGGAAATTGACCTGAAATTGAAATGGGGAATTGGTTTCACATTGAGTTTTTCTTCCCTTGCATAGTTGTTATCTGTTTACTATATCTTTTAGTCGTCCTATGCAACATCCACGTACAAGAAAAAGGGTGATGAATAGAATAAGATTCTTACTCCATCACCACAAGGAGAAGAGACAACCTTATACCGTATAAACATATAATGAATAGACGCAAATAAAACTGAGATTCCGGATAACAATAGGTGGATCGCATAAAGTATTGTCCTACCAACGACGACGGCTATATGAGGGGACGTCTTTGTTATTTATATGACTATCTGTGCAATTTATCTTTTTAAAACCTTATTATTATAATACAGACAGATGTTTAATTCAAAAAGACAAAACACAGTGTAATTAAACGTATCTATAAATTCCGTTATCTTTATTTTGTTATATTCATAATATGTGATCGTTCTATTTATGTTTAACTTTATATGCGTTTGATTATAGATACGGAAGACGTCCAGCACTACTTACAGCATTAATGCTTCAACTCTGCACATCAATGGCTGAAGCGTTTTGTCCGACTTATTGGACATTTAAAACAGTACGATTTTTAATTGGATTGTCTAACGCAGGCATTCTGCTTAGTGTTTATATTTTTATGATAGAAATCACTGGCGCTAGGGAAAGGATGCTTGTTGGTTTTCTAAGTAAAATATCTATACCAATTGGAGAATCAACAATGCCATTATTTGCACATTTTTTAAGAACATACAATCTTTTCTGTTTGGGTGTCGCAATTCCTAATTTTATATACTTATTATACTTTTTTATAATGCCAGAATCACCAAAGTGGTTGATTTCTATGAATAAATTAGAAGAAGCGAGTGAAGTCGTGAAGCAAGCTGCTAAATGGTAGGTAATAATTTTTATTACTTATATGTCTAAATTGTTTTCATGTACCTACTATATAATCAAATAATCTTTTTTTTATGTTCAAGGAATAACTTGCCTCATGACCACGAGTACTTGATGGATATAATCAAAAGAATCGCCATTCAAGAGGTAGATTTAAAAAGATATCAAAATACTGTTGCGTGTTATTGTCTCCCAGAAACTAGAAGAAAGAAACTCTGATCATTTAGTCAATCGACTTTAAAACAAATTATTTTACTTTTTTTTTTCAATTTTACTTTTTTGACTCGGATGGAAATAGAATCTCAAAAGATCATGTTTGTACATTACTAGGAATTAAATAAAGATAATTTATCAATTTTTACCTTTTTTTATACATTGCCTGAATTGATGGCATTATTCTATAGATTTCCATTGCTTAAATATAAACATTGTAATTTCCGTGTGGTGACAGAGTACAGAGAGAATACAGTTCACCACTCTCTATCTTGCCCATGGATGTCGCAAAAGACGACTAAGGGATGTAATATGCACATAAGATCTTTGTAAGAGAAGGAAAACTCGAAATGAAACCCTATATCAACATGTCTGACCAGCATGGTATAGTAGATCAAATTCCCTCTCATTGTTGAGGAGGCCCGAGCCCACCAGTGGGAGGTATGTGGGTTGCGATGATGATGATGAAACATGGTAAAGATTTAGTAACTATAAAAAGTTTGAAAGTTAATGGAGATCCAATTGAACAAATATAGGTAATATTATATAAGTCTGTATAATCTGTTGATGCACAGCCCAAATTACTGGCTTCTTTTCTGATACATACGAGCTTTCAGCAAAGATTTTGTGAAAATTCATCTCATAAGAGAAATCTTTCGTGTGGTGGCGGAGTAAGAATACAATTCACAACTCCCTTTCTTGCCCGTTGGTGTCGTAAGAGACGATCAAGGGATTATAATATGAATATGACATCTATGCAAGAGAAGGAAAACTCGAATTATAACCCCATACCAACCCATCTGACCAGTGTGGTTTTAGTAGCTCAATTTCTCTCTCCTATTGTGGAGGAGGATCGAGCTCAGTATAGGGACATACATGAGCTCTGATGATGATGATCATGAAGATGAATAAAGACCAAAAATAACTGTTATGTGGCAAATCAAAACCGTTGAAACCACAAACTTATTTTATTATATAAATTTCCCATTTAGCTCAGTAGGCATAGACTTTGCCGGGCCATTTTTAATCACAGATCGAAAGGGACGGGGTTGCAAGATAACCAAATGTTATTTATGCGTTTTTATTTGTTTCCGTTATAAGTGTATACACTTAGACGCCGTCAGCGATCTAAGTAAGGATGCATTTATTTTAACTTTAAATAGGTTTATTGCTCGTCGTGGTTTACCTCACACTATATACTGTGACAATGGTAGAAATTTTGTCGCTGCGGCTAAGGATATTAAATATCTCTTTGCTTCAAATAGAGAGCATATTATAGACTTTGCGTCTCGTCGGGGTATAGAATTTCGCTTTTCGGCACCATACGCTCCTCACCAAGGGGGTCTCTGGGAAGCTGGCGTGAAATCCGCCAAGCACCACCTAAATAGAGTCTTAGGCAATGCTCATCTGACATTCGAGGAGCTCTCATCATTGTTTGCTCAAATTGAGGCAATCCTTAATAGTCGTCCTCTCTGTCCACTTTCACCTTCACCCAATGATTACGTGCCACTCACACCTGGACATTTTTTAATAGGAAGACCACTGACTTCACTGCCGACGCCGTGTCTCTTGGAGCACGGTACACACCGCATCAATCAGTTCCAGCGCCTCGAACAAATTAGGCAGGATTTTTGGAAACGTTGGGCTGCTGAATACGTCGCCGAGCTGCAGCAACGTACAAAATGGCGCACCAGATGTCGAGATTTACGTGCCAATGATCTCGTACTTATTAAAGAGGACAATACACCACCACTTTGTTGGCGTTTAGGACGAGTGCACAAACTGTACGTCGGCTCCGATGGTGTACCCCGTGTCGTCGATGTCTCCACAGCCAATGGCATCATACGTCGAGCCATCAATCGTCTTTGTCTTCTACCTACGGCTGAGAATCAAGAATGTTGAAAGACTACTTTCAACGGCCGGGAGGATGTCGCCGCCGTTACTACATTCATACACCCACGCAATCATTACCTTCATTAGATTCTTTCACATTCATTTACACATTCACTTCACTCATACAGACCACTAACCCGCCATCTTATACTTACACATTACACAAGAACACCGACACATTCGCACCCAAAATTGTCGGGCTAACAATTATTGAATCTTATACAATATACCATATTATAAGATTCGCCTATTTTTATTTCTTTTGTTCCCATCGCGAACAAAAAGTTATTTTACGTAGTTACACAGTTAGTTACACAAACTTATTTTATTATATAAATTAATAACAGTTTTTTTTTACTCAAAGGGATGAAATAAGGTATAAAAAATGATTACTTAAAGGGAGAAACTGAGTGATACATCAATGTATTCGTAACTACTGAAATCAGGGAGGTGAAATTTTGAACACGGCTTCCCTTTAATGACTTAAGCGACTATTCTGAAACAACCATTTCTCAACAAGACCTACACCGGCGAGACTTTGGGTCACTCTGTGTACTCTACCGACTCTTTCACAGGAAGTGCTCCGGGGAACTGTTTGACTTGGTACCACCGTCACCATTCTACCAACGTACCACTCGACATCGTAGCAGGGTTCATCCATTTCACCTGGAAACGTTATGGTCTTCAACTGTACGTTTCCAGCGATCATTTCTCCCACGTACGTGCAAGCTTTGGAATGAACTACCTGCTGCTGTGTTTCCCGAGCGCTATGATATGTCCTTCTTCAAATGATGTTTAAGAAGAGTATTTCCTTCACGGTAGGCAACGGCCTGGCTGTGCCCCTGGTATTGCAAAGGTCCATGTGCAGCAGTTTCACTTACCATTAGGTGTGCTGCTTGCTAGTTTGCCACCGTTCACAATAAAAAAAAAAAACACCACCTGTAAATAGTGGTGTTTGCTCTAGGGAGGCTCCGTACTCTCATCCAGCTCCAGTCAAAGGGTCTCTATAGTCTAAATACCAAATTGAAGCCTCTCCAGCCGTCCTACCCACACGGTTAACACCCTGTACCTACCTACCCACACGATACACTGCCGCCTTCTGCACCTGTCTTGGATACTCGCAGGTAGGTTTCGGATCTCCTTTTTCAAATTTGTTTTTATTTCTGATCTTTGAAAAATATTGAAAAGTAAGAAAATAAAGCCTCCGTTTTATTGAGGGCCTCCCAATACGCAGCGCCTGGATCAGCCGGATCACCGGCACCCCTTGGTAATAAGAGTAACCAGACTTATCGGCTCTTCCAATACCCACCACCGCCCTCAATTTGTAAACAGCATGTCGTCAGCACAGAAGATTATGCCCAGCCGACTGTCTAGCAAGGTCCAATGTCCCACAGAGTTGGTCCCACGAAGCATATACAAAGTACTTTCCCGTACTTTGTACTTACGCCGTGGTTGGTCCTAAGAGCGACCCCTGCACGACACTTCACACAAAGTTCCCAGAGCGTTTCATGTAGAAGATATAAGGATATGGTATGTTAACGGAATACCTTCTTAAAGCAGCTGAATGGTTGACTATTGAATGCGTTGGCGATCTTTCGTCGGTGATTGCCTCTGCTATCACGAGCTTCAGTAAGACTGCGATATTCGAATGTTCCTTCTGAAAACCGAAATAGCCAAGCCATAGAACGAAGCCAACCTCGCTAAAGTGCTGGATGATACCGGACAACCAGGATTCTCTTCTACTAAAGAAAATCATGGCTGCTTACATTATCCAACAACATAATGATGAGCCTGTAGGACTTAGAACACCCTGCTCTGTGATTGCCGTTATTATAAATGCTTTCTACGCGGATGAAGTCGAGGGCAAAAGCTAGTTTTATATACTAGCGACTAAGAGATTAGTAGAAAATAAATAATAAACAAGGCCATCGAGTTTCTTGCCGGTTCTTCTCAGTGGCGGTCGCGCTCCGATCTGTTGGTAGTTTATTGCATTAATTTATTTGTAAGAAACTTTACAATATTTACGTGCTCTGTAGTGTTTATGCATATAGACGATTTGAATGTCAATATAAATTCAATCAATATATAAAGTGGTGGATCTCCCTTCCTTCCTGTCATTTTAAAATACTTTTAGTGTAATTTAGTTTTAATGTGACCTTCAATATTTACTATTAAATTAGCTACACCGTTGTTATTTCAATAAAAAATACTTTTCAGTCGTATTTACACGATGTATTTAAAATGCAAAAATTCGTCACATTTCATGTGATAAGTGAAGGATACGAACGTGTTGTTTGGTGATTATTAAATATATATTTTATTATGTAGAATCGTAGAAGTTGGTGTGTATTAATTTTAAATTAAGATCGTATTGTATATATTACGTCAGTAAAATATATTTATGTATAGAATTGTGCGAGAAAAAAACGTAGAAATTCTATTGATAAAAACTAATTAAGAAACAGCATGTGATGAGGATTCAACTCTCTTTTCTTGTTTTTGGTGTTGGTGAAAATCGAGCAAACAGCACACCTGATGGTAAGTAACACTGCCGCTCATAGATCTTTGCTAGACTGCTGCTTCCGTAAAGAAAGGGAACGGAGTGTGAATGCCTGCACTGAGGCTCGGTGATAATAAAGGTAATCCACAAACCCACCACATGCAAACACCCTCAGAAAGTTGGACTTCCGGCTTTCTCGCTCACCAAAATAAGTGCAATAGGAAATCGCTACTAATCAGACTTCAATTTTCTGCGAGAGTATGGTACTACTCCGGACAGACCAGCCCGCGGCTGTTGGTAGAAGACTCTCGACAGTGTCGATGAATCCAATTCGCCTGGGCAGCGTTCAGGAAACTAAAAGGATATTCTCATTCAACATACCGCAATGCCTGAAAACGCAGGTTTACAAACACTACATTATAGCAGTGTATTGTTAATATTCAAAGAAAAAAAATCATATATATTTTTACATGAAAAAAAAGGATTTGAGTTTCTTAAAGGTTACAGGATTTAATATGTCCTGTACCGCCATAATGGTAGTTTTATGTCCAGGTGTTTATACCCCTGGACATAAAACTACCATTGCGGTACAAAGCGTTATCGCTTTGTACCGCAATGGAAAGAATAGAAAAATCACTGCCGCAGGGAACGTGTTAAAAATGTTCTTGATAAATTTTTCAAAATCTATTATTTTTAGGATACTTTTTCGATGTTAGTTGCACTATACTGCTTTGCGGTTTCTCATTCTCATCTTTATAACAATATTTATTGAAAGAAAAACAACTTAAATTGAATAATTTAAATTATTTTTAATTCTTACAATTAATTTCAATTTTCATTGATCAATGGTAAAATAGGTTGAAGAATCTAAAGTTCATACTGAAGGAAAAAGCTGAAATGGAACCAAATCACAAAGAAGACCAGACTTCTAATGTAATGGATGAATTAACAAATGCTATAGGAGGACTAGGCAAATGGCAAGTAATGCTATTATCGGTAATAGTATGGCCGACATCGATTTCAACAACGTGGCAACAACAAGGCATAATATTCATAGCACCAAACACAACTTTCACATGTATCGCTACGAATTTAACTGATAACATCGTAACATCACAATGCTACAATGATTGTATCAAGTACGAGTATCACACGCAGTTTGAGAACACAATCATATCACAATGGGACCTGATATGCGATAGAGCATGGATGGCCAATTTTACACAAACTGTAGCAATGTTTGGTGTTCTGCTTGGAAGTATATTATTTGGTTTCATTGCTGATAGGTGAGTAAATTTATGTAACAGTATTATAGCCTTGACAAATATAAATATATATATATACAGTATGACTGGTAAAAGATTGTACATATTCAAGGAAACGATAGATAATGGCCACATGTAACTAATAAATGTTTAAAAAGAAGATAATATTAATTAACTACATAGTAAAAATCAACAATATTAGTGTCACAAGACTTCCAAAAATATTGTCACCTTTTTTTTTTTTTTTTTTTGTGGGTGGGCCGCGGTCGGCGCGCCACCGCACCACTCCGTCCGGGGCGACAGAGGGGCTTAAGCACGCAACTCCCGCGACCCACCCGAAAACCACGTCGCCTTCGTCGTTGGGCCGACCACTGGAGCAGCGTTAACTTGTCGTCAGTGGTCGGCCCGACGGAATACCCCCTACTGGGGTACCCTCCCATCGACCGACGTCCCCCCCTCGGGGAGGACGTCGGTCTTTCCTCACGCAGTCGGCCTTTCGGCGGGTGACGGACTAATCCCCGGTCACGTCACCCGCGGCCTCGGCTAGGGAATATTGTCACCCTACTGGCGATACACCGATACCGATATCGAGTAAAAGTTTTGTTAGTACTGTTGTCAAGATTTTGGATATTTATTACTAGAATTACTTAAACTAGGTGTAAGAATAATGTCATAAAACACTAAAGTTATTTGCAGATTCATAGCTCTTACCAATCCTGAGATAAAGTGATTTGTTTCTAATCAAAACAATAGGTTTGCCAGCGTACGTTACCTCAGTTAAGTACCTCTGTCTGCGGCCCGCGACGAAAAAAAATACCTACTGGGTCGAGTCGCATAGGTAGAATATTTACCTAAAATGTAACTAGTTCAATGCGCGAACTGTTTAGTACCTACAATTGCTGACGTACGTTGACCTATCCCATGTGTCCATAACTAAATATTTTTATAAGATAATTAGTTCAAAATTGAAGTACCAATTTTTGGTATCAGAATTGAGTTCAAAATTGAAGTACCAATATTTGGTATCAGAATCGAGTACTGAATACCCTCCTTTAATATGTACAATCTTTTACCAGTCACCAGTATATATAATAATTAATGCCCTTGTACTAAAAAGTTAGCGAGCCGAGATATACAGCGTGTATCAGGTTATGGGACAACTGTTCGAGTATGTTGTAGTTTAACGGTCATAGATCGTAATTAGAATGTATATTTCACAAAATACTATAAAACATAATAGTTACAGTGATTTCAAAAATATGTGTCAAAGAGTCTACGCCTTAAATGTGACATGTTGATGTTACGTAGGCGTCTAGGTCGTCGCCCGCCTTTATACCTAAATAATGTCGGTGTGTTAGGTTAGGTTTATAATAAACTCTTGTAGGTAAAAAGTAAAATAAGTACTATTGAATTTGACTGCACAGATGGCGTAGTGTTTAAGATACCGTCCTACCGTGCCAGTGTCATGGGTTCGAATCTCACGCAGGACAACACTGTGCGATCAATATATTATTGTACTGAGTTTGGATGTAATTTCTGTCCGTTAATTCTATTTGTGAAGTCCCCTACAATACAAAGATTATTAACTTAAAATAAATTAGAAGCTAGATTTAAAATAGAATCTATTTTTAATAAAAAGATGGACTACCTTTTTCGTGAAAGTTGCCGTAAAGGTAAATATCTCATATCGATAACCGGAGTAATCCAGATAGGTAATAGGTATGTGGTATTACCTTTCCAAAATTAACAATTGCTAACACTTCACACATTTTTAATACCGCACATCGCACCAACACATCGAACCGGGCAAAAGCCATATTTCAATCACTTTAAATCGCGGACTTTTAATACGCGAAAAAGACGTAAGGAGATAATAATGCTAGCCGTACATCTAGATCGGACATCCGAGTCAAACTAAAATAATTAAATAAAAATGAATAATTAAATTTTAAAAATCTATATCTTTCATAGGCACTAAGGGCCTGTCCGCACAGCGACATATCACCTTTTTTTTTGGGGGGGGTGGGTTGCGGTCGGCGCGCTCCTCGCACCACTCCATCCGGGGCGACAGAGGGGCGTAACGCACGCACACCCACAATCCACCCACGATGCACGTTGCCTTCGTCGTTGGGCCGACCACCGGGGCAGGGTGACTTGACGTCAGTGGCCGGCCCGACGGAATATCCCCTATTTGGGGCCGAGGCCAATAGTGGGACGTATATGGGCTGCGATGATGATGATGATGATGTCCATCTTGCGTCTCAGCTGAGAACCGAATTAAACTATCAAAAATTGTACGAAATTTTATTCATAGTGCGTACTAAGTGCAATTTCGATCGCGGAATATAAAACGCGAGAATAAAAAAAAAATAAACCTCATGGTGAAAAATCGCAGTGCGGACAGGCCCTAAGCGTGCGAATGTCGTCGGGCGGCTCCTTTGATCTTGTTGTAAACAGAGACGAAATTCATTTTCGATAAAAAATTACAGTTTAGGTTTTATTATTTTATTTTGCCTACAAGATATAGGTAATTATTTCATTTATGTCCCTTTTTCTTAATATACCCCTGTGTATTAAGAAAAAGGGAATGTGTCGGTATTTCTTTCAATAGCTGTGGCCACGCCTCTTGGTCCTTGCCACGAATCAGCTGATTTTAAGGCGAAGTTTGTCTTGCTTATGCGAACGTAATCATTGATTTATTCAATTTCTAATGAACATTTAACAAAGTACGAATGTGTTGCATATTAAGTATCGTTGACTTTATATATTTCAATCAGATTTACACGAAAAAGCGATGATAAAATTGAAAACTTTACATGTCTCTAATTCATTAACGAATCGTTATTTGTCCTTCAAATTTTTTTTATGGGTCCTACCACCATTGCCTAACTCCCGTATGACCAGTTGCCCCATAACCTGATACACCCTGTATATATATATACTCGGGCTCGGCACACAGCACGTAGATATAATATTTACCTAATAACTAGTTCAATGTCGAACTGTTTAGTACAAGCGCATTAAATGCATTGACCTATCTATATCGGTTGTCTCCGTAACTAAATATGTTTATAGGATAATTAGTTCAAAATTTAAGTAGGAATTTTTTTTATATTCGGTATTAGAATCGAGTACTGGGACTTCAATATGTACAATGATTTACCAGTCACTCTGTATATATAACAATTCAGAATTTGACAGACAATAAGAATGCTATGCCGCAACCAACTAGAGAATATTCACTAATCATCATTATCCTACTCCTATCCCAAAAACTTGGGATCGTCGCCATATTTACTCTTTTTTCCTCGTTCGTACATAATGCAAAAATGTTGGCAGCCAGCCGACGTCAACGCTCTTAAATAATGTAATTGTTGTCCAAATGCCATCAGATGGAGTTGACCCAAGTCGATATAATTCTTAGTCGTCTTTTACGACACCCACGAGTTAGGAAGGTTGTAGAAGAAGAAAGGGGTGGGAAAATTCGTTACTCCCACCATGTAGAAAGTTTAATGTAGAGAGTAAATAAAATAAACAGCAGAATATTATGTACTTATTTTTCCTTAAAATTGTGCTAAACTTTTTTATTTCAAACAACTGGTCATTCTATTTATATTTATGTCCTACCTATAATGTAACTAATTTGATTTTTGAATTATCTAGTTATCTTTCTTTTATTATATCGGAAACATGCGTTCGTTTAATATTTCACTTTATATGTTTGCAGATACGGTAGGCGTCCAGCACTACTTACAGCATCAATGCTTCAACTTTGCACATCAATTGCTGAAGGATTCTGTCCGTCTTACTGGATGTTTACAACAGTACGCTTATTAATCGGAATGTCTACCGCTGGCATTTTGCTTAGTGTTTTTATTTTTATCATAGAAACTACTGGCCCCAAGGATAGGGTGCTAGTTGGATATCTAAGCAATATTCCTATAGCAGTCGGAGAAATGATAATGCCAATATTGGCGTACTTTTTAAGAAGATATAACCTATTCTGTTTAGGTGTTGCAATTCCAAATTTTATTAATTTATTATACTTCTTTATAATGCCGGAATCCCCAAAATGGTTAATTTCAATGAATAGACTAGAAGAAGCAAGTAAAGTGATGCAGCAAGCAGCTAAATGGTAATCATCTTTATTGCTTATATGTCTAATTTATTTTCATTCACTATATAACTGAATTTTTTTTTTTTGTATTCAAGGAATAACTTGCCTCATGACCCCGAACACATGATGGGTATAGTTAAAAGAATTGCCGTTCAAGAAGTAGATTTAAGTAATACGGAGCAGGAAAAGTCCACGTATTGGGACCTCTTTAAAAATAAGATTCTCAGAATGCATACTGTGTGTTCTTGTACCATTTGGTTTATGATTGGCGTGACTTATTATGGCAGTAACCAGCATGTTGGTCAGAATAGTTCAAAACCATTCATCAGTGTCTCATTAGCTGGTGCATTGCAAGCAAGTATTTTTATAAATTAAAAATTAATACTAACATCCATATAAAGAAGGTCTGCGAATTCAATGTATCCGAAAAGTATCTCCAAGGGATATTTTGATGCTTCGTGTATCGTTCGTCAACCGTGCTGTCCGCATAACAACTCATATAGAGAGCATGTCGTTAATGTACAGGATAAAACACGTCAACGAAAACCGATGAGCCTTGTGGTACACCAGCATTAACGGTCATGGTTTCTGAATAGTAGCCATCGACAACGGATACAATGATCCAAGTATCCAAAAAGCTGACAATCCAATTACAGAGTCTACATATGATGATAGCTTTGACAGCCCTTAGCCTGTAATTCGACAAGTATGACCTTCGGCACACGTCTTCAGAACCACTGCAGAGATACCACTCGGTTCGATATTATGGACGTCTAAAAGCCACAACTCTCGCCTAACCGTTCGCTATGTAATGCAGATATCAGGCAACCTTTACGGCATCGTAGGTGGTGTAGCAGCACGCGAGTCCAAAGTTGACTTACAGGCAAGGAATTTATAATTTTGTTAATAGTGGTAGGACCATACTGTTGACAGTTGTCTGTTTACAGCCGCGTGCCGGTCCCTCCGAGGTACTACCACACTCTCGCAGAAGATCGACGTCCGAGTAGTAGCAATTTGTTACTGCGCTTCGTTCGGTGAGCGAGGGAGTCGGAAGCCCAACTTTCTGAGGGTGTTTGCGTGTGGTGGGTTTTAGTGATGCCTTTAGTATCACCGAAGCTCATTGCACGCATTCACACTCCCTTCACTTTCTTCGCGGTAGGCAGCGCCTTTGCAAAGGTCAATGAGCGACAGCAACGTTTACCATCACGGGTACTGATTGCTCGTTTGCCACCGTTCGCCATAAAAAAAACTTAAGATACAGAGAGAGAATAATAACATTAGATTATTAAAAATTACTTTTATTCTTTTAGAAATGAACTCCAACTGATTTAGTCCGCTCTAATGGTAACCACGTGCGTAATCTAATATATTTCAGATTTTCATTGGTCTTTAGGTGTTTTTATACATTTATTTTTCCGTGCAATGACGGTGTAAGAATCTAATTTACCACCCCATTTTTTGCGCCTAGGTGTCGTAAAAGATGACTTGAATATGCAAATAACATATACACCAGAGAATTCGCAGTAAAACCCTATTCTAACCTCTGAATCATATAATAGAACAACGTTTACACAATGAGCTAACAATGAATGGTCCTTTATGGTAGAAACCTTGTGACAAGCAATCATCATCATCTTGTTCTTATCCCAATTACTTGGGGTCGACGCAATATGTCATCTGTTTTGACATATTGCAAAAAGTTTCGGCAATTACTTTTATGACCGGCCGCCTGCCTGACGTCAACCCTCCTTGGGAATGTAATCGTTGACCCAAATGGTACCAGATGGAGTTGGTCCGGGTCAATCTAGGGCTCTTATTCGTCTTTTACGACACCCACGAGCAAAGCAAGGGTTGGTAGTATTCGAAGCCGCTACCACACAGCAAGCCTTGTGACAAGCAATGAGACAACAAAAAAATATTGATTTTGTATGTTAATAACAGTTCTGATGGTTGTGACAGTATTTACCTTCCTTCTAAGAGATTATGAGCTCTACACTCAATTGTAATATACATTTTGCTCTGACAGATACCAGGCGTTACAGTAGCTGCACTGCTAAGTAACTATGTAGGTAGACGACCAACTTTGATCGGTGCCTTCAGCGTATGCGCATTGTGTAATGCTCTGGTGGCTATCCCCAATAATTGGTACTACTTCAACCTGGTCATGGGAACTATTGGGGTCAGTTGTGCAGCGGGAGCATTTTCTCTCATGTGAGTTTCTTTAATATATTTTCTTAAAATTTATTTCCTGAATAGTACAAATAATGTTTAATATAACTAATTATATTTTTTTAAATAAGTAATATGTGTGGTAGTGTGCATGTATGTTATATTAGAGTAAGTAGTGTTAAGTACACTTATGTAGTAGATAGACAGAACAGTAATTATACGGATGTCGTTCTAACGAGTCGTGTTTATGATTTCACGCTATTCCCGGTAACTCACCACACTACATGGCGACTCTGCCATACGTAACTCGCACCGTGCGAGGGCGCGGTGAATATTATAATTAAAAATAAAAGTTAAATACAAAATAACAGAAATACAGCAAAAATTGATTTCAAAAAAAAAATGTGTCGTGCAACGGTAACACACCACACTACAATATGAATTAAATGTTTAATTTTTCACATTTTTCTTTTACCACGGCTATTGGCCGAGATAACAAGGGAGGGATGTAGATAACACCATTTCAAGAGAAATAATAAGAAATTTAAAAAAATATCCTTAATTGCTTATATAATTCATCTCCTAGTCTCGTCTTCTCCAGCTTGTGCGCAAAACTAGAGTAAGAGAATGAAGATTAATTGATGATGGACTTAGTGATGGATAAGGTGAGATAAGAATGTCTCATCTCTGATCATTCGCTCCAGATGACTAGGAAATTTACAAATTTTAAAAAACTTGCGGGCAATAAGCGTAGAAATTTGAATGCCGTCTGGAAAATATTGAATGTTCTTTTCTGCGAACGTTTGTTTGATCACAAAATTATGAGGCTTACCGTTTATCACAGTTAAATAGAAAGAACGGCCAAAACACTTTTGCTCTTAACATGTGATTGGGAATACAGTGATATGTAACCAGCTATTTAGTTCAAGCCGAACAAAAATAAAATAATGATTTTGAAAACGTTTCATTTTATCTTGTACACGTATAGTTTGCGGGTAACGTGACCGGGGAATTAGTCCGTCACCCGCCAAGAGGCCGACCGCGTGAGGAAAGACCGACGTCCTCCCCGAGAGGGGGGACGTCGGTCGATGGGAGGGTACCCCAAGTAGGGGGTATTCCGTCGGGCCGACCACTGATGACAAGTAACCCTGCTCCGGTGGTCGGCCCAACGATGAAGGCGACGTGCATCATGGGTGGGTTGCGGGAGTTGCGTGCTTACGCCCCTCTGTCGCCTCGGACGGAGTGGTGCGAAGAGCGCGCCGACCGCAACCCACCCCAAAAAAAATATATATATATAGTTTAAATTTAAAAATATATATGTTTGAATGGTTTCTTGTGCGGTGACGGAGTAAGATTACAAATCACCATAGTGGGTGCCGTAAAAGACGACTAAGGGATGTGTTATGCAGACGATAATGCAAAATTTATGCAAGAAAAGAAAACTCAACATAAAATCTTATGCCTACACTTATGACCAGCACGTTATAGTAGGTCTATTCCCCATCATGGAAGAGGCTGAGCCCAATAGTGGGATTTCTGTGGATTGAAATGATACGTTTGAAGACTTTTTGATTCTTTTTTTGCAGATATTTATACACGACTGAACTATTTCCGACGGTTGTTCGAAATATGGCAATGGGGGCATCATCCACTGTGTCAAGAGTTGGATCAATGTTAGCACCATTCGCAGCTGGTCTCGTCGCTACAGCTCATTGGTTACCACCGATTGTCTTCACCATAGCCCCATTGATAGCTATAGTGGCGTGTTATTGTCTACCAGAAACTAAAGGAAAAAAACTGACTGATCATTTAGTTTAAATAATCAGCTCTAAAACAATAATCTTTTGATAATATAAATATTATATTTACATAACACTCAAAGAGCAATAAAATATCAAGATAGCATGCTTTTACATACATCATTTTTGTGATATTGTCGACGATAGTCTATCTACAGCCGCGAGCTGGACCGCCTAAGGCCTCATTTACGGAGACGCGGGGCGTCGCGTGTGGCGTGGCGTCTCGCGGTGCGTCGGACGTTTTTATTGTTTACGTAGCGGCGGCGCGTGAAGCGGCACGTATCATCGCACGCGTAAACACAGACTTATAGCAATATGCGATGTTGTTTATAGAGACGCGAGGCGGGAAGAGTGGCGATGCCCGCCGCTGCGCCCGCGTCGTATTCTTAAGCGTGTAGCGGAGCACGCGGCGAGCATCGCTGCGGCGCACGCGGGGTTCTCAGTTAATCCGACCCAAACTTCTCATGTTCCGCTATTATAAACACTGGGCCACTCTTTATATTAAATAACTCACTTTTTAAAATACAATTTTCTTCTAAAAAGTCTATCATATCATAATCCGTTGCGACGGTAACTACGTCTGTGTTGCACGATTAGCAAATGAGACTGGCAGAAGGTTCCGCCACAGGCATCGCTTCATCGAGAATCGCCGCTGCGTACGCCGCCGCGATATACGCCGCGTGAGACGCGACGATGCCTTCCGCGGGCTCGGCCGTAGAACACGCTCCATTTCAAGCAAACGCGTGTAAAATCGCTTCTCCGTAAACGCACTCATCCAACGCCCTACATTTGAATTTAGTGCGGGCCGCGCAGCCTATCGTGACGCGCGACGCGCCGCGTCTCCGTAAATGAGGCCTTAGGCCACACTCTCGCAGAAAATCGACGTCCGAATAGCAATGTGTTACTGCACTTCGTTCGATGAGCGAAAAAGTCTGCAACCCAACTTTCTGATGGTGTTTGCGTGTGATGGGTTCTGCTGATGCCTTTAGTACGGTGTGTGATTCTTCATTGAACCTCATTACACGCTTCACTTGTTTCGCCTTTACAAAAGGTTGCTAGTAAAGGTCCATAAGCGACAGGGTAGGATCACTTACCATCAGGTCTGCTGTTTGCTCATTTGTCACCAACAGTAACAAAAACAAAATGTATATATACATTCCACTACTAGGCCTGAACATCTTCCACATTAGAAGGGAAATTTACCAAGTATAATACACTGGTCAAACTGGAGCCAAAGAAGATTTTGATTTTCCTTCTCAACTTTATATATAAATTTCTTTTATACGTGTGTATGTCACTGAACTCCTCCTAAACGGCTAGACCGATGTTGATGAAATTTTTTATGCGTGTTCAAGGGGATTCGAGGATGGTTTAGATTTACAATTGGACCTGGTAGATGGCGCTGCTGTAGTCTGTATTTGAACAGAACAACGTCTGTAAGGGTCATCATTCATTCATTCATTTCAGCCTATCGCCGTCCACTGCTGGACGAAGGCCTCCCTCATGTTACGCCACAAAGTGCGGTCCTGTGGCGCCTGTTTGGGTCAGCTAGTATTTATATATTATCTCAATATTATGTCCTTAAAGTCAATAGATGATACCTTCCGTCCTAGCAGGGCGGAAGGTATCTTATGCGGGAAGTAAATCTTCTTCGAATGTTGTATTTGATATTACTAAAAAGTCAAAAGAGTATATATTTTATTCTAATGTGTAAATGTATCATATATCTTAGCGAAAAGGTGTGCGGTGATGAATATTTTTACATAATGTAAACATAAGAATGGAATTTGTCTGCTAAATATTAGCCAACTTTATGATTACGAAATTTGTCGACGGAGTGTCTTTAACTTAAAGAAAGCGAATGTTTGCACTCTAAGGACCGGCGCTCACTGCCGACACGGCACGGCGTGTCATGACAAAGGATTTTATTACTAATCAAGTTATTTTGAATCTTATTTCAATGGCTTTAGAATTCATGTTACTTTATTTCGACACCACGATGCCGTGAAATAACGTAACGGAGCTGCGGGATACTGCGGCGTAATGCGACGCGCCACGGTATGATGCGGCATGACTTGTTATGCCGTTTCATTCCAGGGGTTGCCGCGGCTCGCCATTTCATCCCGCGAGACGTATGGGTCACTGAATTATGATTGCTGAGGTACTTGAAATAAGGTTGAAACTTGTACAGCGCATCAACCGACTTCGAATCCGCGCGGATCACAACTAACCCTAGTGGCTGGGCTTTCAGTAAGATGCCACGGGATACCACGGAACGCCGCGGGATGCTGCAGCACAACCTGCCGTGCCATGTCGTGCCACGCCGTCAGTGAGCGCCGGCCCTAAGAGTTGAGCGTGCCACTGTGAGTGTATAGATAAACGAACGAATGAATGAATATCTGCATAGCTGAGTAGGTAGATACATGGATGATGAGTGCTATTTTGTAGTGTTATATAACGACTCGACCTTCAATATTGTTAAATTAGCTTCGCTATCGTTGTTTCAATAAGGAATTCTTATTAGTAGTTAATTAGAATTACATGCCATACTTCTTGTGATAATTGAAGAATACGACCCTGTTATTTGTTATTTATTAAATAAAAATAATCACCGTCATCTTAGCCTATATATTTCCCACTGTTAGGCACAGGTCTCCTCCATAATGAGAGGAGAATTGGCCTACTATTCCACGCTGGTCAGACAAGTTGGAATAGGGTTTTGTTTCGTGTTAATAATCACACTACTAATAAATTATGACCTATTTCTAAGCCACTTATAGAAATACTAGCAATCCGCCCTCGTTTCGCTTTGGTTTCAGTTGCCTTGACGCGTAGTGCCTGTTCCTGTGGGAATACTGGGATAAAATAGAGTCTATGGTACTCCCTGATATTATAGCTCTCCATTGGTGAAAGAATTTTTGAAATAGGTTCGGTGGTTTAAGGTGCCATTTCAACCTCGGCTGCAGGCTGCAGATGCAGGCTGCGGATGCAGGCTGCGGATGCAGGTAGCACACGCATGACACGCAGCCGCTGCCTGCGTTCACAGCCGATAGTGATTCCGTGCTGCGGCAGGCAGTAAGTGGCGACCAGAGAGCCGATAAAAATTCTATGATTCTATTCAATATGAGCGCTAATTGGATCGCAAATTAAGTTTGGTGAAATTGGCTCTGAGTAGCGTCTACTTGGGACTTATCTCAATAGGTTGGAGTGCTGTAACTACGTGCGCATCGACTTGCAGCCGCAGCACTACTGGTCTGCGATTGGTTGCGGCTGCAAGTCGCAGCAGCACTTGCAGCCGAGGATCGGCAGCACGTGCAGCCGCAGCCGCGTTCGGAATGTTTTTCACAGAGATCCATACTACTACATAGAAAACCAGTCGTGCAGCCGCAGCTGGCTTCGTGCAGCCGCAGCCTGCAGCCGAAGTTGTAATAGCACCTTTAAGCGTGCAAGCGTAACAAACAAACAAACTTACTTTCACATTTATAATATTAGCAAGGATATGCCTGCTTGACCTATATAAACTGTGAGTGATCTAAAAAAGAAAGTTCAGATTCTCTTTGCTAACACAATTAAAAAATAATAATAATACCATAGCAAAAGTAAAATACCTTCAGATTAGATGTCTAAAACTCATGAGCAATATAATATATTGACCTTAATTACCTATTACATACACAAAACATTTCTACACACCCAACTACTGACTACTGACGACTAAAAACATGATTATTACAGTAAGTATTCTCGATGACTGTTTGTAGGTTCTGATCTGGACATATTTTTTTTATATACAGAATGTATCAGGTTACGGGGCAACTGCTCCAATGAGAGATAGACAATGGTGGTAGGAACCCATAAAAAATTTGAAGGAAAAATATCGATTCGTTAAGTTTTCAATTTTGTCATCGCTTTTTCGTGTAAATCTGATTGAAATGTATAGTCAGTGATACTTAATCTGCAACATATTTGTGCTTTGTTAAATATTAATTAGAAATTGAAAAAATTAATGATTCTTCGCTTTAAATCAGCTGATGATGACCGTCACCGAGTCGCTTTTTTACCTACGTACCATTAAAGCGTTTGCGCAATTCCTATCTATTCATACTGTCGAAGCTTGACATGCCTACATCTATCCTGTCTATACATGCCCACATACTACGTAACATTTAAGACATAGACTGTATAACACACATTTTTGTAACCACTATAACTTTTATGTTTTATTGTTTTTTGTGTAATATATATGGGCGCATATCGCCCTCTATCGGCAATATTGATAAATTGTTGATGTATGTGTTATCAATTATAGTTATAAACATGTTTGAAATATTTGCAACTAATATTTAAATAATTTGTAGTAACAACACTGCTATTTACCATGCTATGATATTTAAGACACTTTTTGAATGTATTTCTAGAAATCTTCGATTTAATTGTTTAAATATTTATATAATTGATCAAATTAAAATCGATTAGAATTAATGTAATTATTTGTAACCATATTTAGTTGTTTTTACACAATAAAGATTGTAATTTATCTCTAGTTAGAGCGCCGTCTGTTGAACAATATATGAGAACAATATTTCCTTTAATTACATTAATGTAAATTGTGTAAAATTGACTATTTGGAATTATGTTAAATGCATTAGAATATTTATCATTATTATTTAGCTATATTCAGATAGTTAACAATATTGTTTTATTGGTTTGTTATAAAAAGTAATTGTAGTTACTAAGACTAGACCGTTTCATTGTAAAGCGGAGGTTATAAAAACATTGTAAGATTAGAATAGAGGACAGTTTTACTTCACTCACTTCTCCGGCAAGAACTCCTAATAAATACAGTGATTACATACTCAGTATTTTACTATCATCGTCCAAATTCCTGGCGCAACGCCGACAGCAGCGGTGGGATAACAGCCCCAAAACTCTTCAAGACCTACGGATGACTTTCACTATGGAGCAAGTGATGGATCTCCTGACCTCCATTACAAAATACTGCTGCAACAACGGCTGCGAGAGCCGCATTTTCTACGGAGGCTACAATGTAACGGCGGCACCAAAATTTTTATCTACCGCCGTTCAACCCCGACGAGAAATCGCATCGATAATCATCGACATCGCGGACTGGTGGGCAAATGTTAACGAGACGATCATGGCTTTCAACATATAAGCCGCAAGAAGCAAGAATGGAGCTATTCTTGAACTCTCGACATGGGTGCTTCAATCAATTACATGGCAACAAGTGGAAGATGACATCGTTACAACCTTCGGCAAGGAGTTCCGGTATGCTGGCTACGTCCAGTGGTGGCGCAGCTGCACCTCTGAACAAGCTGACAATTACGCAGACTACGCTACGACGGGTTGGGCTCTGCTCAAACGTTTGAGACGTGAGGCTACGGACTCCGAGGTGATCGACGCCGTAATAACAGGTATTTATCTTGAATTAATAAGATCTGAGCTATTGCGAAACACGCCTAGATTTTGTCGAGGCTAGTGTTTGTTTTGTTAACTTTTCGTTAGCGAAAACTACCGTCTAACGGTAATTGTAAGCAAAATTTTGAATTAATATTAGTAAGCTATCTGAAGGCGACGCCAGGGGTTTCACCGGTGTGCAGCCGGTGATGAGTTATAACATGACTATTGACGCCAAAAAGTACTGATGTGTTGAATAACTAGCAACCCACCCTCGCTTCGCCTCTGTTTTAGTCGTTTTACTCACGTAGTTCCCGGTCCCGTGGGAATACCGGGATAAAATATAGCCTGGTTTACGCCCTGATGTTATAGCTTTCCATTGGTGAAAGAATTTTTGAAATCGGTCCAGCCGTTTTGAGGATTGCCCGGAACAAACAGACAGACAAAAAATTTTTAATCTGTATTTTGGGCATAGGTGTCGTGCAGGTGACCGCGTGAGCGTGAAAAAAGCCATTTTGACATTACAGACACTCAATTTTTATTTATTGGTATAGATATTGACTAATAATAACAGTAAACAGCACGGGACATTTAAAAATTATAAGACCCGTATTTGGCACCTTTCGTGACGTAAAAGGCGCTCAAGTCCCGGTGACGTGAGTGCAGCAGCGCGCGAGAACCTCTCCCTGCGCAACCAATTACCCCGCGCGCCAGTTACCCCCGCGCGCACTTGCATAGCAACAATAGAATGCCTACTACATATTTACAATTATTAAATAGTTCTTATTTTGAATAATTCGCGTCGCTTACACTGTCATTGTGTTAACTGTAATAACCTAGGACCTTTTTGTGATGCAAATAGAAGCGTCTACTTATCACGCTTGCAGAGTCCTTGATTTATAACTTTCATAACCCCTTTAATACGACGAAGTTTTTAGTACCGTTTTTGTTATAGAAAATACCATAGTGAAAATAATTATTTCGATAAATATATAATTTCGATAATATCGATTTAAATCGATAAAATTTATGGTTAACTAACAATTGGACTATTAGTTTTTACTTCTAGAGATCGCATTATCACGAGGTAAAGTTTTCAATAGCTTATTCCATACTGGTGTTGATTGTTCTCCGATCCGAAATAAGTTTACTGGTTCGATTCCGGGCAAACGCCAGATCGTTGATGTTGCTTGTATTACAACCAAAGTTAGTTTCCATGACGTGTCGAGGTAGAATTGGTTATGACATTATTAGTGCTGTTTGGTATTACCGTAAGTCTTAAAGAGGGTATATATAGAAAACTGTAACTGCTGATAAATGAACCCTCCATGCTATCTATAACGTTGATTTTAACTTCAATCTAAACGACTCGATATTGTTTTAAGTTACATGATGGTCTCAAGCTTTAAATCTAGTTTCATACTCTGCAACTGTGTATCGCAAATAAAGGCCAGTGCGTTAACGATAAAACTAAATGGCTGATTAAATAGTTCAACGCAGACCCTATAGATTATCACCTCTATAACGCTATGAAAATGAGATAAGCTGCCATCACTTTAAATATCACTAAATGCTCAAAAGTCCTCGTGTAATTCAGTATGCGAACCCTGTGCGTTGAAATAAATACCGCTCGTGAGCTGAAGACGCTAGACTTCGTATAAAGCTATTAAGCATTTCCGTCGCTTCTTAGGTGGTCAATTATTTAAAGTGGTAACTGATTATGTTGTAACTGAAATTCACTTAAGGTTTCAAGGCAAGGCAGAAAGAGCACACTCCAGGAGTGCATAACTGGTAGCATTTCTTTAAAATTTTTAGTTTATTTTAGAATATCGAAAGGGTGACTGCTTAGTTAACACAGATTCTAATCTGTGTTAACTAAACCATATGCTCTAAAACGAAGTAATTGTTTATCTCGTCGTAAATTCATCCACTCTTGACCATACTTGGCTTCATGTAGGGCAGAAGAGTGATCCTTCAATAAAGGAGATATACTTTATGTCATTTAACAAGATATTGCTTAGCTATAATGTTTAAATAGTATCGTTTCACGTAATTACCGTTAGAAACTTGTGTTACGATCACACTGCACTGCACAGATGACGTAGTGGTTAAGATATCGTGCCAGTGTCGCGGGTTCGAATCCCGCGCAGGACAGCTCTGTGCGATCCATAAATTTTTGTTCTGAATTTGGATCTAATTTGTTTCCATTAATATGTATTTATTACTTCCACCGCAATATAAGGACTATTGCGAGACTACCACAACTTTTGTTGCGAGAAAGTACTGGCTAAAATCGGCGAACAATATTGATACCCGAATATGTTCGAAAATTTGTGAAGAATTGTGTTAGCTAACATTCGTAAAGCTGAAATCGGGCGTAAAACAATCGACTTCCAATCTATAAAATTGCAATATAATTTTCATACTATGTTCGCTGACATTACAGGCTACATTCATGGCGGACGTCATCAGCCAGAATACGCATTTGTCTTTATAGTAGTTTACACTAAAGACGTCACAATCGGCTATGAGGTCTTTTGTGAAGTTGTAACTATATTTGGAAATCGTCTCTTCTTATAATAATGAATAAATACGGTATTGAATATACCTTGTGGCTAAGGGAACTAGTAGAGCAAATGGTTAAGTGAGACTAGTTGTGAAAATTATCAAAGATATTAATGTCCGTAGTTGAGCTTGAAAACCATGCCACAGTGCTATTCACGATTTCCAGTGGGCTATAAACTATGCAATATTACTGGGAGTATTGTTCAGCAAAAATATTAACCGCTGTTTTATCGAGATGTTGCAGGTAGAGGACGACGAACGGACAAAAGATTAAGCGTCTGTAAGAAAAGGATGGACGAGCGATCTTTTCTAGAGTTAATTGATTTGACAAAGGTAAAGCCAAAATAAATGTATTTTTTGGCAATTTTGTTTTCGTGCATCGCCATGATCGACGCACTCTTCGAGGGTCTCATGGCACTTTAGGAGGTATTGCCTAATGACCGATACATGTTGAAGCATAATTATCTCCGCGGATGTGGTGTAAGTATCGCTAGCCATGACTTTTTATGACCAGCGCCTGTTGCAAAGACTGATTTTTTTTTTTTTGATCACAGCAATGCCGTATGGGCGGGTGAATATTAATTTTGAAACATGCTTTTTATTTTTCCTATCCAAACCATCCTTCCTAAAGCGCTGGCTGGCCACCATGCGTATCCTTAAACCTGGTCTTGTGATTGGCTAGATCCCAGGATGGGTGATGCCTTATGGTTGGCTAGATCCCGTATGGGTGATGCCTTATGGTTGGCTAGATCCCGTATGGGTGATGCCTTATGGTTGGCTAGATCCCGTGGTGGTGATGCCTTATGGTTGGCTAGATCCCAGGATGGGTGATGCCTTGTGGTTGGCTAGATCCCGTGGTGGGTGATGCCTTGTGGTTGGCTAGATCCCTTGGTGGGTGACGCCTTAACAGCGCAAGGGACGCGCTGGAGTCGGTATGGCCGTATGGGCGCATATCGCCCTCTATCGGCAATATTGATAAATTGTTGATGTATGTGTTATCAATTATAGTTATAAACATGTTTGAAATATTTGCAACTAATATTTAAATAATTTGTAGTAACAACACTGCTATTTACCATGCTATGATATTTAAGACACTTTTTGAATGTATTTCTAGAAATCTTCGATTTAATTGTTTAAATATTTATATAATTGATCAAATTAAAATCGATTAGAATTAATGTAATTATTTGTAACCATATTTAGTTGTTTTTACACAATAAAGATTGTAATTTATCTCTTAGTTAGAGCGCCGTCTGTTGAACAATATATGAGAACAATATTTCCTTTAATTACATTAATGTAAATTGTGTAAAATTGACTATTTGGAATTATGTTAAATGCATTAGAATATTTATCATTATTATTTAGCTATATTCAGATAGTTAACAATATTGTTTTATTGGTTTGTTATAAAAAGTAATTGTAGTTACTAAGACTAGACCGTTTCATTGTAAAGCGGAGGTTATAAAAACATTGTAAGATTAGAATAGAGGACAGTTTTACTTCACTCACTTCTCCGGCAAGAACTCCTAATAAATACAGTGATTACATACTCAGTATTTTACTATCATCGTCCAAATTCCTGGCGCAACGCCGACATATACATTCTAATTACGATCTAAGACCGTTAAACTACATCATACTCGAACAGTTGTCCATAACCTGATACACCCTGTATATGTTATCATCTCGGCTCATATCTGCTCCAACCTGCCTACCCCCTGCTGTGCTCGAGCCTCCTCCACAATAGGAAGACAACTAAATAAATTACTTTAGCATACTACTCAGTTGGATTGATACAGTTTTATTTCGAATTTTCCTACTCTTGCATAGATGTTATGTGAATATTACATACTTGAGGCGTTTTTTAATATATCTACGGGCAGGGTTGGAGGTGGGAAATTGTCTTCTTGCCTCGTCACCCCACGAGAAAAGAAATTGAGTTGTGAAGTGTAGATTATTACAATTATCTTGCCCGTGGATGTCGTAAGAGATGGCTAAGGGATATAATATGCACATAACATATATGCAAGAGAAGGAAAACTCGAAATGAAACCCTAAATCAACATGTCTGACCAGCATGGTATAGTAGGTCAAATTCCTTCTCATTGTGTAAGAGGCCCGAGCCCAACAGTGGGACTTGATTTGATTATCTCCTTTCTTGAAATCAGGTAAATAAGTATTACTAAGGCAATGTAAGATCTGTGCCTCAGGGAGCATTAGCTGTCGACTTTTGATTAGCTACATTATTAATCACTTTGAACAAAATCACTTTGTCAATGTCACAAAGCACTTTTGTCAAAAAGTCTAAGATCTGTTTCGATATTAGAAATCCGTTCAATTCTATCACCCTCATCACCATTTCAGCTCGTATACGTCCCACTGTTGGGCTCGAGCCTCCTCCTTTGTGAGAGGGCAAATTGACCTACTAAACCACCCTAGTCAGACGTGTTGGTAAGGGTTTTGTTTCGAGTTTTCCTTCTCTTGCATAGATGTTATATGCATATAGAATCTCTTAGTCGTCTTTTACGACATCCACCGGCCATCTATCTAAAATATGTAAAAATAGGGGGTGGGTTATGGTTGGCGCACTCCTCACGCCACTCCGTCCGGGGCGACAGAGGGGCGTCCCCCCTCGGGGAGGATGTCGGTCTTTCCTCACGCGGTCAACCTCTCGGCGGGTGACGGAGTAACTCCCCGGTCCAGTCATCCGCGACCTCGGCTAGAGGGGCATCACGCGCTGGTATTGGCGCCTGCGCCGCCCCAGTCGCCGGTGGCGGGTCGCGTCGTCGAGAAGACGCTCCTCGCGCACGCGCTCTGCCGCCTCTTTCCGCGAGACTACTACCTCGCAGAAGGCTGCGACCGCGTCTCAGTTCCTGACGCTGTCGAGCATCGCCCTGGCGATGGTCAGCGGCGTCAGGTCGGCACTGATGATTGCGACGAGTTCACGACGCTGCTCTGCCCAAGCAAGCAAACAAACCTCGAGCATATGCTGCGTGTCCTCGTCTCAATCGCAGTGGTGGCAGGACAATGTACGTTCTCCTAACGACCGTGTATTTGGCAAAGCTACCATGCCCCGTCAAAACCTGCACCAGTCGGAAGGAGAGCACTTCGTGCCGCCGTTTTAACCACTGCATCACCACCGGCCGGAAGGCCTCCATGGTCCACACACCGAACCGAGGCCTCTCCAGTCGGAGTGCCGAACGAGCAATGACGTCTCGGCGGGCATCGACGCGCCAGGCGGTGAGCTCCCTCAACGAGACCACACCACCCTCTGCTCGCACCTCTGACACCCGCCGATACCAACCGGCGAGCATTGTCGCCTCCAGGTCCCACGAGGGAGTCCCAGCCAACAGGCACGCTGCCTCCGTCGACACCGAGTCAGACGGTCAGGGACCCCGCCCACACCGGTGCGCCGTACAGGGCCATCGACTGGATGACCCACGCGTACAGCCGTCAACACGAAGCACTCGCTCCGCCCACATTTGGCATAAGCCAGGATAGGGCGGACGCCGCGCTGACGAGCCGTGGAGCGAGCCTGCGGCAATACTCCTGGAACCACCAAAATAACCAGACCTACTTTTGAATCATATACTTTTCACGAAGGACAAAGGGCCTCGCAAAGACTTACCGCCGGAGCCTCGCAATGGGTAAGGCCGCCGCTGTCTATTGTTATGGACGTTTCTAGAAAAATGTACGAAAATACCAAACCGGCAAATAAACAATTTCAAAACTTATAACAAACTTAAAGCTAAGCAGTCAAGCACGTTAGTTAGTTATGTCTATTCAACTTGTATCTTCCGAGACGATGTTAGAAACACAAATAGTTCGTATTGTAAACATTGTTTGACTTTTAAGTAATGATATCTCGGACAAGGTTGGATACTATGAGACAAATATTTGTATAGACAAATACAGTCAAAATCTGTTGTATAAATCGATAACGACATCAAAGGGACCACTTATATTGAGTCGTAAAAGCCGATAGTTGTAATAACCGGTAATGTTTTCGAAGTACCTTTTTTCTATAAAATGGTATTATTAATTGTATAGGTATATAAATCCATAAGTATTAATTTGTAGTATAATACATTAACATCATTGAGACCTTTTGGTAAAATATGAAAATACACGTATACCACTATTGTATCATATTCACAACACTTCAGCACCTTAACGTGAGCGGAGGGCCTTGTCTATACGAGCGAACATGATAGCCCGCAGGTTTGCGAGAGCTTCCAGGTGTGAAGCTGACGCCCCTCAGGGCGTTCTGTACGTCCCTGTATACTTGCAGCTTGTGGGCTAATTACACCGAAAAATGCTACAAGGCCACCCGCGTACAATATAATAACGCGTTCAGGGCTGTGATGGGGTTACCCCGGTTCTGCAGTGCCTCGGGCATGTTCGCGGAGGCGCGATTGTTTTTATGCAATCATGCGCAAGCGAGCTGCTTCCCTGGTGCGTAGGGTATGGGCTAGCTCTAACACTGTGCTGACAATGATCGCCAACAGATTGGACTGTCACATCGTCAGACATTGTTGTAACAGATATCTAACGGTACCAGTTCCACATAGAAAATTATTATGAAATTAAATGGAATTACTTTATGTTATATGTATTCTATTTTATTTTTATTTAATGATTTTAAGTTATTGTGAATTTTGTTAAAATTAATTTAATAATTTAATTAATTTTAAGTGTATGAATGTAATTGTTATGACCTAAATTTTGTGATTGTATTGTACCTATTTTATTATTACTAATTATAATTTATGGTACCTATGTGTAAACTAGCTGTATTTTATTTGTAATGATTTTAAGTTAGAATGTGAATTTTGTTAAAAATAGATCTAATTTAATTTAATTAATTATAACGGTATGAATGTAATTATTGTGTGAATGTAATTATTATGACCTAAATTTTGTTATTCTATTGTACCTATTTAATTACTGTGATTATTATTATTTATTTGTTATGAGTCTTATGTTACTTGAAATAAAATTATTATTATTATGTATCTCCTTGTTCACGGGATCGTCCTAGGGAAGATACCCGGTCCTTTGAAAGGCTTACATGGGGATATGGATCCAACACGCAGTGGCCTTTGGAGAAATTTAATCTAAAAATGGGATGGGACATCTACCGATGACACTCCACGTCTGCACATAACACACGTGGACTGCCAACGGTAGGTGTAAAACTATTGTTGATTATGGTATCTAATATATGATTATGGGGTTGGAGGTTCGATGGACTAGTCTAACTTAATGCTATTGATTTAAAAACTGACGTCTGCCTTCAATACCTTTATTGTCTTGAACTTTGGCAGACGGTGACTCGCCAACTCACTGAATGGGCTCCCGTAAACAGTCGCCACAGACACGCAGGCCATACGCCCGTACTAATCCCCGGTCACGTCACCCGCGGCCTCGGCTAGGGCGGCATGAGGCGTAGATAGTTGCGCCTGCGCCGGATACGAGGCCCTGGCCGACTCTCTGGGGCACTGAGGACCGCAGTGTCGCCACTCACATTCAGCACGCCACAAGCTGCCCTGCGGTTTATTGGCTTTCCTATACATCTTGTGATACATTTTTTCTTTTATATCAAAAGAACTTGAGAGCCATATAATGTTCCTCCGAGGTTTGCGTTAGTCTCATGGTGAGATAACGACTGGCCCAGAGGTTATTATTATTATTATTATTAACTTTATTACATCACATAAAATATCAGCAAAATTATTCAATATAACGCTATAAAACATTAAAGATGATAAATCAAGAGCATAACATAAGTAGAGAGGAAAGAACTCTAAGCTCAAGTTAGATATTACCGATGTAATAAGGAACTTGGATGATTACGTCTTCAGTAATAAACAAAAAGCGGTAAATACCATAAACAGATGAACCGCCTGAACCGAACTGCAACCCATTCTTGTGGGGTACCCTCACCTAATGTTGCACAAGTACAGTGCGTCCTACTTGCGGCCACGGCAAGTAGTTCGCTCAGACTAAAGCGATTTAGTGTTGAGGAAGTACATCACTTAATCACTGCAAGTATACCTCCTTTCCGTGTGGTGATGGAGTAAGAATACCATTCACTACTTCCTATCTTGCTCGTGGATGTAAAAGACGACTATGGGATATAAAATGCACATAACATCTGTGCAAGAGAAGGAAAACTCGAAATGAAACCAACCAACATGTCTGACCAACATTGTATAGTAGGTTAAATTCCCTCCTATTATGGAGGAGGCCCGAGCCCAACATTGTGACGTATGTGGGCTGCGATGATGATGACGATGATGATACCTCCTAAATAATCTAAGGATGTACACGGACTAAGTATGAAAGTGATTAGAATGTCTGCGACTGCACTCTCACTCCTATTGACTGAACTGTTCAATGACTGTATGACGGAGGGTACGTACGCTGAAGCACTAAAAATTGCCAAAGCAACCCCGATTTTTAAAGGTAAGGGTAAAAAGTTGGCAATAAATGCGTCTTCGTCCCGTCTCAATTATTCCTGTCATTGCGAAGGTCTTTGAAAACGGATTAAGCTCTCGTTTATTGAGCTTTATTGCGTCCACCAAGGTATTAACAGACCGCCAATATGCCTATCGCAAGGATCGGTCTACGACATCCTTAACTAGGGAATTGATTCGTTGTGTTAGGGCTGCGCGTGAAGGGAGGCAGCAGGTAGCAGTCATTTTCTGTGACTTCTCAAAGGCGTTTGATGTTACCGACCGTTCAGTGCTCGCAGTTAAACTACAGCACTATGGTCTACGCGTAGCTTCGTACAGGTTGCTCATTGAAATGCTGAAGAATAGATCGCAGATAGTAATTGCAAATAAAGTGAAGACTAGATCTGATCCTGCGAAATCAGCAATAGGTGCTTCACAGGGCTCGTCTATATCGAACATACTGTTTTCTCTACTCTTGAACGATCTTCCAGAGTCTGTAACTGCGGCGGACATCTTGATGTATGCAGATGACGTAGCTGCAGTTGTACATGCCGACTCTGTTGATCTACTTGAACAGAAGCTTAATTTAGCAACCTCCCAACGCGCCAGATGGTTCCGCATCAATGGGTTAGTGCCAAATTTAAATAAAACTCACTTTATGCATTTCTGTTTATCCGGTAGAAAAAATAGACGGTTAATTGTTACCGTCGAACCGAAACAATAAATTTTCTCGGTTTTAAAATCGATACTGCTCTTAAGTGGAACGACCATGTCCAGAATGTTTGTAGCAGGATGGGCAGTGCATGTTTCGCGCTGCGACGCATTTCTCATATGGTGGCGCTAACAGTGGCAGGTACGTGCTACTTTGCAACTGGCCACTCAATACTGAAATATGGCGTGGAACTGTGGCGTATGGCTGCAGAATGGGAACGAACATGCAAAAGAAGGCCATTAGAGCCATTATTGGGATCCCAAGAACGTATCTGCTAGACCATATTTTATTGGCATCATGCCGTGCCCTTCATCGTCGTCTTTCAGGTGGCAACTTATGTAAGGATAAATCTAGCGGAGTACGACAGATACAAGGACATTCACGCGCACAACACCAGAAGCGCGAATAACTTAATTAGTATAAAACGAACGCTAACAAAGACCTCCAAAACAACTCATGTCATGGGGCCGGCAGTATACAACAATAAAAATAAAATTGGCAATAAAAAAAAATACAACAAGCTGCCGAGCACAGTTTCTATGACTTCTAGTCTTCGTGGATTTAAAACGCGACTTAAGCGTTGGCTGGTCGAGCGAACTTTTTACAGCTATGGCGAATTATTAAAAATTAATTGTAATTGGATTTACGAAATAAACGAATATGAGTAATACTTTCATATTCCCGCCGAAACTCTTATTTGTTTTCATGCAACGAAACTAATTGCTTTTTCTGAACTGATGAGAAAGTTTCTTAAAATCTTGCAAAACATTTATATCCAATATTAGAAATTTTAATTCTAAAAAGGTCTGTCGGAACTTATGACCCGATTAAGTATATAAACATAATATATAATCGTAACATTCTTAACTTATATTCTTACGTAACTATATAAAAACAATGTAATAAGATTGATCTACAGTGCTGCCTAATTATTTATAATAGTATAACGAAATATAGTAACACCAAACATATGTTGATCGTGTTTAGATAACACGTTCATTTTCTTTTTTTTTTTTGACAATCACCTACTAATGCAATACTGTTACTTTGAAATGAAGGACAAAGATGGATACCACCATTTTCTCATGGTTTATCAATATACATATCTCAAGAAAGGACTCTTATGTTATCATCATCATTTCAGCTCATATACGTCCCACTGTTGGGCTTCAACCTCATCTACAATAGGGTAATTGACCTTAATATAACATGCTGGTCAGACATGTTGGTATAGGGTTTCATTTCGAGTTTTCTTTCTCTTGCATAGATGTTATATGCGTATTATATCCCTTAGTCTCCTTTTATGTCATCCACGGGCAAGATATGGAGTGGTGATTGGTATCCTTACTCCGTCACCACACGGATAAAATGTTACCATTTTTTTCCCACAAAATGATGATTTTTATTTAATAAACATTTATTTTCATTAAATATAAAATTAAAATTATAAATATTTCAAATTGTAACAAATCGATTCTTTTAATCAGTGATTCCTGTAATAATATAATAGTTATATTCGATACCTCTGACGATATCACTGCGACAATTGGTTGGAAATACACTTACTATCATAGAGCGTGGCGTGGTCTCGCCACAGCATGCGTTGTTTTACGATAATTTACGATCAAGTTTTTGCCTATAGATGTTTCACATCAAAAGTATATAAAATAAACTAGACCAGCAGTATCTTTACGATATGATACCCTATTTCTAGTGGTAGGAGCACACTCTCGATAGTCGTTTGTCTATAGGCGCGGGCCAGTTCGTCCTGAAAATAGTCTCGCAAAAAATCGACGCTTGAGCAATTTGTTACTGCACTTCATTCTGTGAGCAATTGGCGGAAGCTCAACTTTCTGAGTGTGTTTGCATGTGGTGGATTGTGGTGATGGCTTTAGCGTCATCGAACCTCATTGCACGTATTCACACTCCCTTCACTTCCTTCACGGTAAGCAGCGGCCTAGCAAAGGTCCATGATTGACAATTTCACTTATTATCAGGTGCGTTGTTTGCTCGTTTGCCAACAACAGCTTATAACACAAATTTTGATGGCCAAATCACCTGCCAAACGTAGTTGCAAAGATATTAACCCTAAAGAGTTCTATATCTGGATGTCCACTTAGCTTATATACGTCCCACTGTTCGACTCGGTTTCATTCAATACCCACAAAATATAGTGTACATCACGCCTAAAGGAGTTTTCACATATAAAAATATGTAAGTACAGGTTGTTGTCAGTAAAATAATAGATATAACAGCATAATATATGGTAGCCTTCAAATAATAATAAAAAAGATAATAAAACAAGAGTATTACAGTAATAGTACATGTGGATGATTGTGTAAATATACATTTATTGTAACACATAACCCAAGACCTTCTACAGCAGTCTAATTACAACCGCACAAGTGCACTAACGAAATATATACGATATAAATAAACACGCACTATTTCTATTAATGAATTACCTACTTAAATCTTGCGTATAAAAATAATAAGAATGTTTTCGAATACAAAGTGTGCAATTGTTATTATTTTTGGCGGTAAGTATCGATTTTTTTCTGTCCATATTCAAAAACGTGCTTGTAGCGGAGATGCGAATGTTGAGATGGATGTGTGGTGTAACAAGAATAGATACAGTAAGAAATGAATACATTAGAGGCAAGTTTGAATGTTGCGCCAGTGACGGAAAAGTTAAAGAGTGAACGGTTGACATGGTATGGACATGTGATGAGGCGGGATGAAAGTAATGTTCTGAGAAAAGTTTAGGGTATGAATATTTGAGGCGGCGGATCGCCTGCGCGAGGAGCGCAACCTCGATGAGGCGATCCGCCGCCGGCGACTGGGGCGGCGTAGGCGCGACTACCTGCGCCTCATGCCGCCCTAGTCGAGGTCGCGGGTGACGTGACCGGGGATTAGTTCGTCACCGGCCGAGAGGCCGACCGCGTGAGAAAAGACCGACGTCCTCCTCGAGGGGGGGACGTCGGTCGATGGGAGGGTACCCCACGTAGGGGTATTCCGTCGGGCCGACCACTGATGACAAGTAACCCTGCTCCGGTGGTCGGCCCAACGACGAAGGTGACGTGGTTTTCGGGTGGGCTGCGTGTGTTGCGTGTTTACGCCCCTCTGTCGCCCCGGACGGAGAGGTGCGAGGAGCGCGCCGACCGCGGCCCACCCCAAAAAAAAAGAAATAAAGGGTATGAATATTTAAGGCTTTAGGTGTAAAGGAAAACCGAGGAAAAGATGGATGGACTGCGTGAAGCATGACATGGATAGTCTGAGAATGACTGCAGAGATAACGTCTAATAGAACCGTATGGAAGATGACATATTACGTCAACCCCAAGTAATTGAGATAAGAGCAAGATTATGATGATTCCAAAACGTCTTTCTTGCGGTAAGGAGTAAGAAACAATTCACCACTAATATTTCCCGTCGGTGTTGTGCAACACTAAGTAGCAAGTGATTATATCACATATATATTATTTTTTAATATCATCTTCGAAATTTGTTCGCAACTAATATTTATGCAAGAGTTGGAAAATTGAATAATACCATATATTCTGTGAAATGTGATGAAAACAGTGTTTGCTTATCATTTAAAACTATTTTTTTTTGTTGATCTACGCACAGAATTAAATATAAAGATAAGTGCGAGACGGCGTCGCGCACGTACGGTTCTGTACCATCTTTTTTTTTTTAAAGACACCTCCCTGCACTAAGGAAATTATCCTTGTATTGCGGGGGACTTTACAAACATATAACACAAATTACATCCAGACTCAGAACAACAATTTGTGGATCGCACAAAGTGTTGTCCCGCGCAGGATTCAAACCCGCGACACTGGCACTGTAAGTCGGTATCTTAACCACTACGCAAAATCATATAAATATGAGTTTGTTTGTTGTATATATATATCCGTGTGGTGACGGAGTAAGAATCGAATTCACCACCCCCTATCTTACCCGGGGATCGTAAAAAACGACTAAGGGGTATAATATGCATATTCCACGGTAGGCAACGGCCTGGCTGTGCCCCTGGTATTGCAAAGATCCATGTGCGGCAGTGTCACTTACCATCAGGTGTGCTGCTTGCTCGTTTGCCATCGTTGGCAATAAAAAAAAAGAAACAACTGTTCAAGAGATGGTCGAAATAAAATCCTTTAACAACCTGCCTGACCAGCGTGGTGTAGTAGGTCAATTTTCCTCCCTTTGTGGAGGAGACTCGGGCCCACCTGTGGCTCGTCGCTCGCTATGAATACTATCAACCCTTTATATCGAGAGGGAACAACTCCATCTGTTCACCTTTACAACCTATCTTCCCTAACGGTTGTCCGTGCGACGAGCGATGTGGCCTGCCTATCGCCATTTCAAAGGTTAACCTTCCTATCTTCCTATTGTGGAGGAGGCGTCCAGGAGTGGAATTTATACGACCCTAGATGGTGATGACATAATGATTAAGGTGACTACTTAAGCAAGCAGTGCACATGTATGAATAGCTGGAATCCCTTCCCCGAGCCCATTCCTTTATATCTATTACTAAATATAGCTGAGGATGTTTTTTTCCTAGTGGTGATTACCTGTGAAGCACAAAGGCCACCCTCCCTTCCTATCGCCCAAGATAGTTTCCGGCAGATAGCAAGAGGACTCACCTGTGAGTAGCATTTAAGTATTATTTCTACTCCCTATGTTAATTGGATAAGAATATAATTCGGTAACAATCGTTATTCCATTTGTTACCCCTTATTTTTTTATCATTACTTATGTGGTTAACGAGCAAGCAGCTCATCTAATGGATTATCATGATACTGACACACATGGACCGTGTAAAAAGTGTTCTTCTTAAACCTCGTTTAAAGAAGGATATGTCACAGCGCTCGGGAAACTTTCTGAGCCTGCACGTACGAAGAAATGATCGCTGGCAACTTACAGTTGAAGACCCTAACGCTAACCTAATGGATGGACGTTGCTACGATGTCGAGTTGTATGTTGGTATAAGAGTGACGGTGGCAATAAGTCGAACAGTTTTTCAGAGTACTCTTCGTAAAATAGCTTATTCGCCAGAGTTTTAACAATAAGTTTAGCAATAAGTAGCTGTGAGTTTGTCATATTATTATTTTTATTGTCATATTATTATTTTTATTTTTACTGCTGTTTGTGGCAAACGAGCAAACAGTACACCTGATGATTAGTTATACTGAAACCATCACCCTCATATACAAATACCCTCAGCAATTTGGATTGTCGGCTCTTTCGCTCACCAAACGAAGTCCAATGACTAATCGCTCGGACGTCCATTTTCTGCGAGAGTGTGGTACTACCCCGAATGAACCAGCCCGAAGCTGTAGACAGTAATAGTTTTCATATTTTTTTTATATTGTAATTATGATATTTAATAATGTATTTTTATAATTAAATTGTAATAGTGCAGTAATAGTTTTTCGCCCACAACTTATTATGAAACGCCTAAATATTTCAAATGCAAAATTAACAAAATGTTATCGATAATATAATTTAAAATAGAATTGTTTTCTTCATTATTTCAGTTGTTCCACCTGGTCGTACACCGGTAATGGAAGACATAATCATTCGTCATTACTAGTAAGTACATGTAATTTGAATAGATAAAATGGTTTATAGTTAACAATGTCTACCGATTTTCTATTGTATGCTATGATAATTCTCCGTAATGATATATATTCGTGCCCAAGTATAGCCAATAGAGAGACCATTAAGCTGTTAAGCTGTCCATTTGAAGGTTAGTGGCAAATCAATACCGCAATCCCAAGGCAAATGAATAGCTAAACTTTCTATTTGATTAATAGAACTGTAAAGGCATACGTACCTTACTATAAGTTTTTTACCCCGATGCAAAAAAGGGAGGTTAGTTTCCGTATGATGAAGGAGTAAGAATACTATTCATCACCCCGTATCTTGTAAATAAAACTACTTCATGGATTCTATTGGGTTTATATTTGATTTTTGATTGTCCGACATTTTGAACACTTTACAGGACTTATGTTCACGGGCGGACTAAGATGTCTGACCCTGTATCTTGCTCGTGGATGTCGTCAAAGACGCTCAAGGTATATAACATGCATCTACCGTGCAAAAGAAGGAAAACTGGAAATAAAACCATATACTAACCCGTCTGACTAGCGTGGTGTAGTAGGTCAACTTCATTCCCATCTAGGAAGAAGATCGAGCCCAGGAGTGGGACGTATATGAGCTAAAGTGAATGATTGGACCCATTTGGATGCCTTCACGTTGAAAGATTTAGTCAAAAAGTACGAAATTAGAATAATTATTTCTGTTTATCAATCCAGTTTTTAATCGACTCAAAAAAAGCAGGAAGTTCTTAGTTCCGTTGATTTTTTTTTATGTTTGATACTTCAGAATTTTCGACTGAGTGAACCGATTTTTGTTTTAAAGCTGGTGCTTCCCGTGTGCCTCCGTTTCGCTTTGGTCCAGTTTTGAGAATGGCATCAATGAAAAAATGGTTGAAGTCGGTTCTTTTTTAATGTTAATTAAATATCTATAGTCAAATTATTGAAAATAGTCGTAAGAGGCTTTGAGCGCTTTATTTTTGAGTGATAATATTAGGTAGAAAGCTTTTTAAATTATTCTTTTATTTAATCTAATATTATCTATACCTATCTTTATATTGACCTACTGTGTCAACCCACTACGGGTTTAATGCCCACCTAGAATAGTACTTCGCACGATTCACTAATTATTGTTCCGAATCTGAGTGTAACATATGACCGATAATTATATATTTTACTAGCAACCCGCCCTCGCTTCGCTTCCGTTTTAGTCGTTTTACCCGCGTAATTCCCGTTCCCGTGGGAATACCGGGATAAAATATAGCCTAGTTTACGCCCTGTATTATAGCTTTCCATTGGTGAAAGAATTTTTGAAATCGGTCCAGCCGTTTTGAAGATTATCCGGAACAAACAGACAGAAATACAAAAATTTTTTAATCTGTATTTTAGACATAGGTGTCGTGCAAATAACCGTGTGAGCATGAAAAAAGCCTATTATTTTGACATTACAAACAGACACTCCAATTTTATTTATTGGTATAGATTACATGTTTTCCGTGTGGTGAAATTGTGAGAAATTAAACCCTATATACCAATACGTCTCGTGACGGTGGATGACATCCGGGAGGCCATCGTCTCGAAAACCGGATGTCCCGTGGACACCGTCCGAATTGGCGCCATCCGCCCTGGTCCGGGCGGCGTCGGTGCTGCCTGGGTGCAGTGCCCGGTGGAGTCGGCCAAGCAATTGGCCGGCTCAGGCAGGCTCCTCGTGGGCTGGAGCTCAGCGCGGGTGACCGTGCTGGAGTCCCGGCCTGCGAGGTGCTACAAGTGCATGGCGGTCGGACACACTCGGCCGACATGCACTAACTGCTTTGACTGCAGCGACCTTTGTTTCCGCTGCGGTCAACCCGGGCATAAGGCGGCATCGTGCGCCGCCACTCCCCACTGCCCCGCGTGTGCGGCGGGCAATAGGCCCGCCAAGCACCGCATGGGGAGCAAGGAGTGCAAACCCCCGGCTTCGGCCCCAAAGGGGCGGAGCGGTCCGACGACCCCGGCCGCTCCCGCCCCTAGCGCGACCCAATCGCCCGCCAGCGTGGAGGAGGTAATGGATACGGCCCACTAATGGCGGCCGAATCTTACCACCTCCTGCAGGCCAACCTCAACCACGCCGCCGAGGCACAGGACGTTTTCCTGCAAGCCATGGCGGAGTGGTTGATCGGTGCAGCCGTAGCCGCGGAGCCGTACGTGGTGCCTGACCGGCCCAATTGGCTGGGCAGCAGTGACGGCTCTGTGGCAATCGTCGCCTCCACGTCGTGGCATTCCCCGCCCTTGTTGCTCAAGGACAGGGGTGATGGGTATGTCGCGGCGGAATGGGGAGAGGTTACGCTATATGGTGTTTACTTCTCCCCTAACAGGAGCGCGACGGATTTCGGGGCCTTCCTCACCATCCTGGGGGCCTCGATACGGCGACTGGCACCGCGCCAAGTCTTCGTTCTGGGGGACTACAACGCCAAGTCCACGGCGTGGGGGTCCCCCAGGACGAATGACCGCGGGCGGGCGGTCGAAGAGTGGGCGGCGGCACTGGGCCTCTGTTTGCTGAACAGGGGCTCGGTGCAAACGTGCGTGCGGCAGCAGGGCGGGTCGATAGTGGACTTGTCGTTCGCTAGCCCTAATGTCGCAGCACGTGTGAGGAGCTGGTGCGTCCAGGAGGAGGTTGAGACCCTATCCGACCACCGATACATCCGGATAGAGGTCTCCCGGACCCTCCTGCAGCCCAGCAGGGGTCACACGGTGGACGGAGCTCCCGCGTTTCCGCGGTGGGCTGTGGGTCGATTGGATCGGGACCTGTTGGCCGAGGCAGCCATCGTTCAGTCATGGCTGTCCTCACCGCCCCAGGCGGACGGGGTGGATGCCGAGGCTGGCCGCATCCGCTGTGCGTTAACGCAGATCTGCGATGCGGCCATGCCCCGTGTGCGGCGCCTGCCCCCGAAGAGTGCGGTCCCCTGGTGGTCCCGAGAATTGGCGGACCTTCGGGCCGCGTGCATACGTGCCCGGAGGGCCTACACCCGCAGCCGAGCGCGTCACCGCGACGCTGAGCGGGAGGGCCAGCTGTACGAGGCTTACCGCAGTGCGCGGTCTGCCTTCAGGCTGGCCGTCCGTACCGCCAAGGACGTTAGTCGGCGGGAGATGCTGGACAGTCTCGAGCGTGACCCCAGGGGTCGCCCCTACCTCGCGGCGCTGAACAAGCTCCGCGGGCGGGGCCCCCCCCCTCACCGAGACTCTCCAGCCCAGCCTCCTCACCAGAGTTGTCGAGGACCTCTTTCCACGGCGGGCGGAGCACACGCCACCGGTCATGGCTTCGCTGGACAGCGACCGGCAGGCCGACGATGAAAGTGCTCCGCCCATCACGGAGCCGGAAATGGGGGCGGCGGTGGCGCGTATGCGAGTCAAATCCACCGCCCCCGGGCCCGACGGTATTCCGAACCGTGTGCTGGCCCTGGTCCTCGAACACCTGGGACCACGCCTCAGGGGACTGTTCGACGCTTGTTTGTCGTCCGGACAGTTCCCTGGGTGCTGAAAAGAGGGGAGGCTGGTTCTCCTGCCGAAGCCGGGACGGTCTCCCGAGTCGGCCTCGGCCTACAGGCCCATCGTGCTGCTCGATGATGCGGGCAAGCTGCTGGAGAGGGTGTTGGCTGCCCGCATCGAGCGGCACCTCGTCGGGGACGGGCCCGATTTGTCGGACGCCCAGTTTGGTTTTCGGAGAGGGCGTTCGACGATCGCGGCCCTGCTGCGCCTGAAGGCCGTGGTAGCGGAGGCCGTCACCGGCGGAGGAGTCCTGTTGGCGGTGTCCCTGGACATCGCCAACGCCTTCAACAGTCTGCCATTCAGCTGCATCAGGGAGGGGCTGAGGTATCACGGGGTGCCCGTGTACCTCAGGCGGCTGGTGGCAGACTACTTGGAGGGGCGCAGCGTCCTCTACGTTGACCGAGTAGGGGACGTTGTGTGAACGCCCATGACGTGCGGTGTCCCACAGGGGTCGGTTCTGGGTCCGACCCTGTGGAACATCGGCTACGACTGGGCGTTGAGAGGAAGCCTCCCACCCGGGCTGGGTGTAATTTGCTACGCTGACGATACACTCGTCAGCCCGGGGTGGGACGCTAGAGGAGGCGGCACGCCTGGCAACTCTCGGCACCGAGGAGATTGTTAGGCGGATCGAAGCGCTGGGGTTGAGGGTAGCCCTGGAAAAGACGGAGGCCCTTCTGTTCCATGGCCTCCGTACCGCCGGGCCTCCCGCCGGCGCTTCGATCACCGTGAAGTCGGTCACCATCAGCATCCAGGCCCACATGAAGTACTTGGGCCTGGTGCTCGACGGGCATTTTTGGTTCCGGGAGCATCTCCATCGACTTGTTCCCCGGCTTGTCGGCGCGGCGTCCGCCCTTTCGCGGCTGATGCCGAATGTGGGCGGACCCAGTGCTACGTGCCGACAGCTGTACGTGGGGGTGATCCGGTCGATGGCCCTGTACGGCGCACCGGTGTGGGCGGGGTCCCTGACCGTCCGTCTTAGGGCCCTCCTGTGGCGACCACAGAGGGTCATGGCGATCAGGGCCGTACGCGGTTACCGCACGGTGGCGACGGAGGCAGCGTGCCTCCTGGCCGGAACTCCCCCGTGGGACCTGGAGGCGGAGATGCTCGCCGACATTTATCGGCGGGTGTCGGAGAAGCGCGCCCGCGGCGGCATGGTCTCCATCACAGAGATCACCGCCTGGCGGGTCGACGCCCGCCGAGAAGTCATTGCCCGTTGGGCAGTCCGGCTGGAGAGTCCTCGGTATGGTGTTAGGACCGTCGAGGCCCTCCGGCCGGTGCTGATGGAGTGGTTGGAGCGGACGCACGGGGTGCTTTCCTTCCGACTGGTGCAGGTGCTGACGGGGCACGGTTGCTTCGGGAAGTACCTGCACAAGATTGTCAGGAGGGAGAGCACACCGTCCTGCCACCACTGCAGTTGCGACGAGGACACGGCGCAGCACACGCTCGAGGAGTGTGCTGCATGGGAGGAGGATCGCCGTGAACTCGTCGCAATTATCGGTGCCGACCTGGCGCTGCCGACCATCGCCAGGGAGATGCTCGTCAGCGTCAGGAACTGGGACGCGGTCGCCGCCTTCTGTGAGGCCGTTATCTCACGGAAGGAGGCGGCGGATCGTGTGCGAGTAGAGCTTCTATTCGGCGACACGTTCCGCCGCCGGCGACTCGGGCGGCGCAGGCGCGAGTATCTGCGCCTAATGCCGCCCTAGCCGAGGCCGCGGGTGATCGGACCGGGGAATTGTCCATCACCCGCAGAGAGGCTAACCGCGCGACGGCGACCGACGTCCCAGGTCGAGAGGTGAGGTTACCCGAAAGGGTATTCCGTCGGGCCGACCACTGACGACAAGTGACATCTGCTCCGGTAGTCGGCCCAACAACGAGGTGACGTGGGTACGGGTGGGTTATGGGCCCACGCGCCGTTCTTTCATCGCCCCGGACGGACAGGACCGCGCGTGCGCTTACCATAGCCCACACAAAAAAAAAAAAAAAAAAAAAAAAAAATACCATTACGTCTGACCAACGTGGTATAGTAGATCAATTTCCCTCCTATTGTGGAGGAGGTTCGAGCCCAACAGTGGGACACATATGAGCGAATAATGATGAAAAAATGAATTATAGGTACTGTAAAACTATTTTTACGGATTTTTCTACGTTTGCATTTGATTTTTTATTGCTCGCCGTTTCGAACATTCAGCGTTCATGGACGGACGGAAACGCCAGGCAATCAAAAATTAAATACAAATGCGATGAAAGTCGTAAAAATAGGTTTATTTACGATCGCATAAACTTCAGAAATCGTAATGAATTATTTGTAAATACAAAATATTTATATACGAATGTGAACGCGAAAATAAATAATGATTTCTGATGTTTACGCGAACTTTACACATTGTAAATAAATTTAGTTTACGGACGTTCATGATCACGGACGGTCTGTCACGGACAGAGCGCCCATGACCAAGAACTCTGTAAAATGTTCTAAACGTCGGGCAACCAAAAATCTATACAAACGCGAGAAAATCCGTAACGTAGCGAAATTAAATTTTAATCTGGCAACTAAATAAGAATATATACATTAATTTTGTTTATTTATGTTTTTTGTAAATAACTTCATGGAACATTAAACTGATGTACCAAGTTAGAGCATAATTCATATATCTATACCAAGAAATAAAATTGGAGTGTCTGTTTGTAATGTCAAAATAATAGGCTTTTTTCATGCTCACACGTTATTTGCACGACACCTATGCCTAAAATACAGATTAAAAAAAAATTGTCTCTGTTTATCTGTTTGTCCGTTTGTTCCGGGTAATTTTCAAAACGGCTGGACCGATTTCAAAAATTCTTTCACCAATGGAAAGCTATAATATCAGGACGTAAACTAGGCTATATTTAATCCCGGTATACCAACGGGAACGGGAACTACGCGGGTAAAACGACTAAAACTGAAGCGAAGCGATGGCGGGTTGCTAGTGTAAATATAAGTGTTATGTAAATGAGTAGTTTACATAATTTTCCTTCAAATAAATAATATACTAAATAGGATGTTAGTAAACGGTATCAGATAAACAAACGTCAAGGTCGTAACATAATTTATTTTGTTCGGTGGTTTTTGAAGCGAAACTCGCACGCCTCATAACTCAAAACAGTAATGCATATCTCGGCCCATATACTAGGCTCGGGTCTACTCCATTACGAGAGGGGAAATTGATCTATCACGCTGGTCAAACGGATTGGCATAGGGTTTTATTTCAAGTTTTCCTTCTTTCCTCTTAGAATATATGCTCAAGATATCGCTTATCCCTATCCCTCGCCTTTTACGACACCCACAGGCAAGAGAGGGATTGGTGGATTGTAATGACTGACCACAAACAATATTTTGGGGATAGCCAATAACATTTTTCGAGATGTTTACGAAATGCAGGGATAAAGCAATTGTTCTCAAATATCAATGGAAAATTAATGATTTTACAAAACAAGATTATTTTATTATATATATATTGGAGAGGCTGACTTTCGAACATCACAAAATTTTAAACAATGGTGTCGCCGTGTTGTTGAAATTCAGCCATAATTCATTTTAATTAATTTTTCTGCTACACAATTTTCTTTAATTTTATTTATGTATGTTGACACAGCCTAGGGTTGGGACTAGTAACTGGGCCAAAAGTAAGTTGACTCCGCACTATTTCTGGTTGAAAGATTCAACAGGTTGAAAATTGGTACGTTAGTTTATTTTAAAATAAAAGCTTGGTACTCACTTGTTTCATGGCAATTATATATTCCAGTAAATCACACTTCAATTTCACAATAACAACCTATTTTTATTGAACACGTTAAAGAGTTTACTCAACGGCGGTCGCAACTCAACAACCTGCTCTGTGGCTTGGCTCGACTTATATCAACATTTTCCCCTCTACAAAATATCTACCCGCCCTCGGCGATTCTGATTGGTTGATCGAGCTAAGCCACGTTATCTGTCAATACAGCGTTTGTACTATTAAAATACTTAAAATAAATCAATAACACGACTTATACTTAAACTATTAGAAAATATTATATAATGACAACAGTCGGCCATCCATGCTTCTAAGTATGACCTCATACTTGATATGTACTAGTAATTGTGAGAAAATTTAAAATATGCCTAAAAGTGATGAGAAAATTATATTTGTATATGATTATGTATGGGTAACGTTGGATACTTTGCCGTTACCACTGTAAGCACACTCGTAATTATAAATAGCTTAGTAACTAGTAGGGTATTATCAAAAATTATAAGCATACTTTTAGTTTAAATGTGTAAATGTTTTACAATTAGATAATAGTGTAAATGTTTTACAATTAGTTATTATACCGACTCCGGGTTATCAAGCTCAGAGGGTATTTTATGTGTATAAATATTTTAAACCAACGCCGGACACAAGTCCAGAGGGTTGTGTATACCAACGCCGGACTATAAAGTCCAGAGGGTATTTATTTCACTTACACCAACGCCGGAGATATGTCCGGAGGGTGTCAATTTTAGCAGTCCTTATTTCATGGCCTGAAATATTATAGTTCATAACCTGCGGGTTAAAATTAATTAAGTATAAAGCATTAGCATATAAGCGAGGATTCAAGAACCTTTACTAGTTATCAGCATTATTCACCATCACTAGAGGAATCGTGCGGCCTGTTAAAATTAAGCCACGGTTTAATTTTGTCGACGGCCACTACAGTTGTAAAAAGTCGGTTACCCTTTCGTGTCAGTGGCGTATCCTCGATTTGATACCTATCTAGATCATATACTTTTGTGATCCTATAGGGGCCTTGATACTTAGGGATGAGTTTTTTACTACCACCTGTAGACGGAATTTGTCGTTCCACCCTTACTAGATCACCAACTTTATATTTAGGACATTTAAGGTGTTTTTCGTCATAAGCCTGTTTCTGGGCTTCTTGGTAGGATTTGACATGCTTGTTAATTCGAGTCCTTATCTCAGTTAAATCCCGACTGCCAGAGTTCGTGACGTCATTGCTTAGTTCCGCCCTGATTCGGCTATCGCTCGTGCTACTTGGTCTAATCCCAAATAATGCCTCAGATGGCGTACAATTAATGCCCCTATTGAAAGTGTTATTCATTCCCCATTGCACTTCGGGTAGGTGTTCATCCCATTTGTTTTCTGCAGAGCCTATACACTTGGCGGTCAATGATTCCACGAGTGTCCTATTGTAGCGTTCTATTTGCCCATTTGCCCTGGGAGTGGACACCGCGTTGAGGACGTGTTTAATGTTACGTTCTCTTGCAAAGTTTTTAAATAATTCACTGGTGAAAGAAGTGCCACGATCGGTTATAATCCTGCGGGGCACACCAAACATACCGAAATATTCTCTAAACACCCTGATCGTGGTTTGAGCTTTGGTATTTTTGACGGGTTTGAGAAAGATGTACCGAGTAAATGCATCTATTAAAGCTAATATATACATGTTACCCTTGGCACTACGAACGAACGGACCGACATGATCAGCATGGACTGTGTCAAAAGGAATATCTATCTTTTCTATGGGATGTAGCTCACCAGGTCTCTTGCCACCGGTAGCTTTTGAATAGGCACATTCTAGACAAGAGTTTACGTACTTTTTTTACAAACTTACGCATTTTTGGAAACCAAAATGTTGCTTTAATTTTCTCCAAAGTTTTATCAAAAGCAAAGTGACCTATGTCGTCATGGTTTTGTTTTACGACCTGCCAACGAACTCCTTTAGGTACGACCCACCTATCTCCATCGACAGTAGTTCTAAAGAGTCTATTGTTCTTTAGTTTAAAATTGGTTTTAATGTCTACCACATCATCCATGTTAGAATCTTTAAGGATTCCTACAACTCTTTGTATCTCATCATCAGCACTCTGGACAGTATCTAGCCAACTAGTATTAGATATAGCCAAGATGCTAAGAGGTTCTTGGATGGGATTACGGCTGAGAGCATCAACGTGACTCATGTGATGACCAGCTTTGTATTCAATGCTGAAGTTAAACTCCTGCATTTGCTCCCACCAACGAGCCACGCGAGGAATCATGTCTCTCTTTTGAAAAGTAGCGCGTAAAGAATTGCAATCTGTAATAACCTTGAAGGGCACTCCTATCAGGTAGACACGAAACTTTTTTAAAGACGCTACCACGGCGAGGGTTTCCAAATCATAGGATGTATAATTTTGCTCCTCTGGGGTGGTCTGTCTACTGAAATAAGCGACTGGACGAAGTGAACCCTGGTCATCCTTTTGGAATAGGATACCAGCTACGCCAATTTTGCACGCATCTGTGTAAAGCTCAGTATAGGCCTGAGGGTTATACAGTGCCAAGATTGGTCTTTGAGAGAGAGATTCCTGGAGTACCGAAATGAAGATTCTTGTTCTGCTCCCCAGACCCATCTACAGTCTTTCTTCAGGAGTTGTGCGAGAGGTTTAGCGATTACAGAGAAATTTAGAACAAATCTACGGAAAAAACTGGCAAGTCCGAGGAACAGACGTACGTGATGCTGATTCTGTGGTACCGGGAAACGCTTGACCGCTTCTATTTTATTGGAACCCGGACGAATACCATGTGAAGATACCTCGAATCCTAAGTACTCAACTTCGCGACCAAAGAAAACACACTTCGATAACTTTAACGTAAGACCAGCTTGGGAAAAAATGTTCAAAACAGTCTCTACTCTTTCTAAACCCTCATCAAAAGTCTTGCTGGGAATGATGATGTCATCAAGGTACGCCAGAGCCTCCTTGTGCCGGAGAGGTCCCAAGACCTGATTCATAATCCTTTGGAAGGTGGCGGGCGCGTTAGCAAGCCCGAATGGCATACGGTTAAACTCGTAATGACCATCCGGTGTTACAAAACTAGTTTTGTGTTTGTCAGATTCATGAATCGGTATTTGTAGTAGCCTGATGCTAAGTCAAGGGTGGTATAGAATTCGTTACCCGATAGGGCATCTAGCTGATCTTCAATCAAAGGCATTGGGTAATTCTCCTGTACAGTCTTCTTATTTAACGCGCGATAATCGATACACAACCTTAGCTCACCGGATTTCTTCCTCACTACTACGATAGGGCTAGCATACGAAGAGGTTGATGGACGAATGATATCATTATCTAGTAATTCTGATATCATTCCTCTCACCTGTTCTTTCTCGCTGAACGAAAGGCGATAAGGTCTGTAGACAACTGGTTCATTATTGTGAAGTTCAATTCTCATCTGACCAGATGTGGTACTTCCTAGCTCCGACAAATTAAAAGCGAAACATTTGCGGTGTGTTTATTCAGCAAGACCAAAAGGCGATCCTTTTGATCAATAGTGAGATTATCACCAATATTAATATTATGCTCCAATATACTTTTGGTACCATTGCCGTCGCAGACGTAATTTGTGACATTCATAACCGGGGAGATGCACTCTTCCCGAGCAATACGACCGCGAGCAATAAGAAGATCTTTAGGTAAAGCTAAAGATGATGAAGAAGACTTATTAACTACATACAATGTATCCTCTACCGTCCTTGTCCAACTGGAATAATCCAGACGGGACATTGTATCGAACTCCTCTAAGGTACCTGAGGCCACCTTCAATGTAAACTTCACCATTGTAAGATGCATCTGTGTAAACACCCACTATAGATATACCAGTGACGTCAACATTGTCGCTACAGTAGATGTTAATCTTACTGTCAACAGTGACGTCTAAATGATCGAGTGCAGAAATTTGCAAGCTACTGTTAGTTTTTTGAACCACTACATGCGGCTGCTCGGTGAACGTTTGTCCTATCAACATTGGCACGTGCATAGCGTCATCGGGGACAAGTAATAAATCTAGATCAGCTTCAACATTATCTATGATCATGTGGACCCGTTGCTTCCCAATACAATCTACGAGCGAGTTGCCAAAACCACGTAGTGTGGGAAGATCATTGACGTCGTAGTCAGTACCTAGATTTTTAAACTCTGACAGGCGTATCATGGAACACTCACTACCAAAATCCTTATAAGCCGAAATAGGGCGACCATTGACGAAGGCGGTTTTATAATACTTCTGATTGGGCTCTGAACCAGCTTTGGATGTAGCTACCAGTGAAAGAGAAGAAAGAGCAAAATACTCATCGTCACTGCCAACATACATAACCGTTTTCTCATTTGTTTGGACCTTAGAATAACATTGCTCAGTTTCGTGACCAATCCTTCCACACCTTGTACACTTCTTTATGGGTTGTGTACATTGTGACGTAAGATGACCATCTTTCTTGCAATTAGAACAACGAGGCGTTTTTAGTGGAGGATTTGATTGCTGTCGTAAAGGCAGCCCTTTGGGTCTGCGATCAAGGTTTGGTTTCACGTTACGAGCATTACGTAGGTAAGACAACAATTTATTGGGATCATCGAATTGTGCAGCTTCAGCCCCAAGCCTAACCGAGCGATCGTCAATACCATGCAATAAACAGTCAACAGCGCGTTTTCCAGTGATAGTGCATCTATTGATAAGGGCCAGCTTCTCATAATAGTATTCTTCCAGAGAATCGGTAAACCGAGCCCTTTTGGCTAGCATGTCACTTAGCATCTGACCATAGTTTTCGTCAGATGGAAAAGCAGCCAATAGATTATCCTGCCATTCGGCCCATGAAAACAAGACAGAGGGTAGGCCTTCATACCATCGTTGGGCCACGCCCTTCAATTTTGGCAAAGCAAAATGAATGGTTTGTTTCTCGGTCCAACCGTAAATGGTTGCACACTCATTGACTTTATGAATCCACATCGTCATAGTCTGTTCTCGTTTACATGGGTCGAATTCGGGGACAGTATTGTTCATAGAACTTAACCTTTCTAAGCTGTTATTTGTCATGGACTTTAAAATAGATGTAAGATCGTTAAAGCATTGTATATTGCTGGGAGCCTGGGTGGGAGACTCGATACCGGTAATACTTAAATTATGTATGGGGTTGTCTACAACAGGGCTTCGTGACCTTTGTCGATTGGCGTACCTGTCAGTATGCTCTTCTGAGCGGTGTACGCTGCTGCTGCCGGCTCGATGCGCAACTCGACTGGCGCCGCAGTGATGTGCATCACGGCTACCGGCACGGTGCGCGTTGGGACTGCGGGTACGGCATACGTCACGGCTGCTGGCGCGGTTTGCATTGTTGGTGCTGGTGTGGTGTGCGTCGCGACTGCGGGCGCGTTGCGCGTCATGGCTGCGGGCGCAGTGCGCGTCGCGGCTGCGGGAGCGTTGCACGTCGCGGCTGCGGGAACGTTGCGCGTCGCGGCTGCGGGAGCGTTGCACGTCGCGGCTGCGAGAGCATGGCGCGTCGCGGCTGCGAGAGCGTGGCGCGTCGCGGCTGCGAGAGCGTGGCGCGTCGCGGCTGAGTCGCACGTCGGGGATGCGGGCGCGGTGCGCGTCGGGGCTGCAAGCACATTGGGCGTCGCGGCTGCGGGCACATTGGGCGTCGCGGCTGCGGGCACATTGGGCGTCGCGGCTGCGGGCACATTGGGCGTCGCGGCTGCGGGCACATTGGGCGTCGCGGCTGCGGGCACATTGGGCGTCGCGGCTGCGGGCACATTGGGCGTCGCGGCTGCGGGCACATTGGGCGTCGCGGCTGCGGGCACATTGGGCGTCGCGGCTGCGGGCACATTGGGCGTCGCGGCTGCGAGCACGGTGGTCAGCGCGCAGCTCTCGGTCGCGGGATAGCTCACTCGACCAGCCGTATGCTTGACGGCTGTGACCAGGTTCCAGGATTGGAGAACGGCGACTTATACTCTCCCTAGAGTTACGTATCGACCGGCTGCGTGAGCGACGTGTGGTTGTACTTCTAGTTTGTTGACGCATAGCGCCTCGAGAGTGTGGAGTGTGCACCACACGTTCTTGCGAATTACGTGCACTGTTTATTAAGTTGTCCTGAAGTGAAAATATTTTACGCAAAGTAATTCTGTTTAAAGTATAATAAATAGAATAAGCAGGTAGTTATTTATTTGGCAATGATATTTAAAACACACTAAAATTTTGTAACCAGAAAATTACACAGACATATATTACAATATTCGAAGAAGACGGGGGAGAGAAATGTGTAAAGCGTTATCAGTATCGAATATCTCTAAAGAAACGCTTTATGTAGATTTAGACGATTTGAAAAGTTCGTTACATCAAATATGTATATTACTACTTAAAAAAAAAATTACTCGTGAGCATGTGTTATTTATCCCACTTCTGGGATGTTGACACAGCCTAGGGTTGGGACTAGTAACTGGGCCAAAAGTAAGTTGACTCCGCACTATTTCTGGTTGAAAGATTCAACAGGTTGAAAATTGGTACGTTAGTTTATTTTAAAATAAAAGCTTGGTACTCACTTGTTTCATGGCAATTATATATTCCAGTAAATCACACTTCAATTTCACAATAACAACCTATTTTTATTGAACACGTTAAAGAGTTTACTCAACGGCGGTCGCAACTCAACAACCTGCTCTGTGGCTTGGCTCGACTTATATCAACATTTTCCCCTCTACAAAATATCTACCCGCCCTCGGCGATTCTGATTGGTTGATCGAGCTAAGCCACGTTATCTGTCAATACAGTGTTTGTACTATTAAAATACTTAAAATAAATCAATAACACGACTTATACTTAAACTATTAGAAAATATTATATAATGACAACATGTATAATTGTAAATTGAGCAAGCTGTATTTCACTAAGAACTAATATATAAGCACAAATCTCTATTAGACATTGTCATCATAATTATGATTGTTTGACATTCAGTTCGACCAGAGATTTTAACCGTAAACAAAAGTGTATAAACGTTGCTACGCAACACAGTCACACAAACGTGTGTGTGTGTGTGCGTGTGCGTGTGTGCGCGTGTGCGCGTGTGCGCGTGTGCGCGTGTGTGCGTGTGTGCGTGTGTGCGTGCGTGCGTGCGTGTAGCGATTGCGTTGTAGTGTGCGTAATGCATTTTTTAATGAATTTAATGTATTTCTAATCCATTATTGTATGAAATTTCAGTTTTATGCACCTCATAATATACTTCAATCGTGCAAATTTTTTTCCGCTTCACGTATTTATATGTCGAGGGGTTGGGGGGGCGCCGTGCTGCATCACTATCAGGTCGGTCACACGTCGCGAGGGGATAAAATAATACTTCGGATGGTACTTTCAAACTTTATTCAACAATTAGCGTTAACACTTTTCTATCATAGCCACTAATTACACGGATACCGACAGCTAACTTACAAGTTAGGGAAACGCGGTGAATTTGATACAACACGGCAGCAACAACGACCGATCGCCCTCAAGTCTCGCTCTCAACTGAGTATTCAATGGACCGCTCTCAATAAAGAAAGCTCGGTAATATTTCAAACGTTAACGGTCAAACGACAAACATCAAAAATCATTGCCAACGTTGTATCAAAAACACTCAAGTATAATATTTGACGTTTCTGTAATCGATTGATTCTTAAAAACTATCAAGATATAGCGCCAGAGGTAGTGAGTTAGTGACGCTGCGACATATATATAGACTCATAAAGACACAACTTGAAAAAATACTGCATACTAATGTGATCGTATATGTACCAAGTTTTAAACTTAAGTACAATGTTGCTTTATTTAATAGTGGGATAGAAGCATTTAATAAATTATTATATGAGAATGTCTTGCTGTGGGAGTATACTTATACCTTTGACTCAAATATATCAGTTACAGTTACAAGATGTTTATGTCTTAAATCTTACTCCGTTACCAAACGGAATACTATATCATCTCTGCCCGTATACGTCCCACTGGACTAGAACTTATTTCATTATGGGAGGGGAAGGAGATCTATTATGCTGGTCAAACGGATTGGCATAGGGTTTTGTTTCGAGTTAGTTTTGCTTAGATGTTATATACATATTATATTAAACTTCTTTTATGACAACAGTCAAAAGAGGAGATCGTAATTTGTATTCTTTCTCCGTGACCACATGAAAAATGCTCTACAATAGACTTGCCGAAATTAAGCTGTAGTTTGAATGAAAATTCATTCTGTATATTGAAAACGTTACCCTGAACGTTCGAATATGTGTATATATGGATCTAGCATAATTACCCTCGTAAAACTTGATATGTCTAGACATTTTTATTAGTTACAAGAATTTTAATGCTTTGTTTCCTATTACAAAAGGCTGTGCCGCTTATCGCTTAGTATTAAAATTAAAGTTCAATTAATACTTAATGTATGTATTTGCTATATCTATCTAGGATAGTTGAGTTTTTTAACAACGAATGCACACTCTACCTCTGCTATGATTCGAAAATACCACGAAATTTGAAATTATTTGTCTTGTAACGTTATGAGGCGTGTGTGATTTTCAAATTTTTATTTTTCTTTTATTCGAATTTAAATTTCTATTTAGGTCAGTTTGATAAAGTGTTCATTGGCTGAATTTAATGTAGAGAATTAGTTGTTAGGCAATATGTAAAGAATGAGGTCATGTTAGTTTTTCAAAGTTTTCCAGGACCGAGAATGAGCTATCCATGTGGCTACCGGTTAGTTTTAATTATTTAAAGGAATTAAGAAATAAATCATTATTTTGTGGCGAATTTACAATTGTCATTACTCCCATCGTAGTCCACTGCTGGACGTAGGTCTTTCTCATGATTCGCCACAAAATGCGGTTCTTTGCCGCCTGCATCCAACGACGCCCAGCAACCTTCACCAGGTCGTCGGTCCACCTAACAAGTCCTACATTACGACGTCCGATACATGGTCGTCACTTAAGAATCTTTCATCGCCAGTCGTTATCGATTCGTCGAGCGATGTGTCCTGCCCATTACTAATTCTTCGCGCTATGTCGATTACACCCGTTCCTCCACGGATTTCCGTATTTATCCCGCTCCATGGCGATTACGGTACTAACACTTATAAGGAGACTCCACGCCCAAAAATGGACATCAATAAACCGATGGATGTACCAGTGTACCTATATCGTCATGATTATCATCATTTCAGCCAATATATGTCCCACTGTTAGGCTCGGCCTGCTCCACAAATACAAACTATGGGAGGGAAGATTATATACAACGCTGGTCAGCTGTGTTAGTATAAGGTTTTATGTCAAATTTTCCTCTTCTTACATAGTTGCTATCTGCGTATCATACCTCTTAGTCGTCTTTTACGATACCCACAGGCAAAAGACAGGATGGTGAATTGTATTCTTACTCCGTCAGCTAATAAATTGAAATTGAAAAAAGAAACTAAATACAAGGATAAAGGATAAAAAGACAAATGAGAGAAGACTGTATTCTACTGAGATGCGAATGTTAAGATGGATGTGTGGAGTTACAAGGTTGGATAAAATAAGAAATGAGTATATTAGGGGAAGTTTGAAAGTAGCACCAGTGGTAGAGAAGATTAGGAGCGTGAGATTGTCTTGGTATGGACATGTGATGAGGAGGGATGAAAGGCATGTGATAAGGAGGGTTGTCAATATGATTGTGGGTGGACGTAAGAAGCGTGGGAGACCCAAAAAGAGATGGATGGACTGTCTGAATGAGGCTATGCGTATGAAAGTAGTGAGTGGAGATATGAGGGTGCCTATGGAAGGTGAAAACCTGTTGTGCTGACTAGAGATTGCAACCCGGTATGTTTCTCAACCCGGCCGGGTAGTATTAGCGATGAAATCTTTAAAGAATTTTACGAAAAGTTTCTTTATATGAATGGCAAAAGATAATGATTCAAGGTTAATATTTATTTCCAACTGGCTTATGAACAGTTATCACAATAATCAGTATCACTCAAGTCTCAAAATCACACTTAACACATAATTGATTTCTTTTACTTATGGACGGAAAAGTAACATTAGTATTAGTAATTATTCAATCTTATACGTTTAAACAAGCAGGTCTTTCTCTTTACTCCTTATAGTGTCTATTTGAAAACATACTGTTAAAATAAGAAACTAATAACGCAGCTTAAAGTACTAAACGTGTCATAACGACTTAGATTAGATATATGGATAAACTTTGTTAGCTTTGGTATAAACAAAACGAATTCTTATCTGCTAAAAGTAAAGTATTATGTTTATTCTTGAACGTTGGTTATTAAAACTACTGAGTGTTACTATTACTAACTGAGCAAATAGCGAAATCTTCAGGCTAGGCTGTATTGTAACTGAAAACAACCAAACTTGTATAGTCTATAACTAACGAAATGTAACGTAAAATGGGTTACGATACGTAGGCTTTATAAGTATATTATAACAAAACAAAAAGTATATTCTTACTTGCATATATATAAGGCAAAACAATTATTTTTCAATATGTAAGAATGATATTAAAAAAAAAAAAAGCTGGCCGGGCTAGGTGGGTGCCTAAAAGGGCACCGGGTCCGGCCGGGCCGGGTCCGCCCGGGCCGGGTCCGCCCGGCCCCGGTTTGCAATCTCTAGTGCTGACCCCACTTAGCGTGGGATGAGGGCAGGCAAACGATGAACGATGACAAGGATAGATACTACTTTCAAATAGAAAAGAGACTAAATAAGAAAATACAATAACGAGCGTACATACACCCGTCATGTTCCCACCCCATGGCCATTAAGCCGATCACTGCTATCGATTTCTGGCTAATCGTAGCTTTTTTTTTGTGGGTGGGCTGCGGTCGGCGCGCCTCCGCACCAGTCCGTCCGGGGCGACAGAGGGGCTTAAGCACGCAACTCCCGCAACCCACCCGAAAACCACCTCGCCTTCGTCGTTGGGCCGACCACCGGAGCAGGTTTACTTGTCGTCAGTGGTCGGCGCGACGGAATACCACCTACGTGGGGTACCCTCCCATCGACCGACGTCCCCCCCTCGGGGAGGACGTCGGTCTTTCCTCACGCGGTCGGCCTCTCGGCGGGTGACGGACTAATCCCCGGTCACGTCACCCGCGGCCTCGGCTAGGGCGGCATGAGGCGCAGGTAGTTGCGCCTGCGCCGCCCCATTCGCCGGCGGCGGATCTCCTCATCGAGGCTGCGCTCTTCGCACGATCCGCCGCCGGCTAATCGTAGCTGGCCCAGCAGGTTATCCCTTCGGATACCATCTCCGTCAAGAACGAGAACAGTATCGCCAGGGTGACTTTTCTGCAGGATCTGTGTTACCTCTTTGGGAGGTGTGCGATAGTAAGTTACTCAAATATTTGTTAGTAAGAATGTTCTATACATAAATATGAATATAACACAAATATTTTTCGTTTCAGCTCGAATGTGACATCACCCACGTCGCGACGCATTAGTAAAATCAAATTATTTTTAACGGACCCCAACTTTGATATCAAAATACCTACAGTGCTGTATGCTCATGGGTAAGCTTTGATCGAAGTATTCCTTTATACGACTGACTAACATTACAATTATCACCATTTCATTCCTTTTAAATCAAATCATTTATTCTGCATAAATCTCTTAAGGGCACTTACATTACTAGAACAACTATCATTCCCCTCAACCTCAATGGAGGGAAGGGAACGACCCGTCCCTCGTAGCTATCGCAAGCCGCTTCCGTGTGGTGAAAATCCTATACCAATACGTTTGACCAGCGTGATATAGTAGGTCAATTTCTCTCCCATAGCGCAGGAGGCCCGAGCCCAACAGGACATACGTCCTGGGCTGAGATGATGATGATGATGATGATAAAATCAGGCAAAATATAGAAAATAATAAAATAAAAAAAATGTTTCTATGTCTGTTATAGTATTCGAATTCATAATACGTTCAATCGACCAACTAATTTTCTTAGTAGAGAGTCGATAGAGTCAAAATTTAAATCTCTGTAATAACTTGTTGGACGTGAGACATCTTAGTCTGCCCGTGGCCATGAATGTTGTAAACTATTCGTAACCACTGGCAAACAAAAATCAAATACAAAGCCGATAAATTCTGTAAAAATGGTTTAAGGATGACGCTATTAATACTACTAAGCCTATTCATGTGATGGAATGGAACGGAATAGGAATACAATTCACCCCTCCATATCTTGCCCGTGGATGTCGTAAAAGACGACTAAGGGATATAATAAACATATAACATTTATGCAAGGAGAGAAAAACTCGAAACAAAACCCAATACCAACTTGTCTGCAGCATGGTAAGGTCATTTTTCCTCCTTGTGGAGGAGGATCGATCCCAGCTGTGGGACGTGTATGAGCCATCACGAACTACGCCTACAAGGCTTTACCTTTTTTAGATATGTCGAACTACAAACAGATGAAAGTATCAGAACTGTGATGTCCGCATACCTTCAAAGAGGTGGATATAACGTTCTGCTCCTCGACTGGTCTAATATTGCTTTTGGAAACTATATCGTCGATGCCAAGTTATTGCCAGCCGTAAGTGATATTTTTTAAATATTTTTTTTTAAGTTAAACCCTATTATTTTCTTTTACAGACTGGGGACATTACACTTAGATTCTGAACAATAAATTGTGTATGGTACAAGGTGTTGTCCTGTACTGGATTCGAACGCCTTAAATATTATCGTTATCTTAATCACGACGCCATCTTCGAAAATATTGAATTTCCTTCCATTTATTTATTGGCAATATTCACCATATCTGGGGGCACGGCTGTGCCCCCGCCAAGTCGAGCAGAAAAGCAACACTGCCGTAACATACTTTTCTCTAAGCAATTCAGGCCAATTTTGACCCCCCTGTAACTTTGTGGTGAATAAAACTAGGCTAACTAGGTCTAAATTTTTAGTAGCCCAGCAGGCATTGTATACACACGGTATATTTCAAATTTCATTCAATTTGAACTAATACTTTAAGAATTATAACTAGTCAAAATTTCCTAATTTTGTCACTCACTGACTGACTGACCGATCATTAATAATATTGAGGCACTTCTGGCAGACATAGAAGCTTCAAATTTAGAATACAATTAGTGTTTAGTATATAAATGAAATTAAAATTATAAAACATTGTAATTTTCGTCCAGTTTTCGAGACACACTAAGTGCATAAATAATTTAGTAAACCCATATAAATATATAGGATTACAAAGTTAGATTTGCAGTTAATGGAACGGGATAAGAATATAATTGTCGCCATCCCTTGCTTCCCTATGGGAGTCGTAAGTACCGGCTAAGGACTGCGCAGATGGCGTAGTGGTTAAGATACCGACCTACCGTCCCAATGTTGCTGTTTCCCTCGGCAGATCCTGTGAAACAAAAGGAGCTACAAATAATAATAATTTTATTTTTGTGTAGGCTGGTGAATATGTAGGCAAGGCTATGCTGAAGTTATTGAAACAGGGCTTATCACTTAGAGGTCTGCATCTAGTGGGCCATTCCATGGGAAGTCATCTAGTGGCTTACGTTGCGGTATATCTCAGAAACAGAGGATTTACAGTACCAAGGTAAGTATATTAAATATGAGTTTTGAAGATACAATGTAAGGGTCTAATACACATTTTTATAGACTCACCGAAGTTTAAAGAATAACTAAAACAATGTTAGATTAATTGTTTGTGTAGTGACGGAATAAGAATACAATTTTCCACTACTTTTCTTGACTCCACTACTTTCTGGGTATGGTAAAAGATGACCAAAAGATATAATATTTTTTTTATTGACGATGGCAAATGAGCAAGCAGCACACTTGATGGTAAGTAACTTTAGACCTTTGCAATACCAGGGGCACAGCCACGCCGTTGCCAACCGTGAAGAAAATGCTCATCTTAACCTCGTTTAAAGAAGGACAAATAATTTTAGTATTGAAATTATCGTGAGACTGATCCATATTATAATATCTATAACGGCAAAAACACTCACGTGCTGAGATCGATTACGTCGACCCGGGTTTCGAGCATGTCCGATGCTCATCATCAGGGCGAGTGCGCAGCGGCCTCGTGAGTGTTTTTGACGTTATAGATATTATAATAAGGACAAATAACATCACATATCCAGATAACATCTATGCAAGAGAAGGAAACTTTGAAATAAAGCCCTCAGAAGAGTAATCTCGAAATAAAAACCTATGTTAACACTTTTGACCATCATGGTCGACTGCACAGATGGCGTAGTGGTTAAGATAGCGACCTACTTAGCCAGTGTCGGGGGGTTCGAATCCCACGCGGGACAACACGTTGTGCGATCCACAAATTGTTGTTCTGAGTCTGCATGTAATTTGTGTCCGTTAATTAGATGTTTGTAAAGTCCCCCGCAATACAAGGATTATTTCCTTAATGCAGGGTGTTGTCTTAAATAAATAAAAAAAAAAAAATGTATAAATGTTAATATTATTATAATAGATTGATATTACTTATAATAGATTGATTTCCCTCTTATTATTGAGGAGACTAGAGCCCAGTAGTGAACCGTGATAGGGACACGAAAAAAGTATCGATACTTTTAGGTATCGAGTACCTTTTTCGATATCAAAGTATCGAGTACAAAACTCTGTACTCGATACTTTGGATTCAATACTTTTAATCAATGAGTACTTTATGGTAGGTATCGTATAGAATAAACTGTAGAAATTATCCATGTTAAACTCGACCTTACGACTCATGTTTATAGTAACGCCATCTACCATAGTTCAAACATAATGAACCTTCTAAAATGGCTTGAAATATTCAAAGACGGTCAAATTTCTAAAAAAAAAGCTCATCACGACAGATTCTTCGACGATACTTAAAGTAAGTAAAGTAAGTGAAATATCGATACTTTGATGAGTACGATACTTTTTCTTCGATACTACTCATGAGTAATGTGATAGTATCGATACTTTCTGTTCGATATCGTATCCCTAGGGCCGTGTATGCGCTGAGATGGATGGAATAACACTACAATTTACTAAATAGTATCGATTTAACCTTTTTTTCATGTGAACATCTATTTTTTTTTGTGTGTATAGCTGTTAGCCTCAGATGGCTTTCACAGCTTAGCCCGGACTATGGGTGAGCGCTGATGGCTCTCAACCCGGTAAGAAAGTTAAGGGAACATCGCCCGAGGGCTCCCCTGTGGGGAACGGACCACGGCACGGGGCGTCGCTGATAACAAAGTGAGCGTGGCCACGTGTGCATTAATGACTTTTACGACGTGGCCGGTACCGCGGCGTTTTATTTGGAACCGCTACGCGAGTGGTGTAAGCCCTTTGTTGGGCGATCGTGATGAAGTCATCCTCTTCATCAAAAAGATGACGGAGATGTCGGACCGCAAAACATCTATGGGCCTTTTTTTTTTTTGTGTGTGTAGCTGTTGGTCGCAGATGACCTTGACAGCTTAACGCGGTCAATGGGCGAGCGGAAGGCTCTCAACCCGGTAAGTAAGTTAAGCGAACATCGCCCGAGGGCTCCCCCTGTGGGGAACGGACCTCGGCTCGGGGCGTCGCTGAAAGCAAAGTGGGCGTGGCCACTTTTAGGTTAATGACTTTTACGCGGCGCGGTTTTCAACCTCGACGGCGAGGCCGATACCGCGGAGTTTTTTGTGTTATCGCTGCGCGAGCTGTGTAGGCCCTTTCTTGGGCAATCGTAATAGCGTCATCCTCTTCTTCAAGAAGATAACGAGGACGTCCGACCGCGGTCATCTATAGGCGAGGGTGAACCGTAAATGTACATTTGTGTAACGAAATCATAACTTGTTTTACAATTCTGTACAACGCCATCTAGTGCGCTTAAAATAAATTATTAAACTAAATACATACCTTTAGTGTATACTAATGAAAATAAATGTTTATTGAATAAAAAACATCATTTTCTGGAAAAAATTCATAATATTTTATTAATACTTTATGCCATATTAGTTCTTGTCGTAATTTGTTCTTTTATGCATATATATCTACTTGTACAAAATAATTTTAATCTTTCACATCTGCCAGGCGTTATGAGCGAGGGCTCCCTTTTATTCTTGATTTCAATATCATTGTTTCAGCTTATATACGTACCATTACTAGACACGAGCCTCCTCCAAAATGAAGGGCAATTTGACCTATTATATCAAGCTAATCAGACAAGGTGGTTTACGGTTTTATTATTATTATTTCTACTTACCCCCACATAAGAGATGTGTTATGTATTTTGTTTGCCATTTTTATGCGGGCACCATCATTTTATTATTGTAAACTATTTCTTTTTCTTCTTTCTTTCATTTAAATTTTTACTGTTTGCTTGATTAACTTCATTAGTATTCTGATGAGGTTGATCAGGTAAACAGTAAAAACTAGTAGTATTCTAAGACGAATCAAATACGCGTTTAAGCCAATATATAGGCTTCTGTCGTATTTGTAAGTTAGTTGTCAAAATAATTGTAAAACATTGTTATTAAATAAATAAAATAAAATAAATAAATTTAAAATTTTCCTTCTTTTACACAGATGTTATATACATTATACAGTCATCTTTTATGACACATGCGGGCAAGAAATTGGCTGGGGAATTGTATTCTTACTGCGTCACCAGACGAAGAATCAATTGAAGCTCCTATTCAATAAGATTTTTTTGGACCGATATGATGTCTCTTACCTTCCTCATTCTAATTACTTCGTGCCCGGTAGTGGACCACTAATATATCATCATAAATCATTCTTTGCACGTCCACTGCTGGACGTAAGCTTTCTTCATGCTTCATCACAAAGAACGGTGCTGTGCCCCCTGCATCTAACGACTTCCAACAACGTTCAAGTCGTCGTTCCACTTGGCGAGGCGCCCCGTTTCTTCCCTATTGGTTATCAGTTCTTAAAGCAATCCAGCATACTCATACAACTTGAGCCTGCTAATCCTTTATCTACGAATTGCCGTATATTGTATCCTATCTCGCCGGGAAGCGATTTTGAGTTCGGATATAAGGCTTATTTTACTAATATGTAAATTATGAATCTTATATTTCATAGATTAACAGGCCTAGATCCAGCATACCCGGGCTTCTACCCACCTCTCTTAGCGCCTCCCATGTCACCTTCAGACGCCACTTTCGTAGACGTGATCCACACAGATGGTGGCTATTTCGGGACTCCCAGTAGTACAGGTCATGCAGACTTCTGGCCTAATGAGGGTCAAGCGAAACAACCAGGCTGTATTTCCGCTACCATACCACTAACAACAGAAGGTAAGAACAGGCAAGCAGTTATACAAACTATGAACATAGGATTCGCCCTGGGTATATGACTCTATAATTATTACACCTGGAAGTCGGATTGGCGATCGCAGTTGATATTAGAAGTTTACCAGGATAGAGCTGCTGACTATGCTCCTGGTAATATCTTTTTTTCGGCACAGACTGTTTTTCGGTTACATCCTACCAAAACCGCCAAGAACAGTGAAAAGGGCAACGTGCAACACCAATTAAGTTATGTATCGTTGTTTAGGCGCCACCACCAGTATCGAGTTCTTGTCTTCGGTTGTCCATCCGGACCTGGTAATACCTTGGGTGGTTTTTACGATTCTCATGTGTAAGTAAGGCAAAAATTATATATTACTTAGTCTATATGTTATAATTTTCAACCCAAGGATCCCTCCTTGTCCTTCGGTAAGCATCTATAGTAAAAGCTAAGAACCTATTCTGTCCAAAGAATTTTAGAATACAGGGAGTCCATTAAATAATTAGTGTGGCTACCTTCCCTAAGCGATATCACGTTTTGAAGTTGGATTGACGATCGCAACTGCTGTTATGAGTATCCCAGAACAAAGCTGCTGACCGTGTTCCTGGATATCTTAAGCGGTTTTTATGAATGAATGACCAGAATGACATTAGATAACTATTTTGTGATAGAGTAATTATGTCAGGTTTTAATTCATCTTTAAATTCCAGATTTCTGTAGTCATTGGCGATCATGGGCCCTTTGGGCGGAATCATTGAAGAGTAATGAGTTACTGGCGCGTCGATGTGATAACTATGACACGTTTCTGCGAGGACAATGCCAGGAAGAGCCTGCAGTCCCCATTGGGAACAGTGCTACACCGGAGTGAGTGAAAATATCCATTCTATCTGCAGTGTGAAATGTGGCTTATCGTCCGAGATAGTACCACACTCTTGGAGAATTTAACATCTAGTACTCTTACGACAACCACGGGCAAGATGGGGGATGATGAATTATATCTTTACTCTGTCACCACACGGCAATATCAAGCCTCCTTCACAAGAGTAATTGACCTACTATACCGGGCTGATTAGACGGGTTGCCATAGGGTTTTATTTAGAGTTTCTCTTCTCTTACATAATATATGCATATTATATCTTTAACTCGTCTCTTATGACACCCACGGGTAAGAAGAGGTGGTGAATTTTATTCTTACTCCATCCCCACACGGAATATGAATCTATAATTTGTATGTAATATTTTAATTTTGGAATGGTTCCACCAGTGGGGACGGGGTTACTCGAATGGGTCACTAAACCTTCCTTATACCTAGGAGAGGTAAAAAATGGCTAAGGAAGTACCAGGGGCATAGACAGTTAATACTCCCTTCAAAATATGCCATCTGCGATCGCCAACCATATCAAGCGTGGCGATTAGGGCATTATCCACTCTGGGCAAGATCAATGGCCAATAATGGTGTATAGTAATGTGATTACCATCATGATAATCATTATAGCTCATACATATCCCACTGCTGGGCTCGAGCCTCCTCCACAATACGAGGGAAAATTATCTACTATACGACGCTGGTCAGATGTGCTGGTATAGGGTTTCATTTCAAGTTTTCCTTCTCTTGCATAGATGTTATATACATATTTAATCCCTTAGTAGACACCCGCAGGCAAGAGAGGGAGTGGTGAATTGCATTCTTCATCATCATCATCGCAACCCACATACCTACGTCCCACTGTTGCGCTTGGATCGCCTCCACGATAGGAAGGAAAATGAGCCACTATACCACGCTGGTCAGACGTGTTGGTATAGGGTTTCATTTCAAGTTTTCCTTCTCTTGCATAAATGTTATATACATATTTAATCTCTTAGTCGTCTTTTACGACATCCACAGCAAAGATAGGGAGTGGTGAATTGTATTCTTAATAATTTGATACTTTCTTTCAATTTTGTAATTATTTCATTATTTTTCTTTCAGCTTACGTGGTAATTATTATTTAAGGACTGCAGCCAGTTCACCATATGGCTTGGGCTTGAGAGGTATAAGTTAATATGCCACTAAATTCCATTACAAGATTTTATTTCATTAGAGATATTATCTTAAGTTGCTTGCGTTAAATACTTATAAATAAATATGAATACTTATAAAATATTTGCATTATTTTTATTATTTTGATATTTATTGTTATTTTTTATTGTAGATGATAACTGTTTTAAATTAGACCTTTCTTTTTTAATAATCTATGGTTTTTTTTTTGTGGGTGGGTTGCGGTCGGTGCGCCTCCGCACCACTCCGTCCGGGGCGACAGAGGGGCTTAAGCACGCAACTCCCGCAACCCACCCGAAAACCACGTCGCCTTCGTCGTTGGGCCGACCACCGGAGCAGGGTTACTTGACATCAGTGGTCGGCCCGACGGAATACCCCCTATTGGGGTACCCTCCCATCGACCGACGTCCCCCCCTCGGGGAGGACGTTGGTTTTTCCTCACGCGGTCGGCCTCACGGCGGGTGACGGACTAATCCCCGAATAATCTATGGTCTAGATATTCCCCATGTAGTGATGGAGTAAGAATCCAATTCAGTACCAATTCTCTTGCCCGAGAAATGTGCAAGAGAAGGACAATCTATACCAATAAATAAAATTGGAGTGTCTGTTTGTAATGTCATAATAATAGGCTTTTTTCATGCTCACACGGTTATTTGCACGACACCTATGCCTAAAATAGCAATTAAAAAATTTTAGTCTGTCTGTCTGTTTGTTCCGGGTAATCTTCAAAACGGCTGGACCGATTTCAAAAATTCTTTCACCAATGGAAAGCTATAATATCAGGGCGTAAACTACGCTATATTTTATCTCGGTATTCCCACGGGAACGGGAACTACGCGGGTAAAACGACTATAACCTATAACCGAAGCGAAGCGAGGGTGGGTTGCTAGTTTCAAATAAAACCCTATACCAACACGTCTGACCAGCGTGGTCAGGTACGTTAATTTCTCTCCTATTATGGAGTAGGCGCGAGTCCAACAGTGAAGCCTAAAATCCTAGGCCGACATGTCTGACAAGCGTGGTATAGTAAGTCAGTTTCCCTTCCATTGTGGTGGAGGCCCTAGCCCAACAGTGGGACTTATGTGGGCTAAGATATTGATGTATATCTTGTTGTTACTGAAAAGTGTTTAATGTTGTTTTAATAAAACATCTAATAGTATTGCATAAACATTTATATTTGACTAGCAACCCGCCCTCGCTTCGCTTCGGTTTTAGTGGTTTTACCCGCGTAGTTTCCGTTCCCGTGGGAATACCGGGACAAAATATAGCCTAGGTTACTCCCTGATATTATAGCTATCCTTTGGTGAAAGAATTATTGAAATCGGTCCAGCCGTTTTGAAGATTACCCGGAACAAACAGACAGACAGACAAAAAATTTTTAATCTGTATTTTAGGCATAGGTGTCGTGCAAATAACCATGTGAGCATGGAAAAAGCCTATTATTTTGACATTACAAACAGATACTCCAATTTTATTTATTGGTATAGATACGCCATTTTGATAATTAAATAAATTTTGATAAGTAAATATATAAAAATAAATGTTTTTATAATCTCTATATGACAGGAGTACACTGAATTCCGTGTGGTGACGGAGTAAGCATACATTTAACCACTCCCTATCTTGCCCGTGGATGTCGTGTAAGACGACTAAGGGGTATAATACGTACATAACACCCGTGCAAGAGAAGGAATATTCGAAATGTAACCCTATACCAAACTGTCTGACCAGCATTGTATGGTAGGTCAAATGCTCTCCCATTGTGGAGGAGGCCCGAGCCCAACAGTGGGACGTATTTGGGCTGCGATGATGATGATGATGAGGTAAGTACACTGTTGACAGTCTTATGTGTCCAGCCGCAGGTTGGTCCGTCCGGTATAGTTCAGCACTCTCGCAAAAATGGACGTCGGTATATTTAAACCACTACATCATATCTGCATTCGATATGTTAATAATACTTTATTTTTTTATTACTGTTCGTGGAGCAAACAGCATACCGGATGGTAAGTGATCCTGCCCCTCATGGACCTACGTTAGGCCGCTGCTTGCCCTTAAAAAAAAGATGGGAGTATGAATTCGTGCAATGAGGTGATATTAAAGCCATCTCCAAAATCCATCACATGCAAATACCCTCAGAAAGTTGAGCTTCTGTCTTTCTAGCTCATCGATCAAAGTGGAGTAATAAATTGCTACTACTCAGACGTAGATTTTCTGGTCATTGTGGTATTACCCCGGACGGATCGATCAGCTATTGTAGACAGACAACTGTAAAACAGTGTGCTTTTACCACATGAAAAGAATATTATAGGATGAATGAGATTAGGTAATTGAATAATAATTACATAAAAATATGTATTTATTTATCACAGTTAAGTTCAATATCCATTACAAATTAATTAATTACTAGTGGTCGCCGTGTGGTCGAAATTCGGCCATAATTCATTTTAATAAATTTTTCTGCTACACAATATTCTTTTTTTTTTATTTATGTATAATTGTAAATTGAGCAAGCTGTATTTCACTAATAACTAATATATAAGTACAAATGCCTATTAGACATTGTCATTATAATTATGATTATTTGACATTCGGTTTGACCAGAGATTTTAACAGTAAACAAAAATGTATATGCGCGCGCATTTGTGTGTGTGTAGCGATAGCGTTGTAGTGTGCGTAATCCCTTTTTTAATGAATTTAATGTATTTCTAATCCATTATTATATGAAATTTCAGTTTTATGCGTTTCTCGTTATATATATATATATATACTTCAACTGTGCCAAATTTCATATTTGTCCATGGAAGTAATTTTTGTAAAAAGGGGTGCAAAGTTTTTGCTTCACGTATTAATATATAGATAAAATTTATTATTACTTTACTCGGATTATAATTAGCTTTATTATAAATTAGCTGCTATTTCTTATGCTTTATTTACACATATACTTATAATCCTATTCTAAAAAATAAACATACGGCATATAGAAATAATAGGTACATCCGAACGTTTTTGGCTCTTTTTTATCAAAGAGTTTTATAAATTAGTAGTACCAAATATTCTGATATTTGGTCAGATCTTAGGACTTACGTAGCTATATACGCAATACGCAGAATATGAGTGAATATCGATGAAACAATAATTATAAAAATATACGAATTTAAATCCCTACCTTCTAAATGTTTACGCGAGTATTACACAAATGAAATAAAATTATTTTGTAAATAAAACTATTTCATGGGTTTCATCGTGTTTGTATTTAATATTGCCCGACGTTTCGAACAATTTACAGTGTTCCTGTTACGGGTGGACTAAGAAGAAGGCAAGAAAGGGGGTGGTGAATTGTATTCTTACTCGTTCACCACAAGGAAAAACTGACATAATCTGGCATAGGTAATAAAAATATAATTATAATCCCTATGGTTACGGAGTAAGAATATAATTAATCAGCCCCTCCATTACCCGTAGGCGTCGTAAATGGAAACATACAGGTAACATCTATGCAAGAGAAGGAAAGCTCGAATTAAAACTCGATACCAACAAGTCTGACCAGCATGGAATAGTAGGTCAATTTTCCTCCGATTTTGTGGAGGACGCCTGAGCCCAGCAGTGGGACTTATATAGGATGAAATAATGAATAAAAAATATCAATTCAAAGTTTAGTAAAAATGAATATTTTAATATATTCACGTGTTCTTAATATCTTCCATACTGTCGGGTAATTTCTTTCCCTTTGTCTCTGGTAGCAATAGACACACCAGACCAGCTAACAGCCCTGTCCCACCAAATATAAGGGTAGGCAGCCAAGGTATATTAACAGCTGTATTAGAAATGAAAGGCGCTAACATAGATCCTACCCTCATTGATAAGGAAGCAACTCCAAGACCCATATTTCTAACTACCGTTGGATACAATTCTGATGTGTATACGTAGATGGAAGTAGCGACAACTGCTCCACAGCTTACACCTAGAGAACCAAGGGTGAGGGTTGCGGCGAAGACTTTTGGCACGAAGTAGAGGATGATCACAAATATACCCCCTAAACAAAAGAATATGGACGTGGTGAGGCGGCGACCTAACTTCTTGATCAGCCATATTGATCCAATGTTTGATGGGATCTGAAAATAATTAAAAGTTTTATATACATATCTTTATACAGGGTGTCTGGTGGCAGATTTATATTTTCAAACTTAAATAAAAAACGTAATAATTGACACAAAGTTTTATTAAGAGTATTGAACGATAGATTGGAAATGCGGATTTTATTTTTTAAACAGTATGTCATCGAGATGTCTTCCGTCAAGTTGAACTCACTGTTCAAAACGGAGCCTTGTGTTCTGCGCCACATGCTGCAGTTAATTTGGTTCAATTGAGCTGATTTCTCGACGAATATTTTCCTTTAAAGCCACAAGAGATTGAGGATTGTCATTATAAACTCTCTCTTTGAGGTAGCCCCATAAAAAAAAAATCCATAGGGGTTAGATCGGGTGATCTCGGTGGCCATGGGATGTCCCCAAAGCGACTTATCAGTTTTTGGGGAAAATTTTCTCGAAGCAAATTCATTGAAACTCTGGCTGTGTGTGCAGTCGCCCCATCCTGTTAAAACCAGGTATGTGAAGAGTACGATGGATAAGCTCGCAGGTTTGGTAAAAAGAATTCCGTAATCATTCGTCGATAATTTTCACCGTTGACATTCGTGGCCTGGCCTCGAGAACTTTAAAAAAAAATGGTCCAATTATTCCATGTGTTGATAAGGCACACCAAACAGTTACCCTGGAGCATTGCAATGGTTTTTGATGTTTCAGTCGAGGGTTGCGGGTTCTTGGAGACCAGTAACGGCAGTTTTGCCTGTTGACGTGGCAGTTTAAATGAAAATGAGCTTCGTCGCTCCAAAAAATGGGATTTACAGTTCGAAAACGCTCCAACATCGTTTCACAAATTTTTTTGCATAATTCAAAGTCACTTTCTTTCAGTTCTTGAACGATTTGAATTTTAAAAGGATGGAATTTCAGATCCTTTTTTAAAATTTCACGAATAATCGCTCTTGGAAGTCCCAGTGAGGCTGCTCTTTTCCGTATTGAAAGTTGCGGCTTTTCACGTAAACTGCTTTCAACCAGTTCAATATTTTCGGGAGTCCTTGACGATCGACTGGGCCCTGGCCGTGCAACATTCATAGCCGAAGCAGTTGCGCGGAATCTCTGCACCCAGGAACGAATTAAATTTACACTCGGTCCATCACGTATTCGCCGAATACCGAACTTTGAACAAAATTGTCGACGAGCAATTACGTAAGAATCATTACTTTAAAAAAAGGCTCCACAGCGAACGCGCGATGCTCACTCGACCACTGCGACATCGTGACTGACAAATCCGCACAATCGGCAATTCCAACGATGCCCCCCTCCCTCCGCACCGTTTATTACTTTTTGAAATAATCGTATTTAAAAATATAAATCTGCCACCAGACACCCTGTATTTAGACAAATTTATATAATCAGCATAGTTCATATACACCCCACTGATGGGCTCGAGCCTCCCACTATGGGAGGGAAATCAATCTACTATACCACGCTGGTCAGGCGGGTTGATACAGAGTTTTATTTCGAGTTTTCCTTCCCTTGCATATACGTTGTATGTATATTATAATCCCTTAGTTTTCCGTGTGGTGACGGAGACCATCCCCTTTTTTGCCCATGGGTGTCGTAAAAGATGACTAAGGGTTTATTGTATATAACATATATACAAAGAGAAGGAAAAGTCATAATAAAATCAAATATCAACCCGTCTGATTAGCGTGGTGGTCGATTTCCTCCCATTGTGGAGGAGGCTCGAGGCCAGCAGTGGGACGTATATGAGGTGATGATGATGATGACATCTGGCTAATTTATTTACCTGGATTATACCCGCGACAGCTACACTAACAAATGGATCTGGACTAGTCTGACTGATGTACTGGTTGAATCCGAAGAAAGTAACTCCAACGATTAACCACATGATGCAGCAGCAGATAGTCTTCAGTAAAAGGGACTTATGGAACAGCGCTGTGTAGTTCAAGTTGGACTTATTAGAGTTTTTTCTGATCTCATTCGATAGTTCTGTGAGAGTTTCTTCAATTTTCTCAGTTGGTAATTTGTTTCTGTAATACAAATAAATATATTCGTTTAGTTTGATAGTTTTCTTAAAGTAGACGGATCAGCGATTAGACCGCCGCGTGGAGGGGACCTGGGGCGACATCCCGCTATGAGCGAAGGGATCACCAGTACCCGATAATACGATAGGTAGGTATAGGGCCACATGATGTCCTTCTCTCGCCCCGGATGATACAGGCGGAGTATGCCCAAACCAGAGCCTATCAAAATCCATCCCATACCAGCTAGGCAAGATGCTAATAATCCATCTTTACGTCAGTCTCTCAAAAACTACTACTGGAAATAGACCTACTGATAAAATGATATAGGCGACATGACAACATCTGATTTTTGGTTGCCACTCGGGAACCTGTCTTTCCCAACGGTCGTAGAAGCTAGTAGAGGAACGGAACATACCAATTACCAATTGAGCTTTTTAATCACTCAGACTGAGTAAGGCCAAAGCGTAAATTTATAGGCGCAAAAATTTATAAGATGAAAAGTAGTAAGTACAAAAACTACCTATGGACAGCTGCAAGACCAGCAACTCTGTATGTCTACTATAAAGTGAGGTTTGATTGGAGTCTTCTGTTTATTGAACGAAGGGTAATAATAAATTACCCCCACTCATATTCGTCAATATTCTGCGAGAGGCTGGTGCTGTCCCTTTTTAGGGTGGGCTATGGTCTGGACATATTCCGCCCAATCTATCAGGGCGACGGAAGGGTAACGTGAATCTCTATTATCTGTCATCATTTCGGCCTATTGCTGGACGTAGGTAACCCTCATGTTACACCACAAAGTACGGTCCTGTGCCGCCTGCATCAAATCTTTCAACATCTTTCACCAGGTCGTCGATCCACCTAGTGGGGAGCGTCCTACACTGTGTCGCCCGATACATGGTCGCCACTCAAGAACCTTTCTTCCCCAGCAGTTGTCGATGAATGCCTGTAATCTGCCGTAATCCGTACTATCGACAGAGCCGACAACTGATACCAATTCCTTGACATTCGTGTCTGATCCGGCAAATTTCCCTTTCGGGTATCGTCCCCTTCGACGTCCCAGCAACAAAACAGTGTTGCCGGGGTCCTGGACTAGTCACCTCAAAAATATATTTCCTACTTACATAATTGCTGCTCTCTTTACTATCTTGGTTGCTTTTTCTACTCTTCCTTTGCTGACTAACCACCTAGGTGACTCCGTGAGTGTGAAGAAGTAGCCCAGATATATCAACGGTGGTATACCCAGGGCTAACGTGTAAGTGTTCCAACTGCGGAAGTAGTAGGCGAAAAGTGGAACCGACGTGTGACCTGGAATAACGAAGATTTTGTTTACCATGGATGGTGACAGATTAGCCTATTTGATGGTAAACAGTAATCACTTGTCATCAGGTACCGTTCATACCTATGATTATATGTTCAAAATATTTCGCTTATTTTATTTAATTAAAATAAAATAATGTTGAGGGATTAAGAATACAAATCACCACGCCCACAGTGATTTATTATGCTTAACATCCATGCTAAAGAAGAAAAACTCGAAAAAGAATCCTATACTACTCTGCGTAACCAGTATGGTATGGTCCATTGCCCTCCTGTTGTGGGGAAGGCTCAGCCCAGCAGTAGATGTCCATATATGAGCCGAGATAGATAGAACTATTTCATTTGATCATCATCTCAGCTCATACAAGTCCCACTGTTGGGCTCAGGCATCCCCCTTAATGGAAGGGTAATTGGCTTACTATAACGCGCTGGTCAGACGTGTTGGCATAGAGTTTTATGTCGGGCATTTCTTCTCTTGCTTAGATTTCATACGCATAATATATCCCGTATTCGTCTTTTACAACACCCGCGGGCAAGTTAAGGGCGGTGAATTGTATTCTTACTCCGTCCCGTCACGGAATAAAAATAAAAAAAAACATTTGTAACCAAAAAAAGTCAATAAACATTCTTAAGGAAATGATTTCTGATATTTACGCAAGTTTTAAATAAAACTATTTTTACGGATTTTATTGCGATTGTATTTAATTTTTGACTGTCCGACCAACGCTGTAAAATGTTCGAGACTTCGGACAATCCAAAATCAAATACAAACGCGATAAAAGCCGTAAAAATAGTTTCTTTTACAATTCTTAAAGGAAATTCTAAGTCTTTTAAGTAAAGATATCTGATGTTTACTCGAGTACTACACACATTGTAAATAAAACTTACTTTATGGATTTTATCGCGTTTATATTTGATTTTTGTTTGCCCGACGTTTCGAACACTTTGTCGCGTTCGTAGTCACGGGCGGACTAAGATGTCTCATGTACAACAAGTCATCGTTATTACAGAGATTTCTGTACCGTAGTTTTATTTACAATCTTCTAAGTAAAGTCTAATGTTTCGCTCCCTAAGCAAATCCTTTACTTACCAATAACAAAGGGTATTTGATACAGGCAGCCAGCAATTTCCCTGTAATTGGGTCCAACAGATTCCATGATTATCACGAATGATACAACCATGGTCCCTGCTGTTGTTATACCCAGCAGTGTCCTTAGTCCGGTGAATACTTCATAGCTGGGTGAGAACGGTATTATTAAACCTGATACAATCGTTCCAAAAATGGCCACTAGAAATGTGTTCTTACGGCCGTATCTGGAAACAAAGAAAATATTTTTTGTTATGATCATAGCCCATATAAGTTCTTCTGCTGGGCTCGAGCCTCCTCCACAATGAGAGGGAAATTTAACTATTATATCACGCTGGTCAGACGGGTTGGTAACCAACCGGGGGGTTATTTCGAGTTTTCCTTCTCGTGTATAGATGTTGTATGCATATTAAAATCCCTAAGTCGTCTTCCACGACACTCACTGGCAAGAAAGGGGCTGGTGAATTGTATTCTTACTCCGTCACCACATGATGATACCTATAGAACAGAGGCTATAAAAATGTATAACTCAAAATATTAAGGAATATTTTCAAACGAATAATCAATTTGTTTTTTAGAAAAGTGACTTTGTTATTATCATCAATCGCAAAGAAAAATAACAATAATTGTAACTACATTCTGTTGTCGCAATAATTTAATTGACTTTTAAGTACTCTAATATTTTTCACTAGCAAAATTAAATTGATTATCAAGTTAGTGCATATTAATTTGTTTTAGAATCGGTTTTTTTTTTAAGTCGGTTTTACATTTTGTTAAAAATTTTGTTTATAATCTAGATGTTGCTAAGATAATGTTGGTAGGCGTTATCCTTTAATTTAAATTTGCTGCATGAATTTTAGAGGCGCTAATTTTGGACCCCGAAAGCAAACACAGGACTATAATAAGTTAGACTTATATCTTGTGGCATAGGAGTTACTAAATAAATGGACTTTAATACGATTTTTTTTTGTTTTAACTTGTATTAATACACAATAATCATTATCCAATGTTGGGCACGGACTTCCTTCATTGTGAGAGTGAACGCATCCGTGGGTAGATCGACCTTTTCGGTATGGACGTGTTAATCACTATCTAAATAATAAAAAATACAAAATACATGTCAATAGTTATTGTCTAGTGAAAACTAATATACTGAGCGTAACTTAAGCATCTATGTAATGTTTTGTGTACAAACTATCGTGCAAAAGTGACAATCTCATTGACTTAAAACTAAACCTGGTAGTGTATCTTTCTGTGCTAAATAGAACTAACATTAATTGTATGCTTTCATATCGCATGTTCAAACTCAATACTTTAAATATAGTGAGCGTATAATAAACAATGCAATTTTAAAGGGATATTGTAATTTAATATATATATCTCAATAAGCTGTGTATATGCTAATGATCAATTTTAAAAAGTTTTAATGTGCAGGTTTGGTTGAGCGTATTAACTTGTCGTGTTCATATCAACCGAACTCGGTTCGGACCCGACTTATAAGTGAAACGACTTTTTGGACTTCTTTTTGTTTGGTTTATTTTGAATTTTATTTTCGATATTTTTTTTCTCTTAATTTTTTTTTTTTTTTTATATACATTATTGTCTTTTTATGCATTATATTACTCCTTCATTATGGCTAATATCAACATTGAATATGGCTGCTGCAACATTGAGGGTGATACAAATGAAAAATCTATAAAATGTATAACATGTGGCAAAACTTACCATTATGCTTGTCTATCTCTTAAGCAGTCACCAAATAAATCTGAGACATGTAATAACTGGAAATGCCCAGCATGTTTAAATTATGGCCCCAAAACGTCTAAAAAAGACTCGACTCCTATTCGGAATGTAGCCAGTAATAGAGGCAATAAAAGACCAGCTATGGGTTCTCCATCTCCTCCTGCATCATTATGTGACAAAAGTGGTATTCGTTCTATTATCCAAGATATAATCAGAACAGAATTTACCGAAATGTTAACACAATTTAATAAAAACATGGCCGCTACAATTAACAATGAATTGGAGCCACTTAAAAATGAGATGAGGGAAATAGTAGATGGAATGTCCTTCATAAATGACAAGTTTGAGGAGTTTGAAAAGCAGCAACAATCATCTAATGAGATTGTACAAAAACTTGAAAAGGAAAACATCGAATTAAGAAATACCGTAGAAGATCTTCTTGTGCGAATCAACAACGTGGAGCAACAATCTCGGTCGAATAATATAGAATTACAATGCATGCCTGAAAATAAAAACGAAAACCTATATACAATCATAACGAGACTTGGAGAAACAGTTAATTGCAAAGTAAAAGAAGCAGACATTCTAACATGTACACGAGTCGCTAAAGCCAACACATCCAGCGTTCGTCCTCGCTCTATAATAATCCAGTTATCGTCATCAAAACTGCGAGACCAGCTCCTCGCATCAGTTATTAAATACAACAGAGATAATCCTCAAGACAAATTAAACTGCAGCCATATGGGAGTGTCCGGCCGAAATTTTCCTGTTTATGTTGTAGAACATCTCTCTCCGATGAATAAGTCTTTGCATGCAGCTACTAGGATCAAAGCTAAAGAGAAAAGCTATAAGTATGTATGGATTAGAAACGGCAAAATTTTCGTAAGAAAAAATGATGGTGCTCAATACATATTAATCAAAAACAAGGAATGTTTAAATAAAATTGTATAAATCCATAATATTAATCCTGTATAATTGCATGTCTTAGTAACTATATTAATTATAAAATGCCACACTTTTAGAATGTTTTATCAAAACTGTAGAGGTTTGCGAACAAAAACTAGTACATTTTACTATAATTTATGCTGTATGAACTACGATATTATTATTTTATGTGAGACGTGGCTGAATAGTAATATACTGAGCAGTGAGCTGTTCGACGATAGATTTGTGGTATATAGACGTGATAGGGAAACATCTAACTTTCGGATTAAGAAAGAGGGCGGCGGAGTGCTTATAGCAGTCTCAAAAAAATTTAATTCAAACCATATTGAAAATTGGCAAAGTACATGTGAAGATCTTTGGATCACAATTGATATCCCTTCTCCTTCTTCATCACGTCGAATGGCTCTATGCGCAGTTTATCTGCCACCACCTGTATGTATTGCTATGCTATAAAATTTTATTATGCACTGTAATTATGTTTTTGAATCAAATGAAATGGCCATAAGTATCATTGGTGATTTCAACCTAGCTAAAATAAACTGGAATATAGATGCTGACAATAGTTCATTACCCAATGTTTGTCAAAATTTTGTAGATTTTCTACATATTAATAACCTTACCCAGTTTAATAATATAAAAAATTGCTCTGGACACATCTTGGATCTAGTTTTATCTACCTTACCTTCATACACTGTATCTAAATCTCACAGTTATTTAGTTTCTATTGACAAATTGCACACTCCACTAGATATATCACTTTCTTTAGTAAATGCCGGTAAACTTCCATACAACGTTTTAAATAAAAGACTAAATTTCTATAAAGCCGATTATGAACAAATAGTAAAGTATATAAATGAAAATGACTGGAATCAGCTTTTCAAAGGCAAAAATAATATTAATGATATGGTGGAGATATTTTATGGTGTCATTAGAACCGCTATTCAAAACTATGTGCCCAACAGTAGTACGACGATTAATCGTTATCCACAATGGTTTAATAAATCAATAATTAGATCATTAAAGGAGAGAAATAAAGTAAGGTTACGTTATAAAAAATATAAAAATCCCATGGATGAGTTTGAGTTAGCATTGTTGTCAAAAAGATGTAAAAGCTTAGCAAAGCAATTGTATTATAATTACATGAGAAATATAGAGAGTGACATAAAAACTAATCCAAAGCTGTTTTGGACATACGTGAAGACTAAACGCGGTGGCTCAGGCAGTTACCCTTTAACTATGACTGATGGACAAATTACAACGTCAAATGGATCAATTATTTGTGAACTTTTTGCAAACTATTTCTCATCTTTTTATAGTGATGATGATCACATTGAGTCTGATAGCTACAATTCTACGTATTTGTCGAGCCTAAAGAACCACAGTCAGTTTTTAACATACCCTATTTTAGACCGTGATACCCTTTTAAAAAAGTTGCAATCTATCGACGTTAGTAAGGGAGCTGGTCCTGATGGAATCCCACCATTTTTCATATCTAAGTGTGCATCGGCTCTGGTTTCACCACTATTGAGCATTTATAATGTATCACTGGCCTCCGGTGTATTTCCGTCAGAGTGGAAACGAGCCAAAGTCGTTCCAGTATTTAAATCCGAGAGAAAAGATTTTATCTGTAATTATAGACCTATATCGATCCTATCAACTTTTGCTAAGATTTTTGAGTCAATGTTGTGTTCATATATTCAGAGGCATTTCAACTTGTATATCAGTGAGCACCAACACGGATTTGTTCCATTAAGGTCCACAACTACAAATCTGGTTACTTTTACGGAATCTGTAGTACAAAGCCTGGATGCAAATAAACAATATGATGTAATTTACACAGATTTTAGTAAAGCTTTTGATAGTATGTCTCACTCTGTCCTGATTTCAAAACTATCAGCTTACGCATTACTGGCTCTCTATTAAAATGGCTCTCGTGTTACCTAACTAGACGAGAGTTTTATGTAGTTGTTAACGGTTTTGGGTCGGCAACTTGTTCTATCACCTCCGGTGCCCCTCAGGGATCTCATTTGGCGCCATTATTGTTTAATATGTTTATTAACGACCTCTCTAAATGCTTCATTCATTCTGAGTATTTCTTATATGCGGACGATTTAAAATTTGCACGAAGAATAGAATCCCATTACGATTGCGAGCTTCTACAAGAAGACTTAAATTGAGTTGTAGAATGGTGCACTCATAATAAAATGACACTCAATGTTAAAAAATGTAATCACATGAAATTTACAAGGAAACAACATATTATACAGTCACAATACTTCATACTTAACCAGTGCGTCCACGAGGTAGACTCTATTCGAGATCTGGGAGTAACCTTCGATGGCAAAATTACTTTCATTCCTCATATCGATAATATTGTCAAGAAGGCATCAGGGTTACTGGGTTTCGTGTTGAGGAACACGAGAGAGTTTCGGGAGAGTAACACGAAGATTATGCTATATTACAGTCTTGTTAGGAGCATATTGGAATACTGTAGTGTAGCATGGAGACCTCATTATGCAGCACATATGTTACGTCTCGAAAGGATACAAAAACGTTTCTTGTGGCATCTGGCGTTTGCAAAAAACAAAGCCAAGCAACTTCCCAGCTACAAAACACGGTTACAGTATTTTAGGATGTATCCTTTATCATTGCGCAGGTATGTAGCAGATGGTATGTTTGCCTATAAACTCGTCCAAAATAAAATTGATTGTCCACAGCTGTTAGGTCTCCTCAGGTTTCGTGCCCCCGCTAGGTATCCCAGAAATGTCATCACGCCACTGTGTCCGCCTCTGCGAAGAACAGTTCTTGGAGCTAATTCGCCGGTGTCCAGAATGTGCAAAGTTATTAATGAATGTAGTGACCTAGTCGACATCTATAATGATGGTTTGGGTAAAATGTCAATAGCTGCTATACAATCTTTTTGTTAGTTTTATTCTACATATTTTCATTAATTATTATATATATTTTTTTAAATTTTCATTTTAATTTATTGTAATTAATTGCTTTTAATTTGTTTCTATTTTTTTATTCAATATTATTTATTCTGATCTAATTCAATGGAATTTATTTTAATTTGATTTCTTAAATTGTTTTAATAATGTTAATTACTATTGTATATATCATTTTAACTTATTGTAATTGTATTTCATTTGTTTCTATTATTTGATTCAATATTATTTATCCTGATGTAATTTGATGGAATATGTTTAAATTAGATTTTTTAAATTGTTCTAAAAGTATCATTCACTATTGCATATATCATTTTAACTTATTGTAATTGTATTTCATTTGTTTTTATTTTTTGATTCAATATTATTTATTGTGATCTAAATTGATGGAACTTGTTTTAATTTGATTTTTTAAATTGTTGTAAAATTATAAATCACTATTGTACATATATATATATATATATAAATTTTGAGCGTTTGTATGTGCATGTGGTGTTAACCTATAATTAATTGTTATACTTGTTTTTGTTAATCTAAGCTTTCAATTGTATAAGTATAAGTATAAACAATTGTTGGTTAACCAAATAAATAAATAAATAAATAAATAAACGCTAGTGACGTCCTCCCCGAGGGGGGGGGGGCGTCGGTCGATGGGAGAGTACCCCAAATAGGGGGTATTCCGTCGGCCGACCACTGATGACAAGTAACCCTACTCCGGTGGTCGGCCCAACGACAAAGGCGACGTGCATCGTGGGTGGGTTGCGGGTGTGCGTGCTTACGCCCCTCTGTCGCCCGGACGGAGTGGTGCGAGGAGCGCGTCGACCGCAACCCACCCCCCAAAAAAAAAATAATATGGATATTATATTCCTTAGTGATCTTTTTCTGAGATAAGGATAGAATGAAACTAAAAATTCCACTATAATTTTTGATGACATGGACACTAAAGCTGATATCAGACGGTTCACTCGAGTGATTGTTCACTCGAGTGAATGTTAATTTTTCTTTCATTCTGTGTTCACACGGCTATGACGGAATGATTTAAAAAAGAACATTCACTATTCATTTCTTACAATATGTCATCGAATGAACTCTTGCGTCTTGGAATTACTTTAATTTGTGATCATTTAATCAAAGAGATGACAAAAAAGAAGCAGAAAAGGTGTCGACGGTGGTGGCTGAGACCATGGATTGAAAGAAGAAATTTATTAGGAAGAAATGTATTCATCAACTTTGTGGTTCCAAAAGCAATGGTAATTTTAAAGTTCTCCAAAAAAGCAATGTATTTTGATCGTTCCACATGAACACTATTTTTCCGCGTGCAGCCAGTGCAACGCATCGCAGAAAAAATATCAACACGTGACGTCCTTCGGCTACAGAACTCGAAACATAATGGCTAAACACGAATGAACGTTCTCTCAGTGTTCAGACCGTTCATTTCTTGTTCATTCGGAGTGCGAGTGAAAGATGCCGAATGCCAATATCCAACACTGTTGGATCGGTTCACTAATGAATTCATTGGGCACTAATGTTTCATTTTGTGTTCAAATGTTCACAGATTACAAACACTTCAAAATAGATTTATGCGACGGGCAACGGGAGCACCGTGGTTCGTTCGTAATGTCGATCTACATATCGACCTCGAATTGCCAACCATCAGGCAGTACATGAAGCATTGCTCCCAGCGCTATTTTGACTCTGCCACGACTCACCCCAATCTACTAGTGGTTGGGGCGGCCAACTACGTCCCCACAAAAATATCCGCGGTCCGACGTCCTCGTCACCTTCTCGAAGAAGGGGTCATCCCCTTGATGCTATAACAACCGCCTAAGAAAGGGCCTACACAGCTCGCGCAGCAATAACAAATAAAACTCCGCGGTATCGGCCTCGCCGACGAGGTCGAAAACCGCGCCGCGTAAAAGTCAATAACCCAAACGTGGCCACGCCCACTTTGCCTTCAGCGACGCCCCGAGCCGAGGTCCGTTCCCCACAGGGGGAGCCCTCGGGCGATGTTCGCTTAACTCACTTTTCGGGTTGAGAGCCTTCCGCTCGCCCAATGACCGCGCTAAGCTGTAAAGGTCATCTCGACCAACAGCTATACACACAACAAAAAAAAAAGAAAAAAAAAAGCTTCACTTCGAGTGAAAGATGCAAAATGAAAGACAAAAGTGAACAAAAAATGAACCGTCTGATAACAGCTTTAGCTTCACAGAAATTATGTAATAGAGTTAATTTTATAATTATAGTAATAACTTGGTAGAACATTTTGTTAGAATTACTTTTAAAGACACACATTCTTTACTAAGGAATTCATCATCATCTTAGCCTATATAAGTTCCCCTGTTGGGCTCAGGCCTGCTCCATAAAATAGGCGTTTAATTGCCTACTATTTCACGCTGGTGAGACGTGGTGGAGTAGGATTTTATATCGAGTCTTCCTTTTCTTGCATAGATGTTACTTGCATATTTCCCTTAGTCGCCTTTTATGACACCCACGGGCAAGAGAGGTGGTGGTTAATTGTGTTCTTACTCCGTAACGATACGTAAGAGTTAGTTATTAAAGATTTAATCCTTGTATTTTCGACGATTAAGAGACATCGATCAAGTCCATTTGATGTCATTAACAATTATATTTCGGAGAAGTTTTGACGCCAGACAGGTGGCTGGTCATATAACTATTGCCGAATCTATTTGCAATACGATGATTGAAGATTACATATTGCATCGACCTTAAGAAATTGAGAGAAGAGATGATGATGAAGTCACCCATCATAATGATGATCATAATCACAGCCTATATCATCATTTTCATCATCATTTCAGCCTATTGCCGTCCACTGCTGGACGTAGGCCTACCTCATGTTATGCCACAATGTGCGGTCCGGTGCCGTCTGCATCCAACGACGTCCAGCAACTTTCACTAGGTCATCGGTCCACCTAGGGGGGGCGTCCTACACTGCGTCGTCCGATATGTGGTCGCCACTCGAGAACCTTTTTCCCCAGCGGTTGTTGGTTCGTCGAGCGATGTGGCCTGCCCATTGCCACTTCAGCGCGCTAATTCTTCGTGCTATGTTAATTACACCCGTTCTTCTGCGAATTTCCGTATTCCGGATTCTATCTCGCAGAGAAATCCCGAGTATAGCCCGCTCCATAGCACGTTGAGCGACTTTGAGCCTTGTTATGAGGCGTATATTTAAGGACCATGTTTCCGTGCCGTAAGTCATCACTGGTAACACACACTGGTCGTAGACCTGTGTTTTCAGACAGCCTATATAAGTGCCACTACTGGGCTCCGGCCTCCTCCACTATAGGAGGGAAATTAACCTACTATACCGCGCTAGTCAAACGTATTGGCATACGGTTTTGTTTCGAGTTTTCTTTTCTTCCACAGAAATTATACCCATAGATCCCTTAGTATTAATTTACGACATCCACGGGCAATATGGGGAGTGGTGAATTCTTACTCTGTCACCACACGGAAGTGCGAAATATTATCTTAAAAAACCGCGCAAAGTGCGAGTCGGAGTCGCGCACTAAGGGTTCCGTACCATTATCTATAAAAACTCGCGTTTATTGTGTGGGAGCCCTCCTTAAATATTTATTTTATTTGGTATATAGTATTTGTTGTTATAGCGGCAACAGAAATACATAATTTGTAAAAATTTCAACTGTCTAACTATGGCGGTTCTTGAAATACAGCCTGGTGGCAGATAAACGGGCAAATAGACAGCGAAATCTTAGTAATAGGGTCCCGCTTTTACCCTTAAAAAAATAGTATTATTGTTGTCGCTCATACACCTTTAGTAGACCGCTGCCTACCGTAAAGAAAGTGAAGGGAATGTGAATGCGTACTATGAAGTTCAATGATTTAGTTTCAGAAAGTTCTGCTCAGAAAGTTAGGCTTCTAGGTCTCTCGCTCTCCGAACGAAGCGCAGTAACAAATTCCTATATTTTCTGCTCACTACTACCCCGGATGGACCGGCCCCTGTCTGTAGATTATTGTCGACAGTGTCCTTCTACCACATATAAATATATGTTATCTATCGTTTACAAGTGTCATTTTATCATTATAGCTGTTGTATCAATTATAGGTGTTTAAAGTTAAGTTTTTAATTGCAATAGCACAATTTTGTGAAATTTAAATAAATTACAACAGTGTAATTATGTGCAATTTAAATAAATTAAGGTAAGAGCTCTAGTTGTTGACCATTTAAGGGCATATTTAATTAGTGTTTCTTTTTCTGAGCTCTGCAGAATTTTTGCAACGACATTAAACTAGTGGTTTTGCTTGTACAATGATGAAATAAAATTTAAAAAATAAAATATAACATTGAAGACGACAACTTGAGAATCAGTATTTGACCATCCCACACATTGACTTTGTGAATATATTTTTTGAAGTGAAACTTCTTTAGAATCGTTGTGATTTCAAACTCGATGAAACGAAAAAGCGAGTCCATAGAGACAAACACGTAAATGTATAAGATTCAGCCTGCGAGAGAAGGAGATAAATGATAAAGAATAAAGGATGAAGGGTGAAGAATGAAGAATGAAGGATTTTTAGTTTATTGAATAACTCTTTTGTCTTCAATTTTACACGAATAGTGGTCATCACCAAAGTTGTTTGAAAGTAAATTTCCAACAATTTTTGTTCTTATTTCTTTTCAGGTGTGAATCGAGAAATATCGATCCTACGAAAAAAATGATGAGAATAAAAATTGTAGGAAATTTAATTCTGAACAACTTTGATAATAACCATTTTTCGTGTAAAATTGAAAATAAACGAGTTATTTAAAAAACATAAAACCACCCTTAAAATCAAGATGGCGGAAAACGCAAGACCACTGGGAATTCGGAAACCGAAATGTAGACTCCCAGTGACCCCCCCCTAACGAATTCCGAAGGAAAAATTCTACTTATAATTTTTCCTGGGTCCAATCAACAATTCGACTGGGCTATGTGGCCAATTTTGGTGATGTTTTTAGTATCACCGAACCTCATGCACGCATTCGCACTCCCTTCACTTTCTTTACGGTAGGAAATGAAATGGACTTTTTTTGTATATATGACGTATTTAAATATAAAATCATTTTGTCAAAGATGTAAAGGTAAACTCGAAATAAATCCCCAAACTAACCATTCTGACCAACATGGTATAAGTAAGGCCTCCTCCACAATAGGAGGGCCTGTTGTGGAGGCTCGAGCCCAGCAGTGAGACGTATATGAGCTAAGGATGATGATGTAGCATACTTATGATGTAACATATATATAATTTTATTAATCAATCTCACCCGTTGGGTTGGTTCCCGTTCCCATGGTAATATCGGGATAAAATACATAGATACCTAGTGGTGAAGTATTATAAAAATCGGTTTAGCCATTTTGAAGATTACCCAGAACAGAGAGACAGACAGATAGGCAAAAAAGAACTGGCTTTTTAGGCATAGGTATCATGCAAATAACCGCATGAGAAGACCTATTATTTTGACATTACAAACGGACACTACAATTTTATTTATTTGTATAGATAACGAATAGTTTTGCTTCGGCGACTTGAGGCAAATGTTTTTATATTCAAAAACGTCATATGTATAAAAACTTTCAAGACATTCCAATTAGCCGTTTTTTATTTATTTCAATTTCTATTAGGGTCAGCTTTTTAATGCAGCCACCATTATAAGATTGTAATTAAAAAAGATAATTGGATTCTGGATTGGATCTGCAACAAGGATATTTAAAGGACAATCATAATTAATTTAAAATTTAAATTGATGACATTTGAAACTCGTCCCCAAAAACATTTTTTAATTAAACTCACCAATTTCGGTAAATTGACCCGATCTCCTCACGACATTATCATTTGAGACAGTGATCTCGCGGAAGGAGGCGGCGGATCGCCTGCGGGAGGAGCGCAGCCTCGATGAGGAGATCCGCCGCCGCTGACTGGGGCGGCGTAGGCGCAACTACCTGCGCCTCATGCCGCCCTAGCCGAGGCCGCGGGTGACGTGACCGGGGAATTAGTCCGTCACCCGCTGAGAGGCATACCGCGTGAGGAAAGATCGACGTCCTCCCCGATAGGGGGACGTCGGTCGATGGGAGGGTACCCCAACAGGGGGTATTCCGTCGGGCCGACCACTGATGTCAAGTAACCCTGTTCCGGTGGTCGGCCCAACGACAAAGGCGACCTGGTTTTCGGGTGGGTTGCGGGTGTTGCGTGCTTACGCCCCTCTGTCGCCCCGGACGGAGTGGTGCGAGGAGCGCGCCGACCGCAGGCCTCCCAAAAAAAAAAAAACGACATTATCATTTATAGTAAACTATTATTTTAAGTTTTTTATCCATTTAACCTATCTTTTCATGTGGTGATGAAATAAAAATTTAATTAAGCACTCCCTGTTTTACTCGTTGACATCGTAAAAGACCCACTAAGGGATATGTAATATCCGTATGCTACATGCATACATCTTATACAGACAAACATGTTATCGCCAATCAAAAGGTGGAAAAGGTGATGGAATAAGAATACAATTCATCACTCTCTATCTTGCCCGTGGGTGTCGTAAAAGACGACTAAGGGATATAATAGACATATAACATCTATGCAAGAGAAGGCAACCTCGAAACAGAACCCTATATCAACATAGCGTAATATAGTAAGGTCAATCTCCCTATTGTGGAGGAGGCTCGAGCCTAACAGTGGCACGTATAGGAGCTGAAATGATGATAAATGATAGTTCTCAGCCGTCTTTTATGATACTACTAATTCGTGAGATAGGAAATTGTGGTCTATTCCAGCTTCCTTATCACGTGAAAGATATCACTAAGCTATTGCATTCTGTAATCAACATCTCAAGTAGCGTATTACTTACATCAAAATTATCTATAAGTTGGATATTAAAATGTCCTTCACGCACATTTAGTTTAGATAAAAATGACATTGCATTACGACTGTTTAAATTCGATAAAATTGCAATGAACTATAGATAACGTATCGATCTATCGTACAAACGTAAAGGTCCAAGGACGCCAAGGAATTTATGCATACTACTTTTGAAGTGAATGCTTCTCTAAGTAGGTTCGAATCTCTAGCCGAGTCCGCGGGTTTCTGGACCAGGGAATAGTCCGTCACCAGTGTTGCCAACTTTATTTTTTCGAAGATCGTACCACGGACTAAAAAGGATAGTATTTTGCCAAGAATTGAAGAAATATAATAGTACGCAATGAAATTTTAGGACATTTGCGTATCGTCGATGTTTAATAAACGATACATCGATGTTCATCAGCGTGATAAAAATCCTCCAAGCAAATTCTGGTGAGCTTTTTTTATTTTTTTTGGAAGTTTGTCGCATATTTTACGTTCTAACTACAGCAGAATGAATATGTTAAATATATGGTTCTACAACATTAAAAAGATCGTGTGTTTCAAAGGGTCGTATGTTTTGCGTACGATTTCTATCACTCGATCGTACATCGTACAAGAACCAAAAAGATCGTATAAATACGATTTAAATCGTACAGTTGGCAACGCTGTCCGTCACCCGCAGAGAGGCTGATCGCGTGATGACGACACCCCAGGGGGTGTCGGGGAGGAAGTCTCTTGAAATGGTTTCCCACTGGATTGACCATGAACTTTGAGGATTCTGTGCCACTGGTAGGCCTAAGGACGAAGGGGAAGGATTACGGCGGGTTTATGAGTCACGACCCACCCGCACCAAAAAAAAGGTAGGTTTGGATGAAGAGTAAATTCAAGTAAGTCGTCATCGACATGGTCACGTGACGTGTTAACGCTAACAATATATCTGTAGATATGTCAATGTCACTATGTAACGATAAATGCCAAATACCAGATAAATGTAAGAAGTTTAATTTACAGATTTTTATTTAAGATCAAATAATTAATTTTAATATGCAAAAATATCAACTGTTTGTTCATAGTTTTAAGTTTTCACTTTTGTCGGCAGTCCTCATGGATATATACTTTGTGTTATTTTTTTGAAGTTATACTTCTTTTGGGGCGTTACGAAACAATGATGCGAGTAAATTTTTATCATGCGTGCACACCGTCATCAAACCCGACCCCCTGAAGTCAGCTAGACAACATATTTTACAATACGCGCTCATACCATCACATTTTTTCCTAGATAATGCATTATAATAAAACTATCAATATATTAAATAACTTTTTTGTTCTGTTATTAGTGTCGTTTTTTCTATGAACGTAGGATAACGGGCATGATAATTTTTTTAGAAAGATTTTTATGTTGTTACGCCAAAGAAGTACAACCTCTTACGTGCGTACATAAGTACAGACACACTTTTGACGTGACAACGTCTTATAATTCGATGGAGCCGGCTGCACACACGAAAAAACATGACGTATGCGGCGTTACTTCGCTCTGAGGCGTTCCATTTAAGGCTTGATCCATACAAAATATCTATCAAACAAATAAAATTAAAATTTTCTTTTGAAAAATGAAACCATTCCATCAGTATTTTCTTATGACGTTGTCACGTTCAACTATCGTCAGTAAACCGACTTTATAGACAACCGATTTTTTTTTTAAATAGACAACACCTTACAGTAATGTGTATTCATCATCATTTTAGCTCATATACGTCCCACTGTTAGACTCGAGCCGCCTACACAATAGGAGGAAAATTGACCTTAATTGACCATGCTGGTCAGACAGGTTAGTATAGGGTTTTATTTTACGACATCCACGGACATGATAAGTGATTAAAGCGGGTTTCTTACTACGCTATAATATAATAGCATATAATATATAGCTCATAGCACAACAATATCGCGCACCATACACTGTTAAGGACACGTTCACATTGTACTGTACTATATTTTATGTATGGTGCGCGATATTGTTGTGCTATGAGCTATATACTATATGCTGTTATATTATAGCGTAGTCAGAAACCCGCTTTAATGGTGAGTTGTATTCTTACTCGGTCACCACACGGAAATAAACCAATGTTTTTTAAAAATATAAAAATAATAATCATGAATAACTCTCATACTTGCACCAACCCTTCCATGTGGTGACAGAGTAAGAATGCAATTGACTACCCTCTTTCTTTCCCATGGGTGTCGTAAAATAGGATTAAAGGAATATAATATACAGATAACATCTAATGAAGAAAACTAAATAAACCCTATATCAATATGTCTTTGAGGTGAGGGTACCCGAAAGGGTATTCCGTCGGGCCGACCACTGACGACAAGTCACATCTGCTCCGGTGGTCGCCCCAACAACGAGGTGACGTGGGTACTGGTGGTTATGGGCCCGCGCGCCGTCCTTTCATCGCCCCGGACGGACTGGACCGCGCGTGCGCTTACCATAGCCCACTCATAAAAAAAAAAAAATATATCAATATGTCTGACCAGCCTAGAAGAGTAGGGTAATTTGTCACCCATTGTGTAGTAGGTTCGAGCCCAGCAGTGGAACGTATATGAGCTGAAATGATAATGATTACAACACAAACACACAAGATATTGCCCTGTTTTTTTTTTTTTGGGGGTGGGTTGCGGTTTTCGCGCTCCTCGCACCACTATGTCCGGGGCGACAGAGGGGCGTAAGCACGCACACCCGCAACCCACCCATGTGCACGTCGCCGTCGTCGTTGGGCCGACCACCGGAGCAGGGTTACTTGTCATCAGTGGTCGGCTCGACTGAATATCCCCATTTTTGGGGTGCCCTCTCATCGACCGTCCCCCCCCCCCCCCCTTGCGGAGGACGTCAGTCTTTCCTGACGCGGTCGGCCTCTCAGCAGGTGACGGACTAATTCCCCGATCACGTCACCCGCGACCTCGGCTAAAGGTATTGTCCTGTGGGAGACTATTCAGTACGTTAGATCGATATTTTAGCCACTACGCCTTTTGTGCAGTTTTAATGATTATGAATTTAAAATTATTATTTTCAACTAGCAACCCGCCCTTGATTCGCTTCGGTTTCAGTCACCTTACCCGTATTGCGCCCGTTCCCGTGGGAATGTCGGCATAAAATATAGCCTAAGTTACTCCATATATAAACAGTTACCTAGTAGTAAAATATAATCAAAATCTACCCACGGCTTTGCTCGAGTTAAAAGTATCTCTCCCGCGCTTAAAGTAATTCGCCCGAGATGAAATTATATCCAAATTCATTTCAAGGATGATCTAAATGGTGGTGGTAAATGTTGATGAAATAAAAAAGGCAAAATTTAATTATTATCCCATCGAACATATTATTGGGTTAAAAAATATCCTAAATTCAGGAATGGTCTATCTATGTGCCAGTTTTCATTCAAATCTGTACAATGGTTTACACGTGATTAAGTGACAACATCTAAACATCTTCCCAAACTATTACATTTATAATATTAATAGAATTAGAATAGGAGGAAGGTTTCAACATTTCATCATTGCAGCTCGTATATGTCCCACTGTTGGGATTGAGCCTTTTCCACAATAGAAGGGAGAATTACCTACTTTACCTCGCCGGTCACACGCATTGCTATTGGGTTTAATTCGAGTTTTCCTTCTCTTGCATAGATGTTATAAACATATTTAATCCCTTAGTCGTCTTTTACGTCACCCACAAACAAAAGAACTGGTGGTAAATTGTATACCTACTCCGTCACCATACGGGAGAAGGTTTATTTATAAAAATAACCGGTAAATTTAAAAAGGTTATTGGCATTCACCATTAAATCTAATCTGTGGATTTTTACAAAAGACAAAATAAATGTAATAAAGATTAATTGCTTACCTGTCAGACATATATCCAAAGATAAAACTGCCAATCAGAATTCCTAACTGCAACATGGTTTGTGTAAAACTTGATAACCAGCTTCTCTCGCATATCAAATCCCATTCTGATATTATAGTGTTTTCAAAAGGACTTGTATCATATTCGTATTCTATACAATCTTTATAACAAGTATCGTTTAATATTTCCTCAGTGGTATTCAGTAGGTTGATACACCTGTAATTCAAGTTTGGTGTCAAAAATAATATAGCCATTTGAACCCATCCTGAGGTTAGTTTTACCAATGATACTGTGGCGAATACAAAAATTTGCCAACGTCCAAATTCTCCTATAAGTTTAGCAAATGGATCCTCTTTTTGATCACTATTATTCGTTTGTCTGAATATTTTTAACACCATTTTTATATAGGTACTTTAATGTAGCCACTGGAACATTAATTTGCAATTCTTTTCATAAGTTTGTATTAATTTTCTTCAATACTCAATTTCCAAGATGATCTTTTTGATAAATAATGTCTAATTATTTTCTTCAATATTAAATTTATCACAAATATTTGTGGAGCTATTTTATTCAACATTCAATTTACAGGATAATCCTTTTAATAAATATTTGTTTATTTTATTCACTATTTAATTTGCAGGATAATTCTTTTGGTAAATATTTGTTTAATTATTTTCTTCAATATTCCATTTGCAAGATTAATCCTTTTTATAAATATTTGTATAATTATTTTCATCAATATTCAATATACAGGATAATTATTTTCATAAATATTTGTTTAGCTGTTCTATTCAATATTCAATTTGCAGAATTAATCCTTTAGTATAAAAATATTCATATATTCTTCTAATTATTTTCTTTAATATTCAAAACAAAATTCTTTTCAGATTTGGAAATTCTTCAATTGCGATCATTTTTAATTAAATTTTCTTCCAATAATTCGCAGGATCCTTTAGATAGATTTTTATTTAATTCAAAAGTCTTCCATTGTTTTCTATGTAACCTTCAAGTTTAACTGTCAATTCTTAATATTTTCCTTGTACGGTTCACAAAATTAAATTATTCTCATGTATTTATTTTATTATATCTTTTTATTTGTTTTATTTATTCAGATGTCGAGACGTGTTTATTGCAGCAGACTACGTTGTTATCTGTAGATAGAAAGTATACCTCTCAGACAGATTAGGTGTAAACCGTGTTAAGGTTAAAATACTTGATATTCATTTTAGATAATGACTAATAAATTTATTGATATAAAATTTCGACTGTTGTTTGAGTGGTTTTGTTTCCTGAGTTTCTTTTTAATTGCATTTAGTGGCAGATGAGCTGTATGGTGATAACAATACAAAGTATTATTTTGTGTAAAAATCAAACCCGACAGTTTTAAGTTTTAACATTTAAATAATTTACACTAATAACTTACTACTCTATCACAAGTCTCGCTGTTGGGCAAGAACCTTCACAAGAAAGTTTTATTTCGATATTTCCTTGTCTTACATATAATCTGCAATTGCCTGACTGAATTACATTGTAGCATATGATAGTAGCCGATCTATCGTTCCAAGTGTCGCAGGTTCGATTCCCATGTAGAGCAATCCTATGTGCCATGTACAAAATATTATTCTGAGTCTAGATGTAATTTGTATCCGTTAATTATATATTTGTAAAGTCCTTTAGATTAGGTCCTTAGTGCACGGTGTTCTTTCTCTAGCCGAGGTAGTGGTTGATCGGACTGAGGATTAGTTCGGCCATCTGAGGAGAAACCACCGTGCAAGGGCGACGCCCCACGGCAAAAATCACCAGGTCGATGACTCGAGTACCCGAAAAGGTAACCTGCCAGATGGGCCATTAATGTCAAGGACCGGTGCCAGTGGCCGGCCCACATAGCGTATAAGTATTATGTACGGCAGGTTATGGGGTTGTGCACCTTGTCCTCTGTTGTCCCGGACAGATGGATTCTTAATTATCCCTTCTTTTTTGGGGACAAGCTATGATATGCATAGCCGGCCTTCATAAAAAAGGGATCGTACATAAAAAAAATGAGGGTGTTGTCTTTAAAATATGTAATTTTTTCGACTCTTGCAATAGGAAAGGAAAGGAATGTATGACATTGTGATATTCTGCTGTCGCTATATGACACTTTTTCGTGGTGTGGTGACGGAGTAAGATTACAATCCAGCACTCCTTCTCTAATCTATGGGTGTCGTATAAGACGACTAAGTGATTAATTATGAGGCCGTCATATCCAGGAAGGAAGCGGCGGAGCGGGAACGCGAGGCAAGCGCCTCTGCTGACTCGCTTCGTCACCGGCGACCCGGGAGGAGGAGGCGACAATATGCGCATCTACTCCCACCGCCCTGAATAACGACGACAGGACGTCGCCAGACGGCCATGCGTTGGGGTGCCAGGGATTGAATGTCATCGGACGATCTCTCCGGCACCCCGTAAAAGCGCGGCAGGGGCCCGCTGTGGTTTTAGTGGGTATTCCGGCTGCGGACGTGGCCGGTGAGTCCCACACAACTATGCGTAAATGCATTTCCACATCGTGAACAAAAAAAAGTGATTAAGTATGCATATAGCATCTATGCAAGAGATGGAAAACTCAAGATAAAACCCAACACATCTGGCTAACGTGGTACAGTAGGTCAATTTCCCTCCTATTGTGGATGAGGCTCGAACTCAAAAGTGGAACATATCCATCCGTCTCCATCTCAGCCCATGTACGTCCCACTGTTGGGCTCGGGCCTTCTCCACTATGGAAGAGAAATAACCTACAATACCATAGGGTTTTGCTTCGAGTTATTTATCTCTTGCATAGATGTTATATGCATATTATATCTCTTATCGGTATTTGCGACACCCACGGGCAAGGGAGAGGGTGGTGATGTGTATTCTTACTCCATCACCACGGGAAGAGTGGGACATATGAGTAGAAAATAATAATAAAAAAACCAAACAAAGGTATGTTGTAATTTCAATTGATTAACCTTCACTGTTAAAAAATAAGGTCATTTGCAATAATGATTTGAATCAAAAATAGCAGAGTACTTAGGGTCCTTAACTTCTATAAGTCGTGTTAGCCGTGACCCCGCGCATAGTTAGGGTTGCCAACTTACTTTAATTGCAAAGATACAAATATTCAACTAATATATTTGAAATTTAAACGTGTGGTGACGGAGTAGGATTACAATTCACCACCCTCTCTTGCCCGTCAGTAAGGGATATCTTCTGCATATAAAAACTATGCAAAAGAAGGAAAACTCGAAATAAAAACCTACATCAACATCTGACCAGTGTGGTATAGTAGATCAATTTCCCTCGAGTCACAAGCCCAGTAGTGGGACAAATATGATCTGTTTTTTTTTTTTTGTGGGTGGGCTGCGGTCGGCGCGCCTCCACAAATATGATCTGTAATGATGATATTTTTAAAATATAATTTTAAAAACGTATTATCTTATCGCAGTCAACCGTCACATTACAATTAACCACCCCCTGTTCTTGCTCGTGGGTGTCGTAAAACCCGACTAAGGGAAATAATATGGATATAACATCTATGCATAAGAAGGAAAACTAAATAAAACCCTATACCAACACGTCTGACCAACATGGTACAGTAGGTCAATTTCCCTTCTCGCTCGAGTTTAACAGTGGGACGAATATGAGCTGTGATGATGATGATGATTATCTTATAGTTTCTTATAACTTCTCTTCAATTATCTTGGTTACATACGTCCCACTGCTGGGCTCGAGCCTCCTCCACAATAGGAGAGAAATTGACGTACTATACCTCACTGATCAGACGGGTTAGTATCTGCTGGTCGTCGATGGCCTCCTTCTGTGAGGCTGTCATGACAAGGAAGGAGGCCACGGAGCGGGCACGCGAGGCGCTTGCGTCCGCTGACTCGCTCCGCCGGTGACGACCAGGGATGAGGAGACGCCGCTATGCGCTCCTCCTCCCACCGCCCTGAATGATGACAGGACGTGGCCAGACGGCCAAGCGTTGAGGTCTCGGGGATAGAATCTTATCAGACGATTGGGGCGAAGTGATTTTAGTGGGTATTTCAGTTACTGTTGTAGACGCCGAGGCCCACACACATTCCCCCCTCTGTAACCGGCGGGGGATAGTGCGTAAATTCATTTCTACAGCGTGAAAAAAAAAGACGGGTTAGTATATTGTTTTATTTCGAGATTTTTTCTTTTGCATAGTTTTTATATGCACAAGATTTACCCGACTGACGGGCAAGAGAGGGCGGTGAACTGTATTCTTACTCCATCACCAAACAATTTAGAAATAATTATTTTACCTGTTACAGTATAAGCAACCCTAAGCATTGATAACTTAAATATGGCGACCTAACATACCTTGACTTCAATCAAACATCTGTTATAATAATATAATTCAAACGTTGTTAATAAGGGTCTCATTTGTGAAGGGCTAATCTAATTTTAATTTATTTCTTTTTTGTCTTTATCTTGGCTCATAGAAATTCCACTGTTGAGTTCGAGCATTCTCCATAATAACGGGGAAATATAATAGATTTGTCATGCATATTAAATCCTTTAGTCGTCTTTTACAACACCCACGAGCTAGAGGGGAGGGGGTGGCGGTTAATTCTGTTCTTACTCCGTCACCACACGGAACACATTTATAAATGAGAAACATATTTACAATATTCGGCAGATTTAACGAAATGAATCATCATTTCAGCTCATATACGTCCCACTGCTGGGCTCGAGCCTCCTCCATAATAGGAGGGTAACTGATCTTACTATTCCATGCTAGTCAGACAGGTTGGTATAGGGTTTTATTTCAAGTTTTCCTTCTCTTGCATAGATGTTATAAGCGTATTATGTATTATATCCCTTAGTCGTCTTTTGTGACATCCACGGACAAGATAGGGACTGGTGAATTGTATTCTTACTCCGTCACTACACGGATATATCTTACATTGTTCTATTTCTGTGAATACTCAGTATCAACCATCTTCTTTTTTCCCACTTTACTGCGGTATACACTGAAATAATAGTTATATACGCTCATTAAATAAATAGCCGAAGCTGCAGTAACGTCAGTGTCAACGTCCATAGTATTTCAGTGCACAATGAACACTGACAGCGGCCAACTTTTTTTTTTTTTGTGTGACTTAGTTGTTAGCCCCAGATGGTTGTGACAACTTTACCCGGACTGGTGGGTGAGCGCTGAGGGCTCTCAACCCGTACAGTGGCCAACGTGTGGACAGCTCTACAAACACTCGTCTACGTTGGCCACTCGCGTTGGCGTTCAACGCACTTGGCCAACGTGTGGACGCTAGCACTTGCTTTGTACCTATTTGCTGACGCTCGCGTTGGCCTACACTCGGCCAACATGTGGAGGGCGCTTAACATTCATAAAATATATTTTTCAACACTGCAGAATTTGTTTTGTTATCAAATCGACGAGGCCAAGCTAATATTTTTATTCACCTTATCTATATAACTATTCTAAAGTTTGTTGAAATAAATTAATCTCGTGGACTTTTAATCGGTTAAAATAATCTTTAACATACATACATATATTCACGCCTTTTTCCCATAGGGGTAGGCAGAGCCCACTTCCCTCCACTTGCTACGATCTTGACATAATACTTTCGCCTCCTCCACATTCATTAATCTCTTCATGCATATTCTTCGGTTTAGGGTACTTCTAACCTGGCTTTTCTTAAGAACGTCCCCGATTTGATCGTAGAACGTCCGCCTTGGTCTTCCCCTTCTAACACTACCACTCAGATTCGCCTTATAAATTCTTCTTGTTAATCTCCTTTCATTCATTCAAACTCCTTTCATTCATTCTCTCTACATGATCAGGGAACGTTGTGGTATGAATGTTGATGTAGTGACAAGGATTGAGAAAGGTATGTTAAGTTGGTATGGTCATGTAGAGAGAATAATCTTTAATATCGATTAAAAAATATTGTGGTATGTAAAACGACCTTTTCATGTGGTGAAAGAGTGGGAATACGATTCACCACCCCTTATCTTAACATTGGGTGTCGTAAAAAACGACTTAAGTATAATAAACACACTTACATTATCTATACCAATAAATAAAATTGGAGTGTCTGTTTGTAATATCAAAATAATAGGCTTTTTTCATGCTCACACGGTTATTTGCACGACACCTATGCCTAAAATAGCAATTAAAAAATTTTTGTCTGTCTGTCTGTCTGTTTGTTCCGGGTAATCTTCAAAACGGCTGGACCGATTTCAAAACTTCTTTCACCAATGGAAAGCTATAACATCAGGGCGTAAACTAGGCTATATTTTATCCCGGTATTCCTACGGAAACGGGAACTACTCGGGTAAAACGACTATAACCTATAACCGAAGCGAAACGAGGGCGGGTTGCTAGTACCTACATAAGTGGAAACTGTTTTAGCTATAGTTATGCGCCTTTAATTTTCTTACGTGTATTTTAAAAAGCGACGTGGACGTTAGTGGCGACCACGAATCACAAGACGCAGCGAAGGACGACCCCCTACTTGGTGGACTGATGACATTCTCAAAGTCGCAGGGCACCGTTGGATACAAGTGGCGCAGGACCGTTTGGCATTTCGAGTGGCCTTCTCGTGGGGAGGCCTATGGCTAGCAGTGAACGTCTGTAGGCTGATGGATGGATAGATTTTAAAAAGTTGTTTTTCCTTATTAATAAATAAATAAATAAAAATAAACAATATAGGTACATATATTTTTTTATGTCCTATAAATCAATGAACGCCGGTTACACGCATGAAAAGACATGACTCATTATCACGTTCCGCCTGAGCCGAGCGTGAAAGCGAGTGCGCGGGACAAGCGATAGAGACGCACGATCGGCTTAAGCGTTCGACTTGCGACATTGTTACTTCTAATTAATTTGTATAATTTAAGTAAAAAATATTTGAATTAATGAGTTGAATAAATTATCCACAATTGCCTCCATAGAGGACGCCGAGGATTAATCCTTAGACATTCCCAGGGAATGATTTTAATTGTCTTGGGCTACGCAACAAATTTAATTTGAAAAGTTAAACAGGAGGAGTTGGAAGAAATTGATTCCACTATACAAAGCGGGAGACATGAAGCAAAATTGACTAGTTAGCCAATTAATAACAGGATGTGCAGGTACGATAAGCGCAGACGCACAGCACCAGGGATATGGGAGAGCTTGACGGGCCTATATGTGAGCCTTAAGTCTGATTGCAGTACTAGGTATGACAGAAACGCCTGAATGCACGGAAATTTTCTCGAGTTGTTACAAGATCCGTATAGTACAGCTACACAATTGTTGCAATGTTTTAATATATCCGTGTGGTGACAGAGTAAGTTTACAACATCCACAGGCAAGAAAGGGAGTGGTGAATTGTATTCTTACTCCGTCACGACACGAAAAATACAATTATTTATTATCAATCACTACACCATGTATTTAATGATTAACATAAAGATCTTTTCATTCTTTCTATTCTGACATGTCTGATCAGTATGGTATTGATGTAGGTTAATTCACATCCAATTGTGAAAGAGACATGAGGCCAATAGTAAAACTTATATGGGCTAAGATAATGAGAGGTTCAATAAAATGGTCAGACTGACACATAACAGATTTAATTGTCTTTAATACATAGAAAACTAGAAATGGAATTATAAGATAGAGTTAATCTTTAAATAGAAGAATTTTTATGCAAATTGTGCAATAAATAAGGTCAATCAAATCTTTACTGACGCATAAGTATTTTGCATGTAAATTTTAATAGCAAAATACTTTTAGCTATATATGGCTATAAAAGCCTTCAAATAGGATAAATTTGCGTTATAAGTAATGTTTAGATAATTTAGATTCATTTAAATACAAATTGCACTGTTATTATAGGACTGGAAGACTTTTGTGTATACAGGGATAACTCGTTCGCAAAGTCTATATCTATACATATAAATAAAATTGAAGTGTCTGTTTATAATGTCAAAATAACGAGTGTTTTCATGCTCACATGGTTATTTGCAGGACACCTATGCCTACGATAAAGTTTTTTTTGTCTGTCTGTTTGTTTTAGTCTTCAAAACAGCTGGCCCGATTTTGATAATATTTTACTGGTAGTTGTCTATATAAGGAGTAACTTAGGCTACATTTTATCCCGATATTCCCACGGTAACGGTAACTATGCGGGTAAGGCGATTGAAACCGAAGCGGAGCGCGAGCGGGTTGCTAGTCAATATAAGCTGAGGAGTGTGTTAGTTTGCTTGAACACGCTAACCTCAGGAACTAGTGGCCCAATTTGAAAATTCTTTCAGTGTTGTGTAGCCCATTTGTCGAAAAAGGCTAAATTTTATATATCATCACGCTAAGACCAATAGGAGCGGAGCATGAATGAAGAATGTTTCAAAATCAGGACTTATTTTTTCTTTTTGAGAGCTTCCGCTGCGTGTGCTATGTAAACGGTTAAAGTTTCGGTTAATATTGTATTACTTAAAATATTTTCACCTTCTACATAAACAAAGTCGCGGCTAAAGTTAGCATTAGCTCAAAATAATTATTCCACGCGGCCGAAGTCGCGGGCGTAAGAATACAACAAATTCCGTGTGGTGACAGAGTTAGGATACAATTCACCACTCTCTATCTTGCCCGTGGATGTCGTATAAGACGACTATGGGATATAATATGCACATAACATCTGTGCAAGAGAAGGAATACTCGAATTGAAACCCTATACCAACATGTCTGACCAGTATGGCATAGTAAATCAAATTCCCTCCCATTGTGGAGGACTCCCGGGCTCAACAGTGGGACTTTGTGGACTGCGATGTTGATGAAGTCGCGGGCAGAAGCTAATAATTCTATATACCTCTACCTACACGTGATCTAGAAATGGCGACGTTGTTTTTTATAATTTGCTAACTTGTTTTATTACGTTTTATAAATATTCATCAATCAACATATTTTTTTTCTGTTATCGAATGACAGTACAGGATAAATTCATATTTTTTGTGTAGTAAAAATTTTGTGTAATACATTATAAAGCGAACTACACCATTACTTGCCCGTGGGTGTCGTAAAATACGACTAAGAGATGACTACTTAAGGAAAACATGTAATAAATATGTCCACCTATAAATAAGTATACAGGATGTATCAGGTTATGGGGCAACTGTTCGAGTATGTTGCAGTTTAACGGTCATAGATCGTAATTAGAATGTACATTACACAAAAAACAATATAACATAAAAGTTACAGTGACTTCAAAAGAATGTGTCTAAGAGTCTATGCCTTAAATGTTACGTATTATGTAGCCATGTACAGACAGAATACATGTAGGCATGTAAAGCTTTGACAGTATAATTTCATTCATTCATACCTAGAATTGCGCAAACGCTTCAATGACAAGACAAGTACAAAGGCGAGCCGTCAACGGTCATAGGCCGATCAGATGTTTTAAAGCGAAGTTTGTCTTGCTTATGTGAACGTAATCATTAATTTATTCAATTTCTAATAAACATTTAACAAAGTATGAATATGTTGCGTATTAAATATCATTGATTTTATACATTTCAATCAGATTTACACGAAAAAGCGATGACAAAATTGAAAAATTTACATGTGTCTAATTCATTAACGAATCGATATTTTTCGTTGAAATTTTTTTCATGGGTTCCTACTACCATTGCCTAGGTCCCTTTTGACCATAACCTGATACATCCTCTATATAATACGCAGATTACATCTATGCAAGAGAAGGTAACCTCGATATAAAACCCGTCTGACCAGCGCAGTATAGGAGTTCAATTTCCCTCCCATAATGGAGGAGGCCTGAGGGACATATACCTACTTACTTAAATGTTGAAACGAGGTTTTTATAAATAACTTCGCATGATTAATGTTCAAGCCATCTTTTTTCACACGCTTATATTAGTTTCATCTGTATTTATGTATGTATCTTTTAACGTCATTTTGCCCCACTTTGAACGAACAGATTTTATTTAAACTTTGCACACTCGACAAAGGACAATGCAATCATTTCAGCTCATATACGTCCCACTGTTGGGCGCGAGCCTCCTCCACAATACGAGAGAAATTGACCTTACTATACCATGCTGGTCAGATAGGTTGATATAGGGTTTTATTTCGAGTTTTCCTTCTCTTTCATAGGTGTTATATGCGTATTATATCCCTTAGCAGTCTTTTACGACATCCACAGGTAAGATAGGTATTCTTACTCCGTCACCACACGGACAGACAATAATTCGACCAAAATAGCCGTATATCCTGATTACATTGACCCAGGTTTAGATATATACTAGCAACCCGCCCCCGCTTCGCTTCGGTTTCAGTCGCCTTACCCACGTAGTTCCGTTCCCGTGGGAAAACCGGGATAAAATATAGCCTAGGTTACTCCCTGATATTATCACTTTCCATTGGTGAAAGAATTTTTGAAATCGGTCTAGCCGCTTTGAAGATTATCCGGAACAAACAGACAGACAGACAGACAAAAAAATATAAAGTGTATTTTAGGCATATGTATAGTGCAAATAACCGTGTGAGCATGAAAAGAGCCCATTATTTTGACATTACAAACAGACACTCCAATTTTATTTATTGGTATAGATAATCGTATCCTTTGCATAAGGGCAAGGGAGACAGAGCTAGTGTGCGAAATACGCATGCGCGAATTTCGAAACTAGTAACTACTTGACTTGTAACTTGTAAGCGTGTTTTTAGATTTTTCTAACTATATTTTATTTTATTAAGTACTTTGGCGTTCGATCTCGCACAGACCAATTGTTTGTTTGATTATCAATTTTTGTTTCGAGTCTGGAATATATATATATATATATATTTTAAGACAAAGCCCTGCACTATATCAAATTGTTGTTCCGAGCCTGTCAGATATATAGTATTTTTTTTAAAGACCACACCCTGCACTAAGGAAATAATCCTTTTGTTGCGGGGGACTTTATAAACATATAACTAACGTACACAAATTACAACCAGACTTAGAACAACAGTTTGTGGATCGCACAATGTGTTGTCCTGTGTGGGATTCGAACCCGCGACACTGGCACGGTAGTTCGGTATCTTAATTACTACGCCATCTGTGCAGTCAATGCATTTGACAATATGTAAGTGCCCTTAAGAGGCTTATGCAGAATAAACGATTTGATTTTCATATGTTTATAAGGTCCTCCAAACAGGATACAAGGATAAGTTTAAGATATTATCGTTCAGTAACAAAAAAAAATATGATTTCACAATAATATACATATAACAAAAAGTAAACGTGAGAAATAGAAATAAACAAAAACTTAACAACAACACCAAATAATTCGCAAGATGATTTTTTATCGCACAAAAAATCTGGTTAATTCGAACTTGCTTTTTATATGTATGATTAGATATAGGGTTGTTCATTTCTGCAGGCTCGTCCCGCGGCTCGTCGGCGTGGCGTCCGCCCTACAATGGCTGATGCCGAATGTGGGCGGACCGAGCGCGGCATGTCGACAGCTGTACGCGGGGGTCATCCGGTCGATGGCCCTGTACGGCGCACCGGTGTGGGCGGGATCCATGACCGCCCGACTTAGGGCCCTTCTGTGGCGTCCACAGAAGGTCATGGCGGTCAGGATCATCCGCGGGTACCGCACGGTGGCGACGGAGACGGCGTGCCTGTTGGCCGGGACTCCCCCGTGGGACCTGGAGGCGGAAATGCTCGCCGACTTGTATCGGCGGGTGTCGGGGGTGCGCGGGGGGGGCGGTGTTGTTTCCCTGAGGGAGCTCACCGCCTGGCGCGTCGACGCCTCCCGAGACGTCATCGCCCTTTGGGCAGACCGGCTGGAGAGGCCTCGATACGGTATTTGGACCGTGGAGGCCTTCCGGCCGGTGCTGATACAGTGGTTGGAAAGGCGGCACGGGGTGCTCTCCTTCCGACTCGTACAGGTCTTGACGGGGCATGGATGTATCGGCAAGTACCTGTACAGGGTCGCTAGGAGGGAGAGAACTCCGTCCTGCCACCACTGCGATTGCGACGAGGACACGGCGCAGCATACGTTCGAGGTCTGTGCCGGTTGGGCAGAGCCGGGTCGTGAACTCGTCACAATCATCGGTGCCGACCTGATGCATCAGGAATTGGGACGCGGTCGCAGCCTTCTGCGAGGCAGTCATCTCGCAGAAGGAGGCGGCGGGTCGCGAGCGCGAGGAGCACAGCCTCGATGATGCGACCTGCTGCCGGCGACTGGGGCGGCGCAGGCGGGATTACCTGCGTGCAATGCCGCCCTAGCCGAGGCCGCGGGTGACTTGACCGGGGATTAGTCCGTCACCCGCCGAGGGGCCGACCGCGTGAGGAAAGACCGACATCCCCCCTCGGGGAGGATTGTCGATGGGAGGGTGCCCCAGGTAGGGGGTGTTCCGTCGGGCCGACCACTGATGACAAGTAACCCTGCTCCAGTGGTCGGCCCAACGACGAAGGCGATGTGGTGTTCGGGTGGGTTGCGGGTGTTGCGTGCTTAAGCCCCTCTGTCGCCCCGGACGGAGTGGTGCGGAGGCGCGCCGACCGCAGCCCACCGCAAAAAAAAAAAAGAGAGATAGGGTTGTCAAAAATAATGTTAATTTTTTTCTATTTTGTTTTTTTTTTAAATTACGTTAATTTTTTCTGTGTGGTGACGGAATAACAATATATTTCACCACTCCCTAACTTGCCAGTAAATGTCGTAGAAGACGACAAAGGAATATAAATAATATGCACTTTCCACGCGTGCAAGAGAAGAAAACTCGAAATAAAACCAGACATCAACATATCTGACCAGCGTGGTATAGTAGGTCAATTTCTCTCCTATTGGAGAGGAGGCTCGACCCCAGTAGTAGGACGTGTATGAGACGAGACGACGAAAAGGCGATGTAGAAAATAGTAACTAACTTTTAGTTAGCCGCCGAGGGCAAGGAATCAGTACCAATGGCGATGATGAGAGACTTGCGTAGGTTATGGGCCCACGATCTCTTTTTCGGAGGACCAAAAGGAGTGGATTGAAAAGGGTGTATCTAGACTAGGGTTGCCAGATCCAGGCTAATCATTTCCTGGATATTTCTGGAGCCACGAACGGCATCAGAGTTGTGGTCTCTGGTCCGAGACTAAACTAAGTAGGAATTATTATTGATGAAAAATAATACTTTTTTTAGTTTGTGAAAAATCTAGTATTATTCATTCCGAGATAGCAAATTAAAATTACTGGACACGGGACAACACGCAAAATGCCGGGACCTTCCCGGAAATCCCGGCCATCTGGCAACCCTAGTCCAGACCACAGCCTACCAAAAAAAGGCTCGCTAGTTTAGGGTTAGTGTTACGATCAACCGACTTAGGAGGCAAAAGGCGGTTACAGATGGTGTTATAAGCTTCTCAAGAATCTTGCACCCTCTGTCCTTTTCTTGTTTTGACTGTCTTGTGTACCTATTTTCTTGCTTATTTTGCTATCTTTTGTCCTATTGGTCCCTCAATTGGTTTTTACGACTTCCACGGGAGGGTAAAGGAATGGAAAGATACTGTATGTTCAAACTATCACCACATAGGACATCAATATTCTTTCATATAGGTTTCTATATGGAGAAATATTGATTTATTTTGTTGTATGGCTAAGAATGCTACCAATATTGCTCTTTGATATTTTAAAAGTCAACTACGAGCTTTATGGAGAGGACAAACTCCATCTGACTCCGTCAACTCGACTCTAGTCAAAAATTACATTCCAAGCAGGTTTGACGTCAGGCAACCGGCCGTGATATAACTGTTGCCAAAACTTTGGAAGAAGAGTACATATTACGTAGATCCCAAAAAATTGAGACGATAAAATTTCTAATCCAATCGTAGACAAATCAAATATTTTTTTTCCGTTTCAAGATTTTAAGTCGAGTCCACGCAATTTTATATTATTAATCATCTTAGCTCATAAACGTCCCACTGCTAGGCTCGAGCCTCCTTCCCAATAGGAGGGAAATTGACCTACAATATATACCATGCTGGTCAGACAGGTTGGTATAGGGTTTTATTTAGAGTTTTCAGTCTCTGATTCATTATTATATTCATTATTCTCTGATTTATTATAGCACTTAGCACTTTAACTAGCAACCCGCCCTCGGTTCGCTTCGGTTTCTGTCGCCTTATCCCTGTAGTTCCCGTTCCCGTGGGAATACCGAGATAAAATATAGCCTAGGTTACTTCCTGATATTATAACTTTCCATTGGTGAAAGAATTTTTGAAATCGGTTCAGCCGTTTTGAAGATTACCCGGAACAAACAGACAGACAGACAAAAAAAAATTAAAGTGTATTTTAGGCATATGTATAGCGCAAATAATCGTGAGCATGAAAAAAGCCTATTATTTTGACATTACAAACAGACACTCCCATTTTATTTATTGGTATAGATGAATTTTAAAATTATTTCTGTGTGGTAGCGGAGTAGGAATACTATTTTCACCACCCCCTATCTTAGTCGTGGGCTTTGTAAAAAACGACTAAGGAATATAACACGCATATAATATCTATGCAAGAGAGTCCATCTATCTTGGTACCACCGTCACCGTTCTACCAACGTACCACTCGACACCGCAGCAAGGTTCATCCATTTTAGCTGGAAACGTTATGGTCTTCAACTGTACGTTTCCAGCGATCATTTTTACAACGTACGTGCAGGCTCTGGAATGAACTACCTGCTGCTGTGTTTCCCGAGCGCTATGACATGTCCTTCTTTAAACGAGGTATTTTTTTCTTCACGGTAGGCAACGGCCTGGCTGTGCCTCTGATATTGTAAAGGTCCATGTGCGACAGCATCACTGACTATCAGGTGTGCTGCCTGCTCGTTTGCCATCATCGGCAATAAAAAAAAAATAAAAAAGAAAGAAAATTCGAACTAAAACCCTATGCCAGCTCGTAGCATTGCATTTCAATTTCGCTCCTATCCAGGAGGTGGCTCGAGCCCAGTAGCAAAACGTATATGAATTGAAATTATGATAATAAAAATTATTTCCTTTAATTAAATCGATTACAACTGCCAACCCTAACGCACTTTTTGTTTTAAAAACGATCGCATTTTTTTTAAATAAAAAGTCGTTATGGTTTAGTAAACGTGCCCATCGAGTAACATCCTTGATCTTAACAAATGATTACTTCATCATTATAATTCCGGTTTATATACGTCCCACTACTGGGCTCGAGCCTCCTCCATATTGGGAGGGAAATTGACCTATTATACCACGCTAGTCAGACGGATTGATATAGGGTTTTATTTGAATTTTTTCTTCTCTTGCATTTTTGTTCTACGCACATGATATCCCTTAGTCGTCTTTTGCAACACCCACGAGCAAAAAAGGGGTTGGAAAAATATATTCTTACTCTGTTACCACACGGCATATCACTTACGTTACTGTTAACTAGATAAATTGTAATCTTGAAAAAATATCCAACTCCCGCGAGGAAGCCCATCATTTTAAGGGTGCTTGGTTTTGGTGCATTTAGTATCACCGAACCTAATGAGGTACGTGAAATGGCACGTATTCACACTCGCTTTATTATCTTCATGGTAGGCAAAGGTCCATTAGCGACAGGATCACTTACCATCAGGTGTGCTGTTTGCTCGTTTGCCACCAACAGCAATATAAAAAAAAGAACTTTTTTTTTGTTTTTTTTTTTGACCTACTATTTCTATTCATCACCTGACTCTTAGCCCAATTACTAAAGATTTGGTCAAACAGCGTACGGGCCAATAATGCTATACAATTCACCGTGCACTCTCTTGCCCGTGGGTAGACAACTAAGACATTAAATATGCATATAACATATTCTTTCCGTGTGGTGAAGGAGTCAGAATACAAATGACCACTCCCTATCTTACCCGTGGATGTCTTAAAAGACGACCAAGGGATATCATACGCATATAACAACTATACAAGAAAAGTTCGAAATAAAACCCTATACCAACCTGTCTGACCAGCATGGTGTAGTAAGGTGAATTTCCCTCCTATTGTGGAGGACGCTGAGGCTCAGCAGCGAGATGATGATAATGTACCTATCCTTAAAATGTACATACGCAAAGTAATACATACGTTTTTTGAATATTTCTTTTTTTATTTAAACCAAGCAACCCGCACTCGCTTTGCTTCGGTTTCAGTCGCCTTACTCGAGTAGTGCCCGTCCCAGTGGAAATACCTGATAGTAAAATATTATCAAAATCGGTAAAGCCATTTTGAAGATAACCTCAAACAAACAGACAGACAGACAAAAAAAAATAAATGGGTGCGTGTACTTATGTACGCGCGTGAGAAGTTATACTTCTTTGGCATCATTAAAAAATAGTTTTTAATTGCATGCAAATAATTAATTACAATAAAATAATAGAAGGATTGGAAAAGGATAATCAACAAAGTTCAGTTTAATAGTCATCAAATTTAAACTAAAAGAATCTTAGATTGATCTTAGATATCAATAATTAATATTAAAAATTGAAAATTAATATATTTATATAATAATATATTTAATATATATATTTCAAATATATATATTTAATATAAATTTATATAATATATAATTAAAATATATATATATATAATTATTAAAAACAAAATTTAGAGAATAAAAATTTAAACTGTATTTCAGGCATAAGTGTCATGCAAAACAGACACTTAAATTTTATTTATTTGAATAGATGTTGCATTTTGTTTTACTTAAAAAAATATTGAGACTATAATTCGTTTTACACAGATTTCTATAGAATAATCAAAAGAGTAAAAAATAATAACTTAATAGTTCATTAATTAAGTTTATAAGAAAATAGACTGGTTTAAGCTTGATGCCAATACATAGGCAATTTAAAAATAAAATAAAAACTCGCTAAACACCGGTACCGGTGACTATAAAGTGTCACAGATTAACTTCCTTATTAGTATAATTTTTAATATGTTAATTTACTAAAAAATAACTAGTATCCATTAAGCCATAAATATTTGCTACATGAAAACTAGTTTGGGATAGTTATAATTAGAGACTTGATCGCTTGAGGACGACGGCTTAAGAGTACTGTTAGCCGGACGTCGACACGGGTTCATATCAGAGTGGATAACCCGCCGGGTGGACCCCTGAAGTTAAGGAACAAGTACCGAACTGGTGACGATGGGGAGGTGATGCAGTTTGTTATAAGGACGTATGTATACCGCTCTTTCGTGATATCAGACGAATTAATTTGGCAACGGTCTGGCTGTGCCCCTGGTTATTGCAAAGGTCCATGTGCGGCAGTATCACTTATCAACAAATGTGCTGCTTGCTCGTTTGCCAACATCGGCAATAAAAAAAAATTTTGACGCGCGAGTGTCTCGACCATAGCCACAAAGACGATATAGGTATAATATTATCATGATCTCAATCTCATGAAAACACACCTCACAAGTAATACATATTATATTAAATTGTACTAAACATAGTGCGATTGCCAAGTCAATCTATTTATTTAAAACATAAAAGATCTTTAATATTGATATAGTCACTATAACAAGTTGTTAGGTTAGCTATTTACGTAATAACTTAAGTAGAAAGGTCCCTTAAGCAGGGATTCAATGAGTTAACCGACTTGGAATAACATGGATCTCACAAGTTTTTATGGTAGAAGAACTCAGTTGCGAGGCCTGGCTTCTTTTTACAAGTCTTGTTTCTGATGGTATCTCATTTCTTTTTGTAGATAGACCTACTTATTTGCCTTTCCAGTACCTTCTACTTCTTGAATACCAACAAAGGATTTTCTTAGAGCATACGCTGAAAAATGAGACATCTCTCCTTTCCGCTTGAGTCAATTCTACCTAAACTAAGCGGAGAGATGTGGAAATAAAGAAATTTGATTGGTGTTTCGAAACACATCTCCTTTAGTCTCCTCTCCGCTTTGATGGCAATCGAGCCTAATGATGGCGTTCTTTCTTTCAGATAAATTTGAGGCAATTTAGTTTGCTTAATACTGTGGGAGATTTTGGTACAATTTCATAAGACACGTCCAACTCTTGCTTTTTCATTAAGTTGATTGACCATTTTACAAGTTATCTTTGAACATAATTATATCTAGGTATCTGTCTACACCTATTATGCCAATCATCATTCAGCCTATCGCCGTCCACTGTAGAACATAGACCCCCCTCATGCTTCACCATAAAGTGCGGTACTGTGGCACCTGCATCCAACGACGCTCCCTTGAGCGTCGTTGGAAACAGAGTTGCCATGATTAGAGCTCATTTTTCTTCGCCTTACGAGTATGAGGAAGAATGATGTAGTCACCACGTTTGGTAGGCGAGTTGGTTTCGCAGTGAGATATCATACATTTCCCCGGCGAGAGCTGCATTTTTTTTTTGTGGTGGGTTGCGGTCGGCGCGCTCCACGCACCACTCCGTCCAGGGCAACAGAGGGGCGTTTAGCACGCAACACCCGCAACCCACCCGAACACCACGTCGCCTTCGTCGTTGGGCCGACCACTGGAGCAGGGTTACTTGTCATCAGTGGTCGGCCCGACGGAATACCCCCTACGTGGGGTACCCTCCCATCGACCGACGTCCCCCCCTCGGGGAGGACGTCAGTCTTTCCTTAGGCGTTCGGCCTCTCGGTGGGTGACGGACTAATCCCCGGTCACATCACTGGTCACTGGGGCGGCATGGCACGCAGGTAGTCCCGCCTGCGCCGCCCCAGTCGCTGGCGGCGGGTCGCTTCGTCGAGACTGTGCTCCTCGCGCGCGCGACCCGCCGCCTCCTTCTGCGAGATCACTGCCTCGCAGAAGGCTGCGACCGCGTCCCAGTTCCTGATGCTGCCGAGCATCTCCCTAGCGATGGTCGGCAGCGTCAGGTCGGCACCGATGATTGCGACGAGGCGAGAACTGCTGCCCACTCTCCTTCCTGTTGAATCTTTTTTTTTAAATGACCAACGCCTTGCAATAAGGTAATAATAATTCTTATATTATGGGGGACTTTACAAACATATAATTCAACATCGCATCATCATTGCAGCCCTCATATGTCCCATTGGGCTCGGGCCTCCTCCGCAATGGGAGGGAATCGAACCCACTATACCATGCCGGTCACACATGTTGATATAGGGTTTCATTTCGAGCTTTCCTTCTCTTGCACAGATGGTGTGTGCATATTATATCCCATAGTCGTCTTATACGATATCCACGGGCAAGATAGAGAGTGGGGAATTGTATTCTTACTTCGTCACCATACGGAAAGAACCGACACAAATTACATTCAGACTCAGAACAACAATTTGTGGATCGTACAAGATGTCTTGCATGGAATTCAAACCCGCGACACTAGTACGGTACGTTGGTATCATAACCACTACGTCACTTGCGTAGTCTTGAGCCGGTTATTACGATTCCCATAGAGAAGCAATGATGGCGACAAATGTAGAATATATTTGTATTTTTTACAAAGTTACATTTCATTAACTGCAAATGTAACTTTGTAATCCTATATATTTATATGAGTTTACAAAATTATTTATACAGTTAGTGTATCTCGGAAACTTAATGAAAATTATAATGTTTCATAATTTTCACCCCAGGTGACTTGCAAACTGTTTAACATGAGGTTACGTTCGTTTTGCCAGAGATCGCACTCCCAGAGAATGTGATGTGCTGATTGTTCATACTCGTGGTCAGATGTGGAACATTGACATAATGGTGATGGTACGAGTTTAAAAGAAAATAATTTACTTTTAAAGTTGCCATGGTCAGTTAAAAATTGGGCCACGAAGTGGTCAACCTCTAGCCACACCTTCTCCAGGCGCTCCCGGATGCATGGAAAAAATAGATAAAGATGATGACCTTTCGATGATGAATCCCATCTTTCTTGCCATTCAGTTAAAAGTTCCTCATAGACAATGGATTGTGGTGCAAACAATCTAGCAATTTTATTTCGGTCGCGCGGTAGAAGGAAATCTGTATTCATAGTTTCCTTTGTGGTGTAATACTAGTGTTGCCCAAAAAAGTCTTGGTCTTGCGAGTCTTGGTCTTGGTCTTGCGAGAAATGCGAGACCGAGACCAAGACCAAGACCGCTTAATTTTTGCAAGACCAAGACCAAGACTGACCCTGCAAGACTTGAGCAAGACCAAGACTGGGCCTGCAAGAGTCTCGCGGTCTTGCATTTAATTCAAATCACCATTTCAGCTTATATACGGTTGAGCTCGTGTCTTCTACATAACAGGAGGAGAATCGGCCGTGGCCGGAGGGGAATCGCCACGGTGATCGGCCGTGTTGTTACAGGTCATACATGTCAAGTTTTCCTTCTCTTGCACCGATGTTATATATTATAGCCCTTAGTCGTGGGTTCGCAGTCACGGGTAAAATAGGGGGTGATGAATTATATTCTTACTCCGTCACTACACGGCAAGTCAAATCAGTCTTGAGATATCCATCTATTGGCCAATCGATTCCCAATGTTGGTGTTGGCTTTTCAGAATTACTCTTCGGAAAGGCTTAAGGACAAAAATACCGTAATCACGAGAGTGCTCTTGCCCATTATACATATTTATATATCCGTTTATTCATTAGCCCAACGACGTTCACTGTTGGACATAGAAATATGCCTACAATTAATCTATATAAATATCCATGTAGGGACAGAGTACGATCACCATCAGGCAGTACATGAAGCGTTGCTCCCAGCGCTATTTTGCCTCTGCCACGACTCACCCCAATCCACTAGTGGTTGGGGCGGTAAACTACGTCCCCTCAAAAATATCCGCGGACCGACGTCCTCGTCATCTTCTTGAAGAAGAAGATGACGCTATTATGATCGCCCAAGAATGGACCTACACAGCTCGCGCAGCGATAACAGATAAAACTCCGCAGTATCGGCCTCGCCGTCGAGGTCGAAAACCGCGCCGCGTAAAAGTCATTAACCTAAACTTGGCCACGCCCACTTTGCTCTCAGCGACGCCCCGAGCCGATGTCCGTTCCCCACAGGGGGGAGTCCTCAGGCGATGTTCGCTTAACTTACTTACCGGGTTAAGAGCCATCAGCGCTCACCCATTGACCGCGTTAAGCTGTCAAGGTCATCTGCGACCAACAGCTACACACATACAAAAAAAAAAGACAGAGTACGAATATAATTCACCACTCTCTTACCCGTGGATGTCGTATCAAATCGGATCGGGCAATGGTGTTAGGAACCCATGAAAAAAAATTGAAATAAAATTATCGATTCGTTAATGAATTGAGAGACATGTAAGTTCTCAATTTTGTCATCGTTTTTTCGTGTAAATTGGTTAAAATGTATAAAGGAATGATACTTAATCTACAACATATTCGTATTTTGTTAAATGTTCATTAGAATTTGAATAAATCAATGATTATGTTTGCATAAGCAAGACAAACTTCGCTTTAATATAAATCAGCTGATCGGCCGATGACCGTTGATGAGTCGCCTTTGTACCTACGTAACCATTGAAAGGTTCGCGCAAATCTAATACCTATTTATACTGTCGAAATTTTACATGCTTACATATATCCTGTCTGTACATACCTACACAATGCATAAAATTTAAGGCATAAACTCTTAGACACACATTTTTGTAATCACTATAACTTTTACGTTATATTGTTTTTGTGTAATATACATTCTAATTATGATCTATGACTGTTGAACTACAACATACATGAACAGTTGTCCCATAACCTGATACACCCTGTGTATTTATACATATGTGCAAGAGAAGTGAAACTAGAAAGAAAACCAACCGAAAGAAACAAAACCTTATACCAACATGTCTGACCAGCGTGGTATAGTAGATCAATTTTCCTCTTACTGGAAGGAAGCTTAAGCCCAGCAGTGGCACTTTTATGAGCTGTGACGATGACGACGAATATCATACATTTTACAAGTATTAAAACCATAAAATTTTAAATCAATTTTATATGTTCTTGAATAAATAGTATATTAAGAGCTACATGGATCCAGCGGCCAAAGTATTTATATAGGCAATAGAGCAACAGGTTTTTCAAGTATCCAGAGTATCAGTAACTAAACTGGAAATACAATAGATACATACCACTTAACTTGAAGGGGAATATAAACAATCGCATTAATTGTAAAATATCGCATTGATTATAAAATGACATAAAATTTATTGTATCAACTGCCTCGTGTGGTGACGTCTTAAGAAAATTAGGTCGAAAGTCCTGTCATAAGAGTAGTAACGCTGTCTAATGGAACACCAGGGGAATAGAAGAGTAATTTTCTCCAGTGGTAAGTATTGTATTCAATAGTGAACTATAGGCTAGCAGATGGATAGATAGGATAGGATATTTGATTAATTTAGTTGGATTTTTCATTGCCATGATAAATTACTGTTACGTTATTCTAACTGCAAAACTTTGCGAGACTCTTGCTGCAATACCAAGACTCGGGTGCGCAAGACCAAGACCAAGACTCGGGTGCGCAAGACCAAGACCAAGACGAGACCAGGTGTGATGTTGCAAGACCAAGACCAAGACCGGTCCAAGTCTCGTCTTGGTCTTGCATTTGGGCAACACTATGTAATACATTGACGCTCGTCTCTGAATCTCCAAATCAACCGGAAGTACACCCGCGAGTACTGGTAAGGCCTCGGTACTAACCGTTCTATAGGCTTTACATAAGAATATTAGGGCCAATCGTTGGCTCTGTAGTAATTTAAGGCGAGCCGCCCCTATGGTGGCCCTATCGGCCCATACAGGTGCAGCGTAACAAATACACCCCAAATATGTGGCCATGTATATGGTTTTAAGTGTATTAAAACGAAGGCCCCAAGTAGATGTGGATATTCTAGTAAGCGCGTAGAAATTCCGTTTCGCTTTTTCGCCTACAGTTTTAATATGCTCAATAAATGAAAATTTTTTTTCTAAGACTAGGCCGAGATAGCAAACTGATTCTTTCTTTTTGACAGTCATATTATTGAATTTTATACGCGGCGCCGATTGTAAATGTCCTTTTAATAAAAGATGATATGTTTTTTGTGGTGCGAAGGCAAGCTGGTTTCGTGTACCCCAATCGAATATATCATTGAGGCATGTTTCCGCTAATTCCTCTAAACCATCCCTTGTGTTAGATTGTATAAGTAAAAGTCCGTCGTCTGCATAGCCGATCAGTAGACAATTTTTCGGTAGAGGTAACTCGAGAAAATCGTCAAAACCTAAATTCCATAGATATGGACTTAATACCGAACCTTGAGGGCAGCCCATCGTCAGTGGTTTCGACACAGCATGATGACCAAGTTTCAATTTAGTCGAGCCATTTAAAAAGTACGACTGTATGATTTGGTAGATATTTCTATAGCAACCACGAGCCTTTAATTTAAGAATGTAAAGACTAGTAATAAATGAAACGTAACATTGAGTGTAATTATCTTCATTTTGTTTTATAATTGTTGTAAAACTAATTAACATTTAAGGTGACACCGGAGGTGATAAAATTTGTAACACTTATGTTATGAGTTTTTTAAAATGTATCTTTGTGTTGCCTTTATTGTCTTATAAAAGTTATCTTTAAGAAATTATACCACGGTAAGGAAATTGCTGTGTGATAAGAATACAACCATCTCTCTCTTGCCCGTGGGTGTTGTAAAAGACGACTAAGGAATATATGAAGATAGAATCGATGCATAAGAAGGAAAACTCGATACAAAACCCTATTCCAACTCGTCTAACTAGCGTGGAATAGTAAGTCTTTGCCTCCTGTTATGGAGGAGTCCTGAGCCCAACTTATGTTAGCTGGGATGATGATGTTCATGACGAAGGAATAAATCATTTTGAGTTCACTTTTTTAAATATACAAATGATCATCATCATCTAAGCTGATAGTCCTAATGCTGGGCTCGCGTTTCCTTCACTGCAGGAAAGAATTTGATCTAGTATACCATGCAGGTAGGGTGAGTTGGTAGTCCTTTTTTTGCGTAGATCTTATATTCATAGCATATCCCAGTATCGTCTTTTACGATACCCACGGCCAAGATTTTTTGTTATTCCTAGTTTTACTGATGTGCAAAAAATTACCTGATTCTTAATATTGCAATATAATATTTATTAATTTTTAATGAAGACTGCAAAAGCAATGATTTATTTTCTGTTGTTTATGCGAGCATAATCTTCTGTAATATAAAAATGAATCGCTGAATGTGTTGCTAAGCGCAAATTTTGAGAACAGCTGAACCGATTTCGTTAATTCTTTTTTTTTAGAATATTCCTTGAAGTACGAGGATGGTTTTTACGCAGAGAAATATTACAAATCCTAATGCCTAAGAATCTAAAACAACACTTTTATATACTCCGATTTGCAATAATACTTAAAAGTCTTCTTTTTCTTGCTTTAATGGCCTTAGCAGCATAAGTGTGCTACCATTCTGCCAATGTCAGTTGAGTAATAATATGATAGTTGTGATAACCTTCGTTTGATTTCTTGTATTCAAAGGCACGTATGGTTGTGGTTGATACAATTCTGCTAATGTCCGGTTCACATTAGTATCATAAACATGAGGTGGAGAGTTGTTTAAGTACTTAAAAGTCAATTTGAACTTAATACCATACCATAAAGTTCAAGTGTTAGTGGAGAGGTTCCGGGAAGGCAAAACTATTAAGTGACATTATAATTGATGCCAAACACTAAATTTTAGATGTTTTATTATTTTTATTATTTGACATATAGCAATTGTTGACTTATTTAGTTTTTTTTCTTTTTAGGATTCCGTACCCAAAGGGTAAAAACGGGACCCTATTACTGAGGACTTCGCTGTCCGTCCGTCCATCTGTCACCAGGCTGTATCTCAAGAACGGTGATAGCTAGACAGTTGAAATTTTCACAGATGATGTATTTCTATTGCCGCTATAACAACAAATACTAAAAATAAAATAAATATTTAAGGGGGGCTCCCATACAACAAACTTGATTTTTTTGCTCAATATCGATAATAGCAGTAGGGAGGCACTTGTTTACCTAGTCAATGGTACGGAACCCTTGGCCGATTTTTTTTATCTTACTAGCTGACCCGGCGTCCCAAATAGCAGAATAAGTATTAAAAACTAAAAAATTGAAAAATCGACTGTTAGGCGCTATGAAGTTTGTTGGATCAGCTGGTACATTATAAATAAAAACTATTTTTACATATTATATTGTTTGTATTTGATTGGCCAATGTTTCGAACACTTTTCAGAGCTCATGGTCACAGGAGGGCTGTCCTTCTGCGACCATGAACTCTGTGAAAGTCAGCATCAATTATATTAATGCATTGTCTCTTCTTGTGAAGGTCACACACACACACACACACAAATACAAAGCAATATTGATGTTTCATGCCTTTTAAATAGTGTCTTTTTGTTATTTTGAATACGCCACGCTAAGGAATACGTATCTTAAAAAAATCAAATTCAAATCATTTATCTATAGATACCAATAAATAAAATTGGAGTGTCTGTTTGTAATGTCAAAATAATAAGCTTTTTTCATGCTCACACGGTTATTTGCACGACACCTACTCGTATGCCTAAAATAACAATTAAAAAATTATTGTCTGTCTGTCTGTTTGTTCCGGGTAATCTTCAAAACGGCTGGACCGATTTCAAAAATTCTTTCACCAATTGAAAGCTATAATATCAGGGCGTAAACTATTTTATCCCGGTTTTCCCACGGGAACGGGAACTACGCGGGTAAAACGACTATAACCTATAACCGAAGCGAAGCGAGGGCGGGTTGCTAGTTATGCATAAATCCCGAGCGGGCACGTACATATTGTCAAGTTTACTAAATGAAATTAAATTATCCAAAAAAAAAATAACCACCGGATCGGAACGCGACCGCTACTGAGAGAAGCTACCACTATGGAGGGAAGGGAGAGACCCACTACACGCAGCTACCGCAAGTAGACCCTTCAGTGAGCATGACTAACACCATGTATTACAAACGGGGAAAAAACAAAATTTCGTTAATAATAAGATTATAAATATACAAGTCACAATGTTTGGTAGGCGGATTTACTATGCATTTGATGTTACAATTTCCTAGGAATAAACCTAGTGCTCTCTATTCTACAAACGGTCGGTACGAAACATGGTACCTATTATATGCATAGCCCGTCACCGAACGGAGGCATTTCGTGATATTTCGAAGGAGTCTTTTTTTTTAAAGTCCTGTACTAAGGAAACAATTATTATATTGCTTTACAAGCATAAAATTGAAAAAACAAACTCGGAACAACAATTTGTATATCGCTCAAAGTCGTCCAGAATCGAACCCATGACACTAGTGTTTAACGGTATCGCCTTCTTTACAGTAAAATGTACAGAAAATCACAATTCGACGTTGATATTACTTAATAATCTAGTTACCATCTAAAAACACATTTTGCTACAGTTCATAACAGCTTTTTTAATAAAAAAAAGTAATCATATCCTCAGCTCTCAGATGAGTCCCATTGCTTCTTTGCATAGTTGTTATATCCCTTGGTCGTAAAAAAATTTAAAGCAGTTTTGTATTACATCAAATCTAAAGTTATTATTACACTTGACTAAAACTTACCCACTCTTTAATTATTTTTATTGAATCTTGATTTTATTATACATATATCGTAATTTTAAAATTGTATAGGTATATAGTTTGATACAATTAGTTAAAATAAAGTTATTCTAATAAAAAAACCTTTTACTTATTAGTGGTAAGAATTTTCCATTATTATGGGAGAAAAATCATCAAATAATATTAAATAAAAACTATCACAATATTAAGAACAGTTAACCATTTAAAAGTATAACTTAACAATCCACTGGAAAATAGCTTAAACTTTGTCGGTGGTAGACTTTGCAAATTGGCAAAATACTCTAAAAGATATACAGGCACACAAATAATATATTTATTAAGATTATTTGAAATCTATTTGAAAACTTTAAACGTTTTAATTCTAATGTTGCTATATAAATTGTAAATTGATCACTTTTCACTGCGCACACTCGATGACTGACAAAGCCACACTACAGACCTCCATACAACTACTATTGTAGCAGTAAAATAAACAACTGGTGTTTATGCAAAATACCGTATTTAAATTTTATTGGGTTACGCGAACATTAGGTACACATTTTAAACAGAACTAATTTTTCGCGTTATCGGATTTTATCGCGGCTTATAACAGTAAACCACCTTTTTTAAAAAATCAATAATTATATAATTTCATGTCCTCTGAGTTTGCCGGATCATTCTCAGTGTGGCAGCATTCCAATCCGGTGGTAATATACACTGACGGACTCATAAATTGCATCAAAGTAAAAAACGACTTTGAAATAAATATTTTAACCAAGTATGCAAACTTTCTACACAAATTTAAATTGAAACGTCTAGATTGGTTCGTTAACTTTAAAACAGCATAGGATGACCCTATGCTGTTTACTTAAGGATATGAATCCTTAAGTTTAAGTTTGTGTACTGGAAAGGACCTTAAAACTTTTTTGAAGAAAAACAGAAATTTAAAGAAAATTGGTTTAATTAAAAAATTGGTTTTAACAATAGACACAAACTTTATGCAAGGGTTATTTTATGTTTTAATAAGGTGTATTACCTCTACGTGCCCTTATTACGGATTCTAATCGGTTCCGCATAGATTTGATTAGGGTTATTAAAAGATCTTGCGGAATATCGTCCCATTCTTCTGAAAGTGCTGTTCTTAGTTGTGCCACTGTCGTAGGCACAGGATTTCTCGCATATACAGCTCTTTTTAAATTGTTCCAAAGATGCTCAATGGGATTAAGATCCGGGCTGCGTGCTGGCCAATTCATTGTACGTATCCCAACCTCTTCGCAATATTGTCGAACTTGTGCAGCAGCGTGCGGCCGGGCATTATCCTGCATTAAAGTAAAATTTTCGCCTATAAATCCCATATAAGGCACCACGTGATCTTCTAAGATTTCTGTTATGTAGCGATGTGCAGTCAAACCCCCTCTACTACCGTCTTGACGGACCATGTCTATGAACACAAGTTCTGTTCGCCCGTTCATCGATATGCCACCCCAGACCATGCACGAACCGCCTCCAAAAGGAACACACTCCTCAATGCAACTTTGAGCATATCGCTCCCCACGTCGACGATAGACTCTTTTGCGACCATCTGCACGATATAAACATGTCCTACACTCGTCTGTGAACAATACGGAGGCCCATTGCTCACTGTCCAATTTAGGTGATCACGCGCAAATCTTAAGCAAGCTTGTCTGTGAGCTACAGACAACTTTGGACCATTTGCTGGTCTAAAAGGGGTGAAATCCGCTTCCTTTAACCTTCTTCTTATTATTCGTGCACTAACGTTTACACGCACTACACCATAAACTACCACTCTCTCTCTGTACAATAATTTCTCCATACAAAGGTTGCCTGGAAGAAATCGCTGTTAGCGATAAGGCCGCCCATTGTACTGACTATTGTTATTATAAGTTTCTACTTTTATATATAATATATGGTGTACAATAAAGTATAAATAAATAAATAAATAAACGTTTACTCCACGCACTTCATTAAGCTCTGTGAGGAAACGATTTCGCAGGGAAGTTGTAAAAATGAATCGGTCATCACGACCGGTGGTTGCTCGAGTTCTGCCTGTACCACGTCTCCTTTTATAAGAACCTGTCTCCACAAACCTTCTGTATATTCTAGAAACCGTAGGCTGGTTTAAATTTAAATTTCTACCAATCGTTCGTTGATTCAAGCCCTCCCGCACCAATGCTACAATTTGAGCAGCTTGTTCGGACGAAGTATCCATATTATGGTTCAGAAACTCTCGATGAGTTAAAAATGCTAACCCAACAATTCTGCTGGTAACAATAATTCAATTGACAAAAGAATAAAAAATAAATAAGAATCAATTTTAAAACCTTAGAATAATAACGTATAGAAGGATAGTGTCCCTACTTCGAACATTCCAAAAATGAATCTAAATATACTATTGGCGCGTGGACGATTACACACGTACACGCGCGCACCACTATACAAATAATGAAATCAAATTTTGTTTTTATTAACATAAATCGTCGAAATACTTTTAAAGGTAATGTTAAAAACATTTTTACGTTTTTCAAATGTGTTATTACACCGTTTGAATGCATAAACTGTTATAATTACCTTTTTATTTTTAAGAGTTGCGTACGTACCTGTAATACAGTGACATTGACATTAGGGAACGGTTCCGGCGTAAGCTCCATTAGGCTCCAATTGAAATGCCTCACTTTTTGTGTGCGAACTTACCTTCTATACGTTATTATTCTAAGTTTAAAACTTTGCTATAAATAACACGCAAATCTGATACTACGAGTAAATTTTCTTTTCCCGGCTATATTAAATTGTTTTACCGCGGTTCTATTTTTAAATATTGCTTTTTTTTAAGATTAAGGGCCAGTCTCTCCATATTTATATAATTTAATCTAAAAAGTTTGCATACTTATTAAAAAAATCATTTCAAAGTAATCCTGAAGTTTGGTGCAGTTTATGAGTCCGTCAGTAAATATATTAGACTCCTGGTGTTTACGCGAGTACCTATTACACATTGTAATGAAACTATTTATTAAAATATTTTACGGATTTTATTGCAATAAAGATTTTTATTTACAATATACCTATTAGATTTATCCATCATCATCTCAGCCCATGTGACAGTGTTGGGCTCGGACCTCCTCCACTATGGGAGGGGAATTGACCTACTACATCGCGTGGTGCAGACGTGTTGGTGTTGTTTCGAGTTTCCCTTCTCTTGCGCAGGTATTATATGCATATTTATAACTCTTAGTTATCCTTTACAACATCCACGGGCTAGAGAGGAGCAGGTGAATTGAATTCTTATTCCGCCACCACACGGATTATATTTATTAAGTTGTCGTAACATAATAATTATGATATTAATATTAATAATGACTTGCCACAAACAAATCATTTTCTTTTTATGTTTCCTCATATACAGCTCATCATTATCATCATTTCAGCTCATATAGGTACGTCCCACTGTTGGGCTCGAGCCTCCTCCACAATAGGAGGGAAATTGACCTTACTATACCATGCTGGTCAGACAAGTTAGTATAGGGTTTAATTTAGAGTTTTTATTCTTTTGCTGTTCGTATTATATGCGTATTATATCCTTTAGTCGTCTTTTACGACATCCACGGCAAGATAGGGAGTGGTGAATTGTATTCTTACTCCATCACCTCACGGAACAGGTATAAAATTAAAGATGTATACAGGTAATTTTTTTTTTTAATTTAACTGCGACATCTAGTACCATTGACAAGTCTGTTAAATACAAGGTCGTATGGTGATCTTCCTTAAAGAATCACACGTGATGCAAACGAATTAGTTATTCTGTATCTGCTATACATACATACATATAAAAACAATAATAATTAAATTCAATGCTTTTTTTTGGGGGTGGTTACCGTCGGTGCACTCCTTGTCCGCCTCCGTCCGGGGCGACAGAGGAGCGTAAGCACGCACACCCGTAACCCACCCGTATAGCACGTCGCCTTCGTCGTTGGGTCGACTACCGGTGCAGAGTTCCTTGACTTCAGTGGTCGACCCGACGGAATACCCCTAGGGAGTACCCTCTCCCGTCGACGTCCCCTGCCGGGACGCCGAACACCGTCGCGGGCATTAAATTCAATGCTAGTTATTTAAAAAACACAATTATATTTTGTAGTTATCAACTTACTTTTTACCCGACTACGGAGGGTTATGATTTTGACTGGCTATGTATGTATGTTCATCTGTTTTCTCATACTCTTCAACTACTTATTAAAACCAGAAAAATGATGTATCGTTAGAAGCGTCTTGGTCGTCTGGTGGTTATAGGCTATATGATGTGTCACTAAATTTAATATGGCGCCCTCTAGCGATCGATAAATGTGTCATGTTTCATATCATTGGAAAGGGGTCGTAGTTGGGTTTTAGTTTTTACTTTTATCTTGTTAAGACTTGCTTATATTGAATAGGTTTGCATGTATAGGAATCTTTGATTGAAATTTTCAGCTCCTTCTAAAGATCGGATACATTTTAAAACTGCACATTCGTCAAGTACCGATGGTAATGTAATAATTTAAATAGTTTATTTCATTATTCTTACACGATTAACGAGTTTTTTTTATATCCGTGGCTAAGATTTTGATGTAACTCGATAGATGTCGCTATTTCTATTTTCTGCATTTTTCAAATTCGGTTATCTAGAACAGGGATTCCCAAAGTGTGTGCCGCGAAACCAAGGGGTTCCGTAGAATAGTTATGAGGGTGCCGCACTGCCGCCAAAATTAATATCTTTTAATGTAAGTAATTTGGCTATGAAATAATACTGCGGTTACAAAAATTCATCATCATCATATCAGCGTATCTACGTCCCACTGTTGGGCTTGGGCTTGCTCCATTTTGGGAGAAAAATTGACCCACTATACGACACTGGTGAGGCGTATTGGCATAGGGTTTTGTTTCAAGTTTACCTTCTCTTGCATCGATATTGTATGCATATTAAATTCTTTAGTCGTCTTTTACGACACCCATGGGCAAAAGAGACACGGAAAGAAACAACAATTATTTACAAAAATTATTTAGCGTTACATTAGTGATGAGAAGATCTCATTACTATTATGTAAGTAGATAGCAAGAATTTTGTCAGTCTTCGTTCCCCGTTCAAATCTATTAATTTGCGGTAGCTACGTGGGGCAGGTCGCTCCCTTCCTTCCAATGTAATTGAGGGGAGTGGTGGCTGCTCTAGTAGTCAGTAGTAGTAGTAGACGGCTGCTCGTGATCGCGTACTGCTTATGGGATCTGATCCTTTGCCATTTTGTCTTTCTTTGTCTTTATCTTTTTTCTTTGTACTAAATTTTGAAAATTTATACATGTATACAATATCGAAGAGCATCACACTCTAGCTAATACCATATGTTGTACATAGTATACAGTTATATATATTTAAAAGATTTAAAAAAAAACGACAGGCAGCCGAGTTTCTTGGCGGATCTTCTAAGCTTCAGGCCGCGTGCCGATCCGGTAGTAGATTATTGGATTGTTTCTAACTATGTATGCTATACATGGTAAAGCTCATGAATAAATAAATAGTTATTTTGATAATCGTCTACAATGTGTTGAAATTACCATAATTCATAAATCTAACCATATACCTCACAGATCCGCATATAAAAATAATAGTTATGGTACGCCCCAAGGCAGTTTATTGGCCCTTTTATTACTTTTGTTGTATATTAATGACCTGCCAGACGCCGTAGACAATACGGTCGCCGATACAACAGTAATAGTTGAAGGTTCTAGTAAAACCCAACTTGAAAATGATGCTACACTAGCTCTTAAAAACACTGTCAAATGGTTAGAACATAACAACTTAAAAGTAAATTTGACGAAAACAAACATAATACAGTTTCAAACATACAAAACACATACTACACGTCTTAACATACAATTTAATGGAACACAAATAACTTGTGTCAGCGATTGTGCATTTTTGGGTATTACTCTAGATAAGTACTGTAACTGGAAAACACACATAGAAAAAATGCTTAATAAAATAGATCGCTTTGTATATGTCATAAAAAAAATAAGACAAATGGTTAATGTAGCCACTGCCCTAACCGCAAACCATGCTTACATCGCATCTGTGTTTAGGTACGGTATAATTATTTGGGGAAACTCAGCGGATGCTGATAGAGTACTAAGAGCACAAAAAAAATTATTCGAGCAATATGTGACATTAGCTTCTTAGATTCATGTAAGCCACATTTTATCAAACTCAAAATTCTGACCGTCCCATGTCTATATATTTATGAAATGTGTATATTTGTTAAAAAATATCCCGACTTCTTCCAAAAATTTGACAGTACTTCGAGACATAAAGCTAAATTAAAAATGCCAACGATTAAATTAGAAATATATAATAGAAACTCATATTGCATGTCAGTAAAAATATTTAATAACCTGCCAAAAAATATGAGATTGTTACCGTTGCACAAATTTAAAAAAGTACCACATAATTTATTAATAAATAAAAACTATTACAATTGCAAGGAATATTTAGAAGATAAAATTGAATATGAATCGACTTAAATATGAACTGACATTTATAATTTAATACTATCATCAATTATATGGACATCAATAATATTGTAATTAACTGTAACTAAATCTTAAATATTGTTTTATTTCTTTTTTCATTTTTTTAACAAATTATATTACCGACAATTAAATTATACTTTTGACATGGGTAGGTGTAGCTTACTCGCAAACATCTCAAATACAGTGCTCTCAATAAAATTATTCTTAAAAATACTTGAAATCAGTACATAGTTCAGAAACAGTGAATAAAATTACTTATAACTATACTTGACAGTGTTTGTTATTTCACTTTCGGAATATGAGTACTAAAAATAGTGAAATCTAATGTCTTCAGTCTAAAGCCGTGTTGTCTACTACGGAAACTTTAAATAGTATATAATTCATCTACTGCTACTACTACGGTTAATGTGTAAAGTGCTATAACACCAAAACGTTCTAAATTATTGTGTGTTCAAACAATTATTTTCACCATCATTACAAAAATTTCGTTTTTTATTCAAATTTTATCATCGCGCAAGGAAACAGAGCCATCTACAATTATCGACATGAGCTAAGTTGAAATTTGTGTTACCATACTCACTAGAAACTAAATTGAAAGATAATTAAAAATAGGGACATCTATCTAAAACTAATAGAAAACAAACAAATATAATAATGTCACCTATTACAATAATTTTGTTACTGCGCAGATAGTCGGGAGGTAATACGACGACTTGCTGCATCGCCGGTTCGAACCTTATCATCACATGTCCGCTTTTTGTGAATCATAATATATTAAAATGAATTTCTTAGAGAATATAACCTTTCGTCGTACTCGCACAAGATCGGAACCTAGCAACGATGACAGCGATATTATTTCACAAACAATTAACTGTACATCAAATAGTATGCCGGACATGTCCGAGGACGAGGAGTGTAGCAATAGCATTATAAAATCATTAAGAGACGAAGTTAATAACTTAAAATTACAGCTACAATGCTGCGCATGAAGAAATTGAGATACTATCGTTAGAAAATAATAAATTACGACAAAACAATGAAGATCTAATAAGAAAAAATGATTTGTACAAAAGAATTGCTAGTAGTCCAATTAAATATAATAAAATCCCTACACCAAAAATTAAAAATAAGAGCGCTAAATTGAAACAAATACAAACGGACGGCAAAACTAGTATAGAAAACCAAAATATCACGTCTGCTTCGAACAATCCTCAAGAAACAACTAATATTACCTCACATCAGCCACTCCAGCTACAATCGTGTAAAAGAAATAAAATATGTTTGTTAAGTGGCGAAACTTCTAATAGACTATATAAAGTTATTGAAAGAACTAAGATAAATAATTTTAATATTTGCCATTATCGTAAACCTAATTGTGGACTGGAACAGATTTTAGATAATATCCATAGAAAAGTAGAAAATTTTACATTAACTGACTATTGTGTCATTTATATTGGCAGACAGGACTTCCAGAAAACGCATAATTATATAGATCTTGTCACGTTTATTCGCAATAAGTTACTACCATTGAACCACACTAACTTTATACTTTGTTTGCCAACGTTTAAATATATGGTAAATAATAACTTAATGTTTAACAGCCGCATAGACACTTTTAACAACTTACTCTATTTGGACGCGCAGACATATCATTATGCGTACGTTTTGGACTCTAATCTTAATCTGCCTTATACTGAGGATACGTATGAGCAACGATATGGAACTTTAAATGGCAGAGGCCTAAATATTGTAATATCGGATTTGCAAGACTTTATTCTCAACTTAAACACTTTAGAGACTACACGCATAAAAGCTAACTGTTCGAATGATCTCACCAACTTGCAACAGCAAAAAAGTATGCCGTTTTTTCTCTAATTTTCTTAGTATACTTCATCAAAATATAGCGGGCCTAATGAGCAAATCGGATATACTAACAGTCAAATTAGAAGAGCTGACTAATGAGGGGACCTTTATAGACGTTATATGTATCACCGAGCATTTTATTAAATCAGGCTATGAGAATTTGGTACATATACCAAATTTTTGTTTAGCTACAAGCTTCTCAAGAGACACAAAACGGGGAGGCGCTTGTATACTTGTTAAAATAGGATCACAATATAGAGAAATACCAAGCATATCAAATCAATCAGTCCTAGGGGTTTTCGAATGCTGTGCTATAGAATTAACATCTTACAATGTTATTATTATCTGCTTATACAGAATACCAAAATATAATCATGCAATATTTTATGAGAAGCTAGATAATATATTAAGTAAAATATCCTTAAACTCTAATAAAAATATTATCCTGGCAGGCGATTTCAATATTGACGTTTTAAAAACAATGGTATTGCATTAGACTTGGAAAATTTTCTCTTGCAATATAACCTAAAACTAGCCCTTCATATGCCCACTAGACCAAAAAGTAATACCTGTATTGACAATTTTGCACACAATTATCAAAAAAAGTGTCGAACAAAATAATAGATTTGATTGTTTCAGATCATACAGCTCAGTTAATTCATATACCTATTACAAAAACTTGCAATTTTAAATATTGGAAAATTAATAAACAGGACCACTCTATAGATAACTTAATGAATTTCAAAACCCATCTAGGGAGTTTATCTTTTACACAAGTATACGAGACCAAAGAGGCTAATAAATCTTATAATATCTTCATTGAAGATTTTCTATTATTGTATAAATTGTGTATACCTGAAATTAAATTAATTGTGAAAACTAAAAAGACAACTAAATGGATAACTAGAGGAATAAAAAAATGTAGTAAGAAACAAAGACAATTACTTTGGACATATAGGCTTAACCCTACCTTAAAAAATAAAATAAATTTAAAAAAATATACTACTATATATAAAAAGATTTTGAAGTTAACTCAAAGAGCTCAAAATAACCACTTCATTAATTCCTCTTATAATAAATCAAAGGCTGCATGGCAAGTGATAAATAAATCAACATTTTGTCGCCCACCGGAACAAATACTAGCTATAAAAAAGAATAATATCTTATCTTTAACACAACCTACTGACATTGCTGACGAATTTAATAATTATTTTATTGACGAAATTGAGAATAATATTACAACTGACACCACGTATGAAAATAATTTTGAAAATTTGACATCACAATCTATATTCATATTACCTGTTACAAATAGCGATATTATAGGAATAATTAATAACCTTAAAAATACAAGTACTGTAGGATATGATGGCATTTCAACAAAGGCAATTAAATATGTAAAAGATGTTATTGCACCACCATTAACACATATAATTAATTTATGTATCATTGATGGTATTTTCCCAGAAAAGCTAAAAGAAGTAATAATAAAACCTATATTTAAAAAAGGTGATAAAGCAGTTGTAAATAACTATAGACCTATTGCCAAAATCCCCATAATTTCTAAAATTTTCGAAAGGGTAATCTATAACGCTTTGTATAAATATTTTGAGAAATATAAGCTATTCTGTAAGGAACAAAAAGGTTTTCGTAAAAACACTACTATCAATATGGCAATCTACGACTTATTGTCAAATGTCATGAGTTCTATGGATAAAAGAAATCCAGTATGTGCCATTTATACTGATATGACTAAAGCATTCGACTATGTGGACCATAAAATACTCCTAAAAAAATTATTTGCGTATGGTATAAGAGGAAACACTCTTAAACTCATACAATCATATTTAACTGATAGATATCAACGTACAGAGATTTCTAGAATGTGCCCAGATAGTAAATTAGTAACTAACTATTCATCAAGACAAAGACAAGTAAGATACGGTGTGCCTCAAGGGAGCGTACTAGGGCCCATGCTTTTCTTAATGTATATTAATGATCTCCCAAAAATACTACATCATAAAATGGTCCTATTTGCAGATGATAGCACGGCCTTAGTTGAATGCAACAATTTAAAAAACTATCAGTATGACATTAATAACTGTCTATCTAATATCATAAATTGGCTCAACAATAATAATCTAGTGATTAATTTAACTAAAACTAAAGTTATGCATTTTCATCAACGACTAGAAAATAAAAAAGTTAATGTCACATAAAAAGACGTGAATATAGAAGCAGTAGAAAGCGCAAAATTCTTAGGGATAACAATCGACCATAAACTGACTTGGAAACCCCATATTAAGGAAATATGTATGCGTTTAAGTAAATCCACATATGCACTTTTTCAGCTATCTAAAAGGGTTAATAGTGAAACGCTACTGAAAGTTTATCATGGGCTGGTTGCTTCTGTTCTCCGTTACGGAGTTATTTTTTGGGGTCGATCTACAGATCGAGATCTTGTCTTTAAAATTAAAAAACGCTGCATAAGATCAATGTGTGGTCTAAAAACAACAGACAGCTGTAAACCTTATTTTAAGTCCCTAAAAATATTAACCTTGCCATCATTGTACATCCTGGAAACTGCTCTATTTGTGAAGGCAAATTCTCATCTATTCAGAAAATTGTCGACGGCAAGAACAAACCCCATACGTGCTCAATATAAATACCAACTTTGCCAAATAAAATGTAAAACATCTTTGATGGAGAAGAGCTTCTTTGGTGCTTCCTCAAGCATATACAATAAAATACCAGATAATATTAAAAATCTGTCTTCTATAAAATTTAAGAATGTCCTTAATAAACTATTAATCTCTAAATGTTATTATTCTATTGATGTTCAATGCACATTGAACATGCAACGCAGCAAACTCAAAAGTAGAGCATGTCAATATACAAGTAAAGCATGTCAACATACAAATGTGCAAAATTAGCACTGACATGATTTAAAGACACTGCGTTATACTTTACACGTACGACACACTAACACAAAATGGTATATGTGTGTATTAGCAATAAGTAGTATATAAGGTGTACATTGTGTAAAATAAATCAGATTTGAATTTATTCATCTCTCAGTTACATCCCTCTCACTGCGGCCAAGACACCCTTAGCCGTCAGTTCTGATTAGTCGAGTGAGTCTGCTTGACTGGCAGTGAGAGTTACCAATCCTCCACCCAAAGCTCCATCTCACTGTGGCCAAGACACCCTTAGCCGTCAGTTCTGATCAGTCAAGTGAGTCTGTTTGACTGGCAGTGAGAATAACCAATCCTCCACCCAACATCCATCTCACATCCACCTGTCACCTTAGGTAGCACGGTGCAGGTATCCCATCATATAGGCTAGGAACTTAAGGGCTTTAGGTACTTCAAACTATAACCTTAGGTTCTTCTGTCAAACACGGCGTTAGTCCACATAGCCCAGACTACGCCTGTACAATTGACGAATTTTTAAGTGACAAATTATAATTAATTATATAATAAGTCTTTTATAATTTTAATGAATTAATTTAACCTATGAAATAATCTTATATTAATTAATTAATCAATTAATCTGACATTATAATTATTATTGACATTGTATAATTGGATGATTATTGATATTTTTAGTATTATTATTATTATTTTTTTTAATTCTTATATTGCAAATTTAATTTAATATATTTTAATTCTATCTACCTACAATATACCTAAAATACCTATCTACCTAGAATAGCTTTTTTTTAGTAATTAAATCTGATTAACGTATTCTTTGTTTATTATTATTATAATTGTGTGTTATTAGTTCTAGTAATAATTCCTATTTGTATTGCTTCATTTCAATGCATAGCTGAATTTGTTTTATTTAATTTGTATGCCCTAGAGGCAAAACATAGTGAAACAACTATTAATATAAGACGACTTATGTACCTATGTTTAACAAATAAATTATTCTATACTATTCTATTCTATTCTATTCTATTCTATTCTATTCTATTCTATTCTATTCTATTCTATTCATGAAACTAATATAAAATATTATTATATAACCATTTGCACGCCCCACGGGGCAGAATATGATGTACTCAACCGATATGTAACACCTGTATAAACCATATTTTAGCAAATAAAATGAATTGAATTGAATTTGTATAAAATTGACAATATTTTTTTTTTATAAATTTCACAATAAGGGCACTTAGCCCTTTTTGTGATTTATTCACAATAAATAATTTGATTTGACTGGATTTGATATTGGATTGTTTGTTAATTGTTGGTGATCTTTAAAGTTTGTGAACCCTTGATATTGAAAACGTATGTTTTTTATATTTTTAAACAACCAATTTTAATTTCCTTCCTTCCTTAAGTTAATATATATTTTTAATAAATTGACCCTACACTATCTACCAGAAAAATAAAATACGGCACTGAGAAAATTATTACAACTAATATGTAAGGGACACGATAAAATGATAGCAATCTGTTGTTATATTATTTTTTAATCCAAAAATTATACTATAATTGGCTTAAATAATATTATAAAATATTACTTAAATGTACAATAAACCTAATGTAAAATTTTGTGCTAGTTTCAAATAGAATTAATTGTTTAAAAAAGGTAATGTTTTAGAGGGACAGGCCTGAAAACGCCCTTGTACATTTTTATGAAAATGCCCACATACGTCCAAAGGTGGGCATTAACTCGTTAATAGTTAATTAACGAAGTTAACAATCTGCTTGACGGATTAACTTTTAAGTTAACTTGAAAAAATGTTAACGCTTTTGTGAACTTCCGTTAACAGTCCGTTACATTAGTAATTTGTTGACATGCTGCCATTTTGTTTGTTTAAGTTACGCGCTGGCGGCGGATTGTGTCGTAGAAGAGTTCCTCCCGGCTTATTTTGTCTTTTACTTATCTTGTTGATTGTTATTAGGTCATTGGTATACTTATAGGCTCTTCCGTCTAGTGTCGGATTCTTGCCCGTGGGCGTCGTAAAAGATGACTGGGGAATATAATGTGCATGTAAAATCAATGCAAAAGTAGGAAAACTTGAAATAAAAGCGTGGTGTCGTAGGTCAATTGTTTACCTATTTTAGAGGTTTGAGCCCAATAGTGGGATGTATATGAGCTGAGACGACTATTCCAGGATTTTACCTCGTATATCTGAGCTCCATCATCAGAGTAGCTCAGTGATACCATTTATTGTCGTCATCATTCAAACTATCATTGTCCAGTGCTGGACATAGGCCTCCCTCATGTTACGCCACAGAATATGATCCTGTCCTGATTTAGAGAGTGTATTAATTGTGTAAAAGCTATGAGTTATTCAACGTGAGACGTCTTAGTCCACCCGTGACCATGAACGTTGAAAAGTGTTGGGAAATCAAAAATCATATCTCATTTCAGCCCATACACAATAAGAGGTCAGACGTCTTGTTATAGGGTTATATTTCGAGTTTTTCTTCTCTTTCGTAGATTTTATTGCATATTTAATCTCTTAGTCGTCTGTTACGACACCCACAGACAAGATACGGAGTGGTGAATTGTATTCTTACTCCGTCACCACACGAAAAATGAATGAAAATGAAAAATCATATACAAACGCGATAAAAACCTTGAAAATATTTTTTTATAAGTAATATTTAGTAGCTTTTTTTTTTTCGTCGCGCTCCTCGCACCGCTCCGTCCGGGGCGACAGAGGGGCGTAAGCACGCACACCCGCAACCCACCCACGTGCATGTCGCCTTCGTCATTGGGACGACCACCGGAGCAGGGTTACTAGTCATCAGTGGTCGGCCCGACGGAATACCCCCTATTTGGGGTATCCTCCCATCGACCGACGTCCCCCCCTCGAGGAGAACGTCGGTCTTTCCTCACGCGGTCGGCCTCTCGGCGGGTGACGGACTAATTCCCCGATCACGTCACCCGCGGCTTCGGCTAGGGCGGCATGAGGCGCAAGTACTCGCGCCTACGCCGTCCCAGTCGCCACAATATTTAGTAGCTGCAACTACACAAGTTATGTGCTAAAAGTAAGATTTTATATCATCATCATCATCATCATCGCAGCCCACATACGTCCCACTGTTGGGCTCGGGCCTCCTTCACAATGGGAGGGAATTTGACCTACTATACCATGCTGGTCAGACATGTTGGTATAGGGTTTCATTTCGAGTTTTCCTTCTCTTGCACAGATGTTATGTGCACATTATATCCCATAGTCGTCTTATACGACATCCACGGGCAAGATAGGGAGTGGTGAATTGTATTCTTACTCCGTCACCACACGGACGAAAGATTTTATATTACAGAGAAATATTTTAATAATACATCGTTCACTTTTTTACGGCATAGATTATGTTTATCATTTATTTATTAATATACGTCTGTTAGATGTTATGTATAGTTACATTATTACGATCACGTGCTAGTAGATATTTCACGTAGTTTAATGTCCGTGTAAATTTTACTCGAAGTACCTTATTATATTTTAGCAACCATACCATCCCTCTTTGCATAGAGGGAAAATGGAATTCCAACTTCTCCTATTTATCTTTTCTTATTAAAATTGTTGCGTGTTCCAACCTAATAAAAAGCGTTGTCAGGACTGCCCGAGCTGTAAAGTTCGGTGTGATTTATGGAAACCATTGTAGATCCTGGTTGATAGAAATTATTATGGTGAGCAACTGTGTTGGCACTAGCTATAAAAAATATATCCCATGACTATTTATTAGACATACTTTTTAATTAAATTTGAACTCGACGTCTATTTAAATTTGTTTCCGCGCCATCTAGTACTATAAAGTAGAACTATATTAAAAGTTTTAATTTCTGCAATTAGTAACTAGATGGCGGTATACTATGGTTAATGTAACTGCCAAATAAAACTAGATGGCCCTAGTAGTGACAGAAAACCCTATACCTACATATAATGTATTATTTTTTAAAACGCTACGCTAACTAATTTCATTATAATTCGATTAATAACAATCAAAAATCAAACATATATAATGTAGATAACAGCTATGCAAGACATGGAAAACTCAACATTAAGCCCTATACCAACACACTGACCAACGTGATATTTAATGTTTCGTTTTATTGACATTTAGCAAGGGGGAATTTTTAATTGCACCTCTATTTAAAATTCAATTCAAACTAAATCTCCCGTCTAATAACCCACTGCATCTCAGATAAATGACTGCGTTACTTGATTAACTAAGCATTTTTTATTAAAACACACACTAAGTTAATCAAAATCAGATGGCCTTTTTTATCTAATTTACAACGAAAATCTGTCGCCTTCGTCGATGGGCCGACCACCGGGTCAGGGTGACAAAGTGTCGCCCTGCGTGATATTCAAAACCACGACACTGGCACGGTAGGTCGATATCTTAACCGCTACGCCAACTGTGCAGTCCTTGAAGCACAGCTTGAGAATGCACTCGACACTAAATATAATTGACTCAGACACTTCATCAAATATAAGGAGAGAAATTATAGTAATATGACCATAACAGAATAAGCTTTCTCTTGGATGTCATATTTGTAAAAACATATGATGTAATAACTATATATACTACCGTGATAAAGTGTATCCTTGAGCTGCCCACGTCTCCTCAGCGCAGCCTACTTTCTATAAAGTAGTACTTCACTTCTCAAACTATGGAAATATTATGTATATTTCTATTATGAGTAATGTTTACGCGAGTAATACACATCATCTCGACCCATATATGTCACACTATTGAGCTAAGGATTCGTCGATTCTATGAAAGAATTTGATTTAATATACCACGCTGATCAGAAGTATAGGGGTTTATGTCAAGTTTTCCTTTTGTTACAGAGATGTTATATGCCCATTGTTTCCTTTAGTCGTCTTTTACGACACCCACGGGTAAAAATGGGGATGGTGAATTGTATTCTAACGCCATTACCACACAGAAAATTACACGTGGAAGTATTACGCGGAGAGTTACAAAAATACAGATTTTATTGCGGCTGGAAAATTCATGGTTTTTTTTTTTTGTGGGTGGGCTGCGGTTGGCGCGCCTCCGCACCACTCCGTCCGGGGCGACAGAAGGGCTTAAGCACGCAACTCCCGCAACCCACCCGAAAACCACGTCGCCTTCGTCGTTGGGCCGACCACCGGAGCAGGGTTACTTCACATCGGCCCGACGGAATATCCCCTATCGGGGTACCCTCTCATCGACGTCGGTCTTTCCTCACGCGGTCGGCCTCTCGGCGGGTGACGGACTAAAATCCCCGGTCACGTCACCCGCGGCCTCAGCTAGGGCGGCATGAGGCGCAGGTAATTTGGAAAATTCATGGTAATGGCAGGACTGTCCTCCCATTATCAAAACTGTTCAAAAAGTCGAGTAAATTCAAAGCAAATCATTATCACGCCCTTATACGTCCCACTATTGGGCTTGAGACTCCTCTACAATGGAAGACAAATTTACTTATAAGCACGCTGGTGAAACGAATTTGTATAGGTTTTTATTTCGGGGTGCTACGCCAGAAACCTCCGCGTGGTGTACCCTGGGCACGAGCGACAATTTCTTGGACTGCTCTCTGGAATTGTCGCTCGTGGCAAATATCTGGCCCGAGGGGGGGCCCAGTTTGTGGGATGCCCCAAATTCGCTCCATGCCCTCTAATTGTAGAGGGTATTGGACGCGAAAATTCGACGGGCCCAGTCACTCATTCGTTTGAGGACTGGGCAGGCATTTGCCAACCGCGACAAATCGTAGACCTGATTCTTGCTTCGGGACATTTGTCTTGAGGCCTAGATTCAGGAGCGAGGGTCTTGGCTTAACCGCCTGGACCGCGAGGAAGAAAACCTCTATAAAACAATCACCCAGAATCCTAAGTTCTGGCGCGCGGCGAGAGGATGCATGGCTGATGGGTTGTTCAGTCGTTAGCGCGCCCCCAGCCAGGGTACCTGCGGACCCCCTGTGTTGGGATACAAATGTACGCTTGCCCGGGTATCGGGATCTCTGCCCGGGTCGACCTCTTTTTTCTCCCATACTCGTGGGAACTGTATGGATACTTGTTCTATAAACGACGCTGCAGATAGGAGGGGTGAGACGCCCATTACCACCACAGGGAACGGAGAGCCTAGTTCCCACATTACAGCCCGGCCAAGCTACTGTAAAACTGGCCCAAAGGAGAGGGATGCCTCGTCCGACAGCAGCTCAGCTGCTAGTCTGGCAATTGAGGCTCCAAGGTCAGCCGAGGGCCCGGCGAAAACAGTGGCCCGTAAAAAGAAGAGAGGAGGGAAGCCCACCCCTGCAACGGAGCGCGCCAGACGGCGCGCCGCGAAGCAGCAAAGGGCGGCAAAGAAGGCTGACGAGGGCGGCAGTACTGCCGCAGAGCCGTCGGACGTTGAGAGCGGCAGCACATCGGCTGCAGAGACCGTCGCTGGATCATCCCAGTCTCCAGCGTCGGCCTTGACGGCGGCCCTAGCGGCCAGGGAGGAGGACCTCCCCTCGCAGGTACGCAAGCGCCCCCTTAGCGAGGGTGGCAGCTCGGAGTCTGCCTCCGAGGGGAGTGGCATCATCATGCCTCCTCCCAAAGTTCCGGCCTCTCGCAGGGGACGAGGGGGTGCAGCAGTGGCGGCAAGGTCGGCGACGCCATCGCCGGCCGGCGCAGTACGGGGGACTGAGGCCCAAAAGCGAGCAAATGAGGCGGCTGCCGCGAGGATGATGAGGGTGTTGTCAGACATCCCTCCCACCGACACGGCGGCTGCTGAGCCCGCTATAGGTGGCGACCCCCGAGCTGCCAATGTGGCTACCCTGCAGGTCGAAAACACCCGCCTTAGTGGTGAGGTCTCAGGCCTGCAGGAGAAAAACAAGGCGCTTCGAAAAGAGCTGTCGGCGGTGCAGAAAGCGAACCGCGAGTTGGCCAAACAAATGGCCGACTTGCGGAGCCAGGTCGCGCAGCTGGCGAAGACCGCGCCGCCGACAAGCGCCGGCCCTGCCGCCGCACCCGCCGTTCCGGTTGCATCAACTCACACTGCGATGAGTCGCCAGAGGGCCCAGCCGGCTGAAGCGGTCCCGCTGCCCGCAGTGGATGGCGTGCCGGACCAGACCATGCGCGCCGTAGTGGAGGTCGTCGGCAAAATGCTCGACGCGCGCATGGCGTCTCTGGAGGAGAGACTGTCTCTGCCTCCGGAGCCCCGTCTCCGGCCGCCGCTTGCTGCGGACAGGCCGAAGGCCGTGGCGTCAGCCCCTGCCGCGCTACCCTGCCAGGGCGGGCGCGTAGGGAGCTACGCTGCGGCCATTGCTGGACCAAAGCCGAAGGGGCCCGCCGCCAAGAAGAAGGCGGCACCGGCTCCTGCCAAGACCGGACCTAAGCCGCCGGCGGCAGCTGCACCGTCGGCGGCGGCCAATGCAGCCGCGACCGCGACTGCTGCGCCTAGCCACCCCGCTACGCCCGAAGAGGGCTGGCAGACGGCTGAGCGCAGCCGGAAGAGTCGCGGTCAGAAGAGGAGAGCGGAGGCCAAAAGCGCCGCCAAAGCCTCCGCTCCCAAGGCAGGAGCCGGTAACAAGAGGTCGCGCAGGAGGCTCCGGCCGCCAAAGTCAGCCGCGGTGGTGATCACCGTGCTGCCTGAGGCGGCCGAAAACGGCCTCAGCTATGAGGCCGTCTTACGTCGCGCCCGGCGGGAGCTTGACGTCTCCGATTTAGGAGGCGTCGAAGCCAGGACCCGCAAGGCCCGGACAGGGGCTCGGATTTTAGAGTTCCCTGGGGCCGAGGGCGCCAAGACGGCCGATAGCATGGCCGCGAAGCTGAGGGGTTTGTTTGCTGCGGAGGATGGCGTCAAGATCGCCAGACCCGTCAAGTGTGCGGAACTGCGGGTCACAGGTCTGGACGACTCCGTGACGGTGGATGACATCCGGGAGGCCATCGTCTCGAAAACCGGATGTCCCGTGGACACCGTCCGAATTGGCGCTATCCGCCCTGGTCCGGGCGGCGTCGGTGCTGCCTGGGTGCAGTGCCCGGTGGAGTCGGCCAAGCAATTGGCCGGCTCAGGCAGGCTCCTCGTGGGCTGGAGCTCGGCGCGGGTGACCGTGCTGGAGTCCCGGCCTGCGAGGTGCTACAAGTGCATGGCGGTCGGACACACTCGGCCGACATGCACTAACTGCTTTGACTGCAGCGATCTTTGTTTCCGCTGCGGTCAACCCGGGCATAAGGCGGCATCGTGCGCCGCCACTCCCCACTGCCCCGCGTGTGCGGCGGGCAATAGGCCCGCCAAGCACCGCATGGGGGGCAGGGAGTGCAGACCCCCGGCTTCGGCCCCAAAGGGGCGGAGCGGCCCGACGACCCCGACCGCTCCCGCCCCTAGCGCGACCCGATCGCCCGCCAGCGTGGAGGAGGTAATGGATACGGCCCACTAATGGCGGCCGAATCTTACCACCTCCTGCAGGCCAACCTCAACCACGCCGCCGAGGCACAGGACGTTTTCCTGCAAGCCATGGCGGAGTGGTTGATCGGTGCAGCCGTAGCCGCGGAGCCGTACGTGGTGCCTGACCGGCCCAATTGGCTGGGCAGCAGTGACGGCTCTGTGGCAATCGTCGCCTCCACGTCGTGGCATTCCCCGCCCTTGCTGCTCAAGGACAGGGGCGATGGGTATGTCGCGGCGGAATGGGGAGAGGTTACGCTATTTGGTGTTTACTTCTCCCCTAACAGGAGCGCGACGGATTTCGGGGCCTTCCTCACCATCCTGGGGGCCTCGATACGGCGACTGGCACCGCGCCAGGTCTTTGTCATGGGGGACTACAACGCCAAGTCCACGGCGTGGGGGTCCACCAGGACGAATGACCGCGGGCGGGCGGTCGAAGAGTGGGCGGCGGCACTGGGCCTCTGTTTGCTGAACAGGGGCTCTGTGCAAACGTGCGTGCGGCAGCAGGGCGGGTCGATAGTGGACTTGTCGTTCGCTAGCCCTAATGTCGCAGCACGTGTGAGGAGCTGGTGCGTCCAGGAGGAGGTTGAGACCCTATCCGACCACCGATACATCCGGATAGAGGTCTCCCGGACCCTCCTGCAGCCCAGCAGGGGTCACATGGCGGACGGAGCTCCCGCGTTTCCGCGGTGGGCTGTGGGTCGATTGGATCGGGACCTATTGGCGGAGGCAGCCATCGTTCAGTCGTGGCTGTCCTCACCGCCCCAGGCGGACGGGGTGGATGCCGAGGCTGGCCGCATCCGCTGTGCGTTAACGCAGATCTGCGATGCGGCCATGCCCCGTGTGCGGCGTCTGCCCCCGAAGAGTGCGGTCCCCTGGTGGTCCCGAGAATTGGCGGACCTTCGGGCCGCGTGCATACGTGCCCGGAGGGCCTACACCCGCAGCCGAGCGCGTCACCGCGACGCTGAGCGGGAGGGCCAGCTGTACGAGGCTTACCGCAGTGCGCGGTCTGCCTTCAGGCTGGCCGTCCGTACTGCCAAGGACGTTAGTCGGCGGGAGATGCTGGACAGTCTCGAGCGTGACCCCTGGGGTCGCCCCTACCTCGCGGCACTGAACAAGCTCCGCGGGCGGGGCCCCCCCCTCACCGAGACTCTCCAGCCCAGCCTCCTCACCAGAGTTGTCGAGGACCTCTTTCCACAGCGGGTGGAGCACACGCCCCCGGTCATGGCTTCGCCGGACAGCGACCGGGAGGCCGACGATGAAAGTGCTCCGCCCATCACGGAGCCGGAAATGGGGGCGGCGGTGGCGCGTATGCGAGTCAAATCCACCGCCCCCGGGCCCGACGGTATTCCGAACCGTGTGCTGGCCCTGGTCCTCGAGCATCTGGGACCACGCCTCAGGGGACTGTTCGACGCCTGTTTGACGTCCGGGCAGTTCCCTGGGTGCTGGAAAGAGGGGAGGCTGGTTCTCCTGCCGAAGCCGGGACGGTCTCCCGAGTCGGCCTCGGCCTACAGGCCCATCGTGCTGCTCGATGATGCGGGCAAGCTGCTGGAGAGGGTGTTGGCTGCCCGCATCGAGCGGCACCTTGTCGGGGTTGGGCCCGATCTGTCCGACGCCCAGTTTGGTTTTCGGAGGGGGCGTTCGACGATCGCGGCCCTGCTGCGCCTGAAGGCCGTGGTAGCGGAGGCCGTCACCGGCGGAGGAGTCCTATTGGCGGTGTCCCTGGACATCGCCAACGCCTTCAACAGTCTGCCATTCAGCTGCATCAGGGAGGGGCTAAGGTACCACGGGGTGCCCGTGTACCTCAGGCGGCTGGTGGCAGACTACTTGGAGGGGCGCAGCGTCCTCTACGTTGACCGAGTAGGGGACGTTGTGCGAACGCCCATGACGTGCGGTGTCCCACAGGGGTCGGTTCTGGGTCCGACCCTGTGGAACATCGGCTACGACTGGGCGTTGAGAGGAAGCCTCCCACCCGGGCTGGGCGTAATTTGCTACGCCGACGACACACTCGTCACAGCCCGGGGTGGGACGCTCGAGGAGGCGGCACGCCTGGCAACTCTCGGCACCGAGGAGATTGTCAGGCGGATCGAAGCGCTGGGGTTGAGGGTAGCCCTGGAAAAGACGGAGGCCCTTTTGTTCCATGGCCTCCGTACCGCCGGGCCTCCCGCCGGCGCTTCGATCACCGTGAATTCGGTCACCATCAGCATCCAGGCCCACATGAAATATTTGGGCCTGGTGCTCGACGGGCATTTTTGGTTCCGGGAGCATCTCCATCGACTTGTTCCCCGGCTTGTCGGCGCGACGTCCGCCCTTTCGCGGCTGATGCCGAATGTGGGTGGACCCAGTGCTACGTGCCGACAGCTGTACGTGGGGGTGATCCGGTCGATGGCCCTTTACGGCGCACCGGTGTGGGCGGGGTCCCTGACCGTCCGTCTTAGGGCCCTCCTGTGGCGACCACAGAGGGTCATGGCGATCAGGGCCATACGGGGTTACCGCACGGTGGCGACGGAGGCAGCGTGCCTCCTGGCCGGAACCCCCCCGTGGGACCTGGAGGCGGAGATGCTCGCCGACATTTATCGGCGGGTGTCGGAGACGCGCGCCCGCGGCAGCATGGTCTCCATCAATGAGATCACCGCCTGGCGGGTCGACGCCCGCCGAGAAGTAATTGCCCGTTGGGCAGTCCGGCTGGAGAGTCCTCGGTACGGTGTCAGGACTGTCGAGGCCCTCCGGCCGGTGCTGATGGAGTGGTTGGAGCGGACGCACGGGGTGCTTTCCTTCCGACTGGTGCAGGTGCTGACGGGGCACGGTTGCTTCGGGAAGTACCTGCACAAGATTGTCAGGAGGGAGAGCACACCGTCCTGCCACCACTGCAGTTGCGACGAGGACACGGCGCAGCACACGCTCGAGGAGTGTGCTGCATGGGAGGGGGATCGCCGTGAACTCGTCGCAATTATCGGTGCCGACCTGGCGCTGCCGACCATCGCCAGGGAGATGCTCGTCAGCGTCAGGAACTGGGACGCGGTCGCCGCCTTCTGTGAGGCCGTAATCTCACGGAAGGAGGCGGCGGATCGTGTGCGAGTAGAGCTCCTATTCGGCGACACGTTCCGCCGCCGGCGACTCGGGCGGCGCAGGCGCGAGTATCTGCGCCTAATGCCGCCCTAGCCGAGGCCGCGGGTGATCGGACCGGGGAATTGTCCGTCACCCGCGGAGAGGCTGACCGCGCGACGGCGACCGACGTCCCAGTACGTCGAGAGGTGAGGATACCCGAAAGGGTGTTCCGTCGGGCCGACCACTGACGACAAGTCACATCTGCTCCGGTGGTCGGCCCAACAACGAGGTGGCGTGGGTACGGGTGGGTTATGGGCCCGCGCGCCGTCCTTTCATCGCCCCGGATGGGTTGGACCGCGCGTGCGCTTGCCATAGCCCGCCCATAAAAAAAAAAAAAAAAAATAGGTTTTTATTTCAAATTTTTCTTCTCTTGCATTATTGTTATATGCACATTATATTCCTTAATCATTTTATCACACACACGGAAAAAATGGAGGGTTATAAATTGTATTCTTATTTCGTCACCACACGGAATCATTATCGTTGCATATTATAGAACGAAATTATTACCCGCCACCTGTAGGCGTAGATATTATAAATATTGCAACGGATTTTAATGAGAATTTTCCACAATAGAAAGAGAAATTCAGGGGGAAAAATTACATGTACATAATTATAATTCCAAAAAAAAATTTAATTCGATATTATAAACGTTTTATTTTGTACGCTTACATTGTAACCTACGAACTTACGAGATAGATCAAAATAATGTATTAGATTTCCATTTGGTGACGGAGCAAGAATACAATTCACCACCACCTATCTTGACCGTGGAGGTCGTACATGACGAGTAATTAATTAATTCTGTATATAACATCTATGCAAGACTCTGACCAGCGTGCTATAGTGGGTCAATTTCCCTCCTATTATGGAGAAGGCTCAAGCCCAATAGTAGGACGTCTATGAACTGAGATGATAAAATAGATCTACAGAAGAGTTTCTAATGATATATGTCCATTTCGTAGGGATAAACAACAATGTTTATTAATTAAAAAATAATACACATAATGACTTATTTACGAAAGTATTTAAAACGGCGAATATGTCAGGTTACCTTCGACTCGTAGATGATATCGTAGTCATGGTAGAATCCATAGAGGAGCTTGGCACCATGCTCAATGACCTTAGTAGGATTTCTCAATGAGTGGGTCTATAAATGAACACTCGAAACTCTATGCCAACCCCATTGACTAGCTTGGTAAGTATGGTAAGTTTTATCTACCTATTGTAGAGGAGAACATTTGCCGAGATAATTTATCACGCTTAGCAAGCATGTTACATTTTTTTTAAACTGTCATATCTCTGCCATAATCGGTTTTCATAGCTTCCCCCTAGTTGCCCAAAAAGATAACAGGATTTGACATAAAGACAACTGATAAAAATAAAACTCTTATATTACAGGGTAACGTTTCCGTGTGGTCACGGAGAAAGAATACAATTCACCACTCCCTATCTTGCCCGTCGATGTCTTAAAAGACGACTAAGGGTTATAAAATGCACATAACATCTGTGCAAGAGAAGAAAAACTCGAAATAAAACCCTATACTAACCTGTTTGACCAGCATGATACAATAGTCAATTTGCCTCCTATTGTGGCGAAGACTCGAGCCCAACAGATGACGTACATTATATGAGCCCAGATGTTAATGACGAAGGTAATTACTCTTAACGAATACCCGTAAATACGTGATAGATAGAGGACGCTTAGTCTATTTCTCGCAAACTTCGTTAGATAAAAGGTTAAAAATAATAATTTCAAAGCCCTGCCTCATAAAGTCTCACTTCAAATGTGGCGACACCTTGTCTAGATCTGTCACTACAGGGGTAACACGTAAGCTACATTACAAAATTTCATTGAACTGACAGGTTTCAGAGATTAAACCTAAACAAACATCGTGACCATTATTTTTATATATTAAGATGTAATAGCAAATATATAGAGGGCACTTTACAAACGCTTAATACAACGCACAGATAATACACTTAAAGTTATTGCCATAGTGATAGTTGCCTAATGCGAGCTGTGATGATATAAAAATATAAGCACAACAGTCTGCATCAGCTCCAATGGTCGATATAGGTCTCCCGAATGAATACAGGTTCAGGTATGGGGCAACTGTTCGAGTATGTTGTAGTTCAACGGTCATAGATCATAATTAGAATGTATATTACTCAAAAAACAATATAATATAAAAGTTATAGTGATTACAAAAATATGTGTCTAAGAGTCTATGCCTTAAATGTTACGTACTATGTAGGCATGTACAGACCGGATAGGCATGTAAAGATTCGACAGTATAAATAGGTATAATTTGCGCGAACGATTCAATGGTAACGTAGGTACAAAGGCGACTCGTCAACGGTCATCGGCCGATCAGTTGATTTAAAGCGAAGTTTGTCTTGCTTATGCGAACGTAGTCATTAATTTATTCAATTTCTAATGGACATTTAAAAAAGTACGAAAATGTTGCAGATTAATTATCACTGATTTTATACATTTCAATCAGATTTACACGAAAAAGTGATGACAAAATTGAAAACTTTACATGTCTCTAATTCATTAACGAATCGATATTTTTATTACAAATTTTTTTCATGGGTTCCTACCACCATTGCCTAGCTCCCGTTTGACTAGTTGCCTCATAACCAGCTATATTCTGTATAATGCCATAATGGCCACGCTTGATGAAGAAGTTGCTGATCGCAATGAATACTATAAAATACCTGGGAGGATGAGTTTTCTTGGTTATCCCTCCAGCTGTTTTTACAATTCTCCCGGAAATTTTACGATTCCCCCAGAAAAGAAATGGTAGATATAAGGCTGCACTTTTTTGATGGATCGTCAGTGCACACGACGTCCGCTCCATCCGGGGTGTCAAAGAGCTGAACGCGGCCCCAAAACCGTATTCTCCCTCCTTCGCATTTAGCGGGTGATATAAGACCGCCTAAGATTATTTTCACATCCCTACCAAAATTCTAACGATGTTAAAGTTCACTATCATGTGTACACGCCTTTATTTCGTAAACTTGACTTCTCACGAACAGTCAATGTCAAACTTGTCAATTAACTGTCAATGTGGTAGCGTCTATCAAACTGTCAATAGTGTTGGGCAACGGTCGTTAGTCGATACCGACATAAACCGGTATAGTGATGAAACTGGAGACCAAGGTCAATGCGACTCTTTGTTTTTTTTTAATCCAGTTTCTATTGTGTAATATTTTTGACATATTAAGATCCGGGTTGAATTGATTTTTTTTTTGTATTTTCTGTGTAGACGGAGTCTCTTGCCCGTAGGTGTCGTAAAAGACGGCTACGGAATTAATTATGCAAACAATATCTATGCAAAAGAAGGAAAATTCGAAATTAAAGCCTGTACAAGTCTGTCTGATCAGCGTGGTATAGTAGGTTAATTTGCCTTCCATTGTGGAAGGAGGCTCGAGCCCAGCAGTGGCACGTACATATATGGGCTGTGATGATGATCACGGAATATTTATACAATTGAGCACCCTAATTCCTACACGTGGTTGTTGTGAAAATTAATTAAGGGACATATTATGGAATTCTTCCCTCCGCTGAGATATTCTACGTAAGAGAAGGAAAACTCGAAATAAAACTATCAATCCGTCCGACCAGCGTGATCAAGTAGTTAGATTTCTCTCCTATTGTGGAGAGGATTCAAGCTGAATGGGACATATATGGGCCGAGATGATAACCTAGCACTACTTACCTATTCATGGCTGGTGGTTGAACATTTCATCCGTATCACCATACCACATGGTATCGTACTATATCTTAGGAGGGCAGGATATCTTCAAAAACATCATGCGTCGTTAAAAATCGGTCTTGTCTGCATAATAATATCTTTTTCCAAAAAAAAATGGTGCCGTAGAATGGATCATCATTATCATCTCAGCTCATATACGTCCCACTGCTGGATTCCAGCCTCCTCTATTGAAAAAGACCTACAAAACCACGCTGGTTAGACGGGTCGGTAGTATGAATACGTTAATTAAAATAATAAATCCATCTTATATCTTTAAACGAGCAATTCTTGTATATATATACAAGAATTCTTGTATATATATACAAGAATTGCTCGTATCACATTAAATTTTAAAAGAATATGAATTCTAATTTCGCCGTCAACGTCATGTTACGTTTTTTTTTTTTTTTTTATTGCAAACGGTGGCAAACACGCAAACAGTACACCTGATGGTAAGTGTTGCTGCCGCTCATGGACCTTTACAAGGCCGTTGCCTACCGCGAAGAAAGTGAAGGCAGTGTGAATACGTGCATTGAGGCTCGGTGATACCAAGGGCACCACCAAAACCCTCCACACGCAAACACCCTCAGAAAGTTGGGCTTTACGTCACGTTACGATAGCTCAGTTGGGAAGTTGTCCAGTTTTCTTTTAGTTTTGTTTTGGCATTCAAACAGCGTCGGACCGAATCTCGGTGTTATTATTATTCCCTTTTTGTAATTTTTTTATATTTTTTTTCATTATTTAATTTTTATTTTTTATTAACATATATCTAAATAATTTCGACAAAAATACAACAAAAATATTCCGAGCGAAGCTCGGGCAACCAGATATTAATTTATAATCAGCTAAAATTATTTTATTTAATGATTTTTTTATTACGCGAGAATTAGACTCTATAATAAAACTATTTTTATAGATTTTATCGCGTTTCTATTTAATTTTTGATTGCCCGAACTATCGAACATTTTTCCGTGCTCATAGTGACGGGCGGACTAAGACGTCTCATGTGCAATAAGTCATCGTTATTGCACAGATTTGTATCTACCCAAAATCTATCATGTCTTGCAAGTATTCTAGTGTGCAAGCACTCAATGTCTTGCAAGTGCTCAAACTTCAGCGTGATGGCCTTCTAACCAAAATATACGTAATTAGTAATACGTAAAATAATTCACATTTATAATTCAAAAGATTGTGTCTATTCCGTGTGGTGACGGAGTAAGTATACCATTCACTACCCCCTTTCTTGCCCGTGGGTAAATGACGACTAACGGATATTTATATAATGTCTATGCAAGTGAAGGAAAACTCGAATCAAAACTCGTGGTTATAGTAGGTCAATTTCTCTATTGTCTTTCTATTGTGGAGGAGGCCTGAACTCGATAATCGGACATATATCATCATCATCTCGGCCCATATAGATAGTTGGTATTTTTTTTTCTTTTTTTTTTATGGGTGGGCTATGGTAAGCGCACGCGCGGTACAATCCGTCCGGGGCGATGAAAGGACGGCGTGCGGGGCCCTAAACCCACCCGTACCCACGTCACCTCGTTGTTGGGCCGACCACCGGAGCAGATGTGACTTGTCGTCAGTGGTCGGCCCGACGGAATACCCTTTCGGGTAACGTCACCTTTCGACGTCCTGGGACGTTGGTCGCCGTCGCGCGGTCAGCCTCTCTGCGGGTAACGGACAATTCCCCGGTCCGATCACCCGCGGCCTCGGCTAGGGCGGCACTAGGCGCAGATACTCGCGCCTGCGCCGCCCGAGTCGCCGGCGGCGGAACGTGTCGCCAAATAGGAGCGCTACTCGCACACGATCCGCCGCCTCCTTCCGTGAGATTATATAGATAGTTGGTATAGAGTTTTGATTCGAGTTTTCCTTCACTTGAATAGACATTATATGAATATCCGTTAGTCGTCTTTTACCCACGGGTAAGAAAGGGGGTGGTGAATCATATTCTTACTCCGTCACCACACGTAGGTATATGATACTAGACCAGATCCCAATCGTGTAATCACCTATACCAAAAAAGGCACACGGATATTAAATAAAAAGTCATTTTTAGAAAAGGATATAACGCAATGTGTATAACTACGGCAAGTTCCTTATTAGTAAAGAGAACTTTCTTTGAGTGAAGAGAAATTTTAAATGTTGGATCATTTTGTGAGTGATATTATAACGAAGTGGATGTGTATTTGTGATGTGACAGGATATAAACAGTGAGTAGTCTTTATTATGTTTGGTAACTTTTTTTTAATATAGACCCTCTACCCTGCTCTGAGGAATTAATCCTTGTATTGCGGGGGACTTTACAAACATATAATTAACGGACACAAATTACATCCAATCATCCAATTTGTTTTATAAATTCCACCCTCAGACTTTCGTAATAGATTAATCTTTCTAATATGTTATGAACTGGATAACGGACTTGTTTTAATGCATTTAATTCAGGCCACGAACTTCAAGGAACTCGCATCCAGTGGGTATATAATCGGGGATTAGTCAGTCACCCGCCGAGAGGCCGACCGCGTGAGGAAAGACCGAAAAGTCCTCCCCGAGGGGGGGACGTCGGTCGATGGGAGGGTACCCCAATAGGGGGTATTCCGTCGGGCCGACCACTGATGTCAAGTAACCCTGCTCCGGTGGCCGGCCCAACGACGAAGGCGACGTGGTTTTCGGGTGGGTTGCGGGAGTTGAGTGCTTAAGCCCCTCTGTCGCCCCGGACGGAGTGGTGCGAAGGCGCGCCGACCGTAGCCCACCCACAAAAAAAAAAGTGGGTATATAATGTTTTATGGGGCCGCGCGCCGCCCTTTCCGCGCTCCGGACGAAACGAACGTCGTGTCAGTTGATTATAGCCTGCCTGAAAAAAAAGAAATTTAATTTAGAGACTATTTGTTATTGTCTTTGGTGGCAGCCATCTTTTTTCCTTTCTGGAGACGAAAGAGCGGCGCGTTGCCCCAAAATTCACCGTATTCCCTCACAATCGCCATTGAGCCCACTAGTTGTAGCGAATTCTGCAAGTCCGTAGCTAGCCCGGTGGGTTACTCTTTCGGATACTATCCTTATCCGATGCTGGGACGTCATCCTCATGCAGTCAGCCTCTCTGTGGCTAATGGACAATTTCCAAGTGTAGTCAGCCGCGGTCTCGGCAAGCTCAGCAATACTAATAATAACTGCTAAATACAAACTTATGAATTGGCTATTTATTAATAACTCTTCGTTCGTGTGTTGATCCCATTTCGTGGGGGTCATAAAAGACGGCTAAGGGATATAATATGCATACAATATCTATGCAAGAGTAGGAAAACTTGAAAAACCTCACCGGATAAACTGTTCCATTTATGACTGCAGACAGAAAACTGTCATTTATCCATACTGTAAGATTTATCTCTTTGGTCTACTCGTTTCATGTCTGCCTTTAATAATAGCCATGGGATTACTCTAACAATATTTATTGTCCAATTCTGGATTCGACCACACAATCGCAGTATCTTATGCCGGTGGGTCAATGAGAGTCTCGCCTCATATAACACCCTAATAAATCGACTTGGATATGTATAGATGTAATTTCATCCATCCATCCGTCAGCTAGAGACGACGTCCACTTTAATGGTAACGTTAATGTTGTAAATAAAACTACTTTTACGGATTATTTCATGGTCACGGGCGGTCAGTCCGCCCGTGACCATGAATGCTGCAAAGTGTTCGAAACGTCGGGCAATCATAAATCAAATACAAACGCGATATAATCTGTAAAAGTAGTTTTATTTACAATGTGTAGGTAGTGCTCGCGTAAACATCAGATATCATAACGGCAATTTTATTTTAACACTAGCAAACCACCCTCGCTTTGCTTTGGTTTCAGTCGCCTTGACCCCGCATTTCACAACTCGATACCTTCTTAAATATTACGATATGCGACTGCAGTCTATGAGGTCTCGGGTTCGATTCCCGGACAGGGCAAAATTTTAGGAGCTTCTTGAGAGGTTATTTAATGTTATTTAATAATTTCTGATGTTTACGCGAGTATTAGACAAAGTTATTTAATAAGACTGCACAGATGGCAGAGTGATTAAGATAGCGAACTACAGCGCCAGTGTCGGGGGTTCGAATCCCACGCGGGACAACACTTTGTGCGATCCACAAATTGTTGTTCTGAGTCTGGATGTAATTTGTATCCGTTAATTATATGTTTGTAAAGTCCCCCGCAATACAAGGATTATTTCCTTAGTGCAGGGTGTTGTCTTATTAAAAAATATAAAAAAAAATCTGATGTTTACGCGAGTATTAGACATTGTAAATAAAACAAATTTGTATGAACACTCTACAGCAATCACAAAACACAAATTTCGGGCAATTAAAATCAATTACAAACGCGATAAAATCCGTAAAGTAGTTTAATTTACAGTCTAAGTTACTTTTTAAATAGACAGATAGTAATATATTATTAAAACAGGTCCAACCGTTTGGAAGATTACCTGGAACAAATGGACAGACAGAATTTCAAAAAGTGGTTTTTGGGGGGTAGATATAGTGTAAATAGTCGTGTGAGCATAAAAAATACGTATTGTTTGAACATTACAAACAGATAGTTCAATTTTATTTATTTGTATAAATAACTGTCGTGTACTTGTAACTCAAAAGCATATTTTTTTTTATAAAAGACAACACCTGCACTAAGCAAGCAATCCTTGTATTGTGGGGAACTTTAATTACATGCAGCCTCAGAACAATAATTTGTGGATCGCACAAACTGTTGTCCTGCGTGGAATTCGAACTCGCGACATTGGCGTGGTAGGTCGGTATCTTAACCACTACGCCAGCTGTGTCAGTATTATTTATTTATTAATACTAGATAACATCTCTAAATGTACGATCTCTAAATGTCAGCTTCATAAAAATGCTCAATCATTCAGTGACCTACATCGGCGTTTCTTTACGTGAAAACCGGAATATAGAATTCAGTAAAAGAATAGATGTAACCAAAATAGTACGAAGAATTAATAATGGCAAAGGGCAGGCCACATCTCTCGTCGAACCAACATCCGTTGAGTAAAGAAAGGTTCTCGAGTAGCGACTATGAATCGGCCGACTACGCCCTGATAGATGGATGGAAATTACATTATATATAGTGTTATTCTTATCTGGTAGTAAGAACGAAACGAAACGAACTTATCTTATGGCAGTAAGAACGAAATCAAAGCAATTTTCAATTGTATTGTCATTTATACAAAGCTGATTTGTTACTAAGAAGCTTACAGCTTAACGAACAAATTAAATTTCTAGCGCCTGTTCGTATTATACCAGCAAACAGTTATATACTACAATGCTATTTTAAATTAAACTCAAAATTATTTAAGACCGTATCAAAAAACAAAGATCTAATATCCAAATATATTTTCAGGGCAAATAATATGAAGATATATTTAAGGAGTTCATTTATTTCCTTATTCCTGGGTTGTATTTTCGCAGCGGACGATAAGAATGAGGACAATTTGAAAACAGCAAGACATATTTCAACGTAAGTGTGAATAGGTTTTTTTTTTTTTTTTTTTTTTTTTTTTTTTTTTTTTTTTATGGGTGGGCTACGGTAAGCGCACGCGCGGTCCAGTCCGTCCGGGGCGATGAAAGGACGGCGCGCGGGCCCATAACCCACCCGTACCCACGTCACCTCGTTGTTGGGCCGACCACCGGAGCAGATGTGACTTGTCGTCAGTGGCCGGCCGACGGAATACCCTTTCGGGTACCCTCACCTCTCGACGTCCTGGGACGTCAGTCGCCGTCGCGCGGTCAGCCTCTCTGCGGGTGACGGACAATTCCCCGGTCCAATCACCCGCGGCCTCGGCTAGGGCGGCATTAGGCGCAAATACTCGCGCCTGCGCCGCCCGAGTCGCCGGCGGCGGAACGTGTCGCCGAATAGGAGCTCTACTCGCACACGATCCGCCGCCTCCTTCCGTGAGATTACGGCCTCACAGAAGGCGGTGACCGCGTCCCAGTTCCTGACGCTGACGAGCATCTCCCTGGCGATGGTCAGCAGCGCCAGGTCAGCACCGATAATTGCGACGAGTTCACGGCGATCCCCCTCCCATGCAGCACACTCCTCGAGCGTGTGCTGCGCCGTGTCCTCGTCGCAACTGCAGTGGTGGCAGGACGGTGTGCTCTCCCTCCTGACAATCTTGTGCAGGTACTTCCCGAAGCAACCGTGCCCCGTCAGCACCTGCACCAGTCGGAAGGAAAGCACCCCGTGCGTCCGCTCCAACCACTCCATCAGCACCGGCCGGAAGGCCTCGACGGTCCTGACACCGTACCGAGGACTCTCCAGCCGGACTGCCCAACGGGCAATGACTTCTCGGCGGGCGTCGACCCGCCAGGCGGTGATCTCTTTGATGGAGACCATGCCGCCGCGGGCGCGCGTCTCCGACACCCGCCGATAAATTTCGGCGAGCATCTCCGCCTCCAGGTCCCACGGGGGAGTTCCGGCCAGGAGGCACGCTGCCTCCGTCGCCACCGTGCGGTAACCCCGTATGGCCCTGATCGCCATGACCCTCTGTGGTCGCCACAGGAGGGCCCTAAGACGAACGGTCAGGGACCCCGCCCACACCGGTGCGCCGTACAGGGCCATCGACCGGATCACCCCCACGTACAGCTGTCGGCACGTAGCGCTGGGTCCGCCCACATTCGGCATCAGCCGCGAAAGGGCGGACGCCGCGCCGACAAGCCGGGGAACAAGTCGATGGAGATGCTCCCGGAACCAAAAATGCCCGTCGAGCACCAGGCCCAAGTACTTCATGTGGGCCTGGATGCTGATGGTGACCGACTTCACGGTGATCGAAGCGCCGGCGGGAGGCCCGGCAGTACGGAGGCCATGGAACAAAAGGGCCTCCGTCTTTTCCAGGGCTACCCTCAACCCCAGCGCTTCGATCCGCCTAACAATCTCCTCGGTGCCGAGAGTTGCCAGGCGTGCCGCCTCCTCTAGCGTCCCACCCCGGGCTGTGACGAGTGTATCGTCGGCGTAGCAAATTACGCCCAGCCCGGGTGGGAGGCTTCCTCTCAACGCCCAGTCGTAGCCGATGTTCCACAGGGTCGGACCCAGAACCGACCCCTGTGGGACACCGCATGTCATGGGCGTTCGCACAACGTCCCCTACTCGGTCAACGTAGAGGACGCTGCGCCCCTCCAAGTAGTCTGCCACCAGCCGCCTGAGGTACACGGGCACCCCGTGATACCTCAGCCCCTCCCTGATGCAGCTGAATGGCAGACTGTTGAAGGCGTTGGCGATGTCCAGGGACACCGCCAACAGGACTCCTCCGCCGGTGACGGCCTCCGCTACCACGGCCTTCAGGCGAAGCAGGGCCGCGATCGTCGAACGCCCTCTCCGAAAACCAAACTGGGCGTCCGACAGATCGGGCCCGACCCCGACGAGGTGCCGCTCGATGCGGGCAGCCAACACCCTCTCCAGCAACTTACCCGCATCATCGAGCAGCACGATGGGCCTGTAGGCCGAGGCCGACTCGGGAGACCGACCCGGCTTCGGCAGGAGAACCAGCCTCCCCTCTTTCCAGCATCCAGGGAACTGCCCGGACGTCAAACAGGCGTCGAACAGTCCCCTGAGGCGTGGTCCCAGGTGCTCGAGGACCAGGGCCAGCGCACGGTTCGGAATACCGTCGGGCCCCGGGGCGGTGGATTTCACTCGCATACGCGCCACTGCCGCCCCCATTTCCGGCTCCGTGATGGGCGGAGCACTTTCATCTTCGGCCTCCCGGTCGCTGTCCGGCGAAGCCATGACCGGGGGCGTGTGTTCCGCCCGCCGTGGAAAGAGGTCCTCGACAACTCTGGTGAGGAGGCTGGGCTGGAGAGTCTCGGTGAGGGGGGGGGCCCGCCCGCGGAGCTTGCTCAGCGCCGCGAGATAGGGGCGACCCCAGGGGTCACGCTCGAGACTGTCCAGCATCTCCCGCCGACTAACGTCCTTGGCAATACGGACGGCCAGCCTGAAGGCAGACCGCGCACTGCGGTAAGCCTCGTACAGCTGGCCCTCCCGCTCAGCGTCGCGGTGACGCGCTCGGCTGCGGGTGTAGGCCCTCCGGGCACGTATGCACGCGGACCGAAGGTCTGCCAATTCTCGGGACCACCAGGGGACCGCACTCTTCGTGGGCAGACGCCTCACACGGGGCATGGCCGCATCGCAGATCTGCGTTAACGCACAGCGGATGCGGCCAGCCTCGGCATCAACCCCGTCCACCTGGGGCGGTGAGGACAGCCACGACTGAACGATGGCTGCCTCCGCCAACAGGTCCCGATCCAATCGACCCACAGCCCACCGCGGAAACGCGGGAGCTCCGTCCGCCGTGTGACCCCTGCTGGGCTGCAGGAGGGTCCGGGAGACCTCTATCCGGATGTATCGGTGGTCAGATAGGGTCTCAACCTCCTCCTGAACGCACCAGCTCCTCACACGTGCTGCGACATTAGGGCTAGCGAACGACAAGTCCACTATCGACCCGCCCTGCTGCCGCACGCACGTTTGCACCGAGCCCCTGTTCAGCAAACAGAGGCCCAGTGCCGCCGCCCACTCTTCGACCGCCCGCCCGCGGTCATTCGTCTTGGGGGACCCCCACGCCGTGGACTTGGCGTTGTAGTCCCCCAGAACGAAGACTTGGCGCGGTGCCAGTCGCCGTATCGAGGCCCCCAGGATGGTGAGGAAGGCCCCGAAATCCGTCGCGCTCCTGTTAGGGGAGAAGTAGACACCAAATAGCGTAACCTCTCCCCATTCCGCCGCAACATACCCATCGCCCCTGTCCTTGAGCAACAAAGGCGGGGAATGCCACGACGTGGAGGCGACGATTGCCACAGAGCCGTCACTGCTGCCCAGCCAATTGGGCCGGTCAGGCACCACGTACGGCTCCGCGGCTACGGCTGCACCGATCAACCACTCCGCCATGGCTTGCAGGAAAACGTCCTGTGCCTCGGCGGCGTGGTTGAGGTTGGCCTGCAGGAGGTGGTAAGATTCGGCCGCCATTAGTGGGCCGTATCCATTACCTCCTCCACGCTGGCGGGCGTTTGGGTCGCGCTAGGGGCGGGAGCAGCCGGGGTCGTCGGGCCGCTCCGCCCCTTTGGGGCCGAAGCCGGGGGTCTGCACTCCCTGCCCCCCATGCGGTGCTTGGCGGGCCTATTGCCCGCCGCACACGCGGGGCAGTGGGGAGTGGCGGCGCACGATGCCGCCTTATGCCCGGGTTGACCGCAGCGGAAACAAAGGTCGCTGCAGTCAAAGCAGTTAGTGCATGTCGGCCGAGTGTGTCCGACCGCCATGCACTTGTAGCACCTCGCAGGCCGGGACTCCAGCACGGTCACCCGCGCCGAGCTCCAGCCCACGAGGAGCCTGCCTGAGCCGGCCAATTGCTTGGCCGACTCCACCGGGCACTGCACCCAGGCAGCACCGACGCCGCCCGGACCAGGGCGGATAGCGCCAATTCGGACGGTTTCCACGGGACATCCGGTTTTCGAGACGATGGCCTCCCGGATGTCATCCACCGTCACAGAGTCGTCCAGACCCGTGACCCGCAGTTCCGCACACTTGACGGGTCTGGCGATTTTGACGCCATCCACTGCAGTAAACAGACCCCTCAGCTTGGCGGCCATGCTATCGGCCGTCTTGGCGCCCTCGGCCCCAGGGAACTCTAAAATTCGAGCCCCTCTCCGGGCCTTGCGGGTCCTGGCTTCGACGCCTCCTAAATCGGAGACGTCAAGCTCCCGCCGGGCGCGACGTAAGACGGCCTCATAGCTGAGGCCGTTTTCGGCCGCTTCAGGCAGCACGGTGATCACCACCGCGGCTGACTTCGGCGGTCGAAGCCTCCTGCGCGACCTCTTCTTACCGGCTCCTGCCTTGGGAGCGGAGGCTTTGGCGGCACTTTTGGCCTCCGCTCTCCTCTTTTGACCGCGACTCTTCCGGCTGCGCTCAGCCGTCTGCCAGCCGTCTTCGGGCGCAACAGTCGCGTCGCTAGGCGCAGCAGTCGCCGTCGCGGCTGCGTTGGCCGCCGCCGACGGTGCAATTGCCGGCGGCGGCTTGGGTCCGGTTTTGGCAGGAGCCGGTGCCGCCTTCTTCTTGGCGGCGGGCCCCTTCGGCTTCGGTCCAGCAACGACCGCGGCGTAGCTCCCTACGCGCCCGCCCTGGCAGGGTAGCGCGGCAGGAGCTGGCGCCACGACCTTCGGCCTGTCCGCAGCAAGCGGCGGCCGGAGACGGGGCTCCGGAGGCAGAGGCAATCTCTCCTCCAGAGCCGCCATGCGCGCGTCGAGCATTTTGCCCACCACCTCCACTATGGCGCGCATGGTTAGGTCCGACACGCCGTCCACTGCGGGCAGCGGGACCGCTTCGGCCGGCTGGGCCGTCCTAGGGCTCGGCGCCGCGCGAGTTGGCGCAACGGGGATGGCAGGGGCGGCGGCAGGGCCAGCGCTTGCCGGCGGCGCAGTCTTCATCAGCTGCGCGACCTGGCGCCGTAAGTCGGCCATTTGCTGGGCCAACTCGCGGTTCGCCTTCTGCACCGCCGACAGTTCCTTCGCCAAGGCCTTGTTCTCCTCCTGCAGGCCTGAAACTTCGCCACCAAGACGGGCGTTTTCGGCCTGCAGGGTGGCCACATTAGGGGCGACGCTTGTCCCAGCGGGCTTGGCAGCCGCCGCACCAGAGGGAGGGATGTCTTTCAACACCCTCATCATTCTCGCGGCTGCCGCCTCGTTGGCCCGCTTGCAAGCCTCAGCCTCTCGCTCCAGCATTACAGGCGAAGGAGTCGCAGTTCTCGCCGCTGCCGCAGCCCCACGCCCTCCGCGCCCTCTGCGTGAGGTCGCCACCTTGGGAGGGGGCATTAGGTCTCCGCTCCCCTCCGAATCGGATGAGGAGCTGCCACTCTTGTGCAGAGGACGCTTCCGCACCTGTGGGGGGAGGGCCTCCTCCCTCACTGTTTCGGCTGCCGCCAGGATTGATGGCGCAGGCCCCCCGGCGGCCTGAGCGGCCGGGCTCTCCTTTGTCTTGGACGGCCCTGCGGCACTGCCGCCCTCGTCCATCGACTGCTCCGCGGTCGCATCTGTCTCCATGGCCGCGGAGCTGTCCGCCTCAGAGGCGCCAACATCACTGGGCGGAACGTCGGCAGCCTCCAGTAATTTCTGCGCCGCCTGTCGCAGCTTTGCAGCGCGCCGTCTTGCGCGCGCCGTTTCAGGGGCGATTTTGCTGCCGCTTTTCTTCTTACGGGCCCCTATTTTCGCCGGGCCCTTGGCTGATTTTGGAGCCTCCAGTACCGGACTAGCAGCCGAGCTGCAGTCGGACGAGGCCCCTCCTTCTTCTGTGCCAGTTTTGCCGTAGCTTGGCAAGGCTTTTGGGTGGGAACAATGTGAATTTTCGTTCTCCGTGGTGTTTTTGGGCGTCTCACCCCTCCTTTCTACGTCAGGTGTGCGTGAACAATTTTCCATCTAGTTCCCACGAGTATGGGAGAAGTAAACGGTCGACCCGGGCAGAGATCCCGATACCCGGGCAAGCGTAAATTTGTATCCCAACACAGGGGGTCCGCAGGTACCCTGGCTGGGGGCGCGCTAACGACTGAACAACCCATCAGCCATGCATCCTCTCGCCGCGCGCCAGAACTTAGGATTCTGGGTGATTGTTTTATAGAGGTTTTCTTCCTCGCGGTCCAGGCGGTTAAGCCAAGACCCTCGCTCCTGAATCTAGGCCTCAAGATAAATGTCCCGAAGCAAGAATCAGGTCTACGATTTGTCGCGGTTGGCAAATGCCTGCCCAGTCCTCAAACGAATGAGTGACTGGGCCCGTCGAATTTTCGCGTCCAATACCCTCTACAATTAGAGGGCATGGAGCGAATTTGGGGCATCCCACAAACAGGGCCCCCCCTCGGGCCAGATATTTGCCACGAGCGACAATTCCAGAGAGCAGTCCAAGGAATTGTCGCTCGTGCCCAGGGTACACCACGCGGAGGTTTCTGGCGTAGCACCCCAAGTGTAAATAGGTAGTAGAGGAAGCTTTAAATCTCAGCCAAGTAACTTATAAACTAAAATAACTGTCGAGGAGAAAGTCTTATCCGAACACACTCCTAAACTTTCTACCTGTGACTAATAATTCTCGGAATATTAGGTAATCCAAGAACTTAACATCTGAAGACAACATTGAAAGACGAATTTAAGTTCAATCCAACAACTTAAATAAGGTTAATGATAATAAGAGAAAATCTTCAATTTTTGTTTAATAACTTCATCATCATCATCATCGCAGCCCATATACGTCCCACTGTTGGGCTCGGGCCTCCTCCAAATGGGAGAGCATTTGACCTACTATAGCATGGTCAGACGTGTTGGTATAGGGTTTCATTTCAAGTTTGTCTTCTCTTGCACAGATGTTATGTGCATATTACCATAGTCGTCTTTTACAACATCCATGGGCAAGATAGGGAGTGGTGAATTGTATTCTTACTCCGTCACCACACAGAAAACTTACTAACTTGCCATGTTATTATATATCTATGTACGTTGAAGTGCTGACATTTATATATATATACTAGCAATCCGCCCTCGCTTCGCTTCGGTTATAGGTTATAATCGTTTTACCCGCGTAGTTCCCGTTCCCGTGGGAATCCCGGGATAAAATATAGCCTAGTTTACGCCCTGATATTGTAGCTTTCCATTGGTGAAAGAATTTTTGAAATCGGTCCAGCCGTTTTGAAGATTACCCGGAACAAACAGACAGACAGACAGACAAAAATTTTTTAATTGCTATTTTAGGCATAGGTGTCGTGCAAATAACCGCGTGAGCATGAAAAAAGCCTATTATTTTGACATTACAAACAGACACTCCAATTTTATTTATTGGTATAGATATAGACAAACAAATCTATACCAATAAATAAAATTGGAGTGTCTGTTTGTAATGTCAAAATAATAGGCCTTTTTCATGCTCAAATGGTTATTTGCACTATACATACGCCTAAAAATCACTTTATATTTTTTTATCTGTCTGTCTGTTTGTTCCGGGTAATCTTCAAAGCGGCTGGACCGATTTAAAAATTCTTTCACCAATGGAAAGCTATAATATCAGGAAGTAACCTAGGCTATATTTTATCTCGGTATTCCCACGGGAATTACAGGGATAAAGCGGCAGAAACCGAAGCGAAGCGAGAGCGGATTGCTAGTTTTCATAATATAGGAAACTGTATAGAAATGTTTATTGGACTGAAAATTAAACTTAATTCCCTGTAACATGACATAATAACCAAATGCACAGTGTATTATTTTAAATTCAGTTTGACCTCAAATAAAATAACTATAAATGTATTTGCAACATTTTTTCAGACCGAAATAACCATATTTTTTATAACCACAACATTGCAGGGAAGTTTTAGGTCAGCAACTACTACCGTACGGCGAGAATACTGTAACATTTGAAGATAACCAGAACACTTTAAGCACTGGTCATGTTAAATTTGTAGACGATACTTTTGTAAAAAATGGAAAGAAAGAAATCAACACGCCTGAATTTGCAGCAATTAATACGAATGCTGACTCTTATTCTCAGAAAGTAACTTTTATCGAGGATTTAAACGATGAAGTATTTACTACAGAGGACGAGCTTCATAATGTTGATGCTGATTTTGAAACCTCTGAGGCAACTTCTAATTTTAATATACATCAGTCGCCTCAAAGAGAACTAATGACGCATGATTACAATAGTTTAAAACCAGAAAATAATGATATACAATTTAAAAATTATCTCAGGTCTGATGAATCTCAATTTAAAGATATCAAACATGGGATTGGAGATACAAACAGTGAACACATTTCTGGTAAACGTGTGGTATTTGAAGAAGATAATAAAAATAATGCTCAAGATCTATTTGGAAAGAAAAAGAAGTACAAACAAACGACTAGAGTTCCTTTGATATCAAGCAATATTCTGAAGGATCCAAATATCGATTATTATGGCAATGGATTATCAAACCCTGGATATTTGGGACATAATAATCCTTATAATATCTACGGAGCATATCCCCAACATTCATTAAGTCCAATAAATCCTACAGTTCACTCTATACAAAATAATATACCGCGGTTATATCCGGCGCAACATAGTACAGGACATAGTTACTCAGTACAACCAGGTCTTACGGGACATGTTGGAACGGGTTATGGATATGCCACTGGATACCAGGGATATTATGGTAAGTAAATTTTTTGTGAGTGTTTAACCATTATGAGTCTAGCCAGCTGATTAGTGTTCTTTATGGAGGAATGTTCCTTTACTAAGTCGACTGGGTTATTATCAACTTTTACATATTGTCATTAGTGGCGGCAGGTTACAGGTACAACATGCAACCCTAGAGTACCCCTCACATTAAAGGGCAAAATTTACAAAACCCTAATAAGACCTGCTGTACTGTATGGATCAGCGCGTTGGGCGACAAAAGCGACGGATGAGAGACGACTGCATGTAGCAGAGATGTGAATGTTGAGATGGATGTGTGGTGTGACAAGAATGGATAAAGTAAGAAATGAACACATTAGAGGAGGTTTGAAAGTTGCGCCAGTGACGGAAAAGTTAAGGACTGGGCTGATATGCTAGGTATGGACATGTGATGAGGCGGGATGAAAGTAATGTTGTGAGAAAAGTTTTGAGTATGAATGTTGAAGGCATTAGGGGTAAAGGAAGACTGAGGAAAATATGGATGGACTGCGTGAGGCATGACGTGGATAGTCTGGGAGTGACTGCAGAGATGACGTATGTTAGGACCGTATGGAAGAAGATGACATATTGCGTCGACCCCGAGTAATTGGGATAAGAGCAGGACGATGATGACATGGATCATTATATATTATTGTTATCCTTTATATATTTTCAATGTTTAGTTAATAATAGTTGTTTTTAAGAGACAATTGGTAGTGGTAGGACCACACTGTCGACAGTTATCTGTCTATAGCCGCGGGCCGATCCGTCCGGGGTAGTACCACGCTCTCGCAGAAAATCGACGTCTGAGTAGTAACAATTCGTTACTGCGCTTCGTTCGGTGAGCGAGAGAGCCGGAAGCCCAACTTTCTGAGGGTGTTCGCGTGTAGAGGGTTTTGGTGGTGCCTTTGGTATTACCGAGCCTCAAGGCACGCATTTACACTTCCTTTACTTTTTTCGCGGTAGGCAGCGGCCTTGTAAAGGTCCATGAGCGGCAGCAACACTTACCATCAGGTGTATTGTTTGCTCGTTTGCCACTGCTTGCAATAAAAAAAAAAAATATAACTAAAATGTCATACCATTTACACTGCATAGAAGTCAATTTTTTTTACCTAATGTGGTGACTAAAACAGGACAATAGTCGTTCACTGGCACTATTTGTAAAGTTCATATATATTTTGTTTATTCTCTTTATCCGTCTTGAAATTTGCATCTCTAGTTCAATCGACTTAACAAATGTACTGTCACAAACGATACCAGATATTTACCGTTGCAAGAAATTATAACACACATCTGCAATTTTTTGGATTCAAAATAGTCAAAACAAGCTTGATCTGAAAACAAAACTAAATAAATTTAATAAATATTTGTCTTAGTCACTACTTAAACATTGAGAGTTTTCAAATGATCCGATCATTAAGAGAATGCTTTTAACAGTTATCTAATCTAGAAAAAATGGTATTCAAAGTTAATTTAATGTCATAGCTATATTATTGCTATGTTTCATACTTAGTTATAGTATTCTATTCCTAAAGTAGAAAAAGAGCAAGCTCTTTCTACTTTAGAAATAGATTTAATAGTAAAAAGATGAGTCGGTATTGATTTTTACTACCAGTTCATAACAAGCAAAATTGATCAGAAACAAATCTAAAGTTTTTACGGATTTTACCGCGTTTCATTATTGTTTCTCCCATCACGCTTTTTGGAATTCAGTAAAGCACCTTTGATCACAGGGTGACGAATGTATTTTATGTCTATTGTCATCATCACCATTTTAGGTTATATACGTCCCAAAGCTAGGCCCGAGCCTCCTCCATAATAGGAGCGTAATGACCTTACCATGCTAGTCAGATAGATTGGTATAGGATTTTATTTCGAATTTTCTTGCATAGATGTTATATGCACATTATATCTCTCGTCTTTTCCGACATCCACAGGCAAGATAGGGAGTCGTAAATTGTATTCTTTCTCCGTCACCACACGGATAATTACCGTACATATTTATTACTAACCCACTGCAGTAATAATTATTAATCTTATCATTATTTTCTTTATAAAATATATATCTTAATGTTCAGACGGTAAAAAAATAAAATTTAAATAAAATATTCGTAAAATTTATTATATCAACAAATATGAATACTATTGCTATGAATAATACCGTTACAAAGCATTTAAGACGACAAAGCGACCTATGTCCTTGACGTTGTACAAAACTTACAAATCAAAATGGCCAATGAACCTTTCACCCAATTGTATTGTTGACAACGTTTGACCACTCAGCTGTTGACCGCGACCTCTCTTATACACAATAAGATAACCATCAGATGGTTTGGTAACGATAGCGCCTGGGAAAGGCCAATAGATTCCATGAGATTTTTCAGCATGACAAGAATAATTGTTTTTTGCTTAGCTAGGAATAAAATGAGTCATTATGGTTCCTAATGATGTTTGATGTTTAGTATATCGTAGTAAATAGTATGTAAATAAAACAATTTTACGGATTTTATCGCGTTTTTATTTGCAAAATAAAAAAATAATTTATGAACTAATTCTATGTAATAACGATGACTTTTGCGTGTGAGTCATCTTAGTCCGTCCGTGACAACGTACGCTGTAAAGTGTTGGAAACGTCGGGCAGTCAAAAATAAAATATAAATGCGATAAAATCCGTAAAATATTTATATCCATTATGTTTCTTTTTCAAAGGTGTTTTAAAAGATGACTAAAAACTTGCAATCTGACTGCAGAAATAAGGATAATCATAGTTCTTTCAGCTCCGTGTGGTGACAGGTTAATAATACGATTGTCGCAAACTTACTTGTCGCAAAATTACAGAAATCGGCTAAAGGTTCACCAGGAGAGCGAGCAACAGCACCCTTCTGGGCGATTATAAGATTATCCTCCTCATATGTGTGTATGAGTGACGCCTATGGCCTGGAATGGACGCTGACAAGCTGAATGATCATGCAAAATCCATAGCAAAAAATTTGTAAAAATATTTTTTTTGATGTGAAACATCTATAGCGGAGGTCAAACCTGATCGTTGGCATGGCGTAAAGCTACACGTGACGTAAAGCTACGCGTGGCATGAAGCTCCGCGTGGCTGTTACAATTTGAAATATGTTTGAATTTTTAATTCTTGTATTTAATGAAAATAAATGTTTGTTGAATAAAAATCATCATTTTCTGGTAAATACATTATGCCATATTAGTTCCTGTCGTAATCTGTTCTTTTATAATTGTACAAAATTATTTCGATGTTTCACATCTGCCAGGCATCGGCGAGCGATGGCTCCCTTTTTTCTTGTTTGTCCGGGTTAATATTCGAAACAGCTAGATATCTATACCGATAAATAAAATTGGAGTGTCTGTTTGTAATGTCAAAATAATAGGCTTTTTTCATGCTCACACGGTTATTTGCACTATACATTTGCCTAAAAAACACTTTATATTTTTTTGTCTATCTGTCTGTCTGTCTGTCTGTCTGTCTGTTTGTTCCGGGTAATCTTCAAAGCAGGTGGACCGATTTAAAAAATTCTTTCACCAATGGAAAGCTATAATATCAGGGAGTAAACTAGGCTATATTTTATTCCGGTATTCCCACGGGAACGAGAACTACGGGGATAAGACGACAGAAACCGAAGCGAAGCGAGTGCGGGTTGCTAGTTATAAGTAATATTGAAAGGTTCTTGTAAGGGTAGGTTAGATTTTTCTCGAAATAACAATAACAAAGAAAAAGCCTAACTTGCAATTAACACTTGCAACTCGTAACTTTCCAGGGACTAATACTCCACAAAAGACTTTGGCTGAGCGGGCGGTATCGGCTGTGACAGATGCTTTGACCTCCATAGCACTGCATGACGACAAGCAGTGCGTCCCCCGACTTCTTTGTGAGATGTCCAGCGGCAGTACTGCTAATTCTCCCACACTGCTAAAATTTACCTCGGCTTTAGCACCTTTATTGACGTAAGTAACTTACAAGCATCTACAAAAGGCTTTAGCCACTAGCGACCTCTTGTCCCTGGTAGTTTTACGTTTGATATATGCTAAATAAGTGGAAAATTAAGCTGTATGTTGTCGCTATGGATATCGTTAAAGACGACTAAGAACCTTATGACGGCCTGCACCACTCTGATGCTGTATGCTCAATAGTTACATTCCCAAGAAAGTTTGACGTTAGGCCGGCCAAAAAACTATTGCCAAAACCATTTGCAATATGTACATTGGTAAAATCATATCTGCTTAAACCTGGTTGCAAAGTAATCATATAACTGTTTACACCTGGCTGCAAAGAGATGCGACTAAGTGCGTAACGGCAGTTGTAATTTTTCAGGGTCTTTATATATATATATTGCCGTGAAGTGGACGATATTTTATTTAAAAAACAAATGAATAAATTTTTGCCGAAAAATCAATTAACAATAATTTAATTAAAAATACACCAAATAATAGCCTGGTAGATATATATTCATCTAATCATATATACAAATAAATATAAATACTCCATGAGCGCACTGATTCTGCAGCCGGAACTTAGCCTATAATTTTTGTTACTAATATGTTTGAACAATGACTACCTATACAATTATTTATACCTTCATTCATTAATCACAGCTCATATACGTCCTCGAGCCTCCTCAATAATGAGATGAAATTGAACTATATACCATACCGGTCAAACGTCTTGGTATAGGGTTTTATTTCGAATTTTCTTTCTCTTGCATGGATGTTATATGCATATCATATCCCTTAGTCGTCTTTTACGACAGCCACGGGCAAGAAAGAGGATGTTGAATATTTTTTTTATTGCAATCGGTGGCAAACGAGCAAACAGCACACCTCATGGTAAGTGTTTCTGCCGCTCATAGACCTTTGCTAGGCCGCTGCCTACCGTGAAGAAAGTGAAAGGAGTGTAAACGCTTGCAATGAGGCACAGTGAAACTAAAGGCATCACCAAAACTCAACACTTGCAAACACCCTCAGAACGTTCTCCTACTTCGTCACCATACGGAAAATATATACCTTAAAGCCAGGTAAAAATATATCTAAAGCATAGACAAATATATAGCAAAATATTTTCCTTGTGGTAACGGAGGATAGATTATTCTACAGATTAAAATATTTATTGTGACTTTCAGAATTTTGCAGACTTTCAACGCAGCAAGTTCATCTCCATTGTTTCTATTCGGTCGCGCTGCAGTACTTGGTATATCATCCAAAGGTCATCCAGCTGCGTGCCGTTATGCTTACCCTCAGTGCCCAACAGATCCAGACAAACTTACTAATTACCTTAATAACCATAATGGAGGATTCTTCCGTTTCTTTGGTCACCCCAAAAAACAGAAAGAGCAACAAAATTTGGATCAATTTTATAATCAACAGTCCTATCAATATGATTTACAACAACAGCATTTACAACAACAAGCTCAACAACGGCCCCATGATACCCAAGGCCTTTATCGTCCTTACTATGAACAAAAGTCTCAAAATGTGAACGATCTTGATATGGATACTGCCCAATCTAACATTGAAGAAAGAATACAGAATAAACCCATAATAAATAATCTAGAAGATGAAATATATGAAGAAGGTCCTAAATGGATATTTCCTGACGAAATACAAAATGAAAGTTATGATTATACAATTAACAATGAAAACAAAAGAAGACCAAAAAGGATTAAGATAGGAAATGAAAGAGGCGGTAACACATTAAGGTTTCCTGATGAGGTTAGACCTACAGAAGATGTCAATGATATTGATGAAGAAAGGGATATTATTAGAAAACAAAGAATCACGTTCTATCCTAATAGAAATCACTTTTATACTAAACCAAACTATCAATCTACGACTCCAGTTAATCTAGAAGATTATATCTTTGATTATAAGCATAATTTTTATGTTAAAATACCTAAAAATATTGCTTATAACAGAAACAATGACGAATCACATATATTGTATGTTGTAAGAGGAAACGGTGATCCAAATCATCCAGAGATTGTAAAAGTGAAACCTGGGCAAAGTGCTTGAAAATGTAGAGCACCGAGTATTCATTTCCTTTGCTTAAACATATTTATTTACTTAATTATAAGTTCATAATTTTATATTTTTTGATATATCATAATAGATGTATCTATATCATCATCATCATCATTAAGCTCATCACCGTCCACTGCTGGATGCCGGTCTTTCTCATATTTCTCAACAAAATGCAGTTATGTGCCGCCTACATCCGACAACGCCTAGCAACTTTCATGAGGTCGTCGGTCCACCTAGTCCTGGCATCCTACACTGTTATTCGATACGTAATTGCCACTCGAGAACCTTTTTTCTTCCTTTGGCCTGCCCGTTGCCACTTCAGCGTGCTAATCCTTCATGTTATGTCAGTAACACCCGTTCTTCTACAGATTTCCGTGTTTTCGATTTTATCTCGTAGAGAAATCCTGATCATAGCCCCGCTACATTGTACACTGAGGGACTTTAAGCTGTGAAATGGAAAGGTGAAATTTTCGCTGATAATGGTTTCAGCAGTTTTTGATAAGCATGCAGTTTTAAAGCAAAATACAATAAACATATTTTATGGGAACGAAAGGCTCATTATTTTTTATTTCCCTTCAACCAATCCATAATACATATATTGATATCCACAGTACCTAAAACATAAGCCTTCCCAAGAGGCAGACAGGTTGGCGATATCAGTTGGGGTTATAACTGTACCGGGATAACGTTGATAAACATATAGGGACACGAAAAAAGTATCGATACTTTTAGGTATCGAGTACTTGTCTTTCGATATCAAAACATAGTAATGTCTACTTGTTTTGAAGACTATCACGACAAAGTAAGAAACGGCGATATAGACTTAGCCCTTCGCTATACAGAATGTTGAAGTTAGCATTTTATTCAACGAATTAAATTATAAGCAAGACATTTTAGCGTGGTCATACACAATTACAGAGTACTTTTGACGATAAAAGTTAATAAACGTTGAGTTCGTCCTTTACTTTATTTTTATACAAAGAATCGTTAACACCCTGTATGTCAGAATACATTTAGATATGACGAGACGATACGGAGATATTGTAGCTGTTTTGAAGTGAACATTTCTATAGGCAAGTTTTTTTTTGGGGGGTGGGTTACGGTCGGCGCTCTTCTCGCCCAGCTCCGTCCGGGGCGGCAGGGGGCGTAAGCACGCACACCCGTAACCCACCCAAATATAGCACTTCGCCTTCGTCGTTGGACAATAGGTAGGTTTTCGTCATCGACCTGTTCACGCTACTAACAAACATACATTTGTAGCTGTATCAATGTCACTATATCTGTATAGTATTGTTATTATGGATGTGAGACAATGTATCTAGTTATAATACATACTCTACATTCACTATATTCCAGAGTACACCAGGATGTTCTAGAATATTGTAGAACACTCCTGAATACTCTCAAATATTCTGGACTTATCTTGCTCTTATCCTGATTACTTGGGATCAACGCAAATAAAATGCTATACCCACCCGTTTGACCAGCATGGTATAGTAGATCAATTTTCTTTTCATTATGGAGGAGGCTTGAGTTCAGCAGTAGAACGTATATGAGCTGTGATGATAATGATGATGATTAGTTTTACTAGCTGCCTACCTGCCATCGACCCTCCTCGGGAATGTAACTTATGACCACACAGCATCAGATGGAGTTGACCCAGGTTAAAATAAAGCTCCTAGTCTTTTAAGACACCCACAAGCAATATAAGTGTTGGTAATATACGTTATAGTCATCACACAGCATTTAAAATGGTTTCTATTAAGAATCTTCAGAGAGCGGAACTTCCATAACCTTATATCTTCAAAAACATCCTCTTCATGTAAAAATGGGCTATTTCTTCATGGAGATGATCTAGAACACTCATATAACTCTCTTGATCGTACTGAGGCACGTTTCTAAGCTTTAGCGGCACGCATATATGTATTTTCGAAACTAAATATATAAGTAGTTCTTGTTTACCCAGTCTTGTACATAAAGTTGTTACGTTGTTTACGGACGAAGCTTATCGGTGACAGGCGATCTACGTAGAATTAGTCACTTGAGCCCAGCAGCACGCGGTAGGTGTTATGAATAAATAATTAGCGGATACCGGCAAGGTCACGTCGTAAAGCGCCCTATGTACAAACATTGTTTCCTATTTAGGTCAACATTAATTATTACCAACAGTTTAATGAGGCATATACTTATAGGAATATTCCGTGTGGTAGAGGGTTAGCTTAAATGTGGCACCTCTTCATAGAAGAATTGTAAAAATTGAGTGAAGGATTGCCAAAGGAATGGCCCGTAGCAGTCCTTTTTTTATTTGTGGACAGGCTAGGCTCGACACCTCGCCCAATCCATTTGTTGTAAAATAGGTTTATTTTCAAAATTGGAAGTCGATACACTGTTCGATGGATGGATATAGGAAATGGTAAGCTACAATGTCACCCACTGAAGTAGATATATACGGTTCTAAACTTCTAACGATATGGAAGGTCACAGGATGCATAGCGTCTTATGGAGGATATATGGATTGAACTGCTGTTATTGCAGAAGATATTTATAATCGTGCCACTTCAAACATCAGCGAATCGAGGTAAGGTCATTTTATAGTGCGAATAAGAAAATAAACTGATCATCATACTTGCTCGTATGACCACATATGATGATTTCTGATGATTACGCAAGTTTTAAACATTTTATATTAACCCATCTGGTACCATTTGGGTCAACGATTACATTCCCAAGGAGGGTTGACGTCAGGCAGGCGGCCGGTCATAAAAGTCATTGCCGAAACTTTTTGCAATATGTCAAAACAGATGACATATTGCGTCGACCCCAAGTAATTGGGATAAGAGCAAGATGATGATGATGATGATATTAATGGTTATGGGTGGACTGGGAACGCTGAAAAGTGTTCGAAACGTCGGGCAATACGAAATAAAATAAAAACGCGATAAAATCTGTAAAAATAGTCTTATTTATAATACGATCACGTAATCTTCGGTAAAACACTGACCGTACTTAATCCTATATGTATTTGGCCTTTGAACAACACACATTTGTACATGTATTTGAGCTTTGACAAATACACATTTGTAACTTTTTTGTTGTAAATGTCCTGGTAATTAAAATAAAAATTGATCTTTCATATCCCTTAATTAAAAAACAAATACTAAATTATGTGTCACCTGATTATATCAAACAGCAATCTACACACTGCTTAAGTTATATTTCTCCTAGGAAATGTTATACAGCACGATCTTATAACAATTGTTCTTAGGAATGTCATGGCAACCTTTATTAAGTCTTCAGACTAACTGATGTGTTTTTTTGTGGCAGGCTATAGTCATCATATACCTAACTTTTATCTATCTGGGATGTTGGAAAGTGTAGTCCCATAACCCACCATATTCCCTCTCCAACGCCATTGTAATAGTCACTAGTACCTATCTTTGACCTCATTGGGCAGCGTGGAATGAAAGGCTATTCTGCTATGCATAATCTATACTATTATAAATGCTGGCAGGCGACCCGCCTTCGCCACCAGTGGCAAAGGCGGGTCGCCTGCCAGCAGTGTCGCCGCAGTCCATGATACAGTACGGTAGCCCCTAATGGCCCTCACCGCCATAGCCCTCTGCGGTCGTCGCAAAAGGGCTCTGTTGCGCACGGTGAGGGACTCCGATCAGATAGGAGCACCATACAGTGCCATGGAACGCAGGATGCCGACGTAGAGACGTCGACATGTCGACCCGGGACTGCCAGTGTTTGGCAGAAGTCTTCCCAGCACCGCGGCCGACTTGACGAGCCTAGGGACGAGCTGGGCAAAGTGTGGCCTGAAATTCCAGTTTGAATCTAGGTGCAGATCCAAATATTTTAAATGGGCCTGCACCGGCACGGCAACCCCAGACACACTGATGTGTGCTCCTCGGGGGGGGACCTCGACTTGGGCCATGAAAAAGGAGGCCTTCGGTTTTGTCCAGCGAGACCATCAGACCCAACATCCCAATCCGGTCTACGACGAGCGCTACTCCTTCCTCTGCCAATCGGACAGCCCCCCGGAAGTCCGCCCTCTTCACTGTGACGAGGGTGTCATCCACGTAGCAGATGATCCCCATCCCAGGAAGGAGCTGACCCCGTAGGAGCCAGTCGAACCCGACGTTCCACAGCATCGGACCGAGAAGCGAGTCCTGTGGGACGCCGCACTCCACCCGATGGCGATGTTTACGCCCGTCGCCCCCCTCCCAGAGCACGTGCCTTTCCTCGAGGTACGCTTCCAACAGCCTCCCAAGATACGGAGGCACTCTATGGTACCGGAGCGCCTCTTTTAACGTCTCCAGGAGAGAGTTGTCAGTTTATTAAACCATGTGCCTAAGACGACATGTCTAAGGAAGATGATGACTAGAAGTGAGGTGAACAGATAAAATCTAGAAAGTTTCAAAACAAAAATGTATAACAGTCCATTTGGCCAGTTTAATATACTGTGACAATTTCTATTCTATTACAGAGAGGAATCCTAGCTATCAATGAGACAAATATAGGTAATGATTACAGTCAGAAGTTCAACGACACGACTAAGACGCGACTAAAAATCGTGAAGTATAAATATATTTATTCATATATTGTTCATGACATTTTAACCATTTTTGGGAAAAGTACGACATTTTACGCTCCGTCAAAATGTTCGCCTTGAACTTAAAACATTGTAAGTACATGATATTATTAAAGTCTTCCGTATTTTTATTGTTTTTATCAGCTTATAATGACGTCGAAGGGAAATGACGAACACATCAAACTAAGCGGACATCATAAACGGAACAAAATCTTCGAAGCATTTTTTTTAATGCAAACGGAGGCAAACGTGCAAACAGTACACCTGATAGTAAATTTTGCCGCCGCTAATGGACCTTTCGTAAACCGCTGCCTACCGTGAAAATGAAGAAAATGAAGGGAGTGTGAATGCGTGCAATGAGGTTCCTTGATACTAAAGGCATCACTAAAACACACCACAAGAAAACACCCTCAAAAAGATGGGCTGCCGGCTCTCTCGCTCACAGAACGAAGCACAGTTACAAATTGTTACCACTCAGACGTTGATTTTCTGCTCAGTGTAGTACTACCCCGGACGGATCGGCCCGCGGGTGTAGACAGATAACTGTCAACAGTGCGGTTTTACCACTACAAAGTATTCGAAGACCTTCAAATTTTAAAGCGTGGTAGGACCATACTGTCGACAGTTATCTGTCTACAGCCGCGGTCCGGTCCGTCCGGGGTAGTACCACACTCTCGCAGAAAATCGACGTCTGAGTAGTAGCAATTTGTTACTGCGCTTCGTTCGGTGAGCGAGAGAGCCGGATTTCTGAGGGTGTTTGTGTGTGGAGGGTTTTGGTGGTGCCCTTGATATCACCGAGCCTCAATGCACGCATTCACACTCCCTTCACTTTCTTCGCGGTAGAAAAAAAAAAAAAAATATAAATTTCTTCGCGGTAGGCAGCGACCATGTAAAGGTCCATGAGCGGCAGCAACACTTACCATCAGGTGTACTGTTTGCTCGTTTGCCACCGTTAGCAATAAAAAAATAAAAAAAAAAAAGCATTTGAAATCATTACTATCGTCATCATTTCAGCTCATATGCTCACTGCTACGCTCGAGGCTCCTCCATAACAGAAGGAAAATTAACCTACTATATCATGCTTTCTCTTTTTCTTAAGGCCGCTCCACATCAAGGTAATAATCCTTGTATTGCGGGGGACTTTCAACATCTTCATCATTTCGGCTCATATATGTTCCACTGCTGGGCTCGAGCCTCCTCCATAATAGGAGGGCAATTGACCTTACTATACCATGCTATAGGTTGCTATAAGGTTCTGTGCCGAGTTTTCCATCTCTTGCATAGATGTCATATGCATATTTAATTTCTTAGCCGTCTTTTACGACACCCACAGCCAAGAGAGGGGGTGGTGAATTGTATTTTTACTCCGTCACCACACAGAAAGGACTTTACAAATATATAATTAACGAACACAAATTACATACAGATTCAGAACAACGATTTTTGGATCGCACAAAGTGTTACCCTGTGTGGGATTCGAACCTGTGACACCGGCACGGTAGTCATGTACATGTTGATCAGATAAATTGGTGTAGAGCCATAATTCGAATTTTCCTTCTCTTGCATGTTATCTGTGTATTATATTTCTTAGTCGTTTTTTATGACACCGACAGGCAGAGGGGGTGGTGAGTTGTATTCTTTCTCTATATCCACGTGGAAAAATGGATTCCTATTTACTATTAATAGGTTTATCCGTGTGGTGAAGGCAGGCAAGATAAAGAGTGGTGAATCACTCTTTATCTTGCCCGCGGATGTCGTAACGAGATCCAATACGCATCCTCATCATCATCGTGTTCTTATCTCAATTACTTAGGGTCGACGCAATATGTACCTACTCCTATCCTATCCTATCTTTAAATATAAATTTCTTGTGTACGTGTGTATGTCACTGAACTTCTCCTAAACGGCTGGACCGATGTTGACGAAATGTTTTTGTGTTTAAGGGGATTCGAGGATGGTTTAGATTCACAATATGTCTCTCTTTCACACACGCAATAAGATTTTTTTATGAGGTCTAATAAAATAGAACATAAAAATATACCTAATAATTTTTCATAAATTTCGTTGTCTGTCACAAAAACATTTTTTTTTTCTAAAAGTTACGATAACATCTAGAAGGTATTATACCATTTTGGAATAATGAATAATTTGGCCATCTTTTGAAATTACTTGCCACTATGGTTACGGTACATTTTTTTACAGGGTGGTGTGTTAAACTCAAATGATTAATGTTTTCTTCGAAAAAATTAAGGAATAGCCATATCAAATGTATATTTTTTTTATGTCATTATAACATGTCTAGTTTTAATTGTACTTGTGGTCGATAGTGCAGTTATCTGCGCTTCTAACAAGAAATATCCGATGCCAAAACTAGCCTATTTATCGTTATAGTACTTGAAAATATCGTACAATGTCTGATTTTTCACCGTTTTTAGTAATATGCTCATATAAAAAAAAGGTGTCATGGATTTCTTTTTTATTTTTTTCATAGATATCATAAAGTCATCTACCACCCACTTACCGTTGCACGTTTAATTTAGGGACACCTGTATATATATTGTAAAAGAGTTACAAGCCGGCCGCCTGAATGACGTCGACGGGAATGTTATTGTTGACGAGACGATCAGATGGTTTTGGTCCTGATCGATGTAAAAGTTTTATACGATACCCACACAGCAATGACAAATATTATTTGTACATTATATAGTCGTCTTTAACGACAGGTTCGGGCAAGAAATGTGCTGAATTTTATTCATACTCCATTACCACACGGTAAGTAATACAAACAAAAAGCGCATTGCTAAACGTTGATAAATTTGTATATGAGATAGCTACTAATTTCATGTTGAAATAATCTAAATTGAGTTGTTGTAATACAAAATTAGTTAAGATATTAAATATACTAGTAAAACTAACCTACTTCACGCAACATTAAGAATATGAGCTATTTATTTACCGTGTGGTGACGGAGTAAGAATACAATTCACCACCCGTGGATGTCGTAAAAGACGATTAAGGGATATAATATACATGTAACATTTACATAAGAGAAGGTCAACTCGAAACAAATTCCTGCAGCAATCTGCTTTTTTTTAGGGGTGGGCCATGCTGCGCGTCATGCCGCCCTAACCGAGGCCGCGGGTGACGTGGCCGGGGAGTTAGTCCGTCACCCGCCGAGAGGCCGACAGCGTGAGGAAAGACCGACGTCCTCCCCGAGGGGGGGACGTCGGTCGACGAGAGGGTACCCCAAGTAGGGGGTATTCCGTCGGGCCGACCACCGATGACAAGCAACCCTGCTCCGGTGGTCGGCCCAACGACGAAGGTGACGTGGTGTTCGGGTGGGTTGCTGGTGTGCGTGCTTACGCCTCTCTGTCGCCCCGGACGGAGTGGTGCGAGGAGCGCGCCGACCGCAAGCCATACCCAAAAAAAAAGGGTGGGCCATGGTCAGCGCACCCGTGACCTACCCGTGGCACGTCGCCTTCGTCGTTGGGCCGACCACAGGTGCAAAGTCACTTGTCTTCAGTGGTTGGCCCGATGGAATACTCTGGTCGAGGGGTACTCTATCCTCTCGATGTTCCCCGTCGGGGACGTTGGTCGTCATCGCGCGGTCAGCCTCTCTGCGGGTGACGGATTAAATCCCCGGTCCAGTCACCCGGGGCCTCGGCTAGGGCGGCATTAGGCGCAGATACTCGCGCCTGCACCGTCATGGAGGCGTTCCTCCCGCACGCGCTCCGCCGCCTTCTTCTGCAAGACGATTGCCTCGCAGAAGACGGCGACCGCGTCCCATATCGATCTGCCTGACTAACATGGTATAGCAGGTCAATTTCCTTCTTATTATGTAGGAGGCTCGAGCCCAGCCGTGGGACATGTATGAGCTGAAATAATATAGATGTAGAGTTTGTGAAGTTAGGGCCTGTAGGGTAAGTGTGTGTAGAGTTAGAAGCTTGGCTCTACATGACATGTAGACCTTTTGACAGCGCGAACCATATAGTTCCTTCTTGGTGACATTTTGATTTAAAACGTTTTTGATTAGTGGAAATTATATTACATCTTTTAAAGTTACCAGGGTGGTAACGGAGTCAGCACGCTGAAGTGGCAATGGGCAGGCCACATCGCTCGACGAATCGACAACCGCTGGAGAAGAAAGGTTCTCGAGTGGCGACCACGTATCGGACGACGCAGTGTAGATCGCCCTCTCACCAGGTGGACCGATGACCTGGTGAAAGTTGCTTTGCATCATTGGATGCAGGCGGTTCAAGACCGCACTCTGTGGCGAAATATGAGGGAGGCCAATGTCCAGCAGTGGACGGCGATGGACTGAAATGATGAATGATGAACGAAGTCAGAATACAATTCAACACCCCATCTCTTACCCGTGGATGTTTAAAGACGACTAAGGAATAACTGCCATGCAAACAAAGGCAAACTCGAAATAAAACGCTAAATCAAAACGTCATACCATCGTGATATAGAAAATCAATCACCTTCCTATTGTGGAGGAGGCTCGAGCCTGGTATTGCGACATTTATGAGCTGAAATGATGATGATGATGATTATATCGTATTTCGGCAGCCGTCACCGGAGCTAATACATATCTACTAAACATGTTGTATTTACATAAAAAGAAATTAGTAAAAACATATATTTAAAAGAAGCCAATAAGTCGCTGAAAGCTGCTGAATCTTCTCAGTAGAGTTAGTTCCGATCCGGTGATAGTTTATTGTATTAAGTTTAAATTGTTAAAATTGACAATACGTAAATTACCAGAGGGCTTATACATAGTATACTAGCAACCCAGCCTCGCTTCACTTCGGTTTCAATCGCCTTACCCGCGTAGTTCCCGTTCCCGTGGGAATACCGGGACAAAATATAGTCTATGTTACTCCCTGATATCATGGCTTTCCATTGGTGGAAGAATTTTTGAAATGGGTTCGATGATTTAAGCGTGAAAGCGTAACAAACGAATAAATAAACAAACTTACTTTCGCATTTACCTATAATATTCAAAAAAATAAAAACATATTAAAGGAATAATGCGCAACAAACATTTTTTTTTTAATTTAGTGCGATCGCCACAGTGGCTATCAAGCAAAGCAATTATGGTTATATACCCATTTGGGGAGGCCTATGTCCAGAGCAGAGATGATTGATATTCTTAAGCCTTCGCCACTAACACTTCAGCTATTTTGAAAGACAAAAATATTTATTTTTCTGTAGTGCCATTCCTTTCCTTGTGGTTACAGAGTAAGACTATAATCCTTATCATATTGCCTGTAGATGTCATAACAGACGACTAAAAAGTTAATCCTTACTAATATTATAAATGCGAAAGTAAGTTTGTTTGTTACGCTTTCACGCTTAAACCACTGAACCGATTTCAAAAATTCTTTCACTAACGTAAAGCTATAATATCCGGGAGTAATATAGGCTATATTTTATACCGGTATTCCTATGGGAGCAGGAACTATGCGGGTAAAGCGACTGAAACCGAAGCGAAGCGAGAGTGGGTTGCTAGTACAAAATAATTCGTAGCTTCAACAAATGATATTTTTTTTATGAAAAGCAGAAAGCTTTTCGCTTTGCTCGTGTTAATTCATTGGGTAAGATAGAGGGTGGTGAATTGTATTCTTACTCCGTCACCACACGGAGCGTTTCGTAGGTCAATTTCTCCTACATTGCGAAGTAGGCTCTAGCCTAGCTGTGAGACGTTGATCACTGACGACAAGTCAACCTGCTCCGGTGGTCGGCCCAACAACGAGGTGACGTGGGTACGGTTGGGTTATGGGCCCGCGCGCCGTCCTTTCATCGCCCCGGACGGAATGGACCGCGCGTACGCTTACCATAGCCCAACCGTAAAAAAAAAGCCGTGAGACGTAAATAAACTAAAATCCATACAAACCAACAGTCTTTTATATGCTTATAGTATGTTTAGTTTTTAGTTATTCTTATTTAAAATGTTGATTTATTATTTTATCTGGTGATCATCTTTCGTGCTCTATAAAATGATTGTAATTTGCGTTTTAAAGTAACGCCCTTGGCGATTGTGTTATAAGTGTACGGTATCAAATAATTAATCTGTGTCTTGTGTACTAAGCGATGGTGAGTATTACCTAATTTATAATTTAATGTTACGATTATTAAGGAGTTACCTTGGTTTGATCACCTTTCATAATATTAATTCGTTATAACTTGTTACTCTTTTGGATTTTGGGGGAACGTGAAAGCGTAATGTGGTGGTTTTTTATATTTATATAATATCGTAGTGATTTATGTGTAAAAGCAAAAATTACAGAAGTAAAACTAATATTAATTGATTTATGGAAGGAAAACTTATCCTAGCGACGGAATAAGAACAAAATGTTCGCAATTCTTTACCTGCCGGTGGGAGTAGTAAGAGCCGTCTAAGGGTCTCAATACAAGAGTGGGCAGTAGCTTACTTCTTGGAAACGTATGCGCCAACCGAACTGGCGATTACGAGATTATTACCTCATTTTTGAAGTAGACTTACATCTTGTATTGAACAACGAAAGGCTAAAGTATGATAAAAGTTTTGGACAAAGAAAATTTTGTCTTTTCTTTAACAACTTTATTTACATCTGGCATACTGTAAAATAAATTATTTGTATTAATTACATTTATAAAACTAAACAATTTCCATTTTCAATTCTGTTTTGAATGTGGCTTGTGCCTAATAATAGGCTGAAAGGAAATGCTAGATACTTAAAACTAAATTTAATTTGCGCGGCAAAATCTAAACTTTATCGCAAACAGATGATGCAAACATTGCCTGTACCCTGACAAAAGGACTACGGCTGTAATAATCCGACCATGTATAAAATACCAGGCGTTAGAAAGATTCCAAATATATTAATAACAATTAAAATTGGCTGTATTATAGTATTATCATTTGCAGTGAAAGTTGACGGACGAAGGACGCGGGAAGCGTACGGCGCCAGTGTGCTACCATCGCTCGAATAGTACGCATGTACGCTTCAGACGCGTTCGAATAAAAATACGCGTGTGTTGTGTACAATACGATATTGAATGGAATACGAACAAAAGTTAACTGATTTAAGTATGTCAGTTTTTTATTTGTTGTTTAAATATTACATAATTGTTGTTGCGGAAGTTGTTGAGAAGTGTTGTGTTTCGAATTTAAACGGTTGGCCGTTGCGAATTTGTTGTTGGAGATAACACAAGGCGTGCATATATTATGTCTTTGGGCAAGTTAAATAATGGTTACCTTGTCGGCCTACTTATGGTTTAAATAGTCATACAACTAAACTTAAATGTGTCTTATAAGGATGCATGTATTGTAATTCTGTCCCTTTTTATTTCTTTCTACATAAGCAGATATCGCGTATTCGTCGTGAAATTTAAAACGTGAATGAATCCAATATCTTTGATATTATCAATTGATACTTTTTTCTTATGTTATATTATTATATAGAGATTTAATTATATCTGTAATATATTATGGAGCAGAACACTATGTATTTAATTCTTTACATTACAAAGAGAATAAACAAATTCCGAGAAACCTATAACGAACCGCCAGCTAAGCTTAGCGAATAAGGCATTGTCATTTGGGAGGCATATGTCCAATGGTGGTATATCCATAGATTAATTTATGACAGTATTTTTTTTTATTTTGTCTAGAGATGTTAGTTTCGGACCGTTGTTGTTCCTACGCATCCTTACGCGGACTAGTGGTAACTGGTAAGCTCAGAGGGGTCTCAAGCTCTCTTAGAAGCTTTAACGCTTACCTTAGGTAGGTATTTACTCAATGTAGTTTAGATAGTAATATACATCATAATGTTATTGATATATGCTATATAGTGTTTATTATCAAGAATTTATTTTTTGAAGTTATAGAAAAATAATGGGAGTACATTTTTACGATGCGCGCATACACCGTCAAGAAAAACCGACACCCTGATGTTAGCTAGTCAACATTTTTTTACTATACGCGCATACTCTGTCAAATGTCAACTAGAAACTAGATAATACGTTATAATAAAATTTAAATGTATATTAAGTACACACATAAGTACACATACACACTTTTTTCTTCTATCAAATTATTTATCTAGTACAGTAAGAATAACTCATAGAAGCAGAAAATTTGAGGCATTTAAATTGGAGCCAGAAATGGCTCCCTACGCCGGATCGTGACGGGTCCGCGGTTGATCGGGCGGGGGAATTGTCCGTCACCCGCAGAGAGGCTGACCGCGCGACGGCAACCGACGTCCCAGGACGTCGAGAGGTGAGGGTACCCGAGAGGGTATTCCGTCGGGCCGACCACTGACGACAAGTCACCCTGCTCTGGTGGTCGGCCCAACAACGAGGTGACGTGGGTACGGGTGGGTTATGGGTCCGCGCACCGTCCTTTCATCACCTCGGACGGAACGGACCGCGCGTGCGCTTACCATAGCCCACCCATAAAAAAAAAATAAAAAAAGTGTACATGTGTAATCGCTTGCACGCATATAGTATTTGTACCCTACCTTTATCTGTGTGGTGACGGCGTAAGAATACAATTCAACGCCCCCCCTCTTACCCATGGGTGTTGTAAAAGACGACTAAGGGATATAGTACGTATATGTACCACTGACGTCAAATCACCTCCTCCGGTGGTCGGCTCAACGACGAAGGCGACGTGTCGGGTGGGTTACGGGCGTGCGTGCTTACGTCCCTCTAACGCCCCGGACGGAGCAGACGAGGAGTGCGCTGACCGTAGCTTACCTAAAAAAAATATTACGCATATGCCATCTATGAAAGAGATGGGAAACTCGAAATAAAAACCCTATATCAACCTGTCTGACCAGCATGGTGTAGTAAGGTCAGTTTCCCTCCTATTATGGCGAGGCTGGAGCCCAGCAGTGAGACTTGTATGAGCTGAAATGATGATGATGACTATCGTGCCTTTTATTATATAGGTATGTAGTTACAATGATTATAAGAACATTAATTATTGTTACTGATTTTTTTTTAGATGAGATAAAAAAATGGTCATGACTACTTTTTCTGCGTTACACGTTATTTTAATTAAGTAATTAGTCGATCTATATAACAATATGACTTTAATATATCTACGCAGCGAATAAGTAAGACCTTTGCCATTTAAAAATTAAAAAAATCCCAATTAATAACATTGTTTTTTAATTACTGCTGCTAACTTTAGAAATCTTAATTGGTTGACGTTTGTTAAGGTAAAAATGCGTAACAGTCAAGTAAACGAATATAATAGGATATTTCGAGTTTTCCTTCTCTTGCATAGATATTTTTTTTATTGCAAGCGGTGGCAAACGAGCGAACAGCGATGGTAAGTGTTGCTGCCGCTCATGGACCTTTACAAGGCCGCTGCCTACCGCGAAAAAAGTGAAGGGAGTGTGAATGCGTGCATTGAGGCTCAGTGATACCAAAGGCACTACCAAAACACTCCACACGCGAACACCCTCAGAAAGTTGGACTTCCAGCTCTCTCGCTCACCGGACGAAGCGCAGTAACAAATTACTACTACTCAGACGTCGATTTTCTGCGAGAGTGTGGTACTACCCCGGACGGACCGGCCCGCGGCTGTAGATAGATGTTATACGCATATTATATTCTTTAGTAGTCTTTTACGATATCCACGGGCAAGATAGGGAGTGGTGAATTGTATTCTTACTCCGTCACCACATGATTGATCGAAACCGATATAAAGCTAAACTTTCGAATAGGGTCAGTGTGTATGTGACACTGGGTTTTTTTCAACCAGTCAAGCTGATAAACCCTTTTTTTATTGGGCAATGGTCTGCAGGCACGTTGTCCATTTCGTCCTGGGTGACAAGAAAGGGCGGGGCGCAGCTCCATAACCCACTGTATTCCCTACCCTTCGCCATTTGGATGGTAACTGTTACCGAATCCTTGATGTTCGTGGCCAGCCCGGCGGGTTATCCTTTCGGGAACCGTCCTTCCCCGATGCCCCGCGCGGGGCCAGCTGGTAGCCTAAACATAAGCCTCTCCAAAGGGAAGTAAAACGATAAACACCAGCTTAGCTTAAAAGTACATCCTTTTACGATTTCCTAAAAATCCAATGTCTGTGATCGAAACTGTCGTTTCATTATCATCATCATCGCAGCCCACATGCCTCCCACTGTTGGGCTCGGGTCTCCTCTACAATGGGAGGGCATTTGACCTATTATACTATGCTGGTCAGACATGTTGGTATAGAGTTTCATTTCGAGTTTTCTTTCTCTTGCACAGATGTTATGTGTATATTATATCCCTTAGTCGTCTTTTACGACATCCACGGGTAAGATAGGGAGTGGTGAATTGTATTCTTACTCCGTCACCACACGTTTCGTTTAACCCAAAATAATTTCATATCCACATCCCAAACTTAATACCTATACGCGACCTAGGCACCTAGTTGATTTCCTCAAAATATTTTACAGATTGATAGGCACTATGGCTTTAGTCGAATTAATCTAGATCTAAAATGCACATAGCATTGCCGTCCGGATAAAGCCGAACGTAGGCTTTTTAAATGCGTGTCCGGGCAAAATAAACGGTGCACTACTTTTTCAGCTTTTGTTAGGCTTTTTACATCTTTTGTTGGCTTTTATTGATCTTTATATTTTTTTTTATCTTAAAAAGACCCTGCACTAAGGAAATAATCCTTGACGGAAGCGACTTTGTTTTATACTGTAGTGACGTTATAATAAGTATTATTATACGTAAAATATATATAGGCATAATGATTGATGTGTCTTAGAGCTCTGTAGACACAGAGCTCAACTGTATACAGTACCATATTGCACCAACCGCGTGTAGAGACTTGCCAAGGTCAAGAAATAAGGCCAAACATATGTCATTTTAAAGGTCTTAATCTCATTCCGATACAAACAACTAAACATTTTTAATCTGCTTCAAAAAAAAGTAGAGATTCTCGTTACGTCTACATTTTTATAACTCAGAATTTTTCTTTCTATGCTGTGTGGTTAAGGTTGCCAACTTTTTTGACAAAAAAAGTATAAAATGATTTGCATAAAAAAAGTTTTTGGAAAAAAAAGTATTTTTCAAATATGTTTTTACTAGCAACCCGCCCTCGCTTCGCTTCGGTTTCAGTCGTCTTTCCTGTGTAGTTCCCGTTCCCGTGGGAATAACGGGATAAAATATAGCCTAGGTTACTCCCTGATATTATAACTTTCCATTGGTGAAAGAATTTTTGAAATCGGTCCAGCCGTTTTGAAAATTACCCGGAACAAACAGACAGACAAAAAAATATATAAAGTGTATTTTAGCCATATGTATAGTGCAAAAAACCGTGTGAGCATAAAAAAAGCCCATTATTTTGACATTACAAACAGACAATCTAATTTTATTTATTTGTATAGATTACCTTACAAACGTATTTTTGTGTGCTTTTCGCACATGTAAAGTCATTCACATCACATCTGACATCTAATATTTCGTTTATTACAAATCGTTTCCTACGTCCGTTTTCACTTACCGTTAAATAGTTAAGTACCCATAATGACTGTTTTACGTAAAGGTTGGAAGCGAAAGTGTTTTTACATACTTTATTGGGACGCAAAAATATAAAGTATAATTACTAAAAATAAAGTTAGATACTTTATTATAAAGTATGGTTGGCAACCCTACATGTGGTAGCTCTCCGTGTGGTGCCGGAGTAAGAATACAATTCACCACCCCCTCCCCTGCCTGTGGGTGTCGTAAACGACGACTAAGGGATATATATAATATGCGTGTAACATCTGCGAAAAAGAAAGTAAACTCGAAATAAAACCCTATATCATCACGTCTGACAAGCGTGGTATAAAAGACGACTAAGGGAATATTCAGATAATATCGATGCAAGAGAAGGAAAACTCGAAATTAAAACCTATGTCAATGCGTCCCCGACATCTCGGGACAGGGCCGTCGAGAGGTGAGGATGCCCGAAAGGGTATTCCGTCGGGCCGACCACTGAGGACAAGTCACCCTGCTCCTGTAGTCGGCCCAACGACGAAGGCGACGTGGGTACGGGTGGGTTATGGGCCCGCGCGCCGTCCTTTTCGTCGCCCCGGGCGGAATGGACTGCGCGTGCGCTTACCATAGCCCACCCATAAAAAAAAAAATGCCAATACATTTGATCACCGTGGTTTAGTAGGTCAATTTCCTCACATTGTGAACGAGGCTCAAGCCCAGCAGTGGGACGTATATAAGCTATGATGATTATGTGGTAGCTAGAATACTACCAACCCTGCTCATGGATGTAGTAAAAGACGACTAAGGGCTTTACATTATCCGGTCGATGGCCCTGTACGGCGCACCGTTGTGGGCGGGATCCATGACCGCCCGACTTAGGGCCCTTCTGTGGCGTCCACAGAAGGTCATGGCGGTCAGGACCATCCGCGGGTACCGCACGGTGGCGACGGAGGCGGCGTGCCTATTGGCCGGGACTCCCCCGTGGGACCTGGAGGCGGAAATGCTCGCCGACTTGTATCGGCGGGTGTCGGGGGTGCGCGGGGGGGTGGTGTTGTTTCCTTGAAGGAGCTCACCTCCTGGCGCGTCGACGCCCGCCGGGACGTCATCGCCCGTTGGGCAGACCGGCTGGAGAGGCCTCGATACGGTGTTTGGACCGTGGAGGCCTTCCGGCCGGTGCTGATGCAGTGGTTGGAAAGGCGGCACGGGGTGCTCTCCTTCCGACTCGTACAGGTCTTGACGGGGCATGGATGCTTCGGCAAGTACCTGTACAGGGTCGCTAGGAGGGAGAGAACTCCGTCCTGCCACCACTGCGATTGCGACGAGGACACGGCGCAGCATACGTTCGAGGTCTGTGCCGCTTAGGCAGAGCCGCGTCGTGAACTCGTCGCAATCATCGGTGCAGACCTGACGCTACCGACCATCGCTAGATGATCGGCAGCATCAGGAATTGGGATGCGGTCGCAGCCTTCTGCGAGACAGTTATCTCGCAGAAGGAGGCGGCGGGTCGCGAGCGCGAGGAGCACAGCCTCGATGATGCGACCCGCCGCCGGCGACTGGGGCGGCGCAGGCGGGAGCACCTGCGTGCAATGCCGCCCTAGCCGAGGCCGCGGGTGATGTGACCGGGGATTAGTCCGTCACCCGCCGAGAGGCCGACCGCGTGAGGAAAGACCGACGTCCTCCCCGAGGGGGGGACATCAGTCGATGGGAGGCTACCCCAGGTAGGGGGTATTCCGTCGGGCTGACCACTGATGACAAGTAACCCTGCTCCGGTGGTCGGCCCAACGACGAAGGTGACGTGGTGTTCGGGTGGGTTGCGGGAGTTGCGTGCTTAAGCCCCTCTGTCGACCCGGACGGAGTGGTGCGGAGGCGCGACGACCGCAGCCCACCACAAAAAAAAAGGGCTTTACATTAACCTAGGCCAAGTCTATCCGATGTCGTCAGATCAATAAATTACATTCCCAAAGAGTTGACGGTCATGAAACTATTGCCAATAACTTGCAATATGTACAATAGGAGCCCAGCAGTGCCCCTGCCAAGTCGAGCAAAACGGCGACATTACCGTACCATATTTTCTCGAAACGATTTAGGCCATTTTCAACCTACCCTATAATTTCGTTGTGAATAAAACTAGAATCATAAATTTTCAGTGACCATGTAGACAACCTTGTGGTGACGGAGTAAGAATGCAATTCACCACTCCCTATCTTACCCGTGGATGTAGTAAAAGACAACTAAGGGTTATAGTACGCATATATAAGGGATAATACATATCAATGCAAGAGAAGGTAAACTTGAAACAAAACCCTATACCAAGCAGTCTGACCAACATGGTATAGTAAGTAACTTAGACGGAAGGTCCCTTAAGTAGGAATTGAATAAATTAACTGACTTGGTGTTACATGGATCTCACAACTTTTTATGGTAGAAGAAATGAGTTGCGAGATTTGTTTTTATTGCAATTTATGTTTTTAATAACATTCCGTTGACTACAAGTAATGACGACTTCAGAACTTTTTTCTGAGTGAACTGATTTTGATGATTCATTTTGCTCACACATGCTGGTGCTTTCAATGTGGTCTCCTTAAAACTCGTTCAATATCTGATAAGTAGTTTTTGAGTTATCATCAATAATACGCATGTAATTCACTATATTGGTTGAAATTATTTTTGATGTGAAACATCTAAAGGCGAAGGTGAACCTGATCGTTGGCGTGTCGTTTTTTTTTTTTTTTGTGTGTACAGCTGTTGGCCGCAGATGGCCTTGACAGCTTGACGCGGACTATGGGTGGGCGCTGAGGGCTCTCAACCCGGAGAAAAGTATGCTAAGCGACATTCGCACCTCGCCTGCGAGGGCGGAACCGCGGATATTTATTTGTTAAGGCCTCGCGGGCCGTGTAGGCTCTTTGTTGAGCGAGTGTGATATTGTCGTCCTCTTCGTCGAGGACGTCGGATGGTGTTGGCGTGACGTTAACGCCACGCTATGATATGTACATTTGTGTAACGAAACCTTAACCTGTCTTAGAATTTTGTACAACGCCATCTAGTGAGCTCAAAATAAAGTATTAGCTGAAACATATGTGTTTCAGCCTATAATGTATACTAATGAAAATAAATGTTTATTGAATAAAAATCATCATTTTCTGGAAAAAAATCGTAATATTTTATTAATAATTTATGCCATATTAGTTTTTTTTTATTGCCGATGGTGGCAAACGAGCAGGCAGCACACCTAGTTCCTGTCGTAATCTGTTCTTATATGCATATACACTTGAACAAAATAATTTCGATGTTTCACATCTGCCAGCCGTCCTGAGCGACGACTATTTTTTTTTAAATTTAAAATGAAATAATAAAAACGGGTGTAAGTATTTTTGGCAACTCGCTTCATTGAAATTCCTTTTTAATTATTTTTTTGTCACTAAGGAACAACATTGAATATAAATGCAACTCGAAATATTTAATACAAGGTTGATTAATTGCATTTTATAATATCTTATCAGTAAATAATGACAAAATATATTAATATAAGCCTATTATGTATTAATTTGCCAGTTTTTTTGACAAAAGAAGGCTATAAAGCCGTTCACCTTAACCAAACAGGTATGTAAAATAAAATAATAAAAAGAAACAGTGTTGCTGTTGACAATAAATTCAGATTATACCAAGTTTTATTTGTTAAAAATGTCAATTTTTATTAATTAGCTTACCAAAAAAACTGTAAAATAACAAAAGCTTCATGGTTTTTCGAGTTCTATACTTTTTCTGGTAGTTTGGAAATATTCCACGCGGCTCTACAACGTTTGATAGAGGATTTGACCAGCTCAACTCCATGCCCTTTTCTGGTCCATAACCAATATCGGACGCCGTTAGACTGATAGAGATGATAGAAATGTCTTAATACAACAAATAACATCTAATCATCATCATCTTCATCATCCCAATCCATATTCGTCTTTCTATGCTTGGGCCTCCTTCATTTTGGGAAGGAATTGACCTACTATACCACGATGGTCAGACATGTTGGCATAGGTTTTCCTTCTTTTGCCTAGATGATTTAAGCATATTATATCCCTTACTTTAATAAGATAGATTATTAAAACGTACTGAGATTGATTACGTCGACCCGGGTTTCTTACTCCGTCACCACACGGACAAAAATAACATGAAGGCGGAAAAAAAGATTCTTCGCATTCTATACAGAAATTCAAGACATTTTTTTCAAAGTACAATTAATTGCAATATAATATATACTAGCTGACCCAACAGACGTTGTTCTGTTCAAATAAAATAACGCCACCTACTGCGTTCAATTGTGAATGAATCATTCTCAAATCCCCTTGAACACACACAAAAAAAATTCATCAACATCGGTCCAGCCGTTTAGGACGAGTTCAGTGAAATATGTACACAAAAAATTTCTATATAAAGAGTATGTGCATATTTTTGCTCGATGTTTGTCTGCCATCTTGTAAATAGTAACATGATCCCGTTGCTGTAGAAATTTTGAGACTTCAGTTAAATAAACGCGACAAGAAGCTTTGGCAGTCTTCTTTTATTGTCAACCTGATACTGTTTAAAGAATCCAGAAGAGACTGGAACAAGTGGCAATCTGAAGGTGCAAGGTGAGAACTATATGGAGGATGTATTAACACCTCTCAGCCAAACTCTTTATTTTTGCCGAGTGACTAAAGTAGTGTGATCCAGCGTTACCGTGATGAAAGACCACACCCTTTCTGTTGATTAATTCCGGCTGCTTTCTCTGAAGTTCTTGCTTTAATCTCATCAGTTGTTGGCAGTGGATATCCGATTCTTGCCACAGGCTGGGAAGCCTGACCGACCTTTGACCACAACCTTTTTTGCTAGTTTTGATCGTACGTGATCCACTTTCATCACCAGCTACCAACCTCTTCAAAACGATTCGGTTTCATTACGTTTCATTAAATAATCGCAAATGAGTACACAGTGAAGGTTTCTTAGTAGTTAGTTATTAGTGAGCTCGTGTGGCACCCAAATATAGAGCTTTTTTGTATTCCTAGCCTTTTTCAAATAGGTCAAAACTGTTTTGTGGTCAATTTCCAGATCTTAACTACATCGTAACCACTGATATGCCAATCTTGCCCCACTTTTTCAAAAATGGCGTTCATTTTATCAGTGACATGGCAACCAGAGCAAGGTGCATCTTTGACATTAAAATTCCGGGATCGAAAACTTTTAAATCAACTTTGTACTACTCTCACTGCATTAGATCTATTAACGTCACAATTTTTTTTCGCGGCTTGCATAGCATTTTCATTTTTTGTAATAAAATTTTAAAATTCATCCAATTTAGTCATTTGATTCACTCATTTTGTCAGAAAGAAAAAAAAATGAAAAATGGAGGCAAACAGAAGTTTACGGAATACCTAGCTTCTTTATTTTAATTGAAACCTTTTTCATTGTGTCAAAATCAGTATATCTTATCTGATTTTGATAATAATTAGTACAGCCAAAGGTAGTCTAAAGTAGGTAGGACCACACTGTCGACAGTTATCTGTCTACAGCCGCGGGCCGGTCCGTCCGGGGCAGTACCATGCTCTCGCAGAAAATCGACGTCCGAGTAGTAGCAATTTGTTACTGCGCTTCGTTCGGTGAGCGAGAGAGCCGGAAGCCCAACTTTCTGAGGGTGATTGCGTGTGGAGGGTTTTGGTGGTGCCCTTGGTATCACCGAGCCTCAATGCACGCATTCACACTCCCTTCGCTTTCTTCGCGGTAGGCAACGGCCTTGTAAAGGTCCATGAGCGGCAGCAACACTTACCATCAGGTGTACTGTTTGCTCGTTTGCCACCGTTTGCAATAAAAAAAAAAAAAAATAGCCAAAGAGATTTTATTAAAACTTTATACAGACTATACGCGAAAAGACTTTTTCCCCAACCTATTATAATTTTAGGTATGGTTTTTCTTTTAATTATAACATTCTTTATAACATAATACCATGGAAGTAATAAGTACTACGTACAACAGGAATGAGCTCTGTCTGTGCATCGTGCAGCTAAAACAAAGAAAATAAAACCTTATGTCAAGGACGTAAGAGTCTTGTCGCGCGCAAAATAAAAATGAAGCCGAGTGAGAAGGCAACCACTGTACCCTGTGTCCCTTTCTAACAGTGACTTAGAGTTGCCAGAGTCAAGTTGATTTCAATTATTTCGTTGTTGGTAGAAAAATAGGCGATTTATGTAATGTAATAAAGTAAAAACATTTACTTCTAAAATGTTTCTAAATATAAATAATAATTTATTACCGACATGTTAAACCAATATTATTTGTTGCTACGTGCAAAATCTTATTAACGCAAAAATGTTGCGATTGGCGTATAGGTTTACTTTTATTTGTATGAAATACGGACACCTGACCTGACAACCCCACATGAAATTTTTAAACATAATTTGTGAATGAAGAATTACGGTGACCATGCTATCCTAGTCCTAGTTCAAGAACAAATAACTTAAATACCTATGCATTTTTTTTTCCTTTCGATATTAAAATTACTTTGTTTCAATTTCAGATTTCCTAAAGATCTTAATATTAGGGAAATATGGATAAATATTATACCCATATATTATATACCCATAGGTGGGCACAGTTAATCCAAAAATTAACTTCGTTAATCGTTAATTAAAATTTTAACTTCGATAATCATTAAAGCGTTAAATTCGCGAAACGTTAAAAGTTAACCATTTAAGACTTACTATTTTTTACTTAGACTTAGGTATTATTTAGACTATACTGTTTTCGTGCCTGTGTGGTGACGGAGGAGTAAGGGTCGGTATACACGACAATGATATATCGTAGCGATTCGACTGCGCAGACAGTTTGTGCAGTTTTATCGATAGTGTGTACGAAAATCGTCTTAGATTTTTCTGGCGCAAACGATCGCGGTAGTTTCAAAATTATAAGTTGGAGCAATTGTTCAATTCGTTCGCAATGCTTGCTGTAGGTGCAAATCAACATATCGCAAGACTATTGCAAGAAGTAATAATATGTGGTGTGTGTCACGTGGACAGAGCAGCGCCTTGAACTTGACTAATGTAACGGACTAAAGTTAACGAAAGTTCAGTTTAACAGAAGTTAACAAGAGCGTTAACATTTTTTGAAGTTAACTTAAAAGTTAATCCGCTAACCAAAATTCGTTAATTAACGATTAACGGATTAACGAGTTAATGCCCACCTCTGTATATACCATTGTATTATATAATATTTCGAATGGCATCACACTGGAACTATTAAAAAGCATGTTGTAAGATGTAATTTTATTTAAGTGAAATTAGAAAAATTAATAGAAAATAGACAATCCCACTGATTTTCTTGCCGGGTCTTCTCAGTGCGGTCGCGTTCTGATCCGGTGGTAATTTTAAGAAAAATGTAAAAAAAGGAAAAAAGTAAGCCGTCTCTCAGGACACCTGGCAGATGTGAAACATCGAAACTATTTTGTACGAGTAGAGACACGGTATCGAATATAAAGTATCGATACTGAACTCATGAGTAGTATCGAAAGATAAGTAACGTACTGATTAAAGTATCTAGTACTTTTACTTACTTTATCTTTAGGTATCGAGTACTTTTCTTTCAATACCGATACATTGCATTCCATACTTTTAGTCAATAAGTACTTTTTAGCAGGTATCGTATCGAATAAATTATCCATTTTAAAATTGACTTTACGGCTTATATTTATGGTAATGTTATTTAGTACAAAAGTAATTAAACTTCCAAAATGTAGCTTGAAGTACTTTCATCCGTTCACAGACGATCTTTTGCACGATAGGTGCAATTTATAAACCAGAAATAGCGGCATCTATCGAGCTATGCAGCATCGAGCACGAAGTGCGCGATTTAGGTAACATAAATAGTGGCATCTATCGAGCTAACGACCAACTCTCAGACCAATATATTGAATATTTAATAAAGAAACCTTTAATCCTGTAATGATAATAAGACAAGCTATTTAAATTATTTTAGCGTTATTGGTCCTTGCAATTTCACAAATTGCAAAGTTTACAAATTTTAAATGAAATCTGACTGTTTTAAGTGAGTCAAAATCCAATTCCTAAGAAATCGGTGACATACAAGGAAATAAATATATAAAAATACAGCTGAAACTAATAAAAGCCTATAAAAACGGTTACCAATTTTTCGTAGCTGAAAGTAAACTAAATCCCATAACTACTGATATATTTATATTATGAAGTTATTATACATTAATTTATAAAACAAGTAAATATGCATAAAAGAACAGATTACGTCAGGAACTAGTATGGCATAAAGTATTAATAAAACATGGCGATTTTTTCCAGTAAAAGATAATTTTTATTCAATAAACATTTATTTTCATAATAGGTAACAATTTACTTTGGGTTCACTAGATGGTGTTGTACAAAATTTTAAATCGCATCAAGGTTTCGTTACAAATTTAGATATGTATATGCAGATATTTATTTTACAGTAAATTAAGAGGGGACCGCAAGGCGTGGCGTCAAATCGCCACGCGACGATCGCGGTCACCCTCGCCTATAGATGTTTCACATCAAAAATGACAATATTTTAGTGCCCCCGCTGGGTTTATACATAATAAATGATTTGAATTTGAAAAATTGAAGCCGAGCGAAAGCTCAGTAAAAGGCTTATTACACTACACGATATTCAGGGCCCCAACTTAGTAGGGGTGCTCTACAACAGCTAAATTGTGAAACCGCTCAAAAGCTCATTCCAGGAATGAGCTCTGTCTGTGCATCTTGCAGCTAAAACAAAGAAAATAAAACCTTTTGTCAAGTTTCAGTTTCAGATTTTAAACTGAACATTATTTATTATATTGCTGGATATATCGTGAATGGAAATTATCGTGTGGATATTGTTATTGGATCACAAGACCATAGATCACAACTACTGTGTCGACATATCACAATTTTCGGCATTTACTACTACTTTTATTGATCGGGGAAAACTTAAGCATGTTTCCAGATTTGTATTTTAAATTCTAAAGTACACTGAAAACTGTTTATTACATTATCAAATCAATAATTATAAAACTTACATAAAAATAAAATTATCATGTATGTTGTCCAAGAATTTTATAGCAAACTACATACATTGTTAGATCAACCACATCCTCCTCAATCTATATTTGAAGATCCATATGATATTCAATTGGTGAAGGCGTTAGCGAATTCATATCTCAATTTACGTTTAACTCATAATGCAAAATTAGAATCAATGAAACATATGAGGAATAAGCTGGGTTTGCGGCAGAAACTTCACAAGACTGTTTTATTTAGCAATGTCTGATTTAGAATTAAACTTAAATGTGAACTTAACTGTTTTTTTGTTACCTAATTAATTAAATATACCACAATAGGTAGTTTATCGTAATTTTATCTCAGTCCAGCTGCATGTCGTGTCGTGTCCCACAAGCACCAGTCAGTAAGTACCTACCTATAGGACGCGAGTGTGAAAAGCAAGCAAAAACAGCAAATGTATAGTGCCGCAAAGCGTAAATTTATCATTAGCATCTTTGATTAAAATCCATCTAAAGCAATGATCTGCTGACGTCAGATCATAAATAATTTTTTATAATTATTGTCCTTAAATCATATTTCAATATGGTCACCATCGCCAGAGAGGGATAAAAGGTACAGTTACTGAGCTCTCGCTCGGCTTCAATTTTGCGACAACAGCTCATTCCTGTTGTACGTAGTACTTATTACTTCCATGCATAATACATGTCTATAATTTGATGCTTAATTAACACGGAAGCACCATTTAATTTTATAATTATTACATTATTGTTATTTGACTAACAATAGAAATACCTATCATATGTTTACAGTTAAAAATTTGCATATAATTTTTGTTTCTATTATTTAAATGTTGTCCGAGACCGTGTTCATTGAATAACTTGTTTCAGTTTGCTATTTCCGTTCGTTCTGCTTTTGTGAAATGATTCTTCCATTGATTGTATTCAATCAAATAAAACTGAATTGTATAACTTTCATTAATAAAAACATTATACTTATTCTTCTCTTTATTCCACTACCGAGCTCGAGGCTCCTACCTAATAGGAGACAACTTTACAAAAGAGAATCCTTGGTTGTCTTTTACGATACCTTTATTTTTTGGTAGACTATGAACTGGACACATCCCGCCCAATCCGCCCTGGGCGACGGATGGGTGGCGTGCAACCCCATAACCTAACGTATTCCTTCTCCAACGTCATTGGGCCGACCACTGGTACCGATTCCTTGACTTCCGTGGGCGGCCCGGTAAGTTACTCTTTCGGGTATCGTACCATTCGACGCCCCGGCAACAAGACAGTGTTACCGAAGCATGGACCTGACGCCGTCAACCTCTCAGCGGGTGGCGGACTAATCCCCGGCCCGTCCACCCGCCGCTTCAGCTAGCGCGGCATCAAGCGCAGGTACTAACGCCTGCGCCGCCGGCGGAGCGTGTCATGGTGGAGGAATTCCTCTCGGACCCGCTCCGCCGCCTCCTGCGAGATAACTGCTTCGTAAAACATGGCAACCGTGTCCCAGTTCCTGACGCTGTCGAGCGTTCTAGCGATGGTCGGCACTGTCAGATCGGCACCGATAATTGCGAAGAGTTCACGACGCTGCTTCACCTAGGTCACGCAGACCTCGAGCTTATGCTGCGCCGTGTCCTCGTCGCAATCGCAATGATGACAGGTTGGCGTACTCTCCCTCCTTGCGACTACTACAGGTACTTGTTGAAACAAGTCCAGTCGGAAGATCCCGTGCCGCCTACCCAACCACTCCATCAGCTTCGGCCGGAAGGCTCTGACGGTCCGAACGCCGATCGAAGCCTTTCCAATCGGACTGCCCAACGTGCAATGACGTCCCCGCGGGCGGCCAGTTCGCGAAGCGAGACACAGGCGACCCCTGCCAGCGTCGCCGACACCCGCCGGTAAAGACTAGCGACTAGCGAGCATCTCCGCCTCCAAGTCCCACGAGGGAGTTCCAGCGAACAGACACGCTGCCTCCGTCGCCATCTTTTACGATACCTACGAGCAATGTAAGAGTTGGTGGTATTCCTAGTTGCTTAAAGCAAATACACAAAAAGATAGCAAAGCGTATATTATAACGAAAAGAAAACTCTAAATTAAATCGTGTTTCAATCCCCCTGGTACAAACTTCTAAGCGCAAGCGGCGGGCCTCGAAGCTCACCTGTGCCTTTACGACGGTTGCTACGGTGGACAGCCCGAGGAGAGTACGGTACTGGAAGGATTGGTGGAATTGGTGTCGGCTCCGAACCCACGACCAACGTGCCCTACCGACTGGTTGGCCGTTTGTGTTAAAAAATTAATCATTTTTAATAAATAGTTGTGCTCGAACCTGCTTCTTTTTCTATCTTTTTTATAGGAACCCTTAAGCAGGAAATTCGGTACAACGTCGGAGCGGAGCTTGCCTTCGTCGCAGCCCACATATGTCCCACTTTTAGGCTCGGGCCTCCTCAACAATGGGAGGGAATTTGATCTACTATACGAGTAGTAAAGTTTTAATATAACGCATTATCTAGTTGACATTTGTTATAGAGTGCGCGCGCATCGTAATAAATGTTGATTTGCTAACTTCAGAGTGTCGCTTTTTCGGAACGGTGTGCGCGTGCATTGTAAAAATTACTTTCATAATATTTTCCTAACACGATAGAGCAGACAGAGGTATTATTCGTGTTTCAATCCGTATACAGTAATACCTCGGACTTACGCGATAGGTGGGACCGAGCGATAACCGCGTAAGTCGAATTCGCCTAAGTCGGGATTTAATTTTGCTTATATTAAATGAACAAAAATATTGGTTATTTGAAACTAGTTCAAAGAAGACAATAATTTTAAAAAATTTGGTCAAAATATTATATAAAAATAATTGAAATTTTAAGAATAAAAAAGTAAATCTAAGCTTTGAGCTCTTGAAGAGAAAACCGTATCTTTGATTTCGCGTAAAACGGGGTAGCGTAAGTCGGGCTATCACTGTAGTATAAAATAAGACGTAACGTAGTAGATCGAATATATTTCAGTGGTAGGACGACACTGTTGACAGTCTACACCCGCGGGCCGGTCCGTCCGGAGTAGTACCACACTGAGCAGAAAATCTACGTCCGTGTAGTAGCAATCTATTACTGCGCTTTGTTCAGTGAGCGAGAGAACAGCCAGTCCAGCTTTCTGAGGGTGTTTGCGTGTGGTGGGTTTTGGTGATGTCTTTAGTATCGCTCAACCTCATTGCACGCATTAACACTCCCGTCACTTTCTTCACGGTAGGCAGAGGACTAACTGTACCCCTGGTATTGCAAAAGTCCATCCAACACTTACCATCAGGTGTACTGTTTGCTCGTTCGCTAGCAATAAAATAATAACCCTTCTGACATCAGGAAGGACTGTGTCCAGTTCATAAGAAAATACGGGTTGCAAGAAGAATCAAATACTTGCTTAAAATATTGTATACTAGCAACCCGCCCTCGCTTCTTTTCGGTTTCAGTCACCATACCCGCCTAGTTCCCGTTCCCGTGGGAATACTGGTATAAAATATGTATAGCCTCAGTTACTCCCTGATATTATAGCTTTACATTGGTGAAAGAATTTTTGAAATCGATTCGGTGGTTTGAGCGTGAAAGCGTAACAAACAAACTTACTTTCGCATTTATAATATTAGGAAGAAAGTAAGGATATAGGTACGTAGTAATACTCTGTTAACTTCCATTATTTTGTTTTGTGTACAAACTGTTATCATCATGATAAAGAATAAACAAACGTTATATAATGTGACAGACCTTGACTAAAATAATATTTGAAGTGATCCGCTTAAAAACATTAAAAAATAATCAAAATATTTTTGTCTTTTTTTATTGCCGATGGTGGCAAACGAGTAAGCAGCACACCTGATCGTAAATGATAATGCCGCACATGGATCTTTCCAATACCAGGGGCACAGCCAGGCCGTTGCCTACTGTGAAGAAAATGCTCTTCTTAAACGTCGTTTAAAGAAGGACACGTCATGGCACTCGGTAAACACTACACACTATTGTCTATGGTAATATGACAGAGTAAGACTGCAGTGATTGCAGGAGAAGGACAAGTTCTAACGAACGGAGAGCCGTGCTGCCCGCCAAACGTGGCAATTACGGCACTAATGCCTTACGTATGTCCAACATTTGACAGGCTATATGATCGATGAACAGATATACGACAGAATATTAGCTATTACGATTTTACGAATTATGTATGCTGTCCTGCTCAACTCCCGACTGCTTCATATAAGAGAGAAAGAGAATTAGAGAAAGAGAGAATTATAGAAAGAGAGAGAATTAGTTCCCGCGAGAATACCGGGATAAAATATAGCCTTTGTTACTCGCTGATATTATAGCTTTCCATTAGAGAAAGAATTTTTGAAATCGGTTCTGAGGTTTAAGCGTGAAAGTGTAACAAACGAACTTACTTTCACATTTACAATACATATTAGTAAGGATATACATATAGCCTTTAACATAAATTATCTATCCTGTATCCTATAAGAAATTTTCATTTTGAACGGTTGGTTCCTGAGATTAGCGCTTTCAACCAAACAAACTCTCCAGTTATGTAATATTAGTATACTTACATTAAAAAATTCCATCAGTTTCACCCGCGATTCCTATTCCTATGGGAATATCGGTACCAAATATAGCATAAATTATTCCTTACTGCAATATAGACAGCTACCTGGTGATAAAATATTATCAATATCGGTCCAGCCGTTTTGCAGATTACCGGGTACAAACAGACAGACACACAAAAAATTTTTATACTGGTTTTTAGGTATAGGTATCATGCAAACCGAGTGAGCATGAAAAAAAAATATTTTGACATTACAAACAGACACGTCAATTCTATTTATTTGTATAGATAAAAATATCATTGAATTAGAACCCGCTTAGTAATTCACTATTTTTTTGTCAATAATCATTATCGTACATTAAACTCTCTAAGCAATAAAATTACACAGAAAGAAAGTAAAAAAAAAACATGTCAACTTTCTTTTACGTAACTATTATAACCTGTTAACCCTAAAACTATATCCGATTATAAGTTTATTAATATTTAATTAATTCATATGGCCCTTCAATCGAGAACTCACATTGACAAGTATTCGATTCGATATAAATCGAATAGTGGGTTGGTTCAACACTAGTTGTGACAGTTTTCGTGTCGTTCAGAAACGGTTGGGTTGCGTCGAACGGGTTTAAATAACCGTGTTCTCACACGTTAGGGTCAGCTGGTCGGTCTGACTTGTTTGTATTTGTTTTTGAACTGACTGTTTGTCTTTGTGCTGGTTTTACTTTTAAATTGTTTGATATATTTTTACAATGCTTGCTTTCTTGTCAAGTTCGCTTGAAAGTCGGTCCTGTATATATTTGTTCTGTCTACTCAGTGTGGACGAATGGTTTAACCGTTTTGATCATCATTTTCAGATGTGCCCAGAAGTGGTTTTTAAACACTTTAGGTTACCTGAAAGTGGGTCAAAATTCAGTAAAATGCCCTAACTATTATACATACATACATATAAATAATCACGCCTCTTTCCCATAGGGGTAGGCAGAGACCACTTCCTTCCATTTGTTACTATCTTGACATACCACTTTCGCCTCCTCCACATTCATTAATCTCCTCGTACATAGTGGAGTGGTAGGACCACACTGTCGACAGTTATCTGTCTACAGCCGCGGGCCGGTCCGTCCAGGGCAGTACCACACTCTTGCAGAAAATCGACGTCTGAGTAGTAGCGATTTGTTACTGCGCTTCGTTCGGTGAGCGAGAGAGCCGGAAGCCCAATTTTCTGAGGGTGTTTGCGTGTGGAGGGTTTTGGTGGTGCCCTTGGTATCACCGAGCCTCAATGCACGCCTTCACGCTCCCTTCAATTTCTTCGCGGTAGGCGGCGGCCTTGTAGAGGTCCATGAGCGGCAGCAACACATACCATCAGGTGTACTGTTTGCTCGTTTGCCACAATTTGCAATAAAAAAAAAAAACATGTTCTTCGGTTCAGGGTACTCCTAACCTGGCCTTTCTTCAGAACGTCCCCGATTTGATGTCGCCAGTCTACCTAGTAGGGTATCGTCCTAAGCTGTGGTGCTGGGCTATGTCGATTACACCCGTTCTTCAACGGATCTCCGTATTCCAGATTTTTTTTTCAAATAGGGAAATAACGAGCATAGCTCTCGTCGTAGCACGTTGAGCGACTTTGAGCTGACTTTTAGAGACCAGGTTTTAAAGCCATATGTCATCGCTAGATGAATCTATTACAAAATGTCAATTAATTATTATTTATCTATTTATCAATAATTGTTGCATTAACAACGTAATATAGAATTAAGTAGAACATTGATATATTAATATCGTCTCCATCTTGCGTAATTTCTTTCATATCAGCCATAAATTAATATCAATGTAATAAAAAAAAAAATATGTATTACTTGATATCGTTAAGTGAAAAGTTTATTACTTAGGAGCTTATGCAACTGATAATAATATAATAACAGAATTATAAATTTATCAATGATTATCTTTTTAATCGTAAAGACGATTAAGGGATATGATGTGCATATCATCTATGCAAGAGAAGGAAACTCGAAACAAAACCCTATGCTAACAAGTCTGATCAGCGTGGTATAATAGGTCAATTTCCCACTCATAGTGGAGGAGGCCCGAGCCCAGCAGTGGGACATGTGTGGGGTTTGAGGTGATGATGATTATCTTTTTAATGCTTATGTCGACATATCTGATGATCCTTCTGGTGGTAATTGGATTGCTGGACATCATCATCAACTCTACTCACATACGTTCCCTTTACTGCGCTCGAGTCTTCGTCACTATAGGAAGGAAATTAAACCACTATACCATGCTCATCAGAAGGTTGAAGAATCTCAAGTTTTCCATCTCTTAGAAGTTATGTACGTATAGTCTTTTTTACTACATCCATGGAATAGAAAGAGGATTTTGAATTGTAGTCTTACCTTTTGCCTTCCACTATTAGACGGTATTGTCTACAGAACTTGGCACCCATTTTCGTTGTTTTTTTTTGCGATATTTACGATCCTCTCGAGAAAGTATGAGGACGTGACAAATTACAAAACTATACGAATGTCACGATTTAATAATGCAGTATATAATAATATCTTATTATAATAATATCGGAATACGCGGTATCGCTAATGATTGGCTAAGAAGTTATCTGAACGAAAGATGCAATGTGTCGAGATAACTAAAACCATGAAATGTTACCAAAAACAATATAGATCATCATATCTCCACAGCAACTTGGGCACACCACAGGGTAGCATTCTTTCTCCCCTCCTCTTTGACCTGACCTTCCCATGGCGGTTAATAATGATTGCATTTTATTTGCCGAGGATTCTACTCTAATTATAAAAAATATAAACAAATACAATTTAGAATCGCAAATTAATGTAGCCATCGACAAGGCAATAAATTGGTTAGAACAAAACAACCTTAAAATAAATATGACAAAAACAAATATTTTTCATTTCCAAACATTTTCAAACACATAAAGCTGACAAAACGAACTTAAATATTAACTATAAAAACGAGACATTAAATACGGTGAACGATTGTGTATTCTTGGGTATAACTGTGGATAAGTTTTGTAATTGGAAACCACATATAGAAAAAATAACACATAAAATAGATTGTTTTGTCTATGCATTAAAAAGAATTAGACAAATTGTAAATGTACAAACTGCAGTAATAGCGTATCAAGCATATGTAGCGTCAATTATAAGATACGGCATTATCATATGGGGTAACTCAGTGGATGTGGAAAGAGTATTCAGAGCGCAAAAAAAATGTGTGCGGGCAATCTGTGGTCTGGAATATCTAGAAAGCTGTAAACCTCTATTCAAACGATACAGAATACTTCCATTGCCATCCATTTATATTCAGGAACTTTGCTTATTTGTTAAGAAACATCCACACTTATTTAAAAAACTGGGTGACTCCAAAACTAGTCGCACTAGACATGGAGCTAGACTTCAAATACCAAAAATAAAACTAGAATTATTTAAGAAAAATGTCTACTGTATGTCTGTAATAATCTTCAACCATCTACCAGAGTATCTTAAAACTCTACCATACACACTATTTTGTAGAAGACTGCAAACAATGCTGCATGATAAAAATTGCTATAATATTAATGAATACCTTAATGATAAGTTGTGACATCTTAAAATTTAAATGACATCTAAATTGAATATACTTATATTTACATATTGAACATTGTCCACTGTTGAAGATTTTTACATATAATTTAAAATTTTTATACTATTATTGACATGCTATAGAGTAATTGTGTTTTAATATTTTAATAATTGTAATGAATAGAATTTATTTAATTAATTAGTTTCAACGACTAGATATAGCTAATAAGCTGTATCAATAAAAACAATGTATTGAACATTTCCACACCATACATATATGGTAGAATATGCTGGATTATGTTATATAATTAAGACCTACTATAACCATATTTTGGGAAATAAAGATTATTATTATTATGTATCTCCCTGATTCACGGATATCTTCCAAGGGAAGATACCCGGTCCTTTGAAAGGCTTACATGGGGATATGGATCCAACACGCAGAGGCCTTTGGAGAAATTTAATGTAAAAATGGGATGGGACATCTACCGATGACATTCCACGTCTGCACATAACACACGTGGACTGCCAACGGTAGGTGTAAAACTATTGTGTGATGATGGTATCTAATAACTGTTTATGGGGTTGGAGGTTTGATGGACTGGCTAAACTAAAAACTATTGATTGAAAAACTGTCGTCTGCCTTCAATACCTTTATCGTCTTGAACTTTGGCAGACGGTGACTCGCCAACTCACTGAATGGGCCCTCCCAAACGGTCGCCACAGGCACACAGGCCATACGGGCAACAGGAGGGCAACATTGGTGCAAGTGCCTTGGGGTGTCGAGCGGTGCGGCGCCGGTTTCACCATCGCAGTGGTTTCCCCGTAGTTATGCCCTTGAAAATGACACTTCCACCCCCGAGCATATAGCTCTGGCGACCCCTCTCTGATCAGCCGTTTAAGGCAAGCCAGAGTTGAGAATCCTGCGGGCACTCTTCGGTTTCCACTCCAGCCAGCCACTAAAGGCGAGCTGGATACGAGGCCCTGGCCGACTCTCTGGGGCACTCAGGACCGCAGTGTCGCCACTCACATTCAGCACGCCACAAGCTGCCCTGCGGTTTATTGGCTTTCCTATACATCTTGTGATACATTTTTTCTTTTATATCAAAAGAACTTGAGAGCCATATAATGTTCCTCCGGGGTTTGCGTTAGTCTCATGGTGAGATAACGACTGGCTTATTATTATTATTATTATTATTATTATAATAATCATTATCATCTCAGCTAATATAAGCTAAGTGCTGTGCTCGAGTCTCTTCCACAATAGGAGGGAAGTTGACCTACGTTAGTCAGACATGTTGGTATTTGTTTGTATTTCATCTTTCCCTTCTCTTTCATAGACGTTATTTGCATATATCTATTTGTCGTCTTTTACGACACCTATGGGCAAGAAAAAGGATAGCGAATTGTATTCTTACTTCATCACCTCACGGAGATATATGTATAAACAAGTGTTATGTAGTGTATATTACATAATTAAAAAATGATAATGTCTTATCTATAAAGATAATATGTACACAGTGCAGTGTTTTCGTGTCGACTGGATTGTGAAAAGTTTTATTGTAAAAATAAGTTCTTTTTAACCCACGACGCAAAAAGAGGAATTTTATAAGTTTGACGTCGATATCTGTCTGTCTCTGTGTGTGTCTGTCTGTCGCATCGTAGCCCTCAAACAAATGAACCGATTTCGATGCGGTTTTTTTTTCATTTAAAAGCCAGTTTCCTTGCGGTAGTTCTTAGCAATGTTTGATTAATATCCGTCCAGCAGTGTAACAGTATCAGCTCTTTTCCAAAATGTCATGGCGAAAGATTACTCGATTAAGTGCTTCACGCGTGCCAGTATATCCTTAAACGACAATTAATTAATATTTCCTATTGAAGAGAACGTAATATTTTATTATTTTCGTTTGTGTCGGGGGTTATTCAAAAATTATTAATTTTACTTATTTGTTTTTCTTTCTAGTTTATATATGTAAGTCCCAGTTTTGGCCTTGACTATATATACCTGGTTACATTGAGATGTTCTAGCGTCACTCCTCCTTGCCAAGAGTGGCTTGTCCAACGGGTTACCTTTTCGAGTACCTTCGCCTCCTTGACCTGGCGAATTACACAGTCCTCTCGCGGTCCGATCACCCGTCATCAACAACCCTTAAAGTTATTATGTCGTAGGTTTGATTTCCACACTAGACAATTCTTTGTACGATCCAAGCCAAGATTAAGCGTGGCGATTAGGGCGTTATCCTCCTTGGGCAGGCTTATGTCTCACAGTGGACGTTTATAGGCTGATGTTTCATACATCTATACCAATAAATAAAATTGGAGTGTCTGTTTGTAATGTCAAAATAATAGGCTTTTTTCATGCTCACATGGTTATTTGCACGACACCTATGCCTAAAATAGCGATTAAAAATTTTTTGTCTATCTGTCTGTTTGTTCCGGGTAATCTTCAAAACGGCTGGACCGATTTAAAAAATTCTTTCACCAATGTAAAGCTATAATATCAGGGCGTAAACTAGGCTACATTTTATCCCGGTATTCCCACGCGAACGGACTATAACCGAAGCGAAGCGAGGGCGGGTTGCTAGTAGGGAATAAATAAGCAGGCAGCTAAATTACACTTAAATTACTGCTGTGTGTGAAAACATAATATTTTGCCTAAACTACAATACAAGGCAGATAATTCTAATTTAGATGGAGAATTATAAATATAAGAATAATAAAAAAAGATAATTGCTTAATACAAATGATTAAAATTACTAGATTTAGTAATTTATGATGTTTACGCGAATATTACACATTATAATAAAACAATTTTTACGAACTTTATCGCGTTTGTATTTGATTGACCGACATTTCGAATAATTAACAGCTGCCATGAACGCAATCAAAAATCAAATACAAAAACTATAAAATCGGTAAAAATAGTTTTATTTATAATGATTTACTAGATTTTCTCATTAACAGCTTTAAGTTAAATAATTATCTAAAAAAAAAACATACGTTGAACGCCGTTTTGAGAACGGTGTTAGTTAAAATTCCATACGAATATAGAATACACGGAAAGCCGGAAAACTGACGAACTGCGGAAGGTGACCGAAATTAAAGAAACGAAAACAACTTGGAGCGAGAGGAACCGCGCGCACTTCCTAGTCGTGAAATAGATCAAACGCACGCATACGTATTAATTTCGACTATAATTATTCTTTAATAACTGTAATAACTACATATACATTTCGTAAGTTTTTGGCGCCATCTTTTAGTGGGCAGCGGAACTTTATGGTGTGTTGTACGTGTAAAAGGTGCTTTGATGTTACAGTTTTTTTATGGTTTGATTTCAGTAGCTGTGGAATGTTATAACTTTTGTGTATTATATTCCAAACGACTTTAGGATAAGCATGATTTATGGCCTTCCTTTTGTGGACTCCTCAATAACATAAAAACTGGTGTTGATTAATATTATTGAACGTAGACATACAAAAAATAATGCGTCTAATTCCAACTGTCATTCATACGAAGTAATTTTTAAAACTATAGAATAGAAAAAATCTATCATCAACATCTCAGCCTATATTAGCCCACTGTTAGAGGCCTCCTCTATTATGGGAAATAAATCTACTATTTCACGCTGGTCCGACGTGTTGGTATAAGGAGTTTGCCTGCGATTGCATAGATGCTATCTGCGTGATATATTCCCTTAGTAGTTTTACGCCACCCACGGGTAAGAGTGGGGGTGTTTAGTTGTATTCTTACTCTATAATCGCACGAATAAAAGAAGCTATAAGAATGCACAGATTAAAAAAAACATCAATGAAAACTAATTAAAATATGTAATTTGATTATTTACAAAGTTTGTAGTAGTAAGTAGTAAGTTTTAATGACAAAAAAAAGTTAGTTTCAAATCATTTATAATGCATAAATCCCGAAAGGGCACTTGCATATTGTCAATTTTAACACAATTAATTAATTAATTTTAATTAAATGAATCTAATTAACTACCATCGAATCGGAACGCGACCGCTACTGAGAAGATTCGACTAGAAACTCGGCGGGTTTACCTATTATTTTTTTTGTACTAAATACAAAATTGTGTACATCATGTCTTGTAAGTATTAGCTCCAGTTTAATACCCTTCGAACCACAAGATACGTAATATAATTCACAAATCATTATGGCTGGAACACCACAGGCGCCAATTAATCCTACTAATTCTGTCCCCGTCACTGTTTTACTTAATTTTGCGGCATAACTGTTTCTATTTTGACATGGCGCGTTGTCAGGCACTTCCTGGATCCAATATGGCGTCAATGGCGTCCATTCGAACTGTCACACATAATTAACAAACGATTTTAATCTCTAACCCGTTATCGTACGGCGCTGCATCGAATAAAAATGCATACGGAATAAATTTTTGAGTATAATTTAACTGTCTGGGTTATGGTGGATAAAAATATACTATGAGGCAATCGGATGAACTGTTTCATACAACTGATTCATCACGAAGTGTTGTGTGGTATTTGTGTTCCTATAGTTTTGTTAAAGTATTATTATTCATCTTTTCGGCTCATATACGTCTTACTGCTGGTCTCGAACCTCCTCCGAAATAGGAGGGATTGACCTATATACAACGCTGGTGAGACGGTATAGAGTTTTATTTCCAGATTTGCTTCTCTTCCATAGACGTTATATGCATATTATATCCCTTTGTCGTCTTTTATGACATCCACGGGTAAGAAAGGGCGGTGAATTGTATTCTTACTCCGTCATTACATGAAAAATATTATATATTATGGCATCGGAACTCGATTACGCTTTGAAACGATGAAAAAAACGTGGATCTTGACTTTTAATCAACTGTTTGAAGGCTTACGGTGAAATTAGACATCAATTAAAATACTAGTTGCTGTGTGATACTAATACTACCAACTCTTAAATTGCTTGTGGGTGTCGTAAAAGACGACTAAGAGGGTTTAAGTTATCTATTTACCAAGCCAGTGTCATGGGTTCGGCTGCCACTCAGGACAATACTTATTGTGATCCACAAAGTCTGTCCGTTAAATTATATATTTATCAAATGCCCCGGCAATACAAGGATTATTAACTTAATGCAGGCTTGTTGTCTTTAAAAAATAAAAATAAAAACAAAGATAAATTGACGTCTTGTAATAATAATAAACAACAATATAAACAGCTGATTCACAGTCGATTTAGTTTTATTACAAAGTCCGTCAGTATATTTTAAACGCTTCCACAAAATTTACTAAAACACCTGAACAGCATTCGGAAGTCGCATATTTCTTCAAAAATCCATCGTATTTCAAAAAGTTAAAGTTGTAAATCCAACAATATCACCAAGTGATTGTTATGGACAGCGGCTTCAAGTGTGGCACCTGATGTGAATAAATAATGTATCCTATTGAATTGAATGATGTTTCGACGTATTGATGTAATATACTGAATTCATTGTTCTTTATAGGCCGGGAGACAATTGGCTAAATTATCGGGATATTCATTTTTTATTAAAATAATAGAAAATTATAGTTTAAAAAACTAAAAAACACGCTTACAAGCTGATAAACCGAATCATTGAAGTTTCGAATTCTGCACATGCGTAGTTAGCACACTAGCGCTATCTCTCTTGCTCTTATGGAAAGGTTACGATTAGAAATTTCTAAATCCTGGTGATTTTAATCAGGATATTCGCCTATTCTGATCGAATTATTGCATTATCGTGGGCTTTTGACGAGTGTGCAAAGTTTAAATAAAATCTGTTCTTTCAAAGTGGGGCAAAATGATGTTCAAAGATTCCGTTACATACATAAATACGTACATACATACAGGTGAAACTAATAAAAGCGCATTAAAATATCGACCAGTCCTCGCTGGACCTCTGTTTCATTCGCGTTAGCCCTGCATTACAAACTGGCAATATCTCTTTTTTTTTATGGGTGGGCTATGGTAAGCGCACGCGCAGTCCAGTCCGTCCGGGGCGATGAAAGGACGGCGCGCGGGCCCATAACCCACCCGTACCGTCACGTCGTTGTTGGGCCGACCACAGGCAATATCTCCTAAGATATGGCCTAGTTTTTCTGAGTAGAAAAATAGCCAAGTTACTCCTTATATAGACAGCTATTTGGTAGTAAATTATTACCAAAATCGGTTTATCCGTTTTGAAAATTACACGGAATAAATAGACAGACAGACAGACACAATATTTTTTTCAACTGGCTTTTAGGTATGGGTATCTTACAAAGAACCGTGTGAGCATGAGAAAAGGCTACTATTTTAATATTACAAACAGACACTTAAATTTTATTTAATTGTATACATTTTATCATAATAATGGAATATTAGAAATGCCGCGTTGTTATTAATTAAAAATTCAATATAACTTTTATACATCATCATCAGCTCATATACGTCCCATTATTAGGCTCGACCCTCAGTCCCACAATAGGAGGAAAATTGACCTACTGTACCACACTGGTCAGACGTGTTCATTTCCTTCCTAATGTGAAGGAGGCCAACAGTGGAACAAATACGAGGCGACTTAATGAAGATAATCATTGAAAAGGCAATAGCTTTAGCTGTCTTTATTCCATACAAAAGCTCAGACAGTAAATAGTAAAATATCATCAATTCATCTAGCTCATATAAGTGCCACTGCTGGGTTCAAGACTCCTCCCTAATAGGGCGGAAATGGATCTACAATGCCACGCTGGTCGGTTGTTTTGGGATAGGGTTTAATTTCAAGTTTGCTTTTTCTTGCATATGGTATAACATTATATTGGTTATAACCAATATAACCAATTTTAGTCTGCAGCAAATTGAACTATCCAAAGTTTATCCAAGAGTTTAAGTGCGTCTGTAAATATGACACCAATTTTTGACGCACAATATTATTTTTCGACTAAATCTTAAAAAATAAGCCATTCAACAACAGTTTTTGGATCTATGAAATTGATATTTGATAGCTTAAAAATAGGTCGATTATAGCAGCAATCGATGTTACTGCAAAAGGATTATTCACTCAAGCCTTTGGCAACCAACCAGCTAATATTACTTTAATAATCTATTAACATTCCAATACACCATAATTATTTAATAAAATCAAGCAATGATCATGACTATTTTATCAATCATATAATCGTAAATTGCAACTTTCAAACAAACCAACATTAATTATCATAATAAAAATATAATTTGTTTTTAAACATTCTCTACACATAACTTATCATTAGGCTTGCGTGTTTATTTCAATCGGAAGCATTAAAATGATGATTTTTGTTTAAAAATTATCGTATTATGCCGGGCAAAATATTAATTTACTTTCTCTGAGCGTATCTATATCAATATTTTGACAAATTATATCATTTAATTACTTACATGTAATTATGACATTAATAGGAAGTTAAAAATAGTCTAAGTGTCATGTATTTTTGCAATGAATACTATGTTTAGTTAATATGTTAGCTTAGATTTTCTGTTAAGTGGTATTTTTCCGTGTAGTAATGGAGTAAAAATACTAATTAATAGATACGATATGCAGACATCTATGTAAGAAAAGTAAACTTGAAATAAAACTATTCCAACACGTCCGACCCGCGTGGCATAGTAAAGTTAATTTCCTATTGCGGAGAAGACTCGAGCGCAGAAGTGGGACGTATATGAGCCGTGAGGAAGAGGAGGAATAATATAAAAAATACTACCGAATGTGTGTTACGATAACTAAAGAAAAGCAGCTAAATGAAATGGTTTCATCCTAACCAAATTAGTTCATAACAATTGATCAATAAAAAAGTGAGTAAGGCATCAGTTCTTATTAAGATAAGTGGGGTTTTGTGTTATATCCTCTTAATCGTAAATATTGAGTTTATTTTATTGATTTAATGAAAATAATACATTCATTTGATTTATCGCATCAAAAATACTGTTTATTTATCAGTCTCATCATCATCATCATCGTAGCCCATATATGTCCCACTGTTGGACTCGGGCCTCCTCCACAATTGGAGAGAATTTGACCTACTACCCCATGCTGGTCAGATATGTTGGTATAGGATTTCATTTTGAGTTTTCCTTCTCTTGCACAGATATTATCTGCATATTATATCTCTTAGTCGTCTTTTACTACATCCACGGGCAAGATAGGGATAGATAATTGTACTCTTACTCTGTCACCACACGCAAAAATTAGCAGTGTAGGCTAAGAAATCTGGTGCCAAGTACCGTAAACACCATCTTCGCTCCCAACAATTCTTTGTGGCATGCACAAATAATTCTGCTGAACTGGGTGTAATTTGTGTCCGTTAATTATATCTCTGTGAAGATCAAGAAGAAAAAGTATATATTCCTTAGAGTGGGGTATTAAAAACGCTATTATCAGATTCATATTTGTTTTAAATAGAGACACATAAATAAGTATCAATAAACTTTTAGATTCGTTAAATGCAGTACCTTCTGCCATCAGAAAGGCTAGGAAATAACCTAATATTTATACTAAAAAAACTGTGAGATATAGGCAAAATCATTTGGTACAAATAATATGGTGTCTTTCTCCTGGACTAAAGTTGTCATACGTAAATATATTACATGTTGTTGGGTCGTGTTGTCAATATCATTGTAATGGATTCGTTGCAAAAGTTCTTCAGTCTTTTATTTTAAACAAGCCTCGAGAAGGATATTTTGCACTGATTGTTTCTACATTTGATACATTGAGTGTTAATTACCACTTATCATCATAAGGACCGGAGCCTTCCTAATTTTTTTTTTTTAATTTATACTGCTTTTGATCGTTTTTTAGTGAATTATATCATTTGCTAGATTGGAACCATTTCAGTAAGCTTGTAAATTATTAATAATTGTAACACACGTTCATTAAAAGATTTTTGGATTATTTTTCCTCGTCCTTATGGCTCATATACCTCCCACACCTGGGCCCGAGCCTTCTCGACATTGGAAGGGGAATTGACCTACCATTATCACGCTAGTCAGGCGGATTAGCATGGGGTTTTATTCCTCTTGCGTATATGTTATCTGTGTATTGTAATCCCTTAGGCGTCTTTTACCACACCCATGAGCAAGAAAGGGGTGGTAATGGTAAATTGTTTTCTTACAGCACACGGAAGTTGATATTACTAAATAAATATAATTAAAAAATAAATGAATAGTAGAAACTCCAATATATAGAAAAAAATATCAGTTTTATCTTTGCTGGTATCAGACATCAAATCAGTTGATTAAGATTAACCCATACTTTCCTATGGTAGTCGAGAAAACTAGCTGAGGGGTTTTCAGGCGAACTGCCAACAGTGCTCTCCTCGAAACCTTATAACACTAACTGTAATAGCCGATCCACCAGCTAAGCGTGGTAATTATGGCAATGTCCATCTTTTGAGGTTGTGCAATAGTGAATGAGAGTGAGTGGCAAATGATTATTAGTATTGTAAACAGGGCTCGCCTATATTTTAAATGTGGTTGGTACCATTTGGGATCTGGATCAAATTAAATCAATACTTTCTCTATTATATGCCGTCTCCTAGACTACACCTGTCACATTTAAGCTTATTATTAATCGTGTTCTCAATGTCATTATGATTTATTTTGTATATACAACTGTTGAACCGGTCTATAGTATGATGGACAGTCTTCCTGACTGATCATAGGAATTATTTCATCGGCATTTGGTAGAAGTTATTCAAGGTAATTATTTCTATTAGGTGTATCTTTTTTTATGAAGACAAACATCCTACAGTAAGAAAATAATACTACAAGGATATTGCGAGGGGCTTTACAAGCTTAATTATACCCAAATTCAGAAGACAAATTACCGGATCGCACAAAATAATGTCCTGCGTGAGAAATGTACCGCAACTCTACCACTTTGTTAGTGTTAGGACCACACTGTTGACAGTTGTCTGTCTACAGCCGCGGGCCGGTCCGTCCGGGGTAGTACCACACTGTACAGAAAATCGACGTCTGACTAGTAGCAATTTGTTACTGCGCTTCGTTCAGTGAGCGAGAGACCTGAAAGCCCAACTTTCTGGGGGTGTTTGCGTGTGGTGGGTTTTGGTGTTGCTTTTAGTTTTACCGAACGTCATTACACACATTCACACTCCCTTCGCTTTCTTCACGGCAGTCAGCGGCCTAGCAAAGGTCTATGGGCGGCAGCAATACTATCAGGTGTATTGTTTGCTCATTTGCCATCATTTGAAATAAAAAAAAACTCTTAACAATGTGCAATAAATGAGGTTTTAAATTTTCCTCATGTTGCGACGCTATAAAAGTACAATTATCTTATTTGCTTGAATTGTAGAAATCGGTTAAGGGTTAACCTAGTTTCCATTCTTTTGGAACTTTGTAAAGTTGCAATTGTTATAAGCTACTGTATTCCCCGAGCGCTATGACATGTCCTTTTTTAAATGAGTTTTAAGAAGATCACGTTCTTCACAGTAGGCAGCGATAGTACCACTTACCATCAAGTGTACCACCAGAGCAATAAAAGAAACGATTAACGTTTCAACCGATCAATCAAAACATAATTCAACACAACATGTAATTCTTGACTTGAACGACATTGAATGGAATCGGCCTAGGTCTATGAAAAAGTTTTAGTCGTCTTTTACGACATCTACATACAATATAATTAAAGTATTTCTAGCTGGCAATCACATTTTTTACTGCGTAAGCTATGGTCAGCGCCCACACCGTCCGCTCCGTTGAGGGTGACGAAAAGGCAGAGTGCGGCCACATAAACCACTGTATTCCCTTTTCGCCATTGAGCCGACAACCAGTACCGAGTTCCTTGGCGTCCATGGCCAGCCGGATGGAATATTCCCCGATCCAGTCATCTAGGCCTAGGCTAGGGAATTATTAGCAATTTCATCATCATCATCATCATCATCATCGCAGCCCACATACGTCCCACTCTTGGGCTCGGGCCTCCTCCACAATGGGAGAGAATTTGACCTACTATACCATGCTGGTCAGACATGTTGGTATAGGGTTACAATTCGAGTTTTCCTTCTCTTGCACAGATGTTATGTGAGTGTGTGTTGCACAGATGTTACACGGGCAAGGTAGGGAGTGGTGAATTGTATTCTTACTCCGTCACCACACGGAAGCATTAGCAATATATTTAAGAGAAATAATGAAAAAATCTTTGCTAGCCTAATATATGTTACATCTGCCGACATTGACCGTGAATCTTTATCATCAACATCCGTCACTAAGTGAAAGTGTAAGGTACACTAAATAGATACAATCACTTTCATCATCACAATGGAACTTAATTAAATACATGATTAGATTCTGACGGGTGATGGCCGCCGGTAGCAAATTGACGTCTGTTAAAATGGTAATTAAGGAAATAAGTTTTTGGTTTTAATCATATAAAAAAGTTAATCAGTAATATTGATAGCTTATTTTCCAGTTACTGGGAATACTATTTCCATGTGTTGACGTAGGAAGAATATAACTAAAAAAAAAAACAAGGAAAGTCCGTTCCAACATTGTCTGTTACTACAAAGAAAAAGAATAGAATTAATCAGACACCCTAATAAGTTTCGCTACGTGACTTGGAAGTGTCAGGTTAAAAATAAAATTTATCCCCAACCCTTATTGAAGTGAAACTTCTTTAGAATCATTGTGATTTCGAACTCGATGAAACGAAAAAGTGGGTCCATAGAGACACAAACACGTGAATGTATAGGATTCAGCCGGCGAGAGAATGAGATAAAGGATAATGGAAAAAAGGGTAAAAAGGGTTAAGGATAAAGGGTAAAATGTAAAGCATAAAAACCTAATGGTTACGCCATTCATTGGTCATAATGCTGTCCTATCGTACCAAATGTCGCGGCTTTGATTCTTTAGAAGATGAGCCTTCTACTTTGCGCTCTGGGCCAGACTGCCATCATATTTCTGTAGTGGTGGAAGACTGGACTGACAGAAGTTGCCAGGAGCTGACTTGGCAAGTCACCAGAATGCTCTCCCAGCGGGATAGCTCTAATCGCTCATACATTTGTGTTTCCTCGAATCTGAACACTTACGAACGAACGAACACTCCAGAGAATGCTTTAGCAATGGGTGATGACAGATTCTCTTCTATATCATATGGGATATCCATACATCTATTAGACCCTTCAAAGACATCACATTTTTTTAGACGCCCTGCTCTAAAGACATAATCCTTGAATTGCGGGGGACTTTACAAACATATTTAACGGACACAAATTACACCCAGATTCAGAACACCAATTTTGTGGATCGCACAAAGTGTTGTCGTGCGTGGGATTCGAACCCGCGACATTGGCACGGTAGGTGGGCATCTTAACCACTACGCCATCTGTAAAGTCATTAAATCTTCAATCAAGATATTTTCCCTCAATATTAATTTCCGCCTTGGTGTTTGTTGTTAAGGTTCATATTCCTATGCGATGGGTGTTGTATACCTATAAGGCGTCGAGGCCATGAGTTCGCCTGTGACTAATCGGCCGAGGTTCGACGCCGACCTTACTAACTGCACTGTAACTATTCAATAACTTTAGCGCTATATTAAAATATATTGAACTCGGATTTTCTTCTTTTTTAAAAACATAATTAAGGCTGTAATAATTCGATGTAGGGACGGAGTAAGAATACCATGCACAACTCCCTATCGAAGACGACTAAGGGATATAATATCTTCTTTATATATAAATTTCTTGTGTACGTGTGTGTCACTGAACTCCTCCTAAACGGCTAGACCGATCTTGATGAAATTTTTTGTGTGTGTTCAAGAGGATTCAAGAATGGTTTAGATTCACAATTGGACCCAGTAGGTGGCGCTGCTGTGTTATTTGAACAGAACAACGTCTGTTGGGTCAGCTAGTACATATATAAGATCTTTGCAAAGAAAGAAAATTTGAAATGAATTCTATACGTCTAACCAGTGTGGTATAGTAGATCATTATTCCTTCTACTGTGGAGGCGGATGGAGTCCTGCAGTGGGACGTATATGAGCTGAAGTGAAGGTATTAATCCTTGTATTGTAGGAGACTTTACTACTTACTCCATCACCACACGGTAAAATAAGAATAATAAAGCTAGGAATTCTAACTACACACTTTCCTACCATAGATAATTTTGCTGATGATATGATTTAAAATAAAAAAAACTGGACTATCAATTAATTTTCATTCAAGAAAAAAATATTCTTACCGAGGTATAAAAAAGGTAGCGCTTAGGACGCCTGCCAGATGTGAAACATCGAAATTATTTTGTACAAGTATATGTATATGCGTAAAATAACAGATTACGACAGGAACTAATATGGCGTAAAGTATTAATAAAATATTACGTTTTTTCCAGAAAATAATGATTTTTATTCAATAAACATTTATTTTCATTAATATACATTATAGGTATGTGTTTAGGTTAATACTTTATTTTGAGCTCACTAGATGGCGTTGTACAAAATTCTAAAACAGATTATGGTTCCGTTACACAAATGTACATATCCAAGTATAGCGTTAACGCCACGCCAACGATCAGGTTCACCCTCGCCTATATATGCATGACATCAAAAAAGGAATGATGGTCATAAAATTTCGTATATACATATAGGACTATCAGTTAATTTTCATTTAACAAAAAATAATTTTACCGAGGGATAAATAGTTACTTATCAGTGTGGCGCAAAAATGATATTTGGCTAAAGGGCTCACCAGGATAGTAGGCAGAAACTCTACTTTGGGCAACGTGTAACACCTCACTGTAATCGCCTTCCGTCAGCGTGTCGATTATGCCGCTAACCCTTCATTTATGGTGGAGGCTTACTTCCTGTTGGTACACCTTCCTGCGTACGCCCTGCGCCGCCTCCTTCCGCGAGACTACTGCCTCGCAAAAGGCTGCGACCGCGTCCCAGTTCCTGACGCTGTCGAGCATCGCCCTGGCGATGGTCGGCAGCGCCAGGATATGTAGGTGCCCTTAAGGGGCTTATGCAGAATAAATGATTTAATTTGATTTATATATGCCAGCGAAGAAACACTTAAAATAAAACCTTATACCAACCTGTCTGAACTGCGTGGTATAACAGGTATATTTTCTTACTATTGGAAGAGTCTTGAATCCAACAGTCGGATATATATAACCTGAAATTATGTTGATATTAATGTGAGTGAAGCTGCGAGCATAGCTAGTTAAGGTTATATAAAAAGCCATAAATATGATGTATAAGTTACCTATGCCATTGTGTAGTTACCTTGAATGCAGTTGATAATAAAATCTAGGTTAATACTGTTAGTTGAACGTACTAGTTCTTATATCTGCTATGACGTCATCAGCCTGTAATTCTGAATACCTAATATTTTTTTTGTTTCTATATCTGGTGTTCTATTCCAAGTATTAAATTCATCCCGGCAGATTATCCTTACGGGTGTCGTCTTGACGTCTCGTCCTCACAGAATTATCCTCTCTGCGGCTGACGGACTAATCTCCCGGTTTTGGCTAGGCCGACATCAGACGCAGGTACTTGCGCATCACCTGCCACGACGGCGGTAGAACGTGTCCTGATAGATGAATTCCTTCTGAAATCATTCGGTACTCTTCTTCTGAGAGGCAGTCGTCTTCCAGTTCCTGATACTGTCGAGCATCGTCCTAGCGATGGTCGACTGTGTCAGATTGATACCGATGATTGCGATGAGTTCACGGGGCTGCTTTGCCTAGGCCACTCACACCTCGAGCGGGTGTTGTCTCTTACCCATGTCGCAATAGCAATGGTGGCAGCATGGTGTCCCCTCCCTCCTCGCGACCCTGTGCAAGTAGTTGCCGAAGCAACTATGCCCCGTTAAGATCTGCACCAATTGGAAGGACACCCGTGCCGCCAACCTTAATGGTTTTTTATGACACCCATGGGTAAGATAGAGAGTGGTGAATTGTACTCTTACTCCAAATAATCATACATTAAACTAGCAACCCGCCCTCGCTTCACTTCGGTTTCAGTCTTTCCTGCGTAGTTCCCGTTTCCGTGGGAATACCGGGATAAAATATAACCTAGTTTACTCCCTGATATTATAGCTTTCCATTGGTGAAAGAATTTTTGAAATCGGTCCTGCTGTTTTGAAGATTACCCGGAACAAACAGACAGACAGACAAAAAAAATATAAAGTGTATTTTATTTAGGCATATGTATAGCGCAAATAACCGTGTGAGCATGAAAAAAGCCTATTATTTTGACATTACAAACAGACACTCCAATTTTATTTATTGGTATAAATAACTAAATAAAAGTTCCCTCCTATTGTGGAGAAGGCTCGACCCCATTAGTGGGACGTTTATGAGCCGAGATGTTGATGATAATGATAAACTAAATAATCGAGGCAAGCTAATCTACTAGCGTAGCTAAACGTACGTACAAAAACGTACCAAAACAATGTAATGTTTAATTCAATACGCATTAGTTATTGTAAATTATATAAACAAGCCCATATGGTCAGCAGGAATGTGTGACTATATGAGAGCTTATTCACTAAAGCAATGCATTTCAAACTGTGGTTCAATACTTTTTTTTTGATTGGGTACATCGTAACTATACATCGATGTCTTTCGATGTATCGGATGAAAACATCGATGTTTTTAAACATCGATTACTTTTCTAAAATTTTAAGTATCGATACTTCAACGTATCGAGTACTTCCTAGAATCTGTCGTGATGAGCTTTTTTTTAGGAATTTGTTGACATTCATTTTCACAACGAGTAAGTATAAGTAATTCTCGGTCAATTAATTACTACGTCGTCACGTCAAATTTGTCTATCACCAATTCGATTTTTTTTTTTAAAAACATCGATGCATCGAGTATTTTGAAAGCTTATCAAAACATCGAATCGATTCGATGTTTTTTTATTGCAAACATCGATGTTTTCGATGCATCGATCTATATCGCATATCCCTAGCCTAGGGTGATGGCGGGAACGACGTGCTACTTTATAACCAGCCATCATCATCATCATCCGTATCTCAGCCCATAAAAGTATATGGATTAGGGCGTCCAATTGCTCAACCAGGGTCCCCTCCAAAATGGAAGGGAAATTGACTTCGTATATCAAGTTGAAGAAGTTGAGAAGGAATCTTTTGCATAATTATTATCTGCATATTATGTGATGTGATAGTGGCATTTGATGTGATGGTGTGATGTGATGCGTTAGTGTGATGTGATATGACGTGGGGTGATAGTGTATGTGTTATGATGTGCTAGTGTATAGTGATGTAATAATAATAATCTTCATCATCATCTCAGCCCATACACGTTCCACTGTTGGGCTCGGGCCTCCTCCATTAAATCAGGGGAATTGATCTACTATACCAAGCTGGTCAGACTGGTTGGTATAGGGTTTTATTTCGGGTTTTTCTTCTTTTGTACAGATGTTATATCCATATTTTATCCCTTAGTCCTCTTTTACAGTACCCACAGGCAAGATGATTTGTATTCTTACTCCGTCACAACAGGGTTTACACATAATAAGTAATTTTGTATCGACGCCGGTGGTTATTTGCCTGCGATAGTAACTCTTGAAAAGGCCTTCTAATAAATAGTAGTTATAACTCCCACACGTTAAGCTGACTGCAGGCAAATTGGTGTCGATTTGTACCCAATGACGTAGCTACGTACTGTAATAACTTAATTTTATGGTAAACGGTAGACCTTGAGTTTAGGGTTGCCAATTGATTGTTCCGTGTGGTAACGGAGTAATAATATAATACACCACCGAGGGGGTCTTGCCCGTGGATGTTGTAAAAGACGACTAAGGGATGTCATATGCTGATAATATCTATGCAAGAGAACGAAAGAAACTCGACATAAACCTCTATACCAGCGCGGTATAGTAGGTCAATTTCCCTTCCATTGTGAAGGAGGCTCGTGCCCAACAGGGACTTTTGTCGACTGAAATGATGACGAATTGATTGTTCGACAAATAATTGTACTCTTTAATTAGCTATGATTGCGTTGATTAGTTAAAGATTTATTATTTCTTATTGGATTTTTTATTATTGACTAGTGACTCGCCCCGGTTTCGCAAGGATCCTGTGCTGATACTAAATATACTACAGAATGTCTTTATATTATACAACATTCACAGCTTTTTTGTCATTAGACAATCATCATCATCATCGTCATTTCAGCCTATCGCCGTCCACTGCTGGACGTAGGCCTCCCTCATGTTGCGCCACAATGAGCGGTCCTGTGCCGCCTGCATCCAACGACGCCCAGCGACTTTCACTGGGTCATCGGTCCACCTAGTGGGGAGGCGTCCTACACTGCGTCGTCCGATACGTGGTCGCCACTCGAGAATCTTTCTTCCCCAGCGGTTGTCGATTCGTCGAGCGATGTGGCCTGCCCATTGCCACTTCAGCGTGCTAATTCTTCGTGCTATGTCAGTTACACCCGTTCTTCTGCGGATTTCCGTATTCCGGATTCTATCTCGCAGAGAAATCCCGAGCATAGCCCGCTCCATAGCACGCTGAGCGACTTTGAGCCTTGATATGAGGCCTACATTTAGGGACCACGTTTCCGTGCCGTAAGTCATCACTGGTAACACACACTGGTCAAAGACCTGTGTTTTCAGACATTGAGGTATGTTGGACGAGAAGATCCTCTTAAGTTTCCCGAACGCTGCCCAACCGAGTTGGATTCGTCGGCTGATCTCTTTCTCGAAATTGGATCTACCTAACTGGACTGTTTGTCCTAGGTAAACATAGTGATCGACAACTTCGAGAATCGCATTGCCAACTAGGACCGGTACAGGAATGACATGGGCATTTGACATGACTTTCGTCTTGTCCATGTTCATTCGCAAACCCACTAGTTGGGATACTCTGCTGAGGTCATTGAGCATTGTGCCAAGGTCCTCCATGGATTCTGCCATAATGACTATATCGTTCGCAAATCGAAGGTGAGTGATGTATTCGCCGTTAATGTTGATGCCGAGTCCAGTCCAGTCTAAGAGCTTGAAGACATCTTCCAGTGCAGTGGTGAACAGTTTCGGAGATGACATCTCCCTGTCTCACGCCTTTCTGCAACTGGATCGGTTTCGTACTCTTATCCCGGATACGGACTGACATTGTGGCGTTCCTATACAAACACTTCAGTACTTCGATATAGCGATGGTCGATTTGGCACCGCTGAAGGGACTGCAGCACCGCCCAAGTTTCGACTGAATCAAAGGCTTTCTCATAGTCCACAAACGCTAAGCACAGGGGCCGATTATACTCCTCGGTCTTTTGTATAATCTGCCGAAACGTGAGGATATGGTCTATGGTGCCATGCTATGGTGCTATATAGCCTTTTCGGAAGCCGGCTTGTTCGGGCGGCTGGAAGTCATCGAGCTTGCGCGAGAGTCGATTGGTAATGACCCTCGAAAACAACTTATAAACGTGGCTCAGGAGTGAGATGGGTCTGTAGTTCATCAAGAGAGCTTTGTCACCCTTCTTGAAGAACAGCACCACCACACTCCTGGTCCACGACTCTGGAACGTCGCCCCCGAGGATAACGGAATTAAATAGCTTCTGAAGGGCTATTAAGACCGGCTTACCGCCCGCCTTCAGAAGCTCTGCCATAATTCCGTCATCTCCCGGTGCCTTACCGTTACGTAGTTGTTTGAGAGCCATTCTGATCTCGTACAAGCTGACGTCCGTCATTAGATAATACAAACATGTTTTCTTTAGAGGTTACTCTTGAAAGAGCGACATATTATTCATGTATTATACATATAAACCTTCCTCTTGAATCACTCTATCTATTAAAAACAACGCACCCATATCTGTTGCCTAGTTTCAAAGATCTACTAAGCATACATAGGAACAGACAGACAGCGGGCAGCGACTTTATTTTATAATATGTAGTGATGATACCAGGTTTTAAGTTAGTGCAATAACAATCATTATTTCAACTCATATATGGGCTCGGATGTACTAAACAATATGAGGGAGTTTGACCTTCTACCACGCTGGTCTGTTGGGTTGGTATAGTGTTTTATTTTGAACTTTCCTTTTGCTCAGATGTATATATTATTTTCCTTAGTCGTCTTTTACGACACACACGAAAACAAAAGGAGTAGAGTGATGTCGAATCTTAACTTCTTCACTACACGAATAGCCACTAGCAATACATCGTTAAAAACTACATTCTATTTCATTCGCTGATTTAGGCACGCTCTTTGTATTAACATATAGACTGACTAAAAATTAAAAAAAAATATTTTGGACTTTATTGTTTTAATAAGAATACAACCACCACACCCTATCTTCCCCGTGGATGTCGTAAAAGACAACTAAGGGATATTATAAACATATAACATCAATGCAAGAAAAGGAAAACTTGTAACAAAACCCTATACCAACCTGTCTGACCAGCATGGTATAGTAAGGTCAATTTTCCTCTTATTGTGGGGGAGGTTCGAACCCAGTAGTAGCCGGATAGGAGCCGAGATGAATGAATGAATGAATGCGATAATTTCGTTTACAATTACGGAGCTCCATGACATCTACGATTTTAAGAATTTACATCCCTAGGTGGGGAAAATCGAGGAAAGAGAAGATGGTTTTCATTCCTAATTCTTCATCATTTATTTTCTTACCTCAATTTTAGTACACACAAATAATTATAACTTTGAAGTCGCAATCATTATGTTGGTAACCCTGTTAAGTTGAATGCTATTAGCCACTATCGGTATCATAATTACTATGTATTGATACTTAATGGCGTTAATACGTTTGCTATCATTTTGCTGTTTTACAACAATGAGCTAATAGTCTGTATGTAATGATTGTTTTTGTTTACGCGGTTATTATCACACCACATTATCACATCACTCTATCACAATACATCACATACACTATCACGTCACGCTAATCACATCACACTAATATTAAAAAGGCGAAAGTGTCCATGCATGTTTGTTATCTTTTACATTTATGGAATTCGCCCGGTAATGTTTTGCCTTGAGAAAATAGTTCGACGTGACTTTTTTTAATCAATCAAGCAGGCGTTGAACGAATTTGGATAAAATTTTATCGTGGGTGAGTTAGGATTCGCGGCATCGCTCGCGTAAAAAGTAACTTTTCTAAAATGAAATTTTATCGAAATCCGTTCAACGGATTATGCTTGATTGAGTGAAGAGAGAAAAGTTGAATTATTATCATAAGAGAAAAGCTTCATCTCGGCTCATATATATTCTACTGCTGGGCTCGAGCCTCCTCCACAACAAAAGAGAAACTACCCTGCTATTCCACTCTGATGAGACGTATTTCTATAGGTATTCATTTTAAAATTTATCGTCTCTTGCCTGTGCAAGAGACGATAAATTTTAAATAATGTCTGTATATTATATGCATATTATATCCCTCGGTCGTCTCTTACGACGAAGTGCAGTAACAAAATGTTACTACTGAGACGTAGATTTTCTGCTTAGTGTAGTACTATCCCGAACAGACTGGCCCGTGGCTGTGGACAGACAACTGACAACAGGTTGCTCCTACCACACAATGGTCTTACCACAAAAGCTACTGTACTATTACTCAACCTAAATTTATAAATAAAATTAAAGTGGTAATCAAAAAGCACTTGCCAATTGCCAGTGGCGACAGTCACCCATCCAAGGCTGAGCGTAGGCGGCCGCGCCTGCCGTGTTCTGGTCGTTAAGAGCTTTAACAAACACCCAAACATACCGGTTTTGTATGTAAATAATTGTTTATTTTTTAATTTTGTCTTTTCTATGCACACTAGGATGTTAACTGCCTGTTCTGACTACGCACAAATAAACTTTTGTTTTGAACTTCTACACCGTGGAATCTAATTGGCTGTTTTCCCGAAACGTACATACTCAGTAAATGATATAGAACCATATTAAAGCATTTATTTAATAAAATAAAAACATAAATTCTTGTCATTTGCAATCTTGGACATTTCCTTAAAATATCATTTATGTATAACTGTAACATGTGGTTAAGGGCATCGACCCTACTAGCATGCTAACTGACCTATTAAAACAACTCGGGCGCATCACAAAAGAAGAAAGGGGTGCAGGACGCGAGCGGGTGCCATCCGACACCGAACTCCGAGGTGTTATGCCTAAAATTATTTTGTTTTACGTATTATTGCGATTTAATACGAATGCTATGTCGTAGGCATGTTGGGAACAATACCGTTGCATGTCAGGCAAATTTAAGAATTTCTAATTATCAGACTTTTTTCTAATTGTATTATGTTTTTAGTTATGTGGGGATATTAAGAATGATTAACTGAGTACATACGTTTCAGGATAACAGCGAATTAAATTCCACGGTCTATAAGCAGGTTTGTATGGGGAGTAAATTTATGTAAGTCCTCATCAACATGATTACGCTACGTGTTAACGCTTTTTTTTGGTGTTGGGCCATGGTCAGCGCAGCCGCTGTCCGACTCCGTCCGGGGTCCAGGGCGACCGAGAGGCGGCGATCCCATGACCCATCCGTAGCACCTTCCCTTCGTTGTTGGGCCAACCACCGGTGCTGAGTTCCTTGTCATCAGTGGTCGGCCCGACGGAACACCCCCACGGGTACCTTCTCTTCATGATGTCCCTTTCCCGAAACGTCAGTCGCCGTCGCGCGGTTAGCGTTTCTGCGGGTGACGGACTAAAATCCCCGGTCACGTCACCCGCGGTCTCGATTAGGGCGGCATCAGGCGCAGGTAGTCGCGCCTGCGCCGCCCGAGACATATTAACGCTAACACTATATCTGTAGCGATGTCAATATACGTGCCGATATTGTCAAAAACAGAAAATGTATTTTTTTTTAATTTCTTCAACGACGAAGGCGACGTGATTAGGGTGAGTCACGGAGCCGCGCCGTCGCTCTGTCGCCCCGGACGGAGCCGGGCGACGGGTGTGCTGACCGTACTGCTGTTCGGATAGCTGTAGAGGATTTTTTATTATCAAATTTCACTTTACTAATACTACTACTACTTGCTACTTTTCTACAAATATAAAGTATGAAGTAATCTTATAGTAATACTAGCAACCCGCCCTCGCTTCGCTTCGGTTATAGGTTATAGTCGTTTTACCCGCGTAGTTCCCGTTCCCGTGGGAATACCGGGATAAAATATAGCCTAGTTTACGCCCTGATATTATAGCTTTCCATTGGTGAAAGAATTTTTGAAATCGGTCCAGCCGTTTTGAAGATTACCCGGAACAAACAGACAGACAGACAGACAGACAGACAAAAATTTTTTAATTGCTATTTTAGGCATAGGTGTCGTGCAAATAACCATGTGAGCATGAAAAAAGCCTATTATTTTGACATTACAAACAGACACTCCAATTTTATTTATTGGTATAGATTATGCTGTAGTAGCGACTGCGATTGCTACTAACCCTGACTTTGGTCATGGATGTCGTAAAAGACGATTAATTATATGGGTTAACTCCATCTGATGCCGTCTGGTCAACAATTGTATTATAAGGAGGGTTCCAAGTATCATTAACAAGAAAGTAACAGAATACAATATGGCGCCATTCCGACGCCATAGTCTGAAAAAGAAAAATAATTCTACGACTTTTTTGTAATTATTAATAACACATGTTAACTCCATCATCGCTATCGTAATTTCACTTCAAAAGTACAACCCTCAATCGAAACAAATAAATAAAATTGAGTTGTCAGTTAGTTTGTCGTTCGTCTGTCGTCTAAAATGTCGTTCATCCTTACTAATATTATAAATGCGAAAGTCAGTTTGTTTGTTACGCTTTCACGCTTAAACTACCGAACCGATTTCAAGAATTCTTTCCTCAGTGGAAAGCTATAATATCAGAGAGTAACATATTTTATCCCGGTGTTCCCACAGAAACGGGAACTACCCCGGGTAAGGCGATCGAAACCGAAGCGAAGCGAGGGCGTGTATTAAATAAAATAAAACTTTTTATCAACTGCATATGACAAATAAATTTTTTTTTTGTTATTTGCTTCGGTTACCTAATCTCCGAAATGGCTAGCCTGATATTGCCAGAAATTTCTTTAACAGATGTATGATTTAAAAAGTAACTCGAATTAATGGTAAACCATTAATTTCGGAAAAGCTTTCCGGGGCAAAAACAAAACATGCAATTGTGCAACATCTTCGGCTTTTACGAGGCTTTCTTTTTTTAATTGTTTATTTTTGCAAAGCTATGATCTGTCTATTGGCTTTCCCTGGCAGATAACTCATGTTATAAGGAGTAATCTAGGCTAATTTTATTACAAAAAAAATAGGATTCTACGATAAGAAATTAAAGTCCTACGTTAGTCCTAGTTCTTTACATTGAAAATTAGTAATTCGTTTTATGTTATTTTTAGTAGGAATGTGTATTAATAAAAGAGATAGATAATATTAGCAAATTATGCAAACAGAACAAACAATACTTTTTTATTCCACGCGAACCAAGTCACAGTGAACAGCTAGCAACTAATAAATTACTCGAACATCCATTACCACAGATAAAAAATATATCTTAAAATAAGCATACGTTATCTGTGGTTCACCATAGATAATAAATACGCCCTAACTAGTCTTTTGTCGATGCCGCTCTAAGAATTAATTCTATTTATAGTAAGAACTTGATAAGAATGGACTTAGTCATTCCAAGGGCTGTCTGGAACGGTGTGGTACCGAGAAACAAAGGATTTAGTTTTCTTAATTTTATTTTAAATTGTTTTGAACTTACTAAGTTTGTTTGTGTACGTTAAGTACCGGAATTAGCTGGCAATTATGAGTGGGAATTAAACATCTGCGTTAGGAAAATTTTAATATAAGTTTTGCGTGACTGGGTATCGTAAAAGATTAATCATTATCATCATTTGCCTGCCTTTATCCCACAAAACAAATGTTTACCTTCCATAGCCTCCTATCAGCCGTCATATTTGCACTCATTGCTTTCATACGCATATCTTCATTCAGGCAGTTCATCCATATCTTCTTGGGCCGCCCACGCTTCTTATCCATCACATTACCCATCCACAATCATATTGACAGCACTCCTTGTCACACGCCTTTCATCTCTCCTCACATGTCCATAACAAGACAATCTCACGCTCCTAATCTCTGTCACTGGTGCCACCTTCAGGCTTCTCTTAATGAACTCATTTCTTCGTAAAAGATAACTAAGGGATATAATATTGCAAATTAAGAAAGGAATCTCGAATCTCTTGGCTATGACTTTGGTATAAAGCCATCATAAATCCTTCTAACGAGTTTTAGAAGGTCCATTTCTCTACAGTTGTGTAGGAAGCTTGCGCCCAGCTGTGGGACGTGTATGTGATGAGGTATAAGAATATACTAGGTTCAAATATTCCTCAATATAGTAAAGAAATAGATTTACTATACAACGCTACCCCTTTCTTGCCAGTGGGGATCTTAAAAGACGACTAAAGGATATAATATGCATATAACATCTATGTAAGAGACGGTAAAATCGTAATAAAACCTAATACCAACACGTCTCACCAGTACGGTATAGTAGCTCAATCTCTCTTCTATTGTGGAGGAGGCTCGAGCCCAACAGTGGGACATGTATGAGCTGTGGAGATGATGATGATACAAGGCTAGTTAGAAGAGTTGGTATCAGGTTTTATTTCAAGTTTTAGTGAATGGTTTCTATATATTATTATCTCTTAGTGGTCTTTTACTTCACCATAGGACAAGAAAGTGAATGGTAAATTGCTCCCTCACCAAATGTAACTGACGGATCAGATGATGATTAGAAACCAACTCTGCGGACATGAAGGAATGAAATACACACTTTTTTAATCCCTGACGCAAAAAGAGGGTTGTTATAAGTTTGACATCGATGTATGTCTGTGGCATCGTAGCTCTCAAACGGATGGACCGACTTCGATGCGTTTTTTTTTCATTTGAAAGCCAATTTCCTTGCGGCAGTTCTTAGCTATGTTTAGTTAATATAGGTCGAACAGTGTAAGAGTATCAGCTCCAAAATTATGTAATGGCAAATCATGCGTGCCAGTATAATCGTTAAATGACAATGGATAATTCCTGTTGAAGAGAACTTAATACTTTTTTTTATTATTTTAGTTAGTGTCGAGGGTTATTTAAAATTTTCAACATTATAGAGTTGTTTTAGAATTAACTATGAGTATTCTGAAAACCGGCTGAGAGCTAATTTATTTATTTTGTTTCAGGTTTAACGAAACTTATGTCCAGTGACGCCGAATAAGTGACAAAGTGAATAATATTAATACTTATTATACGAATATTATTATAATAATTATTTAGTGTTTAGTGACAGTGTGTTGTGTTAGTGATCATTTGCTATCGGAACATTTGCTACCGGTAAGTGATATTTCTTCCTTTCGTACCTAATAGATGCGTTGGTCCTTTTATGATCCACCTCTCTTTATGATTATCATACTATCTAAATCAGTAACAGCACTGTAAGAAAAGGAATTTACCGTCTGGTGAGGGAGTAAGAATACAATTCAACCACTATCTTGCCCGTGGGTGTCGTAAAAGACGACTAAGGAATTATAAAATGCAGATGATATATAGATTAACCGACCTTCTCCTAGATAGAGAAACCATGCTGACCAAACTAAGTAGAGTTTTATTTCATGCATTTCCTTTCGTCATCGTCACAACTTTTATTTCCAAGGAGCTCGAGCTTCTTTCATAAAAGAAATTAAATTGACATACGCTAGTCAGATGTGTTGGTGTAGGGTTTTATTTCGAGTTTTCATTCTGTAGCATAAATCATCATCATCATTTCGGTTCATATACGTCCCACTACTGGGCTCTAGCCTCCTCCATAATAGGAGGCCAATTGACCTTACTAGTCAGATAGGTTGGTATAGGGTTTTGTGTAGAGTTTCCATCTCTTGCATAGATGTCATATGCGTAAAATATTCTTTAGTCATCTTTTTCGACACCCACGGGTATGAGAGGGGGTGGTGAATTGTATTCTTACTCCGTCACCACACGGAATTGCATAGAATGTTACATAGATGTTAAATACATATTATATCTCTTAGTCGTCTCCTACAGCACCTACGGGCTCCGGTGGTGAATTGTAGTAATTTTACATCACCACAAGAAAAAAAAGTGTCTGTGTACTTATGTAAGCATGTAAGAAGTTATACTTCATTGGCGTCATAAGATAAAAAAAATCTACCTTTTTTTTCGCGTTATCCTACGTTTATAGAAAAAACGACTGTAATAATAGAAAAAAAAAGACACTGTGTATAAAGTACGCACATCAGAAGTGAAACTCCATTATCCTTCATCCTCTATCCTATATCCTTTATCTCATTCTCTCGCCGGCTGAATCCTATACTGTTTATGTCTCTATGGACTCACTTTTTCGTTTCATCGAGTTTGAAATCACAACGATTCCAAAGAAGTGTCCCTTCAAAAAGTTATTTAATACATTCAAAGTTTTATTATAACGCATTAACTAGTTGACATTGTGACATAGTCGCAGGACGCTGGAGAAAAACATCGTTGCGGTATTTTTCTTATAGCTACTCAACATTATGCTGAGTAGCTATCCTTTTCCTTTTTTGCGAAGGAGATAACACTGTTGATGTCAATTTTTCTTTATTTTATGATCACTTGTTTATTATTTATTGTTTTATTTATATATATTGTACTCACATTTTAAGCCTTTGTGATGTTTCCTTCGCGGAAAGGAGTAATAAATTATTTTTTAAACATTGATTAGCTAACTTCAGGGTGTTGGTTTTTTGTGACTGTGTTAGAGCGCATCGTAAAAACTTATCATTTTTCCCTAAAGCGCCTAAAGAAGTATAACTTCAAAAAGTATGAACGCGTTATTAAGCATATAGATAGATCAAATCAATAAAGATCCGTCACCCCATTGTTTGTAGAACGAACATATGAACTAATTATAAATGTCACTCAATCATTCACTCAATTACCAGCGAATTGATTATACAATTGAAGTTGTTAGCTATTATCGAGAACAACGTCTAGGACATAAACTCACGGCGATCCTTAGAATAATAACATATAGAAGGTAAGTCCGCGCACAAAAAGTGAAGCATTCAAATTGGAGCTTAGCGGAGCTTACGCCGGACCGTTCCGTAGTGTACAAGGTCGCTGTACCACACGTAGTACGCAACTCTTAAAAAATAAATAGGTTTGTGCATTCAAATGGTGTCACAACACATTTGAAAAACATTACAAGTGTATTAACATTACTTTTGAAAATATCTCGACGATTTATGTTAATGAAAACAAAATTTGATTTCATAATTTGTATAGTGGTGTGCATGTATACGTGTGTAATCTTCTGCGCGCATGTAATATTTTTGGCTTCATGTTTTTGATCGCTTAAGTACAAACACTATCCTTCTTTACGTAATTATTCTAAGCGGCGTTCATTATTTTTTTAAAAGACACCCACACTCTGCTCTAAGGAAGTAATTCTTATATTGCGGAGGACTTTACAAATATATAATTAACGGACACAAATTATATCCAGACTCGGAACAACAATTTGTGAATCGCACAAAGTTTTCTCCTGCGTGAGATTCGAACACTGGCACGGTAGGTTGGTATCGTAACAACTACACTAGTCAGTGTAGTTGTTATTTAATGTTAGGCTTAAACCTCGTGTTACTGTAGGCAACCTGGTTGCGTCCCTGGTATCACGGAGATCTATAAGCGCCAATTGCAATATACTGCGGTGGGCTGCTTCCTTGTCTATCAGAAAAATAATAAAAACTGTCACTAATAATAGAAAAAAAAGGCGTTTAATACATTGAAGTCTGCGCGTGCATCTTAAAAAATGTTGAGTAGTTAACTTCAGGGTGCCGATTTTTTTTTTGGGCGACGCAGGCGCGAGCACCTGTGCTTGATGCCGCCCTAGAAGAGGCTACGGGTGACCGGATCAGGGATTTGATCCGGCACCCACGGAGAGGTTAGCCTCGCGACGGCGATCGGCGTCCCGGGAAGGGAACGTCAATGGGAAAGGGTACTCCCTCGGGGTATTCCGTCAGGTCGACCACTGAAATCAAGGTACTCTGCACCGGTGGTCGGCCTAACGACGAAGGCGACGTGCTATATGGGTGGGTTACGGTGACGCCCGCGGCCCCTCTGTCGCCTCGGATGAAGCCGGGTGGCAGGTGCGCTGACCGTAGTTCACCCCAAAATAAAAGGGTGTCGCTTTTACGTGACGGTTTGCGCGCGCGTCGTAAAAATATAGGCTCATAATTGTTCCCTAACGTGCCAAAAGAAGTACCATTTCAGAAAAGACAGATTGTGTCGTAAAGACACGTTGGAAGTGAAGCTTTTGTATTATAGGGAAACACTTTTATTATGTTATATCTTTAAACGAGCAATTCTTGTATATATATATATATATATATATATATATATATATATATATATATATATATATATATATATATTCAGGATCTCAGAAACGGCACCAACGATTTTGATGAAACTTGGCATACTAGAGGTTTCGGGTCCAAAAAATCAATCTAGCTAGGTTTTATTTATAGAAAATGTTCTTTTGTTGGTGTTTTTAGCATAGCAATAAATGACATTAAATTTTAAAAGAATATGAATTCAAATTTCGTTTCGGTAGCTCAGTTGGGAAGTGATCGAGTTCGCTTTTTGTTTTTGCATTCAAACAGCGTCGGATCGAATCTCGGTGTTATTATTATTCTCTTTTTGTAATTTTTATATTTTTTTCATTATTTAATATTTATTTTTTATTAATATATATCTAAATAAATTCGACAAAAATATTCCGAGCGAAGCTCGGTCAACCAGATATTACAATTTTATATGCCATAGTGATTCATTTACGTCATCATCATCATTTCAGCTTATATACGTCCTACTGTTATGCTCGAGCCTCTTCCACAATAGGAGGGCAATTGACCTACTATACCAAGCTAGTCGGACGTGTTTACAGGGTTTTATTTCGAATTTTTCTTCTTGTCTATAGATGTTATATACATATTTAATCCCTTAGTCATCTTTTACGACACCCACGGGCAAGATGGTGAATAGTATTTTTACTCCGTCACCGCACTGGAAGACTTTCAGCATCATTATCATTTTAGCTCATATACGTCCCACTGTTGGGCTCGAGGTTCCTTCACAATGGGAGGGCAATTGATAGATTGCATAGATTTTGTATGCGTATTATATCCCTTAGTCGTCTTTTACGACATCCACGGGCATGACAGGGTGTAGTAAATTGTATTCTTACTCCGTCACCTTACGGGAAGACTCTCAGCGTCACCAAAAATCCTATTCCTTCGCCATCTTGTAACGTGATCCACTTGTTAAATTGACAAGCACTTAGATAATAGACGCTCTATACTAATTTAGTGATTGTTTTGTACTAGTTCTGTCATTGAGCCACCGGTGCCAGTGACATTGGCATATGACCCCCCTTAAGTAGGATTGAATGGTTACAACCGGTGGTACTTTGCTTAAGTAACTAGGTTATACAATATAGAGATGACCTATATTTTAAAATTTTAAAGACTCCGGTCCTGTAACACCCATTTTTGAAGTTACACTTGGCGCGTTAGGGAAAATAAGAGTAAATTTTCACGAAGAATCGACCGACACCCTGAAGCTAGTCAACGTTGTTTACGATACGCCCGCACACCGTCACGAATATCAACTAGATAATGCGTTATAATAAAACTGAACAATGTATTAAATAATTATTTTTAGGGTTCTGTACACAAAGGGTAAAAACGGGACCCTATTATTAAGACTTCGCTGTCTGTCCGTCCGTCTGTCACCAGGCTGTATCTCAAGAACCGCGATAGCTAGACAGTTGAATTTTTTACAAATTATGTATTTCTGTTGCCGTGGGACTCCCATACAACAAACGCAATTTTTTTGCCCTTTTTTTGCTCGATATCGATAATGGCCATAGGTAGGTAATTGTTTACCGAGTCCATGGTACAGAACCCTTCATGCTGCACTTAGCCAATTTTTTTACAAACATAGGACAACGTGATGGATACAATTTTTAGAAAGACTTTATAAAGACTTTTATCTTGTTACGTCAAAGAAGTATAACTTCATAAGTATACACGTTTTTTTTGGTGGGCTATGGTCAGACAGGGGTCCCCATAACCCACCGTATTACCTACCTTCGCCATTGGGCTGACCATACTTGGTGCCGAGTATCCTTTACATACATGGCCAGCCCGGCAATTTTATAACCTACTGTACATTTTCTCTTCATCGTTATTTGAGCGGCTTATCGATATTAAATAATACATTGTTTTGTCTCGGGACACCTTACTTTATTCATCATCATTATCTCAGCCCATATACGTCCCACTGTTGAGCTCAGGCCTTCCTAACAATAGGAGCGAATGGTCTGACGTGTGGGCATTTTTTTTTTTTTTTTTTGGTTGGGCTATGGTAAGCGCACGCGCGGTCCTGTCCGTCCGGGGCGATGAAAGGATGGCGCGCGGGGACGTCACCTCGTTGTTTGTTGGGCCGACCACCGGAGCAGATGTGACTTGTCATCAGTGGTCAGCCTGACGGAATACCCTTTCGGGTAACCTCACGTCAGACGTGTGGGCATAGGATTTCATTTCGAGTTATCTTGCATAGATCTTATATGCTGCATATTATATCCCTTAACCGTCTTTTACGACATCCACGTGCAAAAGAGGGGATGGTGGTATTTTTTTCACCATACGGAGGGATACAATATTATCAACACCCCGACTCTGAAAGGTCATTTGTGTGATGTTTTACAAACAGACACTTCAATTTTATTTATTTGTATAGATAAGCAGTTATATATAGGTAGATAGATTAGTTGTTCACCCCTTTAAATATAACCTGTGGGCTTACAACCTTCATCAGAACTAAGACCATCTGTCGCCGGGAATGTTAAGGTGTTGTTTCGCAAGTTCCTTTATATGGTGAAACGGGTCATTGCTATCGGAACTCGACCTTAAGTCGCAAGCGCACGCCTCGTAATATACATGTTTACTTTGATTTTATGTATTTAATATTAACGAGTGATTATAGAACTATTGTTTTATCTATGGCGATTAAAGAGAGGTATTTTCATGGTGCACAGGTGACGGAGTGGTTAAGATGAGAGATGTAGTTGGTATGATAACACTGCGATCCAAAAATTGTTGTTCAGAGTCTGGGTGTAATTTGTTAAGTGTATGTTTGTTATCTGTGTGGTGACGGAGTAAGAATACAATTCACCACCCCCTATCTTACCCGTGGGTGATCGTACGAGACGACTAAGGGATATAAAACGCATATAACATCTATGCGAGAGAAGGAAAACTCGAAATAAAACCCTATACCAACACGTCTGAACAGCGTAGTATAGTAGGTCAATTACCCTTCCATTATGGAGCAGGCCCGAGCCCAACAGTGGGACGTATATAGGCTGAAATGATGAATGATGATGATGATGATGTTTGTTATCCGAGTGGTGACAGAGTAAGAATACAATTCACTCCTCCCTCTTACCCGTGGGTGTCGTAAAAGACGACTAAGGTAGGGTATAGCAAGCATATAACATCTATACTAGAGAAAGAAATCTTGAAATAAAACCCTATACCAACCTGTTTGGCCAGCATAGTATAGTAAGGTCATTTCCCCCCTATTGTGGAGGATGTTTGAGCCCAGTAGTGGGATGTTCATAAGTTGTGATAAAGATGAAGTTTGTAAAGTCTCTCGTAATACCCTCCAAAACAGTTTTCCTTGTAATGTCTTCCTTCTACTGTAAAACATGCAGATTTCTTCTTTTCTCAGCAAAAGTGGACAATACTTTTGAACCTGAACCTCGTCTACAATGGGCGGAAAAATAATTTAATACGACGCTGGTCAGATGGGTTGGTATACAATTTTAGGTTAAGTTTGACATCTCCTGCTTGAAGGTTCCGTGTCATTGTTTCAATAACTTAGACTATTTTTATTTTAAACTGGTTCGTTAATGTTAATAGAATCCATTATTCTCTCGAGAACATTAGTCGGGACGGGATGTAAGGTAATCTAAAGATAGAGAGAGAAGAAGAGAGAGAGAAAGAGAAAATATAAAGTAAGTATATAGATTAAATTTCATCCATCATTCCATTTATCTATATATGTCCCACTGTTGGGTGAAAGTGAATCACACAAAGTATTGTCCTGTATGGGATTCGCACCCACGATACTGGCACGGTAAGTCAGTATCGTAACTACTACACCATCTTGTACAATCAAATTGTATTCATACTCCGTAATTATCTATAACAAACAATAAAATGGGAGTGTCTGTTTGTAATGTCAAAATAATAGGCCTTTTTCATGCTCACACGGTTATTTGCACTATACATATGCCTAAAAATCACTTTATATTTTTTGTCTATCTGTCTGTCTGTTTGTTCCGGGTAATCTTCAAAATAGATACAGGAAAGTATTTAGGAAATTCAGTATTTTAGGAAATAATAAATTACGTTAAATAAAAAAAATTCGTAATTCAAATTATCAATTAAAATAACAAAATATGTCTCTTTATTTTTGTTTGACAACATAAAATTACATAGAAATAGAAATAATTACAAAAAATAAACGTGGCTACTCACAAGTAAAATGTATGTATAATGTGAGTATTCGCCACGTGCTTGTCCATGAATTCATGAGTATACTATGCATTGGCGGGGTGGAGTGGTAATAGAGAGAGAAGGGATGAGAGAACGAAAAGAAAGAAGGAGAAAGAGAAAGGTATAGGTTATACACTACTCGCTTGTGAATACGACTGTCGCGCCTGCGCACGTCTCATTTAACGGTTTTATTCCACGCACTTTTTCTTACGGTTTTACTATCACATTTTTTTCAGTTCGGTCGCGCAGCAAAATCCCTATCTCCTCCAAGCTTGCCATAAGGAACTTCGTTCCAATAAATGTGTTTCATTCCCAGTTAATTACGTCAAATCAATATTTCAAGTGCAGTGTTTATCTAGAGCAGTTCTTATTTAAGTAGCTTATATACATAAATTACGCACTTCAAAAGATATGATTTACGTACAGCATGTGTTGCAGTAATGTGATATAATTTAACATTGCATACTCCTTATATGTAAACAAATATACTAACATACTAGCAACCCGACCTCGCTTCGCTTCGGTTTCAGTCGTCTTTTCTGAATAATTCCCTTTCCCTTGGGAATACCGAGATAAAATATAACCTAGTTTACGCCCTGATAATTTTGTGGGAGGATTTTGTGTCTAGTTTTCCTTTTCTTATATAGGCATTATATGCATATTATATCCCTTAGTCGTCTTTTACGACACCCACGGGTGGTGAATTGTATTCTTATTCCGTCACTCGGATAGTGACGGAGTAAGAATACAATTCACCAATTATATACGACAGACCAATTAAATGTAGTTTATGTGTTCAGATAAACATGCGACAGTCGTAAATACGTATTATATAGTAAAATAATATGTAACTTTACACACGTGTGCCCTTGACCCACTGAGCATAAGGAGGTGTTATGAGTTTGTGAATAATCATTGCGCCGCAACTTCGAGGAAAATAATTCGATTATGTTTTAATTTACGAGTGATATCGAAATATTTGGCGACTATTTTAAAGACTTTATTTATTTATATATCACTATTATAAAGATATCCGTGTGGCAACAGACTAGGAATACAATTTACCACCCCTTATCTTGGCCTATGGGTGTAGTAAAAGACGACGATATTATAAGGGCATATTATAATGTGACTGGACCGGGGAGTTAGCCAGTCATTCGCCGACAGGTCGACCTACTCTCCGATGAGGGGTACGTCGGTCGAGGAGAGGGTACTCCTCGGGGGTATTCCGTCGGGCGAACCACTGATGACAAGTCACCCTGCCCCGGTGGTCGGCCGAATGACGAAGGCGACGTACCACGGGTGGGTTACGGGGCCGCGCGTTGCCCCGTCTGTCGCCCCGGATGTAGCTGAGCGGCGGGTACGCTGACTGTAGCCCATCCCAAAAAAAAAACCAAAAAGTGCACATTATAATGTATATATAACATCTATGCTAGGGAAGGAAAACCCTAAATAAAACTCTATACCAACCTGTCTGACCAGCATGGTGTAATAAGGTCATTTTCTCTACTATTATGGAGGAGGCTCGAGCCCAGCAGTGGGACGTATATGAGCTGAAATCATGATAATAATAAATTATGAGGGAGATAACATATTTTAAGTTTTCTCCTTCTTGGATTGATGATGCTGATGATATGTTATAATGGGATGATATGATGACTAAATGACTTACTCATGAACTTGAATCAGAAGACCCTACTTAGGTATTATAGCTACGATTTCAAAATATTATTATACCTTTTCTTGGAAAAATTTTGACACCCACAACGATTCTATATTTGGGTTATACGAGTATATTAATCCGTCACTCGCCGAGAGGGCGACCGCGCGAGGAAAGACCGACGTCCTCCGCGAGAGGGGGGGGTACCTCGAGGAGAGGTACTCCTCAAGGGGTATTCCGTCGGGCTGACCACTGACGACAAGTCACCCTGCGCCAGTGGTAGGCCAAATGACGAAGGCGACCTGTCCCTGGTGGGTTAAGGGTGTGCGTGCTTACGCCTCTGTCGCCCCGGATGGAGTCGAGCGAGGAATGCGCCGCCCGTAAAAGGTACGGTTACAGCCACATTACTCCACGTAGTCCCGTTCCCGTGAGAATACCGGGATAAAATAAGCCTATGTTGCTACCTGATATTATAGCCTTCCATTGGTGAATGAATTTTTGAAACCGTTTTGATGGTTTAAGCGTGAAAGCGTAGCAAACAAACATACTTTCGCATTTATAATAAGGATATTTTAGTAGTATAAAGCAATATGTCTTTATATATATATAATATAAAGCAATATATCTGTAACCACAAGAATTCCAATCATTTGAAAAGACTTAATAAAATCCATTTAATGAATCGTAGAATAATGTCATTCATTATTATTTAAAGTATGGTTTCCTCGAGTACCATTCATAGGAATCATACTCGTCATCAATGCGACAGCTGACTATAAATAAACATTCTTGCCCTACGGCTGTTCGAAGAAACAGTATGAATACGTGGGCGAAAGAACTGACTCAGTGTTTATTACAACCTACTGGTGAACGTGTGGTGACGGAGTAAGAATACAATTCACCACTACCTATCTTGGCCGTTGGTATCGTAAAACATGATTAGAGGATTACAATATTCAGATAACATCTACGCTAGAGAAGGAAAACTTGAAATAAAACCCTGTGCCAACCCTTTTTTTTGGTCGGCTAGTGCGGCGTACACGGCATTCATTCTATCCGGGACAACGAAAGGACGGCGCGCGGGCTAATAACCCACCCGTAGCTACGTCGCCTACCTCGTCGGGTCGACCACCAGTGCCGAGTTCCAAGTCCTCAATGGTCGGCCCGACGGCATACACTTTCGGGTATCCTCACCTCTCGACGTCCCTGTCGCGGGACGTCGGTCGCTGTCACGCGGTCAGCCTCTCTTCGAGTGATGGACTAAAGTCCACGGTCCGGTCACCCGCAGCGTGCCAACTTCGCCTGACTGGTGTGGTGTAGTAGATCATTTTCCGTCTCGTTAGAAATATTTAATTGTAAAATACTCATCATCATCACAGCTCATATATGTCCCACTGTTGGGCTCGAGTCTCCTCCACAATGGGAGGGCAATTTATCTACTACACTACGCTGGTCAGACGTATTGTTATAGTGTTTTATTTCGAGTTTTCCTTCTCTTGCATAGATTTTATATACATACTAGTTGACCCAACAGACGTAGTTCTGTTCAAATAAAATAAAAGGAACTCTATTTGAAATCAACAGCAGCGCCACCTACCGCGTCCAATTGTGAATTTAAACCACTCTCGATTTCCCTTGAACACAAAAATTTCATCAACATCGGTCCAGCCGTTTAGGAGGAGTTCAGTGACATACCCACGTACACAAGAAATATATATACATATATATAAGATAATTCCCTTAGTCGCCTTTTACGACGCCCACGGGTAAGACACGAGGTGGGGAATTTTATTTTTACTCCGTTACGGCAATATTATGTTTATTAAATTCTATCTCTCCTCATAAATTATAATCTAAAATTAATTTTATTTCCGACCTACCTCACAGCATCCTCTCTGAGAGATTAAAAAAAAAGATTTGATCTATACATTCACAGAATATGTCGGACAGTGACAAATAATTCGTGCATATGACAAATTGTTATCCTTTTGTAAATCGTATTAAAGTAATAAGTCACTGTAATGGTGGATTGAAAATATATTAAAAATGTTTGTCTAGTACGAGGTGAATTTTATTTTAATCTTTATATGTACATATATTAGCAACCCGCCCTCGCTTCGCTTCGGTTTCAGTCGCCTTACCCGCATAGTTTACGTTCCCGTGGGAATACCGAGATAAAATATAGCCTAAGTTACTGCCTGATATTATAGCTTTCCATTGGTGAAAGAATTTTTGAAATCGGTTCGGTGGTTTAAGCGTGAAAGCGTAACAAATAAACAATCAAACAAACTTACTTTCGCATTTATAATATTAGTGAGGATGTAAATAATTCATATTTTTTTGTGACAGTTCCGATGGATATGATAATGGTTTAGATTAATAATTGGAAACAATAGGCGGCGCTGCGATCGATTTCAAGGAATTCCTGTTATTATTTTTGATGTGAAACATCTATAAGCGAGGGCGAACCCGATGGTTGACGTGACGTCAACGCCACGCTTGGATATGTACATTTGTATACCGAAACCACAGAAAAATTAATAAGATAGAACGGCCATGTGGGCGGGGCAAGCGTGCCACAATTGCGATCAAACGGTCTTAATATTGACGAAATTCGTTTTACCGGTTCTTAGTTGCGCTCATATAGTAACCTTGAACGAAGCTCCGACAAAAAAGAGAAATATGCCGTCTTGCGCTGTTACAACGCGTCGAAAAAGAAGTCAGTTGCGTAGTTATAGTCTAAGAAGGCATTTATTTTTATCGTTAAGTCCATAAACTTATTAATTCAGTGATATTTCTTAATTTTATAAAAGTATTATGTCGTTTATAAAGAAAAATTATGAAATCGCAAAAAGAGCCAAACATTATACATCGTCTGCCACACATGGATATCACCTTTTATTAGTCCAGCAGCCGCGCAATGTACTGCGTTCAATGCGATATCATTAAGAACCGCCTTACTAGCGTGGTAGTATACGTTTTCATTCAAAACATTGACGTCGATCCACGCGTATCGATAGTGCTGTCCAACATACTATAAGTTATCGATTTCAATAATTAGCTATGGCTTAATTTTATCATATAAATAAATATTTTTAACACTTTTAGTGATCGTTTTATATAATTATATTAACAATATTTAAATAGGTATTTAAAAATCAATTATTCTGGTATACATTACCTACTTAATTTATCTTGTATATCTATAGTACATTCTTGTATATTTTCCGCGTGGTGACGGAGTAAGAATACAATTCACCACTCCCTATCTTGCCCGTGGATGTCGTAAAATATGACTATGGTATATAATATGCGCATAACATCTGTGCAAGAGAGGGAAAACTTGAAATGAAACCCTATACCAACACGTCTGACCAGCATGGTTTAGTAGGTCAAATTGTCTCACATTGTGGAGGAGGCCCGAGCTCAACAGTGGGTCGTATGTGGGCTGCGATGATGATGATCTATAGTACAAACTTCATAGTGCTCTTTAGTAATTAATAAAATAGAAATATCAAAATAATAGTAATAAAATATCTATGTTCGGGATCAATCACCAAAGATAATTTTATTAATATATATATATATATATATATATATATATATATATATTAATAAAATTATCTTTGAAAAGATCTTACATTTAAAACTATGGATTAAGGCAACTGGTAGTTAACTAAATACCAACTAAATCTAGCACAATCTATTCACAACATTTTGTAGAATACTAAAAATAATGGTAAAGTGATCAAATGTTATTGTATTTCATTTTTATTGGAAAACTAAATGTTTAATTAAGTAGGTATTTAATTGTCTTTCTTAAGATGGAATAATTTATGTCAAGAATGAATTTCTTGGGACTGGTCATTCATTACTAGTTATTATCATTATAAGTGTTGATTTCTAACTTTTCGTAAGTGTTGAATTTTTATTCCAAGAAATGTTGACATGATAGTCATCATCTCGGCTTATATAAGTTCCACTGCTGCGCTTGAGCCTCCTCCGCACTTATAGGCAAATTTACCTTACTATACTATAGTAGTCAGACAGGTTAGTATAGGGTTTTGTTTAGAGTTTTTCTTCTCTTGCATAGATGTTATATGCTTACTATATCTCTTAGTCGTCTCAATATATTAGGATGGGACATCCGCGGGTAAGATACGGAGTGGTGATTGGTATTCTTATTCCGTCACCACACGGACAATGTTAGTACATTTTTGTGTACAATAAACAAAAATGTACTAACAAGTAGCAGTACCAGTATATCTAAAAAAATAAATAACTGTTTTGTTTTTTAAGTTAAATAATAACACCAATAAAAATAAACCGAATTTCAATAAAAAATAATATTTTAACATATTTTAAGAATGATATCTGATGCTTACGCGAGCACTACACATTGTAAATAAAACTACTTATACGGATTATATCACGTTTGTATTTGATTGCCCGATGTTTCGAATACTTTACAGCATTCCTGGTCACGGGCGGTCTAAGATGTCTGACGTCCAAACAAGTCAACGTTATTACAGACGTCCATAGCCCCCGTCGCAGAGACCGTCTGAAACCATCCACAGTTGAGCACCTCCCTGCAGTACTACCTTATGTGAAAGGGGTCACTGACAAGATTGGCTTCATCCTGAAACGGGCTTCCATAAAAACATATTTTAAACCACTCAAGAGGATTAGTCAATTCTTGCCACCTGTCAAGTGCCAGATCCCTCTACAAGATGCAGGAGTTTATAAACTTGACTGTGGTCTCTTTTTAATACATTTTAATTGTATCTTGTGTACTGGTGTGTACCATATATGGGAACAATATAATATACAAATCGCTACTCGCCTACGTAATTAATTATAGCACTTAAATTTTCTGTCACCTATACAGAGTGTAGTGAGGAGTATTTTATTTGCATGATTTTACTGTTAAATTACTGACTTGCATTACAAATAACGTCAACACATCACACAAGTGCTTAATTTAAAGACATTAATATTTTTGTTTCGATAAAACAGGCTAAATAAATGTCGTGTAGTATATCGACCATGGCAAGCACTAGCGTACATGTGCTTTTTTATATGTGGGTATACGTTGCCTACAGAACTTAGTTATAGTTTGTGTACCAACTGCAGCTTCGAGATTGATGTGTGTGTGTTATGTTAGTGTGTAAAATTGTTGTAAGCATAGACCTTGCATATGTGTTAACACTAGCGGGAGGGGGCAATTATGCCACACTGGTTTTCGAACAAAATCAGCAGAATGGCCTTTCTAAAGTATTAATATTTCTGTGACCGAAACCATAACCTATTTTAGACTTTTGTACAACGTTTTGTACAACTATCTAGTGAGCTCAAAATAAATTATTAATTTAAACACATTTTCTTTTTTTTTGTGGTGGGTTGCGGTCGGTGCACTCCTCGCATCACTCCGTTCGGGGCGACAGAGGGGCGTGAGCACGCACACCCGCAACCCACCCGCGATGCACGTTGCCTTCATCGTTGGGCCGACCACCGGAGCAGGGTGACTTGACGTCAGTGGTCGGCCCGACGGAATACCCCCTATTTGGGATATCCTCCCATCGACCGACGTCCCCTCACGCGGTTGGCCTCTCGGCGGGTGACGGACTAAGTCCCCGGTCACGTCACCCGCGGCCTCCGCTAGAGAGGCATGAGGCGCAGATAATCGCGCCTACGCCGCCCCAGTCGCCGGCGGCGGATCTCCTCATCGAGGCTGCGCTCCTCGCTTGCGCGATCCGCCGCATTAATCTTAACACATACCTATAGTGTATTATATACTAATGAAAATAAATGTTTATTAAAAAGAAATCATGTTCTGAAAAAAAAAATGTAATATTATATTAATACCTTATGTTATATTAGTTCCTGTCATAATCTGTTCTTATATGCATATATACTTGAACAAAATAATTTCGATGTTTTACATCTGCCAGGTGTCCTGAGAGACGGCTACCTTTTTTAGATTTGTGCAAAACATTGTCTGTTGGGTAAGCTAGTACTTATAGATAAACTTACCATTACTTCTTTCTACTAAATGAATGGATATTTTTAGAAATCATAATAGGATCTTTATCCAACTAGGGCTTATGTCATTATCTAAGTGGCAGTAGAACTTTTTAATTAATTTAAACATCTCCTTGCACTATAGTCTAACTTTTTATTAGCTGCAGTAAAATGACGTTTTGTGGGTTGCCGGTTTTTGAAGAAAAATAAATAGGGATGTAGCTAAATGAGTGAATCATAAATGAATAATCAGTTTGGTTTTTTTTTTTGAGATTTAATATTAAGTTGTAATGTATTTTTTTAACCTATTATTATTACTATACTAGAGGATTGATCTTTTTTAGTGGAAGTATAGGGAGGTACATTCAAAATGAAACAAAAACGTCATAATAATGTTATTTAATTAATCTTTTTCGAAATCACTGTCGCTGTCGCTTTCGGTCACACTAATAACAAATCTATCTGTCACTTCATCTATAATATGATCGAGGTGGCACATTTTATCTTCCTCTTTAATAGTGTGAGACACACAGTCACTCCACTTAGCCGGTGTCACTTTCTTGATTCCTTCTTGGAATAAAGTTTTCACTTCTTGCATTTTATACGTCTTATTATTGTTTGCGACGTGACTCTTTACCTGCGCCCATACCAACTCAATGGGGTTCAATTCACAGTGATAAGGGGGCAGCCTTAAAAGTGTGATACCTTTTTGTGCAGCCATCTCGTCTACGGCATATTTCTCAGTATGATTTTGTTGTTTCACTATATCTATGAGAGTGGCCTTGACCATATTTGGTTCAAACGCAATATTTTTAGTAGTCAGCCACTCTTGAATTCGTGCTTTCGTCCACGACATCTTCGGGATTGTTTCGATCTTCCGAGAGTGATAGGGCGCATTGTCCATTACGACTACTGCATTCGGCTTGAGTTTAGGTAGAATACCGCCGAACCAATCCTCGAAACACTCCGCGTTCATTTCATCATGGTAGTCTTCTGTACCTTTCTTTGCTTCAAACATAAGAAGTCCGTCGACCAGGAAGCCTTCTTCTCCGCCTATGTGACTAATTATGAGTCGTTTGCCCTTTCCTGTGGGATTTTTTAATCCCGTAGTCAGGCCGTCTAAAAATGCCTGTCGAGAAGATTTAATACTTCCGTCAATCCAGGTTTTTTTTGTAGTATGACCTGAAAAGAACAAAAAAGAATCATAAGTTTCGACATTTTTTTTTTTTTTTTTTATTGCAAACGGTGGCAAACGAGCAAACAGTACACCTGATGGTAAGTGTTGCTGCCGCTCATGGACCTTTACAAGGCCGTTGCCTACCGCAAAGAAAGCGAAGGGAGTGTGAATGCGTGCATTGAGGCTCGGTGATACCAAGGGCACCACCAAAACCCTCCACACGCAATCACCCTCAGAAAGTTGGGCTTCCGGCTCTCTCGCTCACCGAACGAAGCGCAGTAACAAATTGCTACTACTCAGACGTCGATTTTCTGCGAGAGCATGGTACTGCCCCGGACGGACCGGCCCGCGGCTGTAGACAGATAACTGTCGACAGTGTGGTCCTACCACTCCTTAATCACATCACACATCATCACATCAAAACAAAAAGGGAACAAATAGAAGAAACTAAGAGTTGACACGTACCAGCGTTGACCCAGGTCTCGTCTTGATAATATATGTATTTTCCCTCCCTACGATATTGTTTAATTAAACGCAGGTAGCGCTGGCGCCATGATATGATATCTTGTCTATCAATAAGCACACTCTTGCGTGATCGAGTAGCGAATTCGAAATTAAGATGCTTCATAATTTTTCTCAATGTCTCTTTCGAGAATTTGGGCAATCCTGGGTCATCATTTACAACTTGCAGCACCTAAAAATGATTAAAGTTATCACCTAATTGGTTAAGATTACACATGGGATGGGAGAAAACATACATAACGTATAATAAAAAGATGAGTGACGACATGTGTAAACTAACTTTTGCGATGGTGGGTATTTCATTTCTATGAAAGAACTGATGTACAATTCGTCTAACAGCAGTGAATGTGAAATCATCAAGTTTATCTTTAAATGTAAGTTTTGGGCCCGTTTTTTCGGGAGGTTTCGGTGATTCGCTGTCGTTCTCCTTGTGCTCCTTTAAAACAGAATAAACTGTGCGGACGGATATTCCCAAGACTTCAGCCACCTTGTTAACGCATTCACTTGTTTTTGGAACTTCAATGTTTGATTCTGAAGATTTCACTTCAAACACATATTTGTAAACGTTTTGGACCCAAAGTTTTTCAGTTGCACTTAGAGCTACACGTGGCCTTTTTTTCTAAGGAGATAAAAATGTGTCTCCATCTTGCGATGTGCTCGGCAGAGCATCCATGTCTTCAATGTATCAAACAAAAAAAAACTAACACGATTAACGAAAACAGGTAATGAAAAACAAACACAACGTAACATAAGTTTAACAATAATGATAACAAAAACAACGCGCAGTGGGCAAATCAAAGTTATTCATGCACTCAAAACAGAAGTATGAAGCCGAATGAGCGAATGACAACCGAAACAAAACGGTCAAGCGTCATCGTAGCACCGTAACCAAAAACCAGTACTACCAACTTGAGAGAGCGTTTTCTTGAGTGTTACCTTGTATATGTCTAAAAGGATCAACGTTTATACAGCCTTTTATTTACATTAATATTAAATAGAATTTAGTATGATCATTATGAGTCAGCTATGGAACGATTAGATATTCTGTAAACTTTTGTGAACTGAATCACATCCCTATTGAGATTAGGCTGTCAACATTATTTTACGGAATGACATTTAGAAACGTCATTTTACTGCAGCTAATAAAAAGATAGACTTTAAGGAAATAATCCTTGTATTGCGGGAGACTTTACAAACATATAATTAATGGACACAAATTCCATCCAGACTCAGAATAACACTTTGTGGAGCACTTCCGTGGGCCTACCTACTTTTGAAATCAATTCTAATTTCGAATCCGATTCAATTCCAATACCAAACTTATATTTGGTACTCTTAAACAAAATCGAGAATGAATTCTTCTCATTTGCCATCGTTATTTTAATCAAATGTGGCGTATTTTATTACTTCAAATTAATAACGTTACCGAACTCGATCACCACAAAGACGCTTTTTTGAAATTGTGCAATATTAACGATTTTAAACTACGTCAAAATCTCAATTCGTCAATGCATTTAAGCACTATCCCCCACTGGTTGAAAACAGACGGGGGAGTGTGTGTGAGACTCGCCGGCCGCAGAAGTGACCGAAATACCCACTAAAACCACAGCGGCCCCTTCCGCGTTTTTACGAGGTGCCGGAGAGATCGTCTGATGACATTCTATCCCCGACACCCTAATGCTTGACCGTCTGGCCACGTCCTGTCATCATTCAGGGCGGTGGGAGGAGCAGCGCATAACGGCGTCTCCTCTTCCCTGGTCGCCGCCGGCGGAGCGAGTCTGCGGACGCAAGTGCCTCGCGTGCTCGCTCCGCGGCTTCCTTCCTTGTCATGACAGCCTCACAGAAGGAGGCCATCGACGACCAACAGCTGTCGCTGCCGAGCATCTTGGAGATGATGGTCGACAACGATAGGTCCGCCGTTCCCACGTCCGTTGACAGGACGTGACGCTGAGGCCTCCAGGTGGGGCATACTTCTAGTGTGTGGCGTGCATCGTCGATTAGCGCGCCACATTCATGGCATCCTGGGGCCTCTTCTCTTCCAATTTTGTGCAGGTACTTACCGAAGACCCCATGTCCGGAAAGCACCTACCCTATATCAACCTGTCTGACCAGCAACTAAGATCAATTGCATTTCTATTTTTTTTTAATTATTGCCGACGGTGGCAAACGAGCAAGCAGCACACCTGATGGTAAGTGATACCGCACATGGTCCTTTGCAATATTAGGGGCACATTTCCGTTGCCTACCTTGAAGAGAATGCTCTTCTTAAATCTGCGTTAAAAAAGGAGGATTATTGTGGCGGAGGATCGAGCCCAGCAGTGGGACGTAGGTGTATGAGCCGGAATGATGATTGAAATGGGCATTAAATCGTAACTCAATTATTGTTTGCTTTGGAGGTAAATAAGAAATTGAAGACGTATGGAAGAGGCTACTGGATCTCGGCTATTGGTGGTCTTAGTCCTTTGAAGACCCAGGGTGGCAACGATAAATGCTCTGAACGCCCTATCCAACCTTTTTTTATAGGCTTCGGGCCGGTGACAACTGTCTGGGGCGGTAGAAGGGATGGCTATTAATCCCATAATAATCTCTATAGTCATTTGGAGGAATCACCTGTAGTTCAGGTTCAGGAGTAGGTCTACTAGCCATTCATATATCTACGCGTCAAATAAATAATACAGTTAATATTCCAAGAATAATGTGACTTAATAAAAATGCTTTATTTTAAAGTTTACTGGTTGCGGTCAATGTTTTCAACGCTGTAAATAAATGTTCAAGGGCATTTTTTATGATAAATTTTAATTGTGGCACTTGTTTTATGTTTTCAACTGAAATTAATGATATCTGTTATTGTATTTCTTATAGTTATATTGGTAGAGCAAAGTACCTATATTTCTTTTTATGTTATTGGACAATCAGAACCCTTGTGGCCAAAGGAATAAGAATATAGTTGTAGCCACCCCTAAAGTCGTAAAAATCAGCTGAGGACTAGGAGTATGAACAGCAGTACTTCTTTGAGAAACGTGTTATGTGCATTTTAAATAATATTATACCCTTTTTTTGGTAAGCTGTGATCTTGACACATCCCGCTCAATCTGTCTGGGGCGACGAATGAGCGGCGTGCGGCCCCATAACTGACCGTATTCCCTCCCCATCGCCGTTGGGCCGACCACTGGTACCGATTACTCCGTGGCCCGGAGTTACCCTTTCGATTACCGTCTCCTTCGACACCCCGGCAACAAGATAGTATTGCCGGAGCGTCGACATCATGCCGTCGGCCTCTCTGCGGGTGGCGGACTAACCCTGATCGTTTCACCCTCTCAAGTGATTCAAGTGTCTCGCCAACGCGTAACATATCACGTAGTATGGGTATGTGTCCTTACTGCAATCGCTAATCCGCTCTGCCAAGCGTAACGGTTATGGTAGCAATCACTTCAATGAATTACGTCCAGCAAAAACCAGAATAATGACGATCGACGAATAATCGGGAGTGTGGTTTTACGGATTAAAAACTGAATCTGCTAATTCTTTCTCATAGTCATCGTAACAAGGCAGGCAGAAATGGGTCCGATATTATGCGGTATCCGAGTGTCGTGGATGCCATGTTGATCCTGACAAAGGACAGTTCTTTGATATCACTACCCCGCTCTTATCACAATTACTTGGGGTTGACGCAATATGTACTCTTCTACTATTATATTGCAAAAGTTTTGGCAATATTTTTATGACCAGCCGCCTTACCTTACGTCAACCCTCCTTGTTAAACTGAAGACATTAGATAGAATTAGCCCCGATCTATGTAAAACTCTTAATCATGTATTACGACAACGATGAGCAATGCAAAGTTTGGTATTATTCGTAGCCGTCACCACAGTTCCAGTCCACAAGGACAGTGCTATAATTTAAATTCGTTAATTGTATATTTATAAAATCCCCCGCGGTGTAAGGATTATTCCCTAGTGTTATACCCCAGTATTGCCGTTTGGTGACAGAGTAAGAATAGTATTCACCACCCTACATTTTGTTCCTGGATATCATAAAAGACGATATAACACGCATATAATATCTATGCACCAGAAGGGAAACTCGAAATAAATCTATATACCAACTCATTTGACCAGCGTGGTATAGTAGGTCCATCTTATTCCTATCGAGGAGGAGACTCGAGTCCAGCAGTGTAACGTATATGAGCTGAAGTGTATGAATGGCGTATAATAAGTACTAAAAATAAATAAAAATGTGATGTTAGTTGGTAAAAGCACACTGGCTTCATGTTTTAAGCTTCAGTTAAGTATCACACCGGAATACCACATCCGTCAATTGATGCTAATTGGCCAGGTGGATGAAAACTTTCTTTTGCCACTTACTGCAAGGTGAAATGTCATATAAGTTTTTTAGTTAAAACATTATCATCTTGAATTGACATTTTTTTCTAGTGTTTTACACGCTTTTAACTAGATTCACTTGTCTGTATATTTGCAACAGAATATTCAGTTTCAGTTTAACGATTTTTATCCGTGTGGTGTTTTTTTATTTTGAAAACCATAAATAATTTAATATTAATAACCACGACTGATTTTGGCTTATTGACGTGTTGAAGTACTATCATTGATATTTAAATTAAATGATACACTGTTCGATTCCCATTGTGTTGAGTTTAATGACGTGTGTTTGATTGGCACTGACGTTGTACCATTGTTCACTGTTGTAGTATATTGGGGTTCATATTCAATTAGAAGTTATAAAGTTAAACATATAATACATAACATACATATAGATGTGCGAATGTTTTGTTAGGAACAAGTATTGCGCCTCATGCCGCCCTAGCCGAGGCCGCGGGTGACGTGACCGGGGATTAGTCCGTCACCCGCCGAGAGGCCGACCGCGTGAGGAAAGACCGACGTCCTCCTCGAGGGGGGGAAGGCGGTCGATGGGAGGGAACCCCACGTAGGGGGTATTCCGTCGGGCCGACCACTGACGACAAGTAAACCTGCTCCGGTGGTCGGCCCAACGACGAAGGCGAGGTGGTTTTCGGGTGGGTTGCGGGAGTTGCGTGCTTAAGCCCCTCTGTCGCCCCGGACGGAGTGGTGCGGGGGCGCGCCGACCGCAGCCCAAACAAAAAAAAAAAAGGAACAAGTATTATAACAGGGAGTCAACAAGTATTACAACAACAGGTTGGATCCGAAGGATCTTGCAATTTGTGAATTTATACAGTAATATTAAATAATCCTTTCAAAAAATAGAGATTTGCATAAAGTTCATAATAAGTTAAATTATTCGCTAAACTCGCCATGTTTACTTATAGTACATTTATTTAATACTTTTTTTTTTAAATATATTGTAATTCTTTTATTTCGGAGGACATTACCAATATGCAATTTTACTAATGAACATAAATTTCATGCAGATTGAAAGCAATAATTTATGGATCGCAAAGCATTATCCTATGTGGGAATCGAATTCACGGCATTGGTGCGATGGGTAGGTATTTAAACCACTACGCTATCTGTGCAATATATTGAAATGAGCAACACTAATAACAGCATCGTAGTTTAGAACCCGCTGTCTAAACCAAAGACTCCCTATGATGACAATCTACCGTGTGGTGACGGAGTAAGAATACAATTCACCACGTTCTGTCTTGTCCGTGGATGTCGTAAAAGACAACTAAGGGATGCTATGCATATAATATCTATGTAAGAGAAGAAAATCTCTAAATAAAAGCCTATACCAACACGTCTGAAGAGCGTGGTATAACAGGTCAATTGCCCTCCCATTGTGGAAGAGGCTCGAGTCGAACAGTGGGACGTACATATATGAGTTGAATTGATGAATGATGATGAAGATATGAGCTGAAATGACTATAAGGAAACCATAGATTAAATTATACAGAAGAATGGCGACAAAAACAACTGTAGAAATATTAATTCAGTTCATAAGCAAATTAAATACGAAACATTTATAAATATACTTTATATCTGCATTAATAACGCGGACTGCATTATATTAATTAATTCAATGAGTATAATAAATCAATAAGCAATGAATGGCGCGAACGCGTCGACATTACCGCGAACATGGCGCCACCAGAGCGCGTGCTTCTTAGAACGGAGCGTGTTTGGTGACCGAGGTATGCAGCTTTGTTTTATATTTTGGGTTAAGCTGCTATTTCGGGGTATAGAATTTGATGGGCTGCTGCATTTAAAATATTTTGTTTTGGTTCAAGTCATAATTATTACTTCATATTGGGGAAGGAATTTTTGTGTTTGTATATAAATTTATTTCTTAAATTATTTATATACCTATGTGATAGATATCGGTTTTCTTTATTTTCCATAATTTGACCATTACCCGTGTGACGTGCATACACGAAACATTAAAAAACAAAACAAAACACAAGACAATTTGTGAAATGCACGAAATAGTCAGCTCGTTACGATACACGCTGAAAAGTGTTTGAAACGTCGCGCAATCAATAATCGAATAAAAAACGCGATAAAATCCGTAATAATGGTCTTATTTATAAATATACTCGCGTAAACATCAGAAATCGTTATGAACAAAGTATTGTCCTGCAAATCGAGATATATCGGGAATCGAACTCGCGAAGATTGACACGACATACAGTGGTCCAGTTTTGCAATTTAATAATAATAATAATCTTTAGCGGACATTCGACCTAAAGTGACATTTTGATGTCGAAAAAAATTTCATTTGGCAGGTTTTTACGTAAATAATAACAAATGTTCTACGACTTTTTATAGAAATTAGGCTTTATAGATGAAAAAAAAAAAATAAAGAAAAAAATGTATAGGGGATAAAGCTTATACCATTTTTTCTCACGAAGGTTTTAGGGAGTGTAGCAGTGTAACCTCAAAATATGTTAAGTGCTAGCTAGTGCTATATAAAATTAAAAAAAATATAACATGTGCGGTCACCTGCGGCCCTACCCGCAAGGGAGGTTTCAAGTTTCAACTTTTTATAGTACATTTCTCTTAATCATCAAAATGTCACTTTAGGTCGAATGTCCACCAAATTGCAAAATCGGACCACTGTGCGACAGGCCAAGCCATAGTTTTTTTTTGACGTGACAACGTCTTATAATTCGATGGAGCCGGCTGCACACACGGAAAAACATGACGTATGCGGCGTTACCTCGCTCTGAGGCGTTCCATTTAAGGCTTGATCCATACAAAATATCTATCAAACAAATAAAATTAAAAATTTTTCTTTTGAAAAATGAAACCATTCCATCAGTATTTTCTTATGACGTTGTCACGTTCAACTATCGTCCGTAAACCGACTTTACAGACAATCAATTTTTTTTTATGTAATTGATAACGCATTAAGGATCCTTGTATTACTGTGGACTTTATAAACATATAATTATCGGACACACATTACATTCAGATTCAGAACAACAATTTGTGGATCGCACATGAAGTTGTCCTGCGTGGGATGCGAACTCTCGACACTGCCGTAGGTATCATAACCACTACGCCATCTCTGTCATCTATGAATATGTATGCGTGTTCTTGAAACATAATATGTTCATATATTTATAACATAATTAATTATTACAAGTAACACTTGAGACGACAGACGATTTATCGTCCCGGGAACCGAACCAAGGACGAACGCTGACACAATGACATACTATCAACATTAATAACGAACGCAACTTGAACCATTGTTCCTTTAGTATATTATTTAACGATGATTTTTGTTAAAAGTATAATTATTTTGTTTCAGGTCAAGAGTGGTTCTCCATCTTTTTATAAACCTCGTTGACACAAGTAAGTGATCTTTTATATTACATTTTTTTATTATTATTATCAACTCATATAACTCCCACTGTTGGGAAAGAGCATCTTCGAGAATCATCATCATTTCAACTCATATACGTCCCACTGTTGGGCGCTAGCCTCCTCCACAATAGGAGGGAAATTGACCTTACTATATCATGCTGGTCAGACAGGTTGGTATAGGGTTTTGTTTCGAGTTTTCCATCTCTTGCATAGATATCATATGCGTAATATATTCCTTAGTCGTCTTTTACAACACCCACGGGTATGAGAGGTGGTGGTGAATTGTATTCTTACTCACACCACCACATGGAAATCTTGGAGAATGAGAGAGGTATTTATTGACTTTAAACGTAACCACTACGAATATGACATGTATAATTACCATTCATCATCTCAGCCCATATATGACCCACTGTTGGGCTCGGGCCTCCTCCATAATGGAAGGGTAATTGACCTACTATACCACACTGGTCAGACGTGTTGGTATAGGGTTTTATTTCGAGTTTTTCTTCTCTCGCATAGATGTTATATGCGTCTTATATCCCTTAGTCGTCTCGTACGATCACCCACGGGTAAGATAGGGGGTGGTGAATTGTATTCTTACTCCGTCACCACACGGAACCATTACCATTATTTACATTAAATTAACTAATTACTATAATTCATTTGTCTATTGTGCTGGTGACAAACGAGCAAACAGCACATATGATGGTAAGTGATTGTACCGCTGATTGACCTATGCTAGGCCGCTGTCTACCGTGAAGAAAGTGAAGTCAAATCAAATCATTTATTCTGCATAGGCCCCTTAGGGACACTTACATATTGTCAAATTTCAAAACGTTTGAACACAATAATCTACCACCGGATCGGAACGCGGCCACAAACTGAGAAGATCCGTCAAGAAACTCAGCGGGCAGTAATTTTTTTTCTCTAATCTTCCGAATATACATAATATTATGCTTCGCACAACATATATGGTATTAGCTCCAGTGTGATGCCCTTCGAAATTGTATATATGTATAAATTTTCAAAATTCAGTAGGTACAATACAAAAAAAAAAATATAGAAAGGAAGAAAATATGGCTGGACCGGATTCCAGTGAAGGGAGTGTGAATGCATGCAATGAGGGTCGGTGATATTAAAGGCATCACACCAAAACCTACCACACGCTCAGAAAGTTGGGCTTCCGGTTCTCTCGCTCACCGAACGAAGCGCAGTAACTAATTGCTACTACTCTGTTGTATATTTTCTGCTCAGTGAGGTACTACACCGGACGGACCGGCCCGCGGCTGTAGACACACAACTGTCGACAGTGTGCATACTGCCTACATTCATATCATACAATAAAATTTTCTAATATAATGCAAAAGATTACGACTGGAACAGATTAGGGATGTGACTTAGAGGGTAAATAATCGACTTTTTTGTTCTTTAAAATAAATCGATTAATTAAAAATAAATAATCGATTATAAAATAATCGATTTTTCTCCCAACAGGATTATGATGACTTTTTTTTTAGGAAATGTGAGCTTTATTTTCTAATATAGTATGAAACAATCGTGATGACCTTTGTTTTTTTTTAGGAAATCTGACAGTGAATAATCGATTAATTTCGATCGAATTTCGAATAAAAAAAAATCGATTAATAATCGATTTTTATTATTTTGATAATCGATTGTAAAAATCGATTATTAATCGATTATTTTTTTGCAATAATCGATTATTATAAAAATCGATTACATCCCTAGAACAGATCCCACAATCCCATAACGAATTAACTACTATAGCAGTCATCACTCCCCTCAAAAAACAGACAACGAACTATACAAAGTTATAAAAACTATGTTTTATCTATACAAATAAATAAAATTGAAGTGTCTGTATGTAATGTCAAAATAATATGTTTATTTCATGCTCATATGATTATTATAGGCCACTTAATACCTAAAGAGGTTTTTAACCCCTATAAAAATTTTCTATCTGTCTTCCCGTTTGTTCCGGGTGATCTTCCTAACTGCTAGACCGGTTTTAATATTATTTTATTGATGTAAAGTTATGTCCGGTCCGTGGATCGAAGCCGAGGCCTCATGGACTACATTATCGTAATGATATTAGAGATCCAAAATGCCGGTGCAAGGCGAATGAAACCGAAGCGAACTCGGGTTGTTAGTTTTATTACTAAAAGCCCAGGGGTCAGTTTAGTAACCAACTACAGTTACATAACGCAACATTAATCTGATTTAGGCTTTATGGCACGGGTCATTGACCTAAGGCGTAGTTCACAACGGCAGCGGCGAAACACATTGGACAGTATGTGTGCAGAAAGCTTTAAGATTATGGTAAAGATATTTTTATGATAAAATATGGTCACAAATATATGTATATTCTTACTTTGCGACCGTTCGTGTGGTGACGTTGCCCGTGAATGTCTTAAAAGACGATTAAGGGATATAATATATAATAACATCTATGCAAGAGAAAAAAACTCGAAAAAAAAAACCATATGCCAACACGTCTGACCAGCGTGGTATAGTAGGTCAATTTGCCTCCCATAGTGGGCGGAGGCCAAAGCCCAACAGTGGGACGTATATGAGCTGAGATCCGTGTTATCCGTGTGGTAACAGAGTAAGGATACAATTCGTCACTCATTATCTTGACCATGAATGTCGTAAAAGACGATCCTTCAAGGATATATTATGCATATAACATCTATGCAAGAAAAGACTGAAATAAATCTTATAGCAATCTACTATAGCATGCTGGTCAGACACAGGCATGGTATAGTAGGTCAATATCCCTCCTATTATGGAGGAGGCTCGAGCCCAGCGGTGGAGACATGAACTGAGATAATGATGAATCCTTTCTCTCCTATGATTAAAATATGTGACAGAAAGAGAAAACTTCAAATCAATAGTTGTAACCCCTATATTAGATAAATTTCTCTCCTATCTTGAAGCAGTTGAGGTGTATACCCCAGCAGTGGGCGGTATATGAGCTGAAATGATTAACAAATTATTATAAACGTCCATTTTATAGAGAGGAAATTCCAGTGACGTGTATCGCACGACTTATATATTTATTGGAAACATCTGTTTAAATATTATCAAGCAAATATGACTCGTATGCAACATTATAATTATGGATGCTTGCTTTTGGTATATAGGTCGTAGATACTTTGTGTTTTATCAAGGTTGTATTTATATTAATGGCTGCTCTATTGCCGGTCTCATCATCTCGGCCCACTGCTGGGTCATGCCACGTTGGTCAGAGAGAGAGTCAGGTTGGTATAAGGTTTTGTTTCGAGTTTTTCTTCTCTTGTATAGATGTTATATGCGTATTATATCCCTTAGTCGTCTTTTACGACATCCACGAGCAAGATAGGGAGTAATGAATTCTATTCTTTTTCTGTCACCACATGGAAATTGCAGGTATATATTGCTGTTTAAAATGTATATATCAGGTGTTGGCTGAATACCAGCGTTATCTCCTTAGAGAGAAGTAGCACGAGGTGATCCGAGTCTTTTTGTTCTTCGTTAAAATTAAATGATTTTATTTAAAGATTCTTTTCTTCAGTTAAGTTTGTTTTTTTTAAAGTGAATACTTCTATAGGCAGGCTTGGATGGGGTGTAATAACATGTAAGTCGTCATCGACATTGTCACGTCTATCTGTAGTGTGCTGATAGATGTCAAAACCATATCAATGTAAACAGTTTTAATTTACAACTTCAAATCAAACAATTAATTTGAATATTAAAAAATAAGAACTGTTTGTTCATAGTTTTAGGGAGTGTGAATGCGTGCAATGGGGTGTGGTAATATTAAAGCATCACCAAAACTTACTATACGCAAAACACCCTTAAATTGGGGCTTTTTTTTTTTCGGCGCGCCTCTCGCACCACTCCGTCCGGGGCGACAGAGGGGCGTAAGCACGCAGTCCCGCAACCCACCCACGATGCACGACGCCTTCGTCGTTGGGCTGACCACCGGAGCAGGGTGACTTGACGTCAGTGGTCGGCCCGACGGAATACCCCGACGGAATTTGGGGTACCCTCCCATTGACCGACGTCCCCCCCTCGGGGAGGACGTCGGTCTTTTCTCACGCGGTCGGCCTCTCGGCGGGTGACGGACTAATTCCCCGGTCACGTCACCTGCGAACCCTTAATTTCGGGCTGCCGGCCCTCTCGCACACCGAAAGAAGTGTAGTAACAGTTTGCTAACACTCAGACGTAGATTTTCTGCGGGAATACTATCCCGAATGTACCTGCCCGCGGCTGTAACCAGACGACTGTCGACAGTGTGTAGTACAGAGACTCCAGTAGAACAAAGAGTGTATTAGAAACAGTGTATCTTTACGACACCGATCTTGTTTTTAACAGATTTCAAAAGCGGCCTTTTTCTCTCCTCGTTCTTAATTAGACTTTGTTTCTTTATATTACCTTAGAACTTACGATTGGGTGCACCGAAAATCCGGACGATTTTTTTTTATTAAATTTTAAAATATTTGTTTATTATTTCATTCTATGAAAATTATATCTCCAATATAGTTATACCACAATTTATTCGCCTGGTACAATAAGGCACCAACTATCGTGATTACTTCCCCTAACATCAAAGCCACCCTTACAGGTTCGTGTTGTGAACTATTTGAATTATTTACTACAAAAACTAACAGTGACTCAACTATTGTATCCATTATCATGCAATGTCTTAATTCTTATGTCTCTGTCTAATGTTCGTGTGGTGACGGAGTAAGAAAGTAATGGTTACCAACCCTTCCTTTATCCATAAAGTGATATATGCGGGTAACGCTTCGGCAAAATTTAATTCGAATTTTCTTTTTTTGCACCTGAAAATAGAAGTGAAATAATTCTTTTCCTATTCCTCCTCTTTAAATTTTCTAATTAAATTTGTTGCGGGTCCCAAAACAATTAAAAGCATTTCCCGTGACTACCTCAGATTTAAACCTCGGTGTCATCAATGGAGACCATTGTGGATCCTATCTTACAGGAGTTACACAGATGGGAATGTATATTGGGATTAGTTCTAATAAAAATGCTATTTACCATTCATCTTTTAAACGTGGTGTAACAGATTAATTTCCTTCATCTGGAAGAATTTAGTGCCTTTTTTTGCGCGACTCGCGGACCCGTAACCCACCCGTGGCACGTCGCCTTCGTCGTTGGGCCGACCACCGGTGCAGGGTGACTCGTCGTCAGTGGTCGGTCCAAGAATTTAGTGCCTATGAGTGGAAGACTATTTATAGCTGAGAAAAGAATTATATTTATTTCATTTATGGCATCCCTATGTGGCGAAGGGTTAAAAATACAATTATTGCTGTGTATATCACCATAACTTTTTGATAGCAGCGGTTTACTGAGAAACTCCTAACACCCATTAAGTCAAGTGTAGCGATTATGGCACGTTCGCTACTTCATAGGAATGCCTATGTACACTTTGATCGGCTGGTATATGGATAGAATTTTGTTTCAATCGCCATCATGGAAAATATTTACATTCATTGGATAACTTTCAGAGAAAAATAGGTTAGCCAAAAAAAGTTGTAGACCATAAAGCATTCCACATCTATTTGCCAACGTGCGAGCATTCGAACAAACATAAAAAGTTAAAGGAGCAGTGTCACGATCTCTGAATGGGTGGCGCATGTTATATCGGGAACTAAAAAAAAGTAAAATTACTTCGGCTCCCATTCGGAGAACATCGGGGGTGTTCGGTCGCGCACCTGTCGTGCGCCGGCGCCGGTTCAAAATTCAAACAATTTAGCTGTAAACTGTTTACATAGTTCATTAATTTGTTTTGTAAACAATCTTTTTTTTAAGAAGTGCTCTTTTTTTCTCGTTTTGGCAATAGCTACAAGATGATTCAATGTTGCCAGTATAGAGTGCACTTGTTTCCACAAATAGATTTTGCACTTTGAATGTCGCGTAATATGATGCCACTGTACTGAAAGATATGTCTAAGATTTTTGGAGGAACATCAAAACACTAAAGAACTATTATTTTATATTCACTACACTTTAATACTTTCTCTACATTACATTATTTGAAACTTAAAATAAATGTAACTATGTCTTTAATAAGAACATTATGTTATAAACATGGCTTTCTATAGTTTTTCCCTTGTCGGGTGCTGAACGAAGCCCCACTAGCCCAATGTCGGCGTAGCAGTGTCCTTGTTCTGTGGTTATTTTTGCTTCTGTCTTTATTACAGTAACGGTTGATGACTTCCTGAGTGATGTGGGTGTAATTAGTGGTTATTTTTATGGTGCACCAGTTAACGAGCGCTATGGTGTTCATCGTGAGTACAATAAACAATCCCTATGTTATATATATTTTTTACGGCTTTATAGAAGTTTATTGAGTGGTTTTAGATTATTGATATTATTTTAAATATATTTTCTTTTTTTAATAATGAACTGGTTTTTGAGGATACTAACGAAGGCATAATGTAATGACTTCGCGTGATGGGGGTTCCGTTATCAGGCAGGATTAAATTTTATGTGATTCTTAAATGATTATCTTCAAAACAATAATTTCGTTTGTTTGTCTATTTTCGCCGGGCTATAATTAAAAAGAACATAATAGCTTCCAATTTCGCGCACCAATATTCGGTCCTTGTCATCGATGGCATTCCTGGCGTTCGTTTAGACTCTATCCAGGATTAGAACTCGATGATAATCGCAATATACAGTCACCACCCCTATCATGGCCATGAGTGTCGTAAAAGACAACTAAGGAATATAATATGCATACTTCCACTACCAGGCTCGCCTCTCCTCCACAATATGAGAGCATTAGACCTATTATACCAAGCCGGTGACGTGTTGGTATGGGTTTTCTTTCCAGTTTTCCTTCTCTTGCGTAGCGTATATTATAGCCTACAGCCGTCTTTGTCGACATCCACGGGCAGGATAGGGGGTGGTGAATTGTATTCTTACTCCGTCACCAAATGGAAATTGCATGAGGTTTCATAAATACATAAATAAAAACAATATAAAGTGGCAACACCTTTACACTAATCGTTTGTTTGTTTTTAATCACTTAATTGAGACTAAAGACGTAAGTAGTTATTCTATTAATTTGGTTCCCATGGCAAAGGGTCCTATCTAGTGTTCGAAGGGCCGGTACTATAACTACACATCTGATTGAGATTTATGCCCTCTCATATAAACCACAATTGGATAATATTGTCAGCAACCGACGTGGGACAAACGTTTACCAATTATGTGGTTATTGCGATCTTTTTTGTTCCAAGTTCTGTACAATATAATTGTATCTAATCCATATAGTCATATGGTGACGTCGCTCCCATAATGGAGGAGGCCCACGCCCAACAGTGGGACGTATATGGACTGAGAAGATGATTATAATGATGTCTGTTTCGGTTACGGTTATATTTCATTTTGATTAAAAAATATTGCAGAAGTATACATACTATAAACGATGGGGTTCGATTCTGGAGTTACTCAAAAATGAGGGGCTTGAAACTTTCTTATTGCCCTTAATGGTAGATGAATAAGCAGCTCATAAAGTAAGAATTGTGGGCTTAGGGTGAGGATAGAGAATAAGTTAAAGTAGAGTAGAGCAGAGAATATTAAGTCTCCTACTCTACCAGATCGCTTTGCCCAATTAAGGATGATAGGCATTCTCCTTGACACGTGGATTTCTAAAGCTTGTATGGCGACATATGGATGTCCAAAAACAACTGCCTTTTACTTCTGGATCAAAGGCGTGAGGCTATAAAAATCCATAACAAACGTCTTTAAACCTGCTTCAGAGCTGATATCAACCATTTTTAGAGCTGATATCTTCTTGGACTGTATTCCTATAAATAAAACTATTTTTACGCATTTTATCGCGTTTGAATTTGATTTTTGATTGCCCGACGTTTTTGCAGTCCGCTCGTGACCATGAATACTGAAGTGTTCGAAACGGGCAATCAAAAAATCAAATACAAAACGCTATAAAATCCGTAAATATAGTTTTATTTACAATTTGTAATACTTCGCGTAAACATTAGAAATCATTATGTATTCCTGTAGTTTCCATTTCTCTGTGTTTCAGAATGTCCATAAAAAAAAAACTTTCTAGTGACATACAAGCATAAAAAAAACAGTTTTAGTTGTGCAGTTCAGTGAAAATATTATGTTTTAAGAACAAATTAGTTTGATAATATCTTATCTGTTTTTGTATGACGTTACTCGGTGTGTCTATGGACGACTTTTATAGTGATGGGATTATTTCGAGATAAAATTTGACACACAAGATAACTTCTTCTATTTTTGCTCATATAGGGGTGACCCACAAAAATATTAATACTTTTATCTCTCTCTTATTAATTTTTCTGTGGGGTGACCCCATTTGGCATTATCCTTGATCGCCACAGTTCATCTGCATCCCACTGTTGGGCTCAAGCCTCTTTTCAGCGTTTTGCTATCGGAAAATATGCATGTCACAAATTATTATTCGGAGTCTAGGTGTAATTTGTGTCCGCAAATATTTTTTGTTTTCCGTGTGGTGACTGATTGTGAGTAAGAATATAATTCACCGGGGGTTCTCATGCCCATGGGTGTCGTAAAATGCGAGTAAGGGATATTTTATGCATATAACCACTATGTAAGAGAAGGAAAGAAATAAAACCCTATAACCTGTTAACCCGCCTGACCAGCGTGGTATAGTAAGTTAATTTGCCCTCCCAATATATAGTAGGCTCGAGCCCAGTAGTGGGACGGATATGATGATGACGATGAATTATATTTATAAAGTCTTCCGCTAAATAAGAATTATTTTTTTAGTGGCGATTATTGTCTTTTTAATGATTTGATTTGGTTTATAAATAATTCAAATCAACTCGTAAGAGAGAGGACGTACTCAACAGATTTTTCGCACTTTTTTTTCGTAAGTAGGTAGGTATATGACATTGGCATTTATTACGCGATTACGAGACTAGTATTCTGTGGCGCAACTTATATCAGCTAATTCCGACAGTCTCGCTGCATTTGCCTTATTAGGCGGACGTCGGCGTTTCAAAGTGACGTCTAAGTTATCGTCTAAGTTAGTGCTAAGTGACAGGAATACCCCCCAACAATTAATAAGGGAAAGTGTCTTAGTGTTTGTGACTGTATACTATTAAGTGTTGAGTTCATTATCACGGAGTTTGCTAGTGATTTTTGTGTTTTTTTTTTGTTTTTAAAGTTTATTTCAGTTGACTGGAATATAGAGTTCTTAGGTAAGTTTTCAAGTCTCGACTTTTATTCAGGTTTTTTATCATTTAATACGGTTAATTTTGGAATGGTACAAATTTATATATAGTAGTTGTTTTTTTTTTTTTCGTCTGCTAACAATGTATAGAGGAAGAAGATTGGATATTCTTGTCTTATGCAGGATACAGATAGAAGAGTCAGAAAATATATTTTATAATATAAAAGAATTATATAGCAGCTTGGGATAAATTAAATAACGATCTTAGTGGTGCTTAAATGAAGATCTACCGTAATGATTGTTATAGATTCTATTCCAATGCAGGACGATTATTTCTATAATACAGAAATTATGGTTCATAGTCCTGTATATTGTATGTATGTTTATGTAAAGGTGCTCCAAAAAATAAAAAGGGTCCTTTCCGGTGTTATCTTAAAGAAAAATAAAAGACACAACATAGATAAATATTTTAGTTTTTATTTAAATAAACACCCATGAGATGCTTTCTTAATTTAGAATCTTTATTTCGACGTTCTTTTGTACGAATCTTGAATAGCATAAAATTATTTGATCAAAATTATTTTCTGAAGAAATTGTCTCCATTCTTTGTTTACTCCCTATACCACATAAAACCCTATAACAACCCGTCTGAACAACGTGATATAGTAGGTCAATTACCTTCCTCTTGGTGGAAGCTTCAGCCTAGCGCGGCGTAAGAAAAGGAAAACTCGAAAAAATACCATATACCAACCCATTTGTCCGGCACCCGCAGAGAGGCTGACCGCGCGACGGCGACCGATGTCCTGGGACAGGCATGTCGAGAGGTGAGGATACCCGAAAGGGTTTTCCGTCGGGCCGACCACTGAGGACAAGGAACTCGGCACTGGTGGTCGGCCCAACGATGAAGGTGATGCGGGTACGGGTGTGTGTTATGAGTCCGCCCGCTGTCCTTTCATCGCCCCGGACGGAACAGACGGCGTGCGCGCTTACCATAGCCCACCCATAAAAAAAAATACCAACCCATTTGACCAGCGTGGTATAGTATGTCAATTTCGCTCCTATAGTGAAGGAAGCTCGAATCGAGCAGTGGCACGAATCTGAGTTGTGATGATGAAGTAATGCACGGTAAGATCGATTCATGGATGGGTGCCCGCTATTATTGAGCATAATACCTTCGCGCTTGAGAGCACACCCAACAAAACCTCTCCGATTCTTGTTGTGACACTAAAAATAATATAATTATAATTCATAATACAGATAATTGCTTTGTTGAATTATAATTGAATAATTATGATAATTATTGTGTACTATTGAACTTGAAAAATTATATATGTAACATTATTATTAATTATATAATTGTTAAGGAATTTGTAGAAATATTTATTCATGTTTTATTCTGTTTATATAATAATTTACGGAGGATAAATACAATTCACCACCCCCTCTCTTGCCCGTGGGTGTCGTAAAAACGACTAATGGATATAATATGCATATAAAATCTGTGCAAGAGAAAGAAAACTCTATCTTAACGTATATGAGCTAAGAAAGAAAAGGAAAACTCGAAATAAAACCCTATTCCAACACGTCTGACCAGCGTGGAATGATAGGTTTTTTTTTCATTGCAAACAGTGGCAAACGAGCAAACAGTTCACCTGATGGTAAGTGTTACTGCCGCTCATAGACCTTTTCCTGCCTACCGCAATGGAAGTGAAGGGAGTGTGAATGCGTGCAGTGAGGTTCGGTGAAACTAAATAAAGGCATTACTAAAACCCACCACACCCAAACACCCTCGGAAAGTTGAGCTTCCGGCTCTCTCACTCACCGAACGAAATGCAGTAACAAATTGATACTACTCTGTTGTATATTTCCTGCTCAGTGTGGTACTGGACACACAACTGTCGAACAGTGTGCTCCTTTTTTTTTTTTTATGGGTGGGCTATGGTAAGCGCACGCGCGGTCCAGTCCGTCCGGGGCGATGAAAGGACGGCGCGCGGGCCCATAACCCACCCGTACCCACGACACCTCGTTGTTGGGCCGACCACCGCAGCAGATGTGACTTGTCGTCAGTGGTCGGCCTGACGGAATACCCTTTCGGGTAACCTCACCTCTTGACGTCCTGGGACGTCGGTCGCCGTCGCGCGGTCAGCCTCTCTGCGGGTGACGGACAATTCCCCGGTCCGATCACCCACGGCCTCGGCTAGGGCGACATTAGGCGCAGATACTCGCGCCTGCGCCGCCCGAGTCGCCGGCGGCGGAACGTGTCGCCGAATAGGAGCTCTACTCGCACACGATCCGCCGCCTCCTTCGGTGAGATTATGGCCTCACAGAAGGCGGCGACCGCGTCCCAGTTCCTGACGCTGACGAGCATCTCCCTGGCGATGGTCGGCAGCGCCAGGTCGGCACCGATAATTGCAACGAGTTCACGGCGATCCCCCTCCCATGCAGCACACTAGAACAGTGTGCTCCTACCACTACAATCAAATTCAGTTACCCTCCCATTATGTAGGAGGCCTGAGCCCAACTGTGGGACATATATTAGTTGAGATGTAGATGATAATTCAAACGATCATGGCTGCACCCGATCCACAAGCGGACTCTATCACGTGTCAATTACTAGCACAGCCATCACTCCCCTCAACCACTATGGAGTGAAGAGAGACAATGCAATGTTTATAATCATTGACCAATTGATTATTTAGTGACATGTGTATAAAACATTTGTCAATACTTAGCAATGTATAAACAGAAATAGCCTTAACCAAATTTGTGTTCTTGCATAATATTTGATTTTTTATGTAAATATAGTGTTGATATGATAAGAGATATAATGTCGCCGGTTCGATTATCATATAATCGGTCTGTTGCTGGAATCCAACATCATCTTCAATATGACTGACCTACTATAACACGCCTTGTTTTTTTTTTTCACGCTGTGGAAATGCATTTACCCACTATCCCCCGCCGGTTACAGAGGGGGGAATGTGTGTGGGCTTCGCCGGCCACAGAAGTGACCGAAATACCCACTAAAACCACAGCGGCCCCTTCCGCGCTTTTACGAGGTGCCAGAGAGATCGTCTGATGACATTCTATCCCCGACACCCCAGCGTTTGGCCGTCTGGCCACGTCCTGTAATCATTCAGGGCGGTGGGAGGAGGAGCGCATAGCGGCGTCTCCTCCTCCCTGGTTGCCGCCGGCTGAGCAAGCCTCCTTCTTTGTAACGACAACCTCACAGAAGGAGGACCATCGACGACCAACAGCTGTCGCTGCCGAGCACCTTGGAGATGATGGTTGGCAACGACAGGTCCGTTGTTCCCATGTCCGTTGATAGGACGTGGCGCTGATGCCCCCAGGCGGGGCATACTTCTAGTGTGTGGCGTGCATCGTCGATTAGCACGCCACACTCATGACATCCTGGGGCCTCTTCTCTTCCAATTTTGTGCAGGTACTTACCGAAGACCCCATGTCCGGTAAGCACCTGTACCATGCTATATGTAAGGCTGCCGTACCTTCTTCTGCGCCAGCGGTGGAGATGCGCAACCGCCTTCACAAACCCTTGTATTCTTAATCTGTCACCACACGGAAAATAACATAAGACAATAGGACTGACCTACTATACCACTCATAATACCACATTCCCCCTGTGGCAGTGAAAACTCAATTTACCACCTCCTTTTTTGCCCGTAGGTGTCGTAAAAAACGACCAAGAAATATATGCGTATAACATCTATGCAAGAAAAAGGAAACTAGAAATAAAATTCTATACCAATCCGTCTGACCAGCGTGGTATAGTAGGATTAGTAGATCAATTTCTCCCCCTATTACGGAAGAGGCTCGAGCCTAACAGTGGGAGATATATGAGCTGAGATGTTGAAATGATGATCTTACTATACCACGCTGGTGAGACGGATTGGTAGAGGGTTTTATTTCGAGCTTTCCTTCTCGACGGGAAAGAGAGGGAGTGATGAATTGTATCGTTACTCCGTCACCACATGGAAAGCCGCCGCTATTATCTATATCGTATCTATATCTATACTAATGTATAAAGCTGAAGAGTTTGTTTGTTTGAACGTGCTAATCTCAGGAACTACTGGTCCGATTTGAAATATTCTTTCAGTGTTAGATAGCTTATTTATCAAGGAAGGCTATAGGCTATATATCATCAAGCTAAGACCAATAGGAGCGGAGCACTAATGAAGAATGTTTCAAAATCGGGTTTTTTTTCCTTTTGAGAGTATCCTCTGCGGAAACGAGGAAATTTTCGCAAAAATCTTGTATGACAGAATCGTATTATTATAAAATATTTTCACCTTCTATCGTAAACAAAGTCTTTGTTTAAAGTTAGCGTTAGCCCAAAGTATTTATACCACGCAAACGAAGTCGCGAGCAGAAGCTAGTTATTTATAATATTATATCTAAGTGTGTCTAATACTTTATTTGTATATTATTGCAAAAAAAATCCTAACCCAGTTATCATGACGCAAGTTGAACGACACCAGGTCAGCATCTATGTACAAGTGGCCACATCCTGTTAGCCGGGTGAAATTAACTGGGGTACCCACGACCAATCCGGGATGAGGTTTTTAATCTATTTATAGTTTTGCTTGCGTCATCTATATAAATATGTATATAAAATTTAGGTGTCTGTTAGTAATATCAAAATTGGATATTTTTATACTCACGGTTATTTATCGTATACCGCACGATAGCTACACTTAAAAACCAATCTATTTTTTTTTTGTCTATCTGTCTTAGGGTTTGTGTTGCGTCATCTTCCAAACAGCTGGGCCTTTGAGGTTTTGGCGGGAATCTGGCGGTGTCATGTGGTGTTCTTGTATTATATTCATCTTAGTATTTTAACCTGTTATATTAAATAATTTTGATGGCATTTTATGTAATATAAATAGCGGCAGAAGTGCTGAAGTGTAGTGATTATGATATAAAACTGCTATACATACCTTTTTGTTTCCGCCAAAATTCTCAGAAGATACCCTTAACAGTGGCCATTACACTGCTGAAGGCGACACTTTGACTTACTGACGGACCATTACTGACATGAAGAAATTGATAATTTGAAAAGAAAACTATAACTCGACACTGGCAAAAATGGCTCGGCAAAAGACAAAAAGAAGAAGAAGAACCTGGGCCGTTATTTATAATATTTTACTCTTAGAATAATAACGTATAGAAGGATAGTGTCAATACTTCGAACTTTCAAAACTTAAATCTAAAAATACTAATGGCGCGCAGACGATTACACACGTACACACGCACACACGCACACCACTATACAAATTATGAAATCAAATTTTGTTTTTATTAACATAAATCGTCGAATTACCTTTAAAAGTAATGTTAATAATCTTTTTATGTTTTTCAAATGTGTTGTGACACCATTTGAATGCACACACCGTCATAATTACCTATTTATTTTTTAAGAGTTGCCTACGTTCGTGCAGTACAATAACTTGTACATTACGGAACAGTTCCGGTGTAAGCTACATTAGGCTCCAATTGAAATGCCTCACTTTTTGTGAGTGAACTTACCTTCTATACGTTATTATTCTAAGATTTTTCTATTAAATAGCTCCGTCGTTGTGATCTTGTTAATGTAATGATGGAGTATACAGTGGTCACCATCCTCACCAGCTCACTCTCGACTCGAGCCTGCTCCACTATAGAAAGGAAATTGACTTACTACACTGGTCAGACATATTAATTTCGAGTTTTCCATGTCTGGTATAGATGTTTGCCACATATCCCATCATATCCTTCCCTTCCCTTAATCGTCTTTTACGACACCCGTGGGTAAGAGGGGGGGTGGTGAATTGTATTTTTACTCCGTCACCTTACAGAATACAAATTACACCCAAACTCAGCTAACAGTTTGTGGATCGCACAATATGATATCCTGCTTAGAAAACAAACCCGCGACACTTGACACGTTAATTCGGTTCATTAGTATGAACCGAAGTCAGCAATCCACATTATGGCCGAATGTCTCGTCCAGAAATAATTCTCATTCATGTTTTCCGGTTCATGTGAACAAACTATAATAATTAAGTTATAAATAACCCAAGTTACTAAGTACACAACAAAATACAACTTACTCAAGTTAACACTTGTTCGTTAAGTGCTAATAAAAATTAACTAATTTCACAGCAGACTAAATTAAGCCGGACGTAGTCGTTGGGTATCCATAAAGAAATCTGGTGAATTTTTGTGATTTTTATGTAGATCCATCAATTTCTGCTCACACCTAGTCTTGGCATAAATACCAGTACATTGAAACAAAGAATTTCTTTTTCTATTGCAAATAATATTTATTACTTTTACAGTGTGTTAGTTTAATACATAAATATAAAACGATTTAAAATATAAAAAGCTTATTCAAAGTGGTCTCTATTGGTTGTAATACAGTCCTTTAAACGTTGAGGCCAGTTGTCAATAGAAACACGCACTCTTGCCATGGGAAAATTCTTCACTGCCAATCGTATGGACTGTTTTAGGGACTCCAAATTATCATGGCGTTTAATGCAAGCCGTACTCTCTAAAACTGATAATAAAACATATTCCAATGGATTAAGATCAGGACTAGACGACCACACGAAAGGCGCGGCAAATACTTATATAATTTAAAAAAAAAAGTTAAAAGCATCGACCGATAATTTGTAAACCACAAAAAACATCAACTTTAAAACTTAAAAAATATATTGAACAGTTAAAATAACATGTAACAGTTAAAAAAACAATGTAAATAACAAACCAAAGCAACAAATTAAGAAATCAACTCAGAAGCGAAACTGTCGCGAAATGCGTTACAAAATTAAGGCCACTTAAAACGCACGCTTAATCAATTTGACTCATGCATTCCTCCTCTATATCTAGTGAACACACACCGACCTATAGCTACATTTAACATAGATTAATATATATATGTAGATGTGACATTAAAAACAATTGTTATATTTCACCTAATGCGATTTAGGTCGAAAGCTTATGGCATATCGTGCCATAATCCTATTTTAACACGCTTTTTTTAGTTTCAGCTATATCTGTGTATGTAACGGAATCTTTTAACGAACCCACTTAGAACGAACTGATTTTATTTAAACTTTACAAACTCATCAAAGGCCCATGACAATGCAATAATTCGATCAAAATAGTATATCTTGATTAGATTTGCCAGGATTGAGCAATTTCTAATCGTATCCTTGATAAACATTAGAGACACTAGCGGGTCTATCACGCTGTTTTGCATCTGTCCTATCCTTTTAGCGTACATAGTCTTAATTTCAACTCATGTACGTCCCACTGTTAGACTTCAGCCTCCTCCACTATGGGAGAGCGTCAGACAGGTTAGTATAGGGTTTTATTTCGAGTTTTCTTTTCTCCCATAAATGTTAGGGAGACCGGTCTGACCCATCGAATTACAGGCCAATTGCGATAACATCCTTGCTCTCCAAGATAATGGAGAAGGTTATAAACCGCCAGCTTCTGCAGTACCTTGAGGATCGCCAGCTTATCAGTGATCGCCAATACGGCTTTCGTCATGGTCGGTCGACTGGTGATCTTCTTGTGTACCTCACACACCGTTGGGCAGAGGCCTTGGAGGGCAAGGGTGAGGCGCTGGCGTTCAGCCTAGATATCGCAAAGGCGTTCGATAGGGTCTGGCACAGGGCACTTCTATCGAAGCTACCATCATACGGAATCCCCAAGGGACTCTGTAATTGGATTGCCAGCTTTTTGAATGGTCGGAGTATAAAAGTCGTCGTAGATGGCTCCTGCTCCGATACCATGACCATTAATGCTGGTGTACCACAAGGCTCGGTGCTCTCCCCGACGTTGTTTATCCTGCATATCAATGACATGCTCTCTATCGAGAATATGCGTTGCTATGCGGATGACAGTACGGGTGATGAGCGGTACACTGAGCAACGGAATATCCCTCGGAGTATTCAGGAAAGAAGGGTTCAACTTGTGTCTGAAGTCGAGCGCTCTCTGGGGCGGGCCTCGGAATGGGGTGAACGGAACCTAGTCCAGTTCAACCCTACAAAGACACAAGTTTGCGCGTTCACTGCAAAGAAGGACCCATTTGTCATGGCGCCTCAGTTCCAAGGAGTAACTCTTCCAATTTCTGAGAGTATTGGGATTCTCGGCGTCAAAATATCGAGCAAAGTCCAGTTTGGGAGTCATTTGGAGGACAAAGCCAAATTGGCAAGCAAAAAGTTGGGCGTCCTGAACAGAGCCAGGCGGTACTTCACACCGAGACAGCGTCTTGTGCTATACAAAGCACAAGTTCGTCCTCATGTGGAGTACTGCTCACATCTCTGGGCAGGTGCGCCCAAATATCAGCTAGACCCACTTGACTCCCTGCAAAGACGGGCTGTTCGAATCGTCGGGGATCCCAATCTTACGGACAGATTGGAGTCGCTGGAGCAGCGGAGAGACTTTGGGTCACTCTGTGTACTCTACCGACTCTTTCACGGGGAGTGCTCCGAGGAACTGTTTGACTTGGTACCACCGTCACCATTCTACCAACGTACCACTCGACATCGCAGCAGGGTTCATCCATTTCACCTGGAAACGTTATGGTCTTCAACTGTACGTTTCCAGCGATCATTTCTCCCACGTACGTGCAAGCTCTGGAATGAACTACCTGCTGCTGTGTTTCCCGAGCGCTATGACATGTCCTTCTTTAAACGAGGTTTAAGAAGAGTATTTACTTCACGGTAGGCAGCGGCCTGGCTGTGCCCCTGGTATTGCAATGGTCCATGTGCAGCAGTTTCACTTACCATCAGGTGTGCTGCTTGCTCGTTTGCCACCGTTGACAATAAAAAAAAAAAAAAAAAAAAATGTTACCTACATATTATATCCCTTAATCGACATTTACGATACCTACAGACAAGAAATGGGGCGGTGAATTGTATTTTTACTCCGTCACCGTACGGAATGTATCTATATTATAAAGAAATATTAATATTTATTTTACTCATTTTCCGCCTCTGTAACCTTCCTTTAGAAATTAGAACAATAATTTCTATCTGATAATTGTAAAAAACAATTACGTGACTTTGACAAGGTTATGATCTACACGCAATGGGTTAATATAGATCATTAAGTATAACTAAAAATAGAAAATAAATTTGTATATTCGTTATTCTATTAATTATTTGCGTCTTTATATTATAAAAGTAGTAATTCACACCTGTGACAGAGTCACTAACTGTGTAAGCGACCTCATTTGCCTGTTAAGATCTCGATGCAAGACAGTCCTTTGTACGATTCTCAAATAATTTTTGACTGAACATATAGCGGAGTGATCTAATTAGCGATTTTTAGTGTCAAGTTTCGTAAGTTTGAGTCTAATGCAGAACGATTCCTTATGCGATTCACAAATGATTGCTCCGATTGTAGACATAGTTTCTGCCCGTAATTTGTATATTCGTGAAGTTCTCGTACATGTTTTAATTTTGTTAATGTGTATTTTTAAGAACAAGTGAATTTCCTAAATCTGCAGCTTATTTTTAAAGAAAATCAAAATTAGGTAAAATATATAAAGAAATTCTCGTTTAAAATCAATTGTCGCTTCTATTAAGTATATTTATACTCTAAATCATAAACCCGTATATAATATACGTATGAGTTGCTGGTAACATAATGCATGACCAACTGTATCGTGAATAATACGGGTTAATGTTTAGGAGCTTATTTTGTCTTATATTATTAAACAATACTATTCGTGGAGTTTGTTTTTCTTCTGTACATCGTATAGGTAAGTCCTACGGTCACAGGCATAAATAGAAGGGAAATTATTTTATTGTACGGCGATTTTTTTTTCTCGCAATGTAAAATGTGTTTGTGTATCCACCTTGTTTGTTATGGCAAGGGGGTATATAAGAATTCGTAGGATAGTGTTGCAATATTTTGTCATCGTCGTTATTTCATCTTATACACGTACCCCTGCTGGACTCGAGGCTCGACAAATGAGAGGAAAATTGACCAATTATACCGCGCTGGTTGGGCTTGCTGACATTGAGTTTTAAGTCGATTTTTCTTTTTTGGCATATCATATACCTCAGTTGTCTTTTACGGCACCCACGAGCAAGAGAGATGGTGGTAGGGATGTGACTTGGAGGAAAATAATCGATTTTTTAAATGATTGATTCTTTGTTCTTTAAAATAAATGGATTATAAAATAATCGATTAATTAAAAATAAATAATCGATTATAAAATAGTCGATTTTTTGATTATGAAGCCTTTTTTTTTTAGGAAGCTTTATTTTCTAATATAGTATGAAACAATCGTGGTGACTTTTTTTTTAGGAAATCTGGCAGTGAATAATCGATTAATTTCAATCGAATTACGAATTATAAAAAATCGTTTAATAATCGATTTTTATTATTTTGATAATCGATTATTTTTTGTAATAATCGATTATTATAAAAATCGATTATTTTTTCACGTCCCTAGATGGTGGTGAATTGTATACTTATTCCGTCCAGCCCCCCGGGCTATCGCCCTCACTCGGTCAGGCTCTCTGCAGGTGAAGCGGTCTGGTCACCCGTGACGTCGGCTGGGGCGATATCAAGCGCGGTTAGTCCAAACCTGCCTATAAAATATTCACATCAAAAATTCAATTCTACTGCTCAGAGTTTCAATAATGTTACATGTCTATATTTGTACTCTATGGTATGTTATTTATAAGCGTCCATAAAGTAATAAAACGATATATGACTAAGGTATTGTCTCTAAGATCTGACGGTTAGATACTACCATACCATTAGAGCATATGAATAACAGCGATCATAAATATGACCATTAATATTGGTATCAGATAATAATTTCTATTCATCATCAGATAGATGTTTTCCTATAGTTGTGAAATTTACAATTTATTATGTAAGTCCTTTTTTTTCCACGCTGTGGAAATGCATTTACGCACTATCCCCCCACCGATAACAGACGGAGGAGTGTGTGTGAGACTCGTCTAAATGAAATACCCACTAAAACCACTGGAGCTCCTTTCGCGCTTTTACGGGGTGCCGGCGAGATCGTCTGATGGCATTCTATCCCCGACACCCCAACGCTTGGCCGTCTGGCCACGTCCTGTCATCATTCAGGGCGGTAGGAGGAGGAGCGCATGTTCGGCGTCTAATCATTAGTCGCCGCTGGCGGAGCGAGTCAGCGGACGCAAGCGACTCGCGCGCCCGCTCAGCGCCCTTCTTCCTTGTCAGACAGCATCACAGAAGGAGGCCATCGGCGACCAACAGCCGTCGCTGCCGATCATCTTGGAGATGATGGTTGGCAACGACGGGTCCGTTGTTTCCATTTCCGTTGACAGGACGTGGCGCTGAGGCCCCCAGGCGAGGCATACTTCCAATGTGTGGCGCGCATTGTCGATTAGCGCCGCACTCATGGCATCCTCTTCTAATTTTGTTCAGGTACTTACCAAAGACCCATAATTTTATATTTTTATTATCATCATAGTTCACATAAGTTCCGCTGTTGGGCTCGGACCGCCTCCATAATAGGAGGCACTCTTATATATTATATTGCTCTGATCAAACGTGTTGCCATTTTTTTTTTGGGCGGGCTATGATCAACGCATACGGCGTCCATCCCGTCCGGGGTGACGAAAGGTTGTCGCGCGACCCCATAACACACCGCTTAGCCATTGAGTCCGATCAATGGTACGCAGTTCTTTGTAGTCCGTGGCCAGCCCGGCGAGATACCTTTTCGGGTACCGTCACGCCATAATCTCAGCTACGGACATAAAACATCGATAATCTTGCAAGGGTAATGGGACAGGTGAGGGTACCCGAAGGCTATTCCGTCAGGCTGACCACTGAGGACAAGGAACTCTGCACCAGTGGTCGGCCTAATGGCGAAGGAGAGGCATGACGGTTGGTTACGGGCCCGTGCGGCGTATAAAAAAGGTTATTATAATATAAAAAAAATCATCATCATCTCAGCCCATGTACGTCCCACTGTTGGTCTTGGGTCTCTGCCACTATGGGAGGGAAATTGACCTACTATACCACACTGGTCATAAGTACTGGTATAGGGTTTTATTTTAAGTTTTCCTTCTCTTGCACGTTATATCCTTTAGTCGTCTTTTACGACACCCACGGGCTCGAGAGGGTGTGGCGAATTGTATTCATACCCCGTCACCATACGTCACCATAAAAAAATTATAAACAACAAATCTCCTATTTCTTTACTAAAATAAACAACAATACCTCAATTTTTTATAGTCGGTTAACATTCAAATGCAATCCGCAGTAAATCTCTTGTGTCCATGACGCGGCGCCATCAGTCCAAATACAGATATAGTTAGTCGGTCAGCACGAGTCGCGGGTTCAATGCTCCGGGCGGACGATACAAATTATAAACGCAATTTACTTTGTAAGCGCTATACTTTTTGTTTATAATGACATTGTATCTTTGGAGTCATTTTTTATGGTAACGACTTAAAATTGTGATTCGCAACATTTTTAACCTGGAAAAGGTGTTATAAGTTTGATGTTGATGTCTGTCTGCCTGTCTCTTTTTTCTTTTTTTTTATTGCCAATGGTGGCAAACGAGCAAGCAGCACACCTGATGGTAAGTGATTCTGCCGCACACTGACCTTTGCAATACCAGGGGCACAGTCACGCCGTTGCCTACCGTGAAGTAAATACTCTTTTTAAACCTCGTTTAAAGAAGGACATGTCATAGCGCTCGGGAAACACAGCAGCAGGTAGTTCATTCCAGAGCTTGCACGTACGTGGGAGAAATGATCGCTGGAAACGTACAGTTGAAGACCATATCTGTCTGTGGCATCATAGCTCTCAAACGCATGGACCGATTTCGATGCGGTTTTTTTTATTTGAAAGCCATTTTCCTTGCGGTGGTTCTTATCTATGTTTGGTTAATATCGGTCCAGCAGTACAAGAGTATCAACTCTTATCCAAAACGATGTAATGGTGTATGATTATTCGATTAAGTGCTTCACGCGTGCCAGTATAATCGTTAAATGATAGTTAATTGATATAGTTCCTATTGAAGAGAACGTAATATACGTTTTTAAATTTTCAATCTTACCTATTGTGTGAGGAAGAGTTAGCGAGAAAAAGATCTTAAGTAACGATTATATTTAGCGATTATATTTATATACCCTACTTTTGCGTATTTGTTATACACTTAAACATTAATTGCTATAAATAATATCATTTATTAAGGATATCTTTCACCACGCCCTATCCTGTCTATTGGTGCCGTAAAAACGACTAAGGGATATAATTGTAAATTGTTATAATTGTTGCAATTATTTTCCGTGTAGTGACGGAGTAAGAATACAATTCACCACTCCCTCTCTTGCCCGGGGGTATCGTAAAGGCTACTAAGTGATATAATATGCACATAAGATCTTTGCAAGAGAAGAAAAACTCGAACTGAAATCCCATACCAACATGTCAGACCAACATGGCATAGTAGGTCAAATTGCCTTCCATTGTGGAGCAGACTCGAGCCCATCAGTGGGACGTATGTGGGCGTCGATGATAATGATGTTGAAATTAATAGTATAGCATATAAGCGATTTGCTCTCTACTGTAAGCTTATTATGTTTTTATTAATAAATACATAAGAAATAATAACTGACACAGATGGCGTAGTGGTTAAGATACAGAACTACCGTGCCAGTGTCGAGGATTAGAATCTCACACAGGACAACACTTTGTGTGATCCACAAATTTTTGTTCTGAGTCTGGATGTAATTTGTGTCAGTTAGTTATATGTTTGTAAATACAAGGATTATTTACTTAGGGGTGTTGTCTTATTAAAAAAAGAAAGATATGCCTAACATCTAAGCAAAGTGGAGACATCGAAATGAAAACTTATACCAATCCGTCTGACCAGCATGGTATACTAGGCCAATTTCTTTCTTATTATGGAAAAGGGCGAGCTCAGCAATACTACTTCTATGAGCTGTGTTGATGATGACATAACTGCAGCCTTATATTTTATATTCGTTTATACTTATTGACAGGTTATAATCGTTCCGTTTACTCTCGGGCGAAGGAAAGACGTCGCACGGCCCATTGTCTACACTATTCCCTTCCACTCGCTATTCCACCGATCAGCCCGATGAGCTACCCTTTCCAATACCGTTCCCATCGTCACCTTGAAAACAAACAACAGTATTACTGGGGCCGGGTTTACGATTATTCTGTAAATTGATAACAGACAATCTTTAACTTAGTTCGAGTGAAGCCTAAATGTAAAAAAAAATACATTATAATCATTGATAGTGTATCGATAATAATGATTCACGGTGATTCACGTAGACATCTGAATTTGATCACGTACGCCATACAAGTTTTGTTCTACTTCTAGAAGGTACACAGTTATCGGGTCGCTCCCTTCCCTCCAATATGCTTGAGGTGGGCGATGACTGCTCTAGTAGTTAACTCTTGTTCGCATGCTGCTTATAATCTAGTCATATTTTTTTCCTTCATTATATGTACTAAATTTAGAAAAAAAGGAAATACGTTCATCCTTACAAGTCCAATTTTCTGCGAGTGTTTGTGTTTGGCGAGTTATGCATTTAGTTTCTCCAATCCTTAATGCACGCATTCACACTTTCTTCGCGGTAGGCAGCGGCCTAGCAAAGGTCCATGAGCGGCAGCAACACTTACCATCAAGTGTAATGTTTGCTCGTTTGCCACCGTTTACGATAAAAGGGATAAAAAATCTTCATTTGAAGGGCATCACACTTAAGCCAATGCTCCTTGTCTTCAATAGAACGGCAGCCTATGCTGAATTAGATATAGATAATATTAATGCCAAATATTTATGACGTCACTTAATATTTATATTATAATAACATTCCTCAGGTAATCCCTCGGCTTTTATGATTTGAAATCATCAAAATTATCAATGAAAACGATTATTTTCATTGATACTATTAATACCCGAGGCACATTATAAATTAAATTACTATTACTTATTAAGAAGTTTCGCGTAACGACAAAATAAAAAATCGCGTTTGTTGTATGGGAGCCCCCTTAATTTTTTTTTCAATCTATTGCATAGCTTTTATCGATGGCTTTGAGCGCGGCGACCGAATCAAAAATTTCCGTAACGAAAATAAAACCTAACAGCCGCCTATTTGTTTTTAGTATTTGTTGTTATAGCGGCAACAGAAATACATAATTTATGAAAATTTCAACTGTCTAACTATCGCGGTTCTTGAGAAACAGCCTGGTGACAGACAGGTGGACGGATAGACGGACGAACAGACAGCAAAGTCGTAGTAATAGGGTTTCGTTTTTATCCTTTGGGTGCACAACTCTAAAAGTACAACTGGTGTAAACATCGGCTAAAGATCGCATCAGGAGAATCGCCTGGGACTGGGATACGCCTTACGCCTTACTGCAAACGCCACCTCGTCTGTGAAGTATGATGACTATAGCACTAACCCTTCATTTATCAAGAAGGCTCACACTCAGCAGACTGCACCATGCTAAATGTTGATAATGATGTTAAGAAAATTTAGGAGTTATAAATATATATTTATAAGTAGCGACGTTCTAAGAATATAGTTCTCGTCACCATTATTTGCTTGCGGATAAGGGTCCCACAAGGAGGGTTTGGCGACTAAGGGTTCAAGAGAGTGGGCAGTATCGATGTTATATGGAAATGTATCACCTTACTGCGATCGCTTGATAAGCATGACAATAGTAACAATAGTCTCTACAATAGATAGGGGGAGGCTTACGTCTGGCACTGTCCAAATGCTGGATGATGATGTTGATAAGAAACCGGTCGAGTCCTTTAACTGTAATAACATGAAGGACAGACTCACTATGCATTTCAGGTTCGATTCCGGGTTATGCAATCACGTTTTCCCTACCAGATCTAGCTTTCACTGCCATGCATGGCGGTGGGAACTAACACTCCTTTATGTGCTGCCTGCTTGCGTGCTTTTTTAGGGTTTCGTACTCAAAGGGTAAAAACGGGACACTATTACCAAGACTTCGCTGTCTGTTCATCCGTCTGCCTGTCACCAGGCTGTATCTCAAGAACGGCGACAGCTAGACAATTGAATTTTTTACAAATGATGTATTTCTGTTCCCGCTTTAACAAAAAATACTAAAAACAAAATAAAATAAATATTTAAGGGGGGCTCCTGTACAACAAACGCGATTTTTTTTGGTCCTTTTTGTGGATAATGGTACGGAATCCTCGTACGCGACTCCGACTCGCATTTTGTTATTTAAACACATTCCTGTTGCTTATAAAGGCGTACAGTGCCTTAACTCTATTCATATCAGCCCATATATGTCCCACTGCTGGGCTCGAAACTCCTCCACAATAGGAGGGAAATTGATCTACTACACCACGCCGGTCAGATTCAAATTCAAATCATTTATTATGCATAGACCCCGAAAGGGCACTTACATATTGTCAATTTTACAAAATAAAATTAAATTATCCAATAAAAATAAACTACCACCGGATCGGAACGCGACCGCTACTGAGAAGATCCGGCAAGAAACTCAGCGGGCTTGTCTATTATTTTAATTTTTTTTTTCTTCTTACTGAGGTGTTGGCATAGTGTTTTATTTCGAGTTTTCCATTTCTTGCATAGATGCTATATGCGTATTATATCCCTTAGTCGTCTTTTACGACATCCACGTGCAAGATAGGGAGTGATGAATTGTATTCTTACTCCGTCACCACACGGACCTTCGCTCTATTATTCTATTATCAGCCTCTATTACAATAGCGTGACCGAAAATTCTGCCATATATTATTTAGTTTTGTAATAAATAATCTAATAATGTATTTATTATCATTGTTTTGTTATCAATCGTATCGTGATGCAAGGTCGTATATTATCTGCGTTATCAGTTATCAGCGACGCGTCATAGGCAATATATAATTTACTTTTTTATTAGGTCAACCGCTAGCCGGTTTGTCGCCTAATTAAACATTATTATTTCTAATGTCCGTGTGGTGACGGAGTAAGAATACAATTCACCACTCCCTATCTTGCCCGTGGATGTCGTATAAGACGACTATGGGATCGAATATGCACATAACATCTGTGCAAGAGATGGAAAACTCGAAATGAAACCCTATACCAACATGTCTGACCAGCATGGTATAGTAGGTCAAATTCCCTCCCACTGTGGAGGAGGTCCAAGCCCAACAGTGGGACCTATGTGGGTTGCGATGATGATGATGTTGATTTCTAATTTAAGATGTTTTATTTTAGGATAAATAACGTAGAATTTTTTCGTGTGGTAACGGAGTAAGAATAAAGTTCATCGCTCCCTGTATTTAACCATGAATGTCGTAAAAGACGACTAAGGAATATAATAGCGAGATAATATTTATGCAAGAGAAAGATAACTCGACATAAAACCTTATTCTAACACATTTGACCAGCGCGATATAGTATGTCCATTTCTCTTCCATTGTGGAGGGGCCTCAGCCCAACAGTGGGACGTGTATGGGCTGAGATGACGATGATGATGACGTTTTGATAACTGTTTGAGATTCACGTCTTCATCTTCGGTTGTCGTTTAGGAAAAGGAGTAATCTGTCCTCGTGGAACTCTTGCTGCCTTTATTCAATTAACCCTGATACCTGTATCGGCGATTTCACCTATTTTGTAGTTTGAACCACGCAATACTTCCCTGCGACGATAAGGCGGTGTGCGGTCCCATTACCTATCGTATCCCCATCCTTTTGAGGGTATTTGATCTTCTAAACCACGCTGGTCAGACGTATTGGCATAGAATTTCATTTCTAGTTTTCCTTCTTTTACATCGACGTTATCTACATACTACAATCCTTGGTGATCTTTTAGGACACCCACTGTCAGGCAAGAGGGATGGTAAATTGTATTCTTACTCCGTCACCACATGGAAAACTGAACATTGATACAGATTCCTTGACCCTTCGGTAGGGAGCCCGCGATTTCATCTAGTATTGTGCCGCGTTTAATCTAAAAAAAAAACTATATTTAGTGTAACCGACTTCGTTTATGTAATAACGAGTAAGTTACAACATTTCGTAACATACCGTAACACAGCCTTAGAGAATTCACACGGTAAACCTAGCGACACACTGGGAGCACTCCAATATAGTTTTGAAGTTAAAATAATTTTATCGCGATGAATAAACAAGGTCGATTATAAAATTAGGTATAAATCTCATCATTGAATTTTTTATTATATGCAGATTTATACCTTTTCCGTTCAGTAACGGAATAGAAATACAATTCACCACCATCTTACTAACATCTTACCCGTGGGTGTCGTAAAAGACGACTCAAGGATATAATATGCATATATCTATCCAAGAGAAGAAAACTCAAAATAAATAATATACCAACCCATTTAATCAGCGTGGTAGAGTACGTCAATATCTCTCCTATTATGGAGTATGGAGGAGGTTCAAACCCAGTAGTGAGACGTATATGAACTGAAATTAATGATGAAATGAAGAATACAATTCACTACTCCATCTCTTCCCTGTGATTGTCGTACAGGTCATTTCATGTCAGCCTATCGCCGTCCACTGCTGGACGTAGGCCTCCCTCATGTTACGCCACAAAGTGTGGTCCTGTGCCGCCTAGATCCAACGACGCCCGGCAACTTTCACTAGGTCGTCGGTCCACCTATTGGGGGGGCGTCCTAAACTGCGTCGTCCAATACGTGGTCCCACTCGAGAACCTTTCTTCCCCAGCGGTTGTCGGTTCGTCGAGCGATGTGGCTTGACCATTGCCACTTCAGCGCACTAATTCGACGCGCTATGGCGCTAGTCGTACAAGTCGACTAAGTGTTATATTCAGATAACATTTACGTAAGATGAAAAACTCGAATTAAAAGCCCGTTTCCAATTTCCCTTCTGATTTGGAAGTGGCTCGAACCTAGCTGTGGGACATGAGCTAAAATGATGATGAAAACGTATTTTTTTTTGTAGAGACCAACCTGCACTAAGGATCCTTGTGTTGTGGGGGACATTACAAATATGTAATTAACGGATACAATTTAACCCAGACTCAAAATAACAATTTTTGGATCGCACGAAGTGTTGTGCCGCGTAGGATTCGAACCCAGGACAGTAGCACGATAGGTCCGGTATCTTAACCACTGCGCCATCTGTGCATATATATGTAAGTAGTCTCGCCTCTGTTAGTCTTTTTTTTTCACTCTCAGTGTGTCTATGGAAGCTTGAACCAAAAGATTTGCCCGCGTATATTTTAATAGTTTACAGATTAATTAAGCGAATGTTTACGAAAAAACATTTTTAAAAAGTTAAAATCTTAATGAATTGATAGTTTTAATTGTAATGTTGTGTAGTTTTTTTTAATTTGATTGAGGCGTTGGAATGCCTTGTAACATCGTGTTATATCACACATATTAATTTGTTTGGATACAAATATAATTATTTTATACAAATATAATTATTTAATTTTAACTCTTGTGAGGTGCAATGTAAGTTTGTTTGTTCCTTACAAATTTCACGCCTAAACTACTAAACTGATTTTGAAAATTCTTTAAAGAATGGACATTTTATCCTCGTATTTCCACGGGAACAGGAACTACGTTGGTGAAACCGCGAAAATTTTAGCGATGTTAAAAAGTTTCAACAATAGAAAGCTACATTATTAGCGAGTAAGATAGGCTATATTTTATCCTCGTATTCTCACGGGAACTACGCTGGTGAAATCTCAGGAATTTGACGAAGTTAAAACTTATTTCACGAGTGGAAAGTCACATTATCAGCGAGTAATACAGGATATACACTCGCGTGCAAGTAAATCGACTCAAGCGTCAAGTGCGCATAAAAAGTGATTTATCTTAACAATGACTCATTTTACCTCTTTATAATGTTTTACATATTTAAAGCCTAGGAATTGGGCTTTAAAATGGTGTAAGTTGCATTAAAATCGATTCAGTACTTTAGTAAAAAAGGTGTATGTCAATGATATTGTAAAAAATATTGAAAATTCATACAATTTCACAGTATGAGGTTATTGTGTATAAATGAAACAAAATGTGTGTAAGAAAAATAATTTATTCATGTCAATACTTGGTATTCCCTCCTCTGGCCCTGATCACTGCCCTCGTGCGATTCTTCATAGACCTAATCAACTTTTTTATTGATGATTGTGGTATTCGACCCCACTCTTCTACCAACGCAGTCTTGAGCCCATTTATGTTTGTAGGAGCTGGATTCCTCGCTCTAACTTTCCTTTTGAGCTCGTCCCATATGTGCTCAATGGGATTCAAAATACAGTACTATAATACTGTGTGGTAACGGGTACGAATACTTACCAACCACGGCACTTTCAGTATATTAACCACTACGTAATTCTTTGCACTGGAATTCCCAAATCAATTCAAGTAAATGAAACCTTTAAATAAAGTTACAAGCGATACTATTTTAGTAAACAAATTCTTGTATGTGTAATCTTACTGTTTTAAGAATTGTTGTTGTACATTATTGTATTAATCATTTATTTATTATCGTTTTCAACATTATTAATAACGATGACAGAAATTAGTCATACCTAGGCCAGAATCGAAAATGCCTAAATATTATCTATACAAATAAATAAAACTGAAGTCTCTGTTTGTAATGTCGAATTAATGGGCTTTTTAGGGTTGCGTACCCAAAGGGTAAAAATGGGACCCTATTACTGAGACTTCGCTGTCCGTCCGTCCGTCCGTCTGTCACCAGGCTGTATCTTAAGAACGGTGATAGTTAGACAGTTGAAATTTTCACAGAGGATGTATTTCTATTGCCGCTATAACAACAAATACTAAAAATAAAATAAATATTTAAGGGAGGCTCCCATACAACAAACTTGATTTTTTTTCTCAATATCGATAATGGCAATAGGGAGGCACTTGTTTACCTAGTCAATGGTACGGAACCCTTCGTGCGCGAGTCCGACTCGCATTGGGCCGATTTTTTTCATTCTGATACGGGTATTTGCACGATACCTATGCGTAAAAACCGATTTAAAATTTTTATCTGTCTCTTTCTGTACCATTTATAGACATTATTTTCCTCTTATTTGCCGTAGCGTTAAACATACAGCCCAAACCTTTTTGAATAAACAGATTATCATATACAATAGTAGTTAGTATACATAGTTGAATGAGTACAAACACATAAACATACTCTTCAGCTTTATAATAAAATCATCATCATTCAGCCTATAGTCGTCTATTGCTTGACGTAGACCGCCCTCATGTTTCAAAATTGCGGTCCTGTGCACCCTGTATCCAACGACGCCCAACAACTTTCATCAGATCGTCGGTTCACTTAATGGGTGACGGGATAAGAATACAATGGTTACCACCCCTTGGTTGCTAGTGGGAGTCGTAAGAATCGGCTAAGGGTTCATGAGAAGAGCCGACGGCAGTTCATTCCTGGGAATGTATGATATTTCACCGGCATCGCCAGCCCACCTCCCAAGCGTGGCGATTACGGCATTATCCTTTCATATAATGAATCACCTTTAAATAATTATCAGCACTACTGACTGATTCTAATTATCAACCTAAACCATTCTTGAATCCACCTGAACACAACAAATTTTAACAAGATGGGTTCAGTCGTTTAGACGTTCGTAACATACAGAATAATATAAAATATAAAGATAGATTATTTGTTCGTTTTTAATAACTTCTGTTTATAGGTCAATGTCTTGCTCTTGACCTAGACAAACTATTTAATAATATTCCTCTTAATAATGCCCGTTATCAAAATAAACTCGTCATATTTATAAGAAATTGTAACAGGAAAATGACTGTTTAACAAAGTGACTAGCCGTTTGTCGTTTGTAGGTAACGTCATTAAAGCAATGCACTGTATTAAATTAAGGGAATTTACGGATTTTATCGCGGTGGTATTTGATTTTTGATTGCCCGACGTTTTGAACACTTAACAAAGCTCATGGTCACTGACTGGCGGACTGTACGTTCTTGTAAACGCTGTAAAGTGTTCGAAACGTCGGCAAATCCAATACAAACGCGATAAAATTTGTAATACAGTTTTATTTACAACTAGCAACCCGCCCTCGCTTCGCTTCGGTTTTAGTCGTTTTACCCGCGTAGTTCTTGTGCCATTGGGAATACCGGAATAAAATATAGTCTGGTTTACGCCCTGATATTATAGCTTTCCATTGGTGAAAGAATTTTTGAAATCGGTCCAGCCGTTTTGAAGATTACCCGGAACAAACAGACAGACAGACAAAAATTTTTTAATCTGTATTTTAGACATAGGTGTCGTGCAAATAACCGTGTGAGCATGATAAAAGCCTATTATTTTGACATTACAAACAGACACTCCAATTTTATTTATTGGTTTAGATGTGTAGTGCTCGCGTAAACATCAGAAATCATTAAGGGAATTTATTTTATTGAAGTGAAACTTCTTTAGATTCTTTGTGATTTCAAACTCGATGAAACGGAAAAGCGAATCCATAGAGACACAAACACATAAATGTATAGGATTCAGCCGGTGAGAGAATGAGATAAAGAATAAAGGACAAATTAGTTTCACTTTTGATATGCGTACTTTGTACACACACTTTTTTCGCCATCATCGTTATTATCTCAAACCATTTATGTGGTAGGAGCATACTGACTGTTGTCTATCTACAACCGCGGGGTAGTACCTCATTTCATCATCATTTCAGTTCATATACGTCCCACTGTTGGGCTCGAGCCTCCTCCACAACAGGAGAGAAATTGACCTTGCTGACCATGCTGATCAGACAGGTTGATATAAGGTTTTATTCCGAGTTTTCCTGCTCTTTCATAGGTGTTATATGCGTATTATATCCCTTAGTCGTCTTTTACGACATCCATGGGTAAGATAGGGAGTGGTAAGTTGTATTCTGTAGTACCTCAGTGAGCAGAAAATTAATGTAGCAATTTGTTACTTTACTTCGTTCGGTGAACGATAGAGCTAGACGCCAACTTGGTGAGGTTGTTTACATGTAGTGGGTATGGGTGATGCCTTTAGTATAAAATCTCGTGCAAAAAGGACGCATTCACATATTCCATCCGACGTCCTCGACGAAGAGGGCGACAATATCACACTCGCTCAACGTAGAGCCTACACGGCCCGCGAGGCCTTAACACAGAAATATCCGCGATTCTGCCCTCGCCGTCGAGGTGCGAAACCGCGCCGCGCAAAAGTCATTGATCAAAACGTGGGCACGCTCACTTTGCCTCCAGCGACGCCTCAAGCCGAGGTCCGTTCCCTACAGGGGGAGCCCTTGGGCGATGTTGCTTAGTATACTTTCACCGGGTTGAGAGCCCTCAGCGCTCACCTATAGTCCGCGTCAAGCTGTCAAGGCCATCTGCGGCCAACACCTGTACACACACAATAAAAAAGGACGCATTCAAACTCACATCACTTTCTTCACGGTAGCCAGCAGCCTAGTGGTGCCTGATGCCGCCCTAGCAGGGGCTGCGGGTGACCGGACTGGGGATTTAGTCCGGCACCCGCGGAGAGGTTAGCCTCGCGACGGTGATCGGCGTCCGGGGGGACGTTGATGGGAGAGGATACTCCCTCGGGTCGACCACTGAAGTCAAGGAACTCTGCACCGGTGGTCGGCCCAACGACGAAGGCGACGTGCTTTTTGAGTGCTGCCGCTCCGTCGGCCAGGACGGAGCCGGGCGGCGGGTGCGCCCACCCAAAAAAAAAAGGCAGCAGCCTAGTAAATATCCATGAGCGATAGCATGACTTACCATCCGATGTGCTATTGGCTGTTTGGCATCAACAGATAAAGAAAAAAACTATATGCGTACCACTAATGATGTCTAGCCTCCTTTAAAATAGGAAGCAAATTGACCTCTTTGTAAACTAAAAATAGTTCTAAAAGAATATTCTGATTTAATAAGTAATCATTAATTCATTAGAATATGTGTAGTGAAATATTTTCAAGAAAATTTGAAGATCATTTCAAATTTAGCGCTTGGTGTTTGTGAATTTGAAAGTAAAGAGTAGGTCCGAATGCGCTCTATATCTTTTCTCGACAGAGGCGTTCGGTGACGATGACGCGAGTTCCATGATTTTTGTTTAGCCAAAAAAGTGCTCGACGCGCCTATAGACGTTATCACTTAAAAAAATGATTGGCGGTGATATAGCCCTAAGGTATAGGTACATAAAACGGTTGATTTCCATCCAAGTATACGAACGGTTACCTTACCTCAATATTCAAGACCCAAAAAGCTGATGGATCCTTGAAGCGATACTTAAATAGAGATAGACAAAGGCCACGTGACGTCACAAAACATATAAGGCTGCTATCACACACAACGATCGCTCAAACGATAAAAGGAAGTGCTTGTATTGAGTTACGCGTAGGGCTGTCTACTGTATTTTATTATATAACTATCAATCCGCCCTCACTTCGGTTGTAGTTGGTGGTTGAGGGGTTGATGGCTGCTCTAGTAGTTAACTCGTGATCGGGTGCCGCTTGTGGGATCTGGTCCAGCCATAATCATTTGAATTATATTAAGTATCTTGCAGTTCGAAGGGCATCACACTGGAGGTAGGTCTTACAAAACATGTACACAAATTTATATTTAGTAAGAAGAAAAAAAAATTAAAATAATAGACAAGCCCGCCGAGTTTCTTGCCGGATCTTCTCAGTAGCGGTCGCGTTCCGATCCGGTGGTAGTGTATTTTTATTGAATAATTTAATTTTATTTTGTAAAATTGACAATATGTAAGTGCCCTCTCGGGGTCTATGCATAATAAATGATTTGAATTTGAATTTGTAGTAGTGTTCCCCCTCAATTTAATATTCACTGTCTTCTAAAATATTACGATATGCAACTGCACTCCATGTGCCCTCGCGTTGATCCCTGACTGAGCAAAATTTTATAGGGGTTTTTTGTGGGGATAAATAACCTAAGTTACTCCTTATATAGCCACCTGGTATTAAAATATTATTAAAGTTGGTCCATCCGTTTGGAAAACTACCCGGAACAAACACAGACTAAATTTTCTAAAGTGGTTTTTAGGCCTATGTATCCTATAATAGTGACCTGTAAATAACCGTATGAAAAAAACGTATTATTTTGAAATTACAAATAGACACATCAATTTTCATTTTTATTTGTATGGATATATATTTTTTTTTTCGTTAGTTATCTGTGGGGTGACGGAGTAAGAATACAATTCAACACCCCATTTCTTGCCTTTAGGTGCCATAAAATACAATTAAGGAATTATGATACTCGTAAAATACTCGTATTCATGCAAGATAAGAAAAACTCGAAATAAAACTCTGTACCATCCCTTCTGAGCAGCGTGGCATAGGAGGTGAACTTCCCTCTCACTGTGGAGAAGACTCTATCCCAATCCATCCATCCGTCAGCCTACAGACGTCCACTGCTGGACATAGGCCTCCCCAGGAGAATGCCACTCGGAACGGTCCCAATAGTGGGACGTATATGATCTATGATAATGATGATTGTTAATTACTGTGCAGTAGTAGTATTACCAAGCCTTAGATTAGTCGTATACGTCGTGTCGTAAATGACGACTTAACATACCTGTGTACGTAGTCTATCTGCTACCGCTTGGTCAACAATAACATTTCTATTGAGGGTTGTTGTCAGGCAGGCGGCTGGTCATAAAATCATTGAAGTTTTGCAATATGTACGGTGAAAGAAGAGTAAATATTGTTTAGACTAAGTTGAGAAGGATGATTGACTTTATTTATATAATTGGTAATTATAACCACTTTTTCTTTTTTTTTTCTGAGCCGGACCATAGTCCGGGGCGACAAAGGGGCGGCGCGCGACCCCATATAACCTACCGTCGCTCGTCTCGTAGAGTCGATCACCGATACCGAGTTCGTTGTCCTCCGTTATCAGCCTGACGGAATACCCTGAGGAGTACCCTCTCATCTCGATGTCCAGGACGTCGGTTACCCTTGCGCGGTCAGCCTCTCTGCGGATGACAGACTAAGCCCCGGTCCTGTCACCCGCAATTAAAACGGCTTAACGTGAAATGTAGCTACTAATTCTACTTCAACTTCGCTGAAGGGTTAAATTCAAAGTCCAACTTTCTGAGGGTGTTTGCGTGTAGTAGGTTTTGGTGATGCCTTTAGTATCACCGAACCTTATTGTACGCATTCACACTAACTTCACTTTCTTCACAGTAGGCAGTGGCCTGGCGGACCTTTGTACATAAACAGCTGTATCAGTTACCATCGGGTGTGCTGTTTCCTCGTTTACCACAGCAAAAATAAATAAAACCGTTCTTACATGTTGTCAATTTTAATATTTTAATTTAAAACACCACCATATCAGAACCTTTCTCCCGAGTCGGCTTCGGCCTACAGGCCCATCTTGCAGCTCGATGATGCGGGCAAGCTGCTAGAGAGGGTGTTGGCTGCCCGCATCGAGCGGCACCTCGTCGGGGTCGGGCCCGATCTGTCGGACGCCCAGTTTGGTTTTCGGAGAGGGCGTTCGACGATCGCGGCCCTGCTGCGCCTGAAGGCCGTGGTAGCGGAGGCCGTCGCCGGTGGAGGAGTCCTGTTGACGGTGTCTCTGGACATCGCCCGCCCCCGTCACCCGCAGAGAGGCTGACCGCGCGATGGCGACCGGCGTCCCAGTACGTCGAGACGTGAGGTTACCCGAAAGGGTATTCCGTCGGGCCAACCACTGATGACAAGTCACATCTGCTCCGGTGGTCGGCCCAACAAACAAGGAGGTGACGTGGGTACGGGTGGGTTATGGATCCGCGCGCTGTCCTTTCATCGCCCCGTAGGGACAGGACCACGCGGGCGCTTACCATAGCCCACCCAAAAAAAAAAAAAAATCATATCAGAACCTGACCATAACTGAAAAGATCTGGTAACTAAGCGAGTTTGTCTATTGTTTTTACTACTATTTTGTTTTTTCTAACTCCTTTTTAGGGTTCCGTACCCAAAGGGCAAAAACGGGACTCTATTACTAAGACTTCGCTGTCTGTCTATCCGTTTGTTTGTCACCAGGCTGTAACTCAAGAACCACGATAGCTAGACAGTTGAAATTTTTACAAAATATGTATTTCTGTTGCCGCTATAACAACAAATACTAAAAATAAATATTTAAGGGGGGCTCCCATAGAACAAAGGCGAGATTTTTTGCCCTTTTCTTGCTCAATATCGATTATGGCAACCTAGGCACTTGTTTACCTAGTCAACGGTGCCCTTCGTGCGCGAGTCCGACTCGCACTTGGGCGATTTTTTATTTAAAATGGTATAAGTATTATATATTTAGTAAGCGTTACTTCGCATGTTAGCTAATGTGATGCCCTTCGAACTCATCATCATCATCATCTTGCTCTAATCCCAATTACTTGGGGTCGACGCAATATGTCATCTGTTTTGACATATTGCAAAAAGTTTCGGCAATGACTTTTATGACCGGCCGCCTGCCTGACGTCAACCCTCCTTGGGAATGTAATCGTTGACCCAAATGGCACCAGATGGAGTTGGTCCGGGTCAATCTAGGGCTCTTAGTCGTCTTTTACGATACCCACGAGCAAAGCAAGGGTTGGTAGTATTCGAAGCCGCTACCACACAGCACCTTGCCCTTCGAACTATAATATAATATTATCATTTTCGTCACCATATCAGCTCATACTCGTCGAAGTCGTCGTCGTCGAAGATAGTCCCTCGAATGGGTTATCCACTGAACCCCCAGCTGGTGTCAAATCCCGATGGTGCCAGTTGTGCATTCATAAGGAGCTCTAGTGACCCCAGATACTTTAATCTACATGTAAAAAACATATAATGTGGGTCTGAATGTTAATTTTTTTTCCTTTAAGTAAATACTAATGAGTTCTTTCTATAGCACTTACAAGATATATTTTAATTTGTAGATATCCGTAGTACATGCGAGTGTCCTCAATAAAATGCAGTGTCCTTGCTCAAGTTGTCTGGTTAAGAGTATATAACCAGGTGGCATTGTTTACCAGCAGCAAAAGAAAAATAATAAAAAAAAAACGTGTTTCTGAATATGACTCAATCATACAAATTATCAATATACAAATACGCATTTGATATTTATTTTTACATAATCTTATTTTGGTCATTGAATACAAATAATAAACGTTATTTTTCTAGGAATAAGCAACCCTAGTTAACACAGGAAGTGTGTGTCACGCCTTAGCCCCAGGGCTGCCCTGAGTACCGGATATCTTTTGTATAACGAATGCAGCGTGTTCAACTATTTAGTCTGTTTTATGTACACGTAAATGATTAATGAGGTTAACATGTTATGTGGCTAGTTTTATTGGGTACTACTTGTTGATATTTGATTTTAGTTTTTATTAAATACTAGCAAACCGCCCTCGTTTCGTTTCGGTTTCAGACGTCTTACCCGCGTAGTTCCCGTTCCCGTTGGAATACCGGGCTAAAATATAGTCTATGTTACTGGTACCTAGTATTATAGCTTTCTATTGGTGAAAGAATTTATGAAATCGGTTCAGTGGTTTAAGCGTGAAAGCGTAACAACCCACCAAACAAACAAACTTACTTTCGCATTTATATTATTAGTAAGGATGATTAAATCATACTATGCTTCTCAGATCGGCTCATATAGAAATTTATTTCCAGATTTTCCCTTGCTATGATGCTCCTTGTTTCCTTGAGACGTCTCTTGGGATATCCACCGTAGAAAAATCAGTGAAACATTATATTTTTACTCCATATTATCACGTGGAGCAAGAAGTCAGATGATCGAGATATTTTCTTCATTTCCTTCAGGCGGATACATATCCACCATATGGCGTATTAAGTGTTCAAGCGATGTAAATAGATGTCAACTAATTTGATGAATTGTTATCAACAACGAGACATACATAAATGTACATACAGAAAAGGAAAAAAATAGATTTTATTGATATTAATAAAGCTTCATTTATGGTTATTAATTAGCAAGTAAAAATTAGTTTAGAGGTCACCAGAAATGTGGGCAACAGTGACTTCCTAGGCAACGTATACCTTAGTGAATTGTCAACCCCCTCGCCAAGTATGGCGATTATGTGTTTAATTCTTGCAATGAATGATCAATTCATATCACTCTCTATGGAAGAGACCTACATATGTCAAACATTGGATGGCGAATCACGATGCTGATGACTTCGCTTACACCTATTCTTCTACGTTTAAAGCAATCAAAATATGTGCAATACAAATTTTACCATAGATTTTTATCCATGTCTTCGAATATTTTAATATATTTATCTCTACTAACTAACTTATAGTTGTTTTAACCGCTACTATTATTTTTTTTTAAATATCACTTTTCATTTATGGCATACCTAGACGTAACGGTCCTACTTATGAAACTATTACAAAATAACTTATCAACTATTTAAAATTCACCTCATAAATATAATACATGTATGCATATAAAAATAACACCACTTTCGCCAGCCCTACGTTATATAAGGTAGAGCACATACTCGCGATTTAAAAACTCATTACGTGTGACGATGCATTTTGTATAATAGAAATTCGGCACGCCCTTGCATTGTGTCGCTTTCTATGTCATTAGTCATAGTGCGCACTTACTGAATACTATTAAGGGTTATCACCTACTAATTAACTATAGGTACCCTATTTAAGCATTCTTAAGTTTTTTAAGCTATTGCATAGCTTTTAACGCGGGCTTTGAGCGCGGCGACCGAATCAAGAAATTCCGTAACGAAAATAAAACCTAACACCCGCCTACCATGTAGCTCGGCCGAGCGTTTGGCGTGACGGTCGTCGACATTCTGCGTTCGTCCGTCTCGGTGCGCACACGTGCCACCGCTTTGCGTAGCTTACGTCGCAAAAGAGTATTCTTCACGCGTTTTCTAACGGTCCCAACGATCTTCAGCGGACGATAGTGGTAATCCAAACCACCTTTATAATAATAATAATAATAGTTTAATTCAGACATAAAAACATCCATAATTCACGTAATACATTTATTTATTAGTTTGTTAGTACATATATATATGAAATAATAACCATTTAAATTGTTAGTATTGTTAGTAATTTACTCTAGCTGAAACTGTACATATTGGTGGGTGAGGACGGCCACAGGCTCAGCTTAAGCTAAACCTATGGCCAACCTCATCCAC